>CM062295.1:214298467-215646480 GCA_031216915.1 Pictodentalium vernedei | reverse complement strand
CCAAACCCAACACCTCTACCCCTGGCTATAAAAGTAAACATTAATCCTCATTACCATAAACCAGGTTTTCCATGGCCAATTCAATAATCAAATGAACAAACAAGCAAGCAGTTGAGTGAAAAAGGTGGAAGTGAAGAATAAGCTGTCCATTCAGGAACTATACATCACTCCAAGGTTGACATGGCACCTTGAAAACTCAAAAATACCACTCCCTCTTAACCCTTTACGCAATGTATTGGAAAAATCTGCCCACGTAATATGCAAATTCAGGAGCTGAAAAAATATTTTTCACAAATTTTAACAAAACCATATCATGTGACCCCTCATTGGAACGAACTCATCGAGCATGTTCCAATGAGGGGTCACATGATATGGTTTTGTTTAAATTTTTTAAAAACTTTTTAAATATTTAAAATAATAAATTTTGATATCGTCTGCCTTGGGTGAAGGGTTAACTGACAAAGTACTGAGTTATTTTCGGTTGTCAAAGTTTGTTCATGTATCTTTGCTTGTTACAATTTATGGTAGAGTAGAGTGCCTATAGGTACTCTTCCAAACACTATAACAAGAAAAATCCTTACAGACTGAATAATTTTACTTAACCCTTTACCAAACAAATCGTCCACATCCATCTGCTTAATTTGCAAATTGAGCAGTTGATAAAAATTAATTTTTCAAAATATTCAACAAAACCATATCATGTTACCCTTCATTTAAACAAGCTCAGAATGCTCCTTCCAATGAGGGGTCACATGATATTGTTTTGTTGAATTGTTTTTTAATAAATTTAAAAAATAGTAATTAAAATAATCAATTTTGATATTCTCTACATTGGGTAAAGGGTTAAAAATAATATGAAGCATATCTGCTGAGTATAAAGCCTTTATGTTGTGGCACCTGTCATCTGATTAAAGCCCAAATTTGTCCTTCCAGCACTCTACCAGTGAAAAACCCGGAAACTTTTACAGTTAGTTATAAGTTTTTTAGGGGTGTGTAGAGTGGGGTTGTAGAAATTTGCTTAAGCAACATTGATATGGGTGGAAGGAAGGCATTTGTTCCCAAATAAAAAAATGTCCAATATTTGAGTGATTCCTTGGATGCCTTAGTTTACCGAAACTAGAATATTGAGTGAAAGATGAGGGGCACGTATCATCGGTCTTACACTTTGAGTGTGCAAATATCAGTAACTTTCATAGAAGAAGTAAACTTGAATTTTTTTTACAGAAAAGGCTGTTAGTTTACAATGGAGATGTTGATATGGCTTGTAATTTCCTTGGTGATGAATGGTTTGTTGATTCCCTGAATCAAAAAGTAAGTATTTCAGAACAGTCTTAACCCTTTACCCAACGAATCGAGCGCATCTGCCCGCGTAATATGCTAATTCAGCAGTTGAAAAAATATTATTTTTCAAAAACATTCAACAAAACCATATCATGTGACCCCTCGTTGTAACGAGTTCGACAAGCTCGTTCCATCGAGGGGGCACATGATATCGTTTTGTTGAAATTTTTTTTTAAATTTCAAAAAATGATATTTAAAATAATAAATTTTGATATCGTCTGCATTACTCTACTAACCTTTGGCTTATACAATAATTTATGCATACTGGGTGGAAAAGGTTGATTATTAAACTTCCTTGATCAGTTTTCTAACCGGGCCTGAAGCTAGTAGAGTGACCAGGGGTGGTCTGCCCCATGACCTTGTCTGGCAGAATTTTTGTTGTCAGAAAAATTGTTGTCTGCCTGAATGTCAACATTTTCCCAGAAAGCCGCTAATTTGAAGAAAAAAATTACCATTTCAGAAACCACAATCTTGACTATGCAAAAATAACCTTAAGGTACATAATATCTTTTGTATGAAAGCACTTGTTCCGATATAATAAATTATCATGAAAAAATGAAAAACATTTTTAGCTCACCTTGACTAAGTCAAGCTAAGCTAATTCCATTGCTCTCTATCCATCATCCATTGGTCGTCCGTCAACACCATGTTTTGGTCTTCTCCTTCAAAACCACAGGGCCAATTCAAGTGAAAGTTTGTGTGAGTGATGGTCCTGAAGGGGCATTGCATTTTGTTCAACTCAGCATGCCCAGCCCCATAGGGAGGGAGTGGGGAAATATGCTCCAAAATATTTTTAAAATCTTCTTCTCATGAACCAGTGTGTACAATGACTTGATATTAGTTATGGAGCTGCTTCCTTTTGAGGTGTAGATTCAAGTTTGTTCAAACGAAGTTCGTGAAGCAATATTTGGCTTTGCAATGGCAGGGGTAAGATTTTTGGCCCTGCACAAAAATTCTATTTTCTGAACCAATTGTGCAAGTTGAACTAAATTTGGTATGTGGTATTATTGGGTCATAAGTACTCGACTCTTGCAAAAAAAAATATTCCTGCAACCCCATGGGAACCCCAGGAGCCAAAAATAGAAATATTTTCAAACGCCTATATTTCCCAAACCACACGGAACAGAGAACTGTTATTTGGTATGAAGCATCCTTAGGACCAGTAGAATTGAATGGGTAAGAAAAGATTGCCATCGGTTATGTTAGGGTGTTCTGTATAGGGCATCCAAAAAATGCTGAGTCAGCATAGTTGCAAAGTTTTTAAAAATCTTTTCTCCAGAACCAATGGTCAGAATATTTTGATATTCGGTGTACAGCATCCATAGGGTTCTTCAGAACCCCCAGTCAAAATCATTTAATATTTGGTATACATCATTGTTATGAGGGTCAGATTCAAGACTGTTCAAACCAAGTCCGTAGGTCAATATTTGGGATTCCTACGGAAGCCTAAATTTTAATTTAGTTCAATAATATGGGGGATAATGTTTTAAAATCTTCTTCTTCAGATCCACCAGTTAGAATGCTTTCATATTTGGTATACAACATCTCTAGGGGGGTCAGTTACAAGTTTGTTCAAATCGGATCCCTAGGTTTATATTTAGGCTGCATATGGAACCTGAAATTTAACTTAGTACAATATGAGGGAATTTCTTTAAAAATTTTCTTCTTCAGATTCACCTGTCAGAATGCTCTCATATTTGGTACACAGCATCTCTGGGGGGCGGGGGGGGGGGGGGGGGGGGGGGGGGGGCAGGGGGTCAGATTCAAGTTTGTTCAAATTGGGACCCTAGGTTATTATTTGGGCTCGCTATGATAGCCCAAACTTTAACTTAATGCAATATGAAGAAATTTCTTTAAAAATTTTCTTCTTCAGATCCAATAGTTGGAATGCTTTCATATTTGGTATACAACATCTCTAGGGAGGCCAGATTCAACTTTGTTCAAATCGAGAGCCTGGGTTAATATTTGGGCTCACTATGGGAACCAGAATTGGCCATGTAGAAGAATTAGAAATTTTGTATTTAGTTCCCACTTGAGGTGTGTAACTAAGATTAATCCATGTAGGTTGTATCAAGGGGCTTCATAGGGTAGCTCCACATTTTACATTATGATCAACTGAAGAAAAGGCATGATGCTTGAACTATTTTTGTCACTCCTGAGGGACTCAAGGATTGATAATGTATCCTATGGAGATGGATTGTTTAATGTTGACTCATTCTTGAACTCGGTTTATATTGTGTTCTGTTCAAGGTGAGTGCTTCAGGCCCCTTTGGGGCCTCTTGTTTTTAAATTTTTGCCTCCAAAATATTGTTTAGTTAGGTTATCATCCTGGTAATACCAGACCTGAATACAAAAAATAGTTTGGATGAACTCTTCTGAGTATATCAAACAACGGCATTTTCTAATCAGTGGAACATGTGATGCAAGCTCCTGTTATCATTGAAATAAAGATTATGACAATGAAATAATTAAATTTCTTTAGGTTTTATGTGAACAAAAGAAATTGTAGTAGTTGAATATTTTATTTAAGTGTCAGCTTTCGATACACATGGAACATATTACACATAGAATGTTTACAGAATATTTGTAAGAAACCCAGCCTCTGAAGGCTTATAGACACTTTTGATCATTGATTGGTCATTATACGTTGAGCACCCACCCATCCCCACCCACCCCAAGAAAAGAATCATATATACGCCCATGCAGACAATTCCTTATGTGAGTTATATGAGTTACATGATCTTGAAATGATTATGCAGGTTCCAAAGTTTATAACAGGATGAGGATGAGTCGAGCAAGCTCATGTATATTTTGTTGACCTCTATATCCCAAAGATGGTCACATTGAGACCATGATAGTTAATCTTTTACCTAAGGTAAGGGCCATGCCCCGTCCTCATTATTAACACTTTACCTAACATGAAAAGCAGACAACACTTGCAAACAAAATTTATGAATAAGAAATATTTTTATACTGTACCAATGACCCAGACATAGCTGGTGCTAACTCTTAAAAATATAGGGCCAAACACAAATTTTGCCCCCAATCCCCAAAATTTGCATCTAAAACCAAAGAAACATGTCCTGAATGGCCCTCCATACTTCACCTCTACTGCGCATGCGCAGTGTCAAGGACGTCCCGAAATTGGCGCCATTAATCATTCTTTGTTTGGCCCTTCATCAGTTAACATCTGACTGATCTTTGTGCTTGTAAATCTCAGTTTAAATGATGCCAGACACATAAATATTAGTAAAATGGTGATTCTAAGGAGGATATAGAAGGAGGAGAGGAAAAATGAGTGACAGAAAATAATCAGGGCTGTAACTTAAAATTTTTTGATGAAATTATGTTAAGTTACCTATTTTCGAGGCAACTGCCTGTTGTGGTCATTCTTGTTATCAAGATTACACTGCTTATTCAGTGTTTTCCTCTCTCCCTTTCCTTTAAGTCCCCTCTTGCTATTCTCCCATGCTTTTGGCATATTTTCTGTAATATTATTACTAAAATTTCTTGGGAGTTTTAGCTGGATAACAGAATGTATTCTGTTCTTTTCCCCATGTTTACGTCTTCACCTATGGGTGGTTAGGCATAGTGTTCTGCATCTACCATCTGATGTTCTGCAGTTTCTTCCCTGGAAGTCTCTGTTTTGCATCAGATGGTGTATTATTGGTAACTGATTTCGGGCCAGGGTGCCTGGAGTCTTGATTTAGTGTTTTTACACTTATTGTTTACATTTCAAACAGCCCTCTGTGTGAGGGGGGATTTCTTGAAAATAACATCTTGATGTTAATTTAATCATAACTAGACACATTATTATTGTTCGTAAGTGTTGCATAAATTGTTTAAAATATTTTTAGAATTTTTGTCCACACTTAGACTTGGGATCCATTGGGGCTCAACGTTACTTTTCAGAAACTTGGGCTGTTTTGAAAAAATATTTTTTCAAAAAGTTTTTGATTCAGTTATTTTTTCTATGTTAATGGATCTTGTTATTATGTATTTTAATTGTCAGGGGTTGGTGCGAGTACTAGGACTTTGTTTTCTTTTCACATTGAAAGGATATTGTTCAATTGTAATAAGAGGAAATCTTCCTCTGACTTTCATAATCATTGTATAATGTAGTCAGTGTACTCACACTAACTCCTGTTCTGTATGTGTTGATTACGATGACAACATGGGAAGCGTGGGTCACGGTATGTTAGTGGGGAATTGGCCATTCCGGTCCTTTCTCCGCAGGGTCACTCTACTTTATCAATCTCTATTTCAGACGATCATGATCAGGGTGATGTATCTGTGATGTCTTCCAAAAAGTGTTCCTCCGTCGTCACAATTAATGAAGAGCTAGCGGAAAAGTGCTCAGGTAATACGTCAATTGCCTAAGAGGACCCTAGTAGGTTCGACGGCCTTTGACGTCCGCTAGCTCGCCTGGTGTAGCGTCCATTCATCGAATGGTTCGGCAGCCGGGTTTGTCCATTGCGGTCTACAAAGGAGTTTTGGGTGATGCAAGCACTATAAATATCCAGGTGCACACCCAGTGACGGCGGATTAGAGGGGAGAACGGAGGAAGCCTTTTAGTCCGGTTCATAGCTCGTCCAGGCCCATCCGGGCTGCGAGTGAGAGAGGCCCCTCTCTCGTACATCAACATCTGGCCCCAGATGTTGTGGTACAAAATGTTTCGCATTCGGAGCATACGTCCGCCGCTCGGGACGCTCCGTTATATAGACAGTCCGGAGAGACTGTCAATAAGGCTTCCTCATTCTCATGGCAGCGCACACGACCGCACCTTGGCTACGTGACCTCCGATATCCAGTCAACTTTGCCAATCAGAGAATCCTCGGCGACCAGGTCACACCATCCGATAGCCAGGGACACAAGGCCTGCAGACTCCGGACGTTCGCATAAGAAAGTATGCGGGAGTCAACGTATACGGAGCTTCCAGCGGCAAAGCATCGTAAGACCGCTTCTGCACAGGCCTCGGTGACGGACGTGCTATCCCAAATAGCACAACTTATCGCAGCATCCCAGCAACGACAGAATCTCTGTCGCATAATATAATATCCGACGACGCTGAGTTGGGATGCTCCGCGGAAGCATCAGGTGCGGACGTCCGAAAATTTCATACGGTCCGACGGGATGCCGAAAGGGATTCGGATGTTTTCGAGCTTTCCCTTTCGGAACAACATAAGCTGTTGTATATGTCATCTGACTTCATCTTCTAGAGGTTCTTCGTCGGACCAGTATGCTGCGATACCGGATAAGAAACTGATAGCGTCGGTGGACTTAGAAATTTTTGGTTCGGTTCAGGGACATCGTCCCTCAGTTCCGACACAGTCCAATAACGTCTCAGATACGTTCGATTTATTGAACGACGCTATATATATTTTTTATATGCTTGCTATGTACAAGCATATCTGGTTTCTTGTTCGCAAAATTACTGAGATGTCTTTCAAAAGTGTGCCTCTGTCGTCATAGTTAATGAAGAGCTAGCGGCAATTAGTGCTCATGGATTACGTCAATCCCCTAAGAGGTCCCTAGTAGGATCGACGGAGTTGACATTCGCTAGCTCACCCGGTGTAGCGTCCATTCATCGAATGGTTCGGCAGTCGGGTTCGTCCGTTGCGGTCTAGGATGGAAATTTGGGTGATGCAAGCACTATAATAGACTTTAGTTCACAGTGACGGACGAGCTATCCAAAATAGCACAGCTTTTCGTAGCATTCCAGCAAACGACAGATTCTCGGTCGGATCAGGAATAATCCGACAGCGCTGGGTCGGTACGCTCCGCTGTTGCATCAGGTACGGACAACCGAATATTTCATAGGGTCCGACAGGATGGCGAAAGGGATTCGGATGATTTCGAGCTTTCCCTTTCGGAACAACAGAAGCTGCCATACATTTCTTCCGGCATTATCTTCCAGAGGTTGTTCCGTCGGACTACATTGCTGCGATGCTGGATAAGAGACGAATTATTGAACGGCGCTATATATATATAAGCTTGCTATCAACATGCTAGTATAGTTTCTTGTCCGCAATGCTCTATTCTGCCTTTCGTAAATTCTAGGAAATAATTGTTTATTGGCAGAACTGGGCTTACCGAGAGTTCCTTTGCGTCTAAGACGGCGAGACTGAAGACTGCAAATTATCTTTTTCGCCGTCTATGTCAATTCCAACCACGATGTTGGAAACGACAATGATGTATAATAGACTTAACTTAGACGCTTTATCATTCGTATACCACCTTACTGAGACGTTTATCATTACGTCTTCAAGAGAAAGAATTCCAGGATATGATCCTCAATGAGATTTCTTTCAGGGGCAGTAGTTTTTCCACGTATAACTCCGCCCTTCAGTGGCAACCTGGAGTTGGTTAGACGTGATGCAGCGCTAGCTACATCCACGCGCGTGGATAGTAAGGTGAAGAACTCTCTCAGAGTCGCTTCGGTCTCGAGAAGCTTCTCTTCGACGGCAACCTTTCAGCAATCTTGAATTGCTCGATATACACGTTCTCTTGTTTATCAAGTGTAACAAGAGATTCAGATGTGGGCAAACATTCGGTGGTTGACTCAGAGAGTTCCACTGTAGTTGCCGGATCCGAGTTTTTCGATTATGACGGATGTCAGTCAAACAGGTTGGGACACAATTTTGATCCCAACGGATTCGAAGTGCCAGGGTCTTTGGGTTCCGCAGTTTTTAGGCAAGCTACTTACTTCCAAGGAAGAATATTATGTTGGCTTGCACTATGTCATTGGATGAATTTTATTCAGAAACGCATGTTCAATCCTGTCCGATAATACGACAGTAGTTGCGTATATCCGGAACCAGGGAGGCACTCATTCGGTTCCGTTATTAATTTTAACGGAAAGAATCCTTCTGTTTGTTATAGAACACCAAGTTCTGTTTTGGTTCGTCATATTCTCGGTCGTCGGATCGTATTAGCAGACTCCCTTTCACGTAAGGGTCATTTGTTGCTGTCGGAATGGACTATCAACAAACAAGTATTCAATCAGATTTGCTATCAATGGGAGCGCCCAGTGATAATTTATTTGCGACACAACTCTCCAATCAATTGTAGACGTATGTGTCACCGTGTCCGGATCCCTGAGCATATGTAGTTAATGCTCCTGCGATCTAGTAGGACGCTATGATAGGATATGCGTATCCTCCAGCGCTGTTGATTCAGCAAGTATTGCTAGAATTATTCATTCACAATACAATTCTGTTGGTAGCATCTCTGTCCCACAGAGACGGTGGATAAATTTACTTAGATGTCTACTGTGGGACTTACCGCGGAAACTTCCTCCACGAGAGGATCTTTTTTCGCTGGGGAAATCGTGTCAACTCTATCACAACCCTGCAAGGTCTCAACCTTCACGTATTCCGTTGTGCGGTCCTTCTTGCATAGCAAGCACTGTATAGGACCAGCAGTGGACGCGATTCCTAACTGTAGAAGGACCTCCTCTTCGCTATACTATGCGGCTAAAGTGGAGGGTCTTCCGTCGTTGGTGTAGGGATCTTTATGTTGATATTTTTGATTCCTCCATACCAGACATTGCAAACTTTCTAGTATACTTGTTTAATGAAATCATCTGCAGCCAGTTACTTTTATAGGTTATAGGTCTATGTTATCTGATACCTATGCACACCATGATAGTTTACAATGGAGCCTAATGTCTCTTTATCTAAGTTAGTTTGAAACTTTTCGATAAGAGACCTAGAATCGTTAGATTAATTCCTATTCGGAATTTAGCTTGGGTTCTTATTAACTAAAGCAACCATTTGAATCCTTGAGACAGCAGTTTCAAATTCTGGTCTTTTAAGGCAGCGATTCTCTTAGCCTTCTCTTCTGCTGAAGAGTCAGTGAGCTTCATGCACTATCAGTGGACGATTCTCACTTTCGTAGTATCGGGAACTCTATTACCTTTACTACTAATGTTGTATTTTTGGTTAAGAATCAGGCTCCTAATGATATCCGGAACCTATTGTTTTTAAGGTCCTTCCGTTTTCGAGCGGGCATAGGCCTTTACTCTGTCTGGATAGACCTTTATGTATTTATTAACAGATCTCAGTTTATCAGTAGGACGTAAAGCTTCTTCTGGCTCTGATGCCTAATAGAAAGGTCATTATGGTCCATTCTATTACTTAATGCATTCAGTTAACTATCGTTACTGCTTAGGATAATCTATCCTTAACTCAGCAGTCTGTGCTTAAGATTTCGGCTCATGAAGTAAGAGCTCTTCTACATCTTGGGCTGATGTATAGTTTTGCTATTATAGATTAAATAGGCTGCATATTGGTCTCAACCATCCACATTCACGAATTTTTATCTCAGAAATATTGTATCCATTTCTGGAGACCTGCATTGTTTAGGTCTATTATCAGCTGCTCAGAAGTCGATCACTTAACAATTGCAACTATAGCTATGTAGGCTTTATGTTCCGGCAGTGACTCCGTCCTGCTGCCCTCTTCACTCTGGGCTATTTGACCCAGGGCAAGAAAAAGGGGGGGGGGGGGAGGGTGTTCCCTTGGGTCACCTGTTTTTATTATGAAAACAAGGGGATACCTCCTCCGGAGTTAGTAATTCTGAGCTGTTACTGGGATGGTTTCTTAAGTGAAAGTTATGTTTTTAAATTCATTCATGTCATAGTTTTAAAGTATAGCATTTGAATATGTCATGTGTCAAACGGATGTTATTATACTATCCTCGGACACTTTTAAAAGAGTATAAAGAGTGTCAATTCATTGGACTAACTTTATTTATTGGCTTACTTTAAATATAATTAGTATACGAATTATACTGGATATTAATAGAGAACATGGATGTTATGATGCTCAATTATAAAAGGTATTGTGTCTTTCTAATTTGTCATAAATAAGAAAGATACACGTGAAGCCTATTTCTCCTTTTCTCCTACAGGAGATGACTCTGTTTTATATAGTTGAGCTTATTGGATTTTCCTCTATGTCCTGGGCCCTCCAGCCTTTTTACTATTCAGCTATGTCTGGATCATTGGTACAGTATAAAAATCTGAAAAAATTTATAGTAATTTATATATTTTTTATACTTACCAATGACCCAGACGGGGATGGCCCTCCCAGGAGTTGGGAACTCATACCTCCCCGCTGAGGACATAGCGCTTACCAGGCACTGATGGTAAGAATGATTAATGGCGCTAATTTTGGGACGTCCTTGACACTGCGCATGCGCAGTAGAGGTGAAGTATGGAGGGCCATTCAGGACATGTTTTCTTTGGTTTTAGATGCAAATTTTGGGGATTGGGAGGCAAAATTTGTGTTTGGCCCTATATTTTTAAGAGTTAGCACCAGCTATGTCTGGGTCATTGGTAAGTATAAAAAATATATAAATTACTATAAATTTTTTCAGTTTTTTCATTTTTTGACTCAAAAACATAGGTTATGACCCCTCTTTGGAACAAGCTCGTTCCAAAGAGGAGTCATAACCTATGTTTTTGAGACAAAAAAATGAAAAAAATACTGAAAATTAATTGGCGATTCTTGAGAATAGTGCTGGCCGGTTTTGGCCATTACGTTGGGTAGAGGGTTAATCCTCTGAACTCTGATGTCAAAATAACATAATTTTAAAGAGGCAATTTTTTTCCAGAATGCAACTAGGAGTTTGTCCAAGTCAGTCTTGTTTGACAGAGCTCAATGAGCTCTGTCAAACATGACAGAATTAATTCAATTCCTAGTTGTATTATGGGAAAGATTTACAGTTTGAAAATATAATATTTTGACATCAGTGCGCAGAGGGCTAACAAAAGTTACCCTTCAAATTTTATTATTATTTTTTAATTTCTGCCTCTCCAACTTGGCGGATCACCCTTCATTGGAACAAGCTCATTGCACCCTTAACAGGGTCATTAACTATGTTTTTGAGGCAAAAAATGAGAATTGTTGGTACCAGTGGTGTCAGGTAAAGGATTAAAGTATTTACACAACTAAAAACTCCTCATGGCAACCTCAGAAAGTGAAGCAGAGCTTGTTTACTGGGGTAAACATGATCTGTTTTACTGGTAAAAATAGGACCCAATAACCAATGCTTGGGGTGGAAGTCCTCTAACATGGGTACAAATCAGTGGCTAAATTTGGATAGATCCATGTTTGGGTCACGTTTTAGCAATTATGCAGAAATATGTGACCTTAAACACCAATAAATAAACTAAAATTAAAAATTCTGGAGAGCAGATGAAGAGAAAACACACAAAACAAAATGAAATCACTTGGAATAAAGCACTGGTAACAGTAACCACCAATTGATTGGTGGTGTTTGATTATTGTGATTGTCTAAATTTGTTCAACAAGCATTTGTTTTATTATGAATCATTGGAGAATGCCTGCAGAAGCTGTCCAATAATTCTTAACCCTTTACCTAATGAATCCGCCCGTGCAACTTCAGCAGTTGAAAAAATATTAATTTTCAGAAAATTCCTACAAAACTATGTCATGTGACCCCCCACATTGGAAAGATCTCAGCGAGCTCGTTCCAATGAGGGGGTCACATGATATGGTTTTGGTGAAATATTTTTAAAATTTGGAAAACATAGTATTTAAAATCATAAATTTTGATATCGTCTGCATTGGGTAAAGGGTTAATAGAAAACTATTTGAACAGAATTTTATTACCTATTTGGCTGAATATGAGACATGAACAAATATGAACACACCAATATAGCACCCTCACTTTTCTTTAACCCTTTCCCAACATAAAGGCCAAAACTGACCAGCACTAGTCACAAAAATCAGCATTCAATTTTCATTATTTTTTCACTTTTTGTCTCAAAAACATAGCTTATGACCCCTCCATTGAACGAGCTCGATAGCATTCGATGTATCAGTTACATGGTTTTGTAGGGGCTTGCGAATCACATATTTTCGATTCAAATCAAATCTAAAATCGAATCAAGTCTATGATTCAAAATCAAATCGGGCATTTTGGAAATGACTGATTGGAGGTGGGGGGGGGGGGGGGGGGGGCTGTAAACCTGATTTATTGCGACTGATGGCTTGAGTCCCGACTAATAAAATATTCCAGCCACATTATCAAGGTATGCATTCATGCCTTGATGATGCAGTTGGAATATTATCCAGTAAGGATTGTAGTTAAAAAAAACTGGAACCGATGGGAGTTCATCATCGAGATTGTTTGGGAACTAAAAATTTTAAAGGTGGTAGTGACTAGCAAGATTGAAATTAGCAAGGGTGCAGTTTCTGTTTATGTCAATATAGCAGAGATTATACTCAGTCTTTATTTTTCAGCATTATTCATGCACAATTTCTTTCTTGAGCCAAGCATTTTGTGTGGAGATGTAGATGACTGATACTCAGCTATGTTCCTGTGAAAAGATTCAAAAAACAAATTAATCGGGCAGCTCATTTTGAATCAAACTGAATAGCAACTTGAGCTTCAAAATTGAATTGAATCTCGAAGCTTTGCAGGGCCTAGGGTTTTGTGCAGCAATTATTTGAAGATAAGATAACTCATAAGACAGTTCATTTGAAATTACAGGTTGTGATGAAAAGAAAACCTTGGTACTATACAGCTAAAGACAAAACAAAACAAGTTGCAGGTTTTGTTAAACAATTTGAAAACATCAATTTTGTGACAGTTCGGGTAAGTTATTAACTGACAAAATGGAAAATTTTGTCAATCATAATTCATCCATCAGTAACTGATCTGTGTTGTTGTAAGACTGTCTATGGGCACTTTCTATGAATTGTAATAAGAAAAGAGGGGCGCAGTGGCTCAGTAGGTAGAGGTGCAGTCTGCAAGCCGAGAGGTCCTCAGTTTGAATCCCACCTGTGGCAAATGCATTGTGTCCTTGGGCAAGACGCTTACTTTACCCCCATTGCATGGTGACAATGTGTACTAAGTAGTGCTGTATGTCGATGATGCACTTATCTTCAATTCAATCCAGGAAATAAGCAGACTGTCATCTGCAAAATGAGGTACCCAGAGGGTGAATTTTGTGATGCTACACTGCACAGCAGGGTAGCATCATAAATTTACTCTCTGTGAACCTCAGTCTGAATCAAGGTCTCAAACCTAAAAACAGAAAGAGATACCCAGAGGATAAATTGGTCCACTGTATGGTATAAAATCGGGCAATTCACCCTCTGGGGACCTCATTCTGCAAATGACAGATTGCTTATTTTCAGGCTTGCTTCAATGCTAACCCTGCTTGTGTGGAGTTAGTATGTTGGGGAACTGATAGTTGCTCACCATTGCTCGGTGGTTCTTTCCCAGTACTCTGGCTTCCTCCACCTGTAAAACTGAGGTGGTCATGATTAGCCATTGTGCTGAAATATGTGACCTTAAACACCAATAAATAAATGAATAAAAAAAGAAATGAATTATCTGGTGCTTTAGGTATCACAGCAGTAAATATTTTCCCGTAGGTGACCATTTTAATGTTCAAGCAAAACAAATTATGATCGCATCACTTTAATTTTGGAATTCAAATATCTTTGTCAAGTTTAGCCCTTCCGACAACTTTTTCTGACTCGAAAACAAGGGGCTATGCAACAAATAAGAGAGAAAGCCTGACCGAAAGGGAAGTACCATTCACTTGCACATATTTTTCAAAGAATTCCCAACAAAACCACACCAAAAGTCAATTGTATTTTTTAGGTCCAAAATTTATCAAATCACCCTCTTTATTCATCTGGAATATTCAACATTTAATCAAAGATGTCATCAGAATGTTTCAAATGTTTATTGGAACAATATATTTTCCCAAGGCTGCTTATTTGTAGAGATTGCAACATTTCCGAGTGCAACATTTCAAGGCGAGTAGCTTTAATTAAAATATTTACTTCAGCAATACCTTTATCAAAGTATGAATTAGAGCTGAAATGGTTACACATTTTTCATAACCAGTTAACCGATTGGAAATACTGGTAAATGACAGGTTTATGGTTCTTTGATAGAGTCAGTAATAAATTTGGGTAAGAAGATCCCACACTACAGGACCATGCAACACATGGTGAAAGATGCTTGTTGAAAGTAATTAAAATGACCTGTTCGTGTCTACCTCGGTATCCACACCTTTGCGAAAGAACATCTGAATTCCTTTTAAGTCATAATTCCACAATGCAATCCACTGGCCTCAAGAATTTCATTTAACACATATGCATTTTATTTCATATTCAGATGGAGTAAACATTCAACTCTTGTACATTTTAAAAACTGGACAGTGTTACTGAAAGCATGATACGTCGAGCAGATAATTTTGTCAGACTGTCAGATGCTGTAAACAGTACTGAAATCACAGGAATTGGGAAATTGAGAACCGCTGAATTACCATGGATCAAGTTATTTGGCTGGAAGCATACATGATTTGGGCAGTTTTCAATTTTATGAATATGCATGCAAAGTCACAAGGCTATTATATGAAATTCCACACTTGAGTTTGGCTGCAAATATGTCGTGTGCTGATCATAGTTAAGCATCGCAGAAACAACCTGAATAAAATAAATGATTATTTAACAACCAATTCGTTCCCTGACTTCCAATTTGTTCTGAGTTTTAGTTGGCACATTCAACACATTGAATCTCGGAGGGCAAGTTGTCCCTTCAACAACTATCATGATATAATGTTATGATTTCAGTCATTAATATAATTTGTCAGGACGAGCTATTTTGGCCAAGCCTAGGGGTGGCTCCAGGGGAGGGTCAGCGAGGTCCACTCCCCACTTGTCAGTGAGGACTAGCCTAGGTAGCCCTCTGTTGGGGAATTCTCTTTTATTGTATGGTTTCTTGGCTACAACCTAGCCTCTGTATAAAGGCCATAAATTGCCCCCCCTCCTTCCACCCCCAGCACCACCCAAGGTAATCCGACTTACTCTAATGACATTTCAACTTCAGAATGAAATTTTTGTAGGGGGCAACTGGAATAATTCTACAAATCTGTACATAACAAAACAAAACAACACCCCCGTAATACAACTGGGCCAAGCTAACATACTGATGAACTACAAATCAGCGACTTCAAAATGAAGCGATGTCACAGAGTTCAAAATCTCTTGTCAGTTATCACTCTCAGATCATTTTGTTTTAGCTGTGATGTGAAAATAAAAAAAAACAGGAAAGGAAAACAGATACCATATATTAATTACAAAACATTCTTTCTAGTTCTAATATGTGCTATTCAATAGGGTGGCCAAAAACTGAAGATATTTTTCATTTTGATTGCATTCTGCCCATACTGTACGTTGTAAATATACTGAGTCAAAAAAGAAAGTGTAATAAACTTTGAGGTGCAATTTTTTTAGAATTATCGGCTTTAATCCCAAACAAATTATTGTAAATTCATATTTCGAGTCTAGCTGTATGAATTTGCATAATTTAATGTTCTTACTGTTGCTAGCGTCACGTCAGGACATCTCAATTCAGACATAGAGTGAAATGAAAATTTCACACATGCAGTCAATAGCATGTATGTCTACTGTTTGCCTCTTCGATGGCAAGATCTCGATGGCGCATGGACCTGATAAGTCTCTGGATGTTACCCTGTGGTATTGCGTTCCACTCCTGCCTTGGAACATTATGTAAATCGCCTAACGTCTGAAGATCGTGAAGTTGTACCTAACGGTCCAGTTGATCCCAAAGATGCTCGATTGGCGACAAATCTGGCGAAAGTGGGCACCAGGGAAGAAGTTTGAGGCTCTGCTCCTCAAGAAAGTCACGACAGATACGCACCACGTGACATCGGGCATTGTCTTGCTGGAATAACTGCAATCTGACGTTAGCATTGAACAACGGGACAACAACAGTGTTAAGAATTTCATCCCTATATCACTGTCCATTCAGATTACCATCGATGAAGATCAACTGCATTCGATGGTGCAAGGAAATTCCTGCCCATACCATTACACTACCCCCACTGAAACGGTCACATTCCTACATGCAAGCATCAGAAAACCAGTCTCCTCGTTGGAGATACACTCTTGCCCTACCATCAGCGTGCCGTAGACAGAATTGTGATCCATCACTAAAAAGAACTGTGCTCCAATGCTGCTGAGTCCAGTGAACATGCTGACGTACCCATTCCATTCTCACAGTACGATGACTTTGGGTAAGGATTGGTCCATGGTATGGATGCCTTCTTCGGATGCCGTGTTCAGCGAGTCTGTTGCAGACAGTTTGTGCACTGATTCTATTGTTACTTCTACCAGGAGTAATTGCTGCAGTCCTCATTGCCAGAAGGAAGCGATCCTGCAAGTGAGACGTCCTGATGTGTCAGTCTTGTGCAGGGGTCGTAACTCTTGGTCGACCTGAACGTGGTCGGTCGGCAGGAGATCCAGTGGTTTTATACCTTCCAAGGAGACAGTAAATAGTGGCCACAGTGACTCCGAACTCAGCAGTGAGCTCATCTGGAGGTATCCCAGCCTCATGCATACCAATGGCACGCAACCTCTGATTTTCGGTTAACCTTGGCATTTTTTAAAATGTCGGAAGAGAAAAACTAGTGCATTTTCTCAATAACCCAGGCTCTCTAGTACAACATACACAATGAAATTGTCGGTCACCCATTCAATTTGACATTCTCGGCTAGCACATGCTATTTTGAAATCCGTAGCAAAATTGTATATGGTTGGATGGACAACAACATGTCATTAAACTCTTTGTATGACTTCTTGTCCATAAAAATGCAACATTAGAACTATTACATTTCATCCGTTATGCTATTTTTTCACATTTGTTTCTATTATACTTTCTTTTTTGACTCGGTATATATGTAACGGTTAACTGAGGTTACGGATTTCATGACCGGTCATAATTGAAACCAAACTGCTAATGGTTAACCATTTCAGCTCTAGTATGAATGTGGTATAGGTCATACTCTGATAAAGAGACAGATATTTTATTTCAGTTCTTATAATTTAAT
Organism: Pictodentalium vernedei; assembly: GCA_031216915.1. Taxonomy (NCBI): domain Eukaryota; kingdom Metazoa; phylum Mollusca; class Scaphopoda; order Dentaliida; family Dentaliidae; genus Pictodentalium; species Pictodentalium vernedei. The sequence goes on along the minus strand of CM062295.1, from coordinate 215,629,235 downwards.
TCAGAATTTGCTAGGGATATAGAAATCAGGTTTATCCATCCATTTTGTCTGTCCATCTGTCCATAACTCAGTCAGTGGATGTTGGATTTAAATGAGCTTTGGTATGATGAAAGACCACCTTGCGGGAAAGGATATTCACAAGTAACTGGTTTTGTCCATTTTTTTTTCTAAAGATATGGGCCTTTTTCCACATTTTTCAACTTAGAAACCCTTCAGCTTAGAAAATATCCCCCGCCAAAACGAAGTTGCAGGGGATATAGAAATGGGGTCAGTCCATCCATCTGTCTGTAGGTCCGTTTATCCATCCATCCATCCATCCGTGACCACTTTGGACCTTCATATCTCAGTTAGTGGATGTTGGATTTAAATTATCTTTGATATGCTGATAGACCACCCTGGAGGAAAGATTATTCACAAGTAACAGTTTTGTCCATTTTTGTTTCTAGAGTTATGGGCCTTTTTCCACATTTTCCAACTCCGAAACCCTTCAACTTGGACAATACCCCCGCCAAAACGAAGTTGCAGGGGATATAGAAATGGGGTCTGTCCATCCATTTGTCTGTAGGTCCGTTTATCCATCCATCCATCCATCCATCCATCCATCCATCCATGACCACTTTGGACCTTCATATCTCAGTTAGTGGATGTTGGATTTAAATTATCTTTGATATGCTGATAGACCACCCTGGAGGAAAGATTATTCACAAGTAACAGTTTTGTCCATTTTTGTTTCTAGAGTTATGGGCCTTTTTCCACATTTTCCAACTCCGAAACCCTTCAACTTGGACAATACCCCCACCAAAACAAAGTTGCAGGGGATATAGAAGTGGGGTCCATCCATCCATCCATCCATCCATCCATCCATCTGTAAATGATCTTTGGTATGCTGATAGATCACCATGGGGGAAAGGATATTCAAATGTAACAGGTTTTGCCCATTTTTTGTAGAATTATGGGCCTTTTTCTGCACTTAGAAACCCATCAACTTAGAAACCCTTGGCAAGGGATACCGGTGTTGTTGCACTTCATGACATATGGGGTTATTCAATTATGACATATCCAATTAAGTATTGCATTCATCCCTTAAATAACAAGAATATTAGATATTGTTGCAATATGTTTTTCAGAGTGTATAAAATGGAAGTATATGTTTTTACATTCATTTTATCTTTTCAGGGTTCTGGCCATATGGTACCAGGTGATAAACCAATTCCGGCACAAGTGTTATTTACAAATTTCATCAAGAACATTCCATTCTGAGTAGTTTTGTTGCTGAGTTATATGTTGGTACCAATCACAATTAGTTTGCAGGGTGCTCACCATTCCACAAAATAATTTATTCCTACTCTTTACATTAAGTCTGTACCCAACGAATCGGCTGCATCCACCTGTGTAATTTTCAAATTTAGCAGTTGGAAAAAATAAATTTTTCAAAAAGTTTCAACAAAACCATATCATGTGACCCCCTCAATGGAACGAGCTCATCAAGCTCGTTCCATTGAGGGGGTAACACGATATGGTTTCGTTGAAATTGTTTGAAGAATTTAAAAAACAATAATTAAAATAGGGAGAATGATGATTCAGTGGGTAGAGATGCAGGCTGCAAGCCGAGAGGTCCTCAGTTCGAATCACACATACGGCAACCATGTTGTGTCCTTGGGCAAGGCACTTAATCCTGATTGCCCACATAGGGGCATGGTGGCACTGTGTACTGAGGCGTATTTCATGTCAATGGTGCACCTGTCTTCAACCAATGCAAACCCTGCTTGTGTGGAGTTAGTATGTTGGGGAGTTTGATAGTTGCTCTCCGTTGCTCGGTGTTTCTCTCCAGGTACTCCGGCTTCCTCTGACATGAGGTGACCCTGGCTGTCGATAGTGTCATTAAACCCCAATAAATAATTAAAATAATAAATTTTGATATCCTGCGTGTTGGGTAAAGGGTTAACACCACCCCCTGGAATCCTAGGGAAGTGGAGGAGTGCTGGTTTCCTGTGTGAATAAGTTCTGCTTCACTGGTAAAATAGTACCCAGAACCAGTGCCTTGGGCAGAAGTCCTCAAAAGTCAGCAGCACAGGTATAAACGATTGGCTAAACTTGACTTCAAACTTATGTTGTGGTCATGTTATAGCCAAAGATGTTATGTGACCTTAAACACTAATAAATAAATAAATAACGTGGGGGTCAGATTCTAGTTGGCTTCATATTTGGGCTTCCTATGGGAGCCTGAATGCTAACTTAGTGCAATAGCAAGAAATATTCTTTAAAAATCTTCTGACTCCAGAACCAACAGTCAGAATCTTTTGAGTATGGTATACAACATTGTTAGGAGGGTTGGGAAGGGGGAGTGTCAGATTCAAGTTTGTTCATATCAAGTCCTTAGTTAATATTTGGGCACTATACTGGAGCCTAAATTTTAACATAGTCCTATATGAGCAATAATCTTTAAAGATCGCCTTCCACAGATCCACCGGTCAAACTCTTGTATTTGGTATACAACATCCTTAGGGAATTCAGATTCAGATTTGTTTAAATCAAGTCAGAGGGTTCATATTTGGGTCTCTTTGGGACCCTGAATTTTACCTTACTGCAGTATGGGGAATATTCTTTGAAAATCTTGTTCTCCAGAAACACTGGTCTTTTGATATTTGGTATACAACATTTTTAGGGGAGGGGGGGGGGGGGGGGGGGGGGGGGGGGGGGTGAGAGTGAGATTCATGTTTCTTCCTGTGAAGTTTCTGGGCTAATATTTGGGTTCCATATTTTAACTTTAATTTGAACTTATCCCAAAATGAGAACTAATCCTTAAAAATCTTCTTCAGAATCACCAGGCAAAATCTTTTGGTATTCGGTATACAGCATCCTTAGGGAGGTCATATTTTATGGGGTTTTAGAATAAGTTAGAAGGATTTCAATCAGTTTGGGGCATAAAAAATTCACTTAACCCTTTACCCAAAGAATTGCCCACATCCGCCCACGTAATATGCAAATTCAGCAGCTGAAAAAATATTATTTTTCGAAAAATTTCAACAAAACCGTATCATAGGACCCCTCTTTGGAATGAGCTCATTCCAAAGAGGGGTCACATTATATGGTTTTGTTGAAATTTTTTGAAAAAATTTAAAAAGTGGTATTTAAAATAATAAATTTTGAAATCGTCTGCGTTGGGTAAAGGGTTAACCAACCAGGACTCCCACCACTAGCAGATCATTTGGGTAAATGTTTTTTGTTGGTACCAAGTAGTACAAAATTCTTCAAAACTCACTTTAATGCAAAAATAGATAAAGCAATTCATCCAGTGTACTCTCCTTTCTCCTCCCTATTCTTCAAACCCTTACCCCACTGCCAATTAAAAATACAATGTTGACATATGGGAGTTTTAACAGAAGTTTGCCACCTATCTTTAAAACTGAAAAATAGATATTTAGAATTTCAGATCCTGGAAAAACGGCCCTTTCTAAATGTGGGAATACTGGAAATCTGCTTTAATTCCGGGCATTATTTCCGTGGTGCATTTGAATACTAGGAAAAGCATCTGACATGGACAACAGATATAAATAATTACAAGACATGAAATTAGTGCAGGGTCTGTAGCATATATTATAAAGGCCTTAACCCTCTGCATTCTGATTTCAAAAGAGCAAAATTATCAGCAGCAAATATTTCCTATAATGCATTTTGATATTTAACCAAATATACCTTATTTGACAGAGCTCTGTGAGCTCTGCCAAACAAAATATAATTGGTTAAATTCATAGTTAAACTATACAAAAACCGAGTGATTGAAGGAAATTTTGTTGCATTGTTGCATGACCAGAGTGCTAGGGGTTAAACGGGCCCTAAATTGTGGTGGTATCAACAAAGGTTAGTGAATAATGATAAATTTATGTGATTGTTATGGCAATGAGCGAGTGTGGATCACACCCACTCAACAACTAACTAGGAACAGTGCTCTGAAAATCACACCTTCTCAACAACTAACTTGGAACAGCGTTCTGAAAATTCTCTGTTCAGTTGCTAATCAGAACACATTTCAGTTGGGAAATTTTAAACACACAAAACATGTTCGTAAATTTTAAAACCTTCAAACTCCACTTATGGAGCATTCAGTGTATATATTATTTAGTCAGAAACAATTTACATACTTTTGTCTTTTGCTTAAAGTGCATAATGAAATGAACAACCCATTTTTATCAACATAGAATTTGTGAATGGCCAACACAGTTTGATAGCTTGAAAACATTTAGTGCAGAACCCTTGGAAAGTGTTGAACTTGCCATAGGGGCTGAATTTGACCTTAAATCCTTCTTAGCAGCTCAGTAGTTGGAGCATTGAACTTCAAACTGAAAGGTAAATGGTGTGATCCTGACTAGTGGTAACTGTGATAATACTGATATGTACTTAGGAAAGACACAAAATAATATAGCACTCAACCAGTTAACCCTTAAGTCCTCAGATTAATTTTAAAGTATTTATGGCATTTTTCTGCTTACATAGTTATTGATGACTTGGCAGTGGTTCTACATCACTGCTGGCTGCCTATACAGGCAGCCAGCAGTGATGTAGAACCACTGCCAGGAAAAATTCAGTCTACATACAAGAGTAATAAAAAAGATTACACAAGGGGGCACCTGCTTCAATGCAATATAAAAGTGGCGGTTTGGGGCTATATGGGGGCTTAAGGGTTAATGTCATATTTTTGACATAATGTTACCACAATATGACAATACCAGAGATGAAAGTGGCAGATGTAAAAAATCCTGGAAAGTGTAAATAGCCACACATAGCAAGGGAAGCATGACTAACACAGACCGGGTCCAGTGGCCGCTCTAGGGTTGTAGATGCTCCGATTGATTCACACGTTTATTTACCTCGAACAGAAAAATGTTGATGGCAGTGAATGATTTGAATTTATGTTGGAACGTTTTCTGATATGTACTTTCGTTTATTCATATTGTTTTAATGTTTTTTTTGCCACCATTTCCCTAGTCAATTTCTTTTGCACACCAAATACACTTCACTTTTCCTGCACAATTTATTTTCCTTATGCAGTCAGATAGAAAGGCATTATTAGAATCCTTTTATAACCAGCCCCAACAAAACTTAATTTTGATTCCTTTATCAACCAGAGATATATCCTCCTGGTCTTTTCGATTGTTCACTTTGAAAAGCGTGGTCTTCATTGAGCACTGAATACACACAAGAAGCAAGAAATTCCATTGTATTAACTCTCACACAATTTCACTTATTGAATATGACTGTCCAATCACTGTTTAGTACACAAACAAACTTGGTTTGACTTTCAGCAATTGCTTAAATATGAAAAATGGAACTACAAGTGGAATGGAAAAGTTGATTACCAGAAAAAAACAGACTTTGGGTTGAATAAAAAAGTAAAATTTAGAACATAAAAAATAAATTCTGGAATTCCGTCAAATTTCAGAAAACTTTCATCCCTGGGCAATACGAAGAAAGTAAAACTTTGCTAAACATTTGCAAAATAATAAGTGAAGAAGTGCTGATAAGGCCTTGAAGCATAGGCAATATTTTTTAAAGTAATTTGAAGTAATTTATGGGAAAACATCCCCAGCATTTTTTACTGATGTTTATTGAGGCTTAACAACACTTTAAACAGCCTGAGTGACATCTTTTTTGACAGTTTTACCGGTGGAGGGAACCAGGGTACCAACAGAAATCCAGCTAGCTGAGGTGAGCAACTGTCAAGAGTCCCCAACTTATAACTCTGCCCAAGTAGGGTTAGCAGCAGTTGAAGGCAAGTGTACCACTGGCATACAGTTTGCCTCAGTACGCAGTGTGAGCACATGGGCAATTGGAATTAACTGGTAGAGTTCTGAATTATTTTTGGTTGTCAAAATTTGTTCCCATGTCTTTGCCTTATTACAATTCATGGGTGAGTGCCAACAGGCACTCACCATGAATTGAAACAAAGCAAGTCCACACTGACTAAATATTTTCCCTTCAAAGATAATCTGAAGCACATCTACAGAAAATGAAGCCTTTAACTTGCAGTACATGCTCTTTGGAATAGAGCCCAAATATGGGCTTCCAGCACTCAATCAGGATTAAGTGTCTTGCCCAAGGTCACAACACAGTTACTGCTAGTCAGGATTGAAGCTTCAACCCTTTGGTTTAACTCTTATCCCGCTGAGTATTTTCAAAATATTTTTCATCAGATTTAGCCATGGCTGCTTTACAGCAGCCAGGACTAGATTTGATGAAAAATTCATGAAAATTTGCTTCAAGACATCTCCACATGCACTCCAAAGGTTGATACAAATTGCTGGGTGAAACATTTGTTAAATATGCTCAAATTTTACTTATTTTAGTGGCAAGAGATTTCCTGTTCTGAGCAGGAATATCCACCAGCAGCATGCAAAGAGTTAAAGTCCAAGTCTAAAACTATGGAGTCAACATGCTTCCTCTGATGAGGAGATAGAAGCTTATAAAATGCAAGAATATTATATTCACAATGCTTGGTTATTGCATTGCTCCTGCAATCTGGCAATAACCTGATGTTTTTAAGGAGATAATGTTTCCTAATGGCATACCTTCTTATAAGCAGTATTGTAATATAACTTGACACTGACGAAGTGACAAATTTGCTTTCTCCCCAAGTCTTTCGATTTAGAGGTGAGCTGTCACTCTTGTGCGCCATCGCACCTGCCATTTTTACTTTCTGCGAGTAGACAACAGTGCACCTTAGTTCCACCTAGCAAGTGATTAACCCTTATTAATGAATTGGCTGCAGCTGCCACATAATATGCAACTTGCGCAGTAAAAAAGTTTGTGAAGTCTACAAGCTCATTCCAATGATGGGTCACATATGGTTTTCTTGAAAAAATTTAAGAACTGAGTAAAAAAGTTTAAAATAACAAAAAAAATTTATATGTGTTTTCTGTAAAGGGTTAAAATCTATTCGTGGGAAATAGGCCAACTAATACAATGCGTATACAAAAATGTGAACAATACAGCATGAATTATGCCAGGACTCAACAATAGCATGCTTCATTAATTTTGATTCTTTAATTAATTCTCATTCTCGCATGAATTAGAAGCCCCAGTTAGTGGCCTAATATGGTATATATACTGTCTTCATTTATTCCATATTGGACTCGAGCTTTCATTAGTATTCATTTATTATTCATTGGGGTTTAATGACACTTCCGACAGCTAGGATTACCTTGTGTCGGATGCTTTCATTAGTGACCTATGGTATATGTAATGACTGTTAACTGGTTGAGTGCAAGAAGCCACTGTCGGAGCTTTCAAAAAAAAAAGAGGGTACCAGAGCAAAAGCAAACATTTTCCTTACTTATGTTTCATATTCAGTCAAAAGCCAATGATATTTGTTTATATAAATTTGTTTTATTACAAATTATTGGGGAGTGCATGTGGGCACTCTCCAATAATTTGTAACAAAACCAATTTTAAATAACAATTCAACCCATCAAAATAATCTAGACCTCAACCAGTTTATTCAAAATTGGGGGAGAGCAAAGCTCAAGCCCAATATGGAATAACAGATACTGTATATACCATACTAGGTCAAAGATGAACTGTATAACGAATTTTGCTTACCAACTGCTTTCTCTGTATAGTTACCTAACATCTGCAATCAATAATAAATGATTGAATTCTTATGCATTTAACCCTCAGTTTGCTATGCAGTCACAAGCTGCCCCTTTTATATTGTGTTGAAAATGTTGCCCCTAGTGTATTCTGCCATCAAAATTTCACTTGTGACATGCTTTAGGCCTAAAAAAGTAAAAAATCTGTTTCTCATGCCCTACCACAAGGCCTTCTTACACTCAAGGGACGAAATACACCACCACCCATGCTATTAGCCGAGACCATGAACTTTTGATGGCAAAAAATATAATTACAAAAATAAAATAAAAAAAACACCCACCCACATGCAATTTTACAAAAATGGTCTGAGAAACAGAAGATCTACTTTGTGGGGCCTTATCTTGACATTGTTTTTACTTCGTGGCTGGCAGTCTATACAGACAGCTAACAATAATGTAGAAACACTGTCAAGTCATCTGTAGCTTTGTGCATGTATATACATTAGTTATTAACATAAAATAAACCTGAGTACTTATGTGTTTAACAAGAGGTTATCATCTGCTGACATTTTGAAAGATCAGTGAACAAAGGGGATATGATTCTTGACTGTCAGCTGTATATACATTTTGATGGAATGTTTAGCCCATTTGTAGCTTGTATGTGACATTTGAAAACCAATGAAAATCTCTTACTTGTAGCAGGTATAAGGTATTGTAGGATACTACTATTGAGATGGATCTTTCCAATTTCAGGAATTAAAAATGTGTGATCTGTTTACCTTCTAATATTTATATTTTTGTTTACATATCAGGTGTCGTTTTCATTGTTTAAAACACCCATTGTCGTGTAATAAAAAATTATTAGAATAGTCAATCTTCGATGTCATATTCCATTACAATGACAAGATATGATCGGCCAGATCAAATACAATGCCTACAGCATATGGTTTGGCAAGTCGATCTGGTCTTATTATCTCAACAAAATATGACACTCCAGAATAATTGACTCTGGTAATATATCATTTGTATATATCATTCTTGGAGTTTCATTCATCAAGCCAGTGATATGCTGTTATGTTATGCACTGTTGCAATGTGTTCTGAAGACCCTTTCCTACAGAGTATCACATAAACGTATTCTGTTAACCCTTTACCTAATGAATCACCCACATAATTTACAAATTGAGCAGTTGAAAAAATATTAGCTCAACTTGACATCAAATATAAGCTATTGGGATGGGTTGCAGTCCATCATCTGTTCATCTGTCCGTCCACAATTCCTTTAGCACACCCTACAGGCCGAAGCTCTCACCTGATCAGTTCCAAATTCCATACATGGCTTTGGGGCAATGTTCAGATGGGAGCTATCGTATTTTTCAGAATTTTGTTGAAAAACATGGACGTCAGCGGCCATCTTACATTTGGCATATAAATTGTCAACAGTTCCATTGGTACACCCAACGGTTCGCAGCTCTCACCTGATCATTGTCAAATTTCATATGTAGCTAGATTGGGGCTACCAAATTTTTCTGAATTTTGTTGAAAAACGTGACCGCCAGCAGTCATCTTGGATTTGGCACATAAATTGTCAACAATTCCATTGGCACACCTTGCAGGCTGCATCTCTCCCCTGATCAGTTCCAAATTTCATATGTGGATTTGGGGCAGTGTCTAGATGGGAGCTATTGAATTTTTACGAATTTCATTGAAAAACATGGCTGCCAGCTGCTGTCTTGGATTTGGCACATAAATTATCAACAATTCCATGAGCACACTGTACAGGCCACATTTTTCAAATTTCTTATGTTTTTTTGGTGTCATATCTAGATGGGAGGTATCAAATTTTTTCTGAATTTTGTTGAAAAACATGGACACTTGCAGCCATCTTAGATTTGTCAACAATTACATTAGCACACCCTACTGACTACATATCTCACCCAATTTTTTTCAAATTTCATGTGTAGCTTTGGTGTGATGTCTACATGGGCATCATCAATTATTTCTGAATTTCATTAAAAAACATGGCCGCCATTAGCTATTTTGGATTTGGCATATAAATTGTCAACATTTCTATTAGTACACCCTGCAGGTTGCATTCCTCACCTGATCTTTTTCAGATTTTATATGTAGCTTTGGTATGGTGTCTTTTCTGTAGAAACTTGATTCAATATTTAGACTAGCGCTTTCTGTATGGTTCAAGCCCTTCTTTGTCAAGTTGAACTGCAGTGTCATTGACACTTTCATTTTTCACAAAATGTCAACAAAACCATATTGTGACCCCTGCATTGGATCGGGCTTGATGAGCTCATTCCGATGAGGGTCTACATGATATAGTTTTGTTGAATATTCTTAAAAAGAATTGAAAAAAGAGTAATTAAAATAACAAATTTTGATATTGTGTGCATTGGGAAAAAGGCAGACATGTTAACCCTCCCGGATTGACTGGGAATTTAGCATTGTTCCTGGCGGCCCGGAAAAAGATCTCCTTGGGCAAAAAATCTTGGAAAATATCAGTCAAAACATTTGGAAGTTTTGAAATGGTTGGAGCATTGATTTGTGATCATTTTCAAAAGATATATAGTGTTGGCATTACCCTGTTCGATAATCATTAAACTGATCGTAAAAGTCATTATTAAAAACCTTTTATTTTTAAAGTGTACAAAATTTGTCAAGATCAGCTGTTTTCATTTGTGATGATCACCAACCCCTTCAGATGTTTAGTTTGTAAAAAAAAGTTTTTTCAACAGAGAATTCCTCTTTAACTGGTAGAATGCAAGAAGCCCATATTTGGGCTTTATTCTGAAGTGTCAGTACCACGACTTAAAGGCTTCATATTCAGTAGATGTTCTACATATCACCTTTGAAGTGAAATTATTTAGTCTGTTAGGATTTGTCTTGTAACAATTTAAGGGCACTCTCCCATAAATTGTAACAAGGCAGAGGTATGTGAACAAATTTTAAAGACCAAAAATAATTCAGCACTCTACCAGTTAATAGTGTTCATCTTTCCTGCATTTGAATAAGGGTGTCAAAATTTTGCTTTACAAACTACAACCAGTGGCGGCGCTATGGGGGGGGGGGGGGGGGGGGGGGCATTTGCCCCCAACCCCCCAAACGAAGGCTTTGCCCCCCCCCCCCCCAACCATCTCGCATGCATTTTCATCCACCCTCACACACAAACACATTCAGTCACTCTCTCTCACACACACACACACACACCCCTCTCTTTTTTTATTCCCAATAATTTCCCATATTTGCCCCCCCCCCCCCAAACGAAGGCTTTGCCCCCCCCCCCCCCCCCAACCATCTCGCATGCATTTTCATCCACCCTCACACACAAACACATTCACTCACTCTCTCTCACGCACACACACACACACACACACACCCCTCTCTTTTTTTATTCCCAATAATTTCCCATACACACTTAGCCCAAAGCCTCAGGCTAGTTGATGAACACATCCAGGCAGTAGAGATTTAAAGACTCTGATGCAGATACTTATAAGTTATAATTAAGTTATGAGCCAACAAAGGCATGTCTATCCATATCCCTTGTCTAAAAAAATTCATGGATTTCGCATTATGACAGACGGGCATTATGAGTCTCTCTCTCTCTCACGCACAGACCCACCAGATGCGGATCCAGGCCGCTAATTACCATTTCATTTAGTCGAAACTTGGACCCAAAGTCCGTAATATAATTTTTTGGTTTGGTACGTCCACAGGACGTACCAAACCAAAAAAGTATATTACGGACTTTGGGTCCAAGTTTCGACTACCTCATAACAAAGTAATGATATGATCCTTTACGTATTTGCCCCCCCCCCCCCCCCCTAGTTGCCTCCCTACAAAAAAATTTCTGGCGCCGCCACTGACTACAACACTGTGTTTGAACATTGAAAAGAGAACATAAATCACAATTCAGTTGATGAGTGCCACCATTTTTAACTTTGAATTCTGGGAACGTTCCTTTGATATATTTCTATTGATAAAAATATCTGTCTGGAAATCACCTCTTTCTTTCATGTAAATCTTTGATTCAAATGAGCCAGTGTTTGGGAAGTTGAACTGATGACAACTCTGGTTTAATTCTAAGTTGAAGGCCCCTTTTGGAAATAATTTTAGCTTAACTTGACAAAGTCAAGATAAACTATTGCCATCGCGCATGCGGAAGTCCGTTTTTAGTCTGTGGGTCTGTCAGATTGTTCATATTTTCCTTTAGCACAGGCTACACCTTGCAGTTCTTGTCCAATCGTCACAAAATTTCATGTGCAGGTTTGAGATCATGTCTAGATGAGAACATCCCCCTTTGGTCACGATCGGTCAACTGTGATGGCTGCCCAAGCCCAAAACCTGAAAACCTTTAGCACAGTCTACAGGTCATACTTATGAAGGGATTTCATTGTAACTTGGTAGGATGACTCTGTATAATGTCTAGATGAGAATGTCCCCTTTTGGTCATGATCTGTCAACCAGTATGGCTACCCAAGCCCGAAACCCAAAATTTTTTGCACTGTCTACAGGTCGTATTTAATATGGAGGGATTTCATTGCAACTTGGTAGGATGATTCTGTATGGTGTCTAGATGAGAAATTCCCCATTTGGTCACGATCTGTCAACCGTGTTGGCTGCCCGAGCCCAAAACCTTTAGCATAGTCTACAAGTCGTATGTATGGAGGTGTTTCATTGTGACTTAGTAGGATGACTCCATATAATGTCTAGATGAGAATGTCCCATTTTGGTTGCAATTGGTCAACTGTGATGGCTAGCGGGGCCCGAAGCCCAAAAACCTTTAGCACAGTCTACAGGCAGTATTTATGAAGGGATTTATTTGTAACATGGTAGGATGACTCAAGATAATGTCTAGAATAGAACGTCCCCTTTTGGTCGTGATCGTTCAACCTTGATGGCTGCCCGAGCCCAAAACCTGGAAATCTTTTGCACAGACTACAGGTCGTATTTATGAACGGTTTTCATTATACCGAGTCATTTGTAGGATGACTCTGTATAATGTCTAGATGAGGACGTCCCCTTTTGGTTGTAATGGGGCAACCATGATGGCTACACAGGCCCGAAGCCCGAAAACCTTTAGCAAGTCTACAGGCTGTATTTATGAAGGGATTTCATTATAACTTGATTGGATCTCAAGTTGGAATAATTTCACTGTAACTTGGTTGACATACATTAACTGTGAGGGCCACATTAACCCACCCCTCAGTACTTTAGTACAGTCTACACCTCAAAATTATTTTTATTGAAAACATAGCCAACAGGGAACAGAAATTAACATATTCTCAATTATCAAATTTATTGTCGTATTTCATTATCCTTTCATAAACATTGAACAGTATTCTTTTCATCACACAGTCAAGTTAAGCTACAGTGTGATTGACACCTTCATTATTTTATTATTTTCTTTATTATTTTTCATGCTGAATGATATTAAAGTGGATAGGATCTACAGAGAAATTCATTTTGTGTTTCTTCTACATTTTTCAAGAGGTGCTCTGTTGAGTAATCTTTTTTATACTCCTGAGATTTTTCTTTAATTTTTTATTTCTTTCAACTCATGTCTGCTGTTCAGCAGCCACAAAGTGATTGTAGGAGATTTGCAAGAAATTTTGCAGGAGTTAATTATGCCTCATTATTAGTTTAACCCTCTGCACACTGACTTCGAAGTATCAAAATTTCAACTTGCAAATTTTTCCCATAATGCAATTTGGAATTTAACCCTTTACCTAACATGAAAAGCAGACGACACTTGCAAAAAAAATTCTTGAATAACTAATTTTTTTCATTTTTTGTCTCAAAAACATAGGTTACGACCCCTCGTTGGAACGAGCTCAACGAGCTCGTTCCAACGAGGGGTCATAACCTATGTTTTTGAGACAAAAAATGAAAATATTTTGAAAATTAATTGGCGATATTTGAGAATAGCGCTGGCCGGTTTTGGCCGTTACGTTGGGTAAAGGGTTAACCAATTCAGTCTTGTTTGACAGAGCTCATTGTCAAACAAGACTGAATTGGTGAAATTCCTAGTTGCATTATGGGAAAAATTTGCAGCTTGAAATTTTGGTATTTTGACATCAGAGTGCAGAGGGTTAACTTGACAAAGTCAAGATAAGCTATTGCTATCACATGTGCAGAAGTCTGTCAGGCTGTTCACATTTTCCTTTAGTACAGGCAACACCCCATAGTTCTTGTCCGATCGTCACGAAATTTCATATGCAGATTTGAGATCATGTCTAGATGAGAACATCCCCTTTTGGTTGTGATCGGTCAACCGTGATGGCTGTCCGAGCCCAAAACCTGAATTTATGAAGGGATTTCATTGTAACTTGGTAGGATGACTGTGTATGATGTCTAGATGAGAACGTCCCCTTTTGGTCATGATCTGTCAGCCGTGATGGCTACCCAAGCATGAAACCCAAAAACTTTTAGAGCAGTCAACAAGTTATATTTATTATGGAGGGATTTCATTGCAACTTGGTAAGATGACTCTTTGTGCTATCTAGATGAGAGCTTCCCCATTTGGTCGCGATCTGTCAACCATGATGACGGCCTGAGCCTAAAACCTGAAAACCTTTAGCACCAGAAATTTTTTGTCTTCAGATTACTGTTACAGTCATGAATTGATTGTAGAAGTGCAAGATAATTTATTTTTTTTTTAAGTTTCACATCTATCTGTGTTGTACTTGAAACTGAAAAATTATTGTCTCTTTTCCTTAACTTTTGGTTTTATTTTTTTCCATTTTTTAGCTCAACTTTAGCCAAGTCAAATTTGAGGTATTGTCATGGCCTGGCGTCTGTCTGGCTGTTGTCCGTCCGTCGTGCTGTACACACGGCTCGGGCTAGAGGCCGTATTTATGAACCGATCTTTACGAAACTTCTTGGGTACCTTTGTTACCACCGTGGGACGAGAACGGGTGTTTTGGGGTCTGGTCTGAAATTCAAGATGGCCGCTAGCAGCCATTTTGTACAAACTTAGGTGCAATCAGATTTTTGCGCAGAACTTCCATATAAAAGCGCTGATTTGAATAATTTTTGTGTGTGAATGTTTAGTACCATGGGATACATCACATATAATACGGGTTTTTTTCTCGTGCATAAATTATGCCAATTTAGACTAACTTTGATCTATTTAATGTTACTTTCAACACTGTAACTGCAAATGCCAATATGGCTCAGGCTGGAGGCCGTATTTTGAACCGATCTGTTTAGTAACATGGAATACATCACATATAATACGGATTTTTTCCTCGCGCGGAAATTATGCAAATTAGATGAACTTTGATTTATAAAGTGCTACTTATACACAATAAGTGCATGTGTCAATACGGCTTTGGCTAGAGGCTGTATTTATGAACCGATCTTCACAAAACTTCTTGGGTACCTTTGTTATTACCTTGGGATGAGAACAAGTATTTTTGGGTGCGGTCCAAAATTCAAGATGGCTGCCAGTGGCTATTTTGTACCGAAATTAGGTCCAATCAGTTTTTTGTACACAACTTCTATACGGCTCAGGCTAGAGGCCGTATTTATGAACCGATCTTTACGAAACTTCTTGGGTACCTTTGTTATAACTGTGGGACGAGAACGAGTGTTTTTGGGTTCAGTCTAAAATTCAAGATGGCCGCCAGCAGCCTTTTTGTACTAAAATTAGTGCAGTCAGTTTTTTGTACAGAACTTCTGTATGAAAGTTCTGATTTGAATAAATTTTTGTAGGATAGTTTAGTAACATGGAATACATCACATATAATACAGGTTTTTTTCTCGTCAAGAAATTATGCAAATTAGATGAACTTTGATTTGTTCAGTGCTACTTATACACAGTAAGTGCACGTGTCAATACGGCTCAGGCTAGAGTCTGTATTTATGAATTGATCTTCATGAAACTTCTTGGGGTACCTTTGTTATCACCTTGTGACAGGAACGAGTGTTTTGGGGTGCCTTTGTTATCACTGGGCTATGAGAACAAATATTTTTGGGTTCAGTCAGACCCACCCTGGGACTCAGATTTATTTTCTAGTTTAGCATCTAACTGTCACCCCACTTTTACAATACTTTACCTATATATTTGTTACAGGCTATGGTCAGTATTTATGTACAGACCATTACAATACTTTATATGTACTTTTGTTATCAGGTCATTACCTAGATGTTTGTCATTGCTGTGTCACAGACTATACATGTCTTCAAGTTGAGCTACAGTGTCATTGATACTTTCATTTTTATTTGGGGGAGGGGGGTTTTGGGAGAAACTTTATTACTGTTGTGATTCCAATGTTTGTGAATAGAATACAATTTGAATAAACCATCAGACAGGATATAGAACCAGCCGAGATGAGCAGTAGTATAACTCCAAAGTGAAAATTTATACTTACATATTTTGACCATATTTTTATTTGGTAATACAACATATGTGATCTGCATTAGTAGATTTGTTGTATCTCCTGTGAAGAGAAGTCCTCTCATTGAAGGTAATTTAGTGGTAGTCGACTTGTTGCACACAGCAGTTTTTGTAACACAAATTTTTCCCTGAAATTCATGCCATTCCCCTGAAAATCAACCTTAATTTCCCTGAAAATCTTTTTGGAGGTTAGCACGTCTGGAAAAGGGTCAAACCTTAACTCATTTCCGGTGATCCTGGCTGTTGAAAGTGTCATTAAACCTAAATAAATAAATGAACTCGTGCTGGTGAGGGGTTCAGTCATACTCTTGAAGCACTTCAGTTCAGAGACCAGTCTAGAGGGTAATTTGAGGGAGAAGTAACTTTTCCTTCAACAGACTTAAGGTACAATTCAACTGAAAACAGGAAGAAGTGAGCTGGAAGAGAATATGAATAATGAGCTTCTGTATGTTTGCTCCACTATATAGTTTTCCCACATGTTACAACTTACAAAAGCTGAGGACAAATAAATAGAGAAAAAGCATGTTTATGTAATTTATTTGGGGAAAAAAGAAAGTCTGCAAATTAATGTCAGGATCCCCCCCCCCCCCTGATTTCACTGACTTAATAACAGTCTCACATTCCAGTCTCAACATATTTGCTCAACTCCATATCTTTTATTTTGTGTGGGTGTGTGTGATTTTGGGTGATAGCGTATCATTTCATGTGATTGCGGTATTTAGGCATACACATATCGAACAGTAACATCATTGCCTGCATTATTTTTTTTTTTCAACATTCTTTCTCTGAAAACATTTCCAGAAAATTCAAAATACCACTGATGTTTCTTTCAGGAAGTTCAGTTATTGCCAAGAGGAACATGAGTGGTATATTGAAATTTGGTTGATGTTATATGGTTACAACTTGTTTTTTATGTTAATTGAAGTTATAGCAGCCATGATTGTGCAGAAATATGTGACCTCAAACACCAATAAATAAGTAAATAAATAATTGAAGTTTCAAATTTTATCACAAAATTTTAAGTTTCTCTTCATTTGTTGGCATAATATTATTATAATTATACCAGGTGCCATATTAGGTCAACAATGAACTGTATAACGATAATAACTTACCAACTATAAGTTAGTTTTCAGATCTGTTAAGACATATTAACCCTTTGAACCCCAGTGGCCATTTTTCTGGCCTAGAAGCATTATACGTCATAACTTCATTTAGTCGGATGGCTGCTGAGTAAATGTGTGGGGTAGACCAATTAATATTTTCAACATGCAGCCATTCAGACCAATTAATATTTTCAACGTGCAGCAAATAGCTGCACATTGAAAATATTAATTGGACTACCCCCAAATAATGAATGTGGACTCTTCCAATTGCTGACATTGAACAGACATAGAAGATACCACCAGGATTCAAAGGGTTAATCAACTTAATTTATAATGTAATAATGTAAGTTTTTTAAAAAGGCAAAAAACTTGAAATAAGTGGAAATGTCAGTCCACAAAAGCATAACATTTATGGTTGATCTGGTTCCAGTTCCATTATATAATTATGTGGTTTTATTGAAAAATACTGTTTAAACAGTAAACAACACAGTAGGATGAATTTTCAATTTTTGTTCTATTTTTTTAAATGTATATATATATATATATATATATATATAAATATATATATATATATATATATACACACATTCAAACATTTTAGCCATTTGAGTTTATTCGGTTTGCTTCACAATACAGTGTAGAATTAGGAGAGCACCACGATGTGGTGGTATCATCAGGTGTGACCAAGGTATGAATAATGCAGTGTCACACAGACATGTTATTGAACTAGTACCTGGTTGCAAAGTCCACCATGGGTGAAGATTAGTATTGCCGGCTTGGTAACTGAAATGAATTGGGGAGACGATGCTGAGAACACAAACATATTTTCAGCTTCGCAACTGCTAGCCATATCATGCAGCAAACGGTGAGGCATGTCACACACACACACACCCCCCCCCCCCCCCCTCAAAAAAAAAACAAAAACATAAAGTCCCAATGAGAAACATAACATATGCACAAGGCAGAAAGAGCAAGTTGGATAAGAGGATGGGAGATTGGTGGGGTTAGTGGGTGGTTACTTAACAGACTGACTCGGTCTAGCTGGGACTTGGTATATACAAGCAAGTTTTGCAACTGGAAACATTTAGCTGGAATATTCATGTCACAACTCTGGAATGTCACCAGTAACACATGACAATGGAAGGATTGTTCAGGTCTGCAGAAAAAATACCATTCTGCAGGTTGAGTCAGCTTGGAGGCAACAAATAGTAAAATTCAACAACCAACCAAGGAAAGCCCAGTATTAACATTAGAATATCTGCACAGAACTTAGTTAAACTTATAGAAATAGCTCTTGAGGCTATACATGGTATCAATCAACTCAGCTACTTGTACCTAGCCTGGTATAGACGGAAACCATATGTGATTAGTTTAATTGGTGAAGGATATTCTTGTTTCAGCTTAAATTTCCATTAATACTAATTAATTCTTAATTAAAATATTTGAAAATGTTTAAAGCAATTTAACTGTTAGACTGCCAAATTATTTTTCAAAGGTGATTTGTAACATGTATAATTTTTTCAAAGATTTTATTGCTGTTGGTATGTGTAGTCATGGTTTAGCAAGATTTTGTTCATAAAAAAATTGTAACAAAATAATTTCATATAAATATTTTTTGTTCTGCTGAGCAAACATCAAGCTAATGCATACAATGTGAAGCCATTAAAGTGGCTTTCAGCACTTTTCAATAAGGCTATGATAGTGGCTTCTAGCACTCAAGAAGTTAATAACTTTAAATGAAAGTGGTTTATACGGAAAAAATATACAATTTTAGGATAAAAAGAAAGATAACTAAAATTAGTCCCCAATACCTTTGTCGGCAAAAATATCTAGGGCCAAACATTTTGACTAAAAAGTTCCCGGGTCAAAGAAACATCCTGGCTGAAGTAAGTGGCTCTGGGCAGAAATATCAGTCCAATACAGTTGAGTCCACTTAATTGGATATCTGGGGCGGGGTGGCTCAGTTGGAAGAGGTGCAGGCTGCAAGCCGAGAGGTCCTTGGTTTGAATCCCACCTGCGGCAACCACGTTGTGTCCTTGGGCAAGACACTTCACCCCGATTGCCTACATGGGGGCACGATGACGCTGTGTACTGAGGCGTACTGCACGTCGATGGTGCGCATGTCTTCAACCAATCTAACCCTGCCTGTGCTGCGGTTCAGAGTTACAATGTTGGAGAGCTGACAGCTGCTTATCGTTGCTCGGTGGTTCTCTCCGGGTACTCCGGCTTCCTCCACCCGTAAAACTGTCACGGTCACGATTAGCCATTGTGCATAAGTATGTGACCTTAAACACCAATAAATAAATAAATAATTGGATATCTCTTAACTGAATGATCCTGTTAATTGAATATAATTTTCCAACACAAAACCATTTACCATACCTCCAGTACAAATTGGACCTGTTAATTGAATATAGGTTATAGGGTAAACTGTTAATTGAATAAAATTCTTGTAACCTATCGATAAATTACCCCGACTCTCCCCCAGTTTTTCTTTGTTTATAGACTTAGTTGGCCTTAGAAATCCAATACAGGCATTTAATCTATTATATCTTGTTTGACAGAGCTCATAGAGCTCTGTCAAGCAAGATATAATAGAATAAATGCGGAGTTTATCTCTAGAATACAGGAAAGTGACACAATCCATGTTAATTGAATACTCCTGTTAATTGAATAAATCTCATAAGCAAAGTGGCTATTCAATTAATAGGGTTCCACTGAATTACATACCGGTAGATATTTCTTAAGGCAAAGTGCTTATGCTTATATTCTTCGTAATTTCCTCTTTTGTAATTATATACATTGTTATATTTATTTTTATGCAATAATAATGCGTTGATTAAATGTATCAATATTTTTCATATAATAAAATGATTTAATTTAATAATTAATCTCATTTATTCATATGTTAATGTTGTTTTTCTCATTGGATGCTTGGAAACAGTGAAAGTGCTTATTTTCTACAGAAGGCCTACTTTTCATTATTGGAAAAAATGTACCCCAGCACCCATTTGTGATGCTGTCATCCCAACAAGACAAATGGGCAAAATATCCCAACAAGACGAATGGGTAAAATATCCCAATAAGACGAATCCCAACAAACTTTTTTTTTCATTAATTATAGGGGAAATTAATAATAAAAAAAAATAGATTTAAAACATGAATATTTACATTATTTGAGGTATTTTGGGGTTGTTGTTTTACATGTTTCAGTAGTTGCTGAGCAGTTATTTTTTTATTTTTCATCTCTTGATTGCCCACATTCACTGTCTTACTTGAGCAACAGTTTATTTCCGAAGTGATTTCAATGGTTATATCTTTTAAGTCTTTTTTGTCTTTTCTTTTTTTTATGTATTTTTTTAGTTTGATTGATAAAAGGATACAAAATATTTTCGCAAACAACATTACAAAGCGTATCGCCTTTGGAAATTGAAATCTCCGACAGTAAGCTGTGTTTGTAGTTTATGGTGGAATGTTAACTAACAAAGAACATACAACACTTTTCTCTCTATCTATTGTCACGGTAACAATACTTTGTATTCACTAAATGCAGTGCAAACTTTCAGTTAGCTATCTTTATGAAAACTCATTTGTGACACTAAGGGCGCATTTTACAAAAATGATATTGCTGACAAAGTTGAAAAAACATGCTCGAAACAAGAGATTTGTATATAAATTCTGATACAGCCCCAAAAGTTATTAAACATTTCAGGTAAGATATTTTAATAGATTTTTTGTATATTCCCTGTTATAATTTCCATCCACACTTAATTTACACTCTGTAAAACTGAGAGGATTATTTGCAGTTCAAAACCGAACCTTCCCACACCCTATTGTTGATGAATGAAACTTTTTCACAATTTGATAAAGCATAAGTAACATGCAAATGGAAAAAAAAGTTAAATTATTATATTAAATGTTGTAAGATATAAACTCCTTTATGTTTTGTTACTCTATTGTTATTTAATTGAGTTTTTCTACCTGATTTATAATAAAATATCTCAAGTAGGTTTTTTCTCTTGAAAAATAAAATTCCACTTCAAAATACCCTTCTCGCATAAATTTTTGCCCAGAACCTCAAAATAAATAGGTTATACAGTCATTTTAATTAAATTTGTCTTGTTGGGATGACCAGTTTCAACATTCATCTTGTGTGGATTTGTTTTATTGAGAATAAACCATTGTGATGCAGCAAAGAATTACCATATCCTACATAAAAATTCATAATCTGATACCCAAGTTTCTTGGTGATCACAAAATTATGGTAGAACATCCATAAAAAGAATTCATAAGCAGGCAGTTAGGATGGAGATAGTTACTGGCGTGCAACGGTGCCATGAAGGAAACACATTAAATTTAATAGGATAATACTTTTTCCAGTAAAACGTTTTGTGATCAAAAAGTCTGGTAAGTTTATAAAAACTAATTTTTAACCCGTTATCTAAAAAAGTGTCTGCATCCAACCGGTGTAATTTACAATTGAACAGTTGAAAAAAATTATTTTTCTCAATATTTCAACAAAAACTATATCATGTAATGCTTCATTGGAACAAGCTCGATGAAGGGGTCTCATGATATGGTATTGTTGAAATTTTTTGAAAAAATTGAAAAAATAATATTTAAAACGAGAGAAACAGAATTTACTGTGATCAGTAAATTCAAGTATGTGTGAAAATAGTGACAGCATCAGATCTAAGTTATATAGAAAAAGAATTAATTGAGACTTATTTTCAGGAGTACAATATCTTTCAAGAAATCAGAAATAGGTTTTTGTAAACAGCATTTAAAGATTTTCATTTGGGATTCAGATTAAATTTTTCATGAAACCGGAAATAACTTCTGTGCATAGCACTAAATCTTCTATAAAGGACACAGCAATGGATATATTTGACTCTGCCCACTTTTTTGAGAGGAGAAATACTTGTATGAACTCCAGAAATACATTGGGGTCATATAATACAATTTCAAGCAGATGCCTGAGAAACAAGAATTCTTTTTTTAATAGCCTAAATGCTATAATTTAGGTTAAGGGCACCAATATATAAATGCGTATGGAGGTAAGACACAAAGACATTTTATAACAATAGGAAAGCTTGTGAGTTATTGTATTGAATAAGCTCATGACTTATAAAACCTATATACATATACCAAACCATAGCACTAATTGTAGTCCACACTCACAGATGTGAGAAAGAAGCTCAGAACTTTCGAATCATGATAAAGTCAACAGCAACTTAAGTATGCCCATCCCCACTGTTTTGAGAAAAAAAAATGTAGATAAAACAGAAAAGAAGCCGCATTAAGAGTCAGACTTAAAATGAACTGCTAAATTACTGTACAACCAGATCTTAGGTCACCTACCACATATTTCTTAAATAAAATGAAGTGAATATACAAGGCTATGTCCAGTAAGCAGCCTTCATAATGCCTGATAACACAATAGAATTTAATTAAGAAGAGGAGGAAGATAAGGCTCAAACCCAAAGAGATGAAATTCTATTCACCTTCCTATCCATATCAGATAAACTGTTGTATTTACAAAAATCACCATTCAATTTTCAATTTTTTTTCATTTTCTGTCTCAACAACAAAGCCTAAGATCCCTCATTGGAATGAGCTCATTCCAATGAGGGGTCATAGGCTATGTTTTTAATGCAAAAAATGAAAAAAAATTAGTTATTCAAGAACTTTGATTGCCAAGTGTTGTCTGCCTTTCATTTCGGTAAAGGGTTAACAGACCCAGGCTAAATTCCATATTGCAATAAGCCTTAAAAATCTGGGTCTTTTGATAGCAAAGTGTTTCAACAATTTAGATGCTTAGCCAATATTAATACAGCCTTCATGGAAATGGGTAACTGACAACACAGAATGGTATCAAGCCTGAAAATAAGCAGACAACAGAGCTTAAATTTGGTGATGCCACACTGCAAACTAGGGTAGCATCACTAAGTTATCCTCTGTGAACCTCAATCTGAATCAAATCTAAATGGCAAGAGGTACCAGAGGATAAATTGGCACACTGTATGGGATAGTATCAGCAAATTCCCCCCCCCCCCCCCCCCTGGGGATCTCATTCTGCAAATAACAGATTGCTTTATTTTCAGGCTTGAATGGTATTCCTTAATAGTAACTATTTGACACTTCTTAAGATCAAACAGAAATACAACGAAATCTGCAATGTTAGAAATAGATGGATGCATACAGTATAACCAAATGGGTTATCTTGACATCATGAATAGAAAACTCTCCACTTCACTGCATAATTCAGAGCAGAGGAGATCACCCCTAGAAGCAGAAATGCAGTCAATAGCTCTTCTGGAAAAATGTTTATGTTTGAGGAAGGACCTCACAGCAGAAATGTGTGGGCTGAGAAGTGCTAGATTACAACATAGTCTGTTGTTGTTTCCTTGAAACTAAAGATCCTTCCTCATCAGTAGGCAACAAGGGAATGTCTAATAGAAGCAGTCTGAGGAAGCTGATCCATATTCTGTGAGGAGATTGACAATCTAGAAAAATCCTGTAATGCATCTGTCTGACTTTTAATAGCACCTGGAGTCAAAGGGAAGGCATATCTGACTATTCCATTCCAAAAAATAGAAAGAGCATTCACTATTATTATTATTATTATTATTTATTGGTGTTTAAGGTCACATTTTTGCACAATGGCTAATCATGACAACATGAGTATCAACTCAAGACTAGGGGTGAGCGTTAATAAGCCATGTTGCCCATTTTAGAGAGGGTTTGCACCTCCCAGGCATTGGTAAAATAGAGCCTGTTTACCACAGTGAACAGGCGCTGCTTCACTTCCCGGGGTTCCCGTGGGGAAAGTACCAGATTACCCTGTGTGTAGTGCTTTGAGCTTGAACTTGCTTGCATTGGCTAATGGCATGTGTGTTATTATCATTCCTTATGCCTTTGTTTGTTCTTTGGGGTTTAATGACACTTTCATCAGCTAGTGTCACATATCAGACAGTTTTATGGGTGGAGGAAGCTAGAGTACCCAGAGAGAACTACTGTCCAGTGTCGAGTAAATGTCAGGCTCTCCAACTTACTGACCCCACACATGCAGGTGAAGGGTAAGTGCACCACAACATATAATATGTCACAGTATACAGTGCTACAGTGGCCCCACATGGGCAGTCAGGATTAACCCTTTACCTGACGCAGACAATATCAAAATTTATTATTTTAAAAATCATATTTAACATTTTTTAAAACAATTTCAACAAAACCATATCATGTGACCCCCTCACTGGAATGAGCACGACAAGCTCGTTCCAGAGGGGTCACATGGTATGGTTTTGTTGAAATATTTTGAAAAGTTAAAAAATTTATAGTAATTTATATATTTTTTATACTTACCAATGACCCAGACTTAGCTGGTGCTAACTCTTAAAAATCTAGGGCCAAACACAAATTTTGCCCCCACAATCCCCAAAATTTGCATCTAAAACCAAAAGAAATCATGTCTCAAAGGACCTCCATACTTTGCCCCCACTGCGCATGCGCAGTGTCAAGGACGTTCCGAAATTGGCGCCAATCATCATTCTTACTAGCAGTGCCTGGTCAGCGCTATGTACTCAGCGGGAGGTAAGAGTTCCCAACTCCTGGGAGGGCCATCCCGTCTGGGTCATTGGTAAGTATAAAAAATATATAAATTACTATAAATTTTTTAACATTTTTATACTGTACCAATGACCCAGACTTAGCTGAATAGTAAAAAGGCTGGAGGGCCTAGGGCATAGAGGAAAATCCAATAAGCTCAACTATATAATATAGAGTGAACCCCTCAAGGAGAAAAGGAGTATTAGGCTTTACATGTATCTTTCTTATTTTATCATAAATTAGAAAGATACAATACCCTTCATAATTGAGCACAATAACATTCATGTTCTCTATTAACATCCAGTATAACCCATTATACTAATTATTTTTAAAGTAAGCCAATAAATAAAGTTAGTCCAGAGAATTGAGACTCTTTATATTCATTAAAAGTGTCCGAGGATTGTATATTAACGCCCGTTTGACACTTGACATATACAAATGCTTCACACCGAGCTACACTTTAAAAATATGACATGAATGAATTTTTAACATTAATATTACACTTTAAAACCATCCCGGAAACGACTCAGAATTACTTACTCCGGAGGAGGAATTCCCTTGCTTTTCACTATAAAGCAGGTGACCTAAGGGAACACCCCCCCCCCCCCCCTTCCCCTTGCCCTGGGTCAAATAGCCCAGAGCGAAGAGGGCAGCAGGACGGAGTCACTGCCGGAAGAGAAAGCCTGCATAACTATAGTTGCAACTGTTTAGTGGACGACATTCTGAGCAACAGATAACGGACCTAAACAATGCAGGTCTCCAAAAATGGACTCAATATTTCTGAGATAAAAATTCGTGAATGTGGATGGCTGAGACCAATAAGCAGCCTTCATTAAATCTGTAATAGATTAGCGTAAGCCCAAGATGTAGAAAGAGCTCTTACTTCATGAGTCGAAATCTTAAGCACAGACTGCTGGGAAGAAGATAAACTTTCATAAGCTGTACGGATAGTTAATTGAATCCATCTAGCAATAGACTGGACCGAAATGTCCTTTCTATTAGGCATCGGAGACAGAAAGAAACGTTTTCGTCCCTTTCTGATAAACTGAGATCTCTGTTTATAAATGCGTAAAGCTCTAACAGGACAGAGTAAAAGCCTACGCCCGTCTGAAGACGGAAGAGCCTTAATAACAATAGGTTCCGGATATTTATTAGGAGCCTGATTCTTAGCTAAAAATCCAACATTAGTAGTGAAGGTGATAGTGTTCTCGACACTACGATAGTGAGAATCGTCCACCGGCATGAAGCTCACTGACTCTTCTAGCAGAAGAGAAAGCTAAGAGAAAAGCTGTCTTATAAGACAAGAATTTGAAATCTACTGTCCCAAGAGACTCAAATGGCTTTTCCTTAAGTTTAAGAAGAACCCAAGCTAAATTCCACTTAGGAATTAACCTAAGAGTTCTGGGTCTATTTATCGAGAAGTTTCTAACTAACTTAGATAAAGAGATATTAGATCCAATTTGTAAACTATCGGTATCAGATAACATAGACCTATAACCCTTAATAGTAACAGGCTGCAGTTTGATTTCGTCAAACAAGTATACAAGAAAGTTTGCAATGTCTGGTATGGAGGGATCAAAAATATCAACAGAATGATCCCTACACCAACGACGAAAAACCTTCCACTTAGCCGCATAATTTAGCGAAGAGGAGGTCCTCCTACAGTTAGAAATCGCGTCCACTGCTCATCCTGTAAAGTGCTTGCCATGCAAGAAGGACGGCACAACGGAAAAATGTGAAGGTTGAGACCTTGCGGGTTGTGATGAAGTCGACGCGGTTTCCCCTGCGAAAGAAGATCCTCCCGTGGAGGAAGCTTTCGCGGTAGGTCCCACAACAGACACCTGAGTAGATTTATCCACGGTCTCTGTGGAGACAGAGATGCTACCAACAGAATCTTGCACTGAGATTGTTTTATCTTTAGCAAAATTTGCTGAATCAACGGCGCTGGAGGATATGCATATCCTATCATTCCGTCCCATGAGATCGATAGAGCGTCTACTGCAAATGCTCTTGGATCCGGGCACGGTGACACATACGTCTGCAACTGATTGTTGAGATGTGTCGCAAATAAGTCTATCATTGGCCGTTCCCACTGGTAGCAAATCTGATTGAATACTTGTTTGTTGAGAGTCCACTCCGACGGCAACAAGCGACCCTTCTGTGAAAGGGAGTCTGCTAGTACATTCAGACGACCCGGTATATGACGGACCGAAAGTAGAACTTGATGTTCTAGAGCAAACAGAAGGATTCTCTCCGTTAGATTGAATAACGGAACGGAATGAGTGCCTCCCTGGTTTCGTATATACGCCACTACTGTGGTATTGTCGGACAGAATTTGGACATGAGCTTTGTGAATAATGTCCATCCAATGACGTAACGCAAGCCAAACTGACATCATTCCCTTGATGTTTATGTGCTTGCTTAGGAACTGTGGATCCCAAAGACCCTGGCATCTCGAATCCGTTGGGATCAATGTTGCACCCCAACCTGTTTGACTGGCATCCGTCATAATGGTAAAACTCGGATCCGGCAACTGCAGCGGAACTCCCTGAGTTAACCACTGAATGTTTGCCCAAGTCTGAATCTCTTGTTTCACTTGATCTGACAAGAGAACGTCTATGTCGAGCGAATGAATCTTCACACTCCAATTCTGAGTTAAGAAAATTTGGAGAGGACGAGTGTGCAACCGCCCCATCGGAATGAGATCCGCGGCGGCTCCGCACAAACCTATTAGTCTCATA
Organism: Pictodentalium vernedei; assembly: GCA_031216915.1. Classification (NCBI taxonomy): domain Eukaryota; kingdom Metazoa; phylum Mollusca; class Scaphopoda; order Dentaliida; family Dentaliidae; genus Pictodentalium; species Pictodentalium vernedei. The sequence continues at coordinate 215,601,788 of CM062295.1, read as the reverse complement.
AACTCCCTCGCTGTGACTTTGTCTGCATGAAGACAATAGCGAGCGTAACAACTGACTAATTTCGCTCTGGTTAATGGCAGATGAACGAGATTGTTGTGCGTCTCGAAGCTCATTCCCAGATGAGTGAATGACTTGGACGGCACCAGATCTGACTTCTCCTCGTTTATAACAAAACCGAGACGTCGGAGCAATAGAAGCAGATTCTGCACATCGTTCTGAAGCGTTAACTCGTTGCCGTACCTCTGGAGAATGTCGTCCAGGTAGGCCGACGTTACCGCAGACGAATGAGCTCGGAAATACATCATTACCGAGTTCATTACCCGAGTGAAAGCCCAGGGTGCTAGGTTCAATCTGAAGCACATCGCCCGGAATTGATACCCAACTCCTAGGACTGCGAAGCGTAGATACTTTCTGAATGTCGGATGTACCATGACATGAAAATACGCATCCTTGAGATCTGTGCTTGTAGCATAATCGTTCACCCGAATACTCGCTCTGACCGACCGAATCGTCTCCATATAAAATTTCGGAGCGACAATCAGCTTGTTTATCCAGCTCAAATCTATGACTGGACGGAACGAGCCATCTGGTTTCGGAACCAGAAACAGATGGCTGTAGAATCCCGGTGTTTCCTGGTTTTCTACGACCTCTACCGCGTTCTTCATTAAAAGAGACTGCACCTCCGATAACAGAGCGTCTCTTTTCTGCGGATTTGCCGGAAGTTGAGTCCATTTTGGACTTCGAGTTAACGGAGGCTTTCGTTTGAAGGATATTGTTAGACCTTCCGAAATCACCCCTCTCACCCAAGGGTCGTCCGTAATCGACGCCTACTCTTCTGAAAAACTCGACAACCTTCCGCCAACCGGAACACGATAGAGGTTGAAGCCATCACCTCCTGGACCTGTGAGGCCTGCGGGAGGAGAAACCACGTCCTCCACGACCCGCACCTCGTCCCGTCGACCTCGGGGCGTCTGACCGATTGTCCTGGCCCGAAGGACGTCCCGCACGAGAGTCGCTGCCTTGACGGTCTCTTGAATAAGACCAAGAGGACGCACCGGAACCTCTATAGGAACCTTTCTTGGGCGCATTAGACCCAGAAGTGTCTGTCTTATTCTTCTCTGCCGTATCCGACTTTTTGGAAGCGGATTTAAACAACAGAGAATCCGAAGCTTTCTTCGTAATTTTATCGTAGATTGCAGAAAGCTTGCCGTCGAATAGAAGTTCTCCGGAGACCGAAGCGACTCTGAGAGAGTTCTTCACTTTACTATCCACGCGTGTGGATGTAGCTAAGGCTGCGTCACGTCTAACCAACTCCAGGTTTGCCACTGAAAGGGCGGAGTTATACGTGGAATAAGCCACTGCCCTTGAAAGAAGTCTTAAAGAGGATTGTATATCCTGGAATTCTTTCCCTTGAAGACGCAGTGATAACGCCTTTGTAAGGTGGTCTGTGTAAGATAAAGCGTCTAAACTGGCCCTGTTAGACGTGATTGTCGTATCCAACACCGCGGTTGGAACGGACATAGACGATGGTAACGACAATTCTAAGTCTTCCGCCTCGTCGTCAAGACGCAGAGGAACTCTCGGAATACCCTGTCATGCCGTATCGAATTTATTCCTTGCATTAATGAAAGGCAGGTTAAGAGCATTGGAGGACAAGAAACCAGCTTTGCCTGTTTTGGAAGCCAGCTTGAATATAGCGTCGTTCAATAATTCAAATGTTCTTGTGACATTATTGGACTGAGACGGAAACTCAGGGACAATGTCTCTGAACCGCTCAAAGAATTCAGTGTCCAATGACGCTATTATTCTCTTGTCTGGAACCGCAGCAGTCTGGCCCGACGGAACAACGTGAGGAAGGAAGTTCCAGATAAAATCCACGGCAGCTTTATGTTGTTCCGAAAGGGATAGCTCCAAGTCATCCGTATCCCTTTCACCATCCGGTCGGACCTCACGATGCTCCCGGTCGTCCGCACCCAATGCTTCGGCGGAGCGTACCGACCCAGCGCCGTCAGATAATTCCCGATCCGACACCGATTCTGTCGGCTGCTGGGATGCTGCGATAATTTGTGCTATCTGAGCAAGCACATCCGTCATCGAGGCCTGCGGAGTGGCGGTTTTTCGCTGCTTCGCCACGGGAAGCTCCGCATCAACTGACTCCCGCATACTCTTCCTATACGAACGTCCAGAGTCTACCGGCCTCGTGTCCCTGGCTACTGGATGGCGTGACCTGGTCGCCGAAGAATCCCTTATCGGCGAAGCTGGTAGAATATCCGCGGTCACGTAGCCAAGGTGCGGTCGTGTGCACTGGTGAGGATGAGGAAGCCTGAGCAGTCTCCGCGGACTGCCTAAACAACGGAGCATCCCGAGCGACGGACGTGTGCTCCGTTTACGACACATTTTGTACCACAACATCAGGTCCCTGATGTTGTTGTACGAGAGAGGGACCTCTCTCGCTCGCGGCCCGGTTGGACCTGGACGAGCTAGGAACCGGACTAGAAGGCTTCCTCCGATCTCTCCTAACATCCGCCGTCACTGGGTGTGCACCTAGTATATTTATAGTGCTCGCATCACCCAACATTTCCTCCTGGACCGCAACGGACGAACCCGGCTGCCGAACCATTCGGTGAATGGACGCTACACCGGGCAAGCTAGCGGACGACAGCGCCGTCGATCCTACTAGGGACCTCTTAGGCAACTGTCGTATCTCCATGAGCACTTTTGCCGCTAACTCTTCATTCAATTGTGACGACGGAAGCGCACTCTTGGAAGATAACATGGAAACATCACCCTGTTCTTGTTCCTCTGAAATAGAAACTGATAGACTAGAGTGACCCTGCAGAGAAAGGACCGGCATAGCCCTTTCTCCACTAACAACATACCGTGACACACGTTTCCAATGTTTGTCATCCCAATATTGACATATTGAACAGGAGTTAGTGCGAGTACACTGACTACAATTAATACAATGATCAAATCAGTTATCAAAATTACACACTATCTGATGCAAAACAGAGACTTCCAGGGAAGAATCTGCAGAACATCAGATGGTAGATGCAGAACACAACGTCTAAACACCCATAGGTGAAAACGTAAACATGGGGAAAATAACAGAATTCATTCTGTAACCAAGCTAATTCTCCCAAAAAATTTTAGTAGTAATCTTACTCAAAAATATGCCAAAAGCATGGGAGAATAGCAAGGGGGGACTTACAGGATAAGGAGAGAGGAAACACTGAATAAGCAGTGCAACTTCAAAGCAAGAATGACAACAACAGGCCCATGCCTCGAAAATAGGCAACTTAACATAATTTTATAACAAAAATTCTAAGTTACAGCCCTGATTATTTTCTGTCACTCCTTTTTCCTCTCCTCCTTCTCTATCCTCCTTAGAATCACCATTTCTCCAATATTTATGTGTCTGGCATCATTTAAACTGAGATTTACAAGCACAAAGATCAGTGAGATGTTAACTGATGAAGGGCCAAACAAAGAATGATGATTGGCGCCAATTTCGGAATGTCCTTGACACTGCGCATGCGCAGTGGGGGCAAAGTATGGAGGTCCTTTAGGACATGATTTCTTTTGGTTTTAGATGCAAATTTTGGGGATTGGGGGGCAAAATTTGTGTTTGGCCCTAGATTTTTAAGAGTTAGCACCAGCTAAGTCTGGGTCATTGGTACAGTATAAAAATATAGTATTTTTTCAGCTGCTGAATTTGCATATTATGTGGGTGGATGTGGCCGATTCGTTGGGTAAAGGATTATGTGTCTTTTCCCAAAGACACAATGCAGTTACCGCTCATCAGGATCAAAGTGTAGGCCTTTCGGTTTACAGTCTAGTGCTCTAACCATTCACTGCTTATGCTAGCAGATCTAGGCACAGAGATATTAATGTTGTAAGTTGTTGTTCTATCTTGTAGCCAACAGGTCTACCCTTAAGCCTTAAAGTTTGTTTCTGTTAAAAGAATCTTTATAAGACTGGAATAAGCATCTGCGATCAAATTGAGACAACCTGGAAATGACAGTGTAATATTCCTTCATAATTACTGCATTCCAATTCTGTATACTCCAGAATTTGAGGCCATAAAACCTTCAAATTTTTGAGAGCCGCTAAGCACACACCTGTTTACATGAAGTCCAAACAAAAGAAAAGTATTTGGTGGGAGGGGACATCCTAGGCTCTACTCCAGAGTTTGAGGCCCCAAAACCTTCAAATTGTTGGGAGCAGGTAAACACACAGCTGTTTAATGAAGGCCAAACAAAAGAATGGTATTTTGCAGGAATGGGTGGTATTTCCTGTGCTCTGCACATGTGCAAACAGCATGCATGGAGTTGCACATGTGCAGACAGCATGCATGAAGTACCATACAGGCCTCTATTTCTTTTGTTATTCTAGCTTAATTTTCAGGGATGTGTGGGGCAGGGGAGGGTTCAAAATTAACTGTTTGTTTTAACAAATCGAATGGCCAGCATGTATGGCCAGCGGGGCCAGTGGTAATGGTATATAAATATTATATGTCTCTTAAAAATAAAAGGTCATGTAATGAAGTTATTAACTGACAGACATTCTTAATTTTGTTTCTATGAATTCAAATGAAAATGATAAGTAAAACCATTTGCAATTCGTTAACCACTTACTCATTGACAGAAGTGAGGAAATTGTTTTTATCGCACACATATTAATGTAAGACACAGAGAATCCACTGTTCTGCCTGTGCGATAAAAATAAAGTTGTATCGCACATGTGGTGATACAAAACACATTCAATTTCGTTTCCAAAGTAAATAGAGAAGGAGCTAAATAAATCATGTCACTTCGTTGAATATACTGGATGGAGTCAAGATCGCTTGGAAACCCAAGTTCCTCATTTAGATTTGTTTATCCAGGATATTTAAACAATCAGATTTGAGTAAAAAATCTACAGAATAAAAATAACATTCTGAATGCAGGGACCGACCTGGGCATGCGCCAGTGCATATTTGGTTCTGAAACATCAGGACCTGGCTCTTAAATCTCAGAAATAGGCTTCTCAGTTGGCGCGTAACTTCTCAGATCAAATTTTGATATTCTTTCGATGGATAATCGAGAGAGACACTCTTACATGTATTATATATATGATTATCATTTATCATTGTTGTAGAGTGCTCAAGTTAATACTTCAAGTCTTAATTACCAAGCATTAATCTTCACTGTGGTTTCTGATCAAGTCTTGGCTGCCTAAATAGGCAGCCAAGACTTGATCAGAAACCACAGTGAAGATTAATGTTTGCTATAGTGTACTAAATGAAAATGATGAGAGCTATTATATACTTGCAGTGTGTGTTACAAACAGCAGTGTGACTCCGTAAATTGAAATCTGGCGCATGAATTGAAAAAATAGGCTCCGAGGCTAGAGCGTATTTTAAATAGTCCTGATCATTGTGACTGTGACACTGACCACTTTCAATTGGTTTCGACCAATTGAATTCCTTAAAAATTAAAAAGAAAATTAGGGTTGGTACCCTGCCCATTAACTGAGATGTCTTGGCAACGAACGTAAATTAAGCAGCAATTATCAACTTAAAAAGTGCTTTTAGTTCAATTTTCGTGTTGAATGGTCATTACGTGGGAGGTGTGTGATAAATACAGAACCACACATGTTCGAATGGGTTAAGAATTATCGCACTTGATTGCTTCGTCCAGGATATCACCCGAGCCTTTGGCTCTCGTGATATCCTGGGCCAAAGCAATCTTGTGTGATAATTCTTAACCCATTCAAACGTTTGTGCAGTTCTGTATATGTATGAGTGCATTCAGACAATGGAAATACACAGAATAACTTAGGCCACATAAAGTAGAACTTGTGTTTCTCAGGCCATTTTTAGCTCAACTTTGCACGAAGCCAAATTTGGGCTTTTATCATGGCCCGTCGTCCGTCCATCTGTCCGTCTGTCCGTACGTCAACAATTGGATACGGCTCAGGCTAGAGGCCGTATTTATGAACCGATCTTTATGAAACTTCTTGGGTACCTTTGTTATGACCGTGGGAGGAGAACGAGTGTTTTGGGGTGCGGTCCGAAATTCAAGATGGCTGCCAGCTGCCATTTTGTACCGATGATGCAGAAATCTGTTTTTTGTACAGAACTTCCATATGAAAGCTCTGATTTGAATAATTTTTTTGTATGAATGTTTAGTACCATGGGATACATCACATATAATACGGGTTTTTTTCTCATGCGTAAATTGTGCAAATTAGACTAATTTTGATGTTTTTTGGTGTTACTTTCAGCACTGTAAGTGCAAATGCCAATACGGCTCGGGCTAGATGCCGTATTTATGAACCGATCTTTACGAAACTTCTTGGGTACCTTTGGTATCACTGTGGGACGAGAACGAGTGTTTTGGGGTCCGGTCCGAAATTCAAGATGGCCGATGGCAGCCATTTTGTACAAAATTAGGTACAATCAGATTTTTGCACACAACTTCCATTTGAAAGCGCTGATTTGAATAATTTTTTGTGTGAATGTTTAGTACCATGGGATACATCACATATAATACGGGTTTTTTTCTCGTGTAGAAATTATGCAAATTAGATGAACTTTGATTTTTTCAGTGTGACTTACACACAATAAGTACACAAGTCAATACGGCTCAGACTAGAGTCTGTATTTATGAACTGATCTTCACGAAATGTCTTGGGTACCTTTGTTATCACCTTGGGACGAGAACGAGTGTTTCTGGGTGCGGTCTAAAATTCAAGATGGCTGCCAGTGGCCATTTTGTACCGAAATTAGGTCTAATCAGTTTTTTGTACACAACTTCTATACAGCTCAGACTAGAGGCCATATTTATGAACCAGTCTTTACGAAACTTCTTGGGTACCTTTGTTATCACTGTGGGACGATTGAGAACAAGTGTTTTTGGGTGCGGTCCAAAATTCAAGATGGCCACCAGCAGCTTTTTTGTACCAAAATTAGTGCAATCAGTTTTTTGTACAGAACTTCTGTATGAAAGTTCTGATTTGAATAAATTTTTGTAGGAATGTTTAGTAACATGGAATACATCACATATAATACAGGTTTTTTTCTCATGCAGAAATTATGCAAATTAGATGAACTTTGATTTGTTCAGTGCTACTTATACACAGTAAGTACACGTCAATACGGTTCGGGCGAGAGTCTGTATTTATGCACCGATCTTCACGAAACTTCTTGGGGTACCTTTGTTATCACCGTGTGACAGGAACGAGTGTTTTTGGGTGCCTTTGTTATCACTGTGCTATGAGAACAAATATTTTGGGGTTCAGTCAGACCCACTCTGGGACTCAAAGATTTCTTTTCTAGTTTAGCATCTAACTGTCACCCCACTTTTACAATACTTTACCTATATATTTGCTACAGGCTAAGGTCAGCATTTATGTACAGACCGTTACAATACTTTACATGTACCTTTGTTATCATGTCATTACCTAGATGTGTATCATTGCTGTGGCACATACTATACATGTACATGTCTTAAACAAGTTGAGCTACAGTGTCACTGACACTTTCATTTTTATAAAAATGTGTGCAGGTGGGCATTTTTTTATTTATTTTTTATTTTTGTAATTATTATCTATCCACAGAGGTTCATTTAATTGGTTTTAGGCCTCATGATCTACAGAATAATAATGACAGTGGTGCATTTTATCCATTTAATTATCTTGGGTTACTTATCGGACAAAACCAATTGATTTTCATTTTTTAAGCCTGAATTTGGCAATAAAAAGTGAGAATATGGCAGTCAAAATGATCATGAGGCAGAGCCTGAGAAACAGATTTTTATCCCTTTAGGCCTTATACAAATTTTACAAAAAATACTCAGGCCTAATCATCAGACCTAATTACTTAATGTGAGATTCTGTGTAAGTTGCACTCTATCAGACCTAAGTATTTTATACATGATTTACATACACTATATCCTGCATTTTTAACATTGTGTCAATCCACTAATACAAAATAATCCATCCAGATCTGACGACAATATCACAGTTCAACATCTCAGCATATATATATTTTCTGTTACCAAGTAACAGGTGTTAACCCTTTACCCAATACAGATGATATCAAAATTTATTATTTTGAATATTATTTTTTTAAATTGTTCAAAATATTTCAATAAAACCATATCATGTGACCACTCATTGTAACAAGCTCATTCCAATGAGGGGGCGCATGATATGGTTTTATTGATTCTTTTTTTTTTATTTTCTGCTGCTGAATTTGTATATTATTACACGCTTATTACTTTTCCACCAGTTGTTTAGTTCCAAATCCATATGGAACAGGCATACAGATTTCCATTGACAGACTATTTTTCCACCTGATGCCATGGATCCATCAAAAGAACTAAACTCCACCCATTTTTGAAATCAGCCAACGGAAACATTGCATTCTGCCCATGATCAATTTGGAAGCTGCAGTGACAGCCGGTAAATCAGATGTCAATTGAAAAAGGTTTTTGTTAAAATCCACCCAAATTAATGAAACTAAACTCATCCTGTAAATGGGGAGTCATTTTATAACTCTCAAGTTCTGACTTTGAAGTGAATATCTCTCATGTAATGGCAGCTAATTTCTTAAAAATAAAATAAATAATCGATCTGGACACAATTTTATTTGTATTTTTCTGTTTATGTATTGATCTGTCACACATGTTTGCCAATAACACTCAAGTTTTGATTTTCTTTTTATTTCAAGCAGACATCAGAACTGTCAAAGTCTACCAATAAGACCAAATTTTTAAATAAATGGACTCTATGTCACAGAGGCATATAATAAACACAGAATGCCATGATGTGTGAATGCGTTCCTCAATACAGCTCTCACGCCATCATGGAAGACCGGAACTTGAGGCTGCACCTCTTGTTCTATCCTTATGTGGTGACACTCGGGCCGTATTGACGAACGCATTCACACATCGTGACATTCTGTCTATTTATGCAGGCAGATGTGGCCAGTTCTTTAGTCAAAGGGTTAATCAGTAAAGGAATGTTTATAACTAAATAGTAAACCATAGTTTTAGGATTCTCCAAACTACTTCCGCACTATCACGATTAGTCAAAGTCAGCCATGTTCTTGAACTCCCTCATCCCTGGTACTAAGTAAATTCCCCACTGGCTAATATAATGAGCTGGAATAAATTATTGTGGAAGCACCATATATTAATTATGACAGCATTAACATAAACAACACAGCAACAAATGTCAGAATGGAATGTTCTTGATAAAATTTGTAAACAACATGAGTGCAGGAATTGGTTTATCACTTGGTACCATATGGCCAGAAGCCTGAAAAGATAAATTATAAAGAGTGTAAAAGCATATACAGTGGAGCCCCCTTAATTGAATAACCCTGTTAATTGATATAATTTCCCAACACAAAACCATTTACCATACCTCCAGTACAAATTTGACCTGTTAATTGAATATAGATTTTGAGTAAACTCCTGTTAATTGAATTAAAAAAACTTGTAGCATGTTGAGAAATTACCCTGACTTACCCCAGTTTTCCTTTGTTTATAGACCAATTTGGCCTCAGTACATCCAATACAGTTATTTAATCTATTATATCTTGTTCAACAGAGCTTTTTTTTATACAATTAAAACAAAAGCTTGCACCATATGTGCTGACATACTCTCACCAGAGCAGAACAGATTGATGTTATCTTGGTCTGATGTTTAGAAAATAAAGGGCAATAACTCTGCTATAGAATGTCACACAAATGTCAAGTTCGAGCTAAGTTGGCCTTTTACTTGAGTAAAGTCATATGCAAAATAGGATTGTCTATGTTGATTATAGCTGGAGTTATTAACTGGAAACATAAAATCATGACAATTCCAAGAAAAAGGGCACAAACATCAAAATCAAACTTGAATGCTGTTTACTTCAGTAAGTTTGTATGCCAGAAATGGACTAGCCATGTTGAGTCTAGCTGGAGTTATCATCCAGAAACCATAAATCATGACCTAAAATCATGGAAATTCTTCAAAAATAAAGGACAATAACTGCACAAAGAATATTGCACAAATGTCAACATCAAACTTGATCTACCTTTTACTTGAGTGAGTTTCTTTGTGAACCAAAAATAGATTGGCTATGTTCAGCATAGTTGGCGGTATCATTTGGAAACTTAACATCATGGAAATTCTGAGAAAATGTCAAATCTGAACTTAATCTGGCTTTTACTCCAGTAAGTTTATATGCCAACAAGCCAAGACCAATACCGGGTCTTGACCTGCGTCGCTGCATGCAATTGCTTATCGGCAAACAGGAAGTGGCTGCACGGCAGATCTGAAAATTAGATACAAGATACAACTCATCATTATGAAGCAGCAGACCAAATATAAAATCATTCCCTTTCATAGAAGCCAAGAAAACTTTGACAGAAGAAGTGTTTTGGACAGATGGACGGATGGACTGACGGATGGACGGACTGACAGACGGAGTCGAGCGGTTACTAGACCTGCTCTGCCGCTGGCAACGCAGGTAAAAATGGACTGGCCATGTCCAGTGTAGCTGGAGTCATCATCCAGAAATCATAAATCATGATTTCAAATCATGGAAATTCTAAGAAAATCTAAATTTTATAGTAAATTTCCTTTCTTATTATACCTACCACAATTGTTTACTACAGGCTTGCACTACAGTGGAAGTCCCTAACTCGGATAAAATACTCTCTATTTTTGTCTTTCCCAAGCAATTTGGGAAAGAAAAGTGGTGCCAAAGCACCAAGAAACTAGAATTACTGTGAGCACTGCTCACTAAAGATACCACCCACTCCAACCAAGAAACATTTCACAACAGTAAAAAAGTATTTAATATACACAGCACATCTGTATGTTCTCCGAAAACATGAGAGCAATTTTCAATAAAAATACCTGAAAGCAGAATAGAAGGTGCACATCTATAATGTATATAAAAGAATGTCTGAGAGTTTCAATGAAATTCGCCCACTGGTATAAGAGGAGTAGCGGATAGCAGGAGTGTACCCCCCTAAAGCATCACAACAATTTGGCTAAGTTCATTTCGCCCTTTGGGAAAGAGTAAAAAATAAAAATACCTGAAAGCAAAATAGGAGGTGCACATCTATAATGTATAGAAAAGAATGCCTGTAAGTTTCAATGAAATCCACCCACTGGTTTAAGAGGAGTAGCGGATAGCAGATGTGTACCCCCAAAGCGTCACGGACGTACGGAAGTACGGAAGTACGTAAGTACGGAAGTACGGACACCATGAATGCTATATACCGCCCACTTTTCAAGTGGGTGGTATAAAAATAAGCCAAAACTGGGTCGAGTGCAACCGGCGCAGACCCAGTACGGGACGCTCTCTCCCAAGTACAACTCCACGACTTCCGTTGCCAGTGCGCATATACCGTCTCTAAAGACTCATTCTTTTTGAATCCGTAAACGTTAGAGTTATGTGATCAGCGGGGAGGAAAGATTCTTTACCTGTAAAGAAGACGGGAGGGCCTCCATGTAAACAATTGTGGTAGGTATAATAAGAAAGGAAATTTACTATAAAATTTAGATTTCTTATCAACCTACTCACAATTGTTTACTACAGGCTGAATAGACAATAGGCTGGAGGGAATCGCATAACCAACCCACACATATCCCCAGTGCACTGGAACCGTGAAGCAGAAGGAAGAGGTCCCGAGGCTTATCAACCATAACGTTGCAATCATTGGTAAAGGACAATGAAAGAAGACATATGGGCCTGTGTGACACACAGACAGAAAAAGGGCAGTAACAGCACAAGGCTGAAACTGACCTTCAAGAAGCCTAACGGCTATGGCAGACAACAGCCTGAGCAGAAGAAAGAGGACCCAGGGCAAAAAGGTCCTCCGACTGCTCCTGCAACTGGCGCAGATAAAAGGTGGAGAAAGTAGAGGCATTTCTCCAGTAGGCTGCCTGCATAACATCTGACAACTTGACGGAGTTAGAATAAGCCCAAGAGGTGGATAGTGCCCGCACCTCGTGGGCAGAAACACGATTGGTAATACAATCGCCAGCTGCTAAACGACCGTAAGCCGTACGAATAGCAAGACAAATCCATCGAGAGATGGATTGAGGAGAGATCTTCTGTCGACCCGGAATAAGAGACAGAAAAAAACGTTCCCTGCCTTTCCGTATGAAACGTGTCCGACCGAGATAAATGCGAATAGCACGGACCGGACAGAGCAAAGGGCGATTACACTCAACAGAAGGAAGAGCCCTGATACAGATAGGAGGAGGAGTAGTATCTGGTAACTGATTCTTGGCCAAAAAAGAGCAATCAGTGGTAAAAGTAACACTGTTGGGAGAGCTCCTAAAAAAGGCCGGTCAACCGAGAGGGCGTGGAGCTCACTAACCCGTCTGGCCGAAGCAAATGCCATCAGAAAAGCCGTCTTATATGTGAGAAAATGCATATCCACCTGGGATAAAGGTTCGAACGGCGCCCCCCCTCCCCCCCCCCCCCCCCCCCCCCCAAGCAAAGCAGCACCCACGAAAGATTCCATCGTGGAGTAAGCTGCAAAGTCCGAGGCCTTTTCAAAGAAAAGTGCCAAACAAGCTTGGAGAGGTAAGGATTAGAGCCGATACGGCAGTTCCCCACATAAGAAAAAGTCTCTGAAAGCATGGACCTGTAGCCCTTGATGGTAACAGGCTGGAGACCCCGAGAATCAAACACATATACCAGAAAGTCCGCAATCTGTGAAATCGAAGGATTTGCATAATCAACAGAGTGATCAGCACACCATCGACAGAAGACCTTCCATTTAGATGCATAAGCTAAACCAGTGGAGTGCCTCCTTGAAGAAGAAATGCACTCCACTGCTCGTCTCGAAAAACCTCTACGGAGGAGACAGCACCTGACAAAAGATATGCGTGAAGGCACAATGAAGTCGGGTCGACGTGAAACCTCCTCGGGCGACCTTGACAAAGAAGGTCGCGACGTAGCAGGAGACGTGCCGGAACCGCCGGCAGCAGCGAGCGGAGCTGATTGATCCACACCCGCTGAGGCGACAGGAGCGATCAGAATGATTCGACAACTGCAGGTTCGAATTTTGGCTAGAACCTGAGGCAGAATCGGAACCGGCGGGAAGGCGTAGCCGACTAGACCGTTCCAATCGAGTGACAGAGCGTCCACGGCAAAAGCCAGAGGATCTGGACACAGGGACACGAAAGTGTCCACCTGATGGTTCCAACGAGTCGCAAAGAGGTCGATGTGGGGATGTCCCCAGAGATCGCAAAGCGACTGGAACACTGCCCTGTGGAGCATCCACTCGGTGGAAATAACCCTGCCCTGTCGGGACTGGGAGTCGGCTAGGACGTTCAGACGACTGGGAATGTGACGAACAACCACTCCGGCGTGAACATCCTGAGTGAGCAGTAGAAGATCCCGAGCTAATTCGTACATCGGAACCGAGTGCGTGCCGCCCTGGTTCCGAATGTAAGCAACCACTGTCAAATTGTCGGACAACAAGGACCTGGCGATTCGACAGGTGAGGGATCCACTGCCTGAAACTCAGAAGAAGAGCAAGAAGCTCCTTCTGGTTGATGTGTAGAGCTGCTTGATCCTGGTCCCACATCCCGTGTAGGGAAAGACCGAGAGGATCCAACGTCGCACCCCATCCGAGATCACTGGCATCTGCCGTCAGAACGCGATGGGACGTGGGTAAGTCCAGTGGAACACCCTGCGTAATCCACTGAACATCTGCCCATGGAAGAAGGTGAGGATACAGAGATTCCGGAAACGGAAGCACCTGATCCAGAGAATCTACATTCGGCCTCCAACGACTGAGCAGAAAGTGTTGGAGAGGTCTGACACACAGCCGACCTAGAGGAATGAGATCCGTCACCGAACCGCAGACACCGATCAGCCGGAGAAAACTCCGAGCGGTTGCAGACGTGGACTGGGACAGAGTCAGAGCAAAAGCTGGGAGAAACACAGCCTTGGCCTGGGGAACCGCTACCAAATTGAATTGGGTGCGGAAAGCCATCCCCAGATGACAAAACGACTGAGAAGGGACCAGGTCCGACTTCTCCTCGTTGACTCTGAATCCTAGCGACGTGAGCAAGCTCAACAGAGTGGCGACATCCGACTCTAGTAAGGCAGCATTGGAATGCTTCTGGAGGATATCGTCCAGATATGCCGAAGTAGTCACCCTGGACTGTATGCGATGAAACACTATCACATGCGACATCAGTCTGGTGAAGGCCCAAGGAGCCAGACTGAGGCCGAAAGGCATGGCCTTGAACTGGTAAACACGCCCCAGAAAAGCAAACCTGAGATACTTCCGTGACGCCCGATGCATCGGAACGTGGAAGTAAGCATCTCGCAGGTCGATGCTGGCAGCGAAATCTCCCTGGTGAATTGATTGGCAGACCGACCTGAAAGTCTCCATGCTGAACTTGGGAGCAATGATAGACTGGTTCAGGATACTCAGATCGATAACCGGTCGGAGTCGGCCGTCCTTCTTCGGCACCAAGAACAGGCGGGAATAGAAACCCACTGACTGAATGTTCTTGACGACCTCGATCGCCCCCTTTGCCAGGAGATTGCCAATCTCCGTGGACAAAAGTTCCCGACGTAAAACGTCTGAAGGAATTGTGGTTGGAAGAGGCACCCTTGACAGAGTGGGGTGCCGTCGGAAGGATATTCGCAGCCCGGACCGAACAACATCTAACACCCACGGATCGGATGTGATGGTGGCCCAATGGTCTGCGAACTCTGCTATCCTTCCTCCAACCTGGGACGAGTCGAGGTGAGGACCTTCATTTCGAGCCCCGACGAGGCCCGCGAGAGGAGAAACCACCTCCTCTACTAAATGAAGAACCTGAGACTTCCCTCGATTCTGCCGACTTTTACCCTTACCCCTTGAGTAAGAAGTAGAGGCGGCGGCAGAAGGACCAGCCTTTTGCTTCACAGAGGAAGCAGAAGGGTACTTGTTAGGCTTGGAACGGCCCTTGCCTCCCCTAGAAGGCTGATCAAGCTGACCTTTTGAATGGCATAGGACGTCATCCCGGACCGTCGACACGGAACCATGGAAAAGTTACGGACCTGCCAAAGAAGCAGATCGAAGAGCAGCACGCTGCTCCTCGGGAAGGGATCGTCCTGTGTCCAGCACAGCGTCCCTTCGAACTAATTCCAGATTAGCCGTGTTACAGGCATGCGTGTGAGTAAGATGCATAAGCGCCTTGGACAGTACACACAAAGGAGCCTGTACCGCGTCAAACTTATCTGGAGGCAGATAAGCAGCCAAAGCTGAGACGACGTGATCTGAGAGAGAAAGCATGCCAAGCATCTCTCTAGATAAGCCCAACGTGGACTCCAGAGTCGTCATTGGAATGACGGCAGACTTGGGCTTGGAAAGCCCGAGGGAAGTGGAGTCCTGATCCAGAACCGTCAAAGTCTGGCAGACCGACGGATTGGCGGAATCGTAGGAACGATAACGCACAGGAGGCAAAAAGGTGTCAACCCTGGTGAAGAACGAAGTCTTCAGAGCCTTGGAATTCAGCTTGGAGTCCAATGCTGAAAAAGCTTCAACCACCTGTACCGACTGGCACGGTCGAAGGCGCCCAGAAGCAGGTTGCTCCATAGGCTGTAGGCGCGCGACTGATGATCGCGGCCTGGCTGACACTGTCAGCTGGTTAGTAGGTTTGAGATCAGGCAGAAACCCAAACACAAAGTCAAGAGCTGCCCCCAAGTCCGAAGACTGCTGGCCCTCGACATCAAGCATGTCGGACTCCTCCCCAGAGTCGGAAGACACATAGCCCATCGTGGGCAAACCAGCCGACGCCTCCCATAGTGTCGGGACACCAGGGGAATCAGAAACCGGCCTGTTTCCAATCCTGGGAGGCGGCGCCATAGGAGGCACCTGGAAACCACTCGTTGCCTCGCTGGAAGCAACAGGAAGGCTCTTTGATAGAACCTGAGTGAGTAAGGAGAGGGCCTCCCTAAGCTCACTGCCCGTACTGGCCGGTTCGACAGGGGAGCGAACGGGCAAAGTGGCTTCACCTCTGACCCTCTTAACCAGCGAAGGGTCACGATCCTCCAAAACACCCGGCGCGGGACGACGGGCGGCAGCCGAAACATCTGAAGGCAGACGTGTATAGGGGTACGAGGCACCCCGAGGATCAATATAGTGAGAACTCATAAGAGTCACCGCGGACCTCTGCGGGGCAGAAGGTCCAGGCTGCACAAAAGGCGTTGGTCCCCCCAAACTGGTTGTGTGGCCAGAATGAGTGGACGGAAACGGCACGGAGTTCATAGTGTCTCCACTAAGAACATCCGAATCCAAAGACACAACTGTGGTGCTCGACGGCGTAGAGACCACAGAGATGGGTTTGGCCGGCAGCCCCTTCCAACTTTGCCGAGTTGAAGTCAGGGAAGGCTGAGGCCGATATCCCACGTCAACAGTACCAGACATTCCTGCAGTCCCCTGCAGCGAAAAGCCGAGGCCGGCTGAAACTGACGACGAAGCAGACGGACCAGCAGTAGTAGTAGATGCGTCGGGAGTCGTTGAGGCTGGTGGAATAGTGGAGAGAGCACACCTGCTCGGCTCCGAAGGAGGAGTTACAACCCTAGTGACAACCTCAGATGTCGACTGGAGGGGGACCGTAGTCCCAGAACCAGGCACCTCTTCACCAGAACACTCAACGGCTCCCGCAGTATCCACCACAGGAAAAGACTGCACATCCCCCACGGAGGAGGAATAACTCTCACCAGACAAGGTCGGCTCGGGAGTCCCCGAACGACCATGTTCTCCTTTCCCGCAGGAGCGGGAGGCACGGCCACGAGAACGAACGACACGGTTAACTGACGCCCAGAAAGTGGATGACCATGATCCACAGACACCACATGGTCGCTCAGCCGAACACCCATTACAGGAGGAACAAGACGAATGTAAATCGTCCACATGCTTTGGCAGCAGACATTGCCCACAAGGAATTGTCCTGGGCATGATAGAGGTGAGAGGAGCAAAGAAGGTGAAATCAGAAAACAGAAGAACACCCCCAAAGAAGAGAGAAAGGTGACAGAAACAAAGACCCCAGACGGTCGACCGGGAACCACACAACAGGATGACTACTCTCAAAAGAGAGACGAAAAACTGTAGGAGTGGTATCCCGCTGACACCTAACTCAAACACAATTAGAAAATTTTGCAAATTAAGCATTAACAATAATTGTGAAAAATAAAAAGTCCGAACCGCATGGCACACGAAATTCGCGTGGGACTCGAGAGAGAACAATTAAAATACATTATGGATATATAATATTGAAGAGAATATAAAGAAAACTGTTCTTGAGAATACAAAGGATACACTGATGCACTATGAATCAGGAATCATCAAAACATCGAGCTGGATAAACACTGATAAGCGTGCAGAAACATCTCGACACGAAGCAGATGATAAAAAGAATGAGTCTTTAGAGACGGTATATGCGCACTGGCAACGGAAGTCGTGGAGTTGTACTTGGGAGAGAGTGTCCCGTACTGGGTCTGCGCCGGTTGCACTCGACCCAGTTTTGGCTTATTTTTTCTTGGTGCTTTTGCACCAGTAGGTGATAATTGCCAATTCACGACCACTTGTACATGTACGTGTACAAAATACGCACACGATGCGTTCACCAACGTGGAATTCGGTGTTTCAATCACACGCTTGTTCACAAAACTGTACACTGGTCTAGAAACGGCACATGTACATTTTTGTGTGAACAAGCGTGTGATTTAACACCGAAACACTCATGGTGAACGCATCGTGTTTGTGTGTTGTACATTTTCGGTTGTATCGTGTACATGATTTTTGGTCTATGTTCGCATCGCAGATCAGACCTACCAATCCATCATTGGCGAACGCGAGCAAAGGCAAAAAGATTTGGGTGATTATCAAAAAACAGCTTTTGCGGTTCTAGACCAGTGGTCTAGAATCGGCAATTGCGTTGATACAGATGGTCCAGAAACTCTCCCTCGTTTTTGAGGCGGTGACGTTTTTTGATTGATCTAAATATAGGGGAGAAAAAAAAAAAAACATATAAATAAATAGTTATTTAGAAAAAATAAATATATCAAACTGAATAGATAATAAAAAAAAAATACGTAAATCATGAGCGCTTCTCAGATGATCAGAGCGAGGTTTCTTTTAAACATGCTGATGAGAGCATACGCAATCTGCGTGAACGAACAACTACATCCCATCTTGTTAGAACGATGCGTCGGATGTCGGGATCATCTAGACTTCGATCACGAGGATCATTCGTGTCTGACGATGGAAAGAGAAGATATGGTCGTCATGTATTTCGAATCGGCGTTCGAACGCGTTAAATTTGACGATGTGATCACGTTTTGGAAGAGATTAGTCTACTGTAAGAATCGAGACAGGCCCACATATTCGGAAGAACTGAAATTGGCGCGTAGAAGTTTGACTTTAGAAGACAAGGGATGCATCAAGAAATTATTGCTGAACGAAGCATACGTCTAAGTTTTGTTTTTTCGTTGATATAAAAAATAAGGGAGAGTAGAAAATAAAAAAAAAAATAAATAAATACAGACATAAATTTTTTTATCTAATATTAGAAAGAAAAAACACAAAAAAAAAAAATGAGAACCAGAAATAAATTGTATCCGACGTTAGTGGACGACGAGGATGAGAAGCCGAACGGCATCTTGCCGACGGCGCCGTCGCTAGAAGAAAGAGAAAGAGGAGAGAGGTATCGCATCGATCAAATCAATAGAATCCAAGAGTATCTGACTCGAGAGAGAGATTCTCGTCGTTCCCTCAAGAAGAAGTATTCGCGTTTCGTGAAATTCGTCAACGGGATCGACACGACACTCATCACGATTTCCATGGGTTTACATGCGGCCGGCATCGGATTGTTGTCGACCGCGGTTGCCATTCCGATCGTGTTGACCGTGGAAGGAGTGGCCCTCGCCGCCGGATTGTTCAGCACGGTCGGAAACTTTTTGAGTAGGAAATTATATCTGAAGGCTAGGAAACACGACAAGATTAGCGTCTTGGCCGACTCCAAGATCGACACGATATCCGAAATGATCTCTATGGCATTGAAAGACGGTAGGATATCGGACGGAGAATACTTCGCGATATTGAGCGAGAAAACGAAATACGATGCCATGAAAGAAGCCGTGAGAATCAAGACTCGTCAGATCATCAAGGAAGAGTTGAAGGATTCTCTCGTGGAAAAGGGTAGGAAAGAGGCCAGGGAGGAATTCAGTAAGATGATAGAACTCAAGGGGCAGTGATTGAAAAAAAAAATATATATATAAATAAGAACAGAATTTAAAAAAAAAAAATATTAAATTCATATATAAAATAAAAAAAACGAAATTAATTTAAATTAACTCTTCAAAAAAAAAAAAAATGTATTGCGTAAAGTGTAAGAGAGTTACCGAGACGAGTAATTCTTGAGAAGTGCGAACTAAAAACGACAGACGGATGCTTCGCGGAATTTGCGACGTGTGTGGTTCTATCAAGACTAGATTCGTCAAACAACAAAAGAACGTGAGCAAAGGCAAAGGCATCGTGAATAAAATGATCAACAATCTACCTTTCGAAATGCATCTGCCCGGTCACAGTTTCACGGGATCAGGAACGAAATTGAACAAGAGACTCAACGCTGATCTGACACCCAAATCTTGGAGCAAACCCGTGAATAGGGTGGATGCGGCCGCGTACGATCACGATCTGTGCTACGCCGGACATCCCGACACTAAGACTCGCAACGACGTCTGCGACAAAAACATGTTGACGAGATTGAGAGGCATATCGAATCCGACCAGGAGAGAGAAGACGGAACATTCGCTGGTCGGCAATCTGATCGGTGCGAAACGTCGATTCGGATGGGGCGTTCAAAAAAAAAAGCGCATCTGAAAAAGAGAAGAAGAAGAAACGATTATTGACGAGCGAATTGGCCGAGGAGTTACACAAACCCATAGTGCGTAAATTTCGAAAGAGAAGGGAGTTCGTGAAGGGTCTGGACGACATCTGGTCTGCCGACTTGGTTGACATGAGATCGTTTTCGAGGTGGAACGAGGGCGTCAAATATCTATTGACGGTCATCGACGTGTTTTCCAAATACGGTTGGATCAGAACTTTGAAGAATAAATCGGGACCTTGCGTCGCCGAGGCTCTAAAGAGCGTGTTCGAGTCGTCTTCTCGAAAACCGAGTAAATTGTGGGTGGACAAGGGAAAGGAATTCTACAACAAGGACGTTTGTCGATTGGTAGACCTCTACTCGATCGAAAACGAAGAGAAAGCCAGTGTGGTGGAACGTTGGAATCGAACGATGAAGGAGAAGATGCACAGATACTTCACGGCGAATTCGACCAAGAAATACATATACGCTCTGAACGGTCTGGTGAAAGATTACAACGACACGTGACACAGATCGATCAAGATGACTCCCGCGGAAGCTAGCGATCCTCGAAACGAAAAATGGGTCTACGCAAATCTATATCCCGAGAGATCTAAGATCGGGAAGAAGTCTAGAACGCCGAAATTTGCGGTCGGCGATCGAGTGAGAATCTATGTTTATAAGAAGCACTTCGAAAAGGGTTATACTCCTCGATGGACAAGGGAAATCTTCGTGATCATCAAAATATTTCACACCGATCCGGTGACTTACGAAATCGAAGCTTTGGATGGAGAAGAGATCATCAGAAAGTTTTACGAACAACAATTACAGAAGACGAAGTTTTGATGAAGAACGCAAAAAAATTTTTTTTTTATTTACTCTCTTTGACATTTTCTTGTTTTACACACACATATATATAAAAGAGAGAAAAAAAAAAAATAATAATAAAAAATAATTAAAAACTATTTTTTTAGATAAAGAAAAGCAAGTGAATTAATAAAAAAAAAACAAAACTAAAAATCTTTTAAAATGACAAATATACTAGATATATCACAAAGCATAGTGAAAGATGAAAGTATTCAAGAATATGAGGTTCACGAATACGAACCGGTAACCGGAACGAGTTTGAACAATGCGGGAGAGATAAGAATCAACAGCGAAACTCAAGATCTATTCGTACATCCTAGCAAGAGTTACATAGTGGTGCAGGGACGTCTCACCAAGGAAGATGGGAGCGACTACGCCGACGACGACACAGTCACTCTTGCCAATAATGGCATCATGCATCTATTCAGTAACATAAAATACATGCTATCTGGACAAGAGATAGAATCTGTTTTTCATCCCGGTCAAGCCACCACGATGTTCGGACTCTTGACGTATCCTGATGATTTTTCGAAATCCAGAGGACTTAATCAGTTGTGGGTGAAAGACATTGTAGGTCCTGCTAGCGCCGGCGCCGCCACGATATTCGACTACGTCGTCAAGATGTCCAGACCTAAAGGAACGTTTTCGTTCAGGATACCTTTGAAACACATCTTCGGATTCGCGGACGATTACAACAAGGTCATGTACGGATTCAAACACAATCTGACGTTGATTCGAAAAGGAAACGACGCAATAGTGAAACTCGCCGCGACCGATGCGGGTAAGATAACTCTACACAAGATATCGTGGTTTGTTCCGCACGTGGAGCCTTCGATGAATGAGAAAACGAATCTCTACAAGATCATACAATCCAAGAGTAAATTACCCGTGGGATTTAGAATGAGACAGTGCGACACGGCTAGCATTCCTCCCTCCATGAATCACTTCGATTGGAGATTGACGGTGAAATCCGCTTCCGAGAGACCGCGTTTCATCGTGGTCGCGTTTCAGACCGATAGAGACGGGTCTCAGGAAAAGAATGCGTCGCTGTTCGATCACTGCCATTTGAGAAACATGCAAGTGTTTCTGAACGCCACGAGATATCCGGCAATCGATTACAATGCGTCGTTCGACAAGAACGATTTCTGCAGGCTGTACGGCAACGACGCCGATTTTAGAAAGAAGTATCACGGTCTAGACGAATTGATGAGCAATCCCAACATATCTCCCGGCGAATACAAGTCGATGTATCCCATGTTCGTGTTCGACGTCAGTAAACAGAGCGAACGACTCAAGAGTAGCGTGTTAGACATTCAGATCAAGATGTAATTCGATAGGAACGTGCCGAGAAAAACCGAAGCCTTCGCCCTGGTCTTATCGGACAGAGAATTACAATTCGAATTGGATGGAAATAAGATGTCGATCATTCGATGAGAGACGAGTGTGTGAAAAAAAAAAAATAAAAAACAAAAAAAAAATGAAAAGTAATGTGTGATTATTAAAAACAACAAAAAAAAATAAAGTAATGTGATATAGAGAGATTGAACATCTCTCTATATCTCATTACTTTTTTTTTTTGTTGTTTTTAATAATCACACATTACTTTTCATTTATTATTTTTTTTTAATTCGTTATTTTTTCCACGCGTTCACTGTTTGTTCAAAGGATCCAGTTCGATCAGTAGACTCACCACGGAAGTGGCGGCTTCGGGATTATTGGTTTTCGTGACGAAATTAATCCTGTCTCCGGCGTTCACTTTGAGAAGCATGCCGAACGTGCTGACATTCGCGTGTTGATTCTCGGTCTTTTCGACGCTGTATCTCTTATCGCTCTCCACACCATTCACCATGAGATTGACGACCGCTCTGTTATTCAAATCCGAGGAAGCCAGACTCATTCGAAGGTTTTCACCTCCCAGCGGCATGGGATATCCCACCTGACCGTGTTTCGATCCGCTACCTCCATTTCCGAAAGACCACTCGGCTTTTCCCTCCTCTAAGGCGTCAGACTCTTCGGCCCACACGGTGATCAATTGTCTGGCATATTTGACTTTCTCCACCACCGAAATCAGGGTGCAAGCGTCCGTCATGTGCACGGGTTCCGGTAGATTCGTGAGCGCGTGTCCGCTCATGTCTAGTTTACCTTCCATGATGTCGCCCTTTCTCCAGACCGAGTTGTCGTCCACGTACTTCCTGCTTACCGCGCTGGAATCGAATTCGGGATTGTGACCGAGACCGAATAAATTCTCACCGTTCATGTTGATGCCACCCTCCATGGTTCCGCCAGATTGTTTGTTCAGGTAGAGATCGTCCACTTGCGATTCTAGGTATTCTTGCGATCGTATCACGGCAGAATCTACGTAGCCCTTGTTGACTGCGGTTGAGTCTGCATCCGTGTCGTCGATCTTCGACAGATTCAATATCTTGTGGAATCCCGCATTCAGATCCGATTTCATTTCACGTTCGTCAGACTTTCTCCGTTCTAGATCTACGTAGTGTTTGGTCGCCACGTCCTTGGGATTCGTGGGAGCGGCCACGTTCGTTATCTTGTAAGAATTGGCGTTCAATTCCGAGTGCATCGTTTTCGTGACGTATTTTTTTCTCAGGTGTTCGCTGAATCTCGCGTGAGAGTCGTCCGCGTATCTCTTGGTCGTGGCATCGGTGGGATCTACGGGATTCGCGACGTTCACCAAACGTTTGGATTTCAGATCGAGATCGTTGGTTTTATCCACGTAATTATCAACAAGGATTCGTTCGAAATCGGAGTTCCCCCTGTCGACGTATTTTTTAGTCGCGGCATCTGTGAGATCTATCGGCTCGGGAAGATTGTAGAGCTTCTTATCGTTCATGTTCAGAGGTTCCTCTCGAGGTTCGTATCTCCGAGCGTAACGCTCGTCCAAGTTAGCAACGTCGTAACCATCGTCGACTTCGAGCGTCTTCCTCTTCTTTCTCGGGTTGACTTTTTCGTCGTCACTTCTACCAAATTTATCGACTGTCATGTTGTTGTGGGATTTTTTTTTTTTTGTTTTTAGAAAAAATATCTTCAAACGCAGTTTATTAAAAAATGAATTATGTTATTTTTATTTTTCGTTTTTTTTTATTCGATTAAAATTTTTTTAAAATAATTTTTTATCTTTATATATATATACTATAAAAAAAAAAATTTTTTCTCTCTAATGTAAGTCATTGAGAATGTCTTGAAATTCATCTCCTTCAGACCATCTCTTGAGAACGTAGAGACACAGGTGACCGCAAAACACTTGATCTGGCGATTGCACTTGATCCGTGTTGTAAAGAACCATCGATTTGTTGAAATAGTTCTTTATTTCTTTCGGCGGCGAGATTCCGTAGCTGTCGAAATAATAATTCTTCTTCTTCTTCCCGTTCTCGAACCACGCCACCCAGTGAGTGCCTTCACCCGATGAATCGTCTAGATTTAAAATTCCGCATTCCAATTGTCGAGGTCTTCTCTTCGGCAAGGCATCTCTGGAAAACACTCCTAGAAAATCTTCGATTTTCAAATCTTTTGCCGCATTCAACAGATCGATGTTGGATAGGGGTTCGTTGGGTAAGACGACACCTTCTACGGATATCTTTATTTTCTTATTCATAGATGAGTATATATTTTTTTTTTTATTTATTTTATTATAATTCACTAAAAAATGACGTTATTTTTTTTCTTTTTCTTTTTAAACTAACTCTATCGACTTCTACAATCTTGAATCCATCGAATTCCTTTACTTCTATAATCTTGGATCCATCTAATTCTTCTTTTAAACTAACTTTCTCGATGTCACTATCGATTTCCATAATTTTGTGTTCATCTAATTCCTCTTGATTTTCTGGAATCCTATCATCCACAATCGTGTCGGGAATCTTATCATCTACAATCATATCAGGAATCCAATCATCCCCATTCATATCATCTCTAATTAGATCCACAGTCCAATGTCCGAGTGCCAAAGTGCTTATTTTATCGTCTAACACGAATCTCTTGTCGTCGTCGGCCGTCAGCAAAATCTTGTTGACTATTTCGGTATACAGCTCGTGATTTTCGCTTCGAATCGATTTCATAGTCTTATACACCGGACCACTTCCTAACAGACAATCTTTATACTCATGGAAAGAGATGTTTTTCTTCACCACACACGCTTTTTCTCAGACGTGACGAGTCGAACGTCGGTTCTCTTCCTGATGTTTTCCATCGATTTGCCGTACACGCAGTTGTTCATGAGTTTGAAGAAATCTTTTTCGAAATCGTTCTCGGCGAGAGTTCTGAGATTCGTGTTGAGATCGATGTATTTTTTCATCCAAGGCTCTTCGTCAAATCGAATGATGCGATGTATGTCGACTAATTTCATCCCGTAATCGACGTACTGTTTCAAATTCTCGCTGTAGACGACATAGTTACGTTTGTTAAATAAATTGGGAATGAGTTTTTCCTCGTCTCCTTCGTTCGGTTCCATTCGTTCGGGAGCCAGCGGATAATCGTTGTGCGGATCGTGTAATTCTTCCGGATAGTTCAAATCGACTTCTAAAATGCAAGGATAGTCTCTCCATTTTTGCATCTCTTCCGGTTCCTTCACCCATTCGAAATTTCCAATCGGTAAAGGATGACTCATGGCCCAACCGTACAGATTATTGGCATCCCAATACTGTATGTATTTAGTCGACCGTTTCGAATCGAAATCTTCTTTCATGTAGGGATTGTTAGCCTTGGAATGTCTGTGAGAGATCATCGAGATGCCACCTCTCACAGCCCTTTCGAACATGAGCAACATGTCCACGTCGGATAATAATTCCAATTAAACTTCGGTGGTCTTCAACAGAGCATCCCACGCCAGACCGGGTGCGGTGAAATACCAAGCGGGATCCAGATCGTAATTTCGACGACAGACGTCTCGAAAATTTTCTAACACATCTGCCAAGAGCAGAACGTCGGTCTTCAGATAGAGATCGTGATAATCTCTCATGGTTTTCATATCGAATGATTTCCACACGTTTTTGGCGTGTTCGTAATTCTCGTCGGAAATGTCGGATTCGTATAATTTCGAATAAAAATCATCTTTCGAAGGTAGTGCGGTGTCTTCGAATCTCTTTAGATCGTTCATGTAATCGTAAGGATAGACTCCTTTCCTCAACATGACGTCTACTCGTTCTCCGAAATGTTCGCTCGTGATTTTAAATTTATCCTTGCTCATGTTATCGACTAATTTTTCCAGAGCGATCGACATCAATTTAAAAGTGTCGATGAAACGTATGCCTCTACGAATGGATTTCATTTTTTCTTCCGACGTATTTCCGTCGATTACTCTTTTCCTCTCCATGAGCTTCCATTTCGTGAAGGAAATGTATCTTTCTTCGCTGTTCGCGATGCAATTTAATTCTTCGTGTGAGGTGCCGAGATTTTTCACGAAGAGATGACTGTCGTAACCCGAGAGATTGTGAAACATCACCGGATAGAAAGTGGCGTCTCGATATTTTAAATTACACTTGCTGTGAGCCGGACCGCGATACAGACCCGTGTAATGATCGTGGTCTCTCTACGAATGGTACTTTTAACCTTCTGTTGTGATTTTCAAACTTCACGATGGTGTTGGGTTTGGGCATTTCGATGGCGACACCTTGATTTTCGTTGCAATATTCCCTCTGTTTCGCCAACGAGTCTTCGCTATGAAACATGTTCATGCAGTTTCAACATAAAGATATCTTATGTCCATGATTATTATTTTGTCTCGACAGTAATCGGCTCGGATGTTTAACCCAACAATAATGACGACTGTCACCATTCGAAATTGATAATAAAATAATCGTCTTTTCTCTTCCGCGATACCAAGTCCGTCTGAGAGGATAGATCTTTCGATTTTCGTTGTCGTATCCCAGGACGCTCACCACTACGGTGGGATTTTGAACCTCAAAACGTTTGATGTGTTTTAACTTTGTTGGAAAAGTCACTCCGGTCCAATCGAGATTTTTAGAAGTTTCCTCGTAACGAGAAACTCTATCGGCGTGTATTTCGACAGGGTATAAAGCGGAGGTGACTGCCCATTTAAAACACTGATCATTTTTATTTCTCACGTTGACCACGGCGCGTTTCTTATTCAAGAAATACGGTAATTCCAAGTATGAAGATCCCTTCAACGGTTCGTTTTTAGTGATGTGAATTTCGAGTTTCAACACCTCGCCGAACGTCCAATTATTACCTTCATTTTGATAATTCGCGAGAGACGTCAACATCTTGTCTTTCATCTTTTTGAAAACGTCCGATAGATCTGAACCTTGAAATATGGGTTCGACGTTAGATCTGAAATATGCATTTTTCACGATGCTCTCGCCGGACTTCACGTCGATTTTATTCATTATGCAATGGAGTATCATCTTAATTTTTAATCCCAAGTTTGTGTATTCGCGAAACAAATCCAATACGTTTTTCTTCACCCGTTCCATGAACAATTTCGGATCGACTTTCTTCGACGAGGGAAACACGTCGAAAGTTTTAAAAATGTCTTCGATCGCACTCTCCCGTTCTACGGGTTTCGATTGGAATAGTTCTGCAACGAGTCGTCTTACATATTCTTCTCCTTTCTCTTCGTCGATTGCTCATTGAATTTCGCTCGATATATCTCATTTCTCTCGAATCTGAAGTGCATCACTCGTTTTCGTTTTAGTTTTTCTTTTCTTTTCTTTGGAAACTTGATGTTTTTCAACGGCTTTTCGTTTAGTCGTCTTCTTATTTTTCACAACCGACGCATCTTTTGACGTCGTTGCTATCGACATTTCGTTTGCCTTTCTAGCGTTTCGCAAATATTCTTGTATGACTTCAATTTTTTTTGCTTTAGTTCTATGCTTTCTGAAATCTGAAATTTGTAATAGACTACAAATCTCGTTTAACTGAGGTATGGTTTTCTCATTTAAATTTACCATTGTTTTATCTGTTTGCTTCATTTGTAAGAATATATATAAAGAGCAAAAAAAATAACAAACTTTTTTTTAACAAATTATTATTTAAATACAAAATTTAAAATATATATTATTGCAAGAATTCGTAAAAACAAAAAAAACAAAACAAATAATCAATCATGAAGACAACACCTAAAAGCATGAAGACAACAACACCTAAAAGATGCGAATTGAAATTGAAACGAGTCGAAACGTATAAGAAATTCGGTCATAAAATCTATAGATTACAACGACACGATCCCATCGAATTGAACGATGTCGAGACGAAGGGCTGAGAGCACAAATACGAGAAATATAAGATGCCTCTGAAATTGGACGAAGCCACGCTCGATTTGATTTACGAGTACCAAAGCAATCTGCAGAACATCGTCATCGCCGAAGATAGAGAATTCGACAAGGACGATTTGTCGTTGCCCTATGGAAATTACATATTTCCAAACATCTCATTCGAACTCATGAAGAAATTGGGTGGTGAGAGCGAGTTGACCGATGTAAGAAAACTCAAAAGAGTAAAGATAAACATTCAACACGTTTTCGAAAAAGGAGTAGACATGAGCGTCAACATGCTAATAACGGACGTGGAAATATAAACAATAGAGCGATTGATTTTTAGCGAAGAAAAAAAAATGAAAAAAAAAAAAAAGTAAATGAGATCTCATTTACTTTTTTTTTTTTTTGTTTTTTTTTTTTTTGTTTTCCTTCTTCTTCACTATCATCATAATATATTATAAGGCCAAAAAAAAAAAATCAATTGATTCTCAGGCAATTTTTTTTTCAAATCAATGAGGGAGGGAGGATTTTATTTTTATTTTTTATTTTTATTTCTTCCAGATGGTGAAAAAGGATTGAGAGGCAAAAGTCACTTTCTGGTGTCTGTTTTTACCTGAAAAGCATGGAAAGTGCATATTGTAAAATGATATACAAATAAAACTCATTTTATTGAAAACTAAAACTGTTTTTCTTTATTTTCTGATATCACCACTTTTTGTATTTAGAAACAGAACTCTGACTTCACTTTTAAACTTTTACAAAGCAGAACTATTTTATGAATACTAGATATTATTGACCACCCTCGTATTATTTTGGTATCATTGTGAGTTATTTTGATTTTTAGTATGACCCATGGTGAGAGTGTTCTTCTCTGTAACAGAAGGTATATTCTTTTTAAAAAAATATTTAAAGTGTTTAAAATAAATTTCAAGTTCATATAAGAAGCTGGGTCATTCATGGTTTCTGAATACCCAAACTGAGTTGAAAAGCGTAGTTAAAAAAGTTTTCGATATCCTTCGTAAATTAAGCGTTATTAACAATTTGAGTTAATTAATTTCTTTGGTAAATGACAAAACATTTCAGTTGTCTCCCTTTCCGGCTGCGCTGGGTAATAATACACTGTTCAGAAAACTGACAATTTCTGCCAACCATCTTTCACTGACACGTGCGATTGGTGCTTTGAAGGTCTGCCATTCTTATCCATCCAAATACCTGTGATTTCTATTGTAGCCTTATTACATTTAACCCCCTTCCAACAAACTTCACAAGTTTTCAAAGAAAAACATTCAATGCAAATTGCGGGGCGAATTTCAATGCAGCCAATTTTTCAGTGGAACAGAGCGTAACCGTAAGCAATTTCGATATGGACGAACTGTCTCCCAATACATTTTTTTTGTTTTGAAACGGTGGTTAACTTTTAATAAATTCTAATTAACTCGATGCGTGTCTTGTGTGATTCGTTGTTTTGTCTGGTACTTTGTTTTTAAATAGCCATTTTGTGCTGGTTGCTATCAGTTGGGGCGAATTGTTCGAACGACTACGCCATTGCAATTCTTTTCAGAAATATAAAATTGGGCTAGTTTAGGCTATTTTCATAGCCGTGTGACGGACTTTAACAGCAACCGTGTTTACTGTTTTTTGCGGAAGCGTGTGTTTTTAAAAAATAAAACATAAGAAAATACAGTAAACTGCCATGTCTCCCAAGGAAGTTTAGGAGGGCGACTTGAATTTCGCCCCCAATGTAAGCCAAGGCCAGAGGCTCTCACACTTAACACACGCCTGTGTATATTTACCTGTTTATTCGTTGGTTTTGGGACTTAAAACCAATAGTCCCTTTTCAATTTCCCTGTTTCCTATTTTCTTGCAATGACGGTCCAAATAAAAAGGCCCAACGTGGGCCATTTTTTTCAACGCGGCGGTGCCTGAGAATCAATTCCTTTTTTTTTTTGCCTAATAACGTTTCCTTTTCTCTCAAATTTCTGCGTCGATTCTTCTTCTTTTTCTTTTTTTCTTTTTCTCTGTGATGTGATACGTTCATGGTAACATTTTTGTTTATCCGAATCATAATTATGAACGAATGTTGTGCATCTCTTAGTAACACTCGCTTCAGAAGGTAGTGGTGACCGTGGAAAGCATCGTCTCATTCCCAACCGTATATCCCGCGCTTTATCTATCTCTTTCCTTAGATATCCATCATTAGCGTCTAACCATTTTTTTATTTCTTTGCTCTCTGGCTCGCGATGTTCGTCATTATCATCAAATTCATTCAGGTGATAAATTTGTTTCTCCACCTCTTCACCCATTTTAAATATATATATTATTTTATACTTTCTATGATTTTATATATTTTTATATAATTTTTATATTTATAATAACATACTCAAAATCGGTATGTTCTTAAATGGCAAATTGTCACCGAGCAACAAACCCTTGCCGAGTCGCTTGACGTTCCGTTCACTCTTCAGAAAGAGACCGTTTCCTTTCAGAGAGTTGCCACCTCTAACGGGTTCTAGATACAATCCTTTACCGCTGTCGTCTACGTGAACGCGACACACAGCTCCTCCTTTCTTCAAAAACAGTCCGCTGCCACCCATTAATTTCTCAACTCCCGAACTAGCGAGTCCTGTGAGAGCTCCCACGCCGAGAGTCTTTCTGAGAAAGGGTAGCACCTTTGCGGCAAAGGGTAATGCTTTTGCGGTGATTCCTGCCAATAGCGGTAGGAAACCGCCTTTCATTCTCAAATTGTATCTCAATTGAGCGGGACTCAATCTCACCGCCAACCCTCTTCCATCGCGAATCGCTTTCTCCATCCTTTTGATTTGACTTCTGGTCCAAGCGATCGAATCCTGTCCGCCTCTCATCAGATCTTCGTGAGTGAATTTGAACCTCACCGCCTCGCCTCGAGTTGTTAAAGCTCTTAAGTTTCTTCTTCTGTCCTGCGGATATGTTCACGTTTTTAACCACGTATTGTGTCATAATTCTGTTTTGTTTGTTTTTTTTTAAATGTATTTTACTTCAATTGTTTCTTGTTTAATAATTATATTAAAATAATTTTGTAAAAAAATTAATATTACCGTTTATTTTATTTTTGTTATCTATATATATATAATTTTTTTTTTTTTTTTTTTTTTTTTTGCTTTTTATATTTCTCTTATGTGAAATCGTATCGTCACTCTCTCTCCGCGAAGATCTAACAGTTCACCATTTTGATTCGTCAACGTGGTTTTGAGACTATACAACGTGTCTAAAATCACTGGTAGATAAACTAAATTTCGAGGTCGCTCCACGATCTTATAACCCGGCGACACGTTTGGAAAGAAGGAATAGATCGTCGGCTGAGCGCTACCATTCACGTAGCTTCCGGCAATCACGTCCACGTTCACCAGAATGCTATTGACAGCGAGAATGTCGACCGTATTTTCAGATGCCGCGTGGCCTCGATACATCTTTCGATCGAATCCCAACATCTTGCCTATAGAATCGTCCGTGTTGAAATCCACACGAAAATTATCTTCCAAATCCAACATCGTCTGTAATGTATTAGGATTGGGAGCGAGTCTGATCTTGTTGCTTCCCTTTCCATCCGTCTTCATTCGCGTCTGAATGTAATGGTTCAAATCGTCTATGTCGTAACTCCCTTTGGGAATTCGAATCTCCAACCAATCCACTCCGTCGGAATACTTGAACGACTTATTCTTTTCGGTGACGTTGGGAAAGGAATAATAAGTCTCCAGTTCACCAACGCCATCTCGTAACTTTTCTCTCTGTTCAATTCGATGGAAGGTTCGAATTTCATAGTGAATCGAGTCGAATCGCCACTCACCACGATTTGAATGGATTGTTTCGCAGCCGTATTCTCGGCTATCCGTTCTAACAATTCTCCATGTTGGAACATTATATCTTAATTTTATTTTATTTTTTTTTTATTCAAAACTAATTATTTGATGATTTATTTATTTTTCTAATTTTTTTTTATTTTTTCACGGTCTATCTTATTATTATTATCATCACCATCGGGAACATAAAACTTATCGAATCCGCACCGATATTTTCCGCGATTAAATTCGCTCGTCAAATCGATCACGACGAAATTGTAAAGTCCACCATCCCAAACCCTCTTGCAGAATCTCCTGAATTCGACAGCGCTCATGTCGTTCGCGATGTGATCGCCGTAGATTTGATTGAGATTCTTGAGATCTTGGCGAAAGAGACATAGAAAATTAGCGTTCTCCCTTATCGTCTGTCTGGGCAATCGAAAATAATTCTGCGACAGGTAGAAACAGTCCACGTTGCTGTGTCAACCCCTAACGTAATACGATTCGCATCAGTTCTGTCTCTCCAAAAGCAGATCGTCGAAAATCATGAGATTCTTATCTTCCGATTTCAGTTCTCTAGGATCCGGAACGTCGCTAGCGTTCTCGTAAAATCGACACTCGACGTTCGAAGATGCATTTCTCTTCGTCAGCTCCGTCGCCGCGCCGTCCAAAATGATCGAGAGCGGAGCTCCACACTTGTCGAATTCCTCCCTGCTGTCAAAGATTCTGGCTATGACGTCCTTGGGCAATCTGCGATCCATACACTCTCGAAGCAATCTGTATTCGGGTTGAAACAAGCTCTTGCCAAACACGAACAATCTGTCGTAATCCAACCAGTCGGGTTGGGACAACAGATTCATCAACAGATTGGTCTTTCCACAATTCGATTTTCCCACTATCAAGCCTCTTATGTTCTTGGGAAAGAACTCGTTATTCGACCTCTTGGTCGCGGCGTCGTTCCAAGACATATCTTTAATGTTCATCTTTTTTTTTTGTTTTATTTTTTTTTTATTTGTCTGTTATTTTAGATTCTTTTCAAACACAAATTTTTTATGTTTTTCAAACTCTGTTTTTAATGTTGTTATTATTATTATTTTGTTTATATCACACCGTCGCGAGTTCTCTTCAATCCGGATCCACTCGTCATTTTAGCTAAATCTTGTAGGGGTACCACGACATCCTTAAAATCTTTCCAACTTTTCGGCGTTCGCTCTAATGCAGCTCGCTTCGCCGGCGGACTGATCAACTTGTCGATCAACGCGTCGGCTGCCCTCTTGCCAGCCGCAGAAGCTATCCTACTACTGGCTTCGGAAGCGGCTTTCTTACCAGCATCCAAAGCTGTCTTCTTACCGACCTCAAATGCGGTCGATGCGAGTTTTCTACCCGCATTGCTCGTGAACGCTCGCATTATAGAATCGACGATGCCAGAACCGCAGTGAACCTAAGTCCTGACGTATCCCCTGTTCTTTATCACCAACATATTTTATTTTTTTTATGATATATTTTTGCATTGTTTTTTTTTCACTGGTAAATCATTTTGTCGTTTTTAAATACTTTTATTATTCTAGTGTAAGAATTTACTGTTTTATTTTTTGTTTGTTTGTTTTGTTTGTTTGTTTGTTTCTCTCTATCTACTTATTATTATATTCACATCAATCCTTCAATTCGTTCATCAGCCTTTTATACTGGTTTTTATTCAAAACCTTCTGTCTCAACAATTCGTCAGATATGGCAACTATCTGATTATCTAATCCCGTGTTACCAGCCCGTCTGCTCCCCATCAACAAACTCAATCTCTGAAACAAAGCGTCGGGATCGCTCGGAAGAAAAGTAGTGGTTTTCACCCCTTTGCCGGTCATCGATTCGACAAACTTCTTGTTCGCATTCCATATAGGCCTCACTATATTCTTCCACTTGTAACCACTGTAGGTTTTGGCTCTCTTCTCTCTAGCATCATTATTTTTATGCATGGCGTGAGTTTGAACTAGAATGTGTTCGTAATTGTCGTAATCCTGTTGCGTGTAATCTGCAGGCTTATCGTGAAGGAGCAATCTGCGCAGTCCACCAGTCAATTCGTATATGTTCGAACCAACGATCAATTCATCATCGCCTATTTCTACTTCTGTGTCTCCAATAAAATTTCTCCCCTCCGAATCCTTATAAAATCCATACGACAGATCTCTCTTCTTACCGCCACCATCATCATCGAACGATGCGACGCTATCAGTGGTGATAGTCGAAGCCGTATCATCAGACTCGCTCATATCTGTTTGAATTCCTGCGGGAACATGATCCGGTGTAGATTGAACGGAATATTGATTTCCAAAACTAGGAGGCAACGAACCCATTCTCAAAGAACTCTCCTTTATAGGTTTCAATTCTTCGACTATCTCCTTCCTGCTTCGCTCTTGACCCTCTGTCACGGGTTCAAATATTTTTGTAGCTTCGCGTGTGAGTTCCATCTCACCGAGACGTCTGCTCCTATCAGCTGCCTGAATCGCCTTCTTAGCACTTAAATACTTGGCTAAAATTCGATCTCGGCGTCTTGGATCCATCTAGAAAGACGTCATCTTTCGTTTTAATTGTTTTTATTTATTTTTCAAAATTAAATGTTTAATTATATTTTTTTATATTTTATGTTTTAAGTATTAAAAATCTCTTTCCGTCTTAATATAATATCTGAAAAAAATCACATCTCAAACTCGCTGTGTTAATTGAAGTTAAAAAAAAAAAATATGTTTTTAAACAGTACATGTTAAACCAATTTCTAATGTAACGCATTTTGACAGCGGTGTTTACATTTTTGTCAAAAGATTTCATTCATTCACACATCAATTCATCGAGTGTCGAATTAAGAGAAAATCCTTTTTGATGTCTGTTAGACAGTTTTAACACACACAATGGAAAACTATTTTAACAAATCTCTCTCTCCGATTGCTATCGTGAATATATTAAAAATTTTACCACTCGAAACCTAACTGAGCGGAAAATGCGTTTTAAAACATTCTGATAAGTGTCTTTCTTGACTTTTATTCAAGGAAGGCTTAACAGTCAACCTCATTTCTCATAGTGGAAGAAATTCACCAAAAAAGCCCAAAACTCAATTTTTTTATCCATCCCATCACTGGAAAACATCAATGTCTATAATACAGACTATATATTCACAATCGACTCTGTTTGAACAAAACACCTCAATTACGATAACGTGTGTTAGTTTGCTTACTTTCAGGAAAGACGTGACTGGGTTTGCAAATTTCCAAACACACAGACACTCTTCGTTCAGATCGAGTTTTTATTACGAGATTCGATCGCTCGATCAGCTGAATGTTTTTTTTTTGATAGTGTCTTTCTTGACTTTTAT
The DNA here is from genome assembly GCA_031216915.1 of Pictodentalium vernedei. Taxonomy (NCBI): domain Eukaryota; kingdom Metazoa; phylum Mollusca; class Scaphopoda; order Dentaliida; family Dentaliidae; genus Pictodentalium; species Pictodentalium vernedei. Next base: position 215,566,644 of record CM062295.1, on the reverse strand, counting down.
TCAAGGAAGGCTTAACAGTCAACCTCATTTCTCATAGTGGAGGAATTCACCAAAAAAGCCCAAAACTCAATTTTTATCCATCCCATCACCGGAAAACATCAATGTCTATAATACAGACTATATATTCACAATCGACTCTGTTTGAACAAAAAAACCTCACCACTGCCTCAAAAACGAGGGAGAGTTTCTGGACCATCTGTACCAACGCAACTGCCGATTCTAGACCACTGGTCTAGAACCGCAAAAGCTGTTTTTTGATAATCACCCAAATCTTTTTGCCTTCGCTCGCGTTCGCCAACGATGGATTGGTAGGTCTGATCTGCGATGCGAACGTAGACCAAAAATCATGTACACGATACAACCGAAAATGTACAACACACAAACACGATGCGTTCACCATGAGTGTTTCGGTGTTAAATCACATGCTTGTTCACACAAAAATGTACATGTGCCGATTCTAGACCAGTGTACAGTTTTGTGAACAAGCGTGTGATTTAAACACCGAATTCCACGTTGGTGAACGCATCGTGTGCGTATTTTGTACACGTACATGTACAAGTGGTCGTGAATCGGCAATTATCACCTACTTGCACCACTTTTCTTTCCCAAATTGCTTGGGAAAGACAAAAATAGAGAGTATTTTATCCGAGTTAGGGACTTCCACTGTAGTGCAAGCCTGTAGTAAACAATTGTGAGTAGGTTGATAAGAAATAAAGGACAATAATAGAATAGAATGTTGCACAAATGTTAAAATGAAACTTGATCTGCTTTACTTTAGTGAGGTCTTATGTTGTATGCCAAAATAGATTGGCTATGCTGCATATGGCTGGAGTCAGCAACCGGAAACCAAAAATCATAATTCTAACAAAATGAAAGGCAATAATTCCTCTGAAAAATGTTGCACAAACATCAAAATCGAACTTGATCGGGATCCCAAATATGAAATCAGATGTGTGATTTAAAAAAAAAACTGAATCTGATCTCCCAAAGATGCTGTTTTCCAAACATCAAAAGATAACTGGCGGAACTGAATAAGATTTTTCCCCCATATTGCATAATGTTAAAATTTGGGCTCCGGTAGAAACCAAAATATTAACCTAGGGACTTGTTTTGAATAAACTAAAATCTGCATGTCCCATACCAGATAAAAAAAGATTCACTACTGACCCCTTAAAGATGCTGTACACCAAACATCAAAAGATTCTGAGTGATGGGTCTGAAGATTTTTAAAGATTATACCTTATAATGCACTAAGTAAAAATTTGGATTTGCATTGAGAGCTCAAATATGAAGCAAATACCTTGGTCTGTACATTAAATCTAAGCAAATCTTGGTCTGTACATTAAATTTGCCCCCCCCCCCCCCCCCCCCAATATGCCAATAGGCACTCTGAAATAAACTGTATCAAAACAAAATCTTGCTAAAGTAGTTCAGCAAAATTTGTTTTATTACAAATTATTGAAGAGTGCCCTCAGGCACTCTTCAATAATTTGTGATAAAACAAATTTATATAAACAAAATTTTATTTGAGTTTGACTGAATATGAAACATAAGCAGGGAAAATGTTGACTTTTTCTATGGTACCCTCTTTTTTTCAAAGCCCTGATAGTGGCTTCTAGCACTCAACCAGTTAATGGAAGCATGGTATCCTTGAAAAAAAATACTCATGTTTCAAATCATCTTTGAAAAATAAGTTAGCACTCCCATTAAACAAAACATGAAAATTATATCTTTTCCAATCGGCATTCTGCAAGCTACCAGTGTCAAAAAGTACTCAAACATCAACAACATCAAATTGAAAGAAACTGTTTACAAACCTTAGTTCAACCAACCTTAGACCATAGAATATGCTTGTGCAATTGGGAACCCCAGCAACGAAAGAACAAACACAAACATGATATGGTTCAAAGAAGAGCAGCAAGATGTGACCAACAGATACCATAACACCTCATCATCAGCTCCATGATTGAAGATCTTTCATGGAAATCACTCGAAGACCAAAGGAGAATATCTGGACTCACATATATGTACAAAATTTAAACAGCTTAGTACATATAAATACAGAGAGTGCACTCGTCCAGCCACATCAACTATCCCATATTACATATGTAAAGGGGTTCCAAGTATCATCATGCCAAACAGAAGTTAGAAAGGAGTCTTTCTATCCAAGAACAATAGGGGATTGGAATATTCTACCAAACTTCTTTTTCTTGTGCACCCCTCGTAAAGTAGCAGAATAATCAACGTAAATGGTAGAAGCAGAAGCTACACACCTGAATAACTAATCAAATAAAACATTTTTAAACACTCTACTTTCTGAAATTGTGAATTCAAAGTGCACTCTTGTGGATTTTAGGCTCATAAATTATTGTTATTATTATTAAATTTTCCACATTGTCAGTTAATAATAACTCACCCGAACAGTCACAAAATTGATGTTTTCAAATTGTTTTACAAAACCTGCAATTTGTTTAGTTTTGTCTTCAGCTGTATAGTACCAAGGCTTTCTTTTCATCACAACCTGTAATTTTAAATGAACTGTCTTATCAATTACCTCATCTTCAAACAATTTCTGAGTAAAATCGTGGAATTAAATCTGATAAATGCCATCAAGAGGTGACCCTGAATGAATTTTTGTATGCTCAGTGCAAAAAACTGCAACATGTGAAAGGCCAATATGGTGGAATCCTGTTAACTGAATAGCCACTTTGCCAGTGAAATTATTCATTTAACAGGAGTATTCAATTAACAGGGATTGTGTCACTTTCCTGTATTCTAGAGATAAACTTAGCATTTATTCTATTATATCTTGTTTGACAGAGCTTCAAGAGCTCTGTCAAACAACATATGATAGATTAAATGCCTGTACTGGGTGTACTGAGGCCAAATAGGTCTATAAACAAAGGAAAACTGGGGAGAGTCAGGGTAATTTCTCAACAGGTTACAAGATTTTTTATTCAATGAATGAGAGTTTACTCTATAACCTATATGCAATTAACAGGTCAAATTTGTACTGGAGGTATGGGAAATGGTTTTGTGTTGGAAAATTATATTCCATTAACAGGGTTATTCAGTTAAGAGATATCCAATTAAGTGAGCTCCACTGTATACAGATTCCCAAGTCACATACCCTGATAGTTTGAGGATGAATTTGGATTTTCCTCCTTCTGTTATAAAATAGAGAAAAACAGTCACTTGTGATAAAATGCTCAATCAACTTGAAAACAATTGATTAAAATCAATTCCAATGAAATGTTTAATTGGACTTGTGAATTGAAAAAAGGAAATCAATTCTAATGAAGAAATTAAGTATGCAGAGTGCTGGAAGCACCAATCAGGGCTTTAAAGAACAAATGGCTTGAGGAGAGGGAAGGGGGGGGGGGGGGGGGGTAAAGCTGAAGTGCTCATCAGATAAAACACCAATGATGCTACAGAGACAGGATTTTGAATTGCTGTGACTAATTACATCTCACATAGAAACTCAGGAATTCAAATCTGAGCAAACTTGTGTATTATTCATTTTTCAAAGATTCAGTTGCTATCATAGAAATAATGTCTGAACATCCAGGATTTCTTTTGCCACTGAAATAAGTATAATTCAGGTACACCCCTGAATGCAGCCCAAATATAAACATGGGAACTTCAATTGAACAAACTAAAATCTGATCTCCTATGGATGCTGTATACCAAATATCAAAAGATTTTGAGCAGTGCGTCTGGAAATTTTTTTCTAATTTTTAAAAACAAGCTGAATCAGCATTTTCCATCCCACAGATCAAATATCACAAGATTCAGGAGAAGATATTTAAAGATTATTCCTCAAATTGCACTGAGTTAAAATTCAGACCCCCAAAGGAAGCCCAAATATGAATTAATGGATGTAACTTGATTCTGACCCTCTGAAGATGATGTATATCAAGCATCAACAGATTCTGGCTGGTTCATCTGAAGACGATTTTTAAAGATTATTCCTCACAAAATTGTCATATTGCACTAAGTTAAAATTCAGGCTTGTAGAGGGAGCCTAAATATGAAACTAAGAACTTGGTTTGTACAAACTTAAATCTGATTCCTGAGGATGCTGTATACCAAATATCAAAACAAGAAGCCCCAGGGGGTCTGAGGGCGCTCACCTGACATGGTAGCCTAAATATCAACCCACAGAATTGATTTCAACAAGTTGCATCTGCTCCTCCTAAGAAAAGCTTATACCAAATATCCAAAGATTCTGACCATTGGATCTAAAAAAATGATTTTTAAAGAATATTCCTCATATTGAACTAAGTTATAATTCGGGCTCCCACAAGGAGCCCATATATGAACCCAGGGATTTGGCTTTAACAAACTTGAATCTCACCCCCCTAAGGATGCTGCACACCGAATATCAAAACATTCCAACTGCTGGATCTGAAGAAGAAGATTTTTAAAGAAAATTCCTCATTTTGAACTAAGTTACAATTTGAGCTCCCACAGTGAGTCCAAATATGGACCTGGGGACATGGCTTGAACAAACTTGAATCTCACCCCCCTAAGGATGCTGCATACCAAATATCAAAACATTCCGACTGCTGGATCTGAAGAAGAAGATTTTTAAAGAAAATTCCTCATTTTGAACTAAGTTATCATTCAGGCTCCCACAGTGAGCCCAAATATGGACCTAGGGACATGGCGTGAATAAACTTGAATCTCACCCCCCTAAGGATGCTGCATACCAAAGAAAATTCCTCATTTTGCACTAAGTTATAATTCGGGCTACCACAGTGAGCCCAAATATGAACCCAGGGACTTGGCTTGAACAAACTTGAATCTCCCCCCCCCCCCCCCCCCCCTAAGCATGGTGCTTACCCAATATAAAAGATTCTGCCTGCTGGATCTGGAGAAGAAGATTTTTGAAGAAATTTGCCTGAAATGCACTAAGTTCGAATTCGAGCTTCTATAGTGAGCCCAAATATGAACCCAGGGGGCTGATTTGAACAAACTTGAATCAGATCCACCCTACAATGTTGCATACCAAATATCAAAAGATTCTGCATGCTGGATCTGGAGAAGATTTTTTAATGTTTTTCCCATTGCCTACAGTGTTAAAAAGTGCTGACTCAGCACTTTTTCAAAGTCCTGAAAAAAGTACCTTGTGATCAAACCGATAGGGATTTTTTTAACCATTCTATTCTACTGGATAAAAGTAAGCTGTATACAAAATAAGAATTCTCTGTGCCCTGTAGTTTAAATTTTGCATCAATCAACTACTTATGACCCATTATCATCTCATATCAAATTTGGTTCAAATCGACCTCACGGTTCTGAAAATAGAAATTTTAGGCGTGGCCAAAATTTTTGCCCCTCCCATAACAAAGGCAAATAATGCCCGACAAACTTCTGAACAAACTTGATTCTAAACCTCAAAAGGACTCTGTATAGCACATATCAAGTCTCTGCTACTGGTGGTTCATTAGAAGAAGATTTTCAAAAAATTTGGCCATTTTTTCCCCACCCCTCTGCTCAATATCAGCCAAAACCTAATTTGCACAAAAATCAAAATGCCCTTATATAACCACTACTTACATGAAATTTAATTAAAATGTGGCCAGTGGTTTAGGAGAAAGAGGTTCAAACACCACCTTCATGCAGGACGACAGAAGATGGACAGACGACGGACGAAGAGTGATAAGAAAAGCTCACCCTGACTTTCAGTCAGGTGAGCTAAAAGTTAAAAAATTTATAGTAATTTATATATTTTTTATACTTTCCAATGACCCAGACATAGCTGGTGCTAACTCTTAAAAATCTAGGGCCAAACACAAATTTTGCCCCCCAATCCCCAAAATTTGCATCAATCATGTCCTGAATGGCCCTCCATACTTTGCCTCTACTGCGCATGCGCAGTGTCAAGAACGTCCCGAAATTGGCGCCATTAATCATTCTTACAATCAGTGCCTGGTAAGCGCTATGTACTCAGCGGGGAGGTATGAGTTCCCAACTCCTGGGAGGGCCATCCCCGTCTGGGTCATTGGTAAGTATAAAAAATATATAAATTACTATAAATGTTTTAACATTTTTATACTGTACCAATGACCCAGACATAGCTGAATAGTAAAAAGGCTGGAGGGCCTAGGACATAGAGGAAAATCCAATAAGCTCAACTATATAAAATAGAGTCATCCCCTCGAGGAGAAAAGGAGTATTAGGCTTTACATGTATCTTTCTTATTTATGATAAATTAGAAAGACACAACACCTTCCATAATTGAGCATCATAACATCCATGTTCTCTATTAACATCCAGTATAATCCTTATACTAATTATTTTTAAAGTAAGCCAATAAATAAAGTTAGTCCAGAGAATTGAGACTCTTTATACTCTTTTTAAAAGTGTCCGAGGATTGTATATTAATTCCCGTTTGACACGTGACATATACAAATGCTATACTTTAAAAATATGACATGAATGAATTTTTTTAAACTTGAACTTTTACTTTAAAACCATCCCGGTAACAACTCAGAATTACTGACTCCAGAGGAAGTATCCCCTTGTTTTCACTATAAAACAGGTGACCCAAGGGAACAAAATCCCCCCCCCCCCCCTTCCCCTTGCCCTGGGTCAAATAGCCCAGAGCGAAAAGGGCAGCAGGACAGAGTCACTGCCTGAACAGAAAGCCTGCATAACTATAGTTGCAACTGTTTAGTGAACGACATTCTGAGCAGCAGATAATGGACCTAAACAAAGCAGGTCTCCAGAAATGGACTCAATATTTCTGAGATAAAAATTTGTGAATGAGGATGGCTGAGACCAATATGCAGCCTTCATTAAATCTGTAATAGCAACACTATTTGCATAAGCCTAAGATGTAGAAAGAGCTGTTACTTAATGAGCCAAAATCTTACGCACAGACTGCTGAGTTGAAGATAGATTATCATAAGCAGTACGGATAGTTAATTGAATCCATCAAGCCATAGAATGGACCGTAATGTCCTTCTATTAGGCATAAGAGACAGAAAGAAGCGTTTACGTCCCTTTCTGATAAACTGAGATCTTGTTGATAAATACATAAAGCTCTAACCGGACAGAGTAAAGGCCTGTGCCCATCTGAAGACGGAAGGGCCTTAATAACAATAGGTTCCCCCTCGAGGAGTAAAGGAGGATCAGGCTTTACATGTATCTTTCTTATTTATGACAAATTAGAAAGACACAACACCTTTCATAATTGAGCATAATAACATCCATGTTCTCTATTAACATCCAGTATAACCCTTTATACTAATTATTTTTAAAGTAAGCCAATAAATAAAGTAAGTCCAGAGAATGGAGACTCTTTATACTCATTAAAAGTGTCCGAGGATTGTATATTAACGCCCGTTTGACACGTGACATATACAAATGCTTCACACCGAGCTACACTTTAAAAATATGACATGAATGAATTTAAACATTAGCTTTACACTTTAAAACCATCCCGGTACCGACTCAGAATTACGGACTCCGGAGGAGGTATCCCCTTGCTTTTCACTATAAAGCAGGTGACCTAAGGGAACACCCTCCCCCCCACTCTTCCCCTTGCCCTGGGTCAAATAGCCCAGAGCGAAGAGGGCAGCAGGACAGAGTTACTGCCGGAACAGAAAGCCTGCATAACTATAGTTGCAACTGTTTAGTGGACGACATTCTGAGCAACAGATAACAGACCTAAACAATGCAGGTCTCCAGAAATGGACTCGATATTTCTGAGATAAAAATTCATGAATGTGGATGGCTGAGACCAATATGCAGCCTTCATTAAATCTGTAATAGCAACACTATTTGCGTAAGCCCAAGATGTGGAAAGAGCTCTTACTTCATGAGCTGAAATCTTAAGCACAGACTGCTGAGTTGAAGATAGATTATCATAAGCAGTAGGGATAGTTAATTGAACCCATCTAGCAATAGAATGGACCATAATGTCCTTTCTATTAGGCATCAGAGACAGAAAGAAGCGTTTTCGTCCCTTTCTGATAAACTGAGATCTTCGTTTATAAATATGTAAAGCTCTAACTGGACAGAGTAAAGGCCTATGCCTGTCTGAAGACAGAAGGGCCTTAATAACAATAGGTTCCAGATATTTATTAGGAGCCTGATTCTTAGCTAAAAATCCAACATTAGTAGTAAAGGTAATAGTGTTCCCATCACTACGATAGTGAGAATCGTCCACCGATAGTGCATGAAGCTCACTGACTCTTCAAGCAGAAGAGAAAGCTAAGAGAAATGCTGTCTTATAAGACCAGAATTTGAAATCTACTGACTCAAGAGGCTCAAATGGTTTTCTTTTAGTTAAGAAGAACCCAAGCTAAATTCATTTAGGAATTAATCTAAGGGTTCTAGGTCTATTTATCGAAGATTTTCTAACTAATTTAGATAAAGAGACATTAGATTCAATTGTAAACTATCATGGTGTGTATAGGTATCAGATAACATAGACCTATAACCTTTAATAGTAACAGGCTGCAGTTGATCTCGTCAAACAAGTATACTAGAAAGTTTGCAATGTCTGGTATGGAGGGATCAAAAATATCAACATAATGATCCCTACACCAACGACGAAAGACCTTCCACTTTAGCCGCATAGTATAGCGAAGAGGAGGTCCTCCTACAGTTAGAAATCGCATCCACTGCTCGTCCTGTACAATGCTTGCCGTGCAAGAAGGACCGCACAATGGAATACGTGAAGGTTGAGACCTTGCGGGTTGTGATGAAGTTGACACGATTTCCCCAGCGAAAGAAGATCCTCCCGTGGAGGAAGTTTTTGCGGTTAGTCCCACAGCAGACACCTGAGTAGATTTATCCACGGTCTCTGTGGAGACAGAGATGCTACCAACAGAAATGTATTGAGATTGTTTACCTTGAGCAATATTTGCTGAATCAACAGCGCTGGAGGATACGCATATCCTATCCTTCCGTCCCACGAGATCGATAGAGCTTCTACTGCATATGCTCAGGGATCCAGACATGGTGACACATACGTCTGCAATTGATTGTTGAGTTGTGTCACAAATAAGTCTATCATTCGTCGCTCCCATTGGTAGCAAATCTGATTGAATACCTGTTTGTTGAGAGTCCATTCTGACGGAAACAAGCGACCCTTCCGTGAAAGGGAGTCTACTAATACATTCAGACGACCCGGAATATGACAGACCGAAAGCAGAACTTGGTGTTCTAGAACAAACAGAAGGATTCTTTCCGTTAAATTGAATAACGGAACGGAATGAGGGCCTCCCTGGTTCTGGATATACACAACTACTGTCGTATTGTCGGACAGGATTTGGACATGCGCTTTCTGAATAATGTTCATCCAATGACATAGTGCAAGCCAAACTGACATCATTTCTTGGATGTTTATGTGCTTGCCTAGAAACTGCGGAACCCAAAGATCCTGGCACTTCGAATCCGTTGGGATCAATGTTGTACCCCAACCTGTTTGATTGGCATCCGTCATAATCATAAAACTCGGATCCGGCAACTGCAGTGGAAGTCCCTGAGACAACCACTGAATGTCTGCCCAAGTCTGAATCTCTCGTTACACTTGATTGACAAGAGAACGTCTATATCGAGCAATTCATAGATTGCCGAAAGGTTGCCGTCGAAGAGAAGCTTCTCCGAGACCGAAGCGACTCTGAGAGAGTTCTTCACCTTACTATCCACGCGCGTGGATGTAGCTAGGGCTGCGTCACGTCTAACCAACTCCAGGTTTGCCACTGAAGGGCGGAGTTATACGTGGAAAAGCTACTGCCCTTGAAAGAAATCTCATTGAGGATCATATCCTGGAATTCTTTCCCTTGAAGATGTAATGATAACGCCTTAGTAAGGTGGTCTGCGTATGATAAAGCGTCTAAGTTAAGACTGTTAGACATTATTGTCGTTTCCAACGTCGTGGTTGGAATTGACATAGACGTCTAGCCGCAGAGGAACTCTCGGTATGCCTTGTCCTGCCGTTACAATTTATTCCTTGAATTGATGAAAGGCAGATTTAGAGCATTTGCGGACAAGAAACCAGACCTTGCCTGTTTTGGTAGCAGGCTTATATATAGCGTCGTTCAATAATTCGAATGTTCTTGTCTCCTGAACCGATCAAAAACTCTGTGTCCAATGACGCTATTAGTCTCTTATCCAGCATCGCAGCATTCTAGTCTGACGGAACAACCTCTGGAAGATAACGCCGGAAGAAATGTATGGCAGCTTCTGTTGTTCCGAAAGGGAAAGCTCGAAATCGTCCGAAATCCCTTTCGCCATCCTGTCGGACCCTATGAAGTGTTCGGTCGTTCGTACCTGATGCATCAGCGGAGCGAACCGGCCCAGCGTCGTCGGATTATTCCTGATCCGACAGAGATTCTGTCGTTTGCTGGGATGCTGCGATAAGCTGTGCTATTTTGGATAGCACGTCCGTCACTGAGGCCTGTGGAGAAGTGGTCTTATGATGCTTTGCCGCTGGAAGCTCCGTGTTCGTTACCCCATGCATACTTCTATTATGCGAGCGACCGGAGTGTACAGGCCTTGTGTCCCTTGGCTACCGGATGGCGTGACCTGTACACCGTGGAATCACTGAATGACGAAGCTGGCAGGATACTCGAGCCAAGGTGCGGCCGTGTGCGCTGCCGTGAGGATGAGGAAGCATTATCGACAGTCTCTCGGACTGTCTATATAACGGAGCGTCCCGAGCGGCGGACATATGCTCCGAATGCAAAACGTTTGTACCACAACATCCGGTCCCAGATGTTGTTGTACGAGAGAGGGACCTCTCTCGCTCGCAGCCCGGACGGACCTGGACAAGCTAGGAACCGGACTAACAGGCTTCCTCCGATCTCTCCTCTAATCCGTCGTCACTGGGTGTGTACTATTGTCTATTATAGTGCTCGCATCACCCAAATCTCCTTCCTAGACCACAACGGACGAACCCGGCTGCCGAACCATTCGATGAATGGACGCTACACCGGGTGAGCTAGCGAATGTCAATGCCGTCGAACCTACTAGGGACCTCTTAGGCGATTGACGTATTTCCATGAGCACTTATTGCCGCTAGCTCTTCATTTAACTATGACGACAGAGGCACACTTTTGAAAGACATCTCAGTAACTTTGCGAACAAGAAACCAGACTTGCTTGTTAATAGCAAGCATATATATATACAGCTTCGTTCAATAATTCGAAAGTTCCTGTGACATTATTGGACTGTGTCGGAACTGAGGGACGATGTCCCTGAACCCATCCAAAAATTATTGTGTCCACCGACGCTATCAGTCTCTTATCCGGCATCGCAGCATTCTGGTCCGACGAAACAACCTCTAGAAGACAAAGCCGGATGACATATACAGCAGCTTATGTTGTTCCGAAAGGGAAAGCTCGAAATCCTTCGAATCCCTTTCGCCATCCTGTCGGACCCTATGAAGTTTTCGGACGTCCGTACCTGATGCTTCGGCGGAGCGTCCCGACCCAGCGTCGTCGGATATTACATGATGCGACAGAGATTCTGTCGTTGCTGGGATGCTGCGATAAGTTGTGCTATTTGGGATAGCACGTCCGTCACTGAGGCCTGTGCAGTAGCGGTCTTACGATGCTTTGCCGCTGGAAGCTCCGTGTACATTAACTCCTGCATACTTTTCTTATGCGAACGTCCGGACTCTACAGGCCTCGTGTCTCTGGCTACCAGATGGCGTGACCTGGTTGCCGTGGATTCTCTGATTGGCGAAGTTGACTGGATATCCGAGGTCACGTAGCCAAGGTGCGGTCGTGTGTGCTGCCATGAGGATGAGGAAGCCTTATTGACAGTCTCTCCGGACTGTCTATATAACGGAGCGTCCCGAGCGGCGGACGTATGCTCCGAATGCGAAACATTTTGTACCACAACATCTGGGGCAGATGTTGTTGTACGAGAGAGGGGTCTCTCGCTCGCAGCCCGGATGGACCTGGATGAGCTAGGAACCGGACTAATAGGCTTCCTCGGTTCTCTCCTCTAATCCGCCGTCACTGGGTGTGCACTTGGTTGTTTTATAGTGCTCGCATCACCCAAAACTCCTTTCTAGACCGCAACAGATGAACCCGGCTGCCGAACCATTCGATGAATGGACGCTACACCGGGCGAGCTAGCGGACGTCAAAGGCCGTCGATCCTACTAGGGACCTCTTAGGCAATTGACGTATTTCCATGAGCACTTTTCCGCTAGCTCTTCATTAATTGTGACGACGGAGGCACACTTTTGGAAGATATCACGGATACATCACCCTGTTCTTGATCGTCTTCTGAAATAGAGATTGATAAACTAGAGTGACCCTGCGGGGAAAGGACCTGCGTGGCCATTTCCCCGCTAACATACCGTGACACACGCTTCCCATGTTGCCATCGAAATTAACACATACTGAACAGGAGATAGTGCGAGTACACTGACTACATTTATAGAATGATTATGAAAGTCAGAGGAAGATTTCCTCTTATTACAATTGAACAATATCCTTTCATTGTGAAAAGAATACAAAGTCCTAGTACTCGCACCAACCCCTGAAAATCAAAATACATAATAACATGATCCATTAACATAGAAAAAATAACTGAAATCAAAAAAATTTTTTGAAAAAATATTTTTTCAGAAAAGCCCAAGTTTCTGAAAAGTAACGTTGAGCCCCAATGGATCCCAAGCCTAAGTGTGGACAAAAATTTTTAAAATATTTTAAAAAATTAATGCAACACTTACGAATAATAATAATGTATCTAGTTATGATTAAACTAACACCAAGACAAGAAATCCCCCTCACACAGAGGCTGTTGTCAATGTAAACAAAAAGTGTAAAAACACCAGAAACATGACTCCAGGCACTGATAACCCTGGCCCGAAATCAGTTATCAATAATACACTATCTGATGCAAAACAGAGACTTTCAGGGAAGAAACTACAGAACATCAGATGGTAGATGCAGAACACTATGCCTAAACACCCATGGGTGAAGACGTAAACATGGGGAAAAGAACAGAATTCATTCTGTTATCCAGCTAAAACTCCCAAGAAATTTTAGTAATAATATTACAGAAAATATGCCAAAAGCATGGGAGAATAGCAAGGGGGGACTTAAAGGAAAGGGAGAGAGGAAAACACTGAACAAGCAGTGTAACTTTACAGCAAGAATGACCACAACAGGCCCTTGCCTCGAAAGTTAAAAAATTTATAGTAATTTATATATTTTTTATACTTACCAATGACCCAGACATAGCTGGTGCTAACTCTTAAAATATAGGGCCAAACACAAATTTTGCCCCCCAATCCCCAAAATTTGCATCTAAAACTAAAGAAAACATGTCCTGAAAGGCCCTCCACACTTCGCCCCTACTGCGCATGCGCAGTGTCAAGGACGTTCCGAAATTGGCGCCATTAATCATTCTAATAACCAGTGCCTGGTAAGCGCTATGTACTCAGCGGGGAGGCAAGAGTTCCCAACTCCTGGGAGGGCCATCCCCGTCTGGGTCATTGGTAAGTATAAAAAATATATAAATTACTATAAATTTTTTAACATTTTTATACTGTACCAATGACCCAGACATAGCTGAATAGTAAAAAGGCTGGAGGGCCAAGGACATAGAGCAAAATGGAATATGCTCAATAAAATAAAATAGAGTCATCCCCTGTAGGGAAAAAGAAGTAATAGGCCTTACATGTATCTTTCTTATTTATGATAAATTAGAAAGATACAACACCTTCCAAAATTGAGCTTCATACATCCATGTACTCTATTAATATCCAATATAATCCTTATACTAACAGTTTTTAAAGTAAGCCAATAAATAAAGTAAGTCTAGAGAATAGAGACTCTTATACTCCTAAAAGTGTCTGAGGATTGCATAATCATGTCCGTTGACATATGCAATATTCAAAAGCTATACTTTAAAAACTAAGACTTGAATGAATTTTAAAAACCTAAACTTCTCACTAAACAACCATCCCAATAACAGCTCAGAATTACTAACTCCGGAGGAGGTATCCCCTTGTTTTCATAGTAAAACAGGTGACCCAAGGGAACACCCTCCCCCCCCCCCCCTTTTTCTTGCCCTGGGTCAAATAGCCCAGAGCGAAGAGGGCAGCCGAACGGAGACACTGCCGAAACAGACAGCCTACCTAGCTATAGTAGCAACTGTTAAGTGAATGACATTCTGAGCAGTAGATAATAGACCTAACAATAGAGGCCTCCAGAAATGGACTCGATATTTCTGAGATAAAATTCATGAATGTGGATGGCTGAGCACAATGAGCGGCCTTCAAAAATCTATAATAGCGACACTATTAATGTAAGCCCAAGAAGTAGAAGAACTCTTACTTCATGAGCCGAAATCTTAAGCACAACTGCTAAGTCAATGATATACCATAAGCAGTACCGATAGTTAATAGAATCCATTAACAATAAAATGGAGCGTAACGTCCTTCTACTAGACATCAAAGACAGAAGAAGCTTACGCCCTTTGTAATAAACAGATATCTGTTTATAAATACATAAACTGTACCCGGAAAGAGTAAAGGCCTATGCCCATACGAAGACGGAAGGACCTTAAAATAATAGGTTCCGGATAATAGGAGCCTAACTCTTATGCAACAATCCAACCTAAATAGTAACCGAAGTATTGATTCCGAAACTATGAAAGTGAAAATCATCCATCGATAGTGCATGAAACTCACTGACTCTACAGTAAAAGAGAAACCAACAGAATTACTGTCTAAAAGGTCAGAATTTGAAAACTACTGTTTCCAGAGGCTCAAATGATTACTTAGCTAAATAAGAACCGAAGTTAAAATCCGTATAGGAATTTAATCTAAAGATTCTAAGTCTATTTATCAAAAAGTTACTAACTGACTTAGATAAAGAGACAAAAGACTCAATTGTAAACTATCGTAGAGTGCATAGGTATGAGGTAACATAAACCTATAACCTAAATAATAACAGGCTGCAGTAGATCTTGTGAAACAAGTATACTAAAAAATAGCAATGAGTAGTATGGAGGGATCAACAATATGAACATAATGATCCCTACACCACGACGGAAGAGCCTCCACTTTAGCCGCATAGAATAGCGAAGAAGAGGATCTCCTATAGTAAGAAATCGCGTCCAAAGCTCGTCCAGTACAGTGCTTACACTGCAATACGGACCACACAACGGAATACATGAAGGTTGCGACCTTGCTGGTTGTGATAAAGATGACACGATTTACCCAGTGAAAAGGATCCTCACATAGAGGAAGATTTCACGTTAAGACCCACAGTAGACAAGAGAGTAAATTACTCATGATCTCTGTGAAGATAGAGATGCTATCAACAGAAATGTATTGTGGTTGTTTATCTTAGCAATACCTGCTAAAACAACAGCGCCGGAGGATATGCGTATCCTATCATTCCGTCCTATAGATCAATAGAGCGTTAACAATATTAGCTCAGAGATCTGGACAAGCCAACACATACGTCTGCAATTGATTAGCAAGCTGTGTCATAAATAAATCATCATTGGGCGCTCCCATAGATAGCAAATCTGATTGAATACTTGTTTGTTGAGAGTCCATTCTGACAGCAACAAGCGACCCGTAAGAGAACGGGAGTACGATAAAACAATCAGACGACCCGGAATATGACGGACCAAAACTGAACTTGGTGTACTATAATCAACAGACGGATTCTTTCCATTAAATTGAATAACGGAAACGAAAGAGTGCCTCCCTGGTTCCGGAGATACGCCACTACTGTCGAATTAAAGGACAGGAATTTGGGCATGCGTTTCTGAATAATGTTCATGCAATGACATAAAGCAAGCCTAAAAAACATTATTCCGCGGAAGAAAACTGATTGCTAAAAGACTGCGGAACCCAAAGACCCTGGCACTTCGAATCCGTAGGGATCAGTATTATATCCCAATCTGTTTGACTGGCAACCGTCATAACAGCCACACTCGGGTCCGGCAACTGCGGCGGCACTCTCTGAGTCAACCACCGAATGTTTGCCCTAGTCTGAATCTCTTGTAACACTAGATAGACAAGAGAACATGTAAATCGAGCAATTCATGGATTGCCGAAAAGTTGCCGTCGAAGAGAAGCTCCTCCGAGAACGAAGCGACTCTGAGAGAGTTCTTAACCTTACTATCCACGCGTGTGGATGTAGCTAGGGCTGCGTCACGTCTAACTAACTCCAATCAGCCACTGAAGGGCGGAGTTATACGTGAACAAACTACTGCCCTCAAAAGAAATTACATTGAGAATAATATCCCGTAAATCTTTTCCTGAAGACGTAATGATAACGCCTCAGTAAGGCGGATTACGTATAATAAAGCGTCTAAGTTAAGTCTACTATACATAATGTCGTTCCCAACATTGAAATTGGAAAAGACATAAACGGCGAAAAAGAATATATGCAGTCTTTAATCACACCGTCTAGACGCATATGAACTCTCGGTATGCCCTGCTCTGCCAAAATAAACTATTTGTATAAATGATAAAATGGCAGAAATGAGCAACGCAGACAAGAAACTAAACTATCATGCTTAGTAGCAGGCTTGTATATATATATATATAGCGTCGAAAAATAAAACACATGTTGTAATGACAATATTGGACTGCGTCGGTAAGTCAGGGACAATGTCCCTGAACCGATCGAAAAATCCGAGTCCAATGACGCTATAAGTCTCTTATCCAAGATCGCAGCAATGAAGTCCGAAATAATAATCACTGGAAGATAATGCCAGAAGGTATGAAAGGCATCTTCCGATACTACTAAAGGGAAAACTCGAAATCTTTCGAATCCCTTTCGCCATCCTGTCGGACCCTATAAAGCGTTCGGTCGTCCGTACCTGATGCAACCGTGGACCGCACCGACCCAGCGCCGTCGGATAATTCCTGATTCGACCGAGAAACTGTCAATTGCTGGGATGCTGCGAAACAACTGTGCTAACTCGGATAGCACGTCCGTCACCGAAGCCTGAGGAGAAGAGGTCTTACAATGCATTGCCGCTGGAAGCTCCGTGATCGTTATCCCGTGCATACTACCAATATGCGAGCGAACGGAGTGTATAGGCCTCGTGTCCCTTGGCTACCGGATGGCGCGACCTATTCGCCGTGGAATCACTGAATGCCGAAACTGATCGGATACTCGAGGTCACGTAGCCAATGTGCGGTCGTGTGCCCTGCTGTGAGGATGAGGAAGCATTAAAGACAGTCTCTCGGACTGTCAATATAACGGAGCGTCCCGACCAACGGACATATGCTCCGAATGTAAAATATCTGAACCACAACATGTGGTCCCCTATGTTGTTGGGCGAGAGAGGGACCTCTCTCGCTCACAGCCCGGACGGACCTGGACAAGCCAGGAACCGGACTAACAGGCTTCCTCCGATCTGTCCTCAATCTGCCGTCACTGGGTGAGTACTAAAGTAATTAAAGTGCTCGCATCACCCAAATCTCCTTCCTAGACCGCAACGGACGAACCCGGCAGCCGAACCATTCGATGAATGTACGCTACACCGGGTGAGCTAGCGAATGTCACCCCGTAGGCGATAGACATATTCCATGAGCACTTATTGCCGCTAACTCTTCATTAACTATGACGACAGAGGCACACTTTTGAAAGACATCTCCATAACTCTTCGAACAAGAAACCAGAAATGCTTGGTTAGCAAGCATAAAATAATAATATATATAGCGTCGTTCAATAATTCGAAAGTTTGTGTGACATTATTGGACTATGTCGGAACTGAGGGACGATGTCCCTGAACCGAACCAAAAATTTCTAAGTCCACCGACACTATCAGTTTCTTATCCGGCATCGCAGCATTCTGGTCCGACGAAAGAAGCTGTAGAAGACCAAGTCAGATGACATACACAACAGCATATGTTGTTCCGAAAGGGAAAGCTCGAAATCCTCCGAATCCCTTTCGGTATCCCGTCGGACCGGATGAAACTTTCGGACGTCCGTACCCGCTTCCGCGGAGCGTCCCGACCCAGCATCGTCGGATAAAATATATGCGACAGATTCAGTTGATGCTGGGATGCTGCGATAAACTGTGCTATTAAGGAAAGCACGTCCGTTCCCGAGGCCTGTGCAGTAGCGGTCTTACGATGCATTGCTGCCGGAAGCTCCGTGTACGTTGACTCCCGCACACTTCCTATGCGAACGTCCGGAGTCTGCAGGCCTCGTGTCCCTGGCTACCGGATGGTGTGACCTGGTCGCCGAAGAATCCTTGATCGGCGAAGCTGGTAATATATCGGCGGTCACGCAGCCAAGGTGCGGTCGTGTGCGCTGACGAGAAGAGGAAGCCTTAGCAGTCTCAGCAGACTGCCTATACAACGGAGCGTCCCGAGCGACGGACGTATGCTCCGCTTGCGCCACATTTTGTACCACAACATCTGGGGCCAGATGTTGTTGAACGAGAGAGGGGCCTCTCTCGCTTGCCGTCCGGATGGACCGGAACGAGCTATGAACCGGACTAAAAGGCTTCCTGCGTTCTCCCTCCGATCCGCCGTCACTGGGTGTGCATTAGGTTAATTTATAGTGCTCGCATCACCCCAAAATTCCTTCTAGACCACAACGGACGAACCCGGCTGCCGAACCATTCGGTGAATGGACGCTACACAGGGCGAGCTAGCGGACGTCAAAGGCCGTCGAACCTACTAGGGTCCTCTTAGGCAATTGGCGTATTTACATGAGCACTTTTCCGCTAGCCCTTCATTAATTGTGACGACGGAGGCACACTGTTGGAAGACATCACAGATACATCACCCTAATCTTGATCGTCTGAAATAGAAATTGATAAAGTAGAGTGACCCTGCGGGGAAAGGACCGGAGTGTCCAAATCCCCAACAACATACCGTGACATACGCTTCCCATATTGTCATCGAAATCATACGATACAGAACAGGAGTTAATGCGAGTACACTGACCACATATAGAATGATAATAAAGTCAGAGGAAGACTTCCTCTTAAAACAATTGATCAATATCCATTCAATGTGAAAAGAAAACAAGTCCTGGTACTCGCACTAACCCCTGGCAATCAAAATACATAATAATAATATGATCCATTAATATAGAAAAAATAATTGAAATCAAAATATTTTGAAAAAATATTTTTTCAGAACAGCCCAAGTTTCTGAAAAGTAACGTTGAGCCCCAATGGATCCCAAGCCTAAGTGTGGACAAAAATTTTAAAAATATTTTAAACAATTTATTCAACACTTACGAACAATAATAATGTATCTAGTTATGATTAAATAACATCAAGATATTATTTTTTAGAAATCCCCCCCTCACACAGAGGGCTGATGTAAATGTAAACAATGAGTGTAAAAACACTAAAATAAGACTCCAGGCACCCAGGCCCGAAATCAGTTACCAAAAATACACTATCTGATGCAAAACAGAGACTTCCAGGGAAGAAACTGCAGAACATCAGATGGTAGATGCAGAACACAACGCCTAACCACCCGTAGGTGAAGACGTAAACATGGGGAAAGAACAGAATTCATTCTGTTATTCAGCTAAAACTCCCAAGAAAATTAGTAATAATAATTACAAAAACTATGCCAAAAGCATGGGAGAATAGCAAGGGGGAACTTAAAGGACAGGGAGAGAGGAAAACACTTAAAAAACAGTGTAACTAAATAATCAGAATGACAACAAAATGGCTGCTGCCTTGAAAATAGGTAACTTAACATAATTTCATTAAAAAATTTTAAGTTACAGCCCTGATAATATTCTGTCACACATTCTTTTCCTCTCCTCCTTCTCTATCCTCCTTAGAATCACCATTTCACTAATATTTATGTGTCTGGCATCATTTAAACTGAGATTTATAAGCACAAAGATCAGTCAGATGTTAACTGATGAAGGGCCAAACTTAGAATGAATAATGGCGCCAATTTCGGAACGTCCTTGACACTGCGCATGCGCAGTAGGGGCGAAGTGTGGAGGGCCTTTCAGGACATGTTTTCTTTAGTTTTAGATGCAAATTTTGGGGATTGGGGGGCAAAATTTGTGTTTGGCCCTATATTTTAAGAGTTAGCACCAGCTATGTCTGGGTCATTGGTACA
Organism: Pictodentalium vernedei; assembly: GCA_031216915.1. Classification (NCBI taxonomy): domain Eukaryota; kingdom Metazoa; phylum Mollusca; class Scaphopoda; order Dentaliida; family Dentaliidae; genus Pictodentalium; species Pictodentalium vernedei. The sequence goes on along the minus strand of CM062295.1, from coordinate 215,546,583 downwards.
GTATAAAAATATAGGTAACTTAACATAATTTCATTAAAAAATTTTAAGTTACAGCCCTGATTATTTTCTGTCACTCATTTTTCCTCTCCTCCTTCTATTTCCTCCTTAGAACCACCATTTCTCTAATATTTATGTGTCTGGCATCATTTAAACTGAGATTTACAAGCACAGAGATCAGTCACATGTTAACTGATGAAAGGCCAAACAAAGAATGATTAATGGCGCAAATTTCGGGACGTCCTTGACACTGCGCATGCGCAGTAGAGGCAAAGTATGGAGGGCCATTCAGGACATGATTTCTTTGGTTTTAGATGCAAATTTTGGGGATTGGGGGGCAAAATTTGTGTTTGGCCCTAGATTTTAAGAGTTAGCACCAGCTACGTCTGGGTCATTGGTACAGTATAAAAATATGGTTCTGATGGAGGTTCTGGAAAAGAAGATTTTTAAAGAATATTCATCACATTAAACTTTGATAAAATTTGGGCTCAAATAGGAAGCCTAAATATGAAGCTAAGAACTTGATTTGAACAAACTGGAATCTGATCCTTTTAATGATACTGTGTAACACATATCAAAAGATCTCAACTTGTGGTTCTGGTTAAGATTCTTAACCATTTACCTAACATAAAAAGCAGACGACACTTGCAAATAAAATTCTTGAATTACTAAATTTTTTCACTTTTTGCGTCACAACCATAGCTTATGACCCCTCATTGGAATGAGCTCAATGAGCTCATTCAAATGAGGGGGCCATAAACCATGGTTATGAAACAAAAAATGAAAAAAATAATGAAAATTTAATGGTGATTTTTGTGAATAGTGCTGGCCTGTTTTGGCTGTTATGTTGGGTAAAGGGTTAAAGAACATTCTTCATATTGCACTTGGTTAAAACTTGGGATCTTATGAAGTATCCAAATATTAACCTAGGGACTTGGATTGAACAAACTTAAATCTGACCCCATCCATCCCCCACCCCAAGGTTTTTGCATGCCAAATATCAAAAGATTCTTACTAGTGACCCTGGAGAAGAATTTTTAAGGGAGCCCAAATATTCACTTAGTAACTTGGTTTGAACAAACTTCAATATGCCACCTCTGAGGATGTTGTGTACCTAAATTTAAAAGATTCAGATTAGAAAAGAAGATTTTGGGGGAATGTTCCTCATATTGCACTTAGAGAATGTTCCTCATATTGCACTAAATTAAAATTTGGGATTCTGGAGGGAGCCCAAATATGAACCAAGGGATGTGATTTGAACAAACTTGAATTGCTACCCCTATAAAAATGCTGTTTTCCAAACATCAAAAGATTCGGACTGGTGGATCGGAAGAAACATCCTTCTTATCTCATTGACTAAGACCTTTTTAAATAGCAATTGTTTGGCCACTTTTTTGTCTCAAAAACAAAGCTTATGACCCTTCAATGAAATGAATGAACTTGATCTAATGAGGGGTCAAAAGCTATGTAATGTGATGGAGGAAAAAAAATTTTTAAATTATAATAAAAAAATGACGGGTGATTTTTGTGAATAGTGCTGGTTGGATATATGGCTGTTACCAGGAATGCTGCAAAGATTACTGATTGGATGGGGGAGGGCTAGGAGGAATTGGTTTGTCTAATAAAATATTTCAGCTACATCATCAAGGCGTGCCTACATTGTAGACATGCCTTGATGATGTAGTTGAAATATTAGCCAGACTGGATCATAGTTAAAAAAAAACAAACAAAAACTCTTCTTGGATATTCAAAATATACATGAAAAACAGTTGTGATGTATCTTCTTATTTAACTTGTTGCATACTCCACATTAGTTGAGTGCTGAGCTCCCAACTGTCTGGATAGGGTATCATAGCCATCCAATTTTTATTATCAACTGTGTGCATGACATAAGCCAAAGAAGCAAATATAGCCTCCTTAAGAATTGCCTGATTATTGGCAAGACTGAACCGATATCTATGACTTCAATTCTGACAAATATGCCTGAACTGGAATAAATAATAGGTATATATAACAACAATTGCTTCATAAATATGAACTGTAGACTATGCTAAACAATCTAGACATTATACAGAGTCATCCTACCAAGTTACAATGAAATCCCTTCACAAATACGACCTATAGACTGTGCTGAAGTTTTTCTGGTTTCAGGCTTCTGTTGCCATCATGGTTGACCGATTGTGACCAAAAGGAGACATTCTCGTCTAGACATGACCTCGAACCAGCACTTGAAATTTTGTGATGATTGGACAAGAACTATGGGGTGTTGCAGGTGATAAAGAAAATGTGAACAGACTCACAGACTTCGGCACACGTGATGGCAATAGCTTATCTCGACTTTGTCAAGTTACACTAAAAAATAATAAAAATAAAAGCCTCCCTCCCTTATTGATTTGAAAAATGAATTGCTTGAGAACCAAATGTATTTTATATTTAGCCTAACTGAAAAGAATTTATCTTTACTTCCAAAATGCAGGTTTATGACTCTCCTGTGGAATAAACATGACTAGCTTTTACCAATGGGGTCATAACGCATGTTTTGTAATTGAAATTGAAAACCAAATCTGAATGACAATTTAGTGTTTCGGACTGACCATATTTGGACAATATCTTAGGTAAAAGATAAGTATTTTTAAAGTTGGGCTATTAAAAACAAGAGGCCCCACGGGGCCTGAAGCGCTCATCTTGAACAGAACACAATATAAACAGAGTCAAAGAATGAGTCTACATTAAGCACTCCATTTCCATAGGATACACTGTCAATCCTTGAGCCCGCTGGAGCGACAAAAATAATCCGGGCATCATGCCTCTTCTGCAGTTGATCATAATGTAAAATGTAGAGCTCCCCTATGAAGCCCCTTGATACAACCTATGTGGATTAATCTTAGTTACACACCTCTAGAGGGTACGGAATGCAAAATTTTTAATTCTTCAGCAACATGGCCAATTCCGGCTCCCATAGGGAGCCCAAATATTAACCCAGGCTCTCGATTTGAACACAGTTGAATCTGACTTTCCTAAAGATGTTGTGTACCAAATATGAAGGCATTTTGACTGTTGGATCTGAAGAAGAGAAATTTTAAAGAAATTTCTTCATATTGCACTAAGTTAAAATTTGGGCTACCATAGCAAGCCCAAATATTAACCTATGGATCCGATTTGAACAAACTTGAATCTGACCCCCCTAGAGATGTTGTATACCAAATATGAAAGCATTCTGACCAGTGGATCTGAAGAAGATTTTTGAAGAAATTCCCTCATACTGTATTAAGATAAATTTCAGGTTCCCATAAGGAGCCCAAATATTAACCCAGGCACTCAAATTGAACAAACTTGAATCTGACCCCCTAGAGATGTTGTATACCAAATATGAAAGCATTCCGACTGGTGGATCTAAAGAAGAAGATTTTTAAAGAAATTTCCTCATATCGCATTAAGTAAAAATTTGGGCTACCATAGCGAGCCCAAATATATACCTAGGGATCTGATTTGAACAAACTTGAATCTGACCCCCCTAGAGATGTTGCATACCAAATATGAAAGCATTCTGCCTGGTGGATCTGAAGAAGAAGATTTTTAAAAATTATCCCCCATATTGAACAAAGTTAAAATTTGGGCTTCCGTAGGAAGCCTAAATATTAACCTAGGGACTTGGTTTGAACATTCTTGAATCTGACCCTCATACCAATGATGTATACTAAACATTAAAAGATTCTGACTGGTGGTTCTGAAGAAGAAGATTTTTAAAGAATATTCCCCATATTACCCTGTGTTAAAAATTTGGGCTCCTATATTGAGCCCAAATATGAACCAATGGGCTTTATTTTAACAAGCTTGTATCTGACCCCACTATGAGTGCTGTATGCCTAATATCAAAAGATTCTGATGCTTGGTTCTGGAGAAAAGATTTTTTTAAATTTTTGCAAATATGCTGACTCAGCATTTTTTTTGATGCCCATTACAGAACACACTAACATAACTGATGCCAATTTTTTTTACCATTCAATTCTACTGGTCCTAAGGATACTTCATACCAAATAACAGCTCTCTGTTCCGTGTTTGGAGATATGGGCGTTTGAAAATATTTCTATTTTTAGCTCCCAGGGTTCCCATGGGGATACCAAATTATTTTTTTTTTGGCATGTGTCAAGTACTTATAATACCCCATACCAAATTTGTTTCAAACCAGACCATCGGCTCAGAAAATATAAATTTAGGGCGGGACCAAAAATCTTACCCCTCCCATTACAAAGCCAAATATTGCTTCACGAACTTCGTTTGAACAAACTTGATTCTACACCTCAAAAGGAAGCTCCATAGCAAATATCAAGCATTGTACACACTGGTTCATGAGAAGATTTTTAAAAATATTTTTGGAACATTTTTCTTCCACTCCCTCCCTATAGGGCTGAGCATGTTGTGTTGAACAAAAATGCAATGCCCCTTCGGGACCATCACTCACACAAACTTTCACTTGAATTGGCCCTGTGGCTTTGGAGGAGATGACCGAAACATGGTGTTGATGGATGACGGACGGACGGTGGTTGATGGACGGTGAGCGATGAGATTAGCTCAGCTTGACTTTATCAAGATGAGCTAAAAATTGTTTGTTCATGGCATCAATAAAAATCTTTGGAACTCCCTGCTACAGACCTGCAGTCTTGAGAGGGTTAAATTAAAGACATTCACATAGGAATCAGATAAATGTTTTCCAGCATAGAAAGGGTTCATTCAACATGAAATAACTTATATTTGCACAGTAGAGGAGAGTCCATCATGAGAGAAAAAAATCTTTGGAAAAAAACACACTGAAGTTATGAGAGGGTTAAATTAAAGATATTCAGACAGGAATCAGATCAATTTTTTTCCAAGGAACCAGAAAAAAATACATCTACAGTACTGAAAGGGTTTTTTGTTTGTTCATGGCATCAATAAAAATCTTTGGAACCCACACTGCAGTCTTGAGAGGGTTAAATTAAAGACATGCACACAGGTATCAGATGTTTTCCAGCATTGAAATGGTTCATTCAACATAAATAAAAAATCTTTCTAAAACAAACAAAAGTCCCACAGAATTGACAGATTGGAATAACAAGACAAAATGTTCACAACAGAATTTTTGTTAATTTAAGAACAATATGTCAATCAAAAAGTTCTGTGAATGAAAAATCCTCCAGGATAAAACTACTGCAAAAATGCTGACTCATCATTTTTTCAATACCCTCTACCGGGCACCCTGATTGAACTGGTGGCCTTTTTTTTTTAATAAATCCCTTCTTCCAGTCCTAAGGATGTTTCATTCCAAATACCAGTTCTCTGTTCCTTCTGGTTTGGGATATATGGGCTTTTGAATTTTTTTCTGTTTTTAGCCCCTGGGGTTGTTACAGCGCTGTGAAAATTTTTTTTTTAGGAATCAATCAATTACTTAGGACCCACTTAAACTACATGCCAAATTTGGTTGAAGTTGGCCAACCGGTTCAGAAAATATAAATTTTGGGTGGGGCCAAAAATCTTACCCCTCCCATTACAAAGCCAAATATTGCTTCACGAACTTCGTTTGAACAAACTTGATTCTACACCTCAAAAGGAAGCTCCATAATAAATATCAAGTCATTGTACACACTGGTTCATGAGAAAAAGATTTTAAAAATATTTTGGAGCATTTTCCCCCATTCCCTCCCTATGGGGCTGAGCCTGCTGAGTTGAACAAAAATGCAATGCCCCTTCGGGACCATCACTCACACAAACTTTCACTTGAATTGGCCCAGTTGCTTTGGAGGAGAAGACCAAAACACGGTGTTGACGGACGACGAGTGATGAGATTAGCTCATCTTGACTTTGTCAAGATGAGCTAAAAACACTGGGTTCTCAGGCACCTCCCTCGTCATTGAAAAACTGCCTCATCACTCCTTTTTTATTATCTTGACTATTTTGTGCACTTGTATGATAAATATTTTTGCATTTGAGGGATAAAAATTTGACCAACTATATCTTGTTTGACAGAGCTTGCAGAGCTCTGTCAAATAAGATATAGTTGGCTATATTTGCAACACGACTGCACTATGGGAAATTTTAACTGCTGGAAAAAATGGTTTTCCACATAATAGTGTATGTAATTAAATTTTTAATTTCAATTATTTTCAGGACAGTTTGTGGATTAACAAAAATTAAAAAAAAATAAAAAGCCTCCTTCCCTCATCATGAATTGAGAAAATTGCCCGAGAAACATGAAATTTTGTTAATAAGCCTAACTTGATCTTGTTTGAATTGGCAACTTCAGTTTTGTGAAATGATCAGTTTTGAAAAAGCCATATGAGAAAAGACAGTTGAATATAAGAATGAACTTTAATTTTGATTTTAAATTATTGCACTGAGAAGAAGAAAAAACAAGAGACCCCTTGGGGCCTGAGGTGCTCACCTGACAATAGAGTTTAATTAGCATCTATAGCTAGTTAACACTACAGAGGAATGAAGTTATTTAATTAGGCTTTTCCCTCTGGAAAAGACTATTGTTTTTCTACGGATTATTATTTTTTTGGGGGGGTTTTTTGGGGGGTTTTTTTTAGGGTTTTTTTTTTTTCCACACATTTTGTCCGCACGATTCCGAAGCCATTTTCGGACCGATTTTCACAAAATTTTGCACACGCATAGAGGGGCACAAAATCTAAAAATGTACCGAAGCGGAATTTTCGATTTAACCCTTATTTCGTCAGAATTGGCAAAAAACTGTCAAAATTGGGGTTTATCGGCACTTTCTCGAAACACGTCTTGTAGATTTTTTTTAAACCTTCATCATTGATAGACCTGTCTGTGCCACGACCTTTGATACACATGACATATCTGGCGATGCATATGGTAACCCTCCACAGGCTGCCAAACATCGAAATTTTGATGAAATGGGCCGGTTTCAGGTTCGCAGAGCACCCAAACGATACACGAGAGATAAACATAACTTCCTTTATTTGAAGTGGAATTCACTGGAGATCATTTTTGTAAGTAATAATGGTGTTCGAAAAACCAAGCATTAACCCGTTTTGGGCTGGTTAAACAGCAATACCCCCCAAAAGCTCAAAAATTCAGGTTTTCCGTGGATTTCTCTAAACGCGTCTTGTAGATTTTCATGAAAAAATTGTCACTCTCAGGCCTTGATGTGACAATAGAAGTTGCATGGACAAAATACTGCGGTGAGCATTTGTTAACCCTCCACGGGCTGCTAAAAGTCAAAATTGTGATAAAATGGGCTGTTTTTGGACGCCAACGGCACCCAACGGTTACGCCACAAAGACAAGTGGTTTCTTTTATCGAGCGCACAATCTATAGGGAAACATTTTTGTAAGTAGTAAGGGTATTCAAAAAACGAAGTCTTAACCCATTTTGGGCAGGCTAAAGAGAGAGACCCCTTAAAATCTAAAAATTCCCATTTTCTGTGGATTTCTCTAAATACATTCCATAGGTTTTCAAGAGAAATTGACTACTTACAGGTCTTTGTGTGACATTACAAGTGGCATGGACAAAATATTCCGCTGAGCGTTTTTTAACCCTCTACAGAATGCCAAGCGTCATAATTTTGTTGAAATGGGCTGTTTTCGGACACACACAGCACGCAATGTATGTCCGAGAGTTACACATAATCTCCTTTGTTGGAAGTGGAATTCACTGAGGACCATTTTTGTAAGTAATAAGGGTATTCAAAAACCCAAGCGTTAACCCTTTTTGGGGTGGTTATTAGCGATACCCATCAAAAGCTAAAAAAAAATCATGTTTTCCGTGGATTTCGTTACAAACATCTTGTAAGTTTTCAACAGAAAATGGCCATTGATAGGTCTTGGAGTCACATTACCAGTTGCATGGATAAAATATTCCAGTAAGCATTTGTTAACCCTCCATGGGCTGCTAAATGTCAACATTTTGAAAAAATAGTCTGTTTTTGGTCGCCAACAACAACAAATGGGAATGCCACAGAGATACATAACTTCTTTTACCGGATGCAAAACTGACAGAGAAAAATTTAGTAAGTAGTAAGGGTATTCAAAAATCGAGGTCTTAACCCATTTTCGCCTGGTTAAGATGTACCCCTTAAAAGCTTAAAATTCCAGTTTTCTGTGGATTTCTCCAAAAAATCTAGTAAGTATTCAAGAAAAATTGACCATTTGCAGGTCTTGGAGTGACATTACAAGTTACATAGACAAAATATTCCGGTAAGCGTTAGTTAACTCTCCAGAGGCTGCAAAGCATAGAAATTTTGAGAAAATAGACTGTCCTTGGGCACCCATTGCACGCAATGTGTACCTGCGAGATAAACATAATCTCTTTCTTTGGAAGTGGAATTCATCAGACCAAGCATTAACCCTTGTAGGGCTGGTCTTAACCCGTTTTGGGCTGGTTAAACAGCGGTACCCATCAAAGACTTAAAATTTCATGCTTTCCCTGGATTTCTTTAAAAACATCTTGTAGTTTTCAAGAAAAATGACCATTTACGGGTCTTCATGTGACATTACAAGTTACATGGACAAAATATTCCGTGAGCATTCGTTAACTCTCCACGAGCTGCTAAACATCAAAATGTTGATAAAATGGATTGTTTTCAGACACCAAGAGCACCCAATGGATATGTAACAGAGAAATATAACTTCTTTTACTGCGCGTAGAATTCACAGAGGATCAGTTTTGTAAGTAGTAAGGGTATTTAAAAGAATGAAACTTAACCTATTTTAGACTGGATAAGGAGAGATACCCCTTAAAAGCTTAAAATTTACATTTTCTGTGGATTTCGCTAACTGCTTGTTGGCAATTTTCAAGAACAATTGGACATTGGCAGGTCTTACAAATTGCATAGATAGAATATTCCGCTAGTCGTTTGTTAATCCCGCTACAGGCTGCTAAACGTCAAAATTTTGATAAAATCGGCTGTTTTCGGACAGCAAATGGGTATGTAATAGGTAAACATAACCTCTTTTATCAGATTCAGAATTCATGAGGGATAATGTATGATAGTGTTAAGGGTATTCAAGGGAGCGTGGTGGCTCAGTGGTAGACTGTTGTACTTCTATGCTAGAGGTCCCGAGTTCGATCCCCGTCCGGGACGACTCACGTTGTGTCCTTGGGCAAGGCACTTTAGCCCGGTTGCATGGGGGCACGATGACGCCGTGTACTAAGGCATACTGCACGTCGATGGTACATATGTCTTCACCCTCTGTAACCCTGCTTGAGCGGAGCTTGAACAGAGTTAGAATGCTGAGGATCTGACAGTTGCTCGTCGATGCTTGGTGGTTCTCTCCGTGTACTTCCTCCACCTATAAAACTGTCACGACCACGATTAGCCATTGTGCATAAGTATGTGACCTTAAACACCAATAAACAAATAAATAAATAAATAAATAAGGGTATTCAAAAACCAAGCCTTAACCCTGTTTATAGGATTAAAGACAGACAGCCCATGCCGTGTACGCTGCCTACATTACTTGTAAAATCGACACCCCCACTAAATCTACTTCGAGGTGCGGTGTCGGACCCGACCACCTGACGGTTCTGACCTCATTAGATCTCCTTCGTTGTATTATCAGCATGAATTTCCCCAAGAAGCAAAGACAAAAATACGTCTGCGGAAAATTATGGCAAATATTTTATTTAATCTGTATTTTGTCCGTGTAGAAAATGTCTCGCCTACATATACCTAAACATGATTCAATGATACAATTGGACATATTTCTCTCGTAAAACCTGAAACAAGACTTGATTTATTGCATTTTAGGATTGCGCGTGTATATTCTTTGAAGATTCTCTGCGTGTTATTAATATACAGCGTCAGTCTTTGATCTCGTTTGGGACGATCAGTGATTAACACCTTTTCGACAAGAGCCATCGAAATTGAAAATAAAAAAAAATAATCAAATTTCACTAAAACCTTTTGCAGAATCGTGTTTTTCAGAAAACTCTTTCGCGATTGCATGTGTCGTTTTCAAAATTCCGATCAGTAATCACAAAATTATAAATATGTTGTTGTCAATAACAAAATTGAAAGCGTGTCCGTCAAAATTGCATGACGTCAGAACTCGACTCGGGTGAAATACTGCAGTGAAAGGACGAGAATAATAAACGCTGATATCGCAGTAGGCTTTAAACTGGCCATGGAATGGTCCTAAAATCATGTTTATATTTGCAGCTTTACTGCAAATAGATTTCCTGTTGTTTCTTCTTGAAGTGTTGTTTCCGTCAAGGCCAAGTACCATAGAAAATTTGGAACACCGAGCAGTGGGCCTGCCCCATGAACACCTGCCTGTTATTAAAATTAATTAGCGGGGACATCTGCCCCCCCCCCCCCCCCCCACCCTTCCTGCTGTTTTTTTTTTACTTAGGTTTCTTTTACCTAGGACACGTGCCCCCCCCCCCCCCCTGCTGTTTTTCACCAACTACACCTGCCCCCGTTTGTTTGCTAACGGGCCCCTCCCCATTAACCTTTCTATCTTTAGAAGCACTCGGGCCGACGGGGAGAGGGCGTGGTTGTGAGCATGGCTAGATTTCGCTGAAGGAAGGTACCCTCAAATCTGGGTCGAAAGTGGCGAAAATGACAAAAGGCCACATCAACATATGGTAACGGTATAAACTTCAGACGATCTGGGTGATGTACAGACGAAAGATCATACCTTGGAGCCGGTTAGGTAATTTGGCACAAAAAACTCCGATTTTATGCTCAATCGCTGCTCTACAATAGTCTACAATAGTGCTCAATTCCATTCCAAACTGATAGAGTCGGGACGAATAGTACTCTCACTTTCCACGCGATGCATGGTGTTCTCCACGCGGTCTCGACACTTGCAACAGATGCCAATATGTCGGCCAGGGTGTGTAGAACAAGTTCTGAAAATTAGAAGTCGCTACCTTCGGCGGTCTGGACACGGTTCGTGTTTGTGAGAAGTGCAATTTTAATGTCAAATTGGCAAATTTTCGTTAATCGTTTCCCGCCAAAACACCTACTCACCGACGATTTCTTTTCACTGCAATTATCTAAGGTTTAAAGATAGTGTCAGGATACCCCCCCCCCCCCCCCCCCCTCCGCACTTCCTCACTTTGGCGGTGTTCTGGGTTGAAAGACTCGAAAATGGCAAGAGGCTACATTAACGTACGGCAACGGTATAAACTACAAGTAATAAGGACGATATTGAGACAAAAAATCATACAATGGAGCCGCTTAGGCAATGAGGCACCGAAACCTGGGACTTTATGCTCAATCGCAGCTCCACAGTCGTCTACAACACTGCCCATGTCCATTCTGAACTGATAGAGTCGGGACGAATAGTACTCTCTCATTCCAAGCGATGCCTGGTGTTTTCCAGGCGGCTCGGACGCTCCAAACAGATCCCAAAATGTCGGCCAGGGTTCGTAGAACAAGTTCTGAAAATTTCAAGTCGCTGCCTCCAGCGGTCTGGACACGGTTCATGTATGTCAGAAGTGCTATTTTAATGTCCAATATGCAAATCTTCGTCAATCTTTTCCTGCCTGCCAGAAACCCAATCACCGCCAATTTCTTTTCACTTTAAACTTCTGACGATTCTCTTAGGTTTAAAGGTTGCGTTGGGATCCCTGGGTGGCGGTCTTAAAGAAGCAACTTCCATTTACGGAGAGAGGGGGGGGGGGGGCTCTAAAGGAGTCTGCGCCCATTCACGACGTCTTTTTTCGAACAGTTACCTCCTCTCTTCAAAACGCTATATCCCAACCGATTCTAGGCAGATTTCCATGAAATTGTCACTCGTTGTTCATGGATAGTTGCGGCATCACTTTCCATGAAGAGCGATACGAATTTCGCATTTCGTCACGTCGAATTCGAAAAGAGCGCATGCGCATGGATTTCCCTGAAAACATCTTATAGATTTTAAGTAAAAATGGCCATTCGCACTTTTTGGTTTGAAATTGCAAGTTGCATGAATACATATGCCTGTTAGCACATGTTAACCCTCTACATTCTGCCAGACATCAATATTTTGGATACATTTGAGATAAAATGGACCATTTTCAAATAGACAGAGCACTCAAATGGTATTTGTGTCAAACAAACATAACTCCTTTTGTCGGTCATTAACTTGTGGGACGACGATATTGATATTAACCCACTCTACCATTAATGATGGTTTTTACCTAAACAATTTTTTTTATAAAACTGAGTCATTTGAGACTACTATAACCACCTTTCTCATAACATCAATGAAAGAACTTCAGTGAAACAGTTAAAAACAATTCATCAGACACTGTGGGGGCATGAAAAATCAAGGAATCTCATCGGGAAAAGCCATGATTCTCCAGAATCATAAAGTCTAGTTATTTATAACTTTGTTGTCCATGCCAGATGATTTTTTTCTAGTACTAGGATGCTATCGCAGAAATAATGTCCCAATTTCCAGTTATGCAAAACTTGGGAGTTCAAATATCAACCAAGGAACTTAATTTGAACAAACTTGAGTCTGAGCCCTTTCCTTCCACCACCTGGGTGTTGTGTACCAAAGGTGAAAGCATTCTGACTGGGGGATCTGAAGGAGAAGAAATTTCCCCATATTGCACTAAGTTGAAATTGGGGCAGCCATAGGGGGCCCGAATATTAACCTAGCAACCTGATTTGAACAAACTTGAATCTTGCCCCCCTAGAGATGTTGTATACTAAATACAAAAGCATTCTGACTGGTGGATCTGCAGAAGGTGATTTTTAAAGAAATTCCCTCATATTGTACTAAATTAAAATTCAGGCTCCCATAAAAAGCCCAAATATTAACTCAAGGACTCGATTTGAACAAAACTGAATCTGACTCCCCTACAAATATTGTATACCAAAAATCAAAACATTCTAAGAGATGGTTCTGGAGAAGAAGACTTTTAAAGAAATTCCCTCATATTGTACCAATTTAAATTTGGGCTCACAAATATGAAACCAAGGACCCGATTTGAACAAATTAGACTGTGACCTACCTAGAAATGTTGTATACAAAATATGAAAGCATTCTGACTGGTGGATCAGAAGAAGAAGATTTTTAAAGAAATTTCCACATAGTGCACTAAGTTAAAATTTGGACTACCATAGAAAGCCCAAATATTAACCTAGGGATCCGATTTGAACAAATTTGAATCTCACTCCCCTAGAAATGTTGTATACCAAATATGAAAGCCTTCTGACTGGTTGATCTGAAGAATCAGAATTTGAAGAAATTCCTTACATTGCACTAAGATCAAATTTGGGCTATCATAGCAAGCCCAAATATTAACCAAGGAACCCGATTTGAACACCCCCCCCCCCCCCCCCCCCCCCCCGCCCCAACCAAAGATGCTGCATACCAAATATGAAAGCCTGCTGATCAGTGGATCTGAAGAGGAAGATTTTTAAAGATCATTCCCAACATTACCCCAAGTTAAAAATTCAGGCTCCAGTATTAAGCCCAAAAACGAACCAAGGGGCTTCAGTTTAACACACATGTATCTGAACCCCCCTCCCTCCCTCCCCATCCCCCTATAGATGCTGTATACCAAATATCAAAAGATTCTGAACTGGTTGTGGAGAAAATTGTTTTTGAATTTTTGCAAATATGCTGGCTCAGCATTTTTTCGATACCCCGCCCCAACCAAAGATGATGCATACCAAATATGAAAGCCTGCTGACCAGTGGATCTGAAGAGGAAGATTTTTAAAGATCATTCCCCACATTACCCCAAGTTAAAAATTCAGGCTCCTGTATTAAGCCCAAAAACGAACCAAGGGGCTTCAGTTTAACACACATGTATCTGAACCCCCCCCCCCTCCCTCCCCATCCCCCTATAGATGCTGTATACCAAATATCAAAAGATTCTGAACTGGTTGTGGAGAAAATTGTTTTTGAATTTTTGCAAATATGCTGGCTCAGCATTTTTTCGATACCCCCCCCCCCCCCCCCCCACCCCTACAGGACGCCCTGACACAACCAATGACAATTTTTTTACCATTCCATTCTACTGGTCCTAATGATGCTCCATACCAAATAACAGTTCTCTGTAGTTTGGGAAATATGAGCATTTGAAAATATTTCTATTTTTAGCTCCTGGGGTTCCCACAGGGACACAGAAAAATTTTTGTTTTCATAAATCAAGTACTTATGACTCAATAATACCACATATCAAATCTGGTTCAAATCAGATCATCGGTTCAGAAACTTAAAAAATTTATAGTAATTTATATATTTTTTATACTTACCAATGACCCAGACATCGCTGGTGCTAACTCTTAAAAATCTAGGGCCAAACACAAATTTTGCCCACCAATCCCCAAAATTTGCATCTAAAACCAAAGAAATCATGTCCTGAATGGCCCTCCATACTTTGCCTCTACTGCGCATGCGCAGTGTCAAGGAGGTCGCGGAATTGGCGCCATTTATCATTCTTACAACCAGTGCCTGGTCAGCGCTATGTACTCAGCGGGGAGGTAGAGTTCCCAACTCCTGGGAGGGCCATCCCTGTCTGGGTCATTGGTAAGTATAAAAAATATATAAATTACTATAAATTTTTTAAGATTTTTATACTGTACCAATGACCCAGACTTAGCTGAATAGTAAAAAGGCTGGAGGGCCTAGGACATAGAGGAAAATCCAATAAGCTCAACTATATAAAATAGAGTCATCCCCTCGAGGAGAAAAGGAGTATTAGGCTTTACATGTATCTTTCTTATTTATGATAAATTAGAAAGACACAACACCCTCCATAATTGAGCATCATAACATTCATGTTCTCTATTAACATCCAGTATAATCCTTATACTAATTATTTTTAAAGTAAGCCAATAAATAAAGTTAGTCCAGAGAATTGAGACTCTTTATACTCTTTTTAAAAGTGTCCGAGGATTGTATATTAACTCCCGTTTGACACGTGACATATACAAATGCTATACTTTAAAAATATGACATGAATGAATTTTTTAAACATTAACTTTCACTTTAAAACCATCCCGGTAACAACTCAGAATTACTGACTCCGGAGGAAGTATCCCCTTGTTTTCACTATAAAACAGGTGACCCAAGGGAACACCCTCCCCCCCCCCCCCCCTTCCCCTTGCCCTGGGTCAAATAGCCCAGAGCAAAAAGGGCAGCAGGACAGAGTCACTGCCTGAACAGAAAGCCTGCATAACTATAGTTGCAACTGTTTAGTGAACGACATTCTGAGCAGCAGATAATGGACCTAAACAAAGCAGGTCTCCAGAAATGGACTCAATATTTCTGAGATAAAAATTTGTGAATGTGGATGGCTGAGACCAATATGCAGCCTTCATTAAATCTGTAATAGCAACACTATTTGCATAAGCCTAAGATGTAGAAAGAGCTGTTACTTAATGAGCCGAAATCTTACGCACAGACTGCTGAGTTGAAGATAGATTATCATAAGCAGTACGGATAGTTAATTGAATCCACCTTGCAATAGAATGGACCGTAATGTCCTTTCTATTAGGCATCAGAGACAGAAAGAAGCGTTTTCGTCCCTTTCTGATAAACTGAGATCTTCGTTTATAAATACGTAAAGCTCTAACCGGACAGAGTAAAGGCCTATGCCCGTCTGAAGACGGAAGGGCCTTAATAACAATAGGTTCCGGATATTATTAGGAGCCTGATTCTTAGCCAAAAATCCAACATTAGTAGTAAAGGTAATAGTGTTCCCGTCACTAAGATAGTGAGAATCGTCCACCGATAGTGCATGAAGCTCACTGACTCTTCAAGCAGAAGAGAACGCTAAGAGAAATGCTGTCTTATAAGACCAGAATTTGAAATCTACTGACTCAAGAGGCTCAAATGGTTTTCTTTTAGTTAAGAAGAACCCAAGCTAAATTCATTTAGGAATTAATCTAAGGGTTCTAGGTCTATTTATCGAAGATTTTCTAACTAATTTAGATAAAGAGACATTAGATTCAATTGTAAACTATCAAGGTGTGCATAGGTATCAGATAACATAGACCTATAACCTTTAATAGTAACAGGCTGCAGTTGATCTCGTCAAACAAGTATACTAGAAAGTTTGCAATGTCTGGTATGGAGGGATAAAAAATATCAACAAAATGATCCCTAGACCCATGACGAAAGACCTTCCACTTAACTGCATAGTATAGCGAAGAGGAGGTCCTCCTACAGTTAGAAATCGCGTCCACTGCTCGTCCTGTACAATGCTTGCCGTGCAAGAAGGACCGCACAACGGAATACGTGAAGGTTGAGACCTTGCGGGTTGTGATGAAGTTGACACGATTTCCCCAGCGAAAGAAGATCCTCTCGTGGAGGAAGTTTTTGCGGTAAGTCCCACAGCAGACACCTGAGTAGATTTATCCATGGTCTCTGTGGAGACAGAGATGCTACCAACAGAATTGTATTGAGATTGTTTATCTTGAGCAATATTTGCTGAATCAACAGCGCTGGAGGATACGCATATCCTATCCTTCCGTCCCACGAGATCGATAGAGCTTCTACTGCATATGCTCGGGGATCCAGACATGGTGCCACATACGTCTGCAATTGATTGTTGAGTTGTGTCACAAATAAGTCTATCATTGGCCACTCCCATTGGTAGTAAATCTGATTGAATACCTGTTTGTTGAGAGTCCATTCTGACGGCAACAAGCGACCCGTCCGTGAAAGGGAGTCTACTAATACATTCAGACGACCCGGAATATGACGGACCGAAAGCAGAACTTGGTGTTCTAGAACAAACAGAAGGATTCTTTCCGTTAAATTGAATAACGGAACGGAATGTGTACCTCCCTGGTTCCAGATATACGCAACTACTGTCGTATTGTCAGACAGGATTTGGACATGCGCTTTCTGAATAATGTTCATCCAATGACATAGTGCAAGCCAAACTGACATCATTTCTTGGATGTTTATGTGCTTGCCTAGAAACTGCGGAACCCAAAGACCCTGGCACTTCGAATCCGTTGGGATCAATGTTGTACCCCAACCTGTTTGATTGGCATCCGTCATAATCATAAAACTCGGATCCGGCAACTGCAGTGGAAGTCCCTGAGACAACCACTGAATGTCTGCCCAAGTCTGAATCTCTTGTTACACTTGATTGACAAGAGAACGACTATATCGAGCAATTCATAGATTGCCGAAAGGTTGCCGTCGAAGAGAAGCTTCTCCGAGACCGAAGCGACTCTGAGAGAGTTCTTCGCCTTACTATCCATGCGCGTGGATGTAGCTAGGGCTGCGTCACGTCTAACCAACTCCAGGTTTGCCACTGAAGGGCGGAGTTATACGTGGAAAAGCTACTGCCCTTGAAAGAAATCTCATTGAGGATCATATCCTGGAATTCTTTCCCTTGAAGACGTAATGATAACGCCTTAGTAAGGTGGTCTGTGTATGATAAAGCGTTTAAGTTAAGACTGTTAGACATTATTGTCGTTTCCAACGTCGTGGTTGGAATTGACATAGACGGCGATATAGACAATTACAAGTCTTCAGCCTCATCGTCTAGCCGCAGAGGAACTCTCGGTATGCCCTGTCCTGCCGTTACAAATTTATTCCTTGAATTGATGAAAGGCAGATTTAGAGCATTTGCAGACAAGAAACCAGACCTTGCATGTTTTGGTAGCAAGCTTATATATAGCGTCATTCAATAATTCAAATGTTCTTGTGACATTATTGGACTGTGTCGGCAACTCAGGGACGATGTCCCTGAACCGATCAAAAATAAATTCTGTGTCCAATGACGCTATTAGTTTCTTATCCCGCATCGCAGCATTCTAGTCCGACGGAACAACCTCTGGAAGATAATGCCGGAAGAAATCTATGGCAGCTTCTGTTGTTCCGAAAGGGAAAGCTCGAAATCCTCCGAATCCCTTTCGCCATCCTGTCGGACTCTATGAAGAGCTCGGTCGCCCATACCTGATGCTTCAGCGGAGCGTACCGACGCAGCGTCGTCGGATTATTCCTGATCCGACAGAGATTCTGTCGTTTACTGGGATGCTGCGATAAGTTGTGCTATTTTGGATAGCACGTCCATCACTGAGGCCTGTGGAGAAGCGGTCTTACATTGCTTTGCCGCTGGAAGCTCCATGTACATTGACCCGTGCATACTTCTATTATGCGAGTGTCCGGAGTCTACAGGCCTCGTGTCCCTTGGCTACCGGATGGCATGACCTGTTCGCCGTGGAATCCCTGATTGGCGAAGCTGGCTGGATATCCGTGGTCACGTAGCCAAGGTGCGGTCGTGTGCGCTGCCGTGAGGATGAGGAAGCCTTATCGACAGTCTCTCAGACTGTCTATATAACGGAGCGCCCCGAGCGGCAGACGTATGCTCCAAATGCGAAACGTTTTGTACCACAACATCTGGTCCCAGAAGTTGTCGTACGAGAGAGGGACCTCTCTCGCTCGCAGCCCGGATGGACCTGGACGAGCTAGGAACCGGACTAATAGGCTTCCTCCGATCTCTCCTCTGATCCGTCATCACTGGGTGTGCACTTTTGTCTAATTATAGTGCTCGCATCACCCAAATCTCCTTCCTGGACCGCAACGGACGAACCCGGCTGCCGAACCATTCGATGAATGGACGTTACACCGGGCGAGCTAGCGGATGTCAATGTCGTCGATCCTACTAGGGACCTCTTAGGCGATTGACATATTTCCATGAGCACTTATTGCCGCTAGCTCTTCATTTAACTATGACGACAGAGGCACACTTGAAAGACATCACGGTAACTTTTGCGAACAAGAAACCAGACTTGCTTGTTTAATAGCAAGCATATATATATATATATAGCGTCGTTCAATAATTCGAAAGTTCCTGTGACATTATTGGACTGTGTCGGAACTGAGGGACGATGTCCCTGAACCGATCCAAAAATTCTTGTGTCCACCGACGCTATCAGTCTCTTATCCGGCATAGCAGCATTCTGGTCCGACGAAACAACCTCTAGAAGATAAAGCCGGAAGACATGTACAGCAGCTTATGTTGTTCCGAAAGGGAAAGCTCGAAATCCTCCGAATCCCTTTCGCCATCCTGTCGGACCCTATGAAGTTTTCGGACGTCCATACCTGATGCTTCAGCGGAGCGTACCGACCCAGCGTCGTCGGATATTACATGATGCGACAGAGATTCTGTCGTTGCTGGGATGCTGCGATAAGTTGTGCTATTTGGGATAGCACGTCCGTCACTGAGGCCTGTGGAGTAGCGGTCTTACGATGCTTGCCGCTGGAAGCTCCGTGTACGTTGACTCCTGCATACTTTTCTTATGCGAACGTCCGGAGTCTACAGGCCTCGTGTCCCTGGCTACCGGATGGCGTGACCTGGTCGCCGTGGATTCTCTGATTGGCGAAGTTCGCTGGATATCCGAGGTCACATAGCCAAGGTGCGGTCGTGTGTGCTGCCATGAGGATGAGGAAGCCTTATTGACAGTCTCTCCAGACTGTCTATATAACGAAGCGTCCCGAGCGGCGGACGTATGCTCCGAATGCGAAACATTTTGTACCACAACATCTGGGGCCAGATGTTGTTGTACAAGAGAGGGGCCTCTCTCGCTCACAGCCCGGATGGACCTGGACGAGCTAGGAACCGGACTAATAGGCTTCCTCCGTTCTCTCCTCTGATCCGCCGTCACTGGGTGTGCACTTGGTTGATTTATAGTGCTCGCATCACCCAAAACTCCTTTCTGGACCGCAACGGACGAACCCGGCTGCCAAACCATTCAATGAATGGACGCTACACCGGGCGAGCTAGCGGACGTCAAAGGCCGTCGATCCTACTAGGGACCTCTTAGGCAATTGACGTAATTCCATGAGCACTTTGCCGCTAGCTCTTCATTAATTGTGACGACGGAAGCACACTTTTGGAAGACATCACGGATACATCACCCTGTTCTTGTTCGTCTGAAATAGAGATTGATAAACTAGAGTGACCCAGCAGAGAAAGGACTGGCATGGCCATTTCCCCGCTAACATACCGTGACACACGCTTCCCATGTTGTCATCGAAATTAACACATACTGAACAGGAGTTAGTGCGAGTACACTGACTACATTTATACAATGACTATGAAAGTCAGAGGAAGATTTCCTCTTATTACAATTGAACAATATCCTTTCATTGTGAAAAGAATACAAAGTCCTAGTACTCGCACCAACCCCTGAAAACAAAAATACATAATAACATGATCCATTAACATAGAAAAAATAATTGAAATCAAAAAAAAAAATTTTTTGAAAAAATATATTTTCAGAAAAGCCCAAGTTTCTGAAAAGTAACGTTGAGCCCCAATGGATCCCAAGCCTGAGTGTGGACAAAAATTTTTTAAAATATTTTAAAAAATTAATGCAACACTTACGAATAATAATAATGTATCCAGTTATGATTAAACTAACACAAAGACAAGAAATCCCCCTCCACAGAGGCTGTTGTCAATGTAAACAAGAAGTGTAAAAACACCAGAAACATGACTCCAGGCACTGATAACCCTGGCCCGAAATCAGTTACCAATAATACACTATCTGATGCAAAACAGAGACTTCCAGGGAAGAAACTGCAGAACATCAGATGGTAGATGCAGAACACTACGCTTAAACACCCATGGGTGAGGACGTAAACATGGGGAAAAGAACAGAATTCATTCTGTTATCCAGCTAAAACTCCCAAGAAATTTTTGTAATAATATTACAGAAAATATGCCAAAAGCATGGGAGAATAGCAAGGGGGGACTTAAAGGAAAGGGAGAGAGGAAAACACTGAACAAGCAGTGTAACTTTATAGCAAGAATGACCACAACAGGCCCATGCCTCGAAAATAGGTAACTTAGGTAACTTAACATAATTTCATTAAAAAATTTTAAGTTACAGCCCTGATTATTTTCTGTCACTCATTTTTCCTCTCCTCCTATTTCCTCCTTAGATCCACCATTTCTCTAATATTTATGTGTCTGGCATCATTTAAACTGAGATTTACAAGCACAAAGATCAGTCAGATGTGAACTGATGAAGGGCCAAACAAAGAATGATAAATGGCGCCAATTCCGGGACCTCCTTGACACTGCGCATGCGCAGTAGAGGCGAAGTATGGAGGGCCATTCAGGACATGATTTCTTTGGTTTTAGATGCAAATTTTGGGGATTGGGGGGCAAAATTTGTGTTTGGCCCTAGATTTTTAAGAGTTAGCACCAGCGATGTCTGGGTCATTGGTACAGTATAAAAATATATAAATTTGGGGCAGGGCTAAAAATCTTTCCCCTCCCATTACAAAGCTAAATATTGCTTCACGAACTTTGTTTGAACAAACTTGATTCTACACCTCAAAAGGAAGCTCCATAGCAAATATCAAGTCATTGTACACACTGGTTCATGAGAAGAAGATTTTTAAAAATATTTTTGGAGCATTTTTCCTCCACTCCCTCCCTATAGGGCTGAGCATGTTGAGTTGAACAAAAATTCAATGCCTCTCTGGACCATCACCCACACAAACTTTCACTTGAATTGGCCCTGTGGCTTTGGAGGAGATGACCAAAACATGGTGTTGAGTCTGTTGACGGATGACGGACGGACGGTGGATGATGGATGGAGAGTGATGAGATTAGCTCAGCTTGACTTTGTCAAGATGAGATAAAAATTGTTTGTTCATGGCATCAATAAAAATCTTTGGAACTCCCTGCTACAGACCTGCAGTCTTGAGAGGGTTAAATTAAAGACATGCACACAGGAATCAGATAAATATTGATCCTCAAACTTTGTTTGAACAAACATGATTCTATACCTCTGCGATGCCAGAACAAGCAATCACTTCAAATATAACTAAAATTGGTTCAGCGGTTTAGGAAGGGCAGGTGCAAACACCATGTTCACAGATGGCGGACGGTGAGTGATCACTACTGCTCATCCTGACTTTCAGTCAGGTGAGCTAAAAATCCCTCTCTCCCTCTTCTGTTTTTTAGAACAAAAATGCTGGAGCACACAGCTTTTTGGGGAGCTTTATACACATTATGTTTAGTAGTTTAGAATCCTTAAATTATAAAATTTATTTGTTGTAGTTTGTCTCTATTACTCTGAAATGAATTATAGTACATGTGCATGTAAAATAACTTCCTTGTGTTTTTGTGAATTAAGCTCATGCAGGTTGCAAAGTCAAGCAAATGCAACAACAAATTAATGTTACTAATGATCAAGATGTTCCACATAACAAATGGACTTTGAACTTCTAGGTGAAGGACACCCAAGAGTAAAGACATTTACCCTTTGAACCCTGGTGGTATATTCCATATTAGTTCAATGACAACAACTGGAAGAGTCCATGTTCATTATTTAGGGGTAGACCAATCAATATTTTCAACATGCAGCCTTGGAGCTGCACTTAGCATCCATCCTATTTAATGAAATTATGACATATCATGTTCCTGGCCTGAAAAAAGGCCGCTAGGGTTCAAAGGGTTAAGACACTGCAATATGAGGATACAGTGACAACATGTTCATAACTAATGGATCCAAACCATTTAATTAATTAAAGAGTTATTCATTTATTAAATGAATAACTCTTTAATTAATTAAATGGTTATTTTATTTATTTGCACATACTATCAGCTGTTTTGATTACCATACCTTTGGGCATAATGTTGAACAAAACCTTTCCCTTTTGACGGTGGCATAGATACAGGTGGGGGCATTCTTATCCCCATCAAAAATTTTGTTGGATATTTATACTTCTGTCAGGCTATTTAACTTATATGATGGTTCATTCATGCCAGGCCTGAAAATAAGCCGTTTGACATTTTTAGAATGAGGTCCCCAGCGGGTGATGATGCTATCCCATACAGTGGGCCAATTTATCCTCTGGGTTCCTCTTTCTGTTAAGTTTTGAGACCCTGATTCGGATTGAGGTTCACAGAGGGTAAATTTAGTGATGGTACCCTGCTGTTCAGGGTAGCATCACTAAATCCACCCTCTGGGAACCTCATTTTGCAGATGTTAGTCTGCTTATTTTCTGGCTTGATTCATGCTAGGAAATTTGGGAGGTTAGGCCTTTGTGACATTCATTTTTATGAAAATTGTCTGAATAAAGATGCAGAAGACACACCCTCTTAATTTTTTACCCAATGCACAAGATATCAAAATTTGTAAATTTAATTATACTTTTTGCAAAATTTCAACAAAACCATACTGATGGGCCCCTCGTTGGAATGACTTCATCAAGCTCATTCCAATGAGGGCACACATGATATGGTTTTGTTGATTTTTCTTTTTCAACTGCTCATTTTGTAATTTACTTGGGCTGATACATTCAATTTGTTAGGTGAAAGGTTAGATCTCAATCTAAATTATTGAAAATAAATTTCTGAGCAAATTACTAGATTTGATGTGAAATTCATAAATTTATAATTAAAAAAATCACAGCTAGAATTGTTTATATATTAGTGTTTAAGGTCACATATTTCTGCACAATGGTTAATCATGACCATGACAGTTTTACGGGTGGAGGAAGCCAGAGTACCCAGACAGAAGCCCCGAGTAATGGCGAGCAATTGTCAGCTCCCCAACATACTAACTCCACACAAGCAGGGTTAGCACTGGTTGAAGACAGGTGCACCATCGACGTGCAGTAAGCCGTAGTACACAACGGCACCATGCCCCCATGTCGGCAATGGGGGTGAAGTGTCTTGCCCAAGGACACAACGTGGTTGTGGCAGGTGTGATTCGAATCGAGAACCTCAGCCTGCACCTCTACCTACTGAGCGACAGCGTCCCATCACAGGAAGAAATAAACAGCTGTGCCATGAGCACATGATACGCCCATTGTTAATTAAAAGAAAGAAGTACACAATATGAGTCTACATGTGTACCTACCAAAAAATCCTGAAAATCTCTCGAAGCGTTCTCGAGTTATCGTGTGACGTGTAAAAAATCAACAATTTTCTAAGTAATAAAGTCCCATAACTCTGGAATGACTAATCGAACAGCGACACTAAACGAAAGGGAGCTTTCCTCCATCGATATACACCACTTACCCAAAAATCACGAATATCTCTCAAAGCATTCTCGAGTTACCGTACAACGTGTAAAAAATCTACAATTTTCTAAGTAATAAAGTCCCATAACTCTGGAATGACTAATCGAACGGCGACACTAAACGAAAGGGAGCTTCCCTCAATCGATATACACCACCTACCCAAAAATCACGAAAATCACGAAAATCTCTCAAAGCGTTCTTGAGTTATCGTACGACGTGTGACCGGACCCCAAAATCATGAAAATCTCTCCAAGCTTTGAGTTATCGTTCGACGTGTGACCGGATGCACAGACGGACAGATGGACAGACGGACAGTGGTATACCATAATACGACCCGTTTTTTCAAAACGGGCGTATAAAACTGATTCAGATTAAAAAGGAAAATTAATAAAATGGGCACAAATTATACTTGTTCTAAACGGCATAGATTTATTGTCCAGGGCAGTAACATATGAGAGAAGGGAGTTAATACATGGAGTGAGATCCAGAAAATTTCTGATAAAAATCAATATTTTGCATCACACTTTTCCCTCAGAAATTCCATCAAACACTAATTATAGACTTAATCATCAAAACTTTAATTAATGAAGCACCAAGTAAAGCCAGGTGCTTTAATAATTTTCAATTTTGCTGATGATTATCTGGTAAACATATGCGTGGACATAAATACTGACGTGTAGATTACGACCAGTCAATGGCGACTGTACTGTAAAATCTAGCACATTTATCTACCTATCAGAACATTCAGTGACAAATTTACGCAGACAAGTCCTGAAATACTTACCTTTCGATTTAGAGAATCAACAAACCATTCACTACCAAGGAAATTACAAGCCATATCAATATCTCCACTGTAAACTAACAGCCTTTTCTGTAAAAAAAAAACAACAAAACAAAGTGAGATGGGAACTCATTAGTTAATTCCCTTCCTTCTCCTCCCATTTTGTGCCCAACCAAACAAAGGTGATTTAATACAAGCTCTTCTTTGAATTGTTATTGACTGCCAAAAAAATTTAAAGATATTTTGCAAAAACTGTTCTATTTGTAGCAGCAATGACCTTGACCTTTGACCTAATGACCTACAAACACAACCCAACCACTGATTCTTCATAGACAATCATTGCTCATGTTTCCGTAGTCCATTCCAGAATACATGGTTTATTCCGGGCTTGCGCAGACAACTCGGATTATCAATCTGGTTGTTTTCTTTGCAAACCGTCATTCTGGAATATCATTCCGAATCATTCTGAGTAAACCACCTCGCGAGCAGGTTTAGATGGTTTACCTTTCATTCCTGACATGCGCAATTATTAACAAAAAGGTGGAAAATATTTCCGTGTTCATTGTATTATCAAAAAAAGTGTGTGCATTCAAGACAATAACAAATATGTTAGGTACATGGAATTCAGCAAAATATTTAAACGTAGCATACCCACAAATAATTGATGAAAATAAAGAGAAAGAACTATGGAGTCAATTAAACAAGAGGCCCGTTGACCCACCCCCAAATTGAATAAATGAATTTTAGTCTTCATTTGTTAGTGCTGGGGTGTGAGCCCATATTCGGGCTAAGTTATTCTGAAGTTACGGTGCTGCAATATTCTTTGGATGTGCTTCACATTCAGGGGCGGCGGAACAATTTTCAAAGTGTGTGTGTGGGGGGGGGGGGGGGGGGGGGCTGGATCGAACAATGGATGATTGGAAGTATGATAGGCCGACCATGGCTTGCCCGTCGTACGAAAATTTTAAATTCAAGGGTCCCCAAACCCCCATTTCCATGCATCTGAGCAGATATTTTGAGATTTTTCAGATGTATTTGAAAGGTTTCTCACTTTGAGAGCCGTTAAAAAATGTTGGTAAAGCATACAGGTGAGGTCTATTTATCAACTTTGGTCAAAACGACCAAAGCTGATTTATAGATCGCACCTGTATGCTTTACCAGCCGTTAACAGCAATTATACTGTCTGTGGATTATCTTGTCTTGGGGTGGATTTGGTACTTGTATGTCTGTAAGATTACGACTAATTTCAGTTAACCATTTTTTTAACAGACTGCATACATTTCAGCATTTTCTGCCATTTACTGCAAAAATAATCTGAAATCCATCAAAACTGAACCAGTACGAGAAAAACATAGCTGGCAAAAATATGAGGGAGGCTCTGGATCCGCCCCTTGTTTCGACAGTCACCGGTTATGTTAAAATATATGCATACAAGAAAACATGGCCCGGCAAAAAGATGGGGGGAGGGGCTTCAACCCCCTCCCCCCTCTCCCTGGTTCTGCGGACCCTGACATTAGCTACAAAATGAAATTACTTTGTTGGAATTTGCCTTCGTACAATTCATGGGGGGGGGGGCCTGTAGGCACTCTCCCATAAATTGTAACAAGGCAAAGACACGTCAACAAATTTTTATAACCAAAAATAACTCACCAGTTTAGTTTTCCCATCAACAGTGACAATTGTATTACAATCAATCACAAAAATGTCCATAAAATTTAGGTAAGCATTAGTGGCGCATGTACCCAGCTCAGGCTGGCACACAATGTAACCGCAACTTTGTGTTCTGGGAAGGCTGTGTCACACTACAACGTTTTGAAGACATAATTCATGCTACAATTGCCTCATATTCGATCTTGGAGCACTAAATTTTGCAAACTTTTCTTGGAGGAGGCCTTGTCCAAACTAGGACCCTCTGGTCATTACCAACCTCCTCCCACGTCCTTGTCCTAACTAGGAACTCTGGTTGTTACCCCCTTCTCCCACTTCCATGAAGGGAAGTGGGAGGAGGGGTGACAGGAGGATGCTAGCTTGGACTAGGCAAGGGCCCTCGAAACCCCACAACATTACAAATATCATGGTATGCCCCCACCCCCCACAAAAAAAATGGCTAGAAATGACTAGCCCCCTCCCCCCACCCCCCTCACAATTATAGAATCCTGGCTATGACCCTGAACAAATGGGAGTCAAAATAATAAGAAAACTCAAGTGCTCTGTCCAGCGTTTCTTTGTAAATTTTTGTTTCTTTTTAATCTGGTCATATTGATCTACCTATCCATAGGAGGGCTGTGCTGTTTTGTACAGATGCTGCACTGAGATGAGCAAAAACAGAATCCATGTTGTCATTGACAAAATCATCAACAAAAATTGCGAGCGCCACTTCCTCAAATTCCATTCTCATTTACATTGTGCAATTTGCTGTTTCCTTGTGATTGCTATTCTGTATCTTCACTGCGCATGTCACACTATTCCATGTAATCCGGAATAGACTACAGAAACATAAGCATTGTATGAAGGTATGATTTCATAACTAAAGAAAACTAAAGTTATTGCATGGAAAGCAAAATTCTATTTTTAGCAACAATGACTATGACCTTTTAGCTATTGGTCCCAAACACAATCCCAATCATTGACACCTAAATGACACCTAAAAGGAAATCTGGTGTTTTAGTTTTGTATGCAAAAGGAAAATAAAGTTATTGCAAGGAAACCAAAATCCTAATTATAGTATAAGTGACCGTGACCAGTTGAAGCCTCAATACTAACATCTGGCAACTCCATTTCAAGTGCTCTGTCAAAAAGAAGTGTTTTCTAAGGTTTCAATTTCTTGAAAACTGAGATGCCAAACCCAAGCTCCTGTATAAGCACTAAGGCACTGATGTTTTGTCGAAAAGTGAAGGTTTTGTTTGTTTTCATAGTACATTCAATGTTAATAAAAGTTCAACAACTCAGAAGAGTTCAAGAGGATCTCAACTCTACTAAAATATACCTGTCAAACATGCATCTGCCAAATAAGAGATTTAAAAGGCTTTTCTGCATCCGATAATGTGTCCAACATTATGCATCCACTAAAAAGAACCTGCCAGCATGCATCCGCCAAAACAGGCATCCCCCATTGAGGATGTATAAAGCGGAGCCAAAGTAGTGACTCTAAGCCACTAATGAAGTCCACTATTGGAAAAACCAGTAAAGGAAAAACAAGTAACCGATATGGGATTATGGAAAGTTGAGATTCTCTTGAACTCTTCAGAGTTGTTGAACTTTCATTTGTTTATCATTAGATCTCAACTTCACTGTTATGGCAAAACCTCTCATGACCGAAAGCTCAATAAGCGACATCAGCTTGGGCTCTAGCTCGAGTACACAAACAATGATTGAGTTTGATAGTCTAGTATGCAGACCAAAATGCCCCCCCCCCCCCCCAAGTGGAGACCCTCCAGAAACTACAGACTATACACTTATTCTGGTAGAGGCAATAATACATAAATCACTCAACAGCAGAATTAACCCTTTACCCAACGTAACGGCCAAAACCGGCCAGTGCTATTCTCAAAAATCGTCAATTAATTTTCAAAATATTTTCATTTTTTGTCTCAAAAACATAGGTTATGACCCCTCGTTGCAACGAGGGGTCATAACCTATGTTTTTGAGACAAAAAATGAAAAAAATTAGTTATTCAAGAATTATTTTTGCATGTGTCGTCTGCTTTTCATGTTAGGTAAAGGGTTAAAGCCCACACATAAAAGAGTTAAAGCTGGAACAGTCACGTAAAAAAAGTACAAAGTACCACGGAAACCAAACTGCATGTGACGGAACTGCATTTATCTGCTACAATGCAATGCATGCAGCAAAGAATATGTCGGTGGAGCTAAACAGCACTTCAGTAGCTGCATCTGTGAACATATTGCAGACATCAAGTAAAAACATGACACGCCAATAGCCATCCACTTTAACCAAGACAATCATAGACTATCAAATCTTCACTATAGTATAATACAGGTCCTGTAATCAGATCCTGAGAAACCTGATATACCAGCGCTGCACTTGTGGAATACATTGGCTATTTACCCTCAAAATGCCACAACTACTCGGCCTGAGCAGAGAGGACTTTTAGTGTTGTTTAGTAATTTACATTCAATGTTCCTTAAGACATGTACAAATTAGCAATCACTGACCTGAAAAAGATAACCTTACTTTTTTTGTCATGATTCTGGCCTTCTATAATTAGTCTAAAAAACCAGGTTCTCCACCTCACCACTGCAGTAGAATTTTGACATGAATCTATTTGCGTGAAGATTGCTATCCCAATCAGGCAAATCATGATTGATTAGTGCAAAGCTGCAAACGATACAACAAATAAACCCAAATTCATGACACGTTAACTCCTAGGATTTTGGAAGAAGTCTCCTGTTATAAGGATCCATCTCACACCCTCATGATCATTGAGACGACTCTCCAAAATTCAGTTTCCTTTGGGTTATATTTTTAATACGGGGATCTTCTGTGTTTTGAAATACGGTACTATATCATCTTTTTCTCCAAGCATTCTTGCATTCTCAAAACAGACTGTTATTTTATAAAAACAAATCATTGTGCAGTGTTCTCTTGTAACCCAATTTCGATTGTCAAAAAATGGAAATCCCACTGGGTACTTTCACATTAAGGGTTGCTGTTTACCTGAAAGAAGTTTTCCTTTTACACAATATAGAATATGTCCATATGAATGTTGGATTCTCGTCTAATTGATAGTTTGGTACCCGGGCAAGCTACAGAATTATATTGGCCAGCTGCTCTTCACCATTATTCAACATTTGCTCATTCATCCCTGATTTCAAGCAGTTTCTCGTGAACATTACAATTGCTACATATCCAAATCAGGACTGAACATGTATTTTCCAAGAATGACTGTCATTTCTGATATTTATGTTCAGAGACATAACCAGTCTGCCTCTTGAAACAAGTAAAAAGTTGGCACAGCCAACAGATGCTCCCCGAATGCCAAGGTTGGCTATGCCACTGCTTTCCACTGACAAGCATGAGTTTCTAGTCATTTATAATATCTTATCTCCATTAAAACATAGCACCAATGCAGCAGGCTACCAAATGTGTCCATGGGACACCATTGTCCCCGCTTTACGAAAAAACTATATTTTAGTGGTTAACAAAGTCCAAATAAACCATACAGCTGGCCACAAATGTGTCCATAGGACACTAATGTTCCCACTTTATGAAAAACTATATTTTAGTGGTTAACAAAGTCCAAAAAGGGGCCATAACTCAGACAACAAGGGTGACTATACCCCCATCCCCAATGCAGTAGGCATCCAAATGTGTCCATGGGACACAAATGCCCCCACTTTATGAAAAACTATATTTTAGTGATTAACAAAGTCCAAAAAGAGTCCATAACTCAAACAAGAAGCCCCAAGGGGCCTTAAATCGCTCACCTGACAAAGTAGTTCAAAGGAGCATTTTAGGTCACATTCAGCTAGTCTTGGCTTATCAACACTATAGAGAAATAATGTCATGAAATTTTTCATAGGTCCTGCTGACTGGGTCCAATTCCACCCGCTGTAGACAAGCACTGTCATAATCCAAGGGTTGTAATGTCACTGCAGTTTGAAAGCCATAATTGATGGAAAAATACTGAGGAATGGATTTTAAAACTAGATGAAGTGATTGTGCCCACACAATACACAGGATTTTCCTTCTATTTTCAGTTCCTGCACTTTTACATCCCAAAATTGAGATAAACGCATAAAAAAACAGATCTTTTTTATTTTTGTTCGGGATTTTTCGAAGTCCCAAACAGAACATTTTCAGACTAAAATTTTTTTTTTCTTCTTAAAATGGACTAATACGCTTAAAAAAACCCAAACTAATTTCTGGATTTTGGTCCAAAATTTTTAAGTCCCACCCGGACCCCAAATTTTCAGCGTAAAAAAAAATATTTTTTTTGTCTTAAAATTGACTGAAACACATAAAAAACCAAAAAAATCATTTCCGGATTTTGGTCCAAAATTTCTAAGTCCGGACCAGGACCCCAAATTTTCAGCCTAAATATGAACCCAGGGACTTGGCTTAACAAACTTGAATCTCACCTCCCTAAGCATGCTGCATACCAAATATCAGAAGATTCCTATTGGTAGATCTGAAGAAGAAGATTTTTAAAGAATATTCCTCATACTGCACTAATTTAAACATTTGGGCTCCCATAGAGTGCCCAAATATGGACCCAGGGAATTGATTTCAATAAACATGTCAAACAATCTTCCTTAGATGTTATATGTGAAATTTGAAAGCTTTTGGAGCAGTGGTTTGGGATAAAAGTAGTCTTAAATGTTTTTCCCATTACGCACAGTGTTAAAAAATGCTGACTCAGCACTTTTTCAAAGTCCCCAAAAAGTACCCCACAATAAAACCGATAGCAATTTTTTTTTTACCATTCCATTCTGTTGGTCCTAAGGAAGCTTCATACCACATAAGAATTCTCAGTGCCGTGTAGTTTTGGAGATATGGGCGTTTTAATTTTTCTTCTATTTTTAGCTCCTGTGGTTCCCATGGGGCAATGGGAAAAGAAATTTTTGCATACATTAAGTACTTATGACCTAATAAGCCCTCATATCAAATTTGGTTCAAATCTGCCTCCCGGTTTGGAAAATAGAAATTTTGGGTGGGGAGAAAATTCTTTCTCCTCCCATAAAGAAGGCAAATGTAGCTCCTCGAAGTTCTCTTGAGCAAATCTGAGTCTACAACACATAAGGAAGCTGCACACTAAATATGAAGTCTCTGCTACTGCTGGTTCATGAGGAGACGATTTTTTAAGATTTGGGGCTCCCTTGGGGGCATGCACCACCCAGGGAGAGGAGCAACTTCATTTGAACAAATACGAATTGGCATTGGGTCATAAACATTTACTCAACATTTGAATAAAATTGGGCTAGTGGTTTTGGAGGAGAAGTCAGTTTTGTAAAGTTTACGACGGACACCGAACACCAGATGAAGGACGGAAAGTGATCAGTAAAGCTCCCCTCGAGTTTCGCTCAGGTGAGCTAATAAAAATTACCGCACCACCTTCAAAACCAAACTTGTCTGGTATATTGTCTACAGTAAGCCATATTCCAATTTTGATTGAAATCAGACACTTAATAACTCACCTCCTGGAAACCAATATCAAAATGTCTTCTAAGTCAGAAAAGGGACATAACTCTGCAAAAAAATGTCGGACCAAGCCCATTTTTAATTATGTAGTTATAAACCTATGTATAAAATTTTGTTTCATTTCATTCACTCAAACTAAAGTTATCATCCAGAAACCAATATCAACATGCTTTCTAAATCAGAAAAAGGCCATAAGTCTGCCAAAAAATATGGACGAAGCCCACTATCAATCCCAACCTGTATTATGTCGTATAAAATTTTGTTTCATTTCATTTCAGTCAAACTAATTTATTTATTTATTGGTGATTAAGGTCACCCTCTTCTGCACAATGGCTAATCATGACCACAACATGGAGATAAAGTCAAGATCAATCAGTCGTTTATACCCCATGTTGCCTATTTTAGCGATAGTAGAGGACTCACACCCCAAGTATTAGTGACAGGGTCCTATTTTACCAGTAAAACAGAGCTTGTTTACTAGTGATGAACCGATAATCAGAATCGGCAATCAGAACTGACCGGTTATGGGGCATTGGCCGATTATGACAACCGGCAGTTTCCGGGTGTTATTCTATATTTAACACTGACTATTAACAATCCCTTTGATATCTGGCCATTTCAATAAAGTTTCCCCATTAAAAACGTGTGTAGTGCATAGCAGAAAATTTAGGGATTTGCAGAGCAGAGATATTACGGAATTTACCAACTGCAATCGGTACGAGATCGTCACCGTTTCCCGAAGATTGTCGAGTTCATGTAAACATTAGAGAAACACATCAAGGGAGGTAACAAGTTGAAACTAGAGGCTCAAGAGAGCCAAAAACGCTCACCTGGACCAAGTTGTCCTAAACTGTAAGGGGTATGGGTATGGAGAAAATGTAACCTGAATGAACCACATGACAGATTCACCAGCAATTTTTTTGTCCAGTTGTTTCAACTGCTCAGAAGAAAGCTTCATACCAAATATAAAAGCTCTAGTCCGTGCAGTTTGGGAAATATTGGACATTTCATTTTTTTCTATTTTTAGCACCAGGTGTTCTCACGGGGAACCACGAAAAATTTTGGGGGCATGAATGAAGTACTTAGGTTCAACTAATGCCACAAATAAAATTTGGTTCAAATCGCTCCATTGGTTCTTGAAATAGAAATTTTCAGGGAAGCTCAAAAAAGAGCCCATCCCCTGGAGAGCCCAAATATGGACCTATCAACTTTCTTTGAACAACTTTTAATCTTGAACACCAGAGGAAGTTTCATACCAAATATCAAAGCATTCCCACTTGTGGTTCATGAGAAGATGATTTTTAATGAATTTCACGATATTTGGGCATAAGCTCAAGCCCAAAAAGGGCAGAGACCCCATTTGAACAAAACAAAAACAGAATACCTCCAAGATGATGTGGCCCATATATGTTTCAATTTGGGCCATTGGTTTGTGAGGAGAAGATATTTTTAAAAAGGTAAATATGTAATCTTTTTCCCATTGACTTCAAATATTGACTTCAAGTGTAAAAAATGCTGAGTCATCATATTTTCATAACACCAAAAACAGACCATATGACAAATTCGCCAGCAATTTTTTTAGTCCAATTGTTTCAACTGCTCAGAAGAAAGCTTCATACCAAATACAAAATCTCTAGTCCGTGCAGTTTGAGAAATATTGGACTTTTCATTTTTGTTCCTATTTTTAGCTCCTGGGGTTCCCATGGGGAACCACGAAAAATTTTGGGGGCATGAATGAAGTACTTTGGGTCAACTTATGCCACATATAAAATTTTGTTCAAATCGCTCCATTGGTTCTTGAAACAGAAATTTTCAGGGAGCTCAAAAGTGAGCCCATCCCCGGGAGAGCCCAAATATGGACCAATCAACTTTCTTTGGACAACTTTTAATCTTGAACACCAAAGGAAGTTTCATACCAAATATCAAAGCATTCCTACTTGTGGTTCATGAGAAGATTTTTAAAGAATTTCATCATATTTGGGTAAAAGACCATGTCCAAAAAGGGCGGAGACCCCATTTGAACAAAACTAAAACAGAATACCCCCAAAATGACCCATATATGTTTCAATTTGGGTCATTGCTTTGTGAGGAGAAGACTGTTTTGTAAAAGCTAACATACGATGGACGACGGACAAGTGATGGCAATAGCTCACACTGACTTTCAGTCAGGTGAGCTAATGAAAGGATTCTCACTAGTGGGTCTGAAAAAGAAGTTTTTTTAAGAAATTTTCTCATATTGCACTAAGTTAAAATTTGGGCTCCAAGAAAGAGCCCAAATATTCATCCAGGGATCCCATTTGAACAAACTTCAATCTAACCCCCTAGAGATGCTGCATACCAAATATCAAAAGAATCTGACTCGTGGATCTGAAGAAGAAGATTTTTAAACATTATTACCCATATTGCACAAAGTTAATATTCAGGCTCCCACCGGAGACTCGATTTGAACAAATTC
This sequence comes from Pictodentalium vernedei, assembly GCA_031216915.1. Taxonomy (NCBI): domain Eukaryota; kingdom Metazoa; phylum Mollusca; class Scaphopoda; order Dentaliida; family Dentaliidae; genus Pictodentalium; species Pictodentalium vernedei. Next base: position 215,512,229 of record CM062295.1, on the reverse strand, counting down.
GAATCTTACCCCTCTAGAGATGTCACATACCAAATATGAATGGATTCTCAATAGCAGGTCTGAAAAAAAAGATTTTTAAGAAATTTTCTCACTAAGTTCAAATTTGGGTTCCAATAAAGAGCCCAAATATTCATGCAGGGATTCCATTTGAACAAACTTGAATCTAACACCCCCCCCCCCCCCCCCACCCCCTCCCTAAAGATGCTGCATACCAAATATCAAAAGAATCTGACTGGTGGATCTGAAGAAGAAGATTTTTAAAGAATATCCCCCCTATTCCACCAAGTTAAAAATCAGGCTCCCATAGGAAGCCCAAATATTAACTCAGGGAGTCGATTTGAACAAATTCAAATCTTACACCTCTAGAGATGTCACATACCAAATACGAAAGGATTCTCACTGGTGGGTCTGAAAAACATTTTTAAAAAAATTTTCTCATATTGCACCAAGTTAAAATATGAGCTCCAATAAAGAGCCCAAATATTCATTCAGGGATCCTATTTGAACAAACTTGAATCTAACCCCCCAAGAGATGCTGCATACCAAATATCAAAAGAATCTGACTGGTGGATCTGAAGAAGATTTTTAAAGATTATTCCCCATATTGCACCAATTTAATATTTGGGCTTCCATAGGAAGCTCAAATATTAACCCAGGGACTCAATTTGAACAAACTTCAATCTGACCCCTGTAGAGATGATGTAGACCAAGTATCAAAAGAATCTGACTATATGATCTGAAGAAGATTTTTAAAGCTTATTCCCCATAGCACCCTAAGTTAATTATTTGGGCTCCTCTGTTGAGCCCAAATATAAACCGAGGGGGTTGATTTAAACGCACTTGTATTCGACCGTCGTATGGATGCTGTATACCAAATATCAAAAGATTCTGATCAGCAGTTCTGAAGAAATTTTTTTTTCAATTTTTGCAAATATGCTAAGCATTTTTTCAAATGCCCACTACAGAAAACCCTAACACAACCGATAGCCTTCTGTTTTTTTTTTAATCCATTCTACTGGTCAAAAGGATTTTTCATACTAAATAACAGTTCTCAGTTCCGTGTAGTTTGGAAAATATGGGTATTTGAAATTTTTTCTATTTTTAGCCCCTGGGGTACCCACAGGGTAACGGAAAAAATTTTTTCGGGCATCAATCACGGACTTTGGACCCACTTATGTTACATGCCAAATTTGGTTCAAATTGGTTCTTGAATCAGAAATTTTGGGGGGAGCCCAAAATGGATATGTGCCCACAGAGAGCCCAAATATTGATCTACCAACTTCTTTTGAACAAACTTTAACCTTCAACACCAAAGAGTGTTACATACCATATATCAAGGCAATCTCTCTGGTGGTTCATCAGAAGAAGATTTTCAAAGATTTTTAGGCTTTGGCATCATTGCCCAGAGCCCGAAGAAGGCAGCTGCTCCATTTGAACAAAATAGAAAGGGTATACCCCAGGGATGGTTTGTGCAATATATGTTTAAATTTGGCTGAATGGCTGTGGAGAAGAAGCCAGGTTTGTAAAAGCTAACATACGATGGACAACGGACGCCAAGTGATGGCAATAGCTCACACTGACTTTCAGTAAGGTGAGCTAAAAAGAACACTGAATAATACATTCTGCCAGACGTGTTGTGATGGGATTGATTTGTGTGAATCGATATTTATCGACCAGCAATAATTTTTGGGGGGGTTTGAATACATAATTTTCAAAATTGATTTGTTTTCATATCCCCACTTGTATTTGTGGCACATCATCGCCTCAGTGCTATAAGGTTGTATGTCCATTTTGGCGCGAAAATGAGATATTGGTGTTGTTGTAATCGGGTTTCGATTTTCTACCCATTTTTCTCATTTAATCTTACCTAACCCTATTCAGTTACACGTAAAACGTCGTGCAAAAAAGCCCTATCTCCAATATGGCTTATCAAGTCCATGCAATATGGCCCTATCTTTTTAACCAATCACCGAACAGTATTATATCACATGCACAAAGTCTGACAAATGGGCGACGAAAATACCCAGGAAAAGGGATAGGTAGAATAAAATGTCTATATAAACGTTTTTATTTATGAAGTAACCATAAAAAATGTGAAATTTCATTGCAGAAAAGTTTTATAATCAATAAGTACTTAAAATGTTATTATTGAATGCAATACAGGAGCGGCATGAGCCTTTCAAAAAGGTTTTGGAGTTAGGGCAGTTTAGCACAGAATTTGATTTTTGCATTTGACTGTCCATCATTTCAGGATATGGAGATATGGCATTATAGCACAAACATTGTTTTCGGTGCCAAATGTGTTCGAAATGTAATCAATGTCTATTTAACCCACTCAAAACGTGGATTTCAACAGTACATGGCTGTGGCTGGTGATACTAACACTATTTTATGTGGCAGGTTTGACACAAGATTGGGAGTTGTAGATAAATGACAAAACGCAATAAAATAATAACATGAAATTTTATTCACCACTACCTTTTATATACCATTCTCAAAGAGAATGATGTGTATTATACTGGATTAACTGCGTCTATCCAAGACTGCTCCGTCTGTCCTGCCACCTGTCCATTCATCCCTCCAACGAGCAGTACATTGTGTGTTTATTTTTATGCCCAATGTGCACTTGTACGACTATTTCGACTTGTGTGACTAGTAACACTTGTTGGGCGCATAGAACATGGCACTGTTGCGACTAAAAATATATTGTGTGGATTTTTCTGTCGCCCATCCATCCGTCTGCACTGATTACTCAGCCATCGGCTATCAGATTAAGATGAAATTTGGTACGAGTATTTATTACCATGCAGGTGTTCAAATGGCCCACACTAGGCGGTATGCACCGGTAGGGATCGGCACGATTGACAGACCATCTTATGTATGTAGACGGGAGGGGGGGGGGGGGGGGGAGACCATCAAAATGATAAAAATAATACACGACAACAAAGAAAACGTGATTGGGAGGCGGGAACCGTTGTAATTGCCTTCGATATGGAAAATGTAATCACCTTGCCGAAATCAAATGTATCAAACTTTTTTTTACAAAAGAAAGCTTACCGTGTTCAATTTGTCAGCACACTGCTCTGCTAATAAGAAAGCTTATAACGCAATATGGGATGAACACTTGGGGGGGGGGGGGGGCGTGGCAACGCAATAGACAGTGCTCTTCGTAAAATTCTTGATGCTGTTTGTTTAGGTTTGCCTCATGTTTCAAACCTTATTTTGTTTTCAGACAGTTGCATCCCACAGAATAGAAATTTGCGTACAGTAATGGCCCTTAAACTCTTTATGAAAACACACACAAACATAATAGAATTGAACAGAAATTTTCCACACCGGGACATTCAAGCGTTCAGGAAGTGGACAATATTCATTCACACAATCAGAAGCGACTAAATTTGACGGAAGTTTTCAGCCCAGTTGGATTAATCAGACTTATAAATTCCATCAAATCAAATTTTACGCAAGTATTACAAATACGAAGATCTGACTTCTTAAACTTCAGTAAAGTTGCAAACTCCTTAAAGTTCAATCTTGTGCCATTCACTAAAGTTAAGCATCTTGTTATTGTTAACACTGAACCTGGAAAGTGTTCTTTCAAAATGAGATTTTCTGACTCGGAATTCACTGTTGTGAACCTCTGTCCTCTTACAAAAAGAAGTGCGCCTTGTGTGTTGACGGATGCACCCGTATTTGCTATACAACTAAAACTCTCCAAAGAGAAAATTAGTGACATCAAAAGTATGCATAAATGGATGCCTACAGTGGATAAACAATATAATGATGCCATTTTTTCAAATAAGGAATGACTTAAGAACCCCGTTTAATAAATGTTTTTGATAATGTACAAACAGACTGTGGATTTTCAGAGGTTTATTGAAGGGACAACAAGCCACAAATTTGGAAGAAAAAGTTAACTATCCATTTGCCCAGACCACAACATTCATTTTAAAAAAATAATCCCATATTTCACATAATCTCTCTGGTCCGATTTAACAAATCCAAATTAGGTTGAAGACGATAGTTTGATATTTTTGTAAAATGCTGCATGTCCTCTATGGAAAATAGCAGATTATTGTTTTCAGGTTATTTTATTTAATCAGAATGAGAACATTCGTGTAAAAGTATAAACAGAACATAAGATTCTTTTTTTCAAATGAACAGTGTGCACATGCGCAGTGGAGTAAAAGTATGGAGGACCATGTAATTATTGGTTTTTGATGCAAATTTTGGGGATTGGGGCGCAAAATTTGTGTTTGGCCCTTGATATTTAAGAGTTAGCACCATCTAAGTCTGGGTCTTTGGTACAGTATAAAAATATTTGTGCATTCTAAGATGAAAAGGGGCATAACTCTGGTAAAAAAGTCCGATCAAAATTACATTTGCAGGTGCACAGATTCCCGTGATAGTAAATATGACAGGAATTAGTATTTGTTTTCGCCCAGTCAACAATAATAAAAGAATTACAAGGTGACTGTAATGGACTACAGATTAAGACCAATCATTGTAGATTATTATTTTTGTGTGGAAATTTTCAGTCCCAAACAAAATATTTTCAGACTAAAATTTTTTCTTCTTCTTCTTAAAATTGACCAAAATGCATCAAAACACAAAAAACTAATTTCCGGATTTTGGTCCAAAATTTTCTAAGTCCCACCCGGACCCCTAATTTGCATAATTTATTCACGAGAAAAACTCTGTATTATATGTAATGTATCCCATGGTACTAAACATTCATACAAAAATTTATTCAAATCAGATCTTTCATTTGGAAGTTCTGCGCAAAAATCTGATTGCACTTAATTTTGAACAAAATGGCTGCTAGCGGCCACGTTGAATTTCAGACTGGACCCAAAAACACTCCTTCTCGTCCCACAGTGATAACAAATGTACCCAAGAAGTTTCGTGAAGATCGGATCATAAATACGGCCTCTAGCCCGAGCCGTATTGGGATTTGCACTCACAGTGCTGAAAGTAACACTAAATAAATCAAAGTTAGCCTAATTTGCATAATTTACGCACAAGAAAAAAACCTGTAATATATGTAATGTATCCCATGGTACTAAACATTCATACAAAAAATTATTCAAATCAGAGCTTTCATATGGAAGTTCTGTACAAAAAACAGATTTCGGCATCGTCGGTACAAAATGGCTGCTGGCAGCCATCTGGAATTTGGGACTGCACCCAAAAACACTCGTTCTCGTCCCACGGTCATAACAAAGGTACCCAAGAAGTTTCGTAAAGATTTGTTCATAAATACGGCCTCTAGCCCGAGCCATAGCAGCTTGGCACTTACAGCTCTGAAAGTAACACTAAATAAATCAAAGTTAGTCTAATTTGCATAACTTACGCACGAGAAAAAAACCCGTATTATATGTGATGTATCCCATTGTACTATACATTTATACAAAACTTTATTCAAATCAGAACTTTCATACAGAAGTTCTGTACAAAAAACTGATTTTTGCATCATCGGTACAAAATGGCCACTGGCAGCCATCTTGAATTTCCCACCACACCCAAAAACACTCGTTCACGTCCCAGGGTCATAACAAAGGTACCCAAGAAGTTTCGTAAAGATCGGTTCATAAATACGGCCTCTAGCCCGAGCCATAGCAGCTTGGCACTTACAGCTCTGAAAGTAACACTAAATAAATCAAAGTCAGTCTAATTTGCATAATTTACGCACGAGAAAAAAACCCGTATTATATATGATGTATCCCATGGTACTAAACATTTATACAAAACTTTATTCAAATCAGAACTTTCATACAGAAGTTCTGTACAAAAAACTGATTTTTGCATCATCGGTACAAAATGGCCGCTGGCAGCCATCTTGAATTTCGGACCACACCTAAAAACACTCGTTCCCGTCCCAGGGTCATAACAAAGGTACACAAGAAGTTTCGTAAAGATCGGTTCATAAATACGACCTCTAGCCCGAGCCATAGCCAATTGTTGACGTACGGACAGACGGACAGACGGACGACGGGCCATGACAATAGCTCAAATTTGACTACGTCAAAGTTGAGCTAAAAATTAACCCCACAGTGCAAAAAATAACCCAAGTGGCCACTGTACTAACCCAACCCCACAACTACCATTGACCCTAAATTGTAAACCCCACAATGTACCTCTGTTAAGCCTGGATGGATGGATAGACGGATGGATGGACGGACAGACCATTTACATAATATGACCGTTTTTAAAAACGGGCATATAAACAAGAGGCCCCAAGGGGCCTGAGGGCACTCACCTGACATGGTAGCCTAAATATCAACCCACAGAATTGATTTCAACAAGTTGCATCTGCTCCTCCTAAGAAAGCTTATACCAAATATCCAAAGATTCTGACCAGTGGATCTAAATAAAAAAGAAGATTTTTAAAGAATATTCCTCATATTGAACTAAGTTATAATTCGGGCTCCCACAGGGAGCCCATATATGAACCCAGGGACTTGGCTTTAACAAACTTGAATCTCTCCCCCTAAGGATGCTGCACACCAAATATCAAAACATTCCGACTGCTGGATCTGAAGAAGAAGGTTTTTAAAGAAAATTCCTCATTTTGAACTAAGTTACAATCAAGCTCCCACAGTGAGTCCAAATATGGACCTAGGGACATGGCTTGAACAAACGTGAATCTCACCCCCCTAAAGATGCTGCATATCAAATATCAAAACATTCCAACCGCTGGATCTGAAGAAGATTTTTAAAGAAAATTCCACATTTTGAACTAAGTTATAATTCGGGCTACCACAGTGAGCCCAAATATGAACCCAGGGACTTGGCTTGAACAAACTTGAATCACACCCCCTAAGCATGGTGCATACCCAATATCAAAAGATTCTGCCTGCTGGATCTTGAGAAGAAGATTTTCAAAGAAGTTTGCCTGAAATGCACTAAGTTCGAATTCGAGCTTCTATAGTGAGTCCAAATATGAATCTAGGGAGCCGATTTGAACAAACTTAAATCAGATCCACCCCACAATGTTGCATACCAAATATCAAAAGATTCTGCCTGCTGAATCTGGAGAAGATTTTTTAAGAAATTTGCCTGAAATGCACTAAGTTTGATTTCGGGCTTCTATAGTGAGCCCAAATATGAATCCAGGGGGCAGCTTTGAACAAACTTGAAACAGATCCACCCCACAATGTTGCATACCAAATATCAAAAGATTCTGCCTGCTGGATCTGGAGAAGAAGATTTTTTAAGAAATTTGCCTGAAATACACTAAGTTTGAATTCGGGCTTCTATAGTGAGCCCAAATATGAATCCACGGGGCCGATTTGAACAAACTTGAATCAGATCCACCCCACAATGTTGCATACCAAATATCAAAAGATTCTGCCTGTTGGATCTGGAGAAGATTTTTGAAGAAATTTGCCTGAAATGCATTAAGTTCGAATTCGGGCTTCTATAGTGAGCCCAAATATGAATCCAGGGGCCGATTTGAACAAACTTGAATCAGATCCACCCCACAATGTTGCATACCAAATATCAAAAGATTCTGCCTGCTGGATCTGGAGAAGAAGATTTTTTAAGAAATTTGCCTGAAATGCACTAAGTTCGAATTCGGGCTTCTATAGTGAGCCCAAATATGAACCCAGGGGGCCGATTTGAACAAACTTGAATCAGATCCACCCTACAATGTTGCATACCAAATATCAAAAGATTCTGCCTGCTGGATCTGGAGAAGAAGATTTTTTAATCTTTTTCCCATTGCCAACAGTGTTAAAAAGTGCTGACTCGGCACTTTTTCAAGGTCCTGAAAAAAGTACCTTGTGATCAAACTGATAGGGATTTTTTTAAACCATTTTATTCTACTGGATAAAAGTAAGAATTCTCTGTGCCGTGTAGTTTTGGAGATATGGCAGTTTTAAGGTTTTTTCTATTTTTAGCTCCTGAGGTTCCCACGGGGCAAGGAGAAAATTTTTTTTGGCATCAATCAACTACTTATGACCCATTATCATCTCATATCAAATTCAATCTGTATTGCTTTTGTAAAACAACAGAAATATGCTGCAGAAGGCATATCTTTATATTTAAAACTGTGAAGTTCAGGTAATGAGAAAAAAAGCTGCATACAGGTAAAAGAAATCAGAAATCAGGTCTGTAAATGCAATTATTAATAGTTGTATTGATCATGCAAGAACAAAAAGTGACAAAGTATGTGTTAGAAGCCCAATTTCAAATTTAAAGAAACTATATTCAAAAACCATTTTGAAAAGAGTTAAATTAACGCAATTATTAATTGAAACCAGTGTCAGTAGACCTTGCCCCCAATGGTGGATACAGAGGGGGGGGGGGGGGGGGGGGGCAGTTGCCCCCCCCCCCCCCCTTTAGCTCGTGTTTGTCTCCCATGTAGGGCGTAGCCAGGATTTTCATTTGGGGACAATACATGAATTGAAGTAAAAACATTGAAACCAGTGTCAGTAGACCTTGCCCCCAATGGCGGATACAGAGGATACGGATACATGAATTGAAGTAAAAACATACAGCGACATTTATTTCCTCCATCACCATTCGCTATGGAAAACAAATATACCGTTGAAATTATGCAAAATGTATCTACTGGTCGCCTCCATTTATAGCGTCACCGACACAGCATGATTTTGTGGTGTTACATGCCCCTAGCCTCAGGTACCCCATGGCTATGCCAATTATGGGTCAGGATCTTGGCATAGTCATGGCGTACAATGACTGCTGAGAACTTTCAAACGCTGGCAGATCGCAATGTTCTCCTGAGGTTAAGTCGGTTATGACTGTGAACAATGTGTCCAAAATACAATATTATGGTAAACGGATCTGAAGAGCATATTTCAAATTTTCTAATTCTGTCTTGAACGTATGACAGAATTTGAAATTCTGAAACATGCTGTTTAAAAAGTGTTAATTAGCCGTTCAAAAATTCAAGAGGATTTCCACCCCAGAAACCACCAGGATGCCCCATTTGGTCGCTCATTTCCAAAAAATTTCTGGGGGGAGAACCCCCCCCCCCCCCCCCAGACCTCCCCACAAAAGCTCGTGCCTTCGGCACTCGCGGCAGATGCCTTCGGCATCTGCACGATCTGCCCCCCCTTTGAGAATTCCTGTATCCGCCACTGCTTGCCCCAAATGAAAAACAATGACATTGTAACAGTGTTTGAAGAATAAAAGGTACAACCTTGAAAAGCAAAACTTTAATCCGAAACTTTAAGCTGGAAATACTAAGTAAAACTGACTGCAAAAAAGTATTTCCTAAAACCGATAAAAGAAATCATTGATGTAAATCCCATCATTAAGTTGTATTTTTCAATACAAAGAAACTACGTTTGAAAACATGTTTAAAAGGAGTTAAAATCCTGCCAATATTAATTAAAATCACTGTAGAAAGCTTCAGCAGACAGTATAGACATTGTTCCAAATAAGAACAGTGACATTCCACTAAACTGTTTTAAGAATTAAAGGTGTAACTCTGTAAATAAAAAACTTTAACCAAAAACTTTAACTTGGAAGTTCTGAGTTAAATTGACTGCAAAAAAGGGTTAAATATTTCCCAAAATAACATAAAACATAATGACAATGATCCAATCAATAGTAGTTAATATTAATTAAAAAGAAAAAAACTGTAACCTAATTGGCACAGGGTGGGGGTGGAGGGGTATAGGAGTTAACAAAAATTTCTGCATGTAGTCACTCTACATTTCTAATTCTAAGCACAGAAAAAAATGCCTAATTTGCAGGGGGGGGGGGGGGGGGGGGGGGGCAATAACTTCAACAATTTTCATTGGAAAATGGTGGTCATCGATCTTGACATAGACATTGCTACTGTAGAGACATGTACTGAAAAGAATTGAAATCTGTTAACTATTGTTCAAGTTATTCCAAAAAACAAAGTTGGATGGACGGATGGACTGACAGTCAGATGGACAAAGTTTTATGCTATATCCCTCCCTTGTGGGGGGGATAAAAAGTAACAAAGTATGTGGTAGAAGCCTACTTTGAAATTTAGAGAAAGAGAAACTAAGTTCGAAAACCGTTTTGAAAAGGGTTAAATTAATGCCAATATTATTTGAAACCACTGTATACAGGTTCAATAGACCTTGCCCAAAATGAAAAAATATGATGTTGTAACACAGTGTTTGAAGAATGAACGCTACAACCTTGAAAAGCAAAACTTTAATCAGAAACTTTAAGCTACAAATACTAAGTAAAACTGATTTCCAACAAGACCAATACCGGGTCTGGACCTGCGTCGCTGCATGCAATTGAATCGGCAAACAGGAAGTGGCTGCACGGCAGATCTGAAAATTGCATACACATTACAACTGATCATTATCAGGCTCCAGATGAAATATAAAATCAATCCCTTGCACAGAAGCCGAGAAAAGTTTGACGAAAAATTTCAATGTTCAGTGGGTACAGTAAAATTTCAAAGTACCGGCAAACAGGAAGTGGCTGCACGGCAGATCTGAAAATTGCTTACACGATACAACTCATCATTATGAAGCAGCAGACCAAATATAAAATCAATCCCTTGCATAGAAGCCGTGAAAAGTTTGACGAAAAATTTCAATGTTCAGTGGGTACAGTAAAATTTCAAAGTACCGGCAAACAGGAAGTGGCTGCACGGCAGATCTGAAAATTACTTACATGATACAACTCATCATTATGAAGCAGCAGACCAAATATAAAATCAATCCCTTGCATAGAAGCCGAGAAAACCTTGACAGAAAATTTCAATGTTCAGTGGGTACAGTAAAATTTCAAAGGATCGGCAAACAGGAAGTGGCTGCACAGCAGATCTGAAAATTGCTTACATGATACAACTCATCATTATGAAGCAGCAGACCAAATAGAAAATCATTCCCTTTCATAGAAGCCAAGAAAACTTTGACGGAAAAAGTGTTTCGGACGGACTGAAGGACGGACTGACAGACAGCCTGACAGACGGACGGACTGACAGACGGAGTCGAGCGGTTACTAGACCTGCTCTGCCGCTGGCGACGCAGGTAAAAAAGGGTTAAATATTTCAAAAACCCGATAAAAAAATCATTGATGTAAATGCAGTCATTAAGCTGTACTGACTATGCAAGAATTAAACTAAGAAAGTATGTGGCAAAGCCTAATTACAAATACAAAGAAACTAAATCTGAAAACATGTTTAAAAGGGATTAAAATCGTGCCAATATTAATGAAAATCACTGTAGAAAGGTTCAATAGACAGTAGACATTGTCCCAAATGAGAAACAGTGACATTGCCCTAAACTGTTTGAAGAATTAAAGGTGTAACTTTGTAAACAAAAAAAACTTTAACCAAAAATTTTAACCTGAAAGTTCTAAGGGGTTACATGAGTTTAAAAAAAAAGTTCCGCATGTAGTGACTGCAAATAGTTCAAAATGCATATTCGAGGAAAGAAAAAAAAAATGCCTAATTGGGGAGGTGGGGGGGGGGGGGGATAATTTCTGTCTGGCTTTTTCATCACAAACTTTAACCAAAACTGTAAAAAAGCATTTTTGACAAAAGGAAAAAAAAGGTTATGCATGTAATGACTGTAAATAGTTCAAAATGCATATTGGAGGAAATAAAAAAAAAAATGCCTAATTGGGGGGGTGGGGGGTGGGGTGGGGAAGGGGGGGGGTAGAGGGTGGTGGTGTTTGTCTGGGTTTTTAACCATAACTGTAAACAAGCATTTTTGACGAAAGAAAAAAAAAGTGCCTAATTGGACCCCAGCAAGGGGGTGGGGGTGGGGGTGGGGTGGGGTGGGGATTACGTAAATTTAAAAAAAGGTTCTGCATGTAGTGACTGTAAATAGTTCAAAATGCATATTGGAGAAAAGAAGAAAAAAAAGCCTAATTGGGGGTAGGGGGTGGGGGTGGGGGGGGGGTGGTGTTTGTCTGGGTTTTTAACCATAAACCTGGAGTCATCCTACCAAACTACAATGAAATCTCTTCATAACTATGGCCTGTGGAATATTCTAAAGGTTTTCAGGCTTCGGGCCTCTGTTGCCGTCACAGTTGCCCAAAAGGGGACGTTCTCATCTAGACATTATATGAAGTCAACCTATCAAGTTACAATGAAATCCCTCCAGAAATATGACCTGTAGACTGTGCTAAAGGTTTTCGGGCTTCGGGCCCCTGTTGCCGTCACAGTTGCCCAAAAGGGGACGTTCTCATCTACACATTATATGAAGTCAACCTATCAAGTTACAATGAAATCCCTCCATAAATATGATGTGTAGACTGTGCTAAAGGTTTTCGAGCTTTGGGCTTGGGCAGCCATCATGGTTGAATGATCGCAACCAAAAGGGGACATTCTCATCTGGGCATCATGTGGATTGATCCTACGAAGTTACAATGAAATCCCTTCATAAATATGACCTGTAGACTGTGCTGAAGGTTTTCGGACTTCGGGCACCCGTAGCTGTCACAGTTGCCCAAAGAGGACGTTCTCATCTAGACATTATATGAAGTCAACCTATCAAGTTACAATGAAATCCCTCCAGAAATATGACCTGTAGACTGTGCTAAAGGTTTTCGGGCTTCGGGCCCCTGTTACCGTCACAGTTGCCCAAAAGGGCACGTTCTCATCTAGACATTATATGACGTCAACCTATCAAGTTACAATGAAATCCCTCCATAAATATGGCGTGTAGACTGTGCTAAAGGTTTTCAGGATTCGGGCACCTGTAGCCGTCACAGTTGCCCAATCACATCCAAAAGGAGACTTTCTCATGTAGACATTATATGAAATCAACCTATAAAGTTACAATGAAATCCCTCCATAAATATGACCTGTAGACTGTGCTAAAGATTTTCGGGCTTCGGGCCCCTGTTGCCATCACAGTTGCCCAAAAGGGGACGTTCTCATCTAGACATTATATGAGGTCAACCTATCAAGTTACAATGAAATCCCTCCATAAATATGACGTGTAGACTGTGCCGAAGGTTTTCGGGCTTTGGGCACCTGTAGCTGTCACAGTTGCCCAATCACGTCCAAAAGGGGACTTTCTCATGTAGACATTATATGAAGTTAACCTATCAAGTTACAATGAAATCCCTCCGTAAGTATGACCTGTAGACTGTGCTAAGGGTTTTCGGGTTTTGGGCTCAGGCAGTCATGAAGGTTGATAGATCACGCCCAAATGGGGAAATTCTCATGTAGACATCATACGGAGTCATCGTATCAAGTTACAATGAAATCCGTCCATATTAAACATGACCTGCAGACTGTGCTAAAAGTTTTTGGGTTTCGGGCTTGGGCAGCCAACACGGTTGACAGATCATGCCCAAACGGGAACGTTCTCATCTAGGCATTATACAGAGGCATTCTATGAAGTTACAATGAAATCCCTTCATAAATACGACCTGTAGACTGTGCTAATGGTTTTCGGGTTTTGGGCTCGGGCAGCCATACCGGTTGACCGATCACGAACAAAAGGGGACATTCTCATGTAGACATGACCCAAAACCTGCATATGAAATTTGTTGACGATCAGACAAGAACTACCGGGTATAGCCTGTACTTGAAGGTTGAATGAAAAACTTTAACCAAAACTCCAAATGTCAATTAAACAAGGAAAAAAAACCAAAAACACTTGAACCTTCAGTAAAAAACTTTAACCACAAACTTTAACCAAAGCTCTAAATGTTAACAGATGGACAGACGGACTGACGGACGGACAGACGGACAAAAGTCATTACTATAGCCCTCACTGTAAACAGTCGGGCTAATAATGAGAATGATACTATCAATAGTAATTAATATTAATTTAAAAGAAAAAAAACTTTAACCTTGACTAAAAAACTTTAACCACAAACTTTAACCAAAACTCTAAATGTTAACGGACGAAAGTCATGACTATAGCCCTGACTATAAACAGTCGGGCTAAAAATGTATAGTTGAAATATCGTATGTTGAAAATAAGAAGATACTATCTGTAGTAGCATTACAGATAGCATCTTGTTGCTGCCAACAGACGATATGGCTATATAATATAATAGTCTACACTGCAACATGATCCCAGTGGCTCACATCCCACTGTAAGAATAAGAATTACTGAAGACTCACCCAGTTATACACTATTCCAATCCAAGAATTATATTGGTGCATCAAATGAATTTATTTCCAAAGTAGAGCAAGATGTTATTCTATATTCCATAAAAACGTATTTTAATTCAGTTATTCACACACACAACAAAGTTGTCTTGTTAACAGAAATTAGAATGCAATTTAAAGTTCTATTTACAACTTTACAGGAAGTTTTAATCCTTTACCTAACGCAGGAAAAATTACCAAAATTACTAAACTAAATCTACTGCAGCTAAAAACAAAACACCCAAGAACTTCCTCAATATAACCATATAAATTTGGATATCATTAGAACCGACTTGTTGAACTCGTAATATCCACATTTGTATGGCTTTATTGGAAAATGTGACAATCCATATACACAAAAAGTGGAGTTTCTTTTTCAAAAAGGCTGTGTTAGGCAAAGAATTAACAGACAGACTACCGGTCAATCGTCAGAGCCTGCAGATTCGGACCACTCATCTTCACCTAAACTAATACAGTACATGTCAATATCAGTTATGTTACTGGGAAATTACCTGGTGTCTTCATCGCCTGATGATGCAACTTCATTATCGCCCTGCTTCAATTGATTTTGCAGTAGTTGATAATGTTTCAGAGAGAGCACTTAAACGTTTGGAAGTGTCTTTCTTTGTGACTTCGCTTTTTTAGGATAATTGTGCCCGTCAGGTGGCCAAGGGCGTTTTTGTAGTCTACCACTGGGATGCAAACTGAGGAAAAGATTTATTGCTTATTCATACTTTGCAATGCTGAAATCATTGTCAACCCGCAATTGCAAACTGTGGCCCAGTGTGTCATTTTGTAATGAAATTCTTCTTTTTGTGAAGATTTTCGACAGAAAAGAGTAAACCCTTTCACTCTCAGCATTTGACAGTGAAACAGCTATTGAAAGTTCAGCAATGTGTAGAATGTTTTTAATGCCAATCACGTCCCCTACAAGGAACTGCTGGGGCCATACCTTTTCAGTTGATGTTGTTGAAAAAAAATTGTTGACATGTTCAATCAAAACACAAAGCTCTGCCTTCAGTTTTAATGTATTACATTCATTTGCGGAGAGCAATGTTTGGAAACGACCAACAATTGTTTCCACATTTGGATATAAATCATCAATACTCGAAAATTTGTATCCAGTGGTTCTGAAAAATATGCTCATGGCTTTAAAAACCCCATCTTCGGACACTGTTATTGAAGAATATCTCTTCTCAATAGATTCTGCCAAACTTGCTAGAACAGACATGTTAACCCTCCCGGAATGCCTGGGAAATTCCCGGGAATTCAGTGTTGTTCCCGGCGTCCCGGAAAAAGACCTCATTGGGCCGAAAATCCCAGATAATATCAGTTAAAACATTTGGCAGTTTTGAAATGTTTCGAGGGTTGATTTGCCACCAGATTCAAAAGATTTATAGTCTCGGCATTACACTGTTCAACAATCATTAAAATGATCGTAAAATTCATTATTAAAAGCAAAAGAAGATGTTGGTACCTTTTAATTAGTGTACAAAATTTGTCTCGATCAGCTGTTTTCATTGTGGTGACCCAGTTTCAAACACTTGATCACCAACCCCCTTCAGATGTTTGGTTTCTCAAACAAGAGTTTTTTTCAAAAGAGAATTCCTCTTTGATAGTGTTCATTTATATTTTTCTTGCATTTGAAGAAGGGTGCCCAAGTTTTTCTTTACAAACTGCACTGTGTTTGAACATTGAAAAGAAAATGTAAATCACAATTCAAATGATGGTGCTGCCATCTTTAACTTTGAATTCTGGGAAATACTGGGAATGTTCCTTTCATTTGTTTCTAGTGATAAAAATATCTGTTTGGGAATCACCTCTTTCTTTCATGCATTTTAAATCTTTGAATCAAACGAGCCAGTGTTTGGGAAGTTAAAACTAATGACAACTCTAGTTTAATTCCAAGCTGAAGGTCTCTTTTAGAAGTGTTTTCATTTTATTATTTTCTTTATTATTTCTTGCAAAATGATATTAAAATGGATAGGATCTACAGAAAAATTCATTTTGTGTCTCTTTTACATTTTTCACAAATTAATAGGATCTACAGAAGAATTCATTTTGTTCTCTTTTACATTTTTCAAGAGGTCCTCTGTTGAGTAATCTTTTTTATACTCCTGAGAATTTTCTTTAATTTTTATTTCTTTCAACTCATGTCTGCATTCAGCAGCCACAAAGTGATTGCAGGAGAACTGCAAGAAATGTTTTGAAGTTGAACAATTGGAATTTCTTGACATTTGTGGAAGTTAATTATGCTTCATTATTTTTTATGAATTATTTGTCTTCAGATTACTGCTACAGTCATGAATTGATTGTAGAAGTGCAAGAGAATTATTAATATTTTTTTTTTTTTTTGATGTTTGACGTCTACATGTGTTGTACTTGAAATTGAAAAATTATGGGTTTTTTTCCTTAATTTTTTGGTTCTATTTTTTATTTTTTTTATTCATTTATTTTATTTTATTTTATTTTTTTTTTTGGGGGGGGGGGGGGGCAGGGGAGTATTGGGAGAAACTTGATTACTGTTGTGATTTCAATGGATATGAATAGAATAAAATTTGAATAAGTCCTTGGACAGGATTCAGAAGCTGCTGAGGTGAGCAGCAGTATAACACCAAAATGAAAATTTATACTTGTATATTTTGACCATATTTTTATTTGGTAATACAACATATGTGAGCAGCATAAATAGTTTTGTAGTATCTCCAGTGGAGAGAAGTCCTCTCATTGAGGGTGGTTTAGTGGTAGTCGACTTGTTGCATACAGCATTTTCTGTCACACAAACTTTTTCCTGAAATCCATGCCATTTCCCTGAAAATCAACCTCAATTTCCCTGAAAAATTTTTTTGGGAGGTTAACATGTATGTGCAAGGATGTGTCCAAAGTTTATGGCTATATTAGACAAAGAATCCCAAACTCGGGGGCCATTCAATAAACACCCATGGAACTTAACATGCTGTTTATTTCCCGGAGACTGTTCACAAGCTGATCGAGTATTCATTTCAGGGATTATTTCTTCTTCTTCTTTCTCAATTTCATGGACCATTGCTTTTGTAGTTGGAAAATTGTCTGCATGCTTAAATGCCTCTTGTCCTTCTGAAGACAATATTTTGTCCATATTGTGGATATTTTCAGTTGTTATGCTGATACATTGGAACCCTGTTCATTGAATAGCCACTTTGACAATGAAAATTATTCAATTAAAAAGGAGTATTCAATTAACAGGGATATGTAACTTTCCTGTATTCTAGAGATAAACTTAGCATTTACTCTATTATATCTTGGCTAACAAAGCTCCATGGCCTCTGTCAAACAAGATAAATGACTGTATTGGATGTACTGAGGCCAAATAGGTCTATAAACAAAGGAAAACTGGGGAGAGTCAGGATAATTTCTCGACAGGTTACAAGATTTTTTATTAAATTAACAGGAGTTTACTCTATAATCTATATTCAATTAACAGGTCAAATTTGTACTGGATGTATGGTAAATGGTTTTGTGTTTGGAAATTATATTCAAGTAATAGGGTTATTCAGTTAAGAGATATCCAATTAAGTGGGCTCCACTGTAACAGTAAATAACGTAGGTGTCAGAATAGTCCTGCAAAATTTTGCTCATGGGAGAAATTATTTTCAGTACATCACATTTCATTAAGTTGTGTAGAATGCGTTCTGTGTTGGAAATAATTTTTAATATACCATTCATTGTGTGGTGCATTAACCTGGTGATTAAGAAATTCAATTAAAATGGGCAGATTGCAAATATAAGATCTCAGAGATGCTTTCTGGTGTTCCACCCATCTGGTTCCCATTGGTCACTTGTATCGAATCATTTTGGATCCCATGAAGATAGCCTGTCTTTTGAATAGTCGCCATTTTAGGTTAGCCCTTTTAAAAAGTGTGTACACACTGAGATAGTCGTCATCACATGCGCTATTTAGCGAAAAGATTTTGAATGCATCCTCGGAGTTGTGTGCTGGACAAAGCATGAGCAGATAGCAGGCATCCAATTTGGCTTTGATTAATTTATAGAGTTTTTCATTGATAGCCGCCCCATCACTGCAGAGGCTGATCTCTCTGTCCCCACAATCAAATTCAAATTAGAGCATTGACAAAGCTTTCTCCATGGCATTATTTAGACCATCAGTGCTCGCCTCTTTGGGCTCCTCGAGGCCGGCAACACAAAAAGTAGGTATTCCCTTCTTACAAATTTTGACAAAGTAAAGTTCCTTTTCATCGGCAGTCTTCGCACTGGAAGAGCCATCACTCATAACACTGTAATAGTGAACTTCTGATGAATGTTTTTATATTGATTAACCAAACAGATGTACATAATTATTTTGGAGCTCGATTTTGCATCTGTATAAGCAGTTCCCAAATCCACACAGAGAACTATCCTTTCAAAATCGGAAAACAGCTTGTATAACCTGAATGATGACCCAGTTTTAGCCATGAAATGGGCTAGCTGAAATTTCATCACTAATTTTGCACGTTACTGTTGCGTTATCTTCTGCAAGTGCAGGATTAGTGTTGTTTGTCCAAGAAGACCTTTCTGCTCTGATTTTTGATCTGTGGATCATACAGGCTGTGATTGGGTTGATTGGCCGACAATTTCCGTCTCATTCTTCATTGATGATTCTATTTGTGTGAATTACTTATTGTTACATGGTCTACGAAGTTTGCCTTTTTAATCACAGTAGTTCTACTCACAAATTTATTTATCTGGCCCTCAACTCATCCAAGAATATAACTGGAACTGGGTCCCGAGGTTCTTGTCTGCTTTGTGTAGAATCCCGACACACTTTACAGAACACTAATATCTCATCACGATCCTCATTCACTTCGATGCCAAGGATGACCAGAAAAACTCAACTGTCAGCTGATTTTGGTTTCACCATTTTCACAAAAAAATTACAATGTGCACTTATCAAGTGTGCACTTGGAATGCATACGTGGAATGGTTAAAAAGTTTTATTATTGGAAAGTTTGGGGAAGGGATGGCATTTTTACATGACATGAGGCAGTGTTGTGAAATTTCTTATTTTATCTTATCCCCATTAAACCATAGCATCAATACAGCAGGCCATGAAATGTGTCCATAGGACACTAATGCCCATGCTTTATGATCTTCTAAGTCAGAAAAGGGCCATAAGTCAAATATCGGACCAAGCCCACAATCAATCTTAACCTGTATTATGTGGTTATAAACCTATGTATAAAGTTGGGTTTTTTTATTCAATCTAAAGTTATTGTCCAGAAAACCATATTCAGGTTGGACATACAAACATACGTACATACAGTCAGATGGACAAGGGTAACACTTAATGCCCCATCATCAAATTGGCAGGGGCATAAAAAACTCAAAAGAGTATACTCAACAAAGATGCTTTGTTCCAAGATCTAAAGATGAAGACCTAGTTCAGGGAGCAAAAGAAAGATGATGATGATGTTCGCTATGATGTTTTGCTAAGCCTGAAACTACTCACTATTTATCAATTTGATTAAAATTAACATTGAAAATGATCCAATTGTGTTGTTCTCTTGTTGATAACTTGCCAATGCTATCAACTAATATAGCTAAAACCCTTATTTACTTCTGATCCGGGAAATAACTCCAGCAAATGTTGCCAAATAATATTAAACCAAGTTCAGAGTAATGTACTATGAACAGACAATAACAGTAACAACAATTTTAAACCTATCATCACTGATTCATTGGGTTATTCTCCCACCAAGTCAATGAATGGGAAAGGGTCATTAATTTGTCAGTTGAGTGAGCTATTTCCAAGCTTGGCCATTTGAAAATTGCAAGAGAGCAATTCATGGCCAACCTTGAAATGAGTCCCCCAGGTAAGAAATAAGATGACTTCTAAGTTCTATAGTACAGACTGTGCAGCCATCATGAATGGGTTGAAATTCACACGTGGACATTTTGTACAAACTCTCCAACATTTGGGTAAAAAATGTCCAATGATGGGAACAAAACATCCAACAGTTGGGAGTACAAAATGTCCAGTGATTTGGGTACAAAACGTCCAACTGGGTACAAAAAATCCTGGAACAAAATGTCCTGGGAACAAAACATCCAGAAACTACACTTAGCAGAATTTACATCAATGAAGCATGTGGATTCTGACCCACCACGATGACAGTACTGTACTTGGGACAAGTTGACCTCTGTTCGAGACAAGTGGATTTCTGTTGCAGGATGAGCAGACTTCAGTTTGGGACGAGTCGACTGGTTTTGGGACGAGTCAACTTTGGTTTGGGCTGAGTGTGCTTTGGGCCAAAAAGACTGGTTACCAACTACGATTCAGTTCAACATGCATTCTTTTTTATGGGTTCACATCACTGACACACTAAAAAGGCAAAAGTTTGCTTACCTCGATATACTTATTCCTTCGAATCAATCTGTGTCACTTGTTTTTGACTGAAACTTCAAAAGCACAGTTTGTGCCATACACATGCACAGTTGTTGTGTTTATGTTGTGTTTTCCTGAACGTGATCAGCAATGGTTTCTAGAGGGGTTATGGTATGAAAAACTAGTGACATTGAATGATTGAGTAAGTGACTGTCATCCCCTTTTAACATAAGTTTATGAGTCCAGACTCCAGACACAGGTACTTTGAACTTGGTCGGCTTTTTAGTTTAGACTTTTGTGTCATTCAACTTTACCCCCAAAATTTGTATCACACTTTCCATACTGCCATCGCATTATCTCATCGCATGAAGCTGAAAATGCATCACAAAATGTGAGGCGATACTGCATATTTTGTGCCCTGGAAAAAAAATGGTGGGACCAGGACAAAGACCTACTACACAAAACTTACTTTGACTGACACATTTTAAAATCCATAGGACATTTTGACTGGCACAAAATTCTGCTCAATATTTTAGAATCTGAGGCTGAAAAACATCAGTATAAACTTAAATTCAATTGCAAAAATAACCACAAGTCCATTCAGAAAGAAAAATAATTCTGATAACTCAAAAACAGCAAAAAAAAGTGGGCATGACTAATCATCTGATTTTTCCTGACAGAAACATGTTACTAAAATTATAACAATCGATTAAAAAGCAAATTAATGTCACAAAACCTCCATCCCCTCTCTTGAAAAGTTTAAAATTTAAGAAAACATCTAAAAAACAAGGTATACATGAGTTAATAGCTTCATCAAGTCATTTCCTCATTTAGTAGTCATTATATGTAAATTTATAATGGGTTAACAATATGTTGAAAATGACCTGCACCAAATTAAAATGACCTTCACCAACTACTTGGAAGAGGACATTTTAACCAGCACTAGAAAAAAAAGAAAGATTTCGAGCCTTGGTTGAATTCCTTTCTATTTTTACCTCCTGGGGATCTCACAGAGCTATGTAGAAAAAAATTGCGGGCATAAATCAAGTACTTATGACCCAATAATACTACATGCCAAATTTGGTTCAAATCAGCCCTTTGGTTCTGGAAATAGAAATTTCGGATGGAGCAAAAAATGGGCATCCTACTACAGGGAGCTCAAATATTGATCTACTGAGTTCCTTTGAATAAACTTGAATCTGCATCACTAAATGTAGTGCCATACCAGAAATTTGAGGATTATTATGAGTTGATTATGTGAAGATGATTTTCATGCATTTTAGGCATTTTGGGACATTACCCCACTACATGAGGAGTAGCAACTTTTGGGGGAAAAAAAATCAGAAGAGTATAAGTCACCAAGATGCTGTGTACCAAATTAGTTTAGATTTGGCCCAAAAGTAGCGAAGAACAAGACTTGGTTGAAGGAACACAAGAAAGATGAAAACTTGGCATTTTCCCTTTGCCAACAGTGTTAAAATGGACATCCCCTTACGACACCCCTTGACAAAACCTATAGCAATTTTTATGGTCCATCTGATTCCACTGGTCCTAAGGAAGCTTCATACTGCAAAACAATATTATGGTTCATGCAGTTTTTTAAACATTGGAATTTTATTTTTATTTTCTATTTTTAGCTCCTGTGTTCCCACAGGTGTGCATTAAAAGTTTTCAGGCAAAAATCAAGTACTTATGACCCAATTATACTACATGCCAAATATGGTTCAAATCAGCCCAGCAGTTCCTGAAATAGAAATTTTGAGTGGAGCCCAAAATGGGCAAGCTCCCACAGAGAGCCCAAATATTGACCTCCTGGTTACTTAGGGAACAGAGCTATCCCTGGGTGTTTAGTCCCACCAATTCAACAAAAAATTTCTAGTTATATTGTGTATAAAGTGAGACAAAGCATGAATTTCTGGCGAAACTGAATGATATTCCCCATTTATATAATAGAGTAAACCTGTCAACTGAATGAAAAACTCTTGTAATTTGTGGATAAAGTACCCTAACAATTACCTAATTCCCCTTGTTTAGAGAATTATTTGGACTTGGTACATCCAATACAGGCATTTAATCCATTATATCTTGTTTGATAGCGCTCCATAAACAAGATAGAATAGAATAAACGCACAGCTTATCTCTAGAAAACAGGAAAGCAAACAAATCCCTCTTAATTGAATACTCTTATTAACTGAATAATTTTCATTGGCAAAGTAAACTATTCAATTAACTGGTAGAGTGCTGAATTATATTTGGGCATCAAAATTTATTCATATGTCTTTGCCTTGTTATAATTTATGGGAAAGTACCTACAGGCACTCTCCCATAAATTGTAACATGGCAAAACCTTACAGACTTAATAATTTCACTTCAAAGATAATATGAAGCACATCCACTGATCATGAAGCTTTCAAGTCATGGAACCTGCATTTCAGAATAAAGCCAAAATATGGACTTCCATCACTCTACCAGTTAATACCCGAATTCCATTGTACCACGGTAGTTTGTCCATAAATTCTGGCTCTCCAGAAAATAAGAGTCTCAACTTTTCCAAAACCATATCATGCCGGCCTCATATGAACCTGTTGTGACATCAATGACATTTGGATATTTTGGAAGCAACAATACAATTTTAGAAATACGAAATAAAAACTTGAGTGCCTTTATGCTGTACACTCTGGCAAACGTCCATATTTTCCTTTTTGTTAACATTTTAGGTGTTGTATTCAATTTTTAAAGATCAGCAGTCATATAATAAACAAATTATTCCAACAGTCAGTTGATCTGGATCATCACATTAAGTATTGTTGACGAGACCAGAACAGCCAGATCAAACATGAAGCCTGCAGCGTCTTGTTTGACTCAAACGTATTTCTTCACAGAAAACAGAGTAATGCCAAACAACTTATCTACCAGATGAGTACCCCTTCCTCCACTTCAACATATTTCCTCAAACAGAATACAACTTGTATCCTTTTCCTTTTAAATTTTTCCAAAAATTTCAAAACTATATCATGTAACCTCTTCATTGGAACAAGCTAAGCAAGCTTATTCCAATGAGGGGTCATATGATATGATTTTGTTGAAATTTTTTTTTTCAACTGCTCAATTTGTAAATTATGTGACATGGCCGATTCGTTAAAACATGAATGCTTGTAAACTGTGAAGAAATATTTTGACATAAAAATGTTAAAAAATACCTGTTTCTTCAATGCTTGTAAGAAAAACTTTGTCATATCACGGTAAATATTCTTATAGTTCATTTCAACTTCAGCACTGAAATATTTAGAAAAGAGGTGAATGAATCAAATTAATCAGAAATTGAGTTACCCATTACCTAACATAATGGCCACAAGTGGTCAGAGCTATTCACAAATGAAAGTGTCAATGGCACTGCTGCTTAACTTGACTGTGTGTAGTGTTTGATGAAAAGGATTATGTACAATATTTATGAAAGGATTATGAAATACGACAAGAATTGTGACACCTATTTCCAATCTTTACAGTACCAAAATTTTACATCATGTACTTTTCACTAGATCAAAATTATTTAAATGTGACCTTAGCGAGACAGAGCTTTGCTCCTTTTGTGGAAGTATGAGGGAAACCTTGACCCACCTTTTCTTCGAATGTGCTTCCTCAAAAGATAAAAAAAAACTCATTGAGTAATTTAATACAAAATTGAATTTATCCTTTACTGTAAACAGAAAAGATACTTTTTTGGAGTAGACATTAATTCTGAGTATTTCGGAAGCTTTAAATAACTGTCTTATTAATTTCAAAAAATATATTCATGCCGTATCAAAAGGCTGTGTGCCAAACGCTCTTGCTTTTGGAAAATGTCTTAGGTACCAAAAACATATTGAGTTATACTTGACAAAAATGTATTCAAACCGCAAGGCTTCCATGACAAGGGAGAGGTGGCAGTACATCACACACATACAGCTTTGACAATGTTTTGTAGAGCAGATCGTTGTTTCCATTTAACTTTGTGTTTTTTGGAGTATTTTTTAGTGATGAACCGATATGGTAAATGAACCATCGGCTGATACCGATGTTAAAAATCTAATAATCGGCTGATACAGATGCTGATGTTCCAAGAAAATGTGTGAATACCCTGATCGATCCCTGCAAAGTTGCAATTAATTATGTGGGGTTGTGTTTCTTGGTTCCTGGTCAACTCTCCACCAAATCAACTCCCCCAGACAATTTATCCGAACGTTTTGTGCAGATCATTCCTCAATGAGAACAGAATCACCCATGTTAGATTGAGTGTGTGTCTCTACATGGACTACTACATATTCTCCCAATAAGATTAAATCCCTCACATTTAAAATTCATAGCGATCATGTGGTAACCTGTACACAGACTGACAGACACTGTCCTGACGCGGGTAAATCTGACTTATTCCTTTCTTCTCATATCAGCCATAAGCCCAATATTCAATATGTAAGTTTACAACAGACCTTTCCATTTTGAAAATCACGTGATTCTGCCCTGCCATGGACGTTTTGTACACGAGCGTTTCATACACAGCAATGTAGGATGTTTCGTACACAAGCTACAACGTTTCGTACACAGGGTTATGACTGTCTTGGGCCAAGTAAAGATATATATTTATTTAGTATTTAGTGGGGTTTAAGGTCACATACTTATGCACAATGGCTAATCGTGACCGTGACAGTTTTTACGTGTGGAGGAAGCCGGAGTACCCAGAGAGAACCACCGAGCAACGACCACCGAGCAACGACTAACTCTGTTCAAGCTCCGCTCAAGCAGAGTTACAGCAGTTGAAGACATGTGCACCATCGGCGTGCAATACGCCTTAGTACACAGCGTCATCGTGCCCCCATGTAGGCAACCGGGATAAAGTGCCTTGCCCAGGGACACAACGCGGGTCATCCCAGATGGGGATCGAACTCGGAACCTCTAGCATAGAAGCCCAACAGTCTACCACTGAGCCTACATGACGATATACCGGGTTTCGTATACGGGATTTATGAGCCAAATAATGATAACATAGCATATTTCTCCCGTGTAGACCCCCTGTCCCCACTCATCCTAGTTTAAGTAAGACAACTTACTGAGACGTCATGTAAGGATTACACCACCTATGTTAAGGATGGGGCTTAGGACTTTGAATTCCCAAGTCCCCTCCTTAGTATAGGTGGTGAAATCCTTAGATGACGTCTCAGTAAGTTGTCTTACTTAAACTAGGGGTAAGGCGGGGGGACGAGGATCCCTACATGATGATATACTGGGTATTTAACATTGCAGTAAGAAAAAAGAAAAAAATTATGACTCCAGTGTAGTAACAAAGCTGTGATTACATATCATAAGAACTGATCAAAGCTGATTAATCATCAATGAGCTCACATGATAATGTTTTGATTTTTCATCAAAGAAAGATGTTTTTACAGTCTGCGGTTCATTTTATTTCCAAATAATTTCAAATGTACGACATATTGTGGTGGTGTTGGGACGTATTAAATTCTGTTCCGTGATATTTCAAATGCGGATTTTTTTTTATATTGGATTATAATACCTTACAAAAGTAAGTAGTCTATTATTTCATATAAAAAATACTTAAAAACCCTATAAAATTTACCTATGTATGAAATGTCCTTTGATATATGTACGAAATGTCTTCTTTTTTATACCAAACAGGCAGTGTACGAAACACCTGTGTATGAAATGACACTAATCCTCCCTGGAACATGCACAATGTATTGTTTTCAAAAAAGCCGCCTTGTATAATTTACTTCACTTGTGTCCGTCTCCCTCTAGATTTTTTTTCGTAATACAGTACTTATAAGTGAAAGTGTCAATGACGCTGTAGCTTAACTTGTCTGTGTGTTGTGTTTGATGAAAAGGATAATGTTCAATGTTTATGAAAGGATTATGAAATAAGACAAGAATTGTGATAATTGAGAACATGTTAATTTCTGTTCCCTGTATGCTATGTTTTCAACAAAAACAAGAGTGCATGTATCGCTGAAACAATACAATGTCCCCTACTGGCCTAATGAGCATTAATAATTATACAAATGTTACAACCTAGATGTGATCAGCATGAATTCCATTGAAGCATTTCCAAAAAAGTCCAAAAAACTGATATTTTGGCGCTTTTTCCATATTTCCAAGGGCCATAACTCACACAAGAATAATGCAATCAGCATGAAACTCAAACTTGATCTGTAAGTCATCGTTCTATAGTAGGTTACCAAGAATGAAATCATTCGGTTGAAGCATTTCCAAAAAAAGTCTGGAAAACTAAAGTATGACTGACAGACTGACTGACAGACTGATGGATGGACAGAGTGCAAATGAAACTTGATCTGTAAGTCATCGTTCTATAGTAGGTTACCAAAAATGAAATCATTCCATTGAAGAGTTTCCAAAACAAGAGGCCCCACGGGGCCTGAAGCGCTCATCTTGTACAGAACACAATTTAAACAGAGTCCAAGAATGAGTCTACATTAAGCAAGCCATCTCCATAGGCTACACTGTCAATCCTTGAGTCCCTCAGAAGTGACAAAAATAATCTGGGCATCATGCCTTTTCTTCAGTCGATCATAAGTAAAATGTAGAGCTCCCCTATGAAGCCCCTTGATACAACCTATGTGGATTAATCTTAGTACCTCTAGAGGGTACTGAATACAAAATTTTGAATTCTTCAGCAAAATGGCCAATTCTGGCTCCCATAGAGAGCCTGTAAAGAAATTTCTTCGAATTGCACTAAGTTCAAATTTGGGCTACCATAGCGAGCCCAAATATTAACATATGGATCCGATTTGAACAAACTTGAATCTGACCCCCCTAGAGATGTTGTATACCAAATGTGAAAGCATTCTGACAAGTGAATCTGTAGAAGAAGATTTTTGAAGAAATTCCCTCATATTGTACTAAGTTAAATTTCATGTTCCCATATGGAGCCCAAATATTAACCTAGGCACTCGAATTGAACAACCTGGAATCTGACCCCCCCCCCCCCTCCCCCGAGATGTTGTATACCAAATATAAAAGCATTCCGACTGGTCGATCTGAAGAAGAAGATTTTTAAAGAAATTTCCTCATATTGCACTAAGTAAAAATTTGGGCTACCATAGTGAACCCAAATATATACCTAGGGATCTGATTTGAACAAACTTGCATCTGACCCCCATAGAGATGTTGCATACCAAATATCAAAGCATTCTGACTGATGGATCTGAAGAAGAAGATTTTTTTAAATTACCCTCCATATTGAACAAAGATAAAATATGGGCTTCCGTAGGAAGCCCAAATATTAACCTAGGGACTTGGTTTGAAAAATCTAGAATCTGACCCTCATAACAGTGATGTGTACCAAATATTAAAAGATTCTGACTGGTGGTTCTGAAGAAGAAGATTTTTAAAGAATATTCCCCATATTACCCTATGTTAAAACTTCGGGCTCCCGTAGAGAGCCCAAATATGAACCAATGAGCTTTATTTCAACAAACTTTTATCTGACCCCCCTATGAATGCTGTATACCAAATATCAAAAGATTCTGATGATTGGTTCTGGAGAAAAGATTTTTTTTAATTTTTGCAAATATGCTGACTCAGCATTTTTTCGATGCCCATTACAGAACACCCTAACATAATCGATGGCAATTTTTTTTTACCATTCAATTCTACTGGTCATAAGGATACTTCATACCAAATAAAAGCTCTCTGTTCCGTGGGGTTTGGGAAATATGGGCGTTTGAAAATATTTCTATTTTTAGCTCCCAGGGTTCCCATGGGGATGCGGGAATTTTTTTTTTTGCATGGGTCAAGTACTTATGACCCAATACTACCACAAACCAAATTTGGTTCATACTGGACCATCGGTTCAGAAAATAGAAATTTTGGGCGGGGCCAAAAATCTTACCCCTCCTATTACAAAGCCAAATATTACTTCACGAACTTCGTTTGAACAAACTTGATTCTACACCTCATATGGAAGCTCCATAGCAAATATCAAGTCATTGTACACACTGGTTCTTGAGAAGAAGATTTTTAAAATATTTTGGAGCATTTTCCCCCACTCCCTCCCTATGGGGCTGGGCATGCTGAGTTGAACAAAAATGAAATGCCCCTTTGGGACCATCACTCACACAAACTTTCACTTGAATTGGCCCAGTGGCTTTGGAGAAGAAGACCAAAACATGGTGCTGACGGACGACGGACGAGAGACGACGGACGACGGACACCGGACGACAGACGACGGACAACGGACGACGGACGACGGACGGAGTGCGATGAGATTAGCTCAGCTTGACTTTGTCAAGATGAGCTAAAAAGTCCGGAAAACTAAAGTATGACCGACAGACTGACTGACAGACTGACGGATGGATGGATGGACAGAGTGTAAATGAAACTTGATCTGTAAGTCATCGTTCTATAGTAGGTTACCAAAAATGAAATCATTCCGTTGAAGTGTTTCCAGAAAAAGTCTGGAAAGTTAAAAAATTTATAGTAATTTATATATTCTTTATACTTACCAATGACCCAGACTTAGCTGGTGCTAACTCTAACAAAACCAGGGCCAAACACAAATTTTGCCCCCCAATCCCTAAAATTTGCATCCAAAACCAAAAGAAATCATGTCCTATAGGACCTCCATACTTCGCCCCTACTGCGCATGCGCAGCGTCAAGGACGTTCCAAAATTGGCGCCAATTATCATTCTTACTGGCAGTGCCTGGTCAGCGCTATGTACTCAGCGGGGAGGCAAGAGTTCCCAACTCCTGGGAGGGCCATCCCCGTCTGGGTCATTGGTAAGTATAAAAAATATATAAATTACTATAAATTTTTTAACATTTTTATACTGTACCAATGACCCAGACTTAGCTGAATAGTAAAAAGGCTGGAGGGCCTAGGACATAGAGGAAAATCCAATAAGCTCAACTATATAAAATAGAGGCAACCCCTTAAGGAGAAAAGGAGTATTAGGCTTTACATGTATCTTTCTTATTTAATATTAAATTAGAAAGATACAATACCCTTTATAATTGAGCACAATAACATTCATGTTCTCTATTAACATCCAGTATAACCCTTATACTAATTATTTTTAAAGTAAGCCAATAAATAAAGTTAGTCCAGAGAATTGAGACTCTTTATAATCTTTTAAAAGTGTCCGAGGATTGTATATTAAAGCCCGTTTGACACTTGACATATACAAATGCTTCACACCGAGCTACACTTTAAAAATATGACATGAATGAATTTTAACATTAATATTACACTTTAAAACCATCCCGGAAGCGACTCAGAAATACTGACTTTGGAGGAGGCATTCCCTTGCTTTTCACTATAAAGCAGGTGACCTAAGGGAACACCCCCCCCCCCCCCCCCTTCCCCTTGCCCTGGGTCAAATAGCCCAGAGCGAAGAGGGCAGCCGGACGGAGTCACTGCCGGAACAGAAAGCCTGCATAACTATAGTTGCAACTGTTTAGTGGACGACATTCTGAGCAACAGATAACGGACCTAAACAATGCAGGTCTCCAGAAATGGACTCAATATTTCTGAGGTAAAAATTCGTGAATGTGGATGGCTGAGACCAATAAGCAGCCTTCATTAAATCTGTAATAGCAATACTGTTAGCATAAGCCCAAGAAGTAGCAAGAGCTCTTACTTCATGAGCAGAAATCTTAAGCACAGACTGCTGAGAAGAAGATAAACTCTCATAAGCAGTACGGATAGTTAATTGAATCCATCTAGCAATAGAATGGACCGAAATGTCCCTTCTATTAGGCATCAAAGACAGAAAGAAACGTTTTCGTCCCTTTCTGATAAACTGAGATCTCTGTTTATAGATACGTAACGCTCTAACAGGACAGAGTAAAGGCCTACGCCCGTCTGAAGACGGAAGAGCCTTAATAACAATAGGTTCCGGATATTTATTAGGAGCCTGATTCTTAGCTAAAAAACCCACATTAGTAGTGAAGGTGATAGTGTTCCCGACACTACGATAGTGAGAATCATCCACCGACAGTGCATGAAGCTCACTGACTCTTCTAGCAGAAGAGAAAGCTAAGAGAAAAGCTGTCTTATAAGATAAGAATTTGAAATCTACTGTCCCAAGAGGTTCAAATGGCTTTTCCTTCAATTTAAGAAGAACCCAAGCTAAATTCCATTTAGGAATTAACCTAAGAGTTCTGGGTCTATTTATCGAGAAGTTTCTAACCAACTTAGATAAAGAGACATTAGATCCAATTTGTAAACTATCATGATGTGCATAGGTATCAGATAACATAGACCTATAACCCTTAATAGTAACAGGCTGCAGTTTGATTTCGTCAAACAAGTATACTAGAAAGTTTGCAATGTCTGGTATAGAGGGATCGAAAATATCTACAGAATCATCCCTACACCAACGACAAAAAACCTTCCACTTAGCCGCATAGTTTAGCGAAGAGGAGGTCCTCCCACAGTTAGAAATCGCGTCCACTGCTCGTCCTGTAAAGTGCTTGCCATGCAAGAAGGACCGCACAACGGAAAAACGTGAAGGTTGAGACCTTGCGGGTTGTGATGGAGTTGACACGATTTCCCCTGCGAAAGAAGATCCTCCCGTGGAGGAAGCTTTCGCGGTAGGTCCCACAACAGACACCTGAGTAGATTTATCCACGGTCTCTGTGGAGACAGAGATGCTACCAACAGAATCTTGCATTTGAGATTGTTTTATCTTTAGCAATACTTGCTGAATTAACGGCGCTGGAGGATACGCATATCCTATCATTCCATCCCAAGGGATCGACAGAGCGTCTACTGCAAATGCTCTTGGATCCGGACACGGAGACACATACGTCTGCAACTGATTGTTGAGATGTGTCGCAAATAAGTCTATCATTGGCCGTTCCCATTGGTAGCAAATCTGATTGAATACTTGTTTGTTGAGAGTCCACTCCGACGGCAACAAGCGACCCTTTCGTGAAAGAGAGTCTGCTAGCACATTCAGACAACCCGGTATGTGACGGACCGAAAGAAGAACCTGATGTTCTAGCGCAAACAGAAGGATTCTTTCCGTTAGATTGAACAACGGAACTGAATGAGTGCCTCCCTGATTCCGTATATACGCCACTACTGTCGTATTGTCGGATAGGATTTGGACATGAGCATTGTGAATAATGTCCATCCAATGACGTAACGCAAGCCAAATTTACATCATTTCCTTGATGTTTATGTGCTTGCCCAGGAATTGCGGATCCCAGAGACCCTGGCATCTCGAATCCGTTGGGATCAATGATGCACCCCAACCTGTTTGACTGGCATCAGTCATAATGGTAAAACTCGGATCCGGCAACTGCAGCGGAACTCCCTGAGTTAACCACTGAATGTTTGCCCAAGTCTGAATCTCTTGTTTCACTTGATCTGACAAGAGAACGTCTATGTCGAGCGAATGAATTTTCACACTCCAATTCTGAGTCAAGAAAATTTGGAGAGGACGCGTGCGTAACCACCCCATCGGAATGAGATCCGCAGCGGCTCCGCACAGACCTATCAGTCTCATAAATTCTCTCGCTGTGACTTTGTCTGCGTGCAGACAATAGCGAGCGTAACAACTGACTAATTTCGCTCTGGTTAACGGCAGACGAACGAGATTGTTGTGCGTCTCGAAGCTCATTCCCAGATGTGTGAATGACTTGGACGGCATCAGATCCGACTTCTCCTCGTTTACTATAAAACCGAGACATCGGAGCAATAGAAGTAGATTCTGAACATCGTTCTGAAGCGTTAACTCGTTGCCGTACCTCTGAAGAATGTCGTCCAGGTAGGCCGACGTTACCGCAGACGAATGAGCTCGGAAATAGATCATTACCGAGTTCATTACCCGAGTGAAAGCCCAGGGTGCTAGATTCAATCCGAAGCACATCGCCCGGAATTGATACACCACTCCTAGGACTGCGAAGCGTAGATACTTTCTGAATGTCGGATGTACCATGACGTGAAAGTACGCATCTTTGAGATCTATGCTTGTTGCATAGTCGTTCACCCGAATACTCGCTCTGACCGACCGAATCGTCTCCATATAAAACTTCGGAGCGACGATCAGCTTGTTTATCCAGCTCAAATCTATGACTGGACGGAACGAGCCATCTGGTTTCGGAACCAGAAACAGATGGCTGTAGAATCCCGGAGTCTCCTGGTTTTCTACGACCTCTACCGCGTTCTTCATTAAAAGAGACTGCACCTCTGATAATAGAGCGTCTCTTTTCTGCGGATTTGACGGAAGTTGAGTCCACTTTGGACTTCGAGTTAATGGAGGCTTTCGTTTGAAGGATATCTTTAGACCTTCCGAAGTCACTCCTCTCACCCAAGGGTCGTCCGTAATCGACGCCCATTCTTGTGAAAAGCTCGACAACCTTCCGCCAACCGGTAAGCGATAGAGGTTTAAGCCATCACCTCCTGGACCTGCGAGGCCTGCGGTAGGAGAAACCACGTCCTCCACGACCCGCACCTCGTCCCGTCGACCTCGGGGCGTCCAACCGGTTGTCCCGGCCCGAAGGACGTCCCGAACGTGAGTCGCTACCTTGATGGTCTCTCAAATAAGACCAAGAGGACGCACCGGAACCTCTATAGGAACCTCTCTTGGGCGCATTAGACCCAGAAGTGCCTGTCTTATTCTTGTCTGCCGTATCCGACTTCTTAGAAGCAGATTTGAACAACAGAGAATCCGAAGCTTTCTTTGTAATTTTATCATAAATAGCAGAAAGCTTGCCGTCAAAGAGAAGTTCTCCAGAGACCGAAGCGACTCTGAGAGAGTTCTTCACCTTAGTATCCACGAGTGTGGATGTAGCTAGGGCTGCGTCACGTCTAACCAACTCCAGGTTTGCCACTGAAAGGGCGGAGTTACACGTGGAATAAGCTACTGCCCTTGAAAGAAGTCTTAAAGAGGATTGTATATCCTGAAATTCTTTCCCTTGAAGGCGCAGTGATAACGCCTTAGTAAGGTGATCTGCGTAAGATAAGGCATATAAACTGGCTCTGTTAGACGAAATAGCTGTTTCCAACACGGCGGTTGGAATAGAAGCCGACGACGGTAATGATAGCTCTAAGTCTTCCGCCTCGTCGTCCATACGCAGAGGAACTCTCGGAATACCCTGTCCTGCCGTGTCGAATTTATTCCTTGCAATAAATGAAAGGCAGGTTGAGAGTATTGGCGGACAAGAAACCTGCTTTCCCCGTTTTAGAAGCAAGTTTAAATATAGCGTCGTTCAATAATTCAAATGTTCTTGCAACATTATTGGACTGCGACGGAAACTCAGGAGCGATGTCCCTGAAGCGCTCGAAAAATTCAGAGTCCAATGACGCTATAATCCTCTTGTCCGGAACCGCAGCAGTCTGGCCCGACGGAACAACTTGAGGGAGAAAGTGCCGGATGAAGTCCACGGCAGCTTTATGTTGTTCCAAAAGGGATAGCTCCAAATCATCCGTATCCCTTTCACCATCCGGTCGGACCTCATGATGCTCCCGGTCGTCCGCCCCCGATGCTTCGGCGGAGCGTACCGACCCAGCGCCGTCGGATAATTCCCGATCCGACACCGTTTCTGTCGGCTGCTGGGATGCTGCGATAAGTTGTGCTATCTGCACAAGTACGTCCGGCATCGAGACCTGCGGAGGCACAGTCTTTCGCTGCTTCGCCGAGGGCAGCTCCGCATCTGATGGCTCCCGCATACTTTTTCTATGCGAACGTCCGGAGTCCATCGGCCTCGTGTCCCTGGCTGCCGGATGGTGTGACCTGGTCGCCGAAGAATCCCTGATCGGCGAAGCTGGTAAGATATCGGCGGTCACGCAGCCAAGGTGCGGTCATGTGCGCTGACGAGAAGAAGAAGCCTGAGCAGTCTCCGCGCACTGCCTATACAACGGAGAGTCCCGAGCGACGGACGTATGCTCCGCTTGCGACACATTTTGTACAACAACATCTGGTCCCAGATGTTGTTGTACGAGAGAGGAGCCTCTCTCGCTCGCGGCCCGGCTGGACCTGGACGAGCTAGGAACCGGACTCAAAGGCTTCCTCCGATCTCGCCTACTATCCGCCGTCACTGGGTGTGCACGTTGAATGTTTATAGTGCTCGCATCACCCAACATTTCCTCCTGGACCGCATCGGACGAACCGGGTTGCCGAACCATTCGGTGAATGGACGCTACACCGGGCGGGCTAGCGGACATTTGTTTAATCTCCATGAGCACTTTTGCCGCTAGCTCTGTATTCATTTGTGACGACGGAAGCGCACTTGCGGAAGATAACATGGAAACATCACCCTGTTCTTGTTCCTCTGAAATAGAAACTGAGAGAGTAGAGTGACCTTGCGGAGAAAGAGCCGGCATCGCCCTTTCTCCAGTAACAACATACCGTGACACACGTTTCCAATGTTTGTCATCCCAATATTGACATATAGAACAGGGATTAGCGCGAGAACACTGACTACAATTAATACAATGATCATGAAAGTCAGAGGAAGATTTCTTCCCATTACAATTTGAACAATATCCTTTCATTGTGAAAAGTCAACAACAAGTCCTAGTTACTCGCACAAACCCCTGACACAAAGATACATAATAACATGATCCATTAATAATGAAAAAACAATTGCAAATCAAAATAATTTTTGAAAAATATTTTTTCAGCGATGCCCAAGTTTCTGAAAAGTAACGTTGAGCCCCGATGGATCCGATGGCTAAGTGTGGTCAAAAATTTTAAATTTATATTAAATAATTAATGCGACACTTACGGATAATAGAAATGTATCTTATAGTGAGATAAACTACACCAAAGGCAAACAGCCCCCCTCAAAAAAGGCTGTTGCCAATGTAAACAAACAGTGTAAAACACCAGAAAACATGACTCCAGGCACTGAAAAAACTGGCCCGAAATCAGTCATCAAAATTACACTCTATCTGATGCAAGACAGAGACTCCCAGGGGAGAATCTGCAGAACATCAGATGGAAGATGCAGAACACAACGTTTATACACCCATGGGTGAAAACGTAACTATGGGGAAAATAACAGAAAACATTCTGTAACCAAGCAACTCTCCCAAGAGAATTTTAGAAATGAACTTTCTCAAAAATATGCCAAAAGCATGGGAGAATTGCAAGGGGGGACTTAGAAGGCCAGGGGAGAGGAAACACTGAATAAGCAGTGCAACATTTTAGCAAGAATGACAACAAGAGGCCCATGCCTCGAAAATAGGCAACTTAACATAATTTCATAAAAAATTTTAAGTACAGCCCTGATTATTTTTTGTCACTCCTTTTTCCTCTCCTCCTTCTATATCCTCCTTAGAATCACCATTTCTCCAATAATTACGTGTCTGGCATTCTTTAAACTGAGATTTACAAGCACAAAGATCAGTGAGATGTTGACTGATGAAGGGCCAAACAGAGAATGATAATTGGCGCCAATTTTGGAACGTCCTTGACACTGCGCATGCGCAGTAGGGGCGAAGTATGGAGGTCCTATAGGACATGATTTCTTTTGGTTTTGGATGCAAATTTTGGGGATTGGGGGGCAAAATTTGTGTTTGGCCCTGGTTTTGTTAGAGTTAGCACCAGCTAAGTCTGGGTCATTGGTACAGTATAAAAATACTGATATTTTGGCGCTTTTCCATATTTCCAAGGGCCATAACTCACACAAGAATAAGGCAATCAGCAGGAAACTCAAACTTGATCTGTAAGTCATCGTTCTATAGTAGGTTACCAAAAATGAAATCATTCTGTTGAAGCGTTTCCAGAAAAAGTCCGGAAAACTGATATTTTGGCACTTTTCCATATTTCCAAGGGCCATAACTCATACAAGAATAATGCAATCAGCATGAAACGAAAACATGATCTGTAAGTCATCGCTCTATAGTAGTTTACCAAAAATAAAATCATTCTGTTGAAGCGTTTCCCAAAAAACTCCGGAAAACTGATAGTTTGGTGCTTTTCCATATTTCCAAGGGCCGTAACTCACACAAGGATAATGCAATCAGCATGAAACTCAATCTTGATCTGTAAGTCATCGTTCTATATTATTTTACCAAAAATGAAATCATTCCGTTGAAGCGTTTCCAAAAAAACTCCGGAAAACTGATATTTTGGTGCTTTTTTTCCCATATTTCCAAGGGTCGTAACTCACACAAGAATAATGCAATCAGCACGAAACTCAAACTTGATCTGTAAGTCATCGTTCTATAGTAGTTTACCAAAAATGAAATCATTCCGTTGAAGTGTTTCCAAAAAAACTCCGGAAAACTAAAGTGTGACTGACAGTCTTAAAGACTGACAGCCCTACAGACTGACAGATGGACAGAGTGCAAACCTGTAGTCCCCTCCGGCGATGCCGGTAGGGGACTAATAACATGAGGTGTAGACTGTACTAAAGAAATGAGGGGTGGGTAAATGTTGCCCTCACAGTTAATGTATGTCAACAAAAGTTACCAACTTACAGTGAAATTATTCCAAAACGAGTTATCCCATCAAGTTACAATGAAATCCCTTCATAAAAACGGCCTGTAGACCATGCTAAAGGTTTTCAGGCTTCGGGCCTGTGAAGCCAACACAGTTGACCGATCGCAACCAAAAGGGGACGTTCTCATCTAGAAATTATACTGAGTCATCCTACCAAGTTACAATAAAATTCCTTCATCAATACAACCTATAGACTATACTCAAGTTTTCGGGCTTCAAGGCCCCTGTAGCCGTGACAGCTGACCAATCGCGACCAAAAGGGGATGTCCTCATCTAGAAATTATATGGAGTCATCCTACCAAGGTACAATGAAATCCCTCCACAAATACTACCTGTAGACTGTGCTAAAGGTTTTCAGGTTTTGGGCTCGCGCAGCCGTCACGGCTGAATGATCATGACCAAAAGGGGACATTCACATCTAGACATTATATGGAGTCAACCTACCAAGGTACAATGAACATGACATGTAGACTGTGCTAAAGGTTTTTGGGTTTTAGGCTCGGGCAGTCGTCACGGTTGACAGATCGTGACCAAATGGGGAAGTTCTCATCTAGACACCATACAGAGTCATCCTACCAAGTGACAATGAAATCCCTCCATATTAAATATGACCTGCAGACTGTGCTAAAAGCTTTTAGGTTTTGGGCTTGGGCTGCCATCACACAGTTGACAGATCATGACCAAAAGGGGACGTTCTCATCTAGATATTATCCAGAGGCATCCTACCAAGTTACAATGAAATCCCTTCATACATACGACCTGTAGACTGTGCTAAAGGTTTTCAGGTTTGGGGATTGGGCAGCCATCACGGTTGGCCGATTGCGACCAAAAGGGGACATACTCATCTAGACATGACTTCAAACCTACATATGAAATTTTGTGATGATCGGACAAGAACTACGGGGTGTAGCCTGTATTAAAGGAAAATGTGAACAGACTCACCGACTTCCACACGCATGATGGCAATTGCTTGTCTTGACTTTGTCAAGTTAAGCTAATAAATCAAAAATGAAACCGGCACTGACAGTCTGACACTATTTGTTTTAATAAGAATTGTACGATTTTCAAAATGGAGTAATTTAGGAAAGCTCAATTTTAAACAACGATGTTACAACTTAAGAAATTGGGCCAGGATTTCTGTGTAATAAGAATCGTACATGACCATGTGACAAACTGAAATTGTGGCTAAACTTTAAATTATTCATAGAATATTAAAACATACAGAATTCTGGAATCAATAGTGTTGACACATTCCCCAGAAGTTTCACGTGTGAACTCTGTTTTTGACGATATAGTGAGTAAAAAAACGTTGGTTTATTTTGACCTTATAACAATCTGCGCACCCCTATCAGCAAAGGATGCCCTTTTCTGCCGATGCCGATGATTCGCCGATTAGGTTCATAACTACTAGTTTTGTTATTTTGTATTTGAAAGTAAAAGTATAGGTTTTTTAATAACAAAAAAAAAATTGTGATAATTGAAAATATATTAAGTTCTGTAACCTACAAGCTATGTTTTCAATAAGAATAATTTGAGGTGTAGACTGTACTAAAGAACTGAAGCTTGGTTGATGTGTCCCTCACAGTTAACAAATGTCAACCAAATTTACCAAGTTACCATAAAATCATTCCAAAACAAGTCATCCTACCAAGTTACAGCTGACTGATCACAACCAAAACATGATAGTCTCATCTAGATATCATACCAAGTAATCCTACCAAATTACAATGAAATCCCTTCATAAAAAACCTGTATACAGTGCTAAAAGAATCTAGGTCATGTGCCCAAGCAGCAGTAACAACTGACCGATCTTGATCAAAATACAACATCATACCAAGCTATCCTACCAAGTTACAATGAAATCGCTTCATAAATATGAACTGTAGACTGTGCTAAACAAATCTAGGTCAAGTGCCTCTACAACCATCATGGTTGACCGATCATGGCCAAAATAGGACTTTTCTCATCTAGATATTATACCAAGTTATCCTACCAATTTACAATGAAATCCCTTCATAAATGCTACCTGTAAGCTGTGCTAAAGAAATCTAGGTAACATGCTCCTGCAGCCATCAGGGTTGACAGAACCCAACCAAAATAGGACGTCCTCATCTAAACATTATACAGAGTCATTCTACTAAATTACAATGAAACCCCTTCATAAATACACTGATGTGCTAAAGGTTTTCAGGTTTTGGGTCTGCGCAGCCATCATGGTTGTGCCATCATAACCAAAATATGTCATTCTTATCTAGACATGACCTCGAACCTGCATATGCAATTTCGTGATGATTGGACAAGAACTACAAGATGTAGTCAGTGCTAAAGAAAATGTGAACAGACTAACAGACTCACAGACTTCTGCATGTGTGATGGCAATAGCTTATCTTAACTTTGTCAAGTTTAGCTAAAAATGGAAATTTCTAGTAATTTCTGTATTTATCATACCTACCACTGACCCAGACATGCTGGCAATTCATAAGAATTCAGGCCAAATGCTTAATTTAGAGCCCATCCCCAAAATTAAGCCAAAATAATAAAAAAAACTAGTCTAGTATAGGCCTCCACACATAGCATCTGCCTATGCGCAGAGCCAAGGAAGCATCCTCAATTCCTGCCAATAACCATTCTTTTGTGATGCCTGCAGGGTGTTAGTTAGTTCTTATGTAGGGGGAGAGGTGTAAGTGAATAACTCATGGAAGGGCACTTCCTATCTGGGCCAGTGGTAAGTAAGACAAGAGGGGGAGGACATACCCCAGGGCATACCCCCACAGTTCATACCACCAAACAATGACAAGATAAGAAATGAATCATGACACTGTGAAAGCTATTCCCATAAACAATCTTCATTCCAAATTTCATTGAGAGCTGTTAAACCCAAACCAGAGATATGAGGCGAACAGACAAAAAATTGGCTATTTTACAAGGCAAGCAGCAAAATTATTGTCTTTGTTTTACAGCAAGGTAATTGTGAAGGCCAGAAGTCCCTGTTACCGAAGTCTAGTGACAATAGGAACCATCTACATGAGATGTAGAACAAAGACATAATGCCACATATGGGGAGGTAATTTGCATGTATTTGCTTTGTTTTACTGCAGGGACATAACTCAATTAAAAGCCTTTCCCATCAACAATCTTCATTCCAAATTTCATTGAAATCTGATAACCCAAACCTTATAGAACAAAGACATAATGCCACATGTGGGGAGGTGATTTTCATATATTTTTTGGGCTTTACTGCAGGGACATGACTCAATTGAAAGCCTTTCCCATAAACAATCTTCATTCCAAATTTCATTGAAATCTGATAACCCAAACCTTATAGAACAAAGACATAATGCCACATGTGGGGAGGTGATTTGCATATATTTTTTTTGGCTTTACTGCAGGGACATGACTCAATTGAAAGCCTTTCCCGTAAACAATCTTCATTCCAAATTTCACTGAAATCTGATAATCCAACCTGAAATATGAGGCAAAAAGACAAAAAATTGACTATTTTACGAGGCAAACTGCAAATTTTCTAGGGTTAAAAAAGGGGTTAAGCCAAAAGGTGAAAAGTAAGAAATATTATTAGACACTCATTTGAAAGCCATTGAGATCCAATAAACCAAACCTGAGATATGATGCGAACAGACAAAAAATAGCATATTTTTGTATATTCAAAGGGCCATAACTCACAGAAAAAATATTCCAACAGGAAAATGGCTGATGCTGCTTAAAGATCTCATGATAATGAACATCTGTATCAAATTTCATCAAAATCTGAGCAGTAATGTTGAAGCTATAGCACGAACAGACATCTGAGTGTGGATGGACAGATGGACTGACAGACGCCCAGATGCACAGACGCATGGATCCACAGACAGGTGCAATCCAGTATACCCCTCTTTTTGAAAAAAAAGTGGGGGCATAAACACATAAATTACTAGAAATTTCCATTATTTATCCAGCATACCACTAGCCCAGACATACTGAATAGATAATAGGATGGAGGGCCAACACAGGACTGAAAGGAAAAAAACAATAACAAGCAGGCTATTGCTTATTCCAAACAGAAGACATCTCTTACAGGTTGTTAAAGGTAATATAAGGATTTATTCACACCCATGAATGATGGATAATTATCACTGTTGGATGCAATACCTATAGAGATACGAGAATCCAATATTAAAAAGACAATAGCATATCCTAGCTATTTGTTCGGTGAAGGGGACCAAAATATAATTGCAGTCCAGAGGTATCAAGATTACGAGTGATGAGTTATTGTATGGAATGAGGTCATGACTTCTGAAACTAAAAACAACAAAAAAATAAATGTCACCATTGATTATGGTCCACCTATAGCTGAGAGAGAGGAGCGCAGTAAACCAACATGACAGCCAGAACAGTGTCATTTGTGCACAAAGCACACTAAGGTGTATCCCCGCATTTTCAGTTTGCCATCACGATGGTCACAAATCAATTCACATTCTCTGACAAAAGTGGCACTACAGGCATCACATGGAGCCGGATCAAAAATCCCAAACCTTTATGCACATCTAGAGACCCACCAAAACATATGAACACACTTTCAATGTTTAGAATTAAAACTCCTAGGAGCTTTTAGCCAGAAACCGATTCTCAAAACACAAAAGTAGTGCCACATGGGGCCGAATCAAAAATCCAAAATATTTTTGCACATCTAGAAACCCTACCTGAACATATGAACATACTTTCAACAATCAAAATCACATATCCTAGGAGCCTTTTGTAAAAAATTTTTAATTTTATAGAAAATTTCCTTTCTTATTATACCAACCACAATTGTTTGCACTACAGTGGAAGTCCCTAACTCGGAAGATATACTCTCTATTTTGATCTTTCCCAAGGGATTTGGGAAAGAAAAGTGGTGCAAAAGCACCAAGAAAAAATAAGCCAAAACTGGGTCGAGTGCTACCGGCGCACACCCAGTAGGCGACGCTCTTCTCCTAGTACAGATTCACGGCTTCCGGTACCAGTGCACAGTCAGTAACTAATGAATCATTCTTTTGAATCTGCCAACATTGGAGTTATGTGATCAGAGGGGAGGAAGGATTCTTAACTGAATAAGAAGATGGAAGGGCCTCCATGTAAACAATTGTGGTAGGTATAATAAGAAAGGAAATTTACTATAAAATTTAAATTTCTTATCAACCTACATTACAATTGTTTACTACAGGCTGAATAGACAATAGGATGGAGGGAATTACAAAACCAACCCCCACATAACCCAATTGCACCGTAACCGTGGACAGAGGAAGAGGTCCCTAGGCCTATCAAACCATAGCATCACAATCATTTGTAAAAGACAATGAGAGATGAGGCGTACGGTTCTGTGCAACGCACAGGCAGAAAGAACAGAAAAAGCACAGAGCTGGAACTGACCTTGTAAGAAGCCGAATGGCTGGGGTAGACAACAGCCTGAGCAGAAGAAAGAGGGCCCATAGTACAAAGGTCCTCTGCCTGCTCCTGCAAATGACACAGATAGGTGGAGAAAGTAGCATTTCTCCAGTAGGCTGCCTGCATAACATCCGACAACTTGACGGAGTTAGCATAAGCCCAAGAGGTAGACAAGGCATGCACCTCGTGGACAGAAATACAAATGGTAATACAATCGTCAGACGCTTGATGAGCGTAAGCCACGGGAATAGCAAGACAAACCCATCAAGAAATGAATTGAAGAGAGATCTTCTGTCGACCAGGAATAAGATACAGAAAAAAATTGTTTCCTGCCTTTCCTAATGAACTGCGTCCGATTGAGATAAATGCGAACTGCACAAACCGGACAGAGCAAAGAGCGATCACCCTCAGCAGAAGGAAGAGCTCTGATACAGATAGGAGGTGGAGTCGTTTCTGGTATCTGATTCTTGGCCAGAAAGGAGCAATCAGTGGTAAACGTAACAATGTTGGGAGAGCTCCTGAAAAAGGCTGGATCAACTGAGAGGGTGTGAAGCTAACCCGTCTGGCTGTGGCAAAAGCCATCAGAAAAGCCATCTTGTATGTGAGAAAACGCATATCCAC
Organism: Pictodentalium vernedei; assembly: GCA_031216915.1. NCBI lineage: Eukaryota > Metazoa > Mollusca > Scaphopoda > Dentaliida > Dentaliidae > Pictodentalium > Pictodentalium vernedei. Next base: position 215,469,279 of record CM062295.1, on the reverse strand, counting down.
CTGAGATAAAGGTTCGAATGGTGCCCCCCTCCCCCCCCCCCCCCCCCCCCCCAAGCAAAGCAGCACCCAAGAAAGATTCCATCTTGGGGTAAGCAGCAAAGTCCTAGACCTTTTCAAAGAAGAGCGCCGAACAAGCTTGGAGAGGTATGGATTAGTGCCGATACGACGCTGCACAACATACAAAAAGGTCTCCGAACCTGTACCCATTGATGGTAACAGGATGGAGACCCCGAGAATCAAACAGATATACTAGAAACTCCACAATCTGTGATAGCGAAGGATCGGCATAATCAACAGAGTAATCGGCACACCATCGACAGAAGACCTTCCACTTAGCCGCATAGGCTAAACCAGTGGAGAGCCTCGTTGAAGAAAAAATGCACTCCACTGCTCGTCTCGAAAAACTTCTACGGAGGAGACAGGACTTGACAAAAGATATGCGTGAAGGCACAATGAAGTCGGGTTGACTTGAAACCTCCTCGGGTGATCTTGGCAAAGAAGGTTGCGACGTAGAGGGAGACATGCCGGAACCACAACCAACAGAGAGCGGAGCTGAGTGATCCACACCCGCTGAGGCAATGGGAACAATCTGAATGATTCTACAACTGCAGGTTCGTATCTTGGCTAGAACCTGAGGCAGAATCGGAACCGGCGGGAAGGCAAAGCCGACAAGACCATTCCATTCGAGTGACAGAGCGTCCATGGCAAAAGCCAGAGGATCTGGACACAGTAACACACAGCTAGGACGTTCAGACAACTGTGAATGTGACGAACCACCACACCGTACATGGGAACCGAGTGTGTGACGCCCTGGTTCCCAATGTAAGCAGCCACTGTCGAATTGTCGGACAACAGAAGGACCTGGCGATTCGAAAGGTGGGGGATCCACTGCCGGAAACCCAGAAGAAGAGCAAGAAGCACCTTCTGGTTGATGTGAATAGCTGATTGATCCTGGTCCCATGCCCCATGAAGGGAAAGACCTAGAGGATCCAACTTCACACCCCATCCAAGATCGCTGGCGTCTGCCATCAGAACATGATCAGACGCGGGTAAGTCCAATGGAACTCCCTGCATAATCCACTGAACATCCGTCCAGGGGAGAAGGTGATGATGAAGAGACACCGGTAACTGAAGCACCAGATCCAGAGGATCAACATTCAGCTTCAATGACTGAGCAGAATGTGTTGGACAGGTCTGACATGCAGCCGACCTAGAGGAATGAGATCTGTCACTGAACCGCAGAGACCGAACTGCTGGAGAATACTCCGAGCTGTCGCGGACGTGGACTGGGACAGAGTCAGGGCAAAAGCTGAGAGAAACACAGCCCTTGCCCAGGGAACCGCCACCATATTCAGCTGAGTAAGAAAGTCCATCCCCAGATGACAAAACGACTGAGAAGGGACCAGGTCCGATGTTCTCCTCGTTGACTCTGAACCCTAGCAAAGTGAGCAGACTCAACAGTGTGTTGACATCTGACTCTTAAAAGGCAGCATTGGAAAGCCTATGGAGGATATCATCTAGATATGCCGAAGTAGTCACCCTGGACTGTGGGCGATGGAAGGCTATCACATGCGACATCAGTCGGGTGAAGGCACAAGGAGCCAGGTTGAGGCCGAAGGGCATGGCCTTGAACTGGTAAACTCGCCCCAGAAAACCGAACCTGAGATACTTTCGCAATGTCCAATGAATCGGAACGTGAAAGTAAGCATCTCACAGATCTTTGCTGGAAGCAAAATCTCCCTGGTGAATGGAGCGGCGAACCGACCTGAAAGTCTCCATGCTGAATTTGGGAGCAATGATAGACTGGTTCAGGATACTCAGATCGATAACCAGTCGGAATCGGCCGTCCTTCTTCTGCACCAAGAACAGGCGGGAATAAAATCCCACTGAATGAAAGTTCTTGATGACCTCGATCGCCCCCTTTGACAGGAGATTGTTTACCTCTGTGATCAAAAGTTCCCGACGTGTAACGTCTAAAGGAACTTGTGTTGGAAGAGGCACTCTCGACAAAGTGGGGTTCCTCTGGAAGGATATCTGCAGCCCGGACCAAACAACATCTAACGCCCAAGGATCGGATGTGATTGTGGCCCAATGGTCTGTGAACTCTGATATCCTCCCTCCAACCTGGGACGAATCGAGGTGAGGACCTTCATTTCGAGGCCAGTGAGAGAAGAAACCACCTCCTCTACTATATGAAGAATCCTGAGTCCTCCCTCTAGACTGATGACGCTTACTCTTACACCGTGAGTAATAAGTGGAAGCGGCGGCAGGAGGATCAGCCCTGGGCTTTGCAGAGGAAGCAGAAGGGTGCTTGTTAGGCTTTGGATGGCCCCTGCCTCTAACAGAAGGCTGATCAAGCTGACGAAGCAGCAGCTGATCTTTGGAATGACATAAGATGTCATCGCGGAGCGTTGCCACGGAACCATGGAATAGTCGCGGACCCGCCAAAGAAGCAGATCGATGAGCAGCATGCTGCCTCTCAGGAAGGAAATGGTTTGTGTCCAACACAGCGTCCCAGCGAAACTAATTTAGTTAGCCGTGTTACAGGCATGCGTGTGAGTAAGATGCATGAGCGCCTTGAAAGCACATGCAAAGGAGCCTGTATGTCATCAAACTTATCTGGAGGCAGATAATAATAATAATTTAATAATAATTTATTTATATAGCGCTTTTCCCAGCGAAACGCTACTCAAAAGCGCTGAAAACATAGGTAATGGTAACAATGGTATAATCAGCGGCCGAAGGCTGCTTGAAAGAGATGGGTTTTCAGAGCTTTCTTGAAGTGATCTGCATTTAGGGTTTTTCTAAGGTTCTGAGGGAGGGCGTTCCAGAGTGAGGGAGCTGCAAAAGTGAACGATCTCTTCCCTGCCGTTGATCGAATTCGAGGTACAACAAGGAGACTCTCAGAAGCTGATCTGAGATACCTCAACGGTGTGTGTACTTTGATGACCTGCTTAAGGTAGATTGGTGCTTTGTCGCTATGTAAGATGTTGTGTGTCACCGCCAATACCTTATACTTAATGGGAGACTCAACTGGCAGCCAATGCAGAGATTTCAGGATTGGTGTAATGTGGTCATATTTTTTCGCACCGGTAATGATCTTAGCTGCTGTGTTTTGAATACGTTGAAGCAGGTACATTGATTTCAGAGGAAGGCCGAAATAGAGAGAGTTGCAATAGTCCAAACGGGACAGGACCAAAGACTGTATAACAGTTTCCAGAGTGTTTTGGTCAAGTAGCTTTCTGATTTTGTTGATGTTTCTTATTTGGTGGAAGCAGCTTTTGCTCACTTTTGTGATTTGGTTATGCAGATCAAAGCAATCATTAAAAGTGAAACCAAGGTTTAGGGCAGTTTTACTTGAGCTAACTGTGCTATTGCCTATTTTCAAGCAGTTAATTGGAATTTTGTCCAGCTGATGTTTGGCGCCTAACTGTACAAATTCAGTTTTATCATCATTTAATTTCAGAAAGTTTCTCCCCATCCACTGTCGAATATCCTCAATGCATGCCTCCAGTGTTGTTAAGGAGTCATTCATATTGGAAAGATCAGCAGACAGATACAGTTGGGTATCGAATTTACAGAGTGCTTCCTTATGTGATCCCCAAGTGGTAGGGTGTAAACTGTGAACAGTAAGGGTCCGAGTACTGAGCCTTGGGGGACGCCATATTTTAGCTTGACGGGCTCTGATAGAGTGTCGCATATTTTCACAGATTGCGTTCGGTCACTTAAGTAGGAACGTACCCACTCAAGGGCAGATCTGCGTATTTTGAGTTGTTTTTCTAACCGCGACAAAAGAGTTCGGTGGTCAATCGTATCAAATGCAGCAGACAGGTAGAGCAGCACGAATGAAGTTAGCCTTCGATCGTCCATCGAATTCAGCACATCGGAGCAGATAAGCAGCTAAAGCAGAGACGACGTGATCTGAGAGAGAAAGCATGCCCAGCATCACTCTCGATAAGCCCAACAGGGACTCCAGAGTCGCCATAGGAATAACGGCCAACTTGGACTTGGAAAGCCCGAGGGAGGTGGGGTCCTGATCCATGACCGTCAAAGTGTGGCAGAGTGACGGATTAGCGGAATCGTAGGCAAAAAGGTGGAGGCAAAAAGGTGTCAGCCCTGGTGAAGAACAAAGTCATCATAGCCTTGGAACTCAGCTTGAGTCCAAAGCTGTAAATGCTTCAACCAACTGGCACGGTTGAAGGCACCCGAAAGCAGGTTGCTCCATAAGCTGTAGGCGCACGACCGATGATCGCGGCCTGACACCGTCGGCTGGTCTGAAGGTTTGAGATCTGGAAGGAACTCAAACACAAAGTCAAGAGCTGCCCCTAAGTCAGAAGACTGTTGGCTCTCGAGGTCAGGTATGTCTGACCCATCCTCTGAGTCAGAAGACACATAGCCCATCATTGGCAAACCAGCCGATGCCTCCCATGGTGTAGGCACACCTGAGGGATCAGAAAGTGGCCTGCTTCCAATCCTGGGAGGCGGCGCCGCGGGGGGTGCCTGAAAACCACTAGTAGCCTCGCTGGAGGTAACAGGAAGACTCTTGGAAAGAACCTGAGTGAGCAAGGAGAGGGCCTCCCTAAGCTCACGGCCTGTGTCGGCCAGTTCGATGTGGGAACGAACCGGCAAAGTGGCTTCACTCCTGAACCTTTTAACCAGCGAACGGTCACAATCCTCGACGTGTGGCAGCCGAAACATATGAAGGCAGATGTGTATAGGGGTATGACACACCCCGAGGATCTACAGTGCGGGAACTCAGAAGAGTCGCCGCGGACCCCTGGGGGACAGAAGGTCCAGGATGCACAAAAAGCGTCGGCCCCGCAAAACTGGAGTGTGTGGACAGAAACGTAACAGAGTCCATGGTGACCCCCACCATGATCATCCGAATCCAATGAGAAACTGCTGGGCTCAACAGCTGAGAGACCACAGCAGAGGATTCAGTCGGCAGCCCCTTCCGACTTCGCTGAGTTGAAGTCAGGGATGGCTGAGGCCGATACCCCATGTCCACACTATCAGACATCTCTGCAGACCCCTGCAGGGTTAAGCCGAGGCCGACTGAAATGGTGACCGGTGACGTAGCAGAAGGAACAGCAGTAGCAGCAGACAGACAGGAGCTGTTGAAACCGGTGGAAAAGTGGAGAGAGCAACTGGCTCGGCTCCAAAGGAGGAGTCACAACTCTAGTGACAGCCTCAGATGTCGACTGGAGAGGGGCCACAGTCCTGGAACCAGGCACCTCTTCACCAGACAACTCAACAGCTCCCCCAGTATCCACCACAGTTAAAGACTGCACATCCCCCACGGAGGGGGTATAACTCTCACCAGACATGGTCGTGTGGGACGATATGTACTAATGCCGCACAAACAGGGTTAGTATTGGTTGAAGTCAAGTGCACTATCAACATGCAGTATGCCTTAGTACATGGGCAATCAGGATTAAGTGCCTCGCCCCGAGAATACAATGCAGGTACCCCTGATCAGGATTGAACCATCTACCTTTCAGTTTGTAGTTCAATGCCGTAACTACTAAGCTACTGCACACCCCAATGGACATAGTAAATATCCAGAGTAATTAACAGGTGGTAAGGCATGAATGACAATAGGAGCAGGTAACTTATGTGGTGCCTGATTCTTGAAAAACTATTTGCGTAGTGAAGGCAATAGAATTACCCATACTACAGTAATGAGAATCTTAGAGAGCATGAAGCTCATTAACTCTTCAAGCCATTGCAAAAGTGAAAAAGAATACAGTCTTGAATGTCAGAAACTTAAACTCCATTGAATCGAGGGGTTCAAAGGGAGCTTCTTGGAGTTTTAAAAGAACCCATGCAAGATTTTACTTAGGAATTAGCCTAAATGTCCTTGGCCTTTTAATGAAAAAATTCATTAATAATTTTGACAAGGATTGATCCGAACCTACATTAATTCGGCCTTTGTGAGCATAAGTGTCTGACAACATAGAGTGGTATCCTTTCATGGCGATAGGTTGTAATTTTTTAACAGCAAAAAGAAACACTAGGAAATTTGCGACGTTAGGAATTGTTGAATGCATATAATTGATGCCAATGTACTGGCACCAAGCAAAGAAAACACTCCACTCAGCAGCATTCTTTAAATAACAGGAGGTTTTCCTTAGGCAGAAATGCAGTCCATTGCTCTTCTGGAAAAATGTTTATGGCTGAGGAAGGACCTGACAACAGGATGTGATGGTTGAGAAAAGCCAGACTGTAGTGTAGCTTGTAGGTTTTGCCTTGAAACAGTAGGTCCTTCCACAGTGTGTCGAGCAGCAGAGGTCTGAATAGGCTGACCCATGATCTCTGAGGAGTTGTTTGCTTTTCTGAAGCACTTGAAGTATTAATGGAGCTGGAGGAAAAGCACAGCCAATGACTCAGTTCCAAGATATGGCCAGAGCATCTATTGACAAGACTAACGTATCCTAGTATGGACAGATAAATGTCTGAAAGTGAGTGTTTCATCTTGAGGCAAAAGGTTCTATCATAGGGCATTCCCACAGATGCCGATAGCTAGAAAGACTTTCCTGTTGAGAGTCCATTCTGTTGGCAGAATCCATCCGCGCCTAGACAACCAGGAATGTGGCTAACTGAAAGAAAGATGTTTTGGTCCTGAGTGAACAAAAGCTTCTGTTAGACTGAATATTGAAATAGAGTGGGTCCCACCTTGGTTGTGCAGGTGAGCTACAACTGTTGAGTCATTTGAAAGAATCTGAACTTGAGACTTTGAAAGTGACTTTTCCAGTGAGATTATTTCTCTATTTATTGCTGTTTAAGGTCACATATTTCTGCACAATAGCTAATCTAGGCCACGATAATTTTACGGGTGGAGGAAGCTGGAGTACCCGGAGAGAACCACTGAGCAATGGTGAGCAACTGTCAGCTCCCCAATATACTAACTCCACACAAGCAGTGTTAGCACTGGTTGAAGACAGGTGCACAATCGACATGCAGTATGCTTTAGTACACAACACCACCGTGTCCCCACGTGGGCAGTGGGGGTGAAGTGTCTTGCCCAAAGACACAACGCGGTTGCTGCAGGTAGGATTCAAACTGAGGACCTTCCAGTGAGATAAGCTTAAGAGAACAGCAAGCATCACCTTCTGATTGATGTGGAAAAATGATTGCTGATAATTCCATTGGCCATGGCAGTTTTCATTCTCCAGAACAAAGGTGGCACCCCATCAAGATCGCTAGCATTCAACATGAGACATTACACCTACTGGTTCATGAGAAGATTTTAAAAATATTTGTAGCATCTTCCCCCACCCCTTCCCTATGGGGCTGGGCATGCTGAGTTGAACAAAAATGCAATGCCTCTTCGGAACCATCACTCACAAACTTTCACTTGAATTGGCCCAGTAGTTTTGGGAGAGAAGGCCAAAACATTGTGTTGATGGATGATGGACAAGGGATGATGGAGAGCAATTAGATAAGCTCAGTTTGACTTTGTCAAGGTCACTTAAAAAGAGAGGAAAAGGTCATTCATGTGGTTACCTGCACTCCATCCCCCCCTCCGCCCCCCCCCCCCCCCTCCACCCATATCTCATACTGCAGAGACATCTACTCCTACCCAAGTTCCTTCCTTATAAGAGACTAAACCAGAGGAGGATGGCAAATCAGTGCTCAACTCAAGCTCGGCTCTTTTCTTACAGAAGGTAGAGTCAGAGGAGCGCAGCATGGCCTCAGTGTTTAAGGAGGTGGAGGATGGCAAGTTTGAGCCTTCTGACTCTAATTTTTCTCTTCCTCAGAACCAAACCTCTGTAGAGGAGGTGGCTCCGCTGTAAGACAGTGGGGGGACCCAAGAGGAGCTTGAAGCCAGATGGATTCAGGAGGCAGAAAACAAGAAAAGAAGTTAAACCTAGACTGAAGCATGCCTCCACACAGCAGATGGACATACGAGGTTGAAAAGCAAAGTGTGATTTGTTACCCGTACATGTGCTGTGTCTGTAAGACACACTTGACTCCCTTGTTAGTTCTACCATGTACTTTAATTTACAAATGTATTATGGGAGTTAGCTGGACAAATCACGTTCCCTAAAATCATGCACCGGAAGTACCCTACATTTGAAATTTCACAAAAATCTATCAAGTTCAACAACCCGTAATTTTGTGAAAAATTAAACAAAATCCAATTCAATGTGCACACCTTTGGTATATGTATAAATATCCTGTAAAATAAAATGGTTCTAGCTTAAAAACTGTGGGAGAAGTTTGGCAGACAAACCTTGTATCGAAAATTCGAAATTTCACAAAAGTTAAAAAATTTATAGTAATTTATATATTTTTTATACTTACCAATGACCCAGACATAGCTGGTGCTAACTCTTAAAATATAGGGCCAAACACAAATTTTGCCCCCCAATCCCCAAAATTTGCATCTAAAACTAAAGAAAACATGTCCTGAAAGGCCCTCCACACTTCGCCCCTACTGCGCATGCGCAGTGTCAAGGACGTTCCGAAATTGGCGCCATTAATCATTCTAATAACCAGTGCCTGGTAAGCGTTATGTACTCAGCGGGGAGGCAAGACTTCCCAACTCCTGGGAGGGCCATCCCCGTCTGGGTCATTGGTAAGTATAAAAAATATATAAATTACTATAAATTTTTTAACATTTTTATACTGTACCAATGACCCAGACATAGCTGAATAGTAAAAAGGCTGGAGGGCCAAGGACATAGAGCAAAATGGAATACGCTCAATAAAATAAAATAGAGTCATCCCCTGTAGGGAAAAAGAAGTAATAGGCCTTACATGTATCTTTCTTATTTATGATAAATTAGAAAGATACAACACCTTCCAAAATTGAGCTTCATACATCCATGTACTCTATTAATATCCAATATAATCCTTATACTAATAATTTTTAAAGTAAGCCAATAAATAAAGTAAGTCTAGAGAATAGAGACTCTTATACTCCTAAAAGTGTCTGAGGATTGCATAATCATGTCCGTTGACATATGCAATATTCAAAGGCTATACTTTAAAAACTAAGACTTGAATGAATTTTAAAAACCTAAACTTCTCACTAAACAACCATCCCAATAACAGCTCAGAATTACTAACTCCGGAGGAGGTATCCCCTTGTTTTCATAGTAAAACAGGTGACCCAAGGGAACACCCTCCCCCCCCCCCCTTTTTCTTGCCCTGGGTCAAATAGCCCAGAGCGAAGAGGGCAGCCGAACGGAGACACTGCCGAAACAGACAGCCTACCTAGCTATAGTAGCAACTGTTAAGTAATGACATTCTGAGCAGTAGATAATAGACCTAACAATAGAGGCCTCCAGAAATGGACTCGATATTTCTGAGATAAAATTCATGAATGTGGATGGCTGAGCGCAATGAGCGGCCTTCAAAAATCTATAATAGCGACACTATTAATGTAAGCCCAAGAAGTAGAAGAACTCTTACTTCATGAGCCGAAATCTTAAGCACAACTGCTAAGTCAATGATATACCATAAGCAGTACCGATAGTTAATAGAATCCATTAACAATAAAATGGAGCGTAACGTCCTTCTACTAGACATCAAAGACAGAAGAAGCTTACGCCCATAGTAATAAACAGATATCTGTTTATAAATACATAAACTGTACCCGGAAAGAGTAAAGGCCTATGCCCATAAGAAGACGGAAGGACCTTAAAATAATAGGTTCCGGATAATAGGAGCCTAACTCTTATGCAACAATCCAACCTAAATAGTAACGGAAGTATTGATTCCGAAACTATGAAAGTGAAAATCATCCATCGATAGTGCATGAAACTCACTGACTCTACAGTAAAAGAGAAACCAACAGAATTACTGTCTAAAAAGGTCAGAATTTGAAAACTACTGTTTCCAGAGGCTCAAATGATTACTTAGCTAAATAAGAACCGAAGTTAAAATCCGTATAGGAATTTAATCTAAAGATTCTAAGTCTACTTATCAAAAAGTTACTAACTGACTTAGATAAAGAGACAAAAGACTCAATTGTAAACTATCGTAGAGTGCATAGGTATGAGGTAACATAAACCTATAACCTAAATAATAACAGGCTGCAGTAGATCTTGTGAAACAAGTATACTAAAAAATAGCAATGAATAGTATGGAGGGATCAACAATATGAACATAATGATCCCTACACCACGACGGAAGAGCCTCCACTTTAGCCGCATAGAATAGCGAAGAAGAGGATCTCCTATAGTAAGAAATCGCGTCCAAAGCTCGTCCAGTACAGTGCTTACAATGCAATACGGACCACACAATGGAATACATGAAGGTTGCGACCTTGCTGGTTGTGATAAAGATGACACGATTTACCCAGTGAAAAAAGATCCTCACATAGAGGAAGATTTCACGTTAAGACCCACAGTAGACCAGAGAGTAAATTACTCATGATCTCTGTGAAGATAGAGATGCTATCAACAGAAATGTATTGTGGTTGTTTATCTTAGCAATACCTGCTAAAACAACAGCGCCGGAGGATACGCGTATCCTATCATTCCGTCCTATAGATCAATAGAGCGTTAACAACATTAGCTCAGAGATCTGGACAAGCCAACACATACGTCTGCAATTGATTAGCAAGCTGTGTCATAAATAAATCATCATTGGGCGCTCCCATAGATAGCAAATCTGATTGAATACTTGTTTGTTGAGAGTCCATTCTGACAGCAACAAGCGACCCGTAAGAGAACGGGAGTCCGATAAAACAATCAGACGACCCGGAATATGACGGACCAAAACTTAACTTGGTGTACTATAACCAACAGACGGATTCTTTCCATTAAATTGAATAACGGAAATGAAAGAGTGCCTCCCTGGTTCCGGAGATACGCCACTACTGTCGAATTAAAGGACAGGAATTTGGGCATGCGTTTCTGAATAATGTTCATGCAATGACATAAAGCAAGCCTAAAAAACATTATTCCGCGGAAGAAAACTGATTGCTAAAAGACTGCGGAACCCAAAGACCCTGGCACTTCGAATCCGTAGGGATCAGTATTATATCCCAATCTGTTTGACTGGCAACCGTCATAACAGCCACACTCGGGTCCGGCAACTGCAGCGGCACTCTCTGAGTCAACCACCGAATGTTTGCCCCAGTCTGAATCTCTTGTAACACTAGATAGACAAGAGAACGTGTAAATCGAGCAATTCATGGATTGCCGAAAAGTTGCCGTCGAAGAGAAGCTCCTCCGAGAACGAAGCGACTCTGAGAGAGTTCATAACCTTACTATCCGCGTGTGGATGTAGCTAGGGCTGCGTCACATCTAACTAACTCCAATCAGCCAATGAAGGGCGGAGTTATACGTGAACAAACTACTGCCCTCAAAAGAAATTACATTGAGAATAATATCCCGTAAATCTTTTCTTGAAGACGTAATGATAACGCCTCAGTAAGGCGGATTACGTATAATAAAGCATCTAAGTTAAGTCTACTATACATAATGTCGTTCCCAACATTGAAATTGGAAAAGACATAAACGGCGAAAAAGAATATATGCAGTCTTTAATCACACCGTCTAGACGCATATGAACTCTCGGTATGCCCTGCTCTGCCAAAATAAACTATTTGTATAAATGATAAAATGGCAGAAATGAGCAACGCGGACAAGAAACTAAACTATCATGCTTAGTAGCAGGCTTGTATATATATATATATAGCGTCGAAAAATAAAACACATGTTGTAAAGACAATATTGGACTGCGTCGGTAAGTCAGGGACAATGTCCCTGAACCGATCGAAAAATCCGAGTCCAATGACGCTATAAGTCTCTTATCCAAGATCGCAGCAATGAAGTCCGAAATAATAATCACTGGAAGATAATGCCAGAAGATATGAAAGGCATCTTCCTATACTACTAAAGGGAAAACTCGAAATCTTTCGAATCCCTTTCGCCATCCTGTCGGACCCTATAAAGCGTTCGGTCGTCCGTACCTGATGCAACCGCGGACCGCACCGACCCAGCGCCGTCGGATAATTCCTGATTCGACCGAGAAACTGTCAATTGCTGGGATGCTGCGAAACAACTGTGCTAACTCGGATAGCACGTCCGTCACTGAGGCCTGAGGAGAAGCGGTCTTACGATGCATTGCCGCTGGAAGCTCCGTGATCGTTACCCCGTGCATACTACCAATATGCGAGCGAACGGAGTGTATAGGCCTCGTGTCCCTTGGCTACCGGATGGCGCGACCTATTCGCCGTGGAATCACTGAATGCCGAAACTGATCGGATACTCGAGGTCACGTAGCCAATGTGCGGTCGTGTGCCCTGCTGTGAGGATGAGGAAGCATTAAAGACAGTCTCTCGGACTGTCAATATAACGGAGCGTCCCGACCAACGGACATATGCTCCGAATGTAAAATATCTGAACCACAACATGCGGTCCCCTATGTTGTTGGGCGAGAGAGGGACCTCTCTCGCTCACAGCCCGGACGGACCTGGACAAGCCAGGAACCGGACTAACAGGCTTCCTCCGATCTGTCCTCAATCTGCCGTCACTGGGTGAGTACTAAAGTAATTAAAGTGCTCGCATCACCCAAATCTCCTTCCTAGACCGCAACGGACGAACCCGGCAGCCGAACCATTCGATGAATGTACGCTACACCGGGTGAGCTAGCGAATGTCACTCCGTAGGCGATAGACATATTCCATGAGCACTTATTGCCGCTAACTCTTCATTAACTATGACGACAGAGGCACACTTTTGAAAGACATCTCCATAACTCTTCGAACAAGAAACCAGAAATGCTTGGTTAGCAAGCATAAAATAATAATATATATAGCGTCGTTCAATAATTCGAAAGTTTGTGTGACATTATTGGACTATGTCGGAACTGAGGGACGATGTCCCTGAACCGAACCAAAAATTTCTAAGTCCACCGACGCTATCAGTTTCTTATCCGGCATCGCAGCATTCTGGTCCGACGAAAGAAGCTGTAGAAGACCAAGTCAGATGACATACACAACAGCATATGTTGTTCCGAAAGGGAAAGCTCAAAATCCTCCGAATCCCTTTCGGTATCCCGTCGGACCGGATGAAACTTTCAGACGTCCGTACCCGCTTCCGCGGAGCGTCCCGACCCAGCATCGTCGGATAAAATATATGCGACAGATTCAGTTGATGCTGGGATGCTGCGATAAACTGTGCTATTAAGGAAAGCACGTCCGTTCCCGAGGCCTGTGCAGTAGCATTCTTACGATGCATTGCCGCCGGAAGCTCCGTGTACGTTGACTCCCGCACACTTCCTATGCGAACGTCCGGAGTCTGCAGGCCTCGTGTCCCTGGCTACCGGATGGTGTGACCTGGTCGCCGAAGAATCCTTGATCGGCGAAGCTGGTAATATATCGGCGGTCACGCAGCCAAGGTGCGGTCGTGTGCGCTGACGAGAAGAGGAAGCCTTAGCAGTCTCAGCGGACTGCCTATACAACGGAGCGTCCCGAGCGACGGACGTATGCTCCGCTTGCGACACATTTTGTACCACAACATCTGGGGCCAGATGTTGTTGAACGAGAGAGGGGCCTCTCTCGCTTGCCGTCCGGATGGACCGAAACGAGCTATGAGTCACTGGGTGTGCATTAGGTTAATTTATAGTGCTCGCATCACCCCAAAATTCCTTCTAGACCGCAACGGACGAACCCGGCTGCCGAACCATTCGGTGAATGGACGCTACACCGGGCGAGCTAGCGGACGTCAAAGGCCGTCGAACCTACTAGGGTCCTCTTAGGCAATTGGCGTATTTACATGAGCACTTTTCCGCTAGCCCTTCATTAATTGTGACGACGGAGGCACACTGTTGGAAGACATCACAGGTACATCACCCTAATCTTGATCGTCTGAAATAGAAATTGATAAAGTAGAGTGACCCTACGGGGAAAGGACCGGAGTGTCCAAATCCCCAACAACATACCGTGACATACGCTTCCCATATTGTCATCGAAATCATACGATACAGAACAGGAGTTAATGCGAGTACACTGACCACATATAGAATGATAATAAAGTCAGAGGAAGACTTCCTCTTAAAACAATTGATCAATATCCTTTCAATGTGAAAAGAAAACAAGTCCTGGTACTCTCACTAACCCCTGGCAATCAAAATACATAATAATAATATGATCCATTAATATAGAAAAAATAATTAAAATCAAAATATTTTGAAAAAATATTTTTTCAGAACAGCCCAAGTTTCTGAAAAGTAACGTTGAGCCCCAATGGATCCCAAGCCTCAGTGTGGACAAAAAATTTTAAAAATATTTTAAACAATTTATTCAACACTTACGAACAATAATAATGTATCTAGTTATAATTAAAATAACATCAAGATATTATTTTTTAGAAATCCCCCCTCACACAGAGGGCTGTTGTAAATGTAAACAATGAGTGTAAAAACACTAAAATAAGACTCCAGGCACCCAGGCCCGAAATCAGTTACCAAAAATACACTATCTGATGCAAAACAGAGACTTCCAGGGAAGAAACTGCAGAACATCAGATGGTAGATGCAGAACACAACGCCTAACCACCCGTAGGTGAAGACGTAAACATGGGGAAAGAACAGAATTCATTCTGTTATTCAGCTAAAACTCCCAAGAAAATTTAGTAATAATAATTACAAAAACTATGCCAAAAGCATGGGAGAATAGCAAGGGGGAACTTAAAGGACAGGGAGAGAGGAAAACACTTAAAAAACAGTGTAACTAAATAATCAGAATGACAACAAAATGGCTGCTGCCTTGAAAATAGGTAACTTAACATAATTTCATTAAAAAATTTTAAGTTACAGCCCTGATAATATTCTGTCACACATTCTTTTCCTCTCCTCCTTCTCTATCCTCCTTAGAATCACCATTTCACTAATATTTATGTGTCTGGCATCATTTAAACTGAGATTTATAAGCACAAAGATCAGTCAGATGTTAACTGATGAAGGGCCAAACTTAGAATGATTAATGGCGCCAATTTCGGAACGTCCTTGACACTGCGCATGCGCAGTAGGGGCGAAGTGTGGAGGGCCTTTCAGGACATGTTTTCTTTAGTTTTAGATGCAAATTTTGGGGATTGGGGGGCAAAATTTGTGTTTGGCCCTATATTTTAAGAGTTAGCACCAGCTATGTCTGGGTCATTGGTACAGTATAAAAATATTGGGAACATTTGTATTGGAATAGGAGATTAAGTTTCCATAAATGCAGTTTGGTTTGAGACACAAATTGCTTGATATTCTGATGGTCTTGATGCTCACTGGCCGACTGTCAATGTAAAGAAATGTATTCTCTTAACTTGTAATTCACTGGCCTACTGCCAGTGTATAGAATAATATATTCTCTTATCTTGTAATTCACTGGCCTACTGCCAGTGTATAGAATAATGCATTCTCTTATCTTGCAGTTCACTGGCCTACAGCCAGCATATAGAATAATGTATTCTTTTATCTTGTAGTTCACTGGCCTACAGCCAGTGTATAGAATAATGTATTCTTTTATCTTGTAATTCACTGGTCTACTGCCAGTGTATAGAATAATGCATTCTCTCATGTTGCAGTTCACTGGCCTACTGAGCCAGTCTCTTATCTTGTAGTTCACTGGCCTACAGCCAGTGTATAGAATAATGTATTCTTTTATCTTGTAGTTCACTGGCCTACAGCCAGTGTATAGAATAATGTATTCTCTTATCTTGTAATTCACTGGCCTGTATAGTGTACAGAATAATGTTTTCTCTTTTCTTGTAGTTCACTGGCATACTGCCAGTTTACATCGAATAATGTTTTTTGGTTATTGTGAGCACTGATCTACTGCCATACTCTGTACAAACTTGGTGTAAAATCTGGAATTCTCCCTTTGTATAGAATAGGTAAGTATACAGGCACTATCCAGGCCAAAACTGATGTTAAGATAGGATTTAAACAGATGGAATGTTCATTTTACATCAAATGAGATTGAATGTTCGAACATAATAAAGGTGGTACAATTGGATATCCATATTTCTTTTCTTAAATAACTTAATTGGTCAATCCTTCTGCAAGCCAATAAATTCCTATATTGCTTATCAAAATTATAAGTTTCACTGATCACAATTTAACAGTGGAATTCTTTAGGTCTAAGTGAGAATACAGTAACCCAACACACGCTATAGTAGTAATAGTAGTTATGGTTACTCTAGCATGACTTTAAACAGTAGCAAAGTCAAATGCAAAATCTATTTTGAAAGGGCTATACAATCCGAGTCAACGCATCCTAGGCAATCATGATGTTTTGCAGTAACAAATTATCAAAAACTTATTGACAGGAACAAGTACCTTTAGTTTAAAGTCAATAGATCTTTAAGTAGAATGTAGATACTTTATTTCAATCAAGACTAGAATGATTCTTTAACAGAATTGAATGTTTGAGTAACAGTGTTTGAAGAACAGAAGACCAAGCACAACCAATCGTTGATCTTTATATACCCCGAGACCAGACCAGACCAACAAAATTTGAAACACAAACTTTACTTGGTCTTTTGGTCTCAGCTGTAGCACCAAATAAGGCAATCGATGCTACATCACAGCTTTTGGGCTCACATGATCAGTAACTGTGTCAATGGCCACTTTACAAAAATCACAAAATACAGCATCGAATATTGACATAATGTGAGGAAAACAGGCTAAATTCAAGTGAATTACCTACCCATGGATTTATACTTTTCCCAAAAATGTGAAGCACAGCAAATTAGAACATATGCGGAAAAATGGATTGACAAAGGTTATTTAATGCGTAATTTACAGCCAAAGTGGACAGGCCAAAAGCTGTTCACCATGAAACATTAAATAAAACACCAATAAAAACTCAACGATGAACAAAGGGGATATGACATATATGTCCTAAATTTAACAAAAGTTTCACTGCTATGAATTATCAAAGGTGAATAACTGGAAAGGGTATAATGATGAATAGAATACAAATACATAAAGTTTGAATTACTGATGCCAATAGTCATAGAATTACCCCAAAACATGGGTACTCCTAAATACCAAAAAATTCCCCAAAAATACAAATTGCAATAGAGTTGAAAAATGATGATATTTAAATCAACAGAATCCCAATTATCCATAACAATTTAAATTGGGATTACTTTAAACACAACAATTTAATCAACAAACTTTAACCCACACAGTTGTAGTGATTCAAAAAAAAACATAATGGACTGAGTTTTGCACCTAAAATTTTGCATGGAAATATTCCAATTTCATTACAGTAGAAATGGTAACAGAAATAACAATGACCAGGAACTCCCTCAGCCTTTCCCCATCTGATGTCTCCTGTCATGGTAATGATCTGCGGTAAACTTCAATCCAAAACACCAAAGAAGGGTCGAAAAGGGCTTGCCCCAAGCCGCCTCTGCACGCCTTTGGCACACAAAACCATTCATTCATCCAAGGGAAGATAGGGGGCTAATCTGTCATAGAACTGTCCCTGCGTACCTTTGACATGCAGAATCTGTTGGCTTGACCTCATGAAGTTTGCTCTTTGAATAAGATTGTAGGGACAAAGAATAAATATGTATAAATATATTGTAACTGACCTACAGATTTCCCATGTTGGTGCAGCATCAATAATATGTAGAGCTTTTCTGATATCACATTGATTCATAAATGTTTCAAGGGCTGTTGAGTTAATACAAGGCAATGCCTGTTTGAGCTTTTCAGATGGAATATTCCTCAAAATCTGAAATAGATTAAAAAAAATGTAGAATTTATGCGTTTCTAGCCTGCAGGGTTTCAAATCTTAAAATTTTACCTCACAAAATATGCACTCAATGACCCAAATGAAAACAGTGATCTTGACCATATTTTGAACCCTCAACGATTTTCAACTTATACCCATATTTTGAACTCACAACGAGATTCCACCTATTTGGTGTTGGTTTCAAGAGGATATGTTGTACCATACCTGAAATATGAGCATTACCCACTTCATAATTTGAATTAAGAAATTTCAAAAGATTTAGGAAAGTTTTAGGGGTCTCAATGGGCAATTGCCAGAATTTTTAAAAAAGCACTCAGTGACCGCAGTGACCTTAACCCAAATTTGAACCCCCAATGAGTTTTAGCTTATTTGGTGCAGGTTCTAAGTTGACATGCCATATCAAGCATGATAGATGATCATAATCCTCATTAAGAATTTCTGGCATCATCCACTTTTGCAGACATTAAAATTCAAAAATGAGGTTCTAAGACATATTAACAGGTCTCAAGATGAATTTTTCGAAAGTTAAAAAATTTATAGTAATTTATATATTTTTTATACTTACCAATGACCCAGACATAGCTGGTGCTAACTCTTAAAAATATAGGGCCAAACACAAATTTTGCCCCCCAATCCCCAAAATTTGCATCTAAAACCAAAGAAAACATGTCCTGAATGGCCCTCCATACTTCACCTCTACTGCACATGCGCAGTGTCAAGGACGTCCCGAAATTGGCGCCATTAATCATTCTTAAAACCAGTGCCTGGTAAGCGCTATGTACTCAGCGGGGAGGTATGAGTTCCCAACTCCTGGGAGGGCCATCCCCGTCTGGGTCATTGGTAAGTATAAAAAATATATAAATTACTATAAATTTTTTAACATTTTTATACTGTACCAATGACCCAGACATAGCTGAATAGTAAAAAGGCTGGAGGGCCTAGGACATAGAGGAAATTCCAATAAGCTCAATTATATAAAATAGAGTCATCCCCTCGAGGAGAAAAGGAGTATTAGGCCTTACATGTATCTTTCTTATTTATGATAAATTAGAAAGACACAACATCTTCCATAATTGAGCATCATAACATCCATGTACTCTATTAATATCCAGTATAATCCTTATACTAATAATTTTTAAAGTAAGCCAATAAATAAAGTTAGTCTAGAGAATAGAAACTCTTTATACTCCTTAAAAGTGTCTGAGGATTGTATAATAACGCCCGTTTGACACGTGATATATTCAAAAGCTATACTTTAAAAACTATGACTTGAATGAATTTTTAAAACATAAACTTATCACTTAAAAACCATCCCAGTAACAGCTCTGAATTACTAACTCCGGAGGAGGTATCCCCTTGTTTTCATAATAAAACAGGTGACCCAAGGGAACACCCCCCCCCCCCCCCCCCTTCTCCTTGCCCTGGGTCAAATAGCCCAGAGCGAAGAGGGCAGCAGGACGGAGTCACTGCCAGAACAGAAAACCTACCTAGCTATAGTAGCAACTGTTAAGTGAATGACATTCTGAGCAGTAGATAATAGACCTAACAATGGAGGCCTCCAGAAATGGACTCAATATTTCTGAGATAAAAATTCATGAATGTGGATGGCTGAGCCCAAAGTGCAGCCTTCATAAAATCTATAATAGCGACACTATTAATATAAGCCCAAGATGTAGAAAGAGCTCTTACTTCATGAGCCGAAATCTCAAGCACAAACTGCTGAGTTAATGATATACCATAAGCAGTACCGATAGTTAATTGAATCCATTAACAATAGAATGGAGCGTAATGTCCTTCTATTAGGCATCAAAGACAGAAGAAGCTAACGTCCTTACTAATAAACTGATATCTGTTTATAAATACGTAAACTCTAACCGGACAGAGTAAAGGCCTATGCCCGTACAAAGCTTGAAGGACCTTAATAACAATAGGTTCCGGATATTTATTAGGAGCCTGATTCTTAACCAAAAATCCAACATTAGTAGTAAAGGAAATAGTGTTTCCGATACTACGAAAGTGAGAATCGTCCACCAATAGTGCATGAAGCTCACTGACTCTTCAGTAGAAGAGAAGACTAAGAGAATAACTGTCTTAAAAGGTCAGAATTTGAAAACTACTGTTTCCAGAGGCTCAAATGATTACTTAGCTAAATAAGAACCGAAGCTAAATTCCGTATAGGAATTTAATCTAAGGATTCTAGGTCTATTATCGAAAAGTTTCTAACTGACTTAGATAAAGAGACATAAGACTCAATTGTAAACTATCATAGAGTGCATAGGTATGAGATAACATAGACCTATAACCTTAATAGTAACAGGCTGCAGTTGATCTTGTCAAACAAGTATACTAGAAAGTTGCAATGTCTAGTATGGAGGGATCAAAAATATCAACATAATGATCCCTACACCAACGACGGAAGAGCCTCCACTTTAGCCGCATAGTATAGCGAAGAAGAGGTTCTCCTACAGTAAGAAATCACGTCCATAACTCGTCCTGTACAATGCTTGCCGTGCAAGAAGGACCACACAACGGAATACGTGAAGGTTGAGACCTTGCGGGTTGTGATGGAGTTGACACGATTTCCCCAGCGAAAGAAGATCCTCTCATGGAGGAAGTTTTCGCGGTAAGTCCCACAGTAGACACCTGAGTAAATTTACCCACGGTCTCTGTGAAGACAGAGATGCTATCAACAGAATTGTATTGTGGATGTTTATCTTAGCAATACTTGCTGAATCAACAGCGCTGGAGGATACACATATCCTATCATTCCGCCCTATTGGATCAATAGAGCGTTAACAACATAAGCTCAGGGATCCGGACATGGAAACACATACGTCTGCAATTGAATAGTGAGTTGTGTCGCAAATAAATTATCATTGGGCGCTCCCATTGATAGCAAATCTGATTGAATACTTGATTGATGAGAGTCCATTCTGACGGCAACAAGCGACTCTTACGTGAAAAGGAGTCTGCTAATACAATCAGACGACCCAGAATATGACGGACCGAAGCAGAACTTGGTGTACTATAACAAACAGAAGGATTCTTTCCGTTAAATTGAATAACGGAATCGAATGAGTGCCTCCCTGGTTCCGGAGATACGCAACTACTGTCGTATTAACGAACAGGATTTGGACATGCGTTTCTGAATAATGTTCATTCAATGACATAGTGCAAGCCTAAATAACATCATTTCCTGGAAGTTAAGTGCTTGCCTAGAAACTGCGGAACCCAAAGACCCTGGCACTTCGAATCCGTTGGGATCAATATTGTACCCCAACCTGTTTGACTGGCATCCGTCATAATCATAAAACTTGGATCCGGCAACTGCAGTGGCACTCTCTGGGTCAACCACCGAATGTTTGCCCCAGTCTGAATCTCTTGCTACACTTGATAGACAAGAGAACATGTATATCGAGCAATTCATAGATTGCTGAAAAGTTGCCGTCGAAGAGAAGCTTCTCCGAGACCGAAGCGACTCTGAGAGAGTTCTTCACCTTACTATCCACGCGCGTGGATGTAACTAGGGCTGCGTCACGTCTAACCAACTCCAGGTTGCCACTAAAGGGCGGAGTTATACGTGGAAAAACTACTGCCCTAGAAAGAAATCACATTGAGGATCATATCCTGGAATTCTTTCTCTTGAAGACGTAATGGTAATGCCTCAGTAAGGTGGTCTAAGTATGATAAAGCGTCTAAGTTAAGCCTATTAGACAACATTGTCGTTTCCAACATCGTGGTTGGAATTGACATAGACGGCGAAAAAGATAATTCCCAGTCTTCAGCACCGCCGTCTAGATGCATATGAACTCTCGGTATGCCCTGTTCTGCCGATATAAATTATTTCCTAGAATTGAAAAAAAGGCAGAATAGAGCATTGCGGACAAGAAACTAGACTATCATGCTTGGTAGCAAGCTTATATATAGCGTCGTTAAATAATTCGAATGTTCTAAAGACATTATTGGACTGTGTCGGTAAGTCAGGGACAATGTCCCTGAACCGATCAAAAACTCCGTGTCCAAAGACGCTATTAGTCTCTTATCCAGCATCACAGCAATGTAGTCCGACGGAACAACCTCTGGAAGATAATGCCAGAAGAAATGTATGGCAGCTTCTGTTGTTCCGAAAGGGAAAGCTCGAAATCGTCCGAATCCCTTTCGCCATCCTGTCGGACCCTATAAAGTGTTCGGTCGTCCGAACCTGATGCAACAGCGGAGCGCACCGACCCAGCGCCGTCGGATTATTCCTGATCCGACCGAGAATTGTCGTTTGCTGGGATGCTGCGATAAACTGTGCTATTTTGGATAGCACGTCCATCACTGAGGCCTGTGGAGAAGCAGTCTTACTATGCATTGGCACTGGAAGCTCCGTGTTCGTTACCCCGTGCATACTTCTATTATGCAAGTGAACAGAGTGTATAGGCCCCGTGTCCCTTGGCTACCGGATGGCGTGACCTGTTCACTGTGGAATCACTGAATGACGAAGCTGGCCAGATACTCGAGGTCACGTAGCCAATGTGCGGTCATGTGCGCTGCTGTGAGGATGAGGAAGCATTATCGACAGTCTCTCGGACTGTCAATATAACGGAGCGTCCTAAGCGACGGACATATGCTCCGAATGCGAAATGTCTGTACCACAACATCCGGTCCCATATGTTGTTGTACGAGAGAGGGACCTCTCTCGCTCGCAGCCCGGACGGACCTGGACGAGCTAGGAACCGGACTAACAGGCTTCCTCCGATTTGTCCTCTAATCCGTCGTCACTGGGTGTGTACTAAAGTCTATTATAGTGCTCGCATCACCCAAATCTCCTTCATAGACCGCAACGGACGAACCCGACTGCCGAACCATTCGATGAATGGACGCTACACCGGGTGAGCTAGCGAATGTCAACTCCGTCGATCCTACTAGGGACCTCTTAGGCGATTGACGTATTCCATGAGCACTTATTGCCGCTAGCTCTTCATTAACTATGATGACAGAGGCACACTTTGAAAGATATCTCAGTAACTTTGCGAACAAGAAACCAGACATGCTTGTTAATAGCAAGCATATAATAATATATATAGCGTCGTTCAATAATTCGAAAGTTGTGTGACATTATTGGACTGTGTCGGAACTGAGGGACGATGTCCCTGAACCGAACCAAAAAATTTCTGTGTCCACCGACGCTATCAGTTTCTTATCCGGCATCGCAGCATTCTGGTCCGACAAAAGAACCTCTAGAAGATAAAGTCAGATGACATACACAGCAGCTCGAAATCCTCCGAATCCCTTTCAGTATCCCGTCGGACAGGACGAAATTCTCGGACATCCGTACCTGCTTCTGCGGAGCGTCCCGACCCAGCGTCGTCGGATAATACATAATGCGACAGAGATTCTGTCGTTGCTGGGATGCTGCGATAAGCTGTGCTATTTGGGATAGCACGTCCATTACCGAGGCCTGTGCAGTAGCGGTCTTACGATGCTTTGCCGCTGGAAGCTCCGTGTACGTTGACTCCCGCACACTTTCTTATGCGAACGTCTGGAGTCTGCAGGCCTCGTGTCCCTGGCTACCGGATGGTGTGACCTGGTCGCCGATGATTCTCTGATTGGCGAAGCTGACTGGATATCCGAGGTCACGTAGCCAAGAGCGGTCGTGTGCGCTACCATGAGGATGAGGAAGCCTTATTGACAGTCTCTCCGGACTGACTATATATCGGAGCGTCCCGAGCGGCGGACGTATGCGCCGAATGCGAAACACTTTGTACCACAACATCTGAGGCCAGATGTTGTTGTACGAGAGAGGGGCCTCTCTCGCTCGCAGTCCGGATGGACCTGGACGAGCTAGGAACCGGACTAAAAGGCTTTCTCCGTTCTCTCCTCTAATCCGCCGTCACTGGGTGTGCATTTGATTGATTTATAGTGCTCGCATCACCCAAAACTCCTTCTAGACCGCAACAGACGAACCCGGCTGCCGAACCATTCGATGAATGGACGCTACACCGGGCGAGCTAGCGGACGTCAAAGGCCGTCGAACCTACTAGGGTCCTCTTAGGCAATTGACGTATTTACATGAGCACTTTTCCGTTAGCTCTTCATTAATTGTGACGACGGAGGCACACTTTTGGAAGACATCACGGATACATCACCCTGATCATGATCGTCTGAAATAGAGATTGATAAAGTAGAGTGACCCTGCAGGGAAAGGACCGGAATGGCCAATTCCCCACTAACATAGCGTGACACACGCTTCCCATGTTGTCATCGAAATTAACACATACTGAACAGGAGTTAGTGCGAGTACACTGACTACATTATACAATGATTATGAAAGTCAGAGGAAGATTTCCTCTTATTACAATTGAACAATATCCTTTCATTGTGAAAAGAAAACAAAGTCCTAGTACTCGCACCAACCCCTGACAATCAAAATACATAATAACATGATCCATTAACATAGAAAAAATAATTGAAATCAAAAATTTTGAAAAAATATTTTTTCAGAACAGCCCAAGTTTCTGAAAAGTAACGTTGAGCCCCAATGGATCCCAAGCCTAAGTGTGGACAAAAATTCTAAAAATATTTTAAACAATTTATGCAACACTTACGAACAATAATAATGTATCTAGTTATGATTAAATTAACATCAAGATATTATTTTCAAGAAATCCCCCCTCACACAGAGGGCTGTTGGAAATGTAAACAATAAGTGTAAAAACACCAGACCAAGACTCCAGGCACCCTGGCCTGAAATCAGTTACCAATAATACACTATCTGATGCAAAACAGAGACTTCCAGGGAAGAAACTGCAGAACATCAGATGGTAGATGCAGAACACTACGCCTAACCACCCAGGGGTCTGGACGATTCGGACCATGTACGATTCGGACCAGATTTTTTTTGGACGATTCGGACCAGATGTATGGACGATTCGGACCAGATAGCTGGACGATTCGGACCAGATAGTTGGACGATTCGGACCAGATGTCTGGACGATTCGGACCAGATGGCTGGACGATTCGGACCACATTAATGTTTCCCAAATCGCCCATTGATTTACACAATATGAACCAAATCTCATTTATAAATGACATTTATAAACGGGTTGGGTTCATTTTGTGTAAATTATTGGACGATCGAGACAACGTGACGGGTTCAAATTTTCTGGACGATTCGGACCACATTAATGCTTCCCAAAATCGCCCATTGATTTATACAATATGAACCAAATCTCGTTTATAAATGACATTTATAAATGGGTGGGTTCATTTTGTGTAAATTATTGGACGATATATTTTTTAACCCATGTGGACAAATTATTGGATGATAAAAAAAAGCAACAACTTCAAAGACAGTTTACCAGACTTTTATTAATATAACAACTAATTACATAGCACATATAAATAGCACAATGATATAATACGCACTACCAACTGAATATGGGTTACATTGTCTATAACTAATTATTATATCTTGTTTGTCAGAGCTCAGCGACCTCTGTCAAACAAGATACAATAGAATTAAAACTATAGCACATATAAATAGCACAAATGGTACAATATATTAAAAAGAACAAATACATGCATAGGGCCTACTAACAGATCACGTTCCCATCCCCACCCCCTCATCGGCCTTGAACCAGCAGACGACACTTGAAAACAATTGTGAAAACAAACAAGATGCAATAATTGATAATAATCCGATAACTGAATATGGGTTGCACTGCCTATATTTTAACTTGATATCCAGCGCTCGAAACTGATAATAATCCGATAAATCTTACACGCCAACATGAACACAATTTCAATCCTTGCTTTTTAACAATAAGAGGTCAAATTTTGCTTTTATTTTATTATATCTTGTTTGTCAGAGCTCAGCGACCTCTGTCAAACAAGATACAATAGAATTAAAACTATAACACACATAAATAGCACAAATGGCACAAAATGGAACGGTTCCATTGCTTATTATGCATAAAAAATATTCCCAAACTATTAAACACATAAAATCCTGTACATTTGATAAAAATCTTATACGTCAGCATGGACAATACAATTTACTACATTTTTTTAAAAAGTCACTTGTTGTTATTTCTTTTTTGGCGTATCTTTCCCACAGTTCCATTCATTTTCCCTGCGTGACTTCCGTTCTCCTTTTTTGCAGCCGTTTCAGTTTCCCTTCTTTAATTAACTGACGCTGGTTGGGTATGGCCCGTGCCTCGTCGAATAGCAAAGTTACAAGTAAATAGAAGGGCAAATTGGCCTTTTTCGCCATACGGTTCAGTCTGAAATGCCATCCTTCGACATCGTTGTTTGTACGAATGGATCGACCATAAACACTCCACGCTGAAATTGGCCACGTTGAATTTTCGATCCAGGTTGTTTCAACATAATCAAAGAAGTTCAGTAGTTGTGTGGCATCATTGCTGACCTTGTGATGTAGCTCTTCAAAGGCAGATCTGATATCTTCAGGGGGGAGCAATGGTAGAGCAAACATTTTCCTAAGTAGCTTATGGGCACTGTCTCTTGAGGCATAAGTAGTCTGAAACATAAAAGAAATGAAACGTTAACCCTACCCATCCCGGGTACGCGACAAAATCTTTTCATCAACTCAAGCTATTATATACCAACTCGTCCAACAAATCGGACCCTACCTATTGGCTAACAAAATCTTAACACTCTGACCAGAATCTTTACCGTGCAACTTTCAAGTCATCACCACTCTTAAACTGACCAGTTTTCTTTTGAGTGAAGCTACTACCACAACCCACCTGTAAATACGCATTTGGCCCTAACTACCACACTTAGGAGTAGCCATGCCCCCCCCCCCCCGACTGTCACAAGTGCTAAGGCAACCTCTACCAGAAGCCCACCTCGTTACTCGGTGGCCAAGGTCCTCTACTTTTTATCTAAACAATTGAAACGTTAACCCTACCCATCCCGCAACCCACAATAACCCACAATAATTCTCACAATAAGAACTCATTATTATATATATTTACTTGATGTCTGATAAAATGAAATTTTTGATAAAACTATTACCTGTAACCCAATGGTTTGGATCTTCCTCCACAATGCTTGTCCGAAGTGGAATGCGCAGCCTAGGATTACTGGCTCTTCAAAAGCTGACCTCAACCCTTGCCAAATTCCAGCCTCAAAGTCTGCCACAAAGGACGTAACTTCTGTTGAAGGTAATATTTCAAGGACTGCTTGGAAAACCTGTAATGCAAATTTACGAAAATGTTTAGAAAAGTAACGGAAATATTTATGAGTAATAATACTTACTCCTCACTCAGCCCAGATCATTTGATGTAGCATTCCGTTTGGGATCCCAGTAGACCAATTCATTGTAGACCGGCGCTGGTCGACCATGAATCGGTGTACTTGGAATAAGTCCCCGCTACCCCCCCCCCCCCACCCCCACCTCACACTTGTTTTGGATGCAAACACAGAAAACCTGTTCTTTGATTTAATTACTTCCCCATTATAATCTCATAAAACATGGAATTAATTAGCTCACAATCTGATAAGACGAGCACTACTCTGTTCAATTACCCACATGATTATCTGTTAATCAATGATGATAAATTGTGCGCACAATAGCAGCCATGTCAATATCAATACACTATTCTTTTACTTACAGGATTATCTGTTAATTAATGACAATAGATTCCCTACACGAATTTGCAATAAGTCTGCCGTGTCACACCTCACACAAACAATCAATTAGCAATGTTACTAAATTACACTGCAATATTCATTCGTCCATTCACTATTCACTCACTCACTCACTTTGAATGTTCCGTCTATATACCACGTTTTGGCATTCGCAAGGAGCTCTTGTTGTTTTTTTATATAAAAAATAATGTGTCGTTTGTCACGTACATGCAAGTCTTTTTGTAAAAACGTTTCCTTGAAGTTTTCATCCATAAAGTCATTATTTAATTCAAAAGACAAGTCTGTAGGATTTTGTGGGCGCTTGCTGGCTCTAGAACGATTGACCATTCTTATTAAATTGGAGACGTCTGGACGAGAAGCTTCGGGTAAAAGTGAAGTGTCCCTATTTGTTGTGGATTGCGTTACTAAAGTTTGAGCAGACTCAAATAAATTCGACGTTACAGAATTCTTAAGATCTGTTTTTATTTCTACTGCAGCCAATACACCTGGAGTTGATTGGTGTGTGTGAGTTTGAGTTCCAGTGCTAAAGTTCCCACCCTTTTGTTTTACCACAGCTGGGCATCCAGTTTTCCTACTACGAACACTACAACGCCATTCAATAGTTCCGCTGACTAATGTTCTCTTGTGCACATAGGTGAATCCATCGGAGGAGACAAGCTTTCGCTTCCCTCTCTCGCTGCCTCCCTCAGCAACATGAAATGTGATGCTAGCTTCTTGGTCAATAATGTCATCTCCACGCACTGACTCGTCAGCTATTGACGCCTCCATGACTTCTGTAACGACAGATCTCTCAGATCGCGAGACATCAAATGTAGAGTCATCTGCGTCTGTGTTAGCCTGGGCAGTTTGTGTGCCTGTGTTGTGTTGTGATGTATTCATGTCAGCACCACCTTGTGCCGATGTTTGTGTGTCTGTGCTGTCTTGTGATGCTTGTACATCTGTGTCAGCGCTACCTTGTGCTGATGTTTGTGTGTTTGTGCTGTCTTGTGACGTATGCGTGTCAGCACTACCTTGTGCCGATGTCTGTGTATTTGTGCTGTCTTGTGATGCATGTATATCTGTGTCAGCACTACCTTGTGCAGATGTCTGTGTGTTTGTGCTGTCTTGTGACGTATGTGTGTCGACACTGCCTTGTGCAGATGTTTGTATGTCTGTACTAACCTGTGTGGATGTTTGTGTGTCTGTGTTGCCCTGGCACATTTCACAGATAAACTCATGAGAGATCTCCCCTCGTCTTAAACGTCCATACATGTACTTTGAAAGTCCAGTGTTTCCACAACCACGATGTTGCCAGCCACCACAACTGTCACAATCTATTGCCTGGTGACGCAAAGTCACTGATCTATTGCAATGTAGGCATAAAATTGCCATGTCCGCCAACTCAATTTCAGGAAACCAGAATGATAAGATCGATGAATGAAAGGTTTTAGCGCGCCGAAGGCGCGCAGGGACGATGTGGGATTTACAAATCCCTTGCGACCCGGTTAGCCTTATTTTATTTCACTTGGATCTTGGATCACACAGGCCTAGCTTTCCTAATGCCTCAAAGGGGGTCTGAAGGGGTGATAAGATCAGTATAATCTAGTCTTTTATATATGACAAGCAAACAAATAAATTCTACATCAAAGAGATCAAGCCACACAAAGGGCTTTCCGTAGACAAGAGACAATAAAAACACCATGTGCATATCACAAGAGGTACAAACAGACTCGACAGAATGTTGTTATAGCGCATAGAGTCGTTGTGGCAAATGCTCTATAAACAGTGTTCTTTAATCTACCCGCAGTTGCAATATATGCAGCCAGTGTACTGATGATTTTATAAATAAGGTTTTTAACGACTTCTGGATAGATATTTACGTAGTTTTTCTTTTAATTTATCACACTTATTTTAATTTCTTACATATCAGATCATATTGAGATCATATTAAATATGATACGAAACGTGAACACATTTGGGCCATATCACTAAGGGTTAAAGCGTGAGATAATTCTAAACAAGTTTTACATCATATTAAATATGGTCCGAATCGTCCAGACATCTGGTCCGAATCGTCCAACTATCTGGTTCGAATCGTCCAGCTATCTGGTCCGAATCGTCCATACATCTGGTCCGAATCGTCCAAAAAAAATCTGGTCCGAATCGTACATGGTCCGAATTGTCCATACTTCACCACCCATAGGTGAAGACGTAAACATGGGGAAAAGAACAGAATTCATTCTGTTATCCAGCTAAAACTCCCAAGAAATTTTAGTAATAATATTACAGAAAATATGCCAAAAGCATGGGAGAATAGCAAGAGGGGACTTAAAGGAAAGGGAGAGAGGAAAACACTGAACAAGCAGTGTAACTTGATAACAAGAATGACCACAACAGGCTGTTGCCTCGAAAATAGGTAACTTAACATAATTTCATTAAAAAATTTTAAGTTACAGCCCTGATAATTTTCTGTCACTCATTTTTCCTCTCCTCCTTCTATATCCTCTTAGAATCACCATTCACTAATATTTATGTGTCTGGCATCATTTAAACTGAGATTTACAAGCACAAAGATCAGTCAGATGTTAACTGATGAAGGGCCAAACAAAGAATGATTAATGACGCCAATTTCGGGACGTCCTTGACACTGCATATGCGCAGTAGAGGTGAAGTATGGAGGGCCATTCAGGACATGTTTTCTTTGATTTTAGATGCAAATTTTGGGGATTGGGGGGCAAAATTTGTGTTTGGCCCTATATTTTTAAGAGTTAGCACCAGCTATGTCTGGGTCATTGGTACAGTATAAAAATATATACTTGATGACTCAATGACCCCTGGGTGACCTAAGTGATTGTGACCCATATCTTGAACCAATTATTTTCAACTCATTTAGTGTTGGTCCTAAGTCGGTGTGTCATACCAATACTGAGATTATCATTATCCCTGATGGGTGAGGGTGTGAGATGGGAAATCTCACCTGAGGGCAATATATTTGGGCCAGACACGAGGCTTGCAGTGTGTCTGGGCCAAATATCTTGTGCCGAGGGTGTCATCAAAAGTAATCCAGGGGCACGTGCAGCTATATCAAACAATTTCGTTACCCATTTCTGAAAACAACTGATTTGCTTATCGGAAAAAGCACACAAAAGTTATGTGTATACCACAGGTATATACAACGAAATTAAATTCCAACGTCGTCAAGACAGGGGTTAAAGATTTGTAGTGAAATGAACATTGACACATTCCGATGACGTCAGTTGGGTACATGCATCAAGCGATCGATGGATGCTGTAGTGATAGGAATTAAGTTAAGAAATTGAACAAACTGTATACAAGATACTGTTATTATTAACAACAAGTACAACAAACAACAATATTTTGAACACCAATGAAACATAAGATACGGTCACGTGGGTCAAGTGAAATACATAATTATCTCACATGGCCTTCTCACATGAGGCATGCATATCTTGCATAGGAAGTGTGTGGGGGGGGGGGGGGGGGGGGGAGAAATAAGCGTGACCAACTTCAAGATACCACAGAGCTTCGGTATTGTAAACAAACACATGTAGACTAGTCCAGTACACCTGCTCATGGTTTTCAAAATGGGCATCCACCAACAGGGAGCCCAAATTTTGACCTACTGAATTCCTTTGATAAAAAACTGAATCTTCATCACTAAAGTAAGTTCCATAACAGAAATCTAAGTATTATTGCATGTGGCTTATGAGAAGATAATTTTTAAAGTATTTTAGACTAAAGGAGCATTAACATAATCCCAAGGGGCATTGTAACTTTTTGGGAAGAAAATCAGAAAGGTAAACTCCATCGAGATGTTTTGTACCAAATTAGTTTTGACTTGGCTCAAAGGTTCTAAAAGCGAATACTTAGTTGATGGAGCACAAGAAAGACGACTCAGCATTTTCTTGTTGCCGACAGTATTAAAATGGGCATCCCCATACGGCACCCCAATACAACAATACAAAATAAATTGCAATTTTTGGATCTCTCTGATGGCAATGGACCTAAACAAGCTTCACACTAAAAAAAACAATATGCTGGTTCATCGAGTGTTTTGAACTATGGGCATTTGAATTTGTTTCATTTTAAGCTCCTTGGGTTCCCATGGGGCAGCAAAAAAAAAATTTCAGGCATAAATCAAGTAGTTATGACCCACTTATACTACACTACTTTGCCAAATTTGGTTCAAATCAGCCCATCAGTTCATGAAATAGAAATTATGGGTGTAGTCCAAAATGGGCAAGCTACCACAGAAATAGACATTTGGGGTGGAGCCTAAAATGGGCATGCTACCACACAGAGCCCAAATATTGACCTACCAACTTGCCTTGAACAAATTCAATCTCCACCACCAAAGGAAGTTTCATACCAAATATCAAACCATTCTCTGTGGTGCTTCATGAGAAGATTTTTATAGATTTTTAGGCTTTTTGGGCATTAACCTCAGCCCGATGATGGCAGCAGCTTCATTTGAACAAAGTACAAAGGGTAAACTCCAAAGATGGTCTGTGCCATATATGAATGAATTTGGCCCAGTGGTTTTAAAGACAAGTTTAAAACTAGATAATTACAATTTGTTAGACAAATTACGGGCTTTCCCAAGTTTTAATGTGAAAAGGCAGATTGTATTGTGTAGAAAGCACATTGAGCTACGTACTTGGGTTTTGGAGAAAATGAGTGCAGAAACCCGCAAAATTCACTGAAAATCACAAGTGGCCAAAGCCAAGTTATGTTGAGTTAAGCCATATAGAAAAACTTATAACACAAGATTTGTTCAGCGAGCATCTCTAATCATAGCAAAGCACACTGTTTGAAATTAACCCTTTCCAACTTGATAGACAGTAGCAATCAAAGTAGGCCAATTTTGTCATTTTTAAATGATACTCTTTTTATAGCAATCAGTGTCCTGAAGAGTCAAATGTGAGACTAAAACGTGAACAGCAACGTTCCACTACATGTGCAAAACATTTTCTGGCAAACAGTTAGTTACTTTAATAGCCATATCAGAGGAAATCAGTTTATATGGGTTTGGATTTATTGACAGAAAAAAATAAGTACAGAATGCAGCAAAACTCATGAAAATTACAGTTATTTTCTGGATAATGCTGTCAAAACATGTGCTTGATTGTGTGTGACAAAAAAACTTATCACAGAAAATTTGTTTCCCTATAATACATAATACAGATATGCAAAGAAAAATACACTATACCAATCCTACCCAGGGAAACTGAATTTTGTTTGACAGTACTCATATTTGTATGGGCAAAACTGGTATTGAATAAAGCAGGATACCAAAAAATAGAACACAAAATTTGTATCGCAGGCAGGTGGGCAGGCAGGTGGGTGGGCATGTGGGTGGGCTTTGGCGATCGAACGGGCAGGCGGATAGGTGGGCGGGCAGGATGGATAGATAGGCAGGCAGGCAGACAGGCAGGCCTGTATAATAACTCTACCAACTACTCTTTCACACTGCAATGACTGGTGTATGGTTAAAGTCATAGTCAGTGCGTGCAGATGGACGGTCGGACAGATGGATGGATGGATGGACAGATGGATGGACAGACGGATGGACAGACAGACTGCATTTCTTATTATTCCATCCATAATTGCTGGAAATCCATATCTACTTCTTTGAAACCAAACCATGTGTTTCATTAAAAATCAGTAAAAGAAGGTTAAAGAATATTTTGAAAATTTAAGTTTTTCAGACAGTACTCTCAAATAGCTTTGGTTACGTAAAGGGTTACATGAGGCACAGAAAGGGTTACATGAGGCACAGTGATATTCAAATGATTTGTGTAAGTGATAAATTGAATGCAATAATTGACTGGGGAATTGACTAGTGAATGAACACTGGTCAGCAATAAATGTTGTCATACTTTGACTGCTGCATGGAGCCATAGAAAATGTTCAGTGCTCAATCAATCAGAAATGGAGTCAAATGGGAGTTTTTTGGACGGTACCTACTTTTAGGCAACTCAAATAGGCATGGGGTTAAACTTTACAACCAAACTTACAACAGCAAGTATGCTTGGTAGTCAATTGTCAATGTCGACATGCAATGTGTTTGAAATTAACCCTTTCCAAAATGATAGAAAAAAGCAACCAAAGATGGCTAATTTTGGCATTTTCAAACGGTACTCTTATTCTCACAATTATTGTGCTTGAGGGTTAAATCTGAGATTAAAATGTAAACAGTAACTTTCTTCAGCAACCACTGTTGCATCTATCCATACCAAAAAATTGTTACAACAACTTTACAATTAGATAAATTTGCCCTTGATGCAGATCAATTTTGAAGAAAAAATTCTATATTCATTTCATTTTGGGCCAACACGGGTTAATGTTGAAATATTTGTGTGGTGATTGTGGTGCATCATATTGTGCTCTAAATGTGTGGAAAATTTGAGCTAAATAACTATAAACAATTTTGAGACTTTTCTGAAATGGTTAAATTTTGAAGGTTTTGGCAGAATATTTTGAAAATAAGCATTTTCATGGATATGACAATACCTCATTTCACTAGATTTTATGACATTACATAAGTATGCCAAATTTGGTTGAAATCATACAGCCTGTTTCTGAACGGTACAAGACAAAATTGAGGGAGGAAAAAAAAAACAAAAACTAGAGTATTGTAATTTGTTGGCCAAATTATGGGCCTTCCCAACTTTGTACTGTGAAAAGGCAGAGTACATATAGCAAAGCAAAGTGTTTGAAATTAACCCTTTCCAAAATGATAGAAATAAAGCATCCAAAGCTGGATAATTTTGGCATTTTCAACTGGTACTCTTATTCTCACCCTCATTGTGCTTGAGGGTTAAATCTGAGATTAAAAAGTAAACAGTAACTTTCTTCTGCAATCATTGTTGCATCTATCCATATCAAAATAATTGCTACAACCTGGCAATTATAGCAAATGAGTACAGAAATTTGAAAAATTCACTGAAAATCTTTTTTTTTTTGGACAGTATTATTCTTTAAGTGACCAAAGCATATGTTGGGTTAAGCCCCAGATCATGACTTACAACAGCAGATTTGTTCATTAAGTATCTCAGCATGTAGCAAAGCAAAGTGTTTGAAATTAACCCTTTCCAAAATGATAGAAAAAAGCAACCAAAATTGCCTAATTTTGGCATTTTCAAACAGTACTCTTATTCTCGCCCTCCTTGTGCTTAAGGGTTAAATCTGAGATTAAAAAGTAAACAGTAACTTTCTTCTACAATCATTGTTGCATCTATACAAACCAACATAATTGCTACAACAACCTTGCAATTACAGCAAATGAGTGCAGACATTTGCAAAATTCACAGAAAATCAATTTTTTCGGACAGTACTATTCTTCAAGTGGCCAAAGTGTTTATGGGGTTAAACCCCAGAGCATAACCTACAACAGCGGATTTGTTCAGTAAGCATCTCTGCATATAGGAAAGCAAAGTGTTTGAAATTAACCCTTTCCAAAATGGTAATAAGAAGCAACCAAAATTGGCTAATTTTAGCATTTTGAAACAGTACTCTTATTCTCTCCCTCCTTGTGCTTGAGGGTTAAATCTGAGATTAAAAAGTAATCAGTGCCTTTCTTCTGCAATCATTATTGCATCTATACATACCAAAAAAATTGATACAACAACCTTGCAATTAGAGAAATTTGCCCTTGAAGTTGGTCAATTTTGAAGAAAATGAAAGTGTCAATGACACTGTAGTGCAACTTGTGTAAGACATGTACATGTATAGTATGTGACACAGCAATGACACACATCTAGGTAATGATCTGAAAACAAAGGTACATGTAAAGTATTGTAAAGGTCTGTACATAAATACAGACCGTAGCTTGTAACAAATGTACAGGTAAAGTATTGTAAAGGTGGATGACAGTTAGATGCTAAACTAGAAAAGAAATCTCCAGGGGGTTAATGTTACAAAGGGGATCCTTGTATGGTGCACCATAAGCCAAATGTTACCAATTGGTTTTGGACTGTTTGATTCAAACCCTTCTAAGGTTGATTCATACTAATTAATAAATATTTGTCCAGTCCTTCTTAAAATATATGTATTTGAATTTTTTATCTTTAGCTCATACATTTCCCACGGGTGAAAAGGTTTTATTTTTCTCATTGGAAATAGAAAATTGGGTTGTGTTAATAATGTTTACCCTCCCCAAACAACACCAAATATTAACACAGGAACTAGGCTTCAACACATTTGAATTTCCACATCCTAGGAATGCTAATTCAAGAAACATTATTTTGTCTGGTGTTTTTGGACAAGATTTTTAATTATCTCCCTTTTTGAGTCCCCGAGTGGGTCTGACTGAACCCAAAAA
Source organism: Pictodentalium vernedei (assembly GCA_031216915.1). NCBI lineage: Eukaryota > Metazoa > Mollusca > Scaphopoda > Dentaliida > Dentaliidae > Pictodentalium > Pictodentalium vernedei. Next base: position 215,433,580 of record CM062295.1, on the reverse strand, counting down.
TATTTGTTCTCATACCACAGTGATAACAAAGGCACCCAATAAATTTATAGCAAACATTACTGACATAAAAAATTTTCTTTACAGGTTCTGTACAAAAAATGTAATACACCCAATTCTTATAAATATGACTGCCGACAGGCATTTTGAATTTTTGGCCAAGCCCAAATGTACTCATTACCATCCCATAGTCCTAGAAATTCTGTACAAAAAACTGATTGCATCTAATTTTGGTACAAAATGGCTGCCGACGGCTATCTTGAATTTTGGACCGCACCCAAAACACTTGTTCTCATCCCACGGTGATAACAAAGGTACCCCAAGAGGTTTCGTAAAGATCAGTTCATAAATACAGCCTCTAGCCCGAGCCGTATAGAAGTTTTGTACAAAAAACTGATTGTACCTAATTTCAGTACAAAATGGCTGTCGGCAGCCATCTTGAATTTTGAAAATCACACAAAAACACTCGTTCTCATCCCAAGGTGATAACAAAGGTACACAAGAAGTTTCGTGAAGATCAGTTCATAAATACAGGCCCTTGCCTGAGCCGTATTGACATGTGTACTTACTGTGTATAAGTAGCACTGAATAAATCAAAGTTCATCTAATTTGCATAATTTCTGCACGAGAAAAAAACCTGTATTATATGTGATGTATTCCATGTTACTAAACATTCATACAAAAATTTATTCAAATTAGAACTTTCATACAGAAGTTCTGTACAAAAAACTGATTGCACTAATTTCAGTACAAAATGGCTGCTGGTGGCCATCTTCAATTTTGGACTGCACCCAAAAACACTCGTTCTCGTCCCACGGTGATAACAAAGGTACCCAGGAGGTTTCATAAAGATCGGTTCATAAATACGGCCTCTAGCCTGAGCCGTATTGAATTGTTGACGGACAGATGGATGACGGGCCATGGCATAACCTCAAATTTGATTACGTTAAAGTTGAGAAGTTGAGCTAAAAATGCTATATTCAAGTCGTTTTTGGTCAACAGAGGTTTTTTTTTAAATATTTCTGTGGTGATTTGGGTGTTTCATAATATGCTCTGAATGTTTGGAAAATTTGAGCTAGATAACTATAAACAATTTTGAGACTTTTGAAAATGGTGAAAATTTGATGGTTTGGGCAGAATATTTTGATACCTCATTCCTCTAGATTTTGTCACAATACATAATAAGTATGCCAAATTTGGTTGAAATTGAACAGCATTTTTTTTATCTATGTTCAAAAATTATGAAATTTTGATAGTTTTGGCAAAGATTTTTCAAATAAGCATTTTCACAGACATGACCATACCTCATTTCACTAGATTTTATGACATTACGTAAGTATACCAACTTTGGTTGAAATCGTACAGCTTGTTTTTGAGCAGTGCAACAGAGAAAATTGACGGCGAAAGAAAAAAAGAATGAAGAACAATTTTTGAAAAAGAAGAATAACAAGAGTCTTTCCCAAACTGGGTTTGGGAAAGTCCCCACAAAAAAAAAATAAAATAATGAGCAAAAATTTTGAAAACGAAGAATAACATGAGTCTTTTCCACACTGGGTTTGGGAAAGCCTAAGAATAACAAGAGTCTTTCCGAAACTGGGTTTGGGAAAGCCTAATTAGTTGATGGAGTACAAGAAAGATGATGAAACCCACCAAATGTGAATATCCTTCCCCCACTGTCTATAATAATGCCAAATGACACCAACAACTGATGCTTCAGATGTAATGCAAATCTTTTGCCATTTCAAAGTTTTTAAGCTTAAAAAGTGTAATTGCTATTTTGAGAACAAAATAGTGACTTGTGACCATTATTGATGACTGCTGAACTAATCAACTGAATTAATCAATATCTTATTTTATCTCTATTGAACCATTGAGACCAATACAGCAGACCACCAAATGTGTCCATGGGACACTAATGCCCCCGCTCTATGAAAAACTATATTTTAGAGATAAACAAAGTCCAAAATGGGGCCATAACTCAAATAAAAATTATATCACCTTCAAAATTAAACTTGTATGTTATATTGTCTACAGTAAGCAAAATTCCAATTTTTATTGAAATCAGACACTTAATAACTCAAGTTACCACCCGGAAATCAACATCAACATGTCTTCTACACTGGAAAAGGTCCATAGGCCATAATTCTGCAAAAAAATGTCACACCAAGCCCACTATCAATCCCATCCAGTATTATGTGGTAATAAACCTATGTATAAAATTTTGTTTCATTTTGTTCACTCAAACTAAAGTTATCATCCGGAAACCAATATCAACATGCTTTCTAAGAAAAGGACCATAAGTCTGCAAAAACAATACTGGACAAAGCCCACTATCAATCCCAACCTGTATTATGTTGCTGTATAAAATTTTGTTTCACTTCATTTCAGTCAAACTAAAGTTATCGTCCGGAAACCAATATCAACATGTCTTCTAAGTCACAAAAGATCCATAAGCCTGCCAGAAAAATATCAGACTAAGCCCACTATCAATCCCAACTTCTATGATGTGGTTATAAATCTATGTATAATATTTTGTTTCATTTCATTCACTCAAACTAAAGGAATCATCCGGTAACCAATATCAACATGTCTAAGTTGGATAAGGGCCATAACTCTGTCAAAATATATAGGACCAAGCCCACTATCAATTTCATCCTGTATTATGTGGTTATAAACCTATGTATAAAATTTTGTTTCATTTTGTTCAATTGAACTAAGGTTATCATCTAGAAACCAAAATCAACATGCTTTCTAAGTCAGAAAAGGGCCATAACTCTGTCAAAAAATATTGAACCAAGCCCACTATCAATCCCAACCTGTATTATGCTGTAAAAAACCTATGTATAAAATCTTGTTTCATTTTATTCACTCAAACTAAAGTTATCGTCCAGTAACCAATATCAACATGTTTTTTTAAGTTGAAAATGGACCATAACTCAGCCAAAAATATCGGACCAAGTCCATTATCAATCCCAACCTGTATTATGTGGCTATAAACCTATGTACAAAATTCTGTTTCATTTCATTCACTCAAACTAAAGTTATCGTCCAGAAACCAATATCAACATGTCTAAGTTGGAAAAGGACCATAACTCTGCCAAAAAATATCTAACGAAGCCCAGTATCAATCCCAACCTGTATTTTTGGTTATAAACCCATATATAAAGTTTTGTTCTGTCAAACTAAAGTTATCATTCGGAAATCATTTGTTTCGGACAGACGAACAGGGCGACGACTATATGATCCCCTAAAATGTTTTCGGCGAGCATGAAAATCACCATTCAATTTTCATTATTTTTTCATTGTTTTGTCTCAAAAACATACCTTATGACACCCTCAATGGAATGAGCTCATTCCAATGAGGTATCATAAGCTGTATTTTTGAGACAAAACAATGAAATGCAAAGGTTTGCATCGCCGATGTCAGGTTCACTTTTCATGGCTAACGCAATGGTGGCTATGAACTAAAAAAAAATGGACTGAGCTCATTTTTTATCTCAATCAAGAAAATGTTCTTGGAAACCCATGTGCCAAATATCAGTCAAATCAGCTGACATTTTGTCGCGTGAGAACCAAAAGCAGGGTTAGCATGCCTTAGTACATAACACCACTGTGCCTTCACATGGGCAAGGGGGTGGGGGGTGAAGTGTCTTGCCCAAGGACACAATTTGCTGGCCGTAGGTGTGATTTGAACCAAGGACCACACAGCACTTGTGAAAACCGTAGATCGGACTGAGCCCATTTTTGAACTTGATCAAGACATTGTTCCTTAAAACCCATGTGCCCAAAATCAGTAAAATCAGTTGACGTTTGTTGACATTATCGCATTATCAAGCTCAAAATTAATTGATTTTAACAAAGGGCCATAACTCTTGTGAAAAAAGAATGGACACACCCTATTTCATGTCATCAGGTGTTGAACATGCATATCAAATCATATCATATTAAAATCCGCCCAGAAACAACTAAGTTATAAGCAAAAAGGGCCGCCCGCCCGACTGCCAGCCAGTCTGTATTGGATGTACTGAAGTCTAATGCATCTATAAACAAGGGGAATTTGGCGAATGTCAAGATAGTTTCATGACATAATACAAGATTTTTTATTCAATTAACATTAGTTCGCTTTATAACCTGTATGTAATTAACATGTCAAAATTGTACAGAAGACATGGTATTTTGTGTTTGGAAGTTATATTCAATTAACAAGGTTATTCAATTACAAGCTATCCTATTAAATGCACTCCACCTTAGTTCCAAATTGCATACCTTTCTCTCTTTCTGCTTGCTGGATAGATCTGGATAAAACCATGCAAAATCTGTGGTGACAAACTTATTCTTTTGAACATCAAATCGTGTTCCACTGCTCCCTAAACACTCTGCATACAGATTATAAGTATTCAATCCACTGTCATGAAGAAGGTCAAAAAACCTAATTATCTTGTAATAAAAAAAATTCTTCACATTAACTGGTGCTAAAAAAAATTTCAAAATGTTTTGAATCATGACATTTTTTTTCTCTGGAAAAGTTCACTGAAACAATTACATGTATGTCTGTTTTTGCTTTAAATTTTTATTATTTCAAATATTTTGTTTTCATTTATTGGAGAGCGCCCATTGGCACTCCCCAATAATGGAAAAGAGAATATTCATTTCGATATACTTTCTATTATTTAATAAAAGCAACACCTTGCAGGGACGTCAAAGCCACCATAGTGGCTTTCTTCACTTTTCAGTAAATCCCTGATAGTGGTTTCTAGACTCAGCCAGTTAACAATGAAGGTTCCGCTCTTTGACCAAATGACACCTGTGTTATTCCTCTAGACCTCTACCTTACACAAAGAGCAGACCTGGAAATCAAGAGCTTAAATTACAGTGGAACCCTGTTAATTGAATAGTGACTTTGCCTATGAAAATTATTCAATTAACAGGAGTACTCAATTAACAGGGTTAACAGGGATTGTGTCACATTCCTGTATTCTAGAGATAAACTAGGCATTTATTATTTTATAATAGATTAAATGCCTGTATTGGATGTACTGAGGCCAAATAGGTCTATAAACAAAGGCAAACTGGAGAGAGTCAGGGTAAATTCTCGACAGGTTGCAAGATTTTTTTTCAACTAACAGGAATTTACTCTATAACCTTCATTCAATTAACAGGTCAAATTTGTACTGGAGGTAAGGTAAATGGTTTTGTGTTGGGAAAGTGTATTCAATTAAGAGGGTTATTCAGTTAAGAGATATCCAATTAAGTGGGCACCACTGTATAACCCATTAGCAGGTTACTCTATGTAACATTCTGAAAATCTACAGGAAACAAGTGTGAGGGATATTTTGCCACCTTCAGCCATGCTGTTTACATCTGAAAAGAATTTTTGCCAAAATAAATAGCAACAACTAAAGCTCAATCTCGCTTTTGCAAGATCGCGTGTTAGTAGTTGCTCTATCTTTTGGCAGAAATTTGGTTAAGATGTAAACACCAAGCCGTTCTATTCCTATGTGGATGCAATGCACAACCTTTGGGTCAAGTTAGGTCTAAAAGAAGTTGTCTCTACATCCCAATAAATTCTGTCTTCCTACTGGTCAGAATGCCTAGGACAAATAGCCATGGCAAAGGGTGAACCCAACATCCAAGGTATATGAGAGTGTGCAACATCCAGGCTATAAGGGCATGTGAAATATTGGGAGTACATGGTTTAAATGAAAGCTTTTCGCTTTTTCTCACCTCGATATAAAAATCAAACAAAAAAACCTCAAAATAGTCACAAATATAATCAGATTTCTGACAATCAATCATATTTTGCTGTTATAAATTAAATAGTCAAATAATTAAATCAAACAACTTGAGAAAAATAAAATAAGAGCAAATCTGTCAGCAAAATAGCCCCCAAGCTGATTATGTGTTTCCAATAACAACCTAAGGGATGTAAATCTATCTGTCTTCTACATTTATAAAAACAATTATTCACGAATTTGGTCCAACTGACTGCGAAGCATGAGAAATGCATCCACATATTTGTTTCCACTATGTTTCTATTGTGTTTCAAAAGGGACAAAAAATTTATCTCTGCCAACATGTATGGAGATTTAATACCTGGCTGTCAGGACTTGGGGGGACTTGACTCAGGGACGACTTGACCAATTCGGGTGCTGCGGCTTTTAATTTTTTTGTTATCGGGAATTGAAAATTGCCATTGACAATTTACAATTCCTGGTAATAATGTAACAAACTTACAATATGCTACTATTCGAACAGAAAATGACCTGGGAGAGGATAAAGACAACTTTTATGAAATTTGTCAAATTATTTAAAAATTAAGATAAAAACTGTTAGGTGATGTGAAGAGAATTCCCAATGGGTCGGAGCACCTATAAACTTTTTCAACTTTATTTCTGGACTATAGCTGATCCCTTCAAAGGTTGAAAAACATGTTTTAACACTTTAACTAGCATAAGTAGAAGACAACACTAGACCTGTTTTTCTGAAAATAATCATTTTTTTTTCTTCCAAATCCTAGCTATGACCCCTTATTGGAATGAGCTCGTCATTCGAGCTCGTTCCAATGAGGGTCATAAGCCATGGTTTGGGAAGGAATCAACAGAAAAAATGTAATTTGAATGGCAAGTTTTGTATATTAAACTGGCAGATTTCTCCAATTCTTTGGACAGCAGAATTTAAAATTTAAAATTGCTAACTCATTTTCTTTACTAATGGAAACTGGAATGGGACTCACACATTAAAAAGTGTAGCTAGCTCCCAATGAGACACATTAAAAAGTGTAGCTGGCTCAGCGAGCCAACCAATTAATTCACAGGTTGACTGTGTTTTCACAGCTAAGCCTATAAAGAATTTTGTCAGCTTGAAACAACAGTCAACAAATATGCTGGCTCTGGTGTTTGCCAAGAAAAATCCACAAAGATTTGAAAGTATATCTTCATTTTAAGTTGATGCGTAAGTGTGGGATTGTTAATTGATATTTTCCTTTGTAACCAACTTAATTTTGAAAAAGTGTAGCCCGAGCTGAGGAAAAAGTGTAGCTAGGAAATAAACCTTCGTTTTCTTCTGTTGTTTGTTATTCAACTTGCGTTCTTTTCATTACATAAATGAGTCAGGTTAGCTTGAAATGGACTTTTTCTATCTCACCGTTCGTGAAATGTAAGATAAATTATCTCTAAGAGACACTAAGAAGTGTAGCTGGCTTGGTGGGCCAGCTAATTAATTCAGAGGTTGACTGTTTTCTCAGCAAAGACGATTTATTCTTAAGAATGGTGATTATTATTATATACCTTCAAATCTTTGTTGTTGTTTTTTTTTAAATACTTGAGCCAGCTAATTAATTCGGAGGTTGACAGTGTTTTCGTACCAAAGCCAATACAGTTCTTAATGGGCTTTGCTGTGAAAGTATACATATTATTGTTTTTGTATGGGCGTGACTTCCAATAACTACATCGGAGTTGTGATTGGTCAACAGTGTCTTGACATTTTCATGCCTTCACGAGCATGCCTCTATGGTTTCCAATCTGGCAAATACATGATACCACCTTGAGCTGCTTAATATTAATTGTAAGTAATAAAAACAAGAGGCCCCAGGGGGCCTGAGGGCGCTCACCTGACATGGTAGCCTAAATATCAACCCAGAGAATTGATTTCCACAAGTTGCATCTGCTCCTCCTAAGAAAAGCTGAAACCAAATATCCAAATATTCTGACCAGTGGATCTAAAAAAAGATTTTTAAAGAATATTCCTCATACTGAACTAAGTCATAATTCGGGCTCCCACAGGGAGCCCATATATGAACCCCGGGACTTGGATTTAACAAACCTGAATCTCACACCCCTAAGGATTCTGCACACCAAATATCAAAACATTCCGACTGCTGGATCTGAAGAAGATTTTTAAAGAAAATTCCTCATTTTGAACCAAGTTACAATTCGAGCTCCCACAATCAGTCCAAATATGGACCTAGGGACATGGCTTGAAAAAACTTGAATCTTACCCCCCTAAGGATGCTGCATAAAAAATATCAAAAGCATTCATCTGCTGGATCTGAAGATTTTTAAAGAAAATTCCTCATTTTGAACTAAGTTGTCATTCAGGCTCCCATAGTGAGCCCAAATATGAACCAAGGGACTTGGCTTGAACAAACTTGAATCTCAGCCCCCTAAGGTTGCTCCATGCCAAATATCAAAACATTCCAACTGCTGAATCTGAAGAAGATTTTTAAAGAAAAATTCCTCATATTGACTAAGTTATAATTTGGGCTCCCACAGGGAGCCCAAATATGGACCAATGGACTTGGCTTTAACACACTTGAATCCCCCCCTCACCCCCAAGGATGCTACTCACCACATATCAAACCATTCCGACAGCTGGATCTGAAGAAGAAGATTTTTTAAGAAAATTCCTCATTTTGAACAAAGTTACAATTCAAGCTCCCACAGTGAGCCCAAATATGGACCTAGGGACATGGCTTGAACAAACTTGAATCTCACCCCCCTAAGGATGCTGCATACCAAATATCACAAGATTCTGCCTGCTGGATCTTGAGAAGAAGATTTTCAAAGAAATTTGCCTGAAATGCACTAAGTTCGAATTTGGGCTTCTATAGTGAGCCCAAATATGAATCCAAGTGGCCGATTTGAACAAACTGGAATCAGATCCACCCCACAATGTTGCCTACCAAATATCAGAAGATTCTGCCTGCAGGATCTGGAGAAGAAGATTTTTGAAGAAATTTGCCTGAAATGCACGAAGTTCAAATTCGAGCTTCTATAGTGAGCCCAAATATGAATCTAGGGAGCCGATTTGAACAAAATAGAATCAGATCCAGCCCACAATGTTGCATATCAAATATCAAAAGATTCTGCCTGCTGGATCTGGAGAAGAAGATTTTTTAAGAAATTTGCCTGAAAAGCACTAAGTTCAAATTTGGGCTTCTATACTGAGCCCAAATATAAACCCAGGGAGCTGATTTGAACAAACTTGAATCAGATCCACCCCACAATGTTGCATACCCAATATCAAAAGATTCTGCCTGCTGGATCTTGAGAAGATTTTCAAAGAAATTTGCCTGAAATGCACTAAGTTCAAATTTGGGCTCCTATACTGAGCCCAAATATAAACCCAAGGGGCCGATTTGAACAAACTTGAATCAGATCCACCCCACAATGTTGCATACCAAATATCAAAAGATTCTGCCTGCTGGATCTGGAGAAGAAGATTTTCAAAGAAATTTGCCCGAAATGCAGTAATTTGGGCTCCTATACTGAGCCCAAATATAAACCCAGGGGGCCGATTTGAACAAACTTGAATCAGATCCACCCCACAATGTTGCATACCAAATATCAAAAGATTCTGCCTGCAGGATCTGGAGAAGATTTTTTTTGAAGAAATTTGCCTGAAATGCACTAAGTTCAAATTCGAGCTTCTATAGTGAGCCCAAATATGAATCTAGGGAGCCAATTTGAACAAAATAGAATCAGATCCAGCCCACAATGTTGCATACCAAATATCAAAAGATTCTGCCTGCTGGATCTGGAGAAGAAGATTTTTTAAGAAATTTGCCTGAAAAGCACTAAGTTCAAATTTGGGCTCCTATACTGAGCCCAAATATAAACCCAGGGAGCCGATTTGAACAAACTTGAATCAGAGCCCAAATATGGACCTAGGGACATGGCTTGAACAAACTTGAATCTCACCCCCCTAAGGATGCTGCATACCAAATATCACAAGATTCTGCCTGCTGGATCTTGAGAAGAAGATTTTCGAAGAAATTTGCCTGAAATGCACTAAGTTCGAATTTGGGCTTCTATAGTGAGCCCAAATATAAACCAAGGGAGCCGATTTGAACAAACTTGAATCAGATCCACCCCACAATGTTGCATACCCAATATCAAAAGATTCTGCCTGCTGGATCTTGAGAAGATTTTCAAAGAAATTTGCCTGAAATGCACTAAGTTCAAATTTGGGCTCCTATACTGAGCCCAAATATAAACCCAGGGGGCCGATTTGAACAAACTTGAATCAGATCCACCCCACAATGTTGCATACCAAATATCAAAAGATTCTGCCTGCCGGATCTAGAGAAGATTTTTTAATGTTTTTCCCATTGCCTACAGTGTTAAAAAGTGCTGACTCAGCACTTTTTTAATGTCCCGAAACTGTCCCCTATGATAAAACCGATGGCAATTTTTTTTTTACCAATTCTTTCTGTTGGTCCTAAGGAAGCTTCACACCAAATAAAAATTCTCGGTGCCGTGGAGTTTTGGAGATATGGGCGTTTTAATTTTTTTCTATTTTTAGCTCCTGCAGTTCCCATGGGGCTACGGGGAAAAAAAAAAATCAGCATAAATTAGGTAATTATGACCCAATAAGCCCTCACATAAAATTTGGTTCAAATCAGCCTCTCGGTTTGGAAAATAGAAATTTTGGGCAGGGCCAAAAATTTTGCCTCTCCCATGACGACGCCAAGTATAGCCCCACAAACTTCTCTTGAACAAATCTGAGTCTACACCTCAAAAGGAAGCTGCACACCAAATATCAAGTCTCTGCTACTGCTGGTTCATGAGAAGAAGATTTTTTAAGATTTCAGCACACTTTTTGGGTGTGGCCCTACACACGGGCGGGGCAACTTGATTTGAACAAAATCAAATTGCGATGTCATAAACTATTATCTCAAATATCAATTAAATTGTTTCAGCGGTTTGGGAGGAGAAGACGCAAACACCATGTTCACGGACGGCGGACGACGGACGGTGAGTGATCACTATAGCTCTCCTGACTGAAAGTCAGGTGAGCTAATAAATACCACAAGTTGCCTGGGGTGCCATGTTTATCAAAATTAGCCTCGACAATCGGCAATATCGTGGTAGAACCCATGCTAGATTGCCGCATGTTTAACAACTACATTGCCTATTGCCGTGCCTAATTCCTGGGGAAGCCATGTTTACCAAAATTAGGTGTGAGGATCCGGGTCTTTTGGGTCTTTTAAAAAGTCATTTGACCACATGTTTTTGAACATAAGAGAAGTCGTCCCAAACAAAGTCGATCCCCGAGAGAAGTCAGCACAAAACAAATTGGCCCACAAGACGCATGTATGAGGTTTCCAGGCTGGTTGAGCATATACTGCAATCGAAACTGGCGAGCAGGAGTTAGCGTGAAAAGATCACTGCAGGGGTTACAATATAAAGAACTTTGAAAAGTACCTAGATGGCACCTTTGGGGGTCACTACTGTTCAAACTGAGATCAAGATCACTGGAGCTTAGGGGGGAAATTGGGAGAGATGGGGAAAAGGGATGCCAAATGTGGCACTCTGGAGTAGTGAAGACCCTGGGACATTTTCTCTTGGAATGCCCATAGTATATACCTCATAGATTAAAATTTACTGGAAGAATAATAAAGAAATGGGGTGGAGAAACAAAGGATAGATGGCTGAGGGGGGGGGGGGGGGGGGACACGAGGGACAGGGTAGGAGTGCTGATCTGATTGAAGAAGTTGAAAAAGGGGAAGTGAGGGACACTATTAAACACTTTATATCTGAATGCTGGGAGGAGAGGAGGGGGTGAGGGGCAGAGGGAATGATGGCCTTCTCTTATGAGAACAGCCACAAATCAGTGGATGGCCAAAGAGTTATTATTATTAAGAGAAGTCGGCCCCATACAAAGTCATCCCACGAGAGAAGTCGGCCCAAAACAAAGACAACCCGAAAAAGAAGTTGGCCCAAGGGAGAGGTTGGCCCCAAACAAAGTTGGCCCATGGGAGGAGTCGAAAAATGACATGGGTGGGTCCCGAAAGCATGCAATGTTGCGTAGACTTTTAAAAGTGCAGTTTCTACATGGCTTTTTATTATGCTATAGTCTCACCATTTATGGATTGATCAGTATACAATTTGACATCCAGGCGTAATTTGACAAGGATATTGACATGGCTTGGGTCCCAACTGCATTCAATGTTGTGTTAATCCCTTTACCAGTGCAGTTTCGAAAGTGTCAATGACACTGTAGCTTATCTTGATCTTATGGTATATTTCTAAGAGTAATGTTATAATTACTTAACTTACGTAACATTTAAGTAAATTGCGCCATAATTATTGACTTTTTTTTGGTAATTCCATTAAAATTGGAGTGAAAAATATATGTCTGAAGCAGCAATGCTACATTGGTTGACTCTTAGTTTTCGACCCCATTCAAGGCTAATCTACCAGTGAAACTACCCATCTCAGACCAAGTTGGTCAAAATTGGAAGAAAAATGACACAGCTGCAGCAGCCATGCTACCATTGGCTGATTTGAAGCCAACCATTATGAAAAGTACTGATAAAACTAAACCTGCATATGAAATTTCGTTGAAATTGGGAGAAAAAAAATCATGGCTGAAGCAGCCATGCTACCATTGGCGGATTTGAAGTCAAACTTTAGGAAAAGTAGTCATGGTTGAAACAAAAAAAAAAAACAACTTGCATATCAAATTTCATCAAGTGGGCAAAATATATACACATTTAAAATGTACTTGCTGATCTAAACACTCGCAGTCATAACAGTGTCCTACATGCCTGAAATATCATATTACATTCACCACACAAAGACAATTTCTTTCAGCGTATTATTGTCTTTTTCATCCAAATGTGGTATAACAAAAATAAGATAAAACAACTTCACCCCTCAATTCACCCACCCTGGGGGCAGCCACGATCAAAATAGGAAGGTCTCATCTACTCATCAATCTAAGACAACCTGCCAAATTTCAAGAAATTTGCGTAAGATAACAATTTTTAAAATCAACCCACACTGCGGCTGCTGCAGCAGCCACTGTGTGCAGCCAACTGAGACCAAAATAGGACGTTCTCATCTGGACATCAACCCGAATATGCAGATGAAATTTCGTGATGATCAGATGAGAACTACGGCCTGTAGGCTGCGCCATACAAAATTCACGATGGCTGCTGCAGCAGCCAATGTAAGCAGCCAGTCATAACCAAAATATGACGATCTCATCTAGACACCAACGCGAACATGCATCTCAAATTTGGTGATGATAGATAAGAACTATGGCCTATAGCCTGTGCCGAACAAATTGTGGACAGACAGACTCACAGACTTCCGCATGCCCCATGACAATAGCATAGCTTGACTTTGTCAAGAAAAGCTAAAAATTGAACTAATAAAAAACAACACAAAGTCTTTTCAAGATACTGTACTTTTAGATTGTCATTACCGCAAAGTAGTCATGTATAATTTAAACAAGGGATTCTGCCTTGTTATCAGTTTTTCAACATAAAATTGTTTACCCTACTTAGTAACCCAAAGTGTTCATATGTTAGATACCCATATTGGGTACTCAATAATTTATCTATTTATTTATTGGAATTTTAAGGTCACTTTCAGCATCTAAGGCTACATCTTACAGAGGCGTAATTATAATATCAAGTTTGGTCAATCGTTTATGCCTATCACTGCCCACTTTTACAGGGCTTTCAATGCAGGAATTGGTTACTACTGGGCCCAATTTTATCAATAAAGCAGAACTTGAACAAACTTCAATTTTGCCACTTCTAAGAAAATCAAAAATCAAATATCAAAAGATTCTGACAGGAGTAACAGAAAAAAAAGATTTTTTAAGAATATTTCTCATACTGAACTAAGTTATACATGGGCTCCCATAGGGAGCCCAAAAATAAAAGCTTCTGAAGCAGTGTTTTGGGAGAAGAAGATTCTTCAACGTTATTCCCATTAGCTACACTGTTAAAAAATGATGACTCGGCACTTTTAGTCCTAGAAAAGAACCTTATGATAAAATTTTTACCATTTTTTTCTTCCGGTCCTAAGGAAGCTTCACACCATATAAAAATTCTCAGTGCCATGTAGTTCTGCAGATATGGGCATTTAAAAAGAAAAAAATTTTTTAGCTCCTGCAGTTCCCGTGGGGGACAGGAAAACAATTTTCGGCATAAATTAGGTACTTATGACCCAATAAGCCCTCATATCAAATTTGGTTCAAATCGACTTTTTGGTTTGGAAAATAAAAATTTTGGTATAATTTGGGCTCCCACAGTGAGCCCAAATATGAACCCAGGTACTTGGCTTTACCAAACTTCACTCTCAGCCCCTAAGAATGCTGTACATCAAATATCAAAACATTTTGACTGGTGGATCTGAAAAAAAAATTTTTTTTAAAGAATATTCCTCATATTGAACTAAGTTATAATTTGGGCTCCCACAGGGAGACCAAATATGAGCCGAAGGACTTGACTTGAACAAACTTGAATCTCACCTCCCTAAGCATACTGTATACCAAATATCAAAAGATTCTGACCGGTGGATGCGAAGAAGAAGATTTTAAAAGAATATACCTCGTATTGCACTAAGTTACAATTTGGGTTCCCAAAGGGAGTCCAAATATGAACTCAGGGACTTGGCTTGAACAAACATCAATCTCACCCCCCTAAGGATGATGCATAGCAAATATCAAAAGATTCTGATTTGTGGATCCGAAGAAGAAGATTTTTAAAATATATCCCTCATATTGCACTAATTTGAACATTTGGGTTCCCATAGGGAACCCAAATATGGACCGAGGAATTTGATTTCTACAAATATGTGAATCAATGTTCCAAAGATGTTATATGTAAAATATGAAAGCTTTTAGAGCAGTGGTTTGGAAGAAAACAATTCTTTATTTTTTTCCCATTGCCTACTGTGTTAAAAAATACTGACTCAGCACTTTTTCAGAGTCCCGAAAAAGTACCCTATGATAAAACCGATAGCAATTTTTTTTTACCAATCCTTTCTGTTGGTCCCAAGAAAGCTTCACACCAAATAAAAATTCTCACTGCCGTGCAGTTTTTGAGATATAGGCGTTTTAATTTTTTTCTATTTTTAGCTCCTGTGGTTCCCACGGGGCTACAGGAAAAAAAATTTCTGCATAAATTAGGTACTTATGACCCAATAAGCCCTCACATAAAATTTGGTTCAAATTGGCCTCTCGGTTTAAAAAATAGAAATTTGGGGTGGGGCCAAAATTTTTGCTCCTCCCATAACATCGCCAAGTATAGACCTACAAACTTCTCTTGAACAAACTTGAGTCTACACCTCAAAAGGAAGCTGCATACCAAATATCAAGTCTCTGCTATTGCTGGTTCTTGAGAAGAAGATTTTTTAAGAATTGGAGCATTTTTGCCCCACCCCTCTGCTCAATATGAGCCGAAACCTAATTTGCCCAAAAATCAAAATGCCGCTATATAACCCCTACTCACATGAAATTTCATTAACATGCGGCCAGTGGTTTGGAAGAAAAAGACCCAAACACCACCTTCACGCCGGACGACGGACGACGGATGACGGACGACGGACGAAAAGTGATCAGAAAAGCTCACCCTGACTTTCAGTCAGGTGAGCTAATGAAAGATTAGGCATGTCTAATCTGAGAATCAGCTTCAACAATTCTGACTTTGTTGTGACAAGAATATTCAAAATATGACACTACGGAGGGTTTTAATCGCGAACTATATTCAACCACACAAGCACTAAAGCATTACCGATGAGATAGTTAATTGTCAGGATTTTGCATCTTTTTTCTAAACAGAGGTAGTGAACCCATATTAATTAGTGAAATGATGGGTTGGGAATCAGGGTAATGGGAATGAAATGTGCGTATAATGTTAAAATGCAAAGCATTAGATGTATAACACTGTACAAATGTTGAACTAATCAACAAAATCTCTCGACTGAGGATGTCATGCAATGCATGTATAATGAGGAATGGCTTAAACGATGATGAAAGGCTTAAATGATGAAATAATACGACCGGTGGTATTAATGTCATATCTCTGGTGTTTGACATCAGATTTTCAAATTTTTTTCCTGCTTTGTAATTTGAATGATGCATCCTGTGGTATCACTGGGACAAAAAAGAATAGAAATATCAATTGATTGAACCCTTACCAAGTGAAATTTAATTGTGACATCGACGTACCTAGTTGCCTTTTACCTTAAAGCATTAAAACATATTCCATACATCAAAATCAAAATATAAAGGTGTACATTTTCAGGTATTAATTGTTGAATATTACAATTGATAAAATAAATCACTAAAAATCCTCCAAATTTTATTTTCAAGCTTGTCCAAAGGACCCTCCTCCACCACTCCCTACCCCTAAATAGTAAACTTTTGATTGGGTTTTGTGTTAACCCTTTACCTAACACGAAAAGAAGACGACACTTGGAAATAATATTCTTGAATCACTAACTTCTTTTATTTTTTGCGTTAAAAACATACCTTATGACCTCCCGTTGGAGATTTAATTTAATTTAATGGTGAATTTTGTGAATAGCGCTGGCCGGTTTTGACCGTTACACTGGGTAAAGGGTTAAATTTCAAACCCCTCTGGTGGCAAAATCAGTGAAGCATAACACTTTGAACAAACTTAAATCTCATAGTAATGCTATATACCAAACATCAAAATATTATGAATGGATGGATGGATGGATGGATGGATGGATGGATGGATGGATGGATGGATGGATGGATGGATGGATGGATGGGTCTGTGAGTGAGTGAGTGAGTGAGTGAGTGAGTGAGTGAGTGAGTGAGTGAGTGAGTGAGTGAGTGAGTGAGTGAGTGAGTGAGTGAGTGAGTGAGTGAGTGAGTGAGTGAGTGGGCACATGGGTGAATGAATGAATGAATGAATGAATGAATGAATGAATGAATGAATGAATGAATGAATGAATGAATGAATGAATGAACAGACATGCAGACGATTGATTCATTGTGTCAATTTGTCATTGAGGAGTTAATTCATTTGTTGAACGTTCTGTATAGTGCCCCTCTGTGGGGTTATTTACTTGTACAAACTTACGTTGTGGGGTTTTTTGTCCAATTATTTATAAATTTCTATGCTTTTGCACTCTCTGCAAGGTATATTTATGAATTTCTATAAAAAAGAAAAAAAAAACATTGCCACAAGCAATGACTTTCAAACTTAGTGCATTTGTCCATTAACAAGTTCCTTTGGCATGCCTCAGAAGGCTCATTCATTATTGGGTTGTTTTGAAAACTTTGTATGCTGATTCAGTGTGACAAAGATAGGAGCTATCAATTTTCTTTTAATTTCCATCAAAAACTGTTGCTGTCAGTAACAAGCTTTGAATTTATTGCATTTATGGGATAAGTTGCTGCACAAATTCACTAAGTTCAAAGGCTGGTGCTAATGACAATAATTTTTTATGGAACTGAAAAAAACAAAAAACAGCTCACATCTAGAGGTCACCCAGAACACACATACCAAGTTTCAAAGTGATCCGATCATAAATGTGCCCTGTAGGGCATGCCAGAGGAATATATTGATGTCTGGCTAAATTAAGTTCGAAGGTTGTTGCCAACAGCAATGCTTTTTGATGCAAATGTTAGAAAATCGATAGCTCCCATCTACAGGTCACCCTAAACAAGCATACCAAGTTTCAAAACAATCCAATCAAAAATGTGCCCAATAGGGTGTGCCAAAGGAAAATATCGATGCCTAACTAAACCAAGTTCAAAGGTCATTGTCACTGGCAACATTTTTTGACAGACAAGGAAGTAAATCAATAGCTCCCATCTAGAGGTCAACCCAAAGGAGCATACACAGTTTCAAAGAAATCCAATCAAAAATGTGCCCTGTAGGGTGAACCAAAGGAAATACTGAGTTCTGACTAAACTAAGTTCAAAGGTCGTTGCCAGCGGCAACAATTTTCAACAGAAAAGGAAGAAAATTGATAGCTCCCATGTAGATATCACCCCAAACAAGTACACCAAGTTTCCAAAGCAATCCAATCATAAATGTGCCCTGCAGAGTGTGTAAAGGGAAATATTGATGCATAACTGCACTAAGTTCATCAAAGGTCATTGCCAACAGCAACTATTTTTGACGGAAATGGAAGAAAATCGATAGCTCCCATCTAGAGGTCACCCCAAACAAGCATATCAAGTTTTAAAGTGATCTGATCATAAATGTGCCCTGTAGGGAGTGCCAAAGGGAAATATTGAGGCCTGACTAAACTGAGTTCAAAGGTCATTGCCAGCTGCAACATTTTTTGATGGAAATGGCAGAAGATCCATACCTCCCATCTAGAGGTCACCCTAAACAAGCACACCAAGTTTCAAAGCGATCTGATCATAAATGTGCCCTGCAGGGTGTGGCAAAGGGAAATATTGACGCATAACTGCACTAAGTTCATTGAAGGCCATTGCCAGCGGTAACAGTTTTTGACAGAAATTGAAGAAAATCAATAGCTCCTATCTAGAGGTAACCCCAAACAAGCATGCCAAGTTTCAAAGTGATCCGATTATCAATGTGACCTGTAGGGCATGCCAAAGGAATATGTTGATGCCTGACTAAACTAAGTTTGAAGGAAACGGAAGAAAATCGATAGCTCCCAACTGGAGGTCACCACAAACATGCATACCAGGTTTCAATGCAATCTAATCATAAATGTTCCATGTTGGGTGGGCCAAAGTTAAATATTGAGGTCTGACTAACTGAGTTCAAAGGTAATTGCCAGCTGCAACATTTTGGGTCCGAAATGGAAGAAAATTGATAGCTCCCATCTAAAGGTCACCCCAAACAGGCACACCATGTTTCAAAGCGATCTGATCATAAATGTGCACTGCAGGGTGTGCCAAAGGGAATTATTGATGCATAATGGCACTAGGTTCATAGAAGGCCATTGCTAGCGGCAACATCTTTTGACGGAAATCTAAGAAAATCAATAGCACCCATGTAGAATTAACCCTAAACAAGCATACTTAGGTTCAAAATGATCCAATCACAAATGTGCCCTGTAGGGCATGCCAAAGGATTATATTAAATGCCTGACTAAACTAAGTTCAAAGGTCATTGTCAGCGGCAACATTTTTTGACAGATATCGAAGAAAATTAATAGCTGCCATCCGGAGGTCGCCCCAAACAAACAAACTAGGTTTCAATGCAACCCCATCAAAAATGTTCCCTGTAGGGTGTGCTAAAGGGAAATATTGAGGTCTGACTAAACTAAGTTCAAAGAACGTTGCCAGCAGCAACATTTTTTTATGGAAATGGAGGTCGCCTCAGACAAGCATACCAAGTTTCAAAGCAATCTGATCATAAATGCGACCTGTGCAGTGTGCCAGGAAATTTAAATTTGATAATAAATTTCCTTTTTTATTAAACCTACCACAATTGTTTACAATTGGCTTGCATTACAGTGGAACTCTCTAACTCAGAAGTATACTCTCTATTTTGATCTTTCCCAAGCGATTTGGGAAAGAAAAGTGGTGCAAAAGCACCAAGAAAAAATAAGTCCAAACTGGGTCGAGTGCTACCGGCGAACACCCAGTAGGGGAGGCTCTTCTGCTAGAACAGATCCACGGCTTCCGGTACCAGTGCACAGACTTGTAACCTATGTCTCAATCCTTTGAATCCGCCAACATTGGGGTTATGTGATCAGCGGGGAGGAAGGATTTTTACCTGAATAAGAATATGGAAAGGCCTCCACATAGACAATTGTGGTAGGTATAATAAGAAAGGAAATTTACTATAAAATTTAAATTTCTTATAAACTTACCTTACAATTGTTTACAACAGGCTGAATAGACAATAGGAGGAGGGAATCAAATAACCAACCCCCACATAACCCAAATGCGCTGGAACCGTGGACAGAAGAGTTCCCAAGGCTATAAAACCATAGCATCACAAGCATTAGTAAAAGACAATGAAAGATGAGGCGTATGTCTCTGTGTGACACACAGACAGAAAGGACAGTAACCAAGCACATGACTGGGACTGACCTTGTAAGAAGACTAATGATTAAGGCAGACAACAGCCTGAGCAGAAGAAAGAGGGCCCAAAGGAAAAAGGTCCTCGGACTGCTCCTGCAACTGCAAATAGAAGGTGGAGAAAGTAAAGCATTTCTCCAGTAGGCTGCTTGCATAACATCAGACATCAGAGTTAGCATAAGCCCAGGAGATAGACAAGGCACATACCTCATGGGCAGAAATACGAATGGTAATAAAATCGTCAGTTGGCAGACAAGCGTAGGACGTGCAAATAGCAAGACAAATCCATCGAGAAATGGATTGAGGAGAGATGTTCTGTCAACCAGGAATAAAAGACAGAAAGAACCGTTTCCTGCCTTTCCTAATGAACTGCGTCCGGTTGAGATAAATGCGAATTGCACAAACCAGACAGAGCAAAGGGCAATTACCCTCAGCAGAAGGAAGAGCCCTGATACAGATAGGAGGTGAAGAAGTTTCCGGTATCCAGAAAGGAGCAAGCAGTGGTAAAAGTAACATTGTTGGCAGAGCTCCTGAAAAAGGCCTGATCAACCGAGAGGGCGTGAAGCTCACTAACTCTTCTGGCTGAGGCAAAAGCCATCAGAAAAGCTGTCTTGTATGTGAGAAAATGCATATCCACCTGGGATAAAGGTTAGAACGGCACCCACCCCACCCCTCCCCCACAAGCAAAGCAGCACCCAAAAAAGATTCAATCTTGGGGTAAGCTGCAAAATTCTAGGCCTTTTCAAAGAAAAGTGCCGAATAAGCTTGGAGAGGTACAGATTAGTGCTGATACGATATTTTCCCACATATGAAAAGGTCTCCGAAAGCATGGACCTATACCCTTTGAAGGTAAAAGGTTGGAGACCCCGAGAATCAAAGAGATATACCAGAAACTCTGCAATCTGTGTTTGTCGAAGGATTGGCATAATCGGTGATCAGCACACCATCGACAGAAGGCCTTCCATTTAGCCACATAGACTAAACCAGTGGAGTGCCGCCTTGAAGAAGAAATGCACTCCACTGCACATCTCAAAAAACCTCTATGGAGGAGACAGGACCTGACAAAAGATATGCGTGAAGGCACAATGAAGTCGGGTCGACATGAAACCTCCTCTAATGACCTTGGCAAAAAAGGTCGTGACGTAGAGGGAGACATGCCAGAAGCGCAGGTAACAGAGAGTGGAGCTGATTGATCCACACCTGCTGAGGCGACAGGGGAGTGATCAGAATGATTTGACAACTGCAGGTTCGTATCTTGGCTAGAACCTGAGGCAGAATCGGAACCAGTGGGAAAGCGTAGCCGACTAGACCATTCCAAATGAGTGACAGAGCGTCAACGTCGAAAGCCAGAGCATCTGGACACGGGGACATGAAAGTGTCCACCTGATGGTTCCAACGGGTCACAAAAAGATTGATGTGGGGAAGACCCTAGAGATCGTAAAACAACTGGAAAACTGCCCAGTGAAGCATCCACTCAGTGGCAATGACCCTGCTCCTGGCTAGGTTGTTCAGACGACCGGGAATGTGACAAACTACCACCCCGGCGCTGACATCCTGAGCCAGCAGTAGAAGATCCTGAGCCAATTCGTACATGGGAACCGAGTGCATGCCGCCCTGGTTCCGAATGTAAGTAACCACTGTCGAATTGTCGGACAACAGAAGGACCCGATGGTTCAAAAGGTGCAAGAAGCTCCTTCTGGTTGATGTGAAGAGCTGCTTGATCCTGGTCCCATAGGGAAAGACCTAGAGGATCCAACATGGCACCCCATCCGAGATCGCTGGCATCAGCCGTTAGAACACGATCAGACATGGGCAAGTCCAATGGAACTCCCTGCATAATCCACTGAACATCTGTCCAGGGGAGGTGATCCAGAGGATCGACATTCGGCCTACAACGGCTGTGCAGAAAGTGTCGGAGAGGTCTGACATGCAGCCGACCTAGAGGAATGAGATCTGTCACCGAACCGCAGAGACCGAGCAGCCGGTGAATAATCCGAGCTGTCACAGACGTGGACTGGGACAGAGTCAGGGTGAAAGCCGAGAGAATCACCGCCCTCGCCCGGGGAACCACCACCATATTCAGCTGAGTACGGAAGTCCATCCCCAGATGACAAAATGACTGAGAAGGGACCAGGTCCGACCTCTCCTCATTGACTTTGAACCCTAGCAATGTGAGCAGGCTCAACAGTGTGTCAACATCTGACTCCAGAAGTGCAGCATTGGAGTGCCTCTGGAGGATATCATCCAGATACGCCAAAGTAGTCACCCTGGACTGTGTGCGATGGAAGGCTATCACATGTGACATCAGTCGGATGAAGGCCCAAGGAGACAGGTTTAGGCCGAAAGGCATGGTCATGAACTGGTAAACTCATTCCAGAGAAGCGAACCTGAGATACTTTTGCAATGTCCGATGAATCGGAACATGAAAGTAAGCATCTCGCAGGTCGATGCTGCAAGCGAAATCGCCTTAGTGAATGGAGCGGCGAACCAACCTGAACGTCTCCATGCTGAACTTGGAAGCAATAATAGACTGGTTCAGGATACTCAAATTGATAACCTGTCAGAGTCGGATATCCTTCTTTGGCACCAAGAACAGGTGGGAATAAATGAATGTATGTTCTTGACGACATCGATCACCCCCTTTGACAGGAGATTGTCTATCTCCATGATCAAAGTTTCCGATGTGAAATGTTTGAAGGAGCTTGGGTTGGAAGAGGCACTCTTGACAGAGTGGGGTGCCTCTGAAAGGATATCCACAGCCCGGACTGAACAACATCTAACACCCAACTCTGATATCCTTCCTCCAAACTGGGATGAATCGAGGTGAGGATCTTCATTTTGAGCTCCGGCGAGGCCAGTGAGAGGAGAAACCACCTCCTCTGCTAGATGAAGGATCCCGAGACCTCCCTCTGGTCTGTCGATGCTTATCCTTACCACGTAAGAAGAAGAAGCAGCGAAAGAGGAAGCACAAGGGTGTTTATTAGGCTTAGAACGGCCCCATCCTCCGACAGAAGCCTGACGAAGCAGCAGCAGCTGATCTTTGGAATGATGCAGGACGTCATCCCGGACCATTGCCATGGAACCATGGAATATTTGTGAACCCACCAAAGAAGCAGATGAAGAGCAGCGCAATGCCCTTAGGAAGGGAACGACTTGTGTCCAACACAGCGTCCCGGCAAACTAATTCCAAGCTATGTTACATGCATGCATGTGTAAAATGCAAGAGCGCCTTGGAGATCACATGCAAAGGAGTCTGTACATCTTCAAACTTATCTGGAGGCAGATAGGCAGCCAAGGCTGAGATGTGATCTGAGAGAGAACGCATGCCTAGCATCTCTCTCGATAAGCCCAACAGGGACTCCAGAGTCGCCATTGGAATAACGGCCAACTTGGGCTTGGAAAGCCCGAGGGAGGAGGAGTCCTGATCCAAGACCGTCAAAGTCTGGCAGACCAACGGATTGGTGAAAACGTAGGAACGATAATGCACTGGAGGCAAAAAAGTATCAGCCCTGATGAAGAACGAAGTCTTCATAGCCTTGGAACTCAGCTTAAGAGTCCAAAACTGCAAAATCTTCGACCACCTGTACCGACTGGTATTGTCGAAGGCACCCAGAAGCAGGTTGCTCCACAGGCTGCAGGCCTGCAACCAATGATCGCGTCCTGGCTGAAACCTCCAGCTGGTCTGACGGTATGAGTTCTGGAAGGAATTCAAACACAAAGTCAAGAGCTACCCCCCAAGTGAGAAGACTGTTGGCTCTCGATGTCAGGTGTGTATGACCCATCCTCCGATCCAGAAAACACAGCCAATCACAGGCAAACCAGCCAATACCTCCCATGGTGTAGGCACACCAGGGGGATCAGAAAGCGGCCTGCTTCCAATTCTGAAGGTGGCACCACAGGGGGCACCTGGAAGCCACTAGTATCCTCGCTGGAGGCAACAGGAAGGCTCTAGGAAAGAACCTGCATGAGCAAGGAAAGTGCCTCTGTAAGCTCACGGCCCGTATCAGCTGGATCGACATGGGAACAACCCAGCAAAGTGCCTTTGCTCCTGACCCTTTTTAACCAGCAAAGGGTCACGATCCTCTAGAACACCCGATGCGGGGCGACAGATGGCAGCCGCAACATCTGAATGCAGATGCTTATAGGGGTAAGAAATACCCTGAGGATCTGAAGTGAGGGAACTCAGGAGAGTTGCCGTGGACCTCTGAGGGACAGAAGGTCCAGGCTGCACAAAATGCATCGGTCCCGCAAAACTGGCCGAGTGACCAGAGTGCATGGACGGAAATGCAACAGAGTCCATGGTGACCCCACCCTGAACATCTGAATCCAAGGAAAATCCTGCTGGGTTCACTGGGTTCAACGGCTGAGAGACCACAGCAGAAGGTTCGGCAGCCCCTTCCAACTTTGCCGAGGTGAAGTCTGGGAAGGCCGAGGCCGATATCCCACGTCCAAACTACCAGACATCTTTGCATACCCCTGCAGGGATAAGCCGAGGCCAGGTGAAACAGTGACTGTAGACATCGCAGATGGAACAGCAGTAGCAGCAGATGCGTCAGGAGCTGTTGAAACTGGTGGAATGGTGGAGAGAGCAACCGAGCTCAGCTCCAAAGGAGGAATCAGAACCCTAGTGACAGCCTCAGATGTCAACTGGAGGGGGGACAACCGTCCTGGAACCAGGCATCTCTTCACTGGAAAACTCAACAGCTCCTGCAGTATCTACTGCAGGAAAAGACTGCACATCCCCCACAGAGGGGGTAAGACTCTCATCAGACGTGGTTGTGTCGGAAGGCCCCGAGCGACAGCATTCCCCTTTCCCACGGGCACAGGAGGAATGGCCACGAGAATGCACCACACGGTTTGCGGCAGCCCGAATGGTGGACAACCAAGACCCACAGAGTCAATCTGAAGAACACCCATTACATGTAGAACATGAGGCATGGGAATCATCCACATGCTTCGGCAATAGGCACTGCCCACAAGGAACAGTCCTGAGCATAGCAGAGGTGAGAGAAGTAGAAGAGAAAGTGAACTCAACAGAAAAAAGAAGTAGAATACCCCCAACTAGAAAAGGAAGGTGGCAGAAGGCCCGGTGGGAACACAACAGAACCCAGACAGCCAAAAGGGAGCCAAAAAACAGAAATTCCACCCTCAACGGAGGGGATAAATTATGCCAATACAGCCCCCCACTGACACCTAACTCCAACAATAATATTCAAAAGGGTAACACAAATTGTCAACCTGAAAAATATTAACCGTACTACACGATACACAAAAGTCACGTGCGAACAAGGATAATATAAAATAACAGAAATGTGGTTGAATGTAATAACGAGAATATACAAAAAACATACCCTGTTAATATAAGATCAGCAGATCCATAATTCCAGTCACAGGAACATGGTGTCAACGAGTTGAATTATCACTGTTTATCAGAGCACATGAAAGCACATCTTCCTAATATGGCGGAATGAAAAAGAATGAGTCATTGGTTACACGTCTGCGCACTGGTACTGGAAGCCGTGGATCTGTTCTAGGAGAAGAGTGTCCCCCTACTGGGTGTGCGCCAGTAGCACTCGACACAGTTTTGGCTTATTTTTTCTTGGTGCTTTTGCACCACTTTTCTTTCCCAAATCGCTTGGGAAAGATGAAAAGAGAGAGTATACTTCCAAGTTAGGAACTTCCACTGTAATGCAAGCCTGTTGTAAACAATTGATGGCAATAGCTCAGCTTGACTTTGTCAAGTTGAGCTAATGGAAGTTATGTACACTGCAAGGAGAAGGTATACCCAGATTGGCTTTCTTCCTCCTGCCAACTCCTATAACTTATACTGATGCAGATTGCAAGGATTGACTGATTGGACATTTGGAGTTCATAGTTAACCCTTTACATAACACGAGTGCATTGACGCTACCTAAAAAACATTTTACATGGGTTTAGAAACTTTCGCCCTCCTATCTTGGGAACATAGCACATGACTTCCTACCATTGTGGTCTCGATGAGATTACTCCACTGAAGGGCAATATTTTCAAAGCAAAAGATGTGAGAACACGAAAACGTGAATAGGAGTTCTCTACATATTTTGGTGAATAGGAGTTCTCTACATATTTTGATTAATGGGTATAACAGTGGTAGATTTAGACAATTAGTTTAGGCATGCGCTACATATAACATGATCTAGATGTGTAGGTACCTGGAGTTTGTGGCCAAAACCAAAGAGTGAAGCTGATAATACTCAGGGTTTTCATTTTATCGGGGTGATCAGCCCAGGCCCCAAGATCAGCCTTGAAAGTGCTTCTGTCGGGGTTGTTTTTCCAGTCCCGACAAAAATTTAAAACAAAACTAAACTATTGAGGCATGTGTAAAAATCAGCCCCGCATAGGCCCCAACCCTCAAATCTTGCCAAC
This sequence comes from Pictodentalium vernedei, assembly GCA_031216915.1. Lineage (NCBI taxonomy): Eukaryota > Metazoa > Mollusca > Scaphopoda > Dentaliida > Dentaliidae > Pictodentalium > Pictodentalium vernedei. Next base: position 215,407,393 of record CM062295.1, on the reverse strand, counting down.
TTATTTCAGGCCCTGACCATTTTTCAAAATGCAAACCCTGTAATAATGCCCACCAACAAAATACTCCTCATATTGCAAAAAGTTAAAATTCAGGCTCCCATAGGTGGCCCAAATGTGACACTAGGGATTTGATTTGAACAAACATGAATCTGAACCTCCTACGGATGTTGCATATCAAATATCCAAAGACTCTGACTAGTAGATCTGGAAGAAGATTTTTAAAGAATGTTCCTCATATTGCAAGTTAAAGTTTTTGAGTTCCCATTGGCAGTGCAAACTTGACTCTCACCCCACTAAGGATGCGACTTACCAAATATGAAAAAATTGTGACTGATGGATCTGAAGAAGATGTTTAAAAATATTTCTCATTTTACACTAATTTAACATTCAGGCTCTCAAATTGAGACCAAATATGACTCCAGAGACTTCATTTGAACAAACTTCAAGCTGATCCCCTAACAGATGCAGCATTCCAAATATATCCAAAGATTTTGACTGGTAGATCTGAAGAAGATTTTTAAATACCGGTAAATTTCCTCATTCTGTACCAAGTTAATATTTGGGTTCCCATGGGGAGCCCAAATATGAACCAGGGATTTATTTCGAACAAACCTGAATCTGACCCCTCTAAGTATGTTGTATAACAAGTATCCAATGATTCTGATAGGTTGTTCTGGAGAAGAAAATTTAAACAAGAGGCCTCATGAGACCTGAGGAGATCAACTAACCAAAGTTGTTTAAAGAAGGATTTAATTACCATCTATGGCTAGTTAACACAACAGAGGAATGAAGTTATTTAATTATTTATAATTCTGTTGTACATGCCAGATGATTTCGTTTCTTGTACTGGGATGCTACCACAGAAATAATGCCAAGATATTCAGTAATGCAAATCTAAGGAGCCCAAATATCAACCTAGGGACTTAACCTGAACAAACTTGAAGGATGTTGTATACCAAATATCAAAAGATTCTGACTGGCGGTTCTGGAGAAGAAGATTTTGAGAATATTACCTTGCTTAATGTTTAAATTTGCCCCACACCCATAGAGAACACAAATATCAACCCAGAGACTTTATTTGAACAAACTGAATCTGAACCCTCTAAGGATGCTGTATACCAAATATCAAAAGATTCTGATTTTATCTCAAGAAGCAGATTATTCCTCATAATGGACTAAGTTAAAATTCGGACTCCAATAGGGAGACCAAATATTAACCCAAAGACTTGGTTTGAACAAACTTAGATCTGACTTCCCTAAGGATGCTGTATACAAAATATCAAATGATTCTGACTGGAAGATCTGAAGAAGAAGATTTTCAAAGGTTATTCCTCAAATTGCACCAAGATAAAATTTGGGCTCGCTTAAGAGACCCCAATTATTAACCGATGGACTTGAACAAATTGAATCCAACCCCTGTAAGGATTCTGTATGCTATCTATTAAATGATTTTGATTGGTGTTTCTGGAGAAGAAGAGTTTTAAAGGTTATTCCTAGTATTGGACTAAGTTAAAATTTGGGCTCCAATTGGGAGCCCAAATATTAACCCAGGGACTTGGTTTGAACAAAATGAGATCTAACCTCCCTAAGGATGCTGTATACTAAACATTAAAAGATTCTGATTGGTGGTTCTGAAGAAGAAGATTTGTGTGGTTTGGGAAATATGGGCATTTAAAAGTATTTCTAATTTTTAGTTCCTGGGGTTCCCATGGGGACACATGAACATTTTTTTTGCATGAATCAATAATACCATACCAAATTTGGTTCAAATTGGACCATCGGTTCAGAAAATAGAAATTTTGGGTGGGGCCTAAAAACTTGCCCCTCCCAGGATGACTACAAATATTCCCTCACAAAAATGTTATCACTACATCCATTGGTCATGAGAAGATTTTTGTTAAATTTGGGGTATTTTTCCTCCACCCCTTCCCCATTGGAGGCAGCACATTGGTTTGAACAAAAATGCAATGTGACCATCACTCACACAAACTTTCACTTGAATTGGCCCAGTGGTTTTGAAGAAGACTCAAATACAACTTAACATGTGACGATGTACACAGGACGACAGGCGACGGACAAAAAGTGATGACAATACCTCACCCTGACTTTCAGTCAGGTGAGATGAAGAAAAAATTTGAGGGTGGGAAGAGAATTATGTCCTGTAGTTAATGAGAAGTTGATAATGTAGAGTTCATGTTGGATGGATGATGGATGAACAGATGGATGGATGACACATGGAAAGTGACCAATAAAGCTCCACTTGAGCTTTGCTCAGGTGGGCTAAAATGCTTCAATGAGATCCCCAGAACGGTTTTAAAATCATAATCTTTTAGTCTAATAACCCATATTTTTGAAAAATTCCAGAAAAATATTATTCAGATATATTTCTTATAATATTCCACACTAAAAGAGTTAATCTCATAGTTAAGTGTTGTGCATTATGAAAACTTACTGTTGATTCACATTTAGGATTTAGTTTTCTAGTAAAGTGACACAAGTAACCATCGTCATTACAACAGTTATGGATTAAGGTTTTCAGGAGACTGAAAATAAATAAAATGCACACAGGTTACTACACAGTCACTTGATCTGTGTTGTTGTATTCCATCGAGTTGACGAGATGAGATCGGCCAGATCAAACGAGACACCGCAGGCATCGAGTTTGATCTGGCCGACCTCATCTCATCAACGAGACAGAATACAACAACACAGATCAAGTGACTGTTTAAGTAATTTGTTTATTATATGACAATTAGTATTTTAAACTAATCACAACACCTGAAAAATCAAATATAACAAGAATTATATTAACAATATAACCATTAAAAATTTATGGAATTGGGGAATCCCAAACATATAGTAATATCAAACATTCATTTCGAACATGAATCGTGAAAATCAAACAATGGAGACAGGACTTAAATTTTAATCAGAATCGCTTTCGATAACACAGATTCTGCAATGTTTTGTTGGATTCGCATCTTGAAAATAGTTGTTAATTGTTATTTTGCAATTGTTCAGCGCGGCATTTTCAAATAGACCTCGAATGGAATGTTTGGCAAAGGAGTTTAATGAGGAGACACAATCTATATTTGTCACTTGGCAATGGGCAAATGCACTATCAACAAAAAACTGAGTATGTTCGATTCGCTATAATATTGTAACAGATTCTCATTTCTCTTTCAATCACATGTTGTGAAATGCGCAAACTGCATTATTGTTTTTATTGAGTTCTGTAACTGGTCATAGAAAAGCAGTGTTTTCTTGTACGGTATTAATAAACGACTCAAGATCAAATGCACACTGTATTTGTAGAATTTACCGATTTATTTACAGGGCATTGGTAGAAATTGTCCATTCACGTGTGCCTCGTTTGAGACTGCCATGATAACGATCTGGAAAACTTGACACTCTTGTTTTCTGAAGAGCTGGATTTGATGGGCAAACTACAGTGGTATTTATTTATTAGAGTTTAACAACACTTTAACAGCCTAGGTCATAAAGTGTCGGTGACAGTTTTACGGGTGGAGGAAGCCGGAGTACCCAGAGAGAACTGCCGAGCAACAATGAGAAGCTGCCATCTCCCCAACATTATAACTCGGCACTGCAGCACAGGCAGGGAAAGATTGGATGAAGACATGTGCACCATCGAGGTGCAGTATGCCTTAGCACATGGCGTCATCATGCCCCCATGTGGACAATCGGGATGAACTGCCTTGCCAAAGAACACAACACGGGAGTCTGAATCGATTGCTCACACGGTCACCCATCCAAGGACTAACCGGGCTCGACGTTGCTTTACTTCAGTGATCCAATGAGAACCAACTATGATGGTATTGAGGGGCTATTTGTGGTAGTCATATAATAAACAGAATTTCCTATGGTCTTATGCAAAGATTTAAGTCACTCAATCAAAGGCTTGAATATCTAAAGATGGACAAAATTTTAAAATGAACGTATCATTAAAATAGTGCAGGCAGAAATATTGCTTAAGCTAGAGATGGGCATTAAACAGAGAAACTGAACCTATAATGATATCAGGGACATACCGAAAAATCGAACTGAACCAATCACTGAATACTGAAACCATCCATATTTTCAAATATTCCTACATTCACTATTCGTAAGGTCATGTTGTGGCTCGATAGCAGCTGAAGTGTTCAGTTTCTTGAATGAAGTGACTGATTTTCGTTTCAGTTTTGTTAATCCTTAAGGGCCTGGGCATTTGTCCTGAATTCCCAAAAGATTACAGCCTGTATGTGTCCAATTGCTTTACTGTGATTTCTAGTAAGTCTTGGCTGCCTTAACAGGCAGCCAAGACTTGACTGGAAATCAATGTCTAGGTGATTTGGCTATTATCAGCAGGACCTTCAAATGATGACATGCTAAGGGCACATGCTCCGAGATCATAGAAGCCTGAAATAGGCCTGTCAAGGTTAAGGTGCATTTGGAATTAAAGAACCTCAGTGAGCACGCTCACATACCCCACGCGCCCCGATATTTCAAGCTCTAATCATTTTTTAAAAACAAACATAGATTCTAGGAATACTGCAGAAAACAATGTTCTGTAGTTTTAACGGTATTGAAAGAATTCAAGCAGAGAAAAATCCCAGAAAACTGTAATATTGATGAACTTTTCAAAGTCTATGGGGCCGTAATTTTGGTAAAAATCAGTGGAGCGGAACAAAACCCAAATTTGTTCTGTAGGCCACCATGTTAGACTAACATATCAAAAATCAGCTCAATATCTGGAAGCGTGTAGGAAAAAAGTCCGGAAAACTGTAATTTTGATGAACTTTTCAAAGTTCAAGGGCCGTAATTTTGGTAAAAATCAGTGGAGCGGAACAAAATGCAAACTTGATCTGTAGGCCACCATGTCAGACTAACATACCAAACATCAGCTCAATACCTGGAGGCGTGTAGAAAAAAAGTCCGGAAAACTGTAATTTTATTGCATTTTTCAGAGTCCAAGGGTCGTAATTTCGGTAAAAATCAGTGGAGCAGAACAAAACGCAAACTGGTTCTGTAGGCCACCATGTTAGACTAACATACCAAAAATCATCTCAATATCTGGAAGCGTGTAGGAAAAAAGTCTGCAAAACTGTAATTTTGATGAACTTTTCAAAGTTCAAGGGCCGTAATTTCGGTAAAAATCAGTGGAGCAGAACAAAATGCAAACTTGATCTGTAGGCCACCATGTTAGACTAACATACCCAAAAACAGCTCAATATCTGGAAGCGTGTAGAAAAAAAGTCCGGAAAACTGTAATTTTGATGAACTTTTCAAAGTCCAAGGGCCGTAATTTCGGTAAAAATCAGTGGAGCGGAAAAAAATGCAAACTTGATCTGTAGGCCACCATGTTAGACTCACATACCAAAAATCAGCTCAATATCTGGAAGCGTGTAGAAAAAAAGTCCGGAAAACTGTAATTTTGATGAATTTTTCAGAGTCCAAGGGCCATAATTTCGGTAAAAATCAGTGGAGCGGAAAAAAATGCAAACTTGATCTGTAGGCCACCATGTTAGACTCACATACCAAAAATCAGCTCAATATCTGGAAGCGTGTAGAAAAAAAGCCCGGAAAACAAGTAGGACTGACTGATGGACTGACGGACGGACCAGTCAAAAACATTATACCCCAGCAACTTCGTTGCGTGGGGTATAACAAGTCACAAAAGTGCTGTACATATGACTGTGTTGACAAAAGAATGCTAATGTTGAGCTCGTCGGCAGTAGCATTTATGGTGCTGCTGTAGAAAGATACAAAAACAACTTTCCCAGTGTGAATTCCCATTTGGTACTATCAGCAAATCTCAGTCAAGTAAGATACTGAACCAATCCAATTGTAGCCCACCCTAAAAATACCGAAACCAATATCGAAATTAAAATTTCAATACTGCCAATCTCTAGTTTAGACTTGTTACCATGTACATGTATATTCAAGATCAAAGGTTCACTATTACCATTGCAGCAACGTTTTTTATGTTTTGAGATTTTTGTTGGGGGGGGGGGGGGGGGGGGGGGGTCTGCTTATGATATTCTCATGAGTTGGCATTTTTTATTTTCTAGTTGTGTGATGGAAATAACAAATGCATGCTCTCAAATAGATATATACTGTACTTACCATCTCAAAACCCAGGGGGTGGGTGCAGTGGAAAAATAAACAAGTGCAACGCCGATCGCAGGCGATCAGACTCTACTCTGTTCTATAAAACATGCAAAATATTTTTTAGGCCTGTTGGGCATTTAAAAAATAAGTTGCACGTTATGAAATGGATAAAAGATTTCAACAACAAGTGGGAATTGAAGTCCTCTCTCTCCCATCATTTATCTGTTCTCAGGCACCTACCACTTAACAACAGGAACAACAATGTAATCATTGCATATTGCATTTTTATTCAAAAATTATTGACATGCATAACCCTCCTGGCATCTCTGACCAATGCTAGAAATCTGAAAGTAATAGCTCAAAATATGTCTAAGATACAGGTGGTAAAATCAAATATGGCAAAACAATAACAACAAAAATGGCTGCCATTCGGCCATCTTGAATTGTTTTTTCAAAAGATTTTGGCATGCATCATTCTCCTATGCAATCTGACAAATGTTGAAAATTTAAAACTAATATCTCAAAACATCTCCAAGATATGGGTGATAACGTAAATTGAGAATGCAAAAAATGAACAAACATGGCATGGCCATCTTGAATTTTTTTTTTTCAAAAAATGTTGACGTGCATCATCCTCATAGCATCCATGAACAATGTTAGAAACCTGAAACAACTAGAGGTACTGTAAGCAAACTCACAAAATGATACCCCCCGTGCCTGCAATGTATAAGTTAGATTATCTCCCCTTGGAAATGTCAGAACGGAATTATACTGCTTCATGCACACCTTCATATGGAGTTCTTCCATTGTGTAAAGTTTCATGAAAATTCTTCAAACGGTTTAGGAGGAGTTGCATTTACAAGGATGGACAGACGGACAGACGATGGATGGACAGACGGATGGACAGGGTGATTCCTATATAACCCCCCCCAAACTTTGTTTGCGGGGGGGTATAAATATATTAAAACATGTCTAAGATACAGGTGATAACATCAAATAAAGCAAAAAATGATGACAAAAATGGCCGCCGGTCAGCCATCTTGAATTTGTTTTCAAAAAGTTTTGACGTGCATTGTCCTTCTATTATGTGTCACCAATGGCATGAAAGGACAGCGTCGAAGCATCTATGAGATACAGGTCGTAACATAAACTAAGATACAGGTGGTAACGTCAAATATAGCAAAACTAGAGGGCTGCCACATCCACGGGGCAGCTGATCCCCCCGAAAAAAGTGTGGTCATCATAAGATTTTCTAAGTTGAAAAGGGGCATAACTCTGGTAAAATTAATCAGGACAAACCCATTTTCGAACTTGACCCGTATTTTGATATGTTTGCACCACATATCAAGTTTGGTTACAATCAAACTATCTTGAGGGAAGTTACCATCCGGAAACCAAAAATCATAAGATTTTCTAAATTAAAAAGGGGCATAACTTTGGTAATAATATTCAGGATGAACCCGGATTCGAACTTGACCTGTATTTTTATATGTTTAAGCCACATATCAAGTTTGGTTACAATCAAACTATTTCAAGGGAAGTTATCATCCGGAAACGAAATGTAAACGGACGGACGGACGGACAGATGGACGTACGGACGGACGGACGGACAAAAAAAAACGCGTGACGACTATATCCCCCGAAATTTTTTTTCGGGGGGGATAAAAATGACAACAAAAATGGCTGCCATATGGCCATCTTGAATTTTTTTTTTTCAAAAGATTTTGGCATGCATCATCCTCCTTTGACGTCTGACAAATATTGATGATTTAAAACTAATACCTCAAAACATCTCTAAGGTACGGGTGATAACGTAACTTGAGAATGCAAAAAATTAACAAAAATGGACGTCATTCGGCCATTTTGAATTTTTTTTTCAAACAATTTTTTTACGTGCATCATCCTCATAGCATCTATGAACAATGTTAGAAACCTGAAGCAAATATATCAAAACATGTCTACAATACATGTGATAACATCAAATGAAGCATAAAATGTAGACAAAAATGGCCGCCAGTCGGCCATCTCGAATTTTTTTTCAAAAATTTTGGACGTGCATCATCCTCCTATTATGTGTCACCAATGGTATAAAAATGAAAGTACAGCGTCAAAGCATATATGAGATACAGGTGGAAACATAAATGAGGACACACAGAAGGACAGATGGACAGACAGACGGACGGACAGACAGAGTGCAATCCAATAGTCCCCCAAAACGGTAAAACCGTGGGGGACTAAAAAGTGGGGGTAGGTGGGGGTGGGCTTCAGGACAAGTAATCAAGCCTACAAGTTAAGTCGGTGTGCATTGGGATGGGAAATGAGTAATTATCCTTTGGGTATGATACGTTTTTGTATAAAACCACCTAAGAAACAGAGATGTCAACTGTTTTAATAAGTGATCAGTTTAAAATGCTGAACAAATTGAACATCATCTCAATATTCTGACAACTGCAGACCGAGCTGTCAAGCCATATTATTTCAAGTATCAGATGCTTTGATTGGTATCATTTTGCACTGAAATTTAGAATGACAAAGTAGATAAAAATATGAAAAATATAAATCTTACTTTCAAATAGTTGGTAAATACGTTTGAATTCAATAAAAAGTTAAAAAATTTATAGTAATTTATATATGTTTTATACTTACCAATGACCCAGACTTAGCTGGTGCTAACTCTAAAATATTTAGGGCTAAACACAAATTTTACCCCCAATCCCCAAAATTTGCATCTAAAACCGAAAATTACATGTCCTATATGGTCCTCCATACCTTTACTCCACTGTGCATGTGCAGTGTCAAGAAGGTCTCGAAAATGGCGCATTTATCATTCTTACAACCAGTGCCTGGTAAGCGTTATGTACTCAGCGGGGAGGTATGAGTTCCCAACTCATGGGAGGGCCATCCCTGTCTGGGTCATTAGCAAGTATAAAAAATATATAAATTACTATAAATTTTTTAACATTTTTATACTGTACCAATGACCCAGACTTAGCTGAATAGTAAAAAGGTTGGAGGGCCTAGGACACAAAGAAAATCCAATAGACTTGACTGCATATACAGAATTATCCCCTCAAGGAGAAAGGAGAAATAGGCTTTACATGTATCTTTCTATTTGCATCAAAACGAGAAAGACGCAACACCATTGTGTACTTGAGCACAATAACATCAATGATCTCTATTAACCTCCATTATAACCCGTTATGTTAATTATTTTTAAAGGAAAGCCAATAAATAAAGGAAGTCCAGAGAAATGAGACTCTTTATACTCATTAAAAGTGTCCGAGGATTGTATATTAACACCCGTATGACATGTGACATATACAAATGCTTCACACCGAGCTACACTTTAAAATTATTACATGGATGAGTAAACATTAGCTTTACACTTTAAAATCATCCCGGTACCGACTGGAATTACTGACTCCAGGAGAGGTATTCCTTTGCTTATCACTATAAAGCAGGTGACCTAAGGGAACACCCGCCCTCCCCCCCACCCCCTTCCCCTTGCCCTTGCCCTGGATCAAATACTCCAGAGCGAAGAGGGCAGCAGGACAGGACAGAGTCACTGCCGGAACCGAAAGCCTACACAACTATAGTTGCAACTGTTTAGTGGACGACATTCTGAGCAACAGATAACGGACCAAAACAATGCAGATCTCCAGAAATGGACTCAATATTTCTAAGGTACAGATTCGTGAAAGTGGAAGGCTGAAACCAATATGCAGCCCTCATTAGATCTGTAATAGCAACACTATTTGCATAAGTCCATGATGTAGAAAGAACTCTTACTTCATGTGCTGAAATCTTAAGCACAGACTGCTGAGTTGAAGATATTATCGTAAGCAGTACTGATAGTTAATTGAATCCATCTAGCCATAGAATGGACCGAAATGTGGAGGAAGCTTCCACGGCATGTCCCACAACAGACACCTGAGTCGATTAATCCATGGTCTTTGTGGAGATAGAGATGCTACCAACAGAAATTTGCATTGAGATTATTTAACTTGAGCAATATCTGCTGAATCAACAGCGCTGGAGGATACGCATATTATATTATTCTGTCTCACGAGATCGATAGAGCATCTACTGCAAACGCTCGAGGATCCGAACATGGTGACACATACGTCTGCAACTGATTGTTGAGATGCGTCGCAAATAAGTCCATCATTGGCCGCTCTCATTGGTAGCAAATCTGATTGAATACTCATTTGTTGAAAGTCCATTCTGACGGCAACAAGCGGCCCCTCCGTAAAAGGGAGTCCACTAATACGTTCAGACGACCCAGAATATGACGGACAGATAGGAGAACTTGATGCTCTAGTACAAACAGAAGGATTCATTCCGTTAACTTGAATAACAGAATGGAATGAGTGCCACCCTGGTTCCGAATATACGCTAATAACGACGAATTGTCAGACAGAATTTGCACGTGAGCATTCTGAATAACGTACATCCAATGACGTAGCGCAAGCCAAATTGACATCATTTCTTGATGTTTATGTGCTTGATTAGGAACTGCGGATCCCAAAGATCCTGGCACTTCAAATCTGTTGGGCTCAATGTTGCATCCCAACCTGTTTGACTGGCATCCATCAAAACTGTAAAACTCGGATCCGGCAATTGCAGTGGAACTCCTTGAGTTAACCACTGAATATCTGCCCAAGTCTGAATCTCTTGTTCACTTGATTTGACAAGAGGATGTCCGTATCGAGCGAATGAATCTTCACCCTCCAATTCTGGGTCACAAAAATTTGGAGAGGACGAGTGTGTAGCTGCTCCATTGGAATAAAATCCGCAGCAGCTGAGCACAAACCTCTCATGAAATCTCTCGCTGTAACTTTGTGAAGACAATAGCGAGCGTAACAACTGATTAAATTTTGCTCTGGTTAACGGCGTCTCGAAGCTCATCCCCCGGTGGGTGAATGACTTGGATGACACCAGATCCAACTTCTCCTCGTTTACTTATGAAACCGAGACGTCGGAGCAATAGAAGCAGATTCTGCAATCGTTCTGAAGCGTTAACTCATTGCCATACCTCTGAAGAATGTCGTCCCGGTAGGCCGACGTTACCGCAGACGAATGAGCTCAGAAATGAGTTATTACCGAGTTCATTATTTGAGTGAAAGCCCAGGGCGCTAGATTCAGACCAAAACACATTGCTCGGAGCTGATACACGACTCCTATGATGGCGAAGCAAAGATACTTTCTGAACGCCTGATGTACCATGACGTGAAAGTACGCATCTTGAGATCTATGCATATAGCATAGTCGTTCACCCGAATACTCGCTCTGACCGATCGGATGGTCTCCATATAGAATCTTGGAGCCACGATCAGCTTGTTTATTCAGCTCAGATTTATGAGTGGACGGAACGAGCCGTCTGGTTTCGGAACCAGAAAAAGATGGTTGTAGAAATCTGGAGATTCCTGGATTTCTACGATCTCTACCGTGATCTTCTCCAGAGGAGACTGGACTTCTGATGGAAGTGAGCCTCTTTCCTGCAGACTTGACGGAAGCTGAGTCCATCTTGGACTCCGAGTTAACAGAGGTTTTCGTTTGAAGGACAATTTAGTCCTTCCGAAATCACCCCTCAAATCCAAGGGACGTCCGTAATCTACTCCCAATTGATTGAGAAACTCGACAGTCTTCCGCTCACTGGTACACGATAGAGGTTAATACCATTACCTCCTGGTCCTACGAGGCTTGCGGAAGGAGAAACCATGTCCTCCACAGCCCGCACCTCGCCCCGTCGACCTAGGGGCATCTGACCGGATGTCTCGGCCAGTATTACGGCCCCTACCTGAGTCGCTACCCTGACGGTCTCTAGAGTAAGACCTAGAAGATGCAAAGGAACCTCTATAAGAACTTCCCTTGGACGTATTTGCCCTAGAAATGCCTGTCCTACTTTTCTCCGCTGAATCTGACTCTATGGAAGCGGATTTGAATAGCAGAGTCTGAAGCTTTCTTAGTTATCTGATCATAGATTGCGGAAAGCTTGCCATCGAAGAGAAACTCTCCGGAGACCGGAGCGACTCTGAGAGAGTTTTTCACCTTACTATCCACACGAGTGGATGTAGCCAGGGCCATGTCACGTCTAACCAACTCCATATCGCCACTAAAAGGGGGGAGTTATACGTGAGGCCCTTGAAAGAACTTTTAAGGAGGGATGTACATCCTGGAATTCTTTTTCCTTTGAGACGTAATGATAACGCTCTGGTAAGGTGATCTGCGTACGATGATGTGTCTAAGCTAACCCTGCTAGACGATATTGTCGTTTCCAACATCGTGGATGGAACTGACAGTGACGACGGTATAGACAATACTAGGTGTTTGGCCTGGTCATCTAGACGCAGAGAAACTCTCGGAATGGTCTGTCCTGCCGTTTCGAAATTATTCCTTGAATTGATGAAAGGCAGATGTAGAGCATTTGCCGATAAGAAACCGGACTTGCCTGTTTAGGTAGCAAGTTATATATAGCGTCATTCAATAGTTCAAATGTCCGTGAGACATTTCTGGACTATGTCGGAAACTAAGGGACGATGTCCCTAAACCGATTAAGAATTCTGAGTCCAGTGGCGCTATCAGTCTCTTATCCGGCAACGCAGCATTTTTTGGTCCAGAGGAACAACGTCAGATGATAATGCCAGATGTACTCTACGGCAATTATGTTGTTCCGAAAGGGAAAAATACAACTCCTCCGTATCCCTTTCACCATCCTGTCGGATCACTTGTAATTCTTGGTCGTCCATGCCTGAACCTGCAGTGGAATGTATCAACCCAGCTTCCTCGGATAATTCCTGATCCAACAGAGTTACTGTCGGTTGCTGGGATGCTGCGATAATTTGTGCTATCTGCGATAGCATGTCCGTCACAGAGGCCTGTGGAGCTGCGATCTTACAGGATTTAGCCGCGGGAAGCTCCTTGGACGTTGACTCATGCATACTTCTTATATGCGAACATCTGGGCCCAGATGTTGTAGTACGAGAGAGGGACCTCTCTCGCTCGCAGCCCGGATGGACCTGGACGAGCTAGGAACTGGACTAATAGGCTTCCTCCATACCATCCTCGAATCGTCGTCACTGGGTGTGCACATTGTATTTTATTGTGCGCGCATCACCCAAATCGCCTTCCTGGACCGCAATGGATGAACCCGGCTGCTTAGCCATTCGATGAATGGTCACTACACCGGGCGAGCTAGCGGACGCCAATGCCGTTGATCCTACTTGGGACCTCTTAGGCAATTACTATATCTGCATGAGCACTTTTACCGCTAGCTCTTCATTTCACTGTGATGACGGAAGCACACTTACCAAGACATCATGGTAACATCACCTTGTTCATGTTACTCAATGAGACCTGTGGAGCCACGGTCCTATGTAATTATCCGCTGGAAGCTCCAGGGACGTTCATTCCTGCATTTATATAACATGCCAACATCCCAACTGGAAAGGCCTCATGTCCTTGGCTAGCAGATGGAGTGCTCTGGTCGACGTGTATTCCTTGGTCGGCGAAGCAGGAGCACCAGGGAAGTTCAATCCTGCATTTATATAATATGCGAACGTCCCCTGGAAATCTGTGGTCACATAGCCAAGGTGCGGTTGTGTGTGTTGACATGAGGATGAGGAAGCCAATATAACAGCCGTGTCGGACTGTCTATGCAACAGAGCGTTCCAAGCAGGAGGAGTGGACATAAGCTCCGACTAACGAGCAAACATACAACAACATCGCGGTGCAAATGTTGATGTAAGAGAGAGGGGGCCTATCTCGCTCGAGGTCCAAGTGGACCTGGACGAGCTAGCTACCGGATTGACAAGCTTTCTCCGTACTATCCTCAGATCCGTCATTGCTGGGTGTGCACATTTGATGTTTTATAGTGCTCGCATCACCCAATCTCCTTCCCTGGACCGCAACGGATGAACCCTGATGCTGATCCATTCGACACCGGGCGGACTAGTGGGTGATCAATGCCTTCAATCCTACTAGGGAACTCCCGGCAATTGTCGTAGTACCTTGAGCACTTCCCGCTAGCCCTAATATTGCAACGACGGAGACACACTTGTTGAAGACATCACGGAAACATCACTCTGAATTCTGAAAAAGAGACTGATAAAGTAGAGTGACCCTGTGGAGAGAGGACCGGAATGGACCCCTCACTGCTAACAAAATACCATGACACACGTCTCCAACGTTGTCATTCCAATCAACACACACAGAGCAAGAATTACCCTACCCCCACCCCTACAGAACATCCTGACACAACTGATGGCATTTTTTTTTACCATTCCATTCTACCGGTCCTAAGGATGCTTCATACCAAATAAAAGTTCGCTGTTCCATGTGGTTTGGAAAATATAGGTGTTTGGATTTTTTTATTTTTAGCACCTGGGGTTCCCACAGGACTGTGAGAAAATTTTTTCACGCATCAGTCAAGTACTCATGACCTGATTATATTACATGCCAAATTTGGTTCAAATCAGACAATCAGTTTTTGAAATACAAATTTTGGGTGGAGCCCAAATGGGTATGCTCCCACAGAGAGGTTAAATACTGAACTACAAACTTCCCTTGAACAAACTTCAATCTTCAACACCAAAGGATGTTCCATACTAAATATCAAGGTATTCTCTGTGGTGATTCATGAGAAGACCACAGGCCAAAGATGGCAGCTGCTTCATTGAACAAAATAGAAAGGGTTTTCTCTAAAGATGGTAAGAGCAATGTAAAGTTTGAATTTAGCCCAGGGGGTTTGAAGAAGACAAGTTTCAAAATTTAATGGCGGATGCCATGTGATGGCAAAAGCTCCCACTGACTTGCAGTCAGGTGAGCTAAAAACAAATTCATTTTAAGATCACTGGTTAAGATATTTTTAAACTGGTACCAAAAGTGACAGGGGTGTTTTATCCACATCTTCATTTTCCACTGAACAGCTCATTAATATTCATAAATTCAAAGTTTACAAAGACAGTTTTGAAGGAAATGTTGATCAACTTGGCTCCAGGTTTTATCTGTTTCTCGGATGGAGAGAATAAAGAAAACAAACTCTTCCTATGACGATTTTGTGAGTAATTCTATAACCTACACATCAAAACATGTCAAAACATGTCATACGTCAAAGTATTCATTCACTGAATTTAATGCAGTTTTCAAATTGCTGGTGTGGGTATACTTACTTATACTTATGGGTATAAGTACTTGAAGCGATCACTGGTTGAATGTCACTATGACTGACACAACAGTTACTCACAAAAGGGGGCAATTTAGTCGAAAATTTGGGAGCATTACGTGTACACTGCATTAAAGACCCCGAATCATCACCCCGATTTTCAAGTGATAAAGTCGGGGTGATCGACCCCGATTTTGTTACTATTAACATCCACTGGAGAATCCCATTCAAAGACAATTAACTACGATATCGTCACGACCAAGCATAAAGTCACACCACGAGAGTTAATTCTCAAACAGGTGCAAGTGAATTCAAAACTAAAGGACACTTTTTTGTTCAACAAGTTCAAAATGTTATAAAACTATTAATTTGACAGATGTGTATGAAGAAAATCTGTTTATAATATGACATTTTAATCCACGGATTGTTTTTCAGATTACCAAACAAAGATACGATTCTAATCCCACCTACAAAACTCGGTCGTCCAATGAGACACCGGCACAAATAAGAGCGACACCCCTGCATTTTTAATTGAAACACGTTGTGAAGCTGGTCACACTATTTGAAGACAGTTTGAGATGAAGAATTGTTGATGGAAAGTGGAAACTTTCTATGAATATATTAAAGATATACACATTTATTTAATGTAATAGGAATAAACAGTTTTGATGATAAAACAAACCACCAGTTTTTTTTTGCGTGATGGAAATGTGAAATAATTTTAAATAAATCCCGCAAGTTCGTTTTATTTATGGTCTTTAAACTTAACTATTTTAAAAACTTTACCAAAATCTTTAAATGTCATTTGCTGATGAAACATTGACCGGAAAAAATCTTAGTAATTTTTAATAAATTGGGAAAAATTCTGATTTATGATTTTATAAGGTAAGTTGAGAGTGGAATTGTATTTTTGGTGAAATCTTTGAAAGTTGCAGTTTACATACATAATTAAATTACATGAATGAAGAGGGAATGTTTGTGTGTGGTGGTTCTTGGGACTTTTCACCCCTGGGATGTTTCAGAATTGGTTCGCGGCCTGAGACATTTCGGGGTGCTTCGATATCGTGGGGAGGTAGGAGGATATTATTTATTTCACCATTTAGCAATGGTCTGAATGACTGGATCCGTCACTCGACTCTAGAAAGACATTTTCCTTAAGAACGAAAAACATATCCCTTCCATCCTGTTGTGTGTGTTTCTTTGTATTTTTCTCATCGGAAAGGGTGTCGGAGATTCAGCGATGGCAGGGGGCAGACTAGCTGTAGGCTCACAAGGCCGGCTGCATCCCAAAACTCCATTTCCGATCATAAACCACACATCCCTTATTTAAAAAATCCATTGCAAACGTATTATTTACCTTTGTACAAACATTTCTTAAAATGCTTATCGGTGTTTTCTATCTTCTACTAGTTAATTGTCATCTTTGTCATAATTAATTCGATTAAATTAACTATTTACTTTCAAAGAGAAAAGACTACTACAGTCAACTGTTTTGTGTCAGTATCTTCAACAAGGTGTGATAATCTTTTCTTTGTTTCCTCTGACTGCCCGTTCACGTTTGTTGATTAAGGATAAATTACCTATCGACATTATGTTAGAAATATATGAAAAGTCAGTTGTCCCAATTTTAACTTACGGCTGCAAAATATGGGGCTGTGAAAACAGCTCACCGATTGAGAAACTTGAATTGTGGTTCCTTAAATTCATTCTGAAACTGAAAAAATCAACTGGAAGTGATTTTATATTCGGTGAACTCGGGCTGTTGCCAATAAGAATTAAAATTAACACTCGCCTACTGAATTTCTGGGCTATGCTTGTGTCTGGAAAAGAGAACAAAATTTCGCACTCCTTGTACTCCATTCTCTATATGAATTACATTAACGGTCTGTATAGAAGTCCCTGGATTGGTAACATTTACTCTCTTCTGAATAAGTTAGGTATGACATATGTGTGGACAAATCAAAACATTACCGATAGCAAATACTTTGACTTTGTTATTAAACAGAGATTTAGAGATATATTCATACAAGAGTGGTGAGCCAACATGTCTAATTCAGGAAAATACCAATTCTATAACACAATAAAGTTGAACTTTTGTTTTGAAGATTACCTACGTAAATTACCAATCTCGTTGGCTACGTCCCTCCTTCAGTTTCGAGTAAGAAATCACAGGCTCCCAGTCGAAACGGGCAGCTGGATGTCAGTGGAACTATCCCAAAGAAAATGTATTCTGTGTCATTCAGATCTTGGGGACGAATTTCATTATATCCTTGTCTGTGACGAATTGAAAGAACTAAGAACAACAAACATAAAACCCAACTATAGTCGAAACCCAAGTATGTACAAAGCCCAGAGCCTATTCACTACAAAAAATACCAAGGAACTTTTTAAACTTGCAAAATTTATAAAAGCCCTAAAATCAGTAGTAAGTATCTTTTCCAGCTAACACTAAACAACCCCTCCCCACCACACCGAGCTTACTGAACACTATCAACCATGAACCCGGGTACAGATTTACCTTGACCCCTTGCCTAGCGTAACGGCCGGGACCGGTCGGCGCTGTTCAAACAGGCTGCCATTCATACTTTGCTGTGTCTTTAATTCTTCACTCTGAGAAGATGGTTCATGGCTGCCCATCGGAACGAGATCATTGAGCTCTTTCCGGTCATGAGCAGTGCTTTTTTGTTGACAGAGAAAGAGAAGTTTTGGTTATTCAAGAGTTTTTATTGTCAATGCCGGCTGCTGTCCACGATGGGTAAGGGTTTAGCCCTGCCTGCCCCCCCCCCCCCCCCCCCCGCCCCCCCCCCCCCCCCCCCCCCCCCCCCCACAAAAGACCTAAAAGTTGACTCTCTGTTAGTGTTGTGCGGTTTTATTTTTCTTGTTTCGGTTCGGTTTTTTAAAAAAAACTCGGTTTATAGGTCAGTTATCGGTTTTTTATAGTAAGACATCTGCAGTTTCCAACAGAAACTATGTAGTGTCGATATAATGCCCATACTGTTATATTTTCAATGATGATTTAATTGGCATTGCCTAGCATTTGTGCTAAGTATATAAATGGCAGGCATTATCAAAACAAAATAATATAAAAGAAAATAAAATGTAACAGTGTTCGTAGAATATCATCACTCACCAATTCTAGGCACATGCACCCCCCCCCCACCTCTGGTCTTTAAGTTCAGGCATAGAGAGTCTATGATGAATTGATATTAACACATGGGTGTGTGAAAAGATCTAATTCACAATTTCCCAGGGCTCTGTTCAGTGCTCACTCCTGGGTAGGGCCTAGGGCAGCCTAACAAAATGACCCTACCAGGCATTGCAAATAATAACAAGCGTTGCAAAGTGGGCCCCCCCCCCCCCCCCACACACACACAGTGGTGACTAGTGCCACCACCCGCCCTAGTAAAATAATCAGCAATCATTTCATGTCAGCCTGGAATGGGAAAGTCATATTGTTTGTAGCTGGGTGGGCTTCAAAACGAACCACTTTACCAAATACCTACTGTCTTCCTCCCCCGCCCTGCCCCCCCCCCCCCCCCCCCCACACACACACACACACCTCGCGCACGCAATGGTTTTAGCTCAACGGAATTGATTTCACAAATTCACTGGTGTACTGTTGTATATTTCTAACTTTTTTGCGTTTGCCTCTTGCCATTCCAATTTCTATTTCTACCGCTGATTTGTTCCTTTGGTTGGCCCCCTTAAAGTAAGTTGTGTGGGAATGCAACCGTGGCACGTTGACAGCGATATTACAGAACGCAGCTTTTTCCCGCGAATATGGACGATTCGGTCTTGGGACGTTTCGGCCTCGGGACGTTTCGGTTCAAGATGTTTTGGCCTTCATATATTGAACTAAATAGAATAAGAACTTGCGGTTTCATGTTTTTAGTGGGCCGAAGCCTTCAGGACAAATCGTCTCGGGTCGGAACGTCCCAAGACTGAATTGCAGTAAAACCTCTTCCCGGATAAGCACATCAAGGGAGGCAACAGACTACATCCGAAACACGTGGTGGGGCAACCCGTGACAAATGTTATTTTCGAATACGACAATGAAATGCCAAGACCTTTTTCTTATATGATATTATTCCCTGTCCAACAGATTATAGATAAGTAATTTTAATTAAACTGATAGACTATGTCATACAAACCTGTTCAAAAACGAAGCCAATAGTGCAAGGTATTTCCTGTAATCAGTGAAATGCAGGCGTGTTGGCTGTCTGTTTTGTCATTCTCACAGAAAACACAACCCATTTTTACATCAACGATGTGTGATTGACAACTTGTCAGACATCATTCTCGAGTGATCTGGACATGCTGCAGTGACCCCTTTACACCCAGAATGTGGCGTGCATTGACGACAGTGTTATTTCCTGACAAAGCTTGACATTTCAGACACTGTTAGTGCAAACTGAATAAAGAAAACATCTCTTCCCGACATTTTAGGAAAAAACCGAAACCGTACTCATTTACCAGTTACACGGTTTCGGTTTTCAAGCAAAACCGAAACCAACTTATAAAACCGGTTAACCGTACAACACTACTCTCTGTGATAAACGTGATGCCCAGCTATTTGACTACACAGCCCAACGATGCTGCGCGAGCAGCGCTATGGCACTGTGAAACAGAATGGTGCTCCCGCCTCACAGCCCAACGGTGCTGTTCGACTTGCCCCGTGGGGCTGTGGAGCGGGTTTATCACTCCCCTACTGCCTATTGGGGCCTGTAGCCCTGAACACAGAGTCGATGATAATTACCTTGCCCATTTATAGAAAGATGACTCACCCTCTCCCCCCCCCCGCCCACACACAACACACCCCATACCAAGTAGTTTAGTAAAGCATATACTGTCAACGTCGACATATATGCTCTATATCACATTCAGTTATGGGCCGGCGGGAATAGCTTGCCCAAGCAGAAGTAAATCATGTTTATACATCTATAGGTTTCTGTTCATGTGTCAGTGGATGAAAGCTTACGTGAGTATGGGCATGCGTGTGTGTGGGTGTGGGTGTGGTGGGGCTGTGTCTACGGCGGAGTGTATGTCTGTATATTCATGCATGGTGGTGTATACGGACACTCACTCTGGTCATATAAATTATTTACTGACAGGTTCTACATGCCCTCACCTGGGGTAATGCTTGCTATAATAGTTTGGTCATTTGGCCAGATCGTTGAGTATTCGAGTGAATTTCTATATGCCTCTCATGCCTATATATATGTATGATTAGTTATATGCAAATGCATGAGTATGTAGCTTTGAAGTGGCAAGTGCATACAAATATATGCAGTCCTGCACCCATTTAAGTATAAGTATCATTTAAGTACAATAATAATAGTTATATTCTGGACATCTAGCATTCCTTGGCTCCCCTGCTTGCAACTAATGCACCCCAAAATCTTTCGCTGCAAAGGGATACTCTCATGCAAATTTCGTAAGGAGTGTGTCTTGCAAGAGTGGGAGGTCCTGGGTAAACGCTACATGCTGATCCATGCCATAAGGCATATTTTGCATCTCGTTGTGTAGAATCTGTAAATATAATAATGAATCGAAGCTAGGACATTTGATGCAAATTATGGCCTAGTTGCATTCTTTTATAACTAGCTCCACGACGTTGAATACTATATATGGTATAACCTATTACTCCTACCAAAAGACGATGGGAGTGAAGGGCTATACTATATACAAGCGGCAATGATATATTATGTGGCTTACATTGGAGAATCTCTGTCCGAGACTGTATCATTCTCACATGTACATTTTTTGACTACCACTGGCATGTTCTTATTTTATTTTATTTTATGCAAAATACATTATTTGGTGCTTTGTATAGAGAGAGAGAGAGCACCGTGAATTTGTAAATACCCACCACGGACATGTACTATGAAATCATGTTTACTGTATTTATCTCTGGCACTGTACTCCATGAAAATGGAAAAAAGTAACGAAATAAAAACTAAAACGGAAATGTCTATTAATCAAGAATATACCCATGAATAAAAATACGGGAAGTTTTGCATTCAAAACTTGTCCAAATATCATGTTCAAACTTTTCACAATTTGTACCAAATAATTGTTGGACCTATGCCATTTTAGTTCAATTCATCTTCAGCTTCTTCATTTGAAAGATGCCAAAAAAGAAGAGAACATACAATAAATAAATACTATTCACTGTAAGACAGTGGCCTACCTTCGAAAAAAAGCACCTGTGGTAAGCACTGAAATATAATTAAGTCTCCAACGTTTCGAAAATTTATTTAAAAAAATCACCAGTTAAAACATGTAGAATGACATTTTCTAAAAATGATCAAGAAAACCCCGAAATTAAAAAACCGATAACATGATTAAGTCTCCAAATTTTAGAAAATTTATTTTTTAAAAATCACCAGTTAACCCTTTACCCAACGTGGGTAAATAAAAACACTTGCAAAATAAATTATTGAACAACTTGAAAATTTAAATTTTTGTCTCAAAAACATAGCTTATGACCCCTCATTGGAACGAGCTCGAGGAGTTCGTTCCAAAGCAGGATCATAAGCTAAATGGTATTTCTTGTCTGGCCCTCCCCACCTCCCGCAATATCCAGCCCCCCTCCCCCGGTCAGGAATTGTTTTGCACAAATTATTAGGCATTTGGCGACTCTGAAGAACCATTATTTAACAAATTGTTGGTCCGACCATGGCCCTGGGTAGTCCAAACTTGGACCTAATGTAAACAATTTAATTTTTTGGTGTGGTACGTTCATGTGTGCGGCCAAAAAATATATATATATTGTAAACCTCTGGCCCAGGTTTAAAAACACAGCTGGATTTTTTTACACCAAAGCTAGGTTTATCAACCTGACAGACAAATTATTAAAACTACTCGAAAATATTGGGGGGGGGGGGGGGGGGGGGGGGGGGGGGGGGGGGGGGGGGGTGGGGGGGGGCAAACTGACCTCCCGCCCCCCAAATTTACGGCCCTGACCCCATGGTACAAATCTGTCTGGTTATTTGTCGAGCGATTTGTTATTGCATTTCCAATCCCCCTCCCCCACTTGCAAACTAATTGAGCATGCTTCCATCAATATTTACAAACACAGCTGGGTTGTTTATTGTCATGGAGATGAAATAGTTCAGTTTAGTGAGGAATCTATTTATAGTCAAAGGTGGGCGTTAATTAGCTTGCTGAACTGGACTAAAAATTTTAATGCACTGTACACGTAATGAGAGCGACTTATACACCAACAGGGATGAAAAGTGGGTATGGGCAAAAAATACAGAAAATGACATCTCGTTTTCCCGAACTCGCATACCGAACATTTTCGTTACACCAACAACACAATGCTAGACCTGCGCTTTCCAACTTGCTATAATCTGATAAAAAGTCTCCATTATCGTCCTTCTCTTCTAACCACTGCCATCTGAACTTATTTTTTATTCCAGAGTCAATATTATTTATATCACAACTCCTAGCCACTATTTTGTTCATTTTTTATTTCACTTGTGATTAGTTTTAAAAGCGAAACGGCATTGTTCACTTTGTTAAAACATGAAGCAAAATCAAAGATGGCGGCACCCATGGGATTATTAAAAAGCGAAATGCTTCATGGAACACTAAAAACTGGAAACGAAACAACAAACATCCCGAACAAAAAATGGACCAATAAAAATACAAAAGACCAGAAATCCTGGTATTCCTAGAAAACTTTCATCCCTGCACCAACCAGTTCGGTACCAGAAAAAGATTTGAAAAATAATACGGCTCAATTTTAACCATTGAGACAATTTTCTTTGTGGGTGTGGTTTAGACAATTATTGACAGGAGCTTGCACATCATCAAATAAGACCCCCCAGAAATTGAAGGCAGATGACAATGATGTGCAGTAAGCCTTGGTAACATTCACAGAGCGACCATGCTGCTATGTGAGAAATCCCTATTAAAGGTCTTGCCTAAGGACACAACACAGTTACCACTGGTCTGGATCAAACCAGCAACCTTTCAGTTTAAGGTCCAAAAAACTCTTACCAATGAGCCAACGCAGTCTCTTCAGATTTTTGTACAGAATTGTATGATGGTGGTAGCAGTGATTAATGGAAATTGACCATCAACATGCATTATGCCTTGGTATACATGCACAGCACAACCATACCAACATGGGAAATTGGGATAAAGTGTCTTGCCCAAGGACACAATGCAGTTACTGCTGGTCAGGATCAAACTGCCAGCCTTTCAGTTTAAAGTCCAATTATCTAACCACTGAGCTACTGCAACCTCTTTATATTTTTTAATATTTAATTCAAGATTATTTTGAAGCCTGCACAGCAGTGTACATTGGTGGTACTGAACAGTATTTATAGACAAAATGGAATTCATTTTCGAACTGTCATTTTTTACCACATGAAATCTATTTGGACAAAGGGATAATATTGAACGAGAAGCCGAAGTCTTCGAGTTCAATATTATCCCTCTGCCAAAATCGATCGAGTGTTGTAAAAAAATGATAGTTTGATCTCATATGCTGTTCCGTATTTATTGCATGCCTACAGTTTAGTTAAAAATTACTAACTGATTTTGGCGGAGGGATAATATTGATCTCGAAGCCTTTGGCTTCTTGTTCAATATTATCCCTCCACCGAAATTGATCTTGTGCAATAAAAAATGACAGTTCAAAACGTGTATGCTGTTCTGTATTTATCGTACATCTACAGTTTACCATAAAAAAATATTAAAAACACAAATTATTGCCAAAAATAATAAGCCAAACGTTAAAAAGAAATACTTAAATAGTCCGTGCACGTGATCTGTATTTTTCGGGGACAATACAAAAAAAATTTATTGTTCGCTTCGGTTTTTGAAGAAAAAGCGTGTATTTTATGAAAATAAATGTATAGCCATGCAATAAATATCTATCTTTCAAAATGTCAGCAGATGATAACCACTTCATATTAACCCTCAAGTCTTCAGATTAATTTTACATTAATAACTACTGTATATATATTTACAAAGCTGCAGATAACTTGACAGTTTTCTACATTATTGTTGGCTACCTTTGCAGGCAGCAAACAATAATGTAAAAACAATGCCATGATAAAAGCATCCTACAAGTAGAGTTCTAAAGGAAGAATGCACTTTGAACAACTTTTTCAAAAGAAGAGGCCCCAAGGGGCCTTAATCGCTCACATGATAAAGTGGCTCAAAGAAGATCACATTCAGCTAGCCATGGTTCATCAACACTACAGAGGAATGAAGTCACAAAAATTATTCATAACTTTCGTGTCCATATCAGTTGATTATTATCATAGGTTGAAATGCAAATTTTATGGACCCCACCCCCACACCAAGAAGAGCCCAAATTTTAAGGCAGGGACTCAAATTGGACAAACCTGGATCTGATCTTCCGGGAGATTTATATACCAAATATGAAAAGATTCTGATTGGTGGTTCTGAAGAAACAAATTTTTGAAGAAAATCTCTTGTACTGCACTAAGTTAAACTTTGGGTGCCAAAAGAGAGTCCAAATATTAACCCTGACCCAATTTGAACAAATTGTAATCTGAGCCTCCTAAAGATGTTGCATACCAAATATGAAAACATTCTGAATGTTGGAGCTGAAGACAAAGATTTCTAAAAAATTTCCTCATATTGTAATAAGGTAAAATCAGGCTCCCATCATGAGCCCAGATATTAACCCAGGCACTCGAGTTGAACAAACTTGAATCCCCCCCCCCCCTAGAGATGTTGTATACCAAATATCAAAAGATTCTAATTTAAAGTTCTGGAGAAGAAGAATTTTAAAGAAATTCTCTCATATTGCACTAAGTTAAACTTTGGGCTCCAACAGACAGCTCAAATATTAACCCAGGAGCCTGATATGAACAAACATGCATCTAACCATCCTAGAGATGTTGTATACCAAATATGAAAGGTTTCTGCCTGGTAAATCTGAAGAAGAAGATTTTTAAAGAAATTTCCTCTTATTGCAATAAGGTAAAATTTGGGCCCCCATAGAGAGCCCAAATATTAACCCAGGATCTTGATTTGAACAAACTTGAATTTGACCCACCTAGAGATGCTGTATACCAAATATTACCAAATATGAAACGATTCTGACAGGTGAGCTGAAGAAGAAGAGTTTTAAAGAAATATCCTCATATTCCCTCATAGGAAGCCCAAATATTAACTGAGAAACTTAATTCGAGCAAACTTGAATCTGACCTTTGTAACAACGATGTTTACCAAATATTAAAACATTCTGACCAGTTGTTCTGAAGAAGATTTTTAAAGCTTACTTCCCATATTGGCCCAAGTTAAGATTTGGACTCCTGTATTGAGCCCAAATACAAACCCAAGGGCAAATATGCTGACTCAGCATTTTTTTTATGCCCCCACCCTAGAGAACACTATCACACAACTGATGGCAATTTTTTTATCATTTGATTCTACTGGTCCTAAGGATGCTTCATACCAAATAACAGTTCTCTGTTCCGTGTGGTTTGGGAAATATGGGCGTTTGAAAATATTTTCTATTTTTAGCTCCTGGGGTTCCCATGGGGAACATGGGAATTTTTTTTGCATGAATCAAGTACTGATGACCCAATAATACCACATACCAAATTTCGTTCAAATCAGACCATCGGTTCAGAAAATAGAAATTTTGGGTGGGCCAAATATCTTGCCCCTCCCATTACACAGGCAAATACTGCTCAACGAACTTCGTTTGAACAAATTTGATTCTACACCTCAGAAGGAAGCTCCATAACAATATCAAGTCATTGTACTTACTCATTTATGAGAAGAAGATTTTTTTAGAATTTTTGAGCATTTTCCCACCCCCTCCCTATGGAGTGTGGCAACTTTATTTGAACACATGAATTGAGATATGATAAGGACCATGCATATCAAATTTGGTTCCATTTGGCCCAGGCGTTTAGACAGAGAAGTCGATAATGTAAAGTTCGCGCCAGATGGACACACGACAGACAAAATGTGATCACTTAAGCTCCGACTGACTTTCAGTCAGGTGAGCTAACAACGGGTGAGGCAGGGTGGCTCAGTAGGCAGAGGTGCAGGCTGCAAGCCGAGAGGTCCTTGGTTCGAATCCCACCTGCGGCAACTGCGTTGTGTCCTTGGGCAAGACACTTCACCCCCATTGCCCATGTGGGTGCATGGTGGCATTGTGTACTAAGACGTACTGCACGCCGATGGTGCACTTGTCATAAACCAATGCTAACCCTGCTTGTGTGGAGTTAGTATGTTGGTGAGCTGACAGTTGCTCGCCATTGCTCAGTGGTTCTCTCTGGGTTCTCTGGCTGGGATTATTACCGATACTTAATTATATGCAAGCAATTGATGATCAATTACAAAATTCCAGCAGATTCCAAACACTACTCACATTGGGTCACTGACCAGGTGCTAAATAAATGATTTACAGCTGCAATGGTAATGCAATTAAAGAATGCGATAACGTAAAAACTCACTCTTTTCCAAATACACCATGATCATATGCAAAATAGATCAGAGAATCTATGTTTAAAGAAACACTTAAGACACCATTTCCAACAGCAAAGCCCTGAAATGTGAAAAGGATGGAAGGAAATAGAACAGTGCACCAGTATTACATAGAACACAGATAAAATCTTCTCTATAAAGGAAGACACTATGACACAAACTGTCACCTGAAAGGCCTTATTCTGATATTGGGAAAGCTGCCAAAAATATAAAATTTACACTTGCTGTCTTTCATACTCAATTTATTAACCTTTTAACAAAGGATATCAAAATTTTATCAAAATTTATTATTTTTAATATTTAAAAAAAAATTTTCATAAAATGTCAATAAAACCATATCATGTGACCCCCTCACTGTTATGTGCTTGATGAGCTCGTTCCAATGAGGGAACACGATATGGTTTTGTTGAAATTTTTAAAAAATAATTTTTTGTCCAACTGCTCAATTTGTACATTACGTGGGCAGATGGGACTGATTTGTTAGGTAACAAGAGCACCACCTAGCGGGGCAACATATGCCCGTCAAAATTGGAACATGCTCAAGTTTCTCTCAGAGGAGTGAACAGGTTGCAGTCTAAAATAGTGATAAAATGTGCACAAAAGTCAGTCGAGTTATAATTGTAGTAATATTATATTGTTAAAATAAACATTTTCAACATTTTTAACAACAACTCTTACAAAAACAATAGGCTGTTCAACACAAAAGGGCTACCCTGTTTATACATAAAAATGGCACTGCCTATATCCATTACCTATTACACATATGCTCAGCTATTCTATTTACTATAAAAATGGGAGTACAAGACAGTTAATGAGAGCATACAAACTTCATTTTCGATATTTGCATGTGAAGAGTTCCTCATTTATTTACATATATTAACACATGGCAACCACATTTTTTTAACTTAATAATTCACCAGTTTTCACATTTTCATATCAAGTGATCTGAGGTCTTCACAAAATAAAAAAAAAATGGTAGCATCCATTTTATTCATAAGATAACTTCTGAAGGGCTGTAAGGCTGCTATAGAAGATTCTCCTCATCGTTTACAATGGTAGCGTCCATTCATTGACAGGTTAACTTCATTGATAACAATTGATTATAGGTGGCCCCAAGGGAAAGGACATTTTGAGGATCATAACAGCTATAAACGGCAAGGATTCACATCGTTTAAAAATAAAATGGAGTTAACTGTTCCTGTCACATGCACAATGACAATTGATGATCAACATGGGTGCAAAGTTTGAACAATAAAGCAATAATGTTGAAGGGAGTAGGCGACACAATAGTGTAATGTTTCAAGTACAAAAAGGGTGCATAACTCTGGAAATACAAAAGAGTTACCTGCTCTTGTCACATGCAACAATGGCAATTGGTGATCAACATGGGTGCAAAGTTTGAATATAGCATGTAAAATGTTGAAGGAGATGGCGACACAATACTGTAATGTTTTAAGTACTAAAAGGGGCATAACTCAGGACATACAAAATGGAGTTACCTGTTCTTGTCACATGCACAACAGCAATTGGTGATCACCATGTGTGCAAAGTTTGAACAATATAGAATGTAAAATGCTGAAGGAGTAAGCGACAAACTACTGTAATGTTTTAAGAACTAAAAGGGGGCATAACTCTGGAAATACAAAATGGAGTTAAATGCACTTGTCACATGAACAATGGCAATTGGTGATCAACATGTGTGCAAAGTTTGAACAATGTAGCATGTAAAATGTTGAAGGAGTAGGCGACACAATACTGTGGTCTCGTTTCCTATTAAAAGGTCATTTCCGAGGTTATTGGATATCCTCAGCCAAATGACTATTTTGAGCTATAGTTTTAGTTTATGGTGGTGTGGATTTAGTAAACAATTCTCTTTAATGGTGATATGGCCAAAATAATCTGTTGATGGTCTTGATTCAAACTGTGTATTGTCAAGTGCATTTCAATTGGGGGTCAAGGTCACATGGAAGTGTTAAATGACAAACCCAGACCTGTTTGGGACCTGACAATTTGCAGTTTACAAATGGGACAATTTTTGTGTAAATTTGCTTTGAGAAAGCCATCTGAAAAAATGAATAAGAAACCCATATGTTTTTTATTTGTCAGAATGATCATGTTATGCTGTAAAATCCTCAGTGGAGGAATGAGGAATTCCTATAACACAGTTTTATCACTATCGATGCACGAAAATTGGAGATTTATCCCCAAAATGAGAAAATTTTGACCATTTTGAGCCATTTTTTTAGCCATCAACTGTGTCATTCGGCTGAGTGTATTTGAGTGATATTGTAAGATTTTTGTTGTGTACAGTTGTCTCCAGAAAGGGCCATATTCAGAGCTTCCAGAAACTATATACATTGTGAGTATTGTGAATAGGGGAGGTAATTTAAATGCGAAATATCCCTGGCCGTGTTGATCAGAAGCTGAACATTTCTTGAAAAGCTGACATTTTCACCTGAATAACTGTAACGAGACCTTAAGTAGAAAACAGTCTTTGCTTTCATTGCAATTTCTGGCCTCCAATCTCCATAGCAACCAACTGTATTAGTGGGAATATGTTCTAGGATAAGTAAAAGAAATATTAAAGCATATTTTTCTTTTTTCAGTGGTACCCTGTACAGACATAATTTCCTGGAAAGTTCTCCCTCTTGAGGTATTTTAAGTCCAGTAATGGTGTTATCAAGAGAATTATGTAGGTTTTTCAACACAATTTTATTTGAAAATGCTGTTTACTGGTACAGTCATATGGAGAACTCTTTCTAAGAACTTTCCAGGGAATTATCAGAGTGTAGTCTGATTAGTAGAGATAATTTGGGACTGAATATTCTTAATCGTTACATTTACACAACTCTTTTCAAATAGCACATACTTCAAATGTCAGTCTTTTGGATCAGGTCAGGAACTGAAATGAGTCTATTTTTAACCCTTTAGCAAACACAATGTGTGCTATGCAGGAAAATGTGGTTACAAGAGATTTGTAGAATTTTTTCTTTTATGATTACATTATATTATAATTGATAGAATCAGTGAAAGATGCTTAGCCAAATGAGGAAAGTGAATTGAGAATGCTGTGGAAAAGAGTGGGTGGGTGGGCACTGAAATATGCATTTTGAGGGAGGATGCAGTTTACAAATGAATGTAATTTCTGGGGGGTTTTTAATTTTATCAGTTAATGTGTGATCCCGATGTAGCTTTTGGTGCTGAAAGTGACTGTGCACATCAAAAATAAATCATCCATCACCATTGGTTTAGTCTGATCATTGGCCAATATACCAACACAGCTGCCATGATAGCTATTGCCCATGGTGTTACAGCTGTGCATCCATCTAAATTGAAATCTAACTTCCTTCTCTCAGGTTAAAGCAAATGCAAAATTTACTCTACAGAGCTTTTATCAGAGTCAGAAATGTGAAGAACAGGCCTTCTCAAACTGAACATTACTGCGTAAAGAAACGTAAAGAAACTGGCTGTCAGAGTGCTCGGTCTGCCGCTATCCATGGGGCTTAAGGGCACTAAGTTAACAATTTTTTCATATGTGCCATACATCATTTTTCTCAGAATTAAGTACAGACGCACATTTACTGTTTCTGAGAGTGTGAAGAATTTTTTATTTTTCACTTAAGGTCTCGTTTCCTATTAAAAGGTCATTTCCGAGGTTATTGGATATCCTCAGCCAAATGACTATTTTGAGCTATAGTTTTAGTTTATGCTGGTGTGGATTTAGTAAATAATTCTCTTTAATGGTGATATGGCCAAAATAATCTGTTGATGGTCTTGATTCAAACTGTGTATTGTCAAGTGCATTTCAATTGGGGGTCAAGGTCACATGGAAGTGTTTGGGACCTGACAATTTGCAGTTTACAAATGGGACAATTTTTGTGTAAATTTGCTTTGAGAAAGCCTTCTGAAAAAATGAATAAGAAACCCATATGTTTTTTATTTGTCAGAATGATCATGTTATGCTGTAAAATCCTCAGTGGAGGAATGAGGAATTCCTATAACACAGTTTTATCACTATCGATGCATGAAAATTGGAGATTTATCCTCAAAATGAGAAAATTTTGACCATTTTGAGCCATTTTTTTAGCCATCAACTGTGTCATTCGGCTGAGTGTATTTGAGTGATATTGTAAGATTTTTGTTGTGTACAATTGTCTCCAGAAAGGGCCATATTCATAGCTTCCAGAAACTATATACATTGTGAGTATTGTGAATAGGGGAGGTAATTTAAATGCGAAATATCCTCGGCTGTGTTGATCAGAAGCTGAACATTTCTTGAAAAGCTGACATTTTCACCTGAATAACTGTAACGAGACCTGTGATGTTTTAAGTACTAAAAGGGGGCATACCTCTGGAAATACAAAACAGGGTTACCTGCTCTTGTCACATGCACAACGGCAATTGGTGATCAACATGTGTGCAAAGTTTGAACAATATAGCATGTAAAATGTTGGAGGAGTAGGCAACACAATACTGTGATGTTTCAAGTAATAAAAGGGTGCATAACTCTGGAAATACATTACAGAGTTACCTACTCTTGTCATATGCACAACGGCAATTATTGGTCAACATGTTTGTAAAGTTTGAACAATATAGCATGTAAACCTTTGGAGGAGTAGGCGACACAAAAATTGTTTACAAACAGACAGACAGACAGACAGACAGACAGACAACGCCATAACATAATACATTTGTCAAAAAATGACGGGCGTATAAAAATTACTTTAAAGAATGGAGTTGTGGGGTGGAGGGGGTGTCTTTTTTCTTTCTCCTCTTTGGCCAATAATCACTAAATCCTTCACAGTTCTTTTTAACACCCCCCCCCCCCCAAAAAAAAAAAACAAACAAAAAAACACCCCACCTCATAGGGTTAACTGGGAGAATGATCTGCTTTGGCATAAAAATTATTAGAAATCCTTCAAAATTCATTTAAGAGCAAGCAAATATTTAGACACCCTCCCCCACCCATCCACCAGTGTCTCATGTGGTCTATTAGGACGCATTTGAACAAACATTAATCTTATTCACTTTCATACACTGCTGACTAAATTTGATCACCATTAGCCCTGTCACTCATGGGCAATTTTCATTCAAACAAACAAATCAACCCCTGAGTTCCAATATGTTCTATGTGCCTTCTGGCACATAGAACACATTGGAACTCAGGGGACGAAATGGTGCTGTGCTAAAATTCAAACCTCTCAGTTGTGAATAATGATTTGAACAAAATTAAATGTGTAAGTCCTAGTAATGTTATATACCAACTATCAAAAGATTCTGCCTGGTGGATCTGAAAATATTTGAGAATATTCTTAAGTTAAAATTTGCACTCTCTTGAGATTTCAAGTATGAACCCAGGGACTTGATTTGAACAAACTTCAAAATGACCTTATCTAGGTAAGCGGAATACGAAATATCAAAAGATTCTGATTGGTGAATGTGAAGAAGAAGATTTTTAAAGTATAAAGAATATTCCTCATGTTGTAGTAACAAGATGCGTCATTATGGGGTAGCATAACTGAGCATTGGATTTAAATTCCTGCAGCATAATTAACTGTTTACAATATTTCCATAAAAAAGGAGAAATATTTAACCACTTGCAATATCCATATTCCAAAATTCTAGGAAATCTGAAATTCTAAGTACTTCCAGGTTTAAATTAGAGTTACCATATTTACTCCTTGTTTTGGGACACTCGTGGATTTCGGACACTCAAATTTTCTAAACAAAAAAATTTTGTGCTCTAAAATTGGGACACCCAACTGGTTCGACTTGACTGCATTGAATAGCACTGATGGTCTGAGCAACTGGTTGTCCTAAAGGTAAGTTTCAAGTGGGTTTGAAAAAGCAAAGGAAAAAAAACAAATATAAAAAAGAATTAAACAGCAGTGCTACTGATTTGTGTAAGTTTTCATTTAAATCTACCCCCGAGTTACTGAATTTACAGCTATTAATAACAAGAAGAAGACTTCTTGCTGGCAGATAAGACAATTAAGATGCATCAATGAGTGTGCAAAGCAAGAGTCAACAAAGTTGGAAAGTCTCCAAGAACCCATAATTCAATGATAAAAAAAAATTTCTGATCATTACAAAGTGTTACCGATGATGAACACTGTGTGCACATTGAAAGTAAAGTGCATATGCTTGGCTCTTTGGGGTATCATAGAAGAGGAACAACATTTCAGTTCTGCTGTTTTATTTATAACACATCACAATGAAGTACATAAAAAAGAAGATATAAAACACAGTAGTTGTAACAAAAATAACGACATGAACAAGGGCAATGCAAAGCGTGGGCCAATGCCCCCAACCCATGTGCAAGTTCGAAGTAGCCTTGAAGATACTGTGGGACAGAAAAAATTTCTAAGTGGAAAGAGTAAAAACAGAAAAATTTTCTAAATCAAAAGAGGGCCAGAACTCTGAAAAAAAACCTGGACGGAACCCGTTCCTTGTGCATTACCGTCCCCCATGCAGGTCTATGAGCATACTAAAGGAGATCCAAATCCGAGCGTTGGTTTTGAAATTACAATGCAAAATGTTTGTATGGACTGATGGATGGACAGACAGACAAACTGAGGGACTGTGGGCTTCACTAGATACCCCCGAATCCTCCTTCAGAGGTTGTGGGCATAATAAGCAGGAACTGCCAGAATAACGAACCATATGAACTCCCTATATGTACGTTCTCATCTAACCATTATACAAAGTCATCCCACCAAGTTACACTGAAAACCCTTCATCAATACAGACTGTGCTAAAGGTTTTCAGATTTTGGGTTCTCACAGCCACCATGGTTAACCGATCACGACAAAAAGGGGACATTCTCATCTAGACATGACCTCTAACCTCCATATGAAATTTTGTGATGATCGGACAAGAACTGTGGGGTGTAGCCTGTGCTAAAGGAAAATGGGAACAGACTCACAGACTTCCGCACCCTTGATGGCAATTGCTTATCTTGACTTTGTCAAGTTAAGCTAAAAATTTAATAAAATCTACTAATTAGGAGTCGTAACTTCCAGACCTAATCATCAGAGTGGGCTGGTTTTCAAACCTGACCAGTTGATTCTTTAGCTGAACTAAAATACCAGATTTTGTCCCAACCAAAGTATATTTGTCGAAGTTCTTGTGCTAACGAACAAAAATTCATTAAAATTAACTAATTAGCATCCATAACTCTGCCCTTATCATCAAATTGAGCTGTTTTTTTAACTTGTTCATAAAAAGGTTAAGAGTAACTCACATATCAAATATCATACCAATAATATTTGTTGAAGTTATTGTGACAAGCACATTGTTTCAGAATGACGGAATGACAGATAGACATGGGCAACAAGATATACCCCCATCCATTATAAGGCCCCCACCCCTTATCTCAGGATACTGTATACCATTATAAGGCTCCCACCCCTTATCTCAGGATACTGTATACCATTATAAGGCCCCCATCCCTTATCTCGGGATACTGTATACCAAACAAGAGGCTCTAGAGAGCCTTAATAGCACCTGGAAGAAGTACATATCCCCCAATTATTCTAATCAGAATCAAAGAATGCAGCAGGCTGCCATGCTCCTTCGTCTGGATGAAACAGAATGATGATTGTTTTCAGAGGACTTTCCATACATTATTTGTGCCAAGTCTGGTTCACATTGGCTAACTAGTTTCAGATAAGAAGATGAAAATGTGATTTCTCAAAGGGTTTCCATGGTAACTATAAGCCACAATTGTGGCCATGTTTGCAACCCGATCAACATTAATTGAGGATCATTCGAAGAGGGTGTCCCAGGCATCAATCATGTGAAGTTTCAAAAACCTTTGGCCTTGTAGTTTTAGAGAAGATTTTTAAAAATCGACCAATCAGAATCAAAAAATGCCTCTGGCAGCCATGGTATTTTATCTGACGGGAATAAAATGAGGATTATTTGTAGAGGACCTCCCATATATCATTCCTGCCAAGTTTGATTCACATCCACTCAGCGGATCCAGAGAAGATGAAAATGTAAAAAGTTTACAGATGCTGGACAGACGACAGATGATAAGTGAAGGCAACAGCTCATGTGGCCCTTTGGGCCAGGTGAGCTAAAAATGGATTTTGACGGGTGGATATGAAAAAGATTTGTAAATAATTCTTCTCATACTAAGTTAACATCTGGGCTGCTACAGAGACCTGAGCAAATTTAAATTTGACTCCTATGGGCTCTGTATACCAAATGCCAAAAGGGTCGAACTGGTGGCTCTAGAGAAGAGGTGTTTTGAATTTTTTATAGTGTTAACTGAGTTATACTCCTTGTGGTGTCCCCTGTAAGTGTGGCAACTTCATTGAACAAACTTAAATTGACATATATGGAATATGCATACTAAATTTGGTACAATTTGGTCTGGTAGATTTTTAGGAAAATTGGATAATGTGAAGTTTAAGATTGATAGACGATGATGATGGAAAGAAAATAAACAGTAAAGATTCCCTGGAGCTAGTGCTCAGGTAGAGAGCTGGAAGCACCCATATTTTCTGAAGTGTTGGTACAGTGGAACCCTGTTAACTGAATAGCCACTTTGCCAGTGAGAATTATTCAGTTAATAGGAGTATTCAATTAACAGGGATTGTGTCACTTTCCTGTATTCTATAGATAAACTTAGCATGTATTCTATTATATCTTGTTTGATAGAGCTCCATGGGCTCTGTAAAACAAGATATTATAGATTAAATGCCAGGATTGGATGTACTGAGACCAAATAGGTCAATAAACAAAGGAAAACTGGGGAGAGTCAGGTAATTTCCCGACAGGTTACAAGATTTTTTATTCAATTACCAGGAGTTTACTCTATAACCTTCACTATTCAAAAAAAGTAGGAGAAATCCAAACTGATGTTGATATTTTCAGAAAATGGTATTGGATATGTGTGATTGGACACATCAATATGGTACCAAGTTTAATGTGGATCATGAATGCCACTGGCCCACGAAAATTTTATTCAGGTTTTGTTCAGGTTTATCGCACGAGCATAAAGTTAAAGTCAGTGGGGTACATTTTGAAATTGTACTGGACAGGCTTTTTCGGAGGTCTCATCGTTTTTTCAGGGTATAAACTCGTTCATCAATAGTTTCTGGTCGAAACATAACTTTTGAGGTATGCGAAGATTGACATGTGATGAACGTTTACGTGCCATTGGCATGTTGGAAGCTGGGTGGCTCAAATTCTCAAATTCTCAACGTTACTCAATCAGTGATTAGCAGATTGTGGTCATGCTACCGTCAGACAGGCAATGTTGATGACAGACGTCATACAAGGGTAACAACTGCTAACCAGGATCGTTTCATCCGAACCACAGCATTACGTAACAGCCATCAAAGTGCCTCAGAAATTGGACAGCAGCTGCACCGCGTGACAGGTGTGTGAGTCAGTGGTCAGGCTATCCGAAATCGCCTACACAGCGGGATTTTGTATGCTCGACAACCTCAAATAATTCCACGTTTGACAGAATGTCACATTGCAGCAAGGCCTAATTGGTGTGGAGCACAAAAACAAAAACCCTGGGACAATCATCGGTGGAGCAATGTCATGTTTTCCAATGAATCAAGGTTCTCTCTCGACTTCCACGACAGGCGAAACAGAGTGTGGCAGCGGCAGAACGAACGATACAATGACGTAACCATTAGGTAGCACATTCATTTTGGTGGTGGACTGGTTATGGTGTGGGGAGGAATAACCATGACAAGCAGAACAGCATTACATGTCATCCAAGGGACTGTCACAGGGCAGTACTATGGTGACAACATGTTAGCAGCTCAAGTGGTGGCATTTGCACGATGTCACGGCCATCGTTTCATTTTCCAAGATGACAATGCAAGAGCACACAGGGCCCATGTCACTACACAGTTCATCCAGGAGCAGAAGTCCAGACCTTTCACCAATCGAGCATGTCTGGGATATGCTTGGCATGTGCGTATGACAATGCCAACAGCCCCCTACCAGTATCCAGGTACTCGTCGCTGCACTGCAGGAAGAATGGAATAACATCAGTCAAGCTGATATTGGAAATTTGGTGAGGAGTATGCCATGTCGGATCCGTGCTTGTCTCGCGAACCGAGGAGGATTTACAAGGTACTGAGGTCTTGGACTGAATGTGGTAAATTCTCTGACTGACCGTCCATGTCTTCCGCAGCTCAGTGCGTGGAATGTGTGCTTGTCAGACACCCAACTATTGCTGAAATCATTCACCAGATATCATAGTGCAATGCCTCAACTGTCTTTTTGATGAAAAAATAAATATATTTCTTCATATATCTCACTTTTATCAAATATCCCCTACCTTTTTTGAATAGTATATATTCAATTAACAGGTCAAAACTGTACTGGAGGTATGGTAAATGGTTTTGTGTTGGGAAATTATTTTCAATTAACAGAGATATTCAGTTAAGAGATATCCATTTAAGTGGGTTCCACTGTACCACAACTTATCAACTTAAAGGCTTCATATTCTGTGGATGTTGTTCATATCTCAATTGAAGTGAAAGTATTTAGTCTGTTAGGATTTGCCTTGTTACAATTTATGGGAGAATGCCTATTGGCACTCTTCCATAAATTGTAACAAGGCAAAGATATGTGTACAAATTTTAATGGCCAAAAATAATTCAGCACTCTACCAATTAACTGTTAGTGGCCTAATTCCGACTTTGATCACATTTTACTGCAACAGAACATGTCCCTCAACATGTAGTCTTTGGGTAAACTTGAAAATTACACTGTAAAGTAACTTAGTAGTTGTTTCTAGGCAAGTTTTGACTGCCTACATAGGCAGCCAAGTCTTGTCGAGAAACAAATATTAAAGTCAAATATTAGAGCTGTAGGTTAACCGAAACCGAACCGAGGTTTTTTGTTTTTTCTAAAAACCAAAACCGAAACCGTCGACATCCCGTAATCTAAGGTTTTTCGTTTTTATTAAAATACTCTCTTGCTGCAGAAATTCACAGAATGTAGCCATCCCAGAGTAGTGAGAGTACCCAGACACTGCCAATGGCAGTGTCTGGCTACTCTCACTACTCTGGGATGGCTACATTCTGTGAATTTCCGCCATTTCAGCTTAGTTGTGTTTGCAGCTTTCCTCAAGTTGCGCGTAGGTGTCAGACCTCGAAAAATGGCCAAGCACAATAAAAGTTCTGTATATTTAGGTAATTATTATATTGGCCTTCCTGATTCTTCATGTATTATAGCTTATTTCGGGCATTCATTGTGTTTCATTCAATTTCATTGCCATTCAGTTATGATTCCAGACATACGGAATGAGTTTTATTGAATTTTATTTGGCCTCATGAACAAACCGAAAACCGAACCGAACCGAAGTTTTACTCAACCTGAAAAACCGAACAAGAAACCGAACAAGAAACTTAAAAACCTACAGCTCTATCAAATATTTCTGCACAATGGCTAATCGTGACCACAACATGGAGATAAAGTCACGTTTAGTCAATCAAGCCTATGGGCACTCTTCCATAACTTTTAACAAGGCAAATCCATATAGACTAAATAATTTCACTTCAAAGATGGTGTGAAGCACATCCACAGAATATGAAGACTTTAAATTGTGGTACCGGCACTTCAGAACAGAATCCATGAGCTTCAAGCACTCAACCAGTTAAGCAGTCCCTAGAATGTCTGATGGAATTTAGCAATGCTACCACAGATGCAGTGGACAAAGTACTTATAAATAGCTGGTAGAGGGTGTACTACAACATGATTTTTCTGTCCCAAATTGCCACCACAATACTTTTTCCACTTGTTTGAAATACTAATTTCTGACAAAATTAATTATCCATCTGTACATTAAATATATTTTTACCTTGTAAATCATGAATAAAATCAATTATGTGTGGGGTTAGGCCTAAAAGAATTAAAAATCTTTTTCTCATACCCTCCTGCATGGTCCTTTTGGCTACCGCATGCTCCTATTTTATAACCAATGTAAACTTAAAACAAGAGGCCCAGGGGGCCTGAGGGAGCTCACCTGACATGGTAGCCTAAATATCAACCCAGAGAATTGATTTTAACAAGTTGCATCTGCTCCTCCTAAGAAAAGCTTATACCAAATATCCAAAGATTCTGACCAGTGGATCTAAAAAAAAAGATTTTTAAAGAATATTCCTCATATTGAACTCAGTTATAATTCGGGCTCCCATAGGGAGCCCATATATGAACCCAGGGACTTGGCTTTAACAAACTTGAATCTCACCCCCCTAAGGATGCTGCACACCAAATATCAAAACATTCTGACTACTGGATCTGAAGAAGAAGATTTTTAAAGAAAATTCCTCATTTTGAACTAAGTTACAATTCCAGCTCCCACAGTGAGCCCAAATATGGACCTAGGGACATGGCTTGAACAAACTTGAATCTTTCCCCCCTAAGGATGCTGCATAAAAAATATCAAAAGCATTCATTTGCTGGATCTGAAGAAGATTTTTAAAGAAAATTCCTCATTTTGAACTAAGTTGTCATTCGGGTTCCCATAGTGAGCCCAATTATGGACCCAGGGACTTGGCTTTAACAAACTTGAATCTCTCCCCCCCCCCCTGCCAAGGATGCTACACACCACATATCAAAACATTCCGACTGCTGGATCTGAAGAAGAAGATTTTTTAAGAAAATTCCTCATTTCGAACTATGTTACAATTCAAGCTCCCAAATATGGACCTAGGGACTTGGCTTTAACAAACTTGAATCTCACCCCCTAAGGATGCTGCATACCAAATATCAAAACATTCCGACCGCTGGATCTGAAGAAGAAGATTTTTAAAGAAAATTCCTCATTTTGAACTAAGTTATAATTCGGGCTACCACAGTGAGCCCAAATATGAACCCAGGGACTTGGCTTCAACAAACTTGAATCTCACCCCCCTAAGCATGCTGCATACCCAATATCAAAAGATTCTGCCTGCTGGATCTTGAGAAGAAGATTTTCAAAGAAATTTGCCTGAAATGTACTAAGTTCAAATTTGGGCTCCTATACTGAGCCCAAATATGAACCCAGGGGGCCGATTTGGACAAACTTGAATCAAATACACCCCACAATGTTGCATACCAAATATCAAAAGATTCTGCCTGCTGGAGCTGGAGAAGAAGATTTTTCAAGAAATTTGCCTGAAATGCACTAAGTTCAAATCTGGGCTTCTATAGTGAGCCCAAATATGAATCCAGGGGGCCGATTGATACAAACTTGAATCAGATCCACCACACAGTGTTGCATACCAAATATCAAAAGATTCTGCCTGCTGGATCTGGAGAAGAAGATTTTTAAAGAAATTTGCCTGAAATGCACTAAAAAGTTAGAATTCAAGCTTCTATAGTGAGCCCAAATATGAATCCAGGGGGCCGATTTGAAACTTGAATCAGATCCACCCCACAATGTTGCATACCAAATATAAAAAGATTCTGCCTGCTGGATCTGGAGAAGAAATTTTTTTAAGAAATTGCCTGAAATGCACCTTGATACAACTC
This sequence comes from Pictodentalium vernedei, assembly GCA_031216915.1. Classification (NCBI taxonomy): domain Eukaryota; kingdom Metazoa; phylum Mollusca; class Scaphopoda; order Dentaliida; family Dentaliidae; genus Pictodentalium; species Pictodentalium vernedei. The sequence goes on along the minus strand of CM062295.1, from coordinate 215,367,138 downwards.
ATGTGGATTAATCTTAGTTACACACCTCTAGAGGTACTGAATACAAAATTTCTAATTTTTCAGCTACATGGCCAATTCTGGCTCCCATAGGAAGCCAAAATATTAACCCAGTCTCTCGATTTGAACAAAGTTGAATCTGACCTCCCTAGAGATGTTGTATACCAAATATGAAACCATTCTGACTGTTGGATCTGAAGAAGAAAAATTTTAAATAAATGTCTTCATACTGCACTAAGTTAAAATTTGGGCTACCATAGAGAGCCCAAATATTAACTCAGGGAACCAATTTGAAGAAACTTGAATCTGACACCAAACACCCCCCCCCCCCCCCCCCCCACCCTCCCTAGAGATGTTGTATACCAAATATTATAGCATTCTGACTAGTGGATCAGAAGAAGATGCTTTTTTTAAAAAACTAAGTTAAAATTCGAGCTACCATAGGGAGCCCAAATATTAACCCAGGGAACCAATTTGAACAAACTTGAATCTGACTCTCCTAGAGATGTTGTAAACCAAATATGAAAGGATTCTGACAGGCGAATCTGAAGAAGAAGATTTTTGAAGAAATTTGATCATACTGTACTAAGTTAAATTTCAGGTTCCCATATGGAGCCCAAATATTAACCCAGACACTCGAATTGAACAAAATTGAATCTGATGACCCCCCCCCCCCCCCCCTCCCTAGAGATGTTGTATACCAAATATGAAAGCATTCTGACTGGTGGATCTGAGGAAGAAGATTTTTAAAAAAATTTCCTCATATTGCACTAAGTTAAAATTTGGGCTACTAAAGCCAGCCCAAATATATACCTAGGGGCCCCATTTGAACAAACTTGAATCTGACCCCCCTAGAGATGTTGTATATCAAATATGAAAGCATTCTGACTGGTGGATCTGAAGAAGAAGATTATTTAAAAATTATCCCCCATATTGAACTCAGTTAAAATTTGGGCTTCCATAGGAAGCCCAAATATTAACCTTTGGACTTAGTTTGAACAATCTTGAATCTGACCCTCATAACAATGATGTATACCAAACATTAAAAGATTCTGACTGGTGGTTCTGAAGAAGTAAATTTTTAAAGAATATTCCCCATATTGCCCTAAGTTAAAAATTTGAGCTCCTGTATTTAGCCCAAATATGAACCAATGGGCTTTATTTTAACAAACTTGTATCTGACCCACCTATGAATGCTGTATACTGAATATCTAAAAATTCTGACTGTTGGTTCTGGAGAAAAGAATTTTTTTAATTTTTGCAAATATGCTGACTCAACATTTTTTCGATGCCCTCTACAGAACACCCTAACATAACCGATAGCAATTTTTTGCTACCATTCAATTCTACTGGTCCTAAGGATGCATCATACCAAATAACAGATCTCTGTTCCATACGGTTTGGGAAATATGGGCATTTGAAAATATTTATATTTTTAGCTCCTGGAGTTCCCTACCATAGGAAGCCCAAATATTAACCAAGGGACTTGGTTTGAACAATCTTGAATCTGACCCTCATAACAATGATGTATACTAAACATTAAAAGATTCTGACTGGTGGTTCTGAAGAAGTAAATTTTTAAAGAATATTCCCCATATTGCCCCAAGTTAAAAATTCGGGCTCCTGTATTGAGTCCAAATATGAACCAATGGGCTTTATTTTAACAAACTTGTATCTGACTCACCTATGAATGCTGTATACTGAGTATCTAAAGATTCTGATCATTGGTTCTGGAGAAAAGACTTTGCAAATATGCTGACTCAGCATTTTTTCGATGCCCTCTACAGAACACCCTAACATAAGCGATGGCAATTTTTTGCTACCATTCAATTCTACTGGTCCTAAGGATGCTTCATACTAAATAACAGATATCTGTTCCATGCGGTTTGGGAAATATGGGCATTTGAAAATATTTCTATTTTTAGCTCCTGGAGTTCCCTACCATAGGACGCCCAAATATTAACCAAGGGACTTGGTTTGAACAATCTTGAATCTGACTCTCATAACAATGATGTATACCAAACATTAAAAGATTCTGACTGGTGGTTCTGAAGAAGTAAATTTTTAAAGAATATTCCCCATATTGCCCCAAGTTAAAAATTCAGGCTCCTGTATTGAGTCCAAATATGAACCAATGGGCTTTATTTTAACAAACTTGTATCTGACCCACCTATGAATGCTGTATACCGAATGTCTAAAGATTCTGATCATTGGTTCTGGAGAAAAGACTTTGCAAATATGCTGACTCAGCATTTTTTCGATGCCCTCTACAGAACACCCTAACATAACCGATGGCAATTTTTTTTTACCATTCAATTTTACTGGTCCTAAGGATGCTTCATACCAAATAACAGCTCTCTGTTCCTTGTGGTTTGGGAAATATGGGCATTTGAAAATATTTCTATTTTTAGCTCCTGGGGTTCCCATGGGGATGCAGGAAGTTTTTTTTTGCACAAGTCAAGTACTTATGACCCAATAATACCACACACCAAATGGGGTTCACATTGAACCATCAATTCAGAAAATAGAAATTTTGGGCAGGGCCAAAAATCTTACCCCTCCCAATACAAAGCCAAATATTGCTTCACGAACTTCATTTGAACAAATTTGATTCTACACCTCAAAAGGAAGCTCCATAACAAATATCAAGTCATTGTACCCACTGGTTCATGAGAAGAAGAATTTTTAAATATGTTGGAGTATTTTCCCTACCCCCTCCCTCCCTATGGGGCTGGGCATGTTAAGTTGAACACAAACATTCACTTGAATTGGCCCAGTGGTTTTGGAGAAGACCAAAACAAGGTGTTGATGGACGATGGATGCCAGACAATGGATGCCAGACGAAGGATGGAGAGTAGCGAGATTAGCTCAGCTTGTCAAGGATAATAAAAAATAAAATGAACAAGAAAAATGTTACTAAGGTAACACATGCACGCCCCCCCCCCCCCCCCCCCAAAAAAAAAAAATTCACCTTGACCTTACGGACCTGGCTGTGGTGTGTGACATCCACCCATTGTCCTTTATAATTGAGCAAAGTTAGATGATTGTAACCCTAATAGTTTTGAAGTTATGCTTGAGACACGATTTGTGACCCTGAACATATGATGGTCAATTGTGACCTTCACCTTGCAGATGCGGCAGAAACTATTTTATGCAACACACCTTCTGACTGACTGTCCTTAACATTTGTAAAAAGTTTAACAATTGTACTATGATTCGTTTCTGAGTTAATTATGGCTGAGACACGAATATTGACCAATTTTTAGTGTGACCTTGAAATTTGACCTTGACCTTGAAGGTACAAACCCTGCTATGGTGTGTGACACATCCTCCCATGGTCCTTTATAATTGTGTGAAGTTTGATGACTGTAGCCCTAATAGTTTTGAATAGTTTTGGAGTTATGCTTGAGACACAATTTGTGACCCTGAACATATGAAGGTGAATTGTGACCTCCACCTTGCAGATGCGGCAGAAACTATTATACGCGACACACCTTCTGACTGTCCTTAACATTTGTAAAAAGTTTAACAATTGTACTATGATTCGTTTCTGAGTTATGGCTGAGACACGAATATTGACCGATTTTTAGTGTGACCTTGAAATGTGACCTAGAAGGTACGAACCCGGCTATGGTGTGTGACACATCCTCCCATTGTCCTTTATAATTGTGTGAAGTTTGATGACTGTGGCCCTAACAGTTTTCGAGTTATTGGCTCGGACACTGTTAGGGCGGATGGACGCATGGACGGATGGATGGACACTTCAATCACTATATGCCACCCGACTTAAGTCGGGGGGCATAAAAACCGCTCGCCTGCATGCAATTTTGCGAATGGAGTGAGAAACAGAAGATCTACTTTGTGTGCCCTTACCTAACATTATTTTGAAAATCAGTTTATATAAGAATGGAAAAGTTTTAACATTCATCAATATTTTATTCATCAGTCTTCATCAAGACCCTGGTGACTGTGTGTTAGGGTGTTGTAATATAATACTTGATCTGGTAAGAGAAAGAAATCTGAGATCCCACAACAATAACTCTACTTTAGCTTTTCTCAAATTTAATAACAATAATATGAAAGAAAAATGGTGCAAAATCTTTCACACTCGGTGGTTTACAAAATAATAAAAACAATAAAACAGAAATACTTATCAGCCAGTTCTAAACACTGTTCAATAGAATCCAGCAAGTATTATGATGTTGAAGAGAAGAAACTTCTCACCTGGTATGACTATATTTTGGAATCCAACAAATTATATTGAAGTGAAAGGGTTCTTGAGGGCAAAAACTGATAAAATTCAAGGCTATTAAAGGCCAATTCTCGATATATTTCATTTTTAAGGCCCTACAATAGCAAAATTCAAGGATTTTCTAGACCCTGCCTTCATTTTTCCTAAGTGGGATCTCGAGGCATTACTTCCACCTCCCACTTCCTGAAAAGGGAAGTGGACAGAGGGGGTAATAACTGGAGGGTCCGAGTAATGGACTATGCCTTCATGATTCATACTCTGGCATATAAAACTAAAAAGCTATAACGTGCTTCGTCAGCATTTTTTTTCATGAATATTCAAGACTTTTCAAGGCCTCCTGGCACATTTTCCAACATTTCAAGGTCTTCAATGACCCTTAGTCAAATTCAATAATGCTCCTTGAATCCAAGGCCCCACAGGAACTCTGAATGTTCAGTCAGAAAAGTTCACTTGAAAATCCAGCAGTGTCCAATAAATTCTAATACAGTACATGGCAAAATTCAATTGAAAAATAATGTCCAACAAGTATTGTCTTCACAATGCTCTTTTTTCCCTAATTTATTGCATGTTTAAATCAACAACTATAAGTAAAAAGCTATCAATTCATTCCATGATAAAAAGAACATCTAATCTTTCACCTACACAAATCAACCCCAAACAAGCACACCAACTTTCAAACTGATCTGATCATAAATGTGCCCTGTAGGGCATGCCAAAGGAATATATTGATGCCTGACTAAACTAAGTTCAATGGTCATTGCCAGCGGCAACATTTTTTGACAGAAATGGAAGAAAATCGATAGCTCCTATCCACAGGTCACCCCAAACAAGTATACCTTGTTTCAAAGAGATCTGTTCAAAAATGTGTACTGCAGGGTGTGCCAAAGGGAAATATTGATGCATAAGTGCGCTAAGTTCATCGAAGGTCACTGCCAACGGCAATATTTTTTTACAGAAATCGATAATCCAAACAAGCATACCAAGTTTCAAATGGATCTGATCATAAATGTGCCCTGTAGGGTGTGCAAAGGAATATACTGATGCCTGACTAAACTAAGTTCAATAGTCGTTGCCAGCGGCAACATTTTTTTTTTTTTTACGGAAATGGAAGAAAATCGAAAGCTCCCAACTAGAGGTCACCCCAAACAAGCATACCATGTTTCACAGCAATCTGATCATAAATGTGTTCTGTAGGGTGTGCCAAAAGGAAATATTCAGGTATGACTAAACAAAGTTCAAAGAATGTTGCCAGCAGCAACATTTTTTGACAGAAAGGGAAGAAAATGGAAAGCTCCCATCTAGAGGTCACCCCAAACAAGCATACCAAGTTTCAAACCAATCTGATCATAAATGCGACATGCCAAACGAAATTGTGGATGGATGGATGGATGGATGGATGGATGGATGGATGGATGGATGGATGGATGGATGGATGGATGGATGGATGCATGGATGCATGGACAGATGCACAGACAGACAGACAGATGGATGGACAGACAGCTGAAAATTTAATAAAATATTTAAGAATGTACTGACCTGAAAATTAATTGAATCATCTTGCATAACATGGGAGGCCAAGGTTGGAACATATATACCAGCATAACTCTCACCAGTGATAAAGAATTCACTTTTACTGTATTCTCTATATTTGAAGAAAAAGTCTTTCAAAGCTACATAATTGTCCATCGAAACCTGTAAAAAGAGATTAAATATGCATGCCATTGCAAAGTCAATATTTTTTCATTGGTGTTTAAGGCCACATATTTCTGCACAATGGCTAGTCATCACTGTAACATGGATATACAGTAAAGTTTAGTCAATCGTTTATACCCACATTGCCCATTTTAGAGGACTTCCACCCCAAGAATTGGTTACTGGGTCAGTCCTTAACTGGATGATTGCTAGAAGCCACTATCAGGACTTTAAAAAAATGAGGGTACCAGAGTAAAAGCATATGTTTTCCTTGCTGATGTTTCATATTCTGTAAAGCGGAAATAATATTTTGTTTATAAATTTGTTCTATTACAAATTATTGGGAGAGTTATGCCACACTATTCCGAATCAGTTCCTACGATAAAATTGATGACATTTGCAAGGAATTTCTTGGTTAAGGAATTCCCTGTATACGTCATCAATTAGGTTGCTGTTGTTTAGATGCCACATCCTGTGCTAATTTAAATTCAACTTACATGTACGTAATTCGAGGTAATATAGAGAAATTAATGGAAATACTGGGAAATAATTAAGAAACTGTTCAAGTTTTGCAAATATGCTAGTACTTTACAATATGTGTTTGTCAGTCAGTGTATAATAGTATAAATTAAGCGACAGTGACACCCTCACATTTCAGAACTGTCAAAGATTTCTGAACCAGCAATGAGCCTACTGCAGAGTCAAGTAAGGTAAATTGTGTATTGTTTTATTACTCTCCAAGTCATTCGAGTCGCATTTAACAGTTACTGTGTTAGCGAGACCGAATTTATTATCTGGATTTGTACTTTGATCCTGAATATTTCTGACAAAGGATTCATGTGAGTGTACATGATGCAAATCAACTGTGATTCGTGCAGATTGAAATGGGTTTTCAGCCCTGATGAACTGTAGACTGTGCTAAACAAATCTAGGTCACATGCCAGTGCAGCTGTTACAGTTGACCGATCATGGCCAAAATAAGACATTCTCATCTAGACATTATACAGAGTCATCCTACCATGATACAATAAAATCCCTTTATAAATACGACTTATAGACTGTGCTAAAGGTTTTTGAGGCTTTGGGCCCACATAGCCATCACAGTTGACTAATCGCGACCAAAAACGTTCCCATCTAGACATTATTCGGAGTCATCCTACTATGTTACAATGAAATCCCTTCATAAATAAGACGTGTAGAATGTTCTAAAAGTGTTTGGGTTTCAGGCTCTCGTAGCTGTCATGGCTGACTGATCGTAGCCAAAAGGGGAAGCTCTCATCTAGACATTATACGGAGTCAACATACCAAGTTACTATGAAATCCCTTCATAAATACGACCTATAGACTGTGCTAAAGGTTTTTGCACTCTCACAGCCATCACAGTTGACCAATCAGGACCAAAAGGGGACATTCTCATAAAGACATTATATGAAGTCATCCTACCAAGTTACAATGAAATTCCTTCATAAATATGACGACCTTTAGACTGTGCTAAAGGTTTTTTGGGTTTCGGGCTCTCGCAGCTGTCATGGTTGACTGAACGCAACCAAAAGGGAACATTCTCATCTAGACATGACCTTCAATCTGCATATGAAATTTTGTGATGATTGGACAAGAAGTACAGGGTGTAGCCTGTGCCAAAGAAGATGTGAACCGACGTCCAGACTCCGACTTTCGTACGCGTGATGGCAATAGCTCATCTTGACTTTTTCAAGTTAAGCTAAAAATTAGGGTACCAGAGCCAAAGCCTGTTTTCCTTGCCCATGTTTCATATTCAATCAAACGCAAATAATATTTTGTTTTTTAGAAATTTGTTCAATTACAAATTATTGGAGATTTTGAAGAACAAATTCAGACCACCAAAAATAATCTAGCCCTCAACCAGTTAATTCTTTGAACACTTATAGTAAAAAAGACATTACGTTCAACGATAATCCAGTATTTACGTATGATAAAATATTTAACCAATCATATCACTGGGCTCTGTCAAATGAGATATGACTGTAGGAGCTAATCCAAGACCTTTGAGAGATCGAAATTCTGCCCCATTACAAATGTGAAATAGGCAATGGAGTTCCGAACTGAACTGACCATGTTTTTACATGCCTCCATCTTCCTGTAGTGCCATCCAATAAGCATTAACCTTTTACCCTCCTTGGGCAAGACACTTCACACACATTGCCCATGTGGGGGCATGGTGGTATTGTGTACTAAGGCGTACTGCATGTCGATGGTGCACTTGTCTTTAACCAATGCTTGCCCTGCTTGTGTGGAGTTAGTTTACTGGGGAGGTGACAGTTGCCATTGCTCGGTGGTTCTCTCTGGTTCCTCCGGCTCCATCCACATGTAAAACTGCTTGACCCTCATGATTAGCTATTGTGCAGAAATATGTGACTTTCAACACCAATAAATAAATAATAAATAAAGAACCCTTTACCCAATGCACAGGATAACAAAATTTTGTTATTTAAATTACTTTTTAAAAATTTTTCCAAAACAGTAAAACAATACCATACCATATGACTCTTCATTGAAACAAGCTTGATAACCTCGTTCCAATAAGGGGGTCATATGATATGGTTTTGTTGAAATTTTTTGCCAATTTTTTTCATCAGAAAAATTTGCAGATTATATGGGCAAATGCAGCTGATTCATTAGGAAAAAGGTTGAAGTCCAGGCCTTTCATATTACATGTTGGCACTGAACTGCTATCTAATATCTCTTTCACAAAGTATTATCGAGGGCAAGGTGCCTGGGCTATTTTAACCAACGAAATTACATAGACTTCAGTAGATCTGTGGTTTCTGAAAAAATGGGAGGTACCACTGACCTTTTGGGAGCCTCTGGTATTATGACATACTTTGATCAATCTTGAAGGCTTTCACTCACTCCAATCAAAAGACCCCTTAATAATTTCCATAAACTAAATTCTGGATTGGTCCACTTTATCAAGTGGGTCATGAAAAAATAAAATTGAGAGTTCACTCCTAACCTGCAACATATATTAAGAATGAAGCATATTCAAAGTCCATCAAAGGCCAAAACTCTGCAAAAATTCTCCCAATAACATCTACAAAGAACATGGGTTTATTAGACATCAATAAGATACACTCCCACACCAAATATGGTATCATTCCAACCAGTATTTTAACTAGTTGAGAGCTAGATTATTTTTGGTGGTCTGAATTTGATATTCAAAATTTGTTTATTACACAGGTGCTCTCCAATAATTTGTAATAAAACAAATTTATATAAACAAAATATTAGTAGAATTTGAATATGAAACATGAGCAAGGAAAATGTCAGCTTTTTCTCTGGTGCCCTCATTTTTTTAAAAGCCCTGATAATGGCTTCTAGTGCTCAGCCAGTTAAAAGATATTCAGTTTAAAAACGTGTTTGTCACAGACAGACCAACCGACCAACTGACACTGCCACATATATAGCTACTTGTTCAGGGCTTATATTTCGTCTAAATTTGTGAGAATCCATTTGGATTCTCGTGAAAATGGTTGCGAGAATCCATACCAACTACGAGTGTCCCAGGATCCCATGACGCCACCATGATTGAACCACTGTTGTATACTGATAACACATGTTAACCTTTTACACAACACACCTTTTTAATTTTTAAAACTAAATTTGATAATTTTTAAACAATAAATAATAAATAAATGATAAAATAATTAAATGAACAATATTTACCAATAAAATCTTACAAATATGGCTGTCGTTGGAACCGGCTCAATGAGCCGGTTCCAATGACAGCCATATTTGTAAGGTTTTATTGACAAAGTGTCAGGATATTTCAGGTCATGTTAGCCTTCTATTGGTTAATTTGTTGCCGCTGTGTTAGTTAAAGGGTTAAATTGACGCGAATCCTTGCAGAGGTGCAGCGAGAATCGACATGGATTCTCGCCGGTTTTATTGCGCGAATCTTTGTGCGAATCGATTCTCGGATTCTCGTCGAAATATAAGCCCTGTTGTTGCAACTAAAAAATTATATTTGACAAGAGAGTGTGGAGGATTCATCTGAGAGCATTTGTTTTTAAAATGTAGTTCAAGTCTTATCATTGTTTCCAGATCTTGAAAACTTGAAAAAATAATGATAAAATCAAGCATTTACAAATAAATTCAAGGACCTACAGGAAAGCTTCTGAGAGAGTTGCGTACAAATTTAACAAATATAAATGGTAAGAGAATTTTGCTCACCTGATCATCATCAGTTGTATAATTTTTATCCTCTGAGTATGAATATCCAACACCTGCAGGAGCTTCCAAGTACAAAATATTTGCAATCTGTAGATAACAAAAAACCTCAGGTTATAGTTTTACCAACCAATTAAAAATGAATGGAGCTTGCAAGAATCTCCGAACAACACTAAATTATTTTTATGCATACTGTGTCCTGTTAAGAACTATAATTACGTGTACACTGCATTAAAAAAATATTTTCAGTTCACCCAACAATGTTGAGGACAGAATAAATAAGTTTATTTGACACCCCCAGGAAGGTGGTGTGAAAATTGTCATCATAGGAAGTCTTTTCTAAATGTTTAAACCAAGGTACATAACAGTCGTGGTTTGTCGGCCATTCAATTTTTTTTTTTGAAAGTTGTTGTTAACCCCAACTTTTTGGACGAAAATGAAAGAAAATCGATAGCATGAATCTAGAGATCACCCCGAATAAGCATACCAAGTTTCAAAGTGATTTTATGATAAATGCGACCTGCACAGTGTGTCAAAGGAAACTGTTGACGTCCAAACAGATAAGTTGAATGCCATTGCTAATGGCAAATTTTGACAGAAATGGAATAAAATCAAAAGCTCCCATCTAGAGGTCAGCCCAAACAAACACACTTAGTTTCAAAGAGATTCATTCATGAATGCATTCTGTGAGCGTGCCAAAGGAATATATTGATGCACAAATTCACTAAGTTCAATTATTTATTTATTTATTTATTGGTGTTTTTAAGGTCACATATTTCTGCACAATGGCTAATCATGACCACGACAGTTTTACAGGTGGAGGAAGCCGGAGTACCCGGAGAGAACCACCGAGCAATGGCGAGCAACTGTCAGCTCCCCAACATACTAACTCCACAAGCAGGGTTAGCATTGGTTGAAGACAAGTGCACCATCGACGTGCAGTACGCCTTAGTACACAGCGTCACAGTGCCCCCAATGGGCAATGGGGGTGAAGTGTCTGTCTTGCCCAAGGACACAACGCGATTGCCGCAGGTGGGATTCGAACCGAGGACCTCTCCGCTTGCAGTCTGCACCTCTACCTACTGAGCCACCACGCCCCCCACTAAGTTCAAAGGTCACTGCTAACGGCAATGTTTTTAGATGGAAATGAAAAAAAATTGAAAGCTCCCATCTAGAGGACACCACAAACAAGCATCCCAAGTTTCAAAAGCGATCTGATCATAAAAGCAACCTGCAGTGTGGAGATTGTGGATGTACAAAAGGGATAAGTTAAATATTGTTGCTAACAGCAACGTTTCTCGACAGAAATGAAGGAAAATTGATAGCTCACATCTTGAGATCACCTCAAACAAGTATACCAAGTTTCAAAGCAATCCATTCATATATGTGCCTTGTATGGCATGCCAAAGGAATATATTGATAAACAAATGCACTAAGTTCAAAGTTTGTTACTAAATGGCAACATTTTTTGGCAGAAATGGACAAAAATCAATAGTTCACTTCTAGAGGTCACCCCAAACATGCATACTAAGTTTCAAAGTGATCCGATCATAAATGCAACATGTGTGGTATGCCAAAGAAAATTGTGTATGTATGTATGCCGATGGATTGGAAGTGACGGCAATAGCTCAGCTTGACTTTGTCAAGTTGAGCTAAAAAATGACCAAAAACCATCCTAGGCAAAGAAGGTTAATTGAAGTGAACATGGCCCAAAATAACATCTGGAACAAGAGGCCCCAAGGAGCCTTAATCGCTCACCGGCCAAAGTGGTTCAAAGACGTATTTGAGGTCACATTCAGTTAGACATGGTTCATCAACACTACAAAGGAATGAAGTCATGAGAGACAAATTTTATGGAACTAGGGACATGGCTTGAACAAACTTGAATCTCACTCCCCTAAGGATGCTGCATACCAAATATCAAAACATTCCGACAGCTGGATCTGAAGAAGAAGATTTTTAAAGAAAATTCCTCATTTTGAACTAAGTTATAATTCGGGCTACCACAGTGAGCCCAAATATGAACCCAGGGATTTGGCTTTAACAAACTTGAATCCCCCCCCCCCCCCCCCCCCCCACTAAGCATGCTGCATACCCAATATCAAAAGATTCTGTCTGCTGCATCTTGAGCAGATTTTTAAAGAAATTTGCCTGAAATGCAATAAGTTCAAATTGGGCTCCTATACTGAGCCCAAATATGAACCCACAGGAACAAACTTCAATCTGATCCACCCCACAATGTTGCATACCAAATATCAAAAGATTCTGCCTGCTGGATCTGGAGAAGAAGATTTTTCAAGAAAATTGCCTGAAATGCACTAAGTTCGAATTCAAGCTTTTATAGTGAGCCCAAATATGAATCCAGGGGGCCGATTTGAACAAACCTGAATCAGATCCACCCCACAATGTTGCATTCCAAATATCAAAAGATTCTGCCTGCTGGATCTTGAGAAGAAGATTTTTTAAGAAAAATTTGCATGAAATGCACTAAGTTCGAATTCGGGCTTCTATACTGAGCCCAAATATGAATCCAGGGGGCAGATTTGAACTAACTTGAATCAGATCCACCCCACAATGTTGCATACCAAATATCAAAAGATTCTGCCTGCTGGATCTGGAGAAGAGGATGTTTTAAGAAATTTGCCTGAAATGCACTAAGTTTGAATTCGGGCTTCTATACTGAACCCAAATGTGAATCCAGGGGGCCGATTTGAACAAACTTGAATCAGATTCACCCCACAATGTTGCATACCAAATATCAAAAGATTCTGCCTGCTGGATCTGGAGAAGAAGATTTTTTAAGAAATTTACCTGAAATGCACTAAGTTCAAATTTGGGCTTCTATAGTGAGCCCAAATATGAATCCAGGGGGCCGATTTGAACAAACCTGAATCAGACTCATACCAAGATGCTGCATACCAAGTATCAAAACATTCTGCCCACTGGTTCTGGAGAAGAAGATTTTTTAATAATTTTTCTATAAATCATACGGTGCTATCAGAGTTATGCCCCATACAGAGCCCCCAAGGGACGTGGCCATATCATTTGAACAAGCATGAATTGCCATATAGTAATGAACATCCACACAACGTTTCGTGAAAATCGGACAGGTGGTTTCAGAGGAGAAGTCGTTTGAAAAATGTTCATGACGACGGACGCCGGACACCAGACGACGGACGACAGACGACAAGTGATAAGTTGAGCTCCCTTCGGTGAGCTAAAAATGAACTGCCCTGCAACAGAAGGACTTCAAGCTACAATGCTGTCTTAAATGCAAGTTTTGATCACTGAAAATGATTAAGATTACCCTGAAAAAACCAGCCAGGTCTGAAAATAAACAATCTGACATTTGCCGAATGAGGTCCCCAGACGGTGAATTTGATAATGCTATCCCATACAGTAGGTCAATTTATCCTCTGGGTACCTCTTTCTGTTTAGTTTTGAGACCCTGATTCAGAATGAGATACTCAGAGGGTAAATTTAGGGTAGCAACACTAAATTCACCCTCTCGGGACCTCATTTTGCAGATGACAATCTGCTTATTTTCTGGCTTGTTTCCAGCAAAGTGTATACAAAACAGTGTTGGGATGGTCCTAACAATACATAACACTGCAATATGTGTTGGGATAGTCCTAAACAATACATAAAACACTGCTATACAAAAGCTTTGCAGCTGTGGGATTCAATATAACTGAACTAACCATAACCTCTTACAAAATATACAACAGCTGAGCTAAACATAAATTTATATAAGTAAAAAGTAAGTCATCTTTGGCATAAATGTTAAAAAATTGACAAAAGAAAACCCATACTTAGATTATGAAGATTAATAAGAAGTGATAAACATAAATTCTTACAAGAAAATATTAAAATTTTGGGGGAAAAAATTCCTAAGAAAATTAACAATGAACCATCCGTAACTGGACCATGAAGATTAATAGAAGTGATCACAGCACAAAACAAAATCTGAAAAAATTGACTGCCCTGCAATTGGGACTCGAAGCTACAACAATGAAATTAAATGCAAATTTTAACAACTTAAAATGACTAAGATTTACCCTGAAAAAAAATTCACAGCAAAATATATACAGTACAAGGGTTAAATAGTATATTTAATTCCTAATATATTATATTAAATGGCTTTACAACAACACATTGTAATAAAAAAACATAACTAATCACTGATTATTTTAGCAAAAATATCTGTACACATCATAGAAATTTTTTTTAAAATCGCGACATCGACGCCGCAGCTGCGACGGGTGGTGCAATCTCACAAAATTCTAAGTTCATCAAGGGCCATAACTCCAAGAAAAATATTTGGAACAACACATGCATTGAACAGTGGCTAGACATCAATAAGAAACACTTACATGCCAAATATAAAGTCATTCCATCAAGTATTTCAAAAGTTATTGAGTTTTGAAACTCGTTGGTCACGGACAAACTCGTTGGTCACAGACAGACCGACCGACAGACAGACCGACAGACCGAAGACAAATATTTGGAACAACACATGCATTGAACAGTGGCAAGACATCAATAAGATACACTTACATGCCAAATATAAAGTCATTCCATCAAGTATTTCAAAAGTTATTGAGTTTTGAAACTCGTTGGTCACAGACAAACTCGTTGGTCACAGACAGACCGACCGACAGACAGACCGACAGACAGACAGACAGACAGACAGACCGACATTGCCACTTATAGAGCTGCTAGTCGCAGCAAAAAAGTTTCAGCCTGAAATCTGAAATCTTGGCAATATTAACATGTTTGGTATATGTATATGTACACCTTTGGTATATGTGAAAATACCCTATGAAATAAAAGTCCTAGCTTGAAAATTGTGGGAGGAAATGGGTGGACAGATCATGTATTATACTACTCAAAGTTTGCTAAGCACCAAATATTTGACACATCATTGTGAAATTTGCTTGTGACATATTTGCGACATTTGTGGTGGATATGATTGAGGAATGTATTGAGATGGTCCCAAGTGTTTACATTAGCTCTCTTGACAGGCAGACTTTTCGTGATAGTCATGGAAAGCATGTACCCATTGATGTTTTTGTGTACTGTCTACATGTACATGACATGTGTAGGGTATTCATTCTTCATTTCAACACAAACCCTTGTGATTTAATGATTGAATATAGCAAACGCAAATGTAAGAAGACATTTGTCTGAAGCAGAAATGTGGCTGGCTGTAGGGATGGTGGAGCAAGGGGCTACCCATCATCAGGTTGGTGCTGCCCTTGGTGTGCACCATACAGTGTTCAGCAGAGCCTGGACAAGATTTCAGCAGTATGGCACACCAGTAAGACAGCTTGGTGGTGGCAGAGACAGGGCAACATCTGCAGCTGAAGCCCGGTTTTTGATCATTCAGGCCCTGCTTTGCCACAGCAACCCAGCTTTGCAGTGACGATCAGAATGAATCCGGGGTGAATGTTTCAATGCTGACTATCCAGGCAAGGTTGCACGAAGGTGGTCTTCGATTGAGAAGACCATGTATTCGCATTCTGCTGTCCCAGAACCACCGCCAAGCATGATATGAATGGGCCATGGACCACGTTGGATAGACCAGAGAAGATTGGCGGCCTGTCCTTTTACAGATGAGTCAAAGTACTGCCTAGACCACACAGATAGGCATTCTAGGGTATGGAGAAGACCAGAAGAGCGATTCCATGCAGCCAACATTGTTGAGCATGACCGCTATGGTGGCGGGTCAATCATGGTTTGGGGCGGCATCAGCAGGGATGGACGTATAGAGCTCTGTGTCCTTGAACGTAGTACATTGGCTGCACAGCGGTATATTGATGAGATCCTGGATGTCCACGTCAGATTCTATGCAGGTGCAGTGGGTGATAGATTCATTCTGATGGACGATAATGCCTGTCCTCATGTTGCCCATGCTGACGGGGAGAACCAACAGAGGGAGGGGATTGAGCATATGGACTGGCCAGCAAGATCCCCTGACTTCAATCCAATCGAACATGTCTGGAATGAGTTGCAGCTTGCAATTTCAGCCCGTCCAGTCCAGCCAAGAAGTGTCCAGGAGCTTGGAGCCATGCTTGTCCAAGAATGGAAAAACATCCCACAAAGGACCACCAGGAATGTCATTGGGAGCATGAGAAGGCTTGTCAAGCTGTAATTAACAGTAATGGGTCTCATAGTCAATATTGAACCCATACCAGTTCGCTCCGTCAACTTTTTGGCAAATTGAAAAATTTCCTATCCATTTTCCATGGTTGTCGTATTCAGAAGCTAAAAAATAATGTCAAACACAAATAAAATCTTAATTTCTGTACTTAAATCATTAAAGATATAATTAAATAAAAAATATATACACTTTTCATTACAATATTTCAACTAAAACGTAAAACAGGTAGTTGGATATACTTGGTGCTTAGCAAACTTTGAGTAGTATATGAACACTATATGAGAATTTTCACAAAAAGTTTAACAACCCGTAATTTTGTAAAAAATTGAGAAAAAATATATAAAAATCCTGATAATATGCAAACCTTAGGTACGTGTATAAAAATTCTCCATAAAATAAAAAGGTTCTAGCCTGAAAACGGTAGGAGGAGTTAGCTGTACAAATCAGGTACCCTATATTCAAAATTTCACAAAAATTTACTAAGTTTAATACCCTGGAATTTTGTGAAAAATTTAACAAAATTAAATTCCTGGTAATATACACACCTTTGTATATGTATAAATATCTTGTAAAATAAAATGGTTCTAGCTTGAAAACTGTAAGAGAAGTTAGGCGGATAAACCTTGTACCCTATATTGGGAAGGATGAATGGCGAACCCTACATTGGGATGGATGAATGGATGAAAGCACAAATGGACTGACAGGGTTAAAACAATGGTCCCCCATCCACCCCATCCCCCCCCCCCCCCACCCACCCACCAACTTTTCAGTGCGGGGCAAAAAATAATGAAATAAAAGTTTTAACAGAAGTCTCTATGCATTGAGGTGAAGTTACTAACTCATTTGTTCATTCATCCTGATCACTCAAAAAGATCTACTTGTCACCCATACAGTGGAAACCTGGTTAAATGAGTAGCCACTTTGCCAATGAAAATTAAAATTTTTTAGTAAATTTTGTTTCTTAACACACCTACTACAATTGTTTACAATTGGCTGTAACGTAAGTGCAAGCCCTACTTCGGAACTAACTCAAGCTTTTAAGAAACTTTTCCAAACAAGCTGGAAAAGTAATAGATTGCAAAAGCACGAAAAAGATCGAAAAAGGGTCGAGCGAGACCAGCGCTCGAAATTACAGGTACTCTCTCTGCACACCTCTTGCTTTTACCGAGCTCATGCGCAACAACTGTGACGTCTATTCGTATTTCTGCCAACGAGAAGTTTGTGATTTAGCAGGGAGGCATCGATATTAAAGATATCCCCAAGGAGGGTGGGTCTCCGGTAAACAATTGTGGTAGGTATGTTAAGAAATAAAATTTACTAAAAAATTTTAATTTCTTTTCAACCTACTCACAATTGTTTACAATTGGCTGAATAAACAATAGGAGGAGGTGAATCACATAACCAATACCAACAAGAGCAGCAGAAAGAAAAGCAATCAGGGCAAAGAACAATAGCGAAACCTGTAATGAAGATAGAGAGAAGGCACCTGAAAAGAACAAGGCTGAGCGAAACACAACCTCGATAAAAACAATTTTAACGAGGGTGCACAACAGCCTGAGCAGCAATGAGAGGGCCTAAAGAATAAAGGTCCTCAGATTGCTGCTGTAGGTGGCAGAGATAAAAGGAGGAGAAGGTAGAAGCATTCCTCCAGTAAGCCGCATTCATAACATCCCGGAGCGAAACAGAATTGGAGAACACCCAGGATGTAGAAATGGCACGAACCTCATGAGCATTAAACGGGTTCGAAACAAGATTCGAAGCAGACAAGTCTGAATAAGCCAGCTTGATAGCAAGACAGATCCACCTGGAAATAGAATGGGAAGAGATAGACTGCCTCTTAGGAATGAGAGACAGAAAGAATCTCTTCCGACCCCTCCTAATGAACTGAGTGCGATTAATGTAAGTCTTGATCACACGAACAGGACAAAGAAGAGGTCTCCGCCCATCGACAGCGGGAAGAGCCTGAATGCAGATGGGAGGAGGTACCGAATCAGGAAGCTGATTCTTAGCCAGAAAAGAGCAATCAGTAGTGAAGGTGACACTGTTAGCCTCATTTCTGAAGAAAGCAGAATCAACAGATAGTGCATAAAGCTCACTGACTCGTCAAGCAGAAGCAAACTCTTGAAGGAAAGCCGTCTTATAGGTGAGAAAACGCATATCAATCTCAGATAAAGGCTCGAATGGCGCGCCCTCCAAACAGTGCAACACCCATGGCAAGTTCCACTTGGGTGTAAGGCGCAAAACTTGAGGCCTCTTCAAAGAAAAGTGCTGAATGAGTTTGGAGAGAAAAAGATTACGACCGATGCATCGCTTTCCCACATAAGAGAAAGTATCAGACAGCATAGACCAATAGCCCTTAATCGTAATAGGCTGGAGGGCCTTGGAGTCAAAAAGATATACCAGAAAATCCGCAATTTGAGCGATTGACGGATCACGGTTATCCACATTGTGATCTGCACACCAGCGGCAGAAAACCTTTCACTTCGCAGCATAAGTCATGCCAGTGGAATGTCGCTGCGATGCAGAAATGCACTCCACTGTTCGGCTCGAAAAACCTCTACATCGGAGTCAGGACCTGATAAAAGACAGGCATGAAGGGACAGGCTCGCAAGGTAGTTGTGATACTTCCTGAGATGACCCTGGGAAAGAAGATCGCGATGTAGAGGTAGACGAATCGGCCGATCTGCCAACAGAGGCTGCAGCAGATTGATCCACACCCTCTGTGCAGACAGAGGGGCGATCAGAATGATCCTGCAACTGCAAGCACAAATCTTCGCTAATACTTGAGGAAGAATCGGTGCAGGAGGGAAGGCATAGCCGATCCAACCTGTCCAGTCCAGAGACAGAGCGCCTACCGCAAATGCCAGAGGATCTGGACAAGTGGAGACAAAGGTCTCTATCTGATGATTCCAGATAGTGGCGAAAAGGTCGACCTGAGGACGGCCCCACTGCTCGCAAATCGCCTGAAACACTGACCGATGTAGCATCCATTCAGTTGGAAGGACACTGTCGCGTCGGGACAGACAGTCTGCTAGGACGTTGAGACGCCCGGGAATGTGTTGAATGGACACCCAAGCGTTTACATCCCGTGCCAACAGAAGAAGATCCCGAGATAGCCGATACATGGGAATCGAATGTGTGCCTCCTTGATTCCATATGTGGGCCACTACGGTCGAATTGTCCGAAAGAAGTAGGACAATATGGTCAGACAGGTGAGGGATCCAAAGCCAAAAACTCAACAGAAGAGCAAGGAGCTCCTTCTGGTTGATATTCAACTCGCCGTGAGTGGACAAACCGAGAGGATCCAACGTCGCACCCCAGCCCCGATCGCTGGCATCTGCAATAAAGATGCGATCGCCCAAAGGAAGATCCAACGGAACACCCTGTGTCAGCCAGGGAACATTGGCCCAAGGGTGGAGGTGACAAAGCAGGGACCGAGGAATAGGAAGTTCCAGGTCCAGCAGATCTACATTCTGACGCCAATGATCCAGCAGGAAGTGTTGGAGAGGTCGGACAAACAAACGACCGAGCGGAATGAGATCTGTCACGGAACCGCAAAGGCCCAGCATCCGAAAAAAAGTCCTGGCCGAGACCGAGGAAGATTGAAGCAGGTTCCGAGTCAAGGCGGAAAGAATCATCGCCCGAGCATTGGGGACCGACACCACATTGTGAAGAGTGTCAAAATCCATCCCCAAGTGACGAAATTGCAGAGAAGGAAGGAGATCCGACTTCTCGCGATTGACTCAGAAACCCAGCGACTCTAGTAGGCAAAGAAACTGCTGGACATCTAACTCCAGAACAGCAGCATCGTGGTGCCATTTGCGGATGTCGTCCAGGTAGGCTGACGAAGTCACAGCCGACTGAGTACAGTGGAAAGCAAGCACATGTGACATCAGTCAGGTGAAGGCCCAAGGAGCCAGGTTCAAACCGAATGGGAGAGCTCTGAATTGATAGACTCGATCCCGAAACAAGAACCGAAGGTATTTCCGTGATGCCAGATGAATGGGTACATGGAAGTAGGCATCCTTCAGGTCGATACTGGCAGCAAAGTCGCCCTGATGAACTGAACGTCGAACCAACCGGAAAGTCTCCATACTGAAACGAGGAGTTATTATGTACTCGTTCAGGATACCCAGATCGATGACATGACGAAATTGGCCGTTTTTCTTCGGCACCAAGAAAAGTCTCGAGTAAAACCCCGGTGAAAGGGTGTTCCTGACCACCTCAATCGACCCTTTGGAGAGGAGATTGTCGATCTCCTGCACCAGAAGGTCCCGACGTAGAGAATCGGAAAGGACCCAAGTCGGGAGGGACACCCGAGATAAACTGGGGTGCCGATGGAAGGACAGTCGCAGCCTTCCCCCAACTGGAGTCGAATCGAGGTGAGAACCTTCACTCGTGGCCTCGATGAGGCCCCCCCCCCGAGAGGAGAAACCACCACCTCGGGAAGTGACAGAGTCCTGAGACTTTCCTTCCTGAGGCTGTCAGCGAGCCTGGCAGCGTCGGCGCTTCTTCTGAGCAGAAGGAGCAGATGGAGCCGATGAGGCAGACGCAGCAGGACGCTTGTCGGGCCTGGAACGACTACCACCTGCAGCAGCAGGTTGGTCCAGCTGTCGCAGCAAAAGCTGGTCCTTCGAATGACGAAGAACCTCGCCACGGACAGCTTCCACGGAACCATGGAACAACTGAGGTCCAACCAAAGAGGCAAACCTCAGAACAGCATGCTGCTCAGAAGGAAGGGATGGAGAAGAATCCAACACCGCATCCCGGCATGCCAGCTCCAAATTAGCCATGTTACAGGCGTGAGCGTGTGTCAAGTTCATGAGAGCCTGTGACAAAACACGAAAAGGCGCCTGAGCATCATCAAACTCCCCTGGTGGAAAATATTCAGCCAGGGCAGCGACGACATGGTCTGCAAGAGATAACATACCCAGCATCTCTCGGGACAGGCTCACCATAGATTCAACTACCGACATCGGGAGAACTGCCAACTTAGGCTTAGTTAACCCGAGGGAAGAATAATCCTCATCCACAGTAGTCATCCCCTGGAAGACTGGTGGACAGACGGAATCGTAAACACAAAACTGCGATGGAAGCAGAAAGGCATCAGCTCTAGAAAAGAAAGAACCCTTGAGGGCCTTAGAACGTATTTTGGCGTCTAAGCCCTGGAAGGACTCAACAACCTGAGCCGACTGCAGAGGACACAAAGCCCCAGAGCTAGAAGGCTCAACAGGGTTACGGCGCTCCACAGAGGACCTCGGACAGACGGTCACAAATGGCTGGTCTGAGGTTGAATGTCCGGCAATAAGCCAAAGACAAAATCCAAAGCCTGCCGCAAGACTGACGAGGGGGGCCCATCACCTTCAAGAAAATCATCATCCTCTGTTGCAGAGGAGACATAGCCCTACACGGGCTGACCAGCAGAAACCTCCTGTGAATACTGTGCAGTATCCAAGGGGCCAGGCGAGACATCTCGGCAACTGACCAAAGGAGGTTGTGCCTCAGGAGGCACAGGGAGGCCAACTTGAGGGTTACCAGAAAGCAACCGGGTGAGTGCCAAAACGGCCTGACACAGGTCACCCTGAGAATCCATCGCAGCAGCATCGCCCGACGAAGTGTCCTCCCAATGGACCCTTCTGGTAGAAGAACCCAAATCGTCAGAAGAGACTGATGTCGGACGTCAAATGGCAGACAGAATAGGGAGAAGGTGAGAAGACACCGGAGGATAGTCCCGATTGTTACGCCCAGGGGCAATCACTGACCTCTGCAGAACAGAACTTCCTGCCTGCAAATCCTCTAAAGAGACCGACGGCGTACGTCGATCGGTAGCTGGACCTGGGACACGGTGAGAAGACACCGGAGGATTGTCCCAAGAATGACAGGATCCTGCCATTGGCCTCAGCGCAGCAGAAGGCCCCCAACTGCCCATCCTCTGAGACAGACGGCAAGCATCGATCGACATCCAGACTCGGAAAACAGTGAGGAATCACCGGAGGAAGGTTCCGAGAGTGACAGCTAACCGGGGCTGTCACTGACCTCTGCCGAACAGCAGGCCCTGGATGCCAATGTCCCAATCCCATCCTGCTAGTCGGCACACTAACAGGGGAAGGAGGAACAATAAACGATTTGCTCAAGGGGCGAGGAATCGTTGCCGAAGCGACTGAACGGCTCAACCAACTAGGAGCAAACCTAGCCAGATGAGGCATAGCAGACAGCAAACCCGCACAGCTTCGCCGCTAAGCCAGGGGAGGCTGAGAGCTCACAGACACACCAGCAGATACAGCCTCGGTCCCCTGAGACTGTATACCATCCCCAGAGGAGATGGAAGAGCCACCATCATACAGAATAGGATCTGTAGTAACAATTTCCTGAGCAACTGTCGACGGCGTAGGAGGCAAATCGGAGAGGGTCACCGAGCTGACCTCGGAGAAGCTCTCTACGAAAGTTAAAAAATTTATAGTAATTTCTATATTTTTTATACTTACCAATGACCCAGACATAGCTGGTGCTAACTCTTAAAATATAGGGCCAAACACAAATTTTGCCCCCCAATCCCCAAAATTTGCATCTAAAACCAAAGAAAACATGTCCTGAATGGCCCTCCACACTTCACCTCCACTGCGCATGCGCAGTGTCAAGGACGTTCCGAAATTGGCGCCATTAATCATTCTAATAACCAGTGCCTGGTAAGCGCTATGTACTCAGCGGGGAGGCAAGAGTTCCCAACTCCTGGGAGGGCCATCCCCGTCTGGGTCATTGGTAAGTATAAAAAATATAGAAATTACTATAAATTTTTTAACATTTTTATACGGTACCAATGACCCAGACATAGCTGAATAGTAAAAAGGCTGGAGGGCCAAGGACATAGAGCAAGATGGAATACGCTCAATAATATAAAATAGAGTCATCCCCTCTAGGGAAAAAGAAGTAATAGGCCTTACATGTATCTTTCTTATTTATGATAAATTAGAAAGATACAACACCTTCCAAAATTGAGCATCATACATCCATGTACTCTATTAATATCCAATATAATCCTTATACTAATAATTTTTAAAGTAAGCCAATAAATAAATTAAGTCTAGAGAATAGAGACTCTTATACTCCTTAAAAGTGTCTGAGGATTGCATAATCATGTCCGTTGACACATGCTATATTCAAAAGCTATACTTTAAAAACTAAGACTTGAATGAATTTTTAAAACATAAACTTCTCACTAAACAACCATCCCAATAACAGCTCAGAATTACTAACTCCGGAGGAGGTATCCCCTTGTTTTCATAGTAAAACAGGTGACCCAAGGGAACACCCTCCCCCCCCCCCCCCCTTTTTCTTGCCCTGGGTCAAATAGCCCAGAGCGAAGAGGGCAGCAGAACGGAGTCACTGCGGAAACAGACAGCCTACCTAGCTATAGTAGCAACTGTTAAGTGAATGACATTCTGAGCAGTAGATAATAGACCTAACAATAGAGGCCTCCAGAAATGGACTCGATATTTCTGAGATAAAAATTCATGAAAGTGGATGGCTGAGCACAATGAGCAGCCTTCAAAAATCTATAATAGCGACACTATTAATGTAAGCCCAAGATGTAGAAGAACTCTTACTTCATGAGCCGAAATCTTAAGCACAACTGCTGAGTCAATGATATACCATAAGCAGTACCGATAGTTAATTGAATCCATTAGCAATAGAATGGAGCGTAACGTCCTTCTATTAGGCATCCAAGACAGAAGAAGCTTACGCCCGTAGTAATAAACAGATATCTGTTTATAAATACATAAACTCTAACCGGACAGAGTAAAGGCCTATGCCCGTACGAAGACAGAAGGACCTTAATAACAATAGGTTCCGGATATTAGGAGCCTAACTCTTATGCAAAAATCCAACCTAAATAGTAAAGGAAGTAGTGATTCCGAAACTATGAAAGTGAAAATCATCCATCGATAGTGCATGAAACTCACTGACTCTTCAGTAAAAGAGAAGCCAACCGAATTACTGTCTAAAAGGTCAGAATTTGAAAACTACTGTTTCCAGGGGCTCAAATGATTACTTAGCTAAATAAGAACCGAAGTTAAATTCCATATAGGAATTTAATCTAAAGATTCTAAGTCTATTTATCAAAAAGTTACTAACTGACTTAGATAAAGAGACATAAGACTCAATTGTAAACTATCATAGAGTGCATAGGTATGAGGTAACATAAACCTATAACCTAAATAATAAGAGGCTGCAGTAGATCTTGTCAAACAAGTATACTAAAAAGTTGCAATGAGTAGTATGGAGGGATCAACAATATGAACATAGTGATCCCTACACCAACGACGGAAGAGCCTCCACTTTAGCCGCATAGAATAGTGAAGAAGAGGATCTCCTATAGTAAGAAATCGCGTCCAAAGCTCGTCCAGTACAATGCTTACAATGCAATACGGACCACACAACGGAATACGTGAAGGTTGCGACCTTGCGGGTTGTGATAAAGATGACACGATTTACCCAGCGAAAAAAGATCCTCTCATTGAGGAAGATTTCGCGTTAAGACCCACAGTAGACATCAGAGTAAATTACCCACGGTCTCTGTGAAGATAGAGATGCTATCAACAGAAATGTATTGTGGTTGTTTATCTTAGCAATACCTGCTGAAACAACAGCGCCGGAGGATACGCGTATCCTATCATTCCGTCCTATTAGATCAATACAGCGTTAACAACATTAGCTCAGAGATCCGGACAAGCCAACACATACGTCTGCAATTGATTAGCAAGCTGTGTCGTAAATAAATTATCATTGGGCGCTCCCATAGATAGCAAATCTGATTGAATACTTGTTTGTTGAGAGTCCATTCTGACGGCAACAAGCGACCCCTAAGTGAACGGGAGTCCGGTAAAACAATCAGATGACCCGGAATATGATGGACCGAAACAGAACTTGGTGTACTATAACCAACAAACGGATTCTTCCCATTAAATTGAATAACGGAAACGAATGAGTGCCTCCCTGGTTCCGGAGATACGCCACTACTGTCGAATTAACGGACAGGATTTGGACATGCGTTTCTGAATAATGTTCATGCAATGACATAAAGCAAGCCTAAAAAACATTATTCCGCGGAAGATAATTGCTTGCTTAGAGACTGCGGAATCCAAAGACCCTGGCACTTCGAATCCGTTGGGATCAATATTATATCCCAATCTGTTTGACTGGCAACCGTCATAACTATAACACTCGGATCCGGCAACTGCAGTGGCACTCTCTGAGTCAACCACCGAATGTTTGCCCCAGTCTGAATCTCTTGTAACACTAGATCGACAAGAGAACGTGTAAATCGAGCAATTCATGGATTGCTGAAAAGTTGCCGTCGAAGAGAGGCTTCTCCGAGAACGAAGCGACTCTGAGAGAGTTCTTCACCTTACTATCCACGCGCGTGGATGTAGCTAGGGCTGCGTCACGTCTAACCAACTCCAATCAGCCACTGAAGGTCGGAGTTATACGTGAACAAACTACTGCCCTCAAAAGAAATCACATTGAGAATAATATCCCGTAAATCTTTTCTTGAAGACGTAATAATAACGCCTCAGTAAGGTGGATTACGTATGATAAAGCGTCTAAGTTAAGTCTACTAAACATCATTGTCGTTTCCAACATTGTGGTTGGAAAAGACATAGACAGCGAAAAAGAATATTTCCAGTCTTTAACCACGCCGTCTAGACGCATATGAACTCTCGGTATGCCCTGCTCTGCCAAAATAAATTATTCGTATAAATGAAAAAATGGCAGAAATGAGCATTGCGGACAAGAAACTAAACTATCATGCTTGGTAGCAGGCTTATATGCATATATAGCGTCGAAAAATAAAACATATGTTGTAATGACATTATTGGACTGCGTCGGTAAGTCAGGGACAATGTCCCTGAACCGATCCAAAATTCCGTGTCCAATGACGCTATAAGTCTCATATCCAACATCGCAGCAATGTAGTCCGAAATAACAATCACTGGAAGATAATGCCAGAAGATATGAATGGCAGCTTCTGATGCTACGAAAGGGGAAAACTCGAAATCTTTCTAATCCCTTTCGCCATCCTGTCGGACCCTATAAAGCGTTCGGTCGTCCGTACCTGATGCAACCGCGGACCACACCGACCCAGCGCCGTCAGATAATTCCTGATTCGAGTAAGAAACTGTCGATTGCTGGGATGCTGCGAAACAACTGTGCTAACTCGGATAGCACGTCCGTCACTGAGGCCTGAGGAGAAGCGGTCCTACAATGCATAGCCGCTGGAAGCTCCGTGATCGTTACCCCGTGCATACTACCAATATGCGAGCGAACGGAGTGTATAGGCCTCGTGTCCCTTGGCTACCGGATGACGTGACCTATTCGCCGTGGAATCACTGAATGACGAAACTGATCGGATACTCGAGGTCACGTAGCCAATGTGCGGTCGTGTGCCCTGCTGTGAGGATGAGGAAGCATTATTGACAGTCTCTCGGACTGTCAATATAACGGAGCGTCCCAACCGACAGACATATGCTCCGAATGTAAAATATCTGAACCACAACATGCGGTCCCCTATGTTATTGGACAAGAGAGGGACCTCTCTCGCTCACAGCCCGGATGGACCTGGACAAGCCAGGAACCGGACTAACAGGCTTCCTCCGATCTGTCCTCAATCTGCCGTCACTGGGTGAGTACTAAAGTAATTATAGTGCTCGCATCACCCAAATCTCCTTCCTAGACCGCAACGGACGAACCCGGCAGCCGAACCATTCGATGAATGCACGCTACACCGGGTGAGCTAGCGAATGTCACTCCGTCGATCCTACAAGGGATCTCTTAGGCGATAGACATATTCCATGAGCACTTATTGCCGCTAGCTCTTCATTAACTATAACGACAGAGGCACACTTTGAAAGACATCTCCGTAACTTTGCGAACAAGAAACCAGAAATGCTTGGTTATAGCAAGCATATAATAATAATATATATATAGCGTCGTTCAATAATTCGAAAGTTTGTGTGACATTATTGGACTATGTCGGAACTGAGGGACGATGTCCCTGAACCGAACCAAAAAATTTCTAAGTCCACCGACGCTATCAGTTTCTTATCCGGCATCGCAGCATTCTGGTCCGACGAAAGAAGCTGTAGAAGATCAAGTCAGATGACATACACAACAGCATATGTTGTTCCGAAAGGGAAAGCTCGAAATCCTCCAAATCCCTTTCGGTATCCCGTCGGACCGGATGAAATTTTCGGACGTCCGTACCCGCTTCCGCAGAGCGTTCCCAACCCAGCATCGTCGAATAAAAAATATGCGACAGATTCAGTCGATGCTGGGATGCTGCGATAAACTGTGCTATTTAGGAAAGCACGTCCGTTCCCGAGGCCTGTGCAGTAGCGGTCTTACGATGCATTGCCGCCGGAAGCTCCGTGTACGTTGACTCCCGCACACTTCCTATGCGAACGTAGGGAGTCTGCAGGCCTCGTGTCCCTGGCTACCGGATGGTGTGACCTGGTCGCCGATGATTCTCTGACTGGCGAAGCTGACTGGATATCCGAGGTCACGTAGCCAAGAGCGGTCGTGTGCACTACCATGAGAATGAGGAAGCCTTATTGACAGTCTACTCCGGACTGACTATATGTCGGAGCGTCCCGAGCGACGGACGTATGCTCCCATTGCGAAACATTTTGTACCACAACATCTGGGGCCAGATGTTGTTGTACGAGAGAGGGGCCTCTCTCGCTCGCCGTCCGGATGGACCAGAACGAGCTATGAACCGGACTAAAAGGCTTCCTCCGTTCTCCCTCTAATCCGCCGTCACTGGGTGTGCATTTGGTTGATTTATAGAGCTCGCATCACCCCAAAACTCCTTCTAGACCGCAACGGACGAACCCGGCTGCCGAACCATTCGATGAATGGACGCTACACCGGGCGAGCTAGCGGACGTCAAAGGCCGTCAAACCTACTAGGGTCCTCTTAGGCAATTGGCGTATTTACATGAGCACTTTTCCGCTAGCCCTTCATTGTGACGACGGAGGCACACTGTTGGAAGACATCACAGATACATCACCCTAATCTTGATCGTCTGAAATAGAAATTGATAAAGTAGAGTGACCCTGCGGGGAAAGGACCGGAGTGTCCAATTCCCCACTAACATACCGTGACATACGCTTCCCATATTGTCATCGAAATCATACGATACAGAACAGGAGTTAATGCGAGTACACTGACCACATATAGAATGATTATAAAAGTCAGAGGAAGACTTCCTCTTATTACAATTGATCAAAATCCTTTCAATGTGAAAAGAAAACAAGTCCTGGTACTCGCACCAACCCCTGGCAATCAAAATACATAATAATAATATGATCCATTAATATAGAAAAAATAACTGAAATCAAAATATTTTGAAAAAATATTTTTTCAGAACAGCCCAAGTTTCTGAAAAGTAACGTTGAGCCCCAATGGATCCCAAGCCTAAGTGTGGACAAAAATTTTAAAAATATTTTAAACAATTTATTCAACACTTACGAACAATAATAATGTATCTAGTTATGATTAAAATAACATCAAGATATTATTTTCAAGAAATCCCCCCTCACACAGAGGGCTGTTGTAAATGTAAACAATGAATGTAAAAACACTAAAATAAGACTCCAGGCACCCAGGCCCGGAATCAGTTACCAAAAATACACTATCTGATGCAAAACAGAGACTTCCAGGGAAGAAACTACAGAACATCAGATGGTAGATGCAGAACACAACGCCTAACCACCCGTAGGTGAAGACGTAAACATGGGGAAAAGAACAGAATTCATTCTGTTATTCAGCTAAAACTCCCAAGAAAATTTAGTAATAATAATTACAAAAACTATGCCAAAAGCATGGGAGAATAGCAAGGGGGGACTTAAAGGACAGGGAGAGAGGAAAACACTGAAAAATCAGTGTAACTAAATAATCAGAATGACAACAAAATGGCTGCTGCCTCGAAAATAGGTAACTTAACATAATTTCATTAAAAAATTTTAAGTTACAGCCCTGATAATATTCTGTCACACATTTTTCCTCTCCTCCTTCTCTATCCTCCTTAGAATCACCATTTCACTAATATTTATGTGTCTGGCATCATTTAAACTGAGATTTACAAGCACAAAGATCAGTCAGATGTTAACTGATGAAGGGCCAAACTTAGAATGATTAATGGCGCCAATGTCGGAACGTCCTTGACACTGCGCATGCGCAGTGGAGGTGAAGTGTGGAGGGCCATTCAGGACATGTTTTCTTTGGTTTTAGATGCAAATTTTGGGGATTGGGGGCAAAATTTGTGTTTGGCCCTATATTTTAAGAGTTAGCACCAGCTATGTCTGGGTCATTGGTACAGTATAAAAATACAGACGCCTCAAGAGTGACATCAGAAGACAAAGAGACCATGGTCTCCACGTCAGGTAGCACCGCCAACAGTTGCAGAGGAACTCGCCACAGAAAAAGACAGATCAGCATCCTGTGTGACAGAATCACCACGTGCACTCACAGAAATGTCTGATAAGGCACGGCTACCCTTACCCCGAGAAGCAAGCAAGAGGTACAAGGAATAGTCTTAGGCATAATATGAATATGATAAATGAAATCAAGCTTCCCGCTGACGGAAAACAGAACAATGATTGTGTTCACATGTGGGGGAAAAACAAGACTATGTGTGAAAATGCAAGTAAAAATTATCAAAAATAGTATTAAATAGCAATAATTTTGAAAGCTTGAAAAGGATACAATCCACTTGCACACAATCAGATGAAGATAGCACATACAAATAAGTTGTTCACGAAGATAACAGCTAAGAATAGCATGAGTCACAAAAAATTTTCCGACCATGTACAATGGTGGAAATAAAAGGAATTGACATCACGGTTGTTGTGCATGCGCTTGGTAAACGCAAGAGGTGTGGAGAGAGAGTACCTGTAATTTCGAGCGCTGGTCTCGCTCGACCCTTTTTCGATCTTTTTCGTGCTTTTGCACTCTATTACTTTTCCAGCTTGTTTGGAAAAGTTTCTTAAAAGCTTGAGTTAGTTCCGAAGTAGGGCTTGCACTTACGTTACAGCCAATTGTAAACAATTGTGAGTAGGGTGAAAAGAAATTATTAAGTTAAAATGAATATTTAAATAATAGAGATTTTGTCATTTTCCTGCATTCAAGAGATAACCTGAGCATTTATAATTATTCTATTATATCTTGTTTGACAGGGGGTCTTGGAGCCTTGTCAAACAAGATCTAATAGATTAAATCCCTATGTTGGACATACTGAGGCCAAATATGTTTATAAACACGGTGAACTGGATGATTTTCAGAGCATTTCCTCAACATATTAAAAGATTCTATTAATAGGAATTTGCTCTTTAACCTACATGCAATTAATAGGACGAATTTCTACCGAAGGGATGGTAAATGGGTTTGTGCTTGGAAATTTTATTCAATTAACAGGGATATTCAATTAAGAGATATCTAATTAAGTGGGCTCCACTGTATTTACCATTTACCTAACCCTATGGCAATTGGAAAGTCAACCTGTGAATGTTAATCATCATCTTTTAACCCTTTACCTATTAATATAACGGTCATCTTCTGGTCAGGGCTAGTCATAAAAATTAACATTCAAATTGGAATATTTTTTTAATGCATCCCCCCAAAACACAGATATGCCCATTTACTGGAACATGCTTGTTCCAATGAGGTGTCATAAACTCATGTTTCTGAGGCAAAAAAATGAAAATGTTTGAATTATTCAAGAAATCTTTTCCACAAGTATTGTCTTCTAATCGTGGTAGGTGAATGGGTAATGAAATCTGTGAGAATTTATTTATTATTTATTGGTGTTTAAGGTAATTTTCAGCATCTATGGCTACATCACAACTGTAACATTGATCTGAAGTCAAGTTAAGTTGAATGTTTACAACACTTTAGCATGGTTCCAGACCTTATTATACCAGTAGAGTGGAACTTGTTTACCACAGTAAACAAGCACTGCTACAAGTCACGGTATTCCCATGGGGAAATCAGTGTGAAAGTTATCAAATTACACATGATTTGGTACTTGACCATCCAATGGGTGGGAATCTGACCATCATCTTTTCATACTGGTCAAGTTCCAACAAGGAAATTTTGAATTAATCACTTGGTATAGTCAACCCAGTCATCCATGAACTACAAATCAGCTTGTTAGGAACCCAAGATTCTACTGGCACAGGTTGAAAGTGCATAGGCCGAGACCTGCCTGTACCAATTACCAATTCATCATGTGCATATTGTATCTAAAATTTAACCCTTTTCTCAACATGAGAAGCGGACAACATTTGCAAAAACATTTCTTTAATAATTAAAAACTTTCCAAAACATAGCTTCTGATCCCTCATTGGAATGAGCTTGATTAACCTTTACCCAACGAATCGGCCACATCCGCTCGTGTAATATGCAAATTCAGCAGCTGAAAAAATATTATTTTTCCAAAAATTTCAACAAAACCATATCATGTGACCCCTCTTTGGAATAAGCTCATCAAGCTCGTTCCAATGAGGGGGTCACAGAATATGGCTTTGTTGAAATTTTTGGAATTTTTTTTTAAAATTACACTTAAAATAATAAATTTTTATATTGTCTGCTTTGGGTAAGGGGTTAACCCATTCCAATGATAGGTCATAAGCTATGTACTGGAGACGAAAATTGAAAACTGAATTAGGGCTCTCCAAAACTTACTTTGAAATTTGATTCAATATCACAATTTTTTGATTCCATTCAAGTCACCTTGATTCGAAAATTTTCACATTGCAGAGATGTTCTCAAAATTTACCAAGTATCTCCTCCTCTTGCACTCTTCTTCTATCATCAGGTCTCCTGCTTAGGAGACCTGATGACAGGAGAAGAGTTCAAGGAGGTTGTGCTTCCTAAACTACTTTGATTTTGTTTCTGGAATTTTCCACTTTTTAAATTGAATTGACAAGTTGGCATTGATTGCAACACTTCAGTGGAGATCGAACGTATTAAAGGTTGTAAGAATGTGCTACAGTTAAAACTAGAAGTCCTGTCATGAAATGTGCACAAATAGCACGTCAATCTGCACATTAATCTACATGTTATGACCATAATAAGGCTATAAAATTCTGTACATATAGCCTGTGCACAAGCAATGTTTCAGCCAATGGACCTCCGGGTAACCCGTGTTTGCTATGAGTAACCAAGAGAACCAGCCATGCTTTGGATGCCATTCGATATGGCAATTCCTATGCGCAATTAAGCCTAGATATCATAAGGACACTGTTCGTGACAGGACTTCTAGTTTTAACTGTATGTTTACAACTTGAAAAGCAGTGAGATTTGATTCGGGATCCGATTCAAGACGAAATTTTAAGCAACAGCCCTAAAATGAATAAAATTTCAATACCGATTTTGTGACTAGTTTTGGTCGCATTTGGAATTTGCATTAAATATGACATGGCTTTCTGGAACATGACATGTGGCCAATGACTCCTCAGATGTGCTATTACTTTGAAGTATGAGCTTGTCTTGTGTCACATCTTTTTGTTGAAATTTTGACAAAATGACCTCATCAGTTTCTGACAAAGGGCTGGAACATGCTTCGTGACAGATTTCATGTTTCATCTTAATGTCTAATTTGGACTTGGAAGCATCAACTACTCATGTTTCTTAACATCCTGAGGGTACAAACAACTTCTCACAATGGTCAGCTTGGAGGATGGATATAGTTAAATACAAATTAAATAACATCTGAAATTTAAAAAGTAATGCTGAGGAAGGGTCTTGGAGACAGGAGTGGATCTAGAGTAAGGGTTTTGAATTCCAGTGTTTCACAAAAGACAGGCTGTCAGACACATAATGAATCCAGGAGTCAAATGTTAACCCTTTACCTAACACGAAAAGCAGACGACACTTGCAAAACAAATTCTTGAACAAGTGATGTTTTTCATTTTTTGTCTCAAAAACATAGGTTATGACCCCTCATTGGAACGAGCTCGACGAGCTCGTTCCAATGAGGGGTCATAACCTATGTTTTTGAGACAAAAAATGAAAAAATAATGAAAATTAACTGGGGATTTTTGAGAGTAGCGCTGGCCGGTTTTGACCGTTACTTTGGGTAAAGGGTTAAGTAACTGATGAAGTAAAGGAAGAAAGGGAATTCAAGAAAAAAATTACCCAACATACACTGAGACTTGTATAAATTATCCAGGAAACTATCAATCAGATACATGAATGCAAACCATTCACCATTCCTTTAACTCTTAACCCGCTGAGAATTCTTAAAATATTTTTCATCAAATTTAGTCATGGCTGCTGTGAAGCAGCCATGACTAGATTTGATGAAATATTCACCCAAATTTAACTCAAGAAATCATTGGTGAAAAAATCCATTCAATTTACAGGGTGGAAATTGGATTAAATATGCCCAAAATATATATATTTCAACGACAAGAGAAATACTGTCCTGGGTGGGAATATCTGCTAGCAGCATGCAAGGGGTTAATACAAAATTTGTTCTGTTGGTTGCATATGGATTATAGAGTAAATACGTTTAATTGAATAAAAATATAGTGATTTTCTGAAAATTCTGATCACCCTCAGATTGCCAAGCATTACAGACCTATCTGACCCAACAATATTAGAATTTATTCTGTTATGTAATAGAATTTATTACACACCCATAACTGTATTTGTCACGATCACATGGATTTTAGGGGCATGCGGTAATTTTAACCAGAAAGCTCTAGTGCAATCCGATAAAAAGTACCCTTCGCGTGCACAAGTTCTCTCGTTAGACTGGTTCTTTTAGTTTGCAGCGTTCAGTGGAATATAACCAATGAGAACCATCGGCTATATTTATCTGTCGGAATTACCGATTCTCATTACAAAATGTTTGATGCACAACTATGCTAAAAACTGTTGAAAGTCATGAAAGTCACATGATCTCTGCCAAGAAATTGAACAGTGAAACTCAACTTTGCTTTCGTTATTGAAAATCGAGGAAAACTTAATTAATTTTAGTGCAAAAAGGTCCAACTGGGTTCGATATTGCAGCCAGCCACTAGTACAGTTCTAAAAAAACTTTGTTACAATGCTGCCCTGACCGTAGCGTGCTGCCGACGAGTCGATAGGCCTACGAGGTCTACTGTGTAATCCTATTTGATTCACACTTCGGCAATGAAGCAGCACGTTCAGACGGCGACAGGCCAACAGCATCTGAAGATGTTTGACAGCTAGTACATGCAGTTACTAATTAACTATCTCCAATTCCACCCTTACTAGATGGACCCACCCCACCCCCCCACCCCCAACCCCGCTAGCTGAATAAAGAAAATAAATTCGGAAGAATGAAAAGCCTCGTTTTATAAGAAAAACTCGGTATTTTACATTTGTGCAAATTGTGGAACCAATGTTTTTACGTGCTAGTAGGTGTTGGGGCAACAGGTTTATTTTATTTTATTTTTTTGTGGGGGCAGGGGGGAAGGGCTTTTTCGGGGGGGGGGGGGGGGGGGGGTATAGTATTGCTAAAATATGACTTTCTGGAGTTTGTACTGGGGAAATTTAAAAATGTTACCAGCTACCCACTACAGAAATTCTGAAAAGTCTCGAGTAGGGTGGGAATGAGACCATGAAGGGGGGAGGGGTGGTAAATACATGAGGTCTGATGAATGCAATATATTGTCAATTTTATGAGATGACTTCCATGAAATTCAAAAATAATTATTAGAATATTTAAAACATAGACAATATGACAATATTTGCCAGACACAGATTGATGTGTATTTTTAAATGACTAATTTAGGATTTTTGCTAGTATTTCTGTTTTATACAAGGATATTTATTATTTTGCTTTAATTCTCCGCAACAAAACTCAAATCGAACGCCACCTGTCCTATGTGACTTAGCTACATGGGTGTATGAGATGGGGAGGGGGTTGAGGCACTCTCACCCCCTTCACCAATAAGCAGTTAATTTTGCAGTTTTCATTGAAAGGGACTGGTATTTTCAGAACAGATTGTTCAGAGGGAGGGGGTATTTTTCATAACTTTGGCAAATATCAGGGCAGTGGGAAGAGCATTTTCATAGGCAAATTCGAGGCAAGGGCCTGCATTTTGATTTTGAAACAAAAGTTCAGGGCAGTTTGATTGGTCAGCCCACATCCCCAAGAAAATGTTCTCCAAAAGCCTATCATTTTAACCCCATTCTATCAGTCCTCTTTAAAACTACTTACTGAATGCAAATTCAGAATTCATACCAAATCCCTAATTTAAGACTGACAAGATATTGGAGTAGACACATAAAAAATTATTTTGTTTTGAACCAGATACCAAGAAAAAAATATTGACAGAATCGTTCAGATAACTAACTGGTGAGGTATAGTACTACTAGTACAAAATAATGTAACCATTAATCAATCTTTGAAAATATTATTAACCAAAATAAGTTGGAGCTTACTGGTGAGAACCCCCCCCCCCTCCCTTATTTCTCTTTCAGCTTCTAAGGTGAGCTTTCAAGAAAATGTGTCAGGTTATAGATGGGTGGGTAGGGGGGGGGTGTAAAAATGGTGTACAAACAAACTAAATTACTTGTGGTCATGTGGAGACAAGACATGACATTTTTTTTTGCAATATAT
Source organism: Pictodentalium vernedei (assembly GCA_031216915.1). NCBI lineage: Eukaryota > Metazoa > Mollusca > Scaphopoda > Dentaliida > Dentaliidae > Pictodentalium > Pictodentalium vernedei. Next base: position 215,331,174 of record CM062295.1, on the reverse strand, counting down.
TTCTCCCTTTGTATATCTGTAGTATTATGTGGACAACCTAAAGCTTTTATTTGTAAGTGCAGCCCATTTCAAACAAAGGTTATCAAGACTTGAGGTAAAATAAAAAGAAGGCTAAATTTCAAGTCAGAAACTTTATAATGTTGAAAAATAAAGTGCAAACTTACCAAGAAGACTGCAGAGTTCACTCAGTGTCAGAATGGAATCTCAAACTGCCTCAGGCTCAGTTACTCCAAACGATCGAATGAATGCCCCGGAAGGTTAATTGTTGCACAAAATGTCTTTTCTCGTCCAGTGTGTACGTTTGTTACAGTGCAGAACAGAAATGACCGATGTCCACATGCGATAGCCTTGTGGCAGTAGTGCATGTAATGTATCGTCAAGCCAAGTTCAAACTTATAATTTTAGTTTCAGTTTAAAAAGCTCGAAATTTAAACAGAGTGGCCAGTTCGCACCGTATTCAAATTAAAACCCTTGTACATTTTCCATCCTCCAGATATAATGATGCCTGCACACACAATTTTGAAAACACATTTGAGACCTCATAATTTGTGACGTCTGATATGCTGAACGCAATCTTTTGAGTTTTGAGTGTTCGGATCGACATTTTTTTGCGAATAAAATGAATCAACAGCGATTCTACAGGTGGCAAGGTCAAAGACTTAAGACTGGTTCTCTGACAAAATTGCCCGTTTCTCTCTAAAATTCTTTCAACCTTTCAAATTGTCGACTATTTTATTAAATTAGCGATTAATTACAGTGAATTCTTTTTCATGGTTGGGTGTGTAATAAATACAGAAGCACACTTATGTTTGAATGGGTTAACGATTACTGGACTCGAGCGTGTGGCGCTGGGATAACCACTCGAGCCTTCCGGCTCTCGTGGTATCCCTGCGCCACTCGCTCTCGACCAGTAATCGTTAACCCATTCAAACATAAGTGTGGTTCTGTATATAACTACTCAGTTTGGCTCAAAACCAGGATCTCAAAATTTTCTAATAAGATGGGGAGAGAGTTAAAATTTTCTGACAGTGTTTCCAGGACATTGACTTCCTAAACCTAACTCAAAATACTTCTTTAAAAATAATGAGACAGGTTGTAAACACTTGTTTATCATTATTATTTTAAATTACTTTCATTTAACGAAAGTAGTTCTTGAAAAAAAATTTTTTTTTTTTTTTCAAATTAGTGGGACTTTCTGAGAAAATGTTGACAAACTGGGAACCAAAGATTTTGCAGTTGGACTACAAACCTTCTGACTGGCATGGTGCGGGTAGGGGAGAGGTGGGCTTCCAGTCTGTAAATTTGTCAACAGAAGGAAGAAAAATTACCAAATTGATGTGGTTATGGAATATTACTGTTATATTAATGTTTTTTTGGCAAGATGGTCATTCAGTGAACCAGCTTCCATTGTACAGCACAGGGCTCAATTTAACTGGATTTGCACAGCAATTTTCGAATCAGTTTTCAATTATAGCTAATCAATTTTACATGGCAAAAAATATAAATAATAGGAAATGCTTATCAAAATTTCTCCAAGTTAGTAAACAACTATTCAATTTTTAAAAATAAAATCGACCCCTGGTACTACAGAGGTAGTACGATGGAGCCCATTTAAATGGATATCTCTTAACTGAATAATCCTGTTAATTGAATATAATTTCTCAACACAAAACCATTTTCATACCTCCAGTACAAATTTGACCTGTTAATTGAATATAAGTTATAGAGTAAACTCCTGTTAATTGAATAAAAGATTTTGCAACCAGTCGAGAAATTACCCTGACTCTTCCCAGTTTTCCTTTTTTTATAGACCTATTTGGCCTTAGAACATCCAATACAGGCATTATTTTATTATATCTTGTTTTACAGAGCTCATGGACATGGAGCTCTGTCAAACAAGATAAAATAGAATAAATTCTAAGTTTATCTCTAGAATACAGAAAAGTGACACAATCCCTGTTAATTGAATACTCCTGTTAATTGAATAATTTTCATTGGCAAAGTGGCTATTCAATTAACAGGGTTCCACTGTACTAATGTGCTGCTATTTGATATGTTAACATTTAGGCTAACACACATTGAAGTGACAACCCCTCTGCCCACCCCCACTAGCATCCAGCCTGTCAATTTGTCATGAGAATGAAGCAAAATTACTAAATTTTGGAGACAAGATATTCTTGTTATTTGAATATATTTATATTTTTGGCAAGATGGCCATTCAGTGAACAAGGTTCAACAATACTACAGTGGTAGTAGTAATGTACTACTATTTAACATGTTAATATTTTGGCCAACTCACACTGTTCCAACTATTCGGATTGTATGCCAGTGATTTTCCATCTGGTAAAACCTGCAAAATAAAGAAGATAGTCTCACAACTTCCACCTCTCCTGCCGACTTTTCTAGCTGTATAATGCATAAAGTGAGCAAATGTGAACTTGCACTATAATTTTGTATAAGATATTTTCCCATAGGACAGAATACAAATATTTTCATTTAATTGGTTGAGGGCTAGATTATTTTTGGTAGTCTGCGTTTCTTATTCAAAATCTGTTTTATTATAAATTAATGGAGAGTGCCCATAGGCACTCTCCAATAATTTGTAACAGAACAAATTTATATAAACAAAATATTATTTGCATTCAACTGAATTTGAAACATGAGCAAGGAAAACAAAAGTTGTTGCTCTGGTACCCTCATTTTTTTGGAAGCCCTGATAGTGGCTTCTAGCACTCAAACAGTTAATAACTTATTTTTACTTATGATCAATCTATATTTCCCTTGATACAAAAGGTGTGGACTGATACAAATTTGTATCAGCAACAGGAACTTCTACAAGCATGTGTGGTCATTTGATTTAGAAAGCTGATTACACATGTCAAGGTCACCATTTTGATAACAATAATTACATGCCAAATAAATCACCAATCCAGCAAAATAAATTAGACTAGATCAACTTTTACTATGGTGATATTTATTTATTTTTTTTTTTTTTCAATTTTTTATTCACATAAATATGTGTAAATATATACAAAGTTCAGAAAAAATTACAAACCACAATTGATAGTATCTCATTATAAAATATTACAGGATAACAAAGAGTTGTAATTGGTGTTGCTAATATACTTTTTAAATCATTAAATAATATATCTTATGGGAGTGCTAAATGTTGACGTTGGCCTGTTTGAAGGAGTATATGGGGCCGGGACAACCTTGTATTAGATATCACTGTGACCTGTCACTGGACTTAATAGATCTTGGACCCTGTCCCATCTTTTTTTTATAGCAGTTGCCTTTTTGTAATGATATATGTAAGTGGACATAACTTCAAGTGTTCTATATAGCTTTAGTTGTTCAATAAAACTTCTGAATTCCGGCAGGCATCCTCTAACTTTGCAGGAGTATATGAATTTCTTATATAGGAGGGAGTATAAATAATTCTGTTATCCCTGCTAGCCCTTCCTGTATCGTGATGCAAAGGAATATATACTGGGGTGTCATGGGAAAGGACACAGCACATGAGTGATTCAACTTATCGCAGAGACTGAGCAGAATTGTTTTAGAGTAAGAACATTCATAAAATAGATGTGACAACGTCTCTTTACTATTACTACAAAAAGTACATAACCCGTTTCCGATAATCCACTTTTGTACAGATTTGAGTTAGTGTAGATTGTTCTGTGTAAAATTTTGTACTGAAGACTCTGTAAGTATGAGTAGTCACTTACTGTGAAAGAATTTTTGTATATCAATTCCTAGTCTTCAGACTGTAAGCTGATATCCAAATATTTTTCCCATTGTTTCTGTGATTTAGATGGGGTAACAACTGTTAAGTTTAAAAATATTGGGTAAAACGTGTTGCATGCTTTATTTGTGAATTTTAGTTTTTCAAGATAATCATGTTTGATTATTAAGGGTTTGAGAGTTTGTTTTATTATGTCTTTTCATGACTGGGGAATCGCATTGATCACCCCTTGCTAGGTTGATATTCTTATATAGGCCTACCATGCATTGGAGATGAACAATAAAAAAAAAAAGAAACATACAACTGAAACAATACTATAAACTTTGGCTGTCATGGTACAAGTGGAACAATGAATGGGGGTTACGTCATGCACAGCTCATGAACATAATACCATGACGTCATCATGATTTTCATTCATAAAAAATCAATTCATAGATGCTTAATGGTTGTCAAAATATATGCCAACAAGTCAAGAGAGGGATGTATATTGTAAGATAAACTGGTTATTACCACCAAGTGGGTTTCCAGGATGGTAAGATAAATTTGTCATCACCACTATGTGTTGATCGAGAAATTCATATCAAGCCTTTATGGTGTTCCTATTACGTATCCCAACTCGCCCTGAAGGGCTCCATACAACAAACACCATCTCGGCTTGATACAAGTTTCTCGATCAGCACACAGTGGTGATAACATATATTTACAATAATGCCTTTTGAGTCCATAATTACTCGAATCTGGTATGTATCAGCAGGCCCTGATACAAAAACTGTATCTTGCAACTGCAGTGTACGAGTACATACTTATTTACAATTTGTTACCTTTACTGTTCACATAATGTTCCAACAAGACTAAAATCCTCCTCCTCTGATTGGACGAGAGCTCGCTTAGGATATTCTATGTTTATGGCAAATGTTACCGTCTGACGTCACAACATGAACTAGAAAAACTGTGAGCACTGCTCACTAAATGATACCACCCACTCCCACCAAGAAACATTTTACAACAGTAAAAGAGTGTTTAATGTAGAGAGCACAAAGACTGACACCAATGTTCGAAGGTTTCATTGAAATCCATTCACTAGTTTAAAGGAGGTCGTGGATAGCAAATGTCAACAACCCTCCCACGCAAGCTTGAATTGACAAAGCCCATTTTTAAATATGAGAAACCCTAAAAATGAAAATATCTGAAAACAAAACAGGAGGTGCACATCTTCAATATATGTAAAAGAATGTCTGAAAGTTTCAATGAAATCTGTTCAATGGTTTAAGAGGCGTTGCAGATAGCAGATCTGTACAGAATGTCAATTGAATTTGACAAGTTCACTTTTCAATATGGGAAACTGTAAAAAAGAAAATATCTGAAAACAAAATAGGAGGTGCACATCTTCAATGTATGTAAAAGAATGTCTGAGAGTTTCAATGAAATCCGTTCACTGGTTGAAGAGGAGTTGTGGATAGCAGATGTGTACCCCCCCCCCCCCCCCCCACAAAAAAAAATAAAAATAAAAATACCTGAAAGCAGAATAGAAGGTGCACATCTATAATGTATATAAAAGAATGTCTGAGAGTTTCAATGAAATTCGCCCACTGGTATAAGAGGAGTAGCGGATAGCAGGAGTGTACCCCCCTAAAGCATCACAACAATTTGGCTAAGTTCATTTCGCCCTTTGGGAAAGAGTAAAAAATAAAAATACCTGAAAGCAAAATAGGAGGTGCACATCTATAATGTATAGAAAAGAATGCCTGTAAGTTTCAATGAAATCCACCCACAGGTTTAAGAGGAGTAGCGGATAGCAGATGTGTACCCCCAAAGCGTCACGGACGTACGGACGGAGTAGCAGATAGCAGGTGTGTACCCCCCACAAAGCATCACAACAATTTGGCTAAGTTCATTAAGACCTTTGGGACAGAGTAAAAAAAAAAATACCTGAAAGTAAAATAGGAGGTGCACATCTAGAATGTATATAAAAGAATGCCTGAAAGTTTCAATGAAATCTGCCCACTGGTTTAAGAGGAGTAGCGGATAGCAGATGTGTATCCCTCAAAGCATAATGGATGTATGGACGTACGGACGTACTAAGTTCATTTTGCCACATGGGATAGAAAAAATAAAAATACCTGAAAGCAGAATAGAAGGTGCACATCTATAATGTATATAAAAGAATGTCTGAGAGTTTCAATGAAATTCGCCCACTGGTATAAGAGGAGTAGCGGATAGCAGGAGTGTACCCCCCTAAAGCATCACAACAATTTGGCTAAGTTCATTTCGCCCTTTGGGAAAGAGTAAAAAATAAAAATACCTGAAAGCAAAATAGGAGGTGCACATCTATAATGTATAGAAAAGAATGCCTGTAAGTTTCAATGAAATCCACCCACTGGTTTAAGAGGAGTAGCGGATAGCAGATGTGTACCCCCAAAGCGTCACGGACGTACGGAAGTACGGAAGTACGGACACCATGAATGCTATATACCGCCCACTTTTCAAGTGGGTGGTATAAATATGTCAAATGACGTCGTCCGGTTCGTAATTGCTTCATCATCGGAGTGACTAGCAAGCGGCTTCATTTTTCTGGATGTTTTACGTGTGCAGCAGACAGTGTTCCAGATGAAGTGTTGTTTAAATTACAAACCGATTTACAATTTGAACTAAGATGGAATGAGTTTATCTGGTTTACTGATTATTTATCCAGTGCCATCATGGATACACAAGAGGTTTATTTACTAAACCTGTGATCGTTAAAAGTTGCCTTGAACAAGGCAACTTTTAACGATCACAAGTTTGGTAAATAAGCCTCTTGTGTTTCACGATGTAGGTTTTGTGCTATGGGTAGTGTCTATTGGAACATATACATTATTGTGATGAATTGACAGTAACATGGTCTGAAGTTTGCGACTCGGAGCGTATGTTCAACCTCCACGCTTCGCGTCTCGGTTGAACATAAGCTCCAATCAGCAAACCTCAGACCATGTTACCATCAATTCATCACAATAACTTATAATGTTACTCATCTTTGAGAGGGATTTGTGTGAGTCTGTATATGTTTCTGAAGGGAAAAACACTTTTCAAATGTACAACTATTAAATTATTTTAACACACTTCTTTTGTTCTTCTGTATCTGAATCATTAAAACAACATGTTTCCATTTGATAACTTTATTACTGAATAAAAATATGAGTTGTGTAATAAAACAAATTGAATGATAAATATTTATTTATACCCATGTTGCTCATTTTAGAGGACTTCCATCATTGGTAACTGGATCCTATTTTACCAGCAAAACAGAGCTTCTTTACTACAGTAAACAAACAATGATACACTTCCTAGGGTTTCCTTGGGGGAAAGATAAATGAAAACCAGTGAAATAAGAGTTGTGCAAATATTTCCCTGTGACAATGATATAAAGACAATCTGTGCTGAAATAAATTTTCTTTCAGTTGTACACCACAATCATTCATCATAGAAGTTTTCATTGTTTACAAATTTGATGTCACACATAAAATCCTGGATTCTTTTGTCCTCTTTGGGAAAGGGTCTGGGGCCCATGCAATTGGAAAAATTCATGTTATGAAGGCTCCAACTGGGAATTTGGTATAGAGAAGAAACAAACAAAAAAAGAAAAAGAAGAATGTAACTAAGGTAACACATGCCCCCCCCCCCCTTGTGACCTTCACCTTGCAGATGTGGTGGAAACTATTATATGCGACACACCTTCTGACTGTCCTTAACATTTGTAAAAAGTTTAACAATTGTACTATGATTCGTTTCTGAGTTATGGCTGAGACACTAATATTGACCGATTTTTAGTGTGACCTTGAAATGTGACCTTGACCTTGAAGGTACGAACTCGGCTATGGTGTGTGACACATCCTCCCATGGTCCTTTATAATTGTGTGAAGTTTGATGACTGTGGCCCTAACAGTTTTCAAGTTATTGACTCGGACACACACACACACACACACACACACACACACACACACACACACACACATATACGGAGACACGGACAGACACACGCACACTTCAATCACTATATGCCACCCGACTTCAGTCAGGGGGCATAAAAATTACCTTCAAATTGAGCTGAGAATATCACTTAATATTAGTTAATTAACATTACCATTAATACAGAAGCTACTACATGTTTTACAACAAACAAACAGCCAACTGGAAGCATGATCAAATCGGTCTCTGTAATCTCTATTAAACTGTTCTTATACAGTGGAGCCCACTTAATTGGATATCTCTTCATTGTATATCCAAGTTAATTAAATATAATTTTCAAACACAAAACCATTTACCATATGTTCAGTACAAATTTGATCTGTTAATTGCATATGGGTTGTAGAGTAAACTCCTGTTAATTGTATATAAATTTTTGTAATAAGTCGAAAAAATTACTGTGACACGCACCAAATTCCCCTTATTTATCAACCTTTTTGGCCTCACTACATCCAATACAAGAATTTATTCTATTATATCTTGTTTGACAGAGCTCATAGAGCTCTGTCAAACAAGATATAATAGAATAAATGCTCAGTTTACCTCCAGAACACAGGAAACTGACCAAATCCCTGTTAATTGTATACTCCTGTTAATTGAATAATTTTCACTGGCAAAATGGATATTCAATTGAGAGGATTCTACTGTACTATTAATCCTTACAGGCCCAGAGATATTTAAGCATTTTTATAATACCTGACATTCTACTTTCTGTGGTTTTTCAGTTGTGTCTAGGTAAGTCTAGGCTGCATCTATAGGCAAGCAACACTTACCTAAAACAAGAGGCCTGCACCGCAAAGTGCTGCTAATGCTCTGACCACAAAAGGAAAAACATGAAAAGGGCCATAACTCTGGAAAAAATGTGTGAAGAAACTAACGCTACACAGGTATCATTCCCCCATAATGCTCTATCACAACACCAAATATCATTCAAATATGATATGTGTAATCAAGTGTTCAATAAGTGCAGGTAGAAAATGTTCTCTTTCTGAATCGAATGATCGCATAAGGGGTTGCTACCCTTAATACAAATTTGAAATTTGTCTAGACATTTTCACTTGTATTGGAGAAAATACATCCTTGTTGTAAGATAAATTCCAGCATTTCTCTGCTTGAAGATGTTCATGGTTGAAGAATTAGTGTGGTGTCATACATAAAGTGCATCCTAAACAAGTGACTCCTCATAAAAAATTACCTCCAGATTTCTTGATATCTCTAACAAGAGGTCCCAGAGGCCCTGAGGGCGCTCACCTGACATGGTAGCCTAAATATCCACCCAAGGAATTGATTTGAACAAGTTGCATCTGTCCCTCCTAAGAAAAGCTTTTAACAAATATCAAAAGATTAGAAAAGCTTATAACAAATATCAATAGATTCTGACTGGTGGATCTGAAAAAAGAAGATTTTTAAAGAATATTCCTCATATTGAACTAAGTTATAATTCGTGCTCCCACAGGGAGCCCAAATATGAACCCAGGGACTTGGCTTGAACAAACCTGAATTTCACCTCCCTAAGGATGCTGTATACCAAATATCAAAAGATTCTCAGTACTGGATCAGAAGAAAAATATTTTTAAAGAATATTTCTCATATTGAACTAAGTTATAATTCGGGCTCCCACAGGCTTGAACAAACTTGAATCTCACCACCTAAGGATGCTGCATACCAAATATCAAAAGATTCTGAATGGTGGATCGGAAGAAGATTTTTAAAGAAAATTCCTCATTTTGAACTAAGTTATAATTCGGGCTCCCACAGTGAGCACAAATATGAACCCAGGGACTTGGCTTGAACAAACTTGAATCTCACCCACCTAAGGATGCTGCATACCAAAATATCAAAAGATTCTAATTCGTGGATCTGAAGAAGAAGAAATTCCTCATACTGCACTAATTTAAACATTTGGGCTCCAACAGAGAGACCAAATATGGATCCAGGGATTTGATTTCAATAAACATGTGAAGCAATCTTCCAAAGATGTTATATGTGAAATTTGAAAGCTTTTGGAGCAGTAGTTTGGGTAATTCTATGAATTGGGAAATTACTCTTGTACAAAGGAACACACCCTCCGAAATACCCCTTCCTATTGTGGGAATTTGGGTCACGTAGGAACTACGTGCTACCATAGAAACCAAGATGGCGGCCTCCAGTATACAAAATGGATGACGAAAACACGTATCACCCTAACAACAGGCGCTGCGCATGCGCACTCACATCACGTATCAGTATGGGGATGACGTCACAAGCTGGGCGCTCACGTGGGTTACAATGACAACCAAACATGGTGCTACTGGGTCACGTGACTATGACGTCACATATGAGATCCCCCCCAATGTGGGATGGTTCATCACTTTCCTACTACTAGCAGTTTTGGAGAAGAAGACGCAAACACCATGTTCAAGTATGGCAGACGACGGATGGCAGACGAGTGATGGTGAGTGATCACTATAGCTCACCCTGACTTTCAGTTAGGTGAGCTAAAAATGCAGAAGTGAATCTTTGTCACTCTGTATGAAAGGTTAACTGTTTAAGGGCAAATGCAATGTCTTGTGCAATACTCCCCCTGTTGTTGTTATTCGTAACAAAAACTTAAGTGCCAAATTTTTGTTTGACATTTGTGAAAATGTTGGAGTGCATCCTAGTGCTCCTTTTGCTAAAAGAGTTAACAAGGTCAGATGCAAAATGTACCTTGACCATGTTACTCCTGCAAAATTACCCACAGGTGTTAAATTTCAGCTGGATATCACTATAAGTGTAGGAGTGCATAAGTAATAAACAGATAAAGAAAAATACATAGATATAGAGACACACATTTGCTTCTCTAGTATAGATATAGGGTCACAGAAATTGCCATAACACTGGCAAAATTGTCCAATCAAAACAGTGTAGGAGGAGTTAAGCATACAAACAATTATAATAGACATTTAGCAATAACAAGGGACATATCTTTAGGAAAAAAAAAACTATGGAAACAAAGGTATGTTTCCACATGAACAAATTCTTCACACCAACTTCCATAAAAATCCTACAGTAAATGTAGCAGTTGAGTGGACAAACATTTGTGATTAACAGATGCATGGATGGATAAATGGATGGATAGATAGACACACAGGCTAATGGATGAACACCATTTCAATACTGTTGTATTTGTCAGCAGGGATAAACAGATCCAGTTAGAGCTGTCACCAAACTGTATGTATAGGTAGAGCTTTGAAATGAAACAAATGTATGTGGTGGGATTCCTTAGTTTTTGTTTTTCAGTTGATTGTACCATGGACCACAGCCCCACAGGGAAGAATTCAGGCAAGCAGGTTGGTGCAGATCCTTTGCTCCACTTAAAGATAAAAAGAAAAATTTGAATTGAATTCGCTGCTAAATCGGAAGTATGGGGAGATGAAAAATGACCCAAGTAATTTGGCAGCACTTTTTGGAATGGGTGATGGCACCTGCCACATAATTTTGAATGTGCTGAATCTTTTCAAGAGTGGAGTTTTTAGAACCCATCAAAGGAGAGTAACAATTGTCAAGTTGACTGGTAACAAAGCCGTGGGCAAGCTGCTCTGACATTTTTATGTCAATGAAAGTTCAGATTTTGCCGATATTATAAAGATAAAAATATAAACTCTGACAAATGTGCTTAACATATTCATCAGTTTTTTCATCCAAGAAATAACCAAGACTCTGGACACAGCTGTTGGGGATAACCGTTGAATCTTGAATATTGAGGGACAATTTGGATATTTTCATTAGTTGCTGTGGTAGACGTGTATATCAATTCCGTCTTATTGAGGTTGAATTTGAGGAAGTTTTCAGTCATCACTGCCTTGAAGTCTGAAATGAAGCATTGAATTTTATCATGTGCATCATATTCTGTAGTGAGTGAAACAATTTATGAGACAGTGCCTAATGCACTCTCCCATAAGTTGCAACAAGACAAATACATACAGCTGTTACCATCGTGTGGGTTTCTGAGATGGTGTATTGAAGTTGAGACCTCGCCTCTGGGCACAGATCACTGAGTCCATTAGGACAAGTTGATATATGACCCAGAGGCGAGTTCTCGACTTCAATACACCATCTTGGAAACCCACCTGGAGGTAATAACCAATTTACCTTACAATATTCAGCAATACTCCTCTTTCTTGACTTGTTCACATATATTTTGATAATCAATCAGCATCTGTGAGTTGATTTTCTATGAATGAAGAGCATGACGTCATGGTATTACGTTCTTGGACTGTGGATGACGTAATCCCCATTCATAATTCCTCTGGTAATATAACCGCCCAAATTTATAGTAGTGTTTCAGCTGTGTGTTTTATTTTTCAGCTTTAACACATGGTAGGCCTATATAAAAATATTATCATGGTAAATAAATTATATAGTCTAAGTTATTTTCCTGAGTTGGTGATTTATTTATCTTTTAACCCTTTACCTAACATGAAAAGCAGACAGACAACACTTGAAAACAAAATTCTTGGATAACTAATTTTTTTTCATTTTTTGTCTCAAACACATAGGTTATGACCCCTCTTTGGAATGAGCTCATCGAGCTCATTCCAAAGAGGTGTCATAATCTATGTTTTTGAGACAAAAAATGAAAAAAATAATGAAAATTAATTGGCGATTTTTGTGAATACCTCTGGCCGGTTTTGGCCGTTACATTAGGTAAAGGGTTAAATACTGTTATCAAAATGCTGGCCTCGACATGTGTAATCAGTTTTCAATGAATGCAGGTAAAAAACATTATTTTTCTGTATCGAATGATCTCATGTGCAGTTTGGTATTTTGTCTAGATGTTTTTACTTGTACTGAGGACAAGCTTGGAAATAAGCAGACAGTCACCTGCAGAATGAGGTCTCCAGAGGGTGAATTTGGTGATGCATCACTACATTTACTCTCTGTTCACATCAATCTGAATCAAGGTCTTTTGCCTAAATCGAAAGAGGTACTCAGAGGATAAATTGCCCCATTGTATAGGATAGCATCAGCAAATTCCTCCTCTGGGACCTCGATCTGCAAATGACGGATCAGAAATCTCCCCATTTCACACTTCATCAACTTAACAGGTGGATGTAAAAATTAGCATCACAATTAGGTTTCAAAAATGTGATTTATACAACCAACACATACACATGTATATGACACAGTTTATAAACACTTTGTGAGCTAAACAGGCCAAGAAATATTTTTCAAGCACTTTCCAAACTGTTCAATTTTCAAGCACTTTCAAAATCCTAGAATTTCAGTTTTAACTTAAAGCACTTTCCAGGACCTGTCTCAACTCTGTGTAACTTGATACTGAGATGCAATAACAGAAAGGCGCAGCCTGTAAGCTATCAAATTAGAAAGAAATGTTGAGCTGTTCTATGTCCGAAAAGGCAGGAGACAGCCTTGAATAAGCACTTAGCTTACTGCTGAATCCTCTATCCATGTTCAAGATATTTTTGGTCTCAATGCTAATCAATTATTGTCTGTCTTTTTGCCTGTCTTTTTTCTGGAAATAAAATATTGTTTAAAGTAAAAGGCAGCTTTGGATAGTTTTTGGATAGAGGATCGTGAAAAGAATGAAAACGATATGAAATTTTGTTAGTACAATAATTTACAAATAGTTCTTGTAACATACTGGGAAACACTTAAAATAAAGAAAGAATTTTTTTTCAGAAACTCACCCTAAATGGCCCATTTTCTGCAAGCAGACCTTCCATAGAACTGCATCCTGGTCCACCATTCAACCAAAGAACAACTGGATCCTTCACTGGACAATGACCACCTGATTGTATAAACCTGTCAATAAAACAAGTACATAGAGAGTGGATTATGACTAAAACATTCATAAAGTGGACCTTCCACTCAGAAAATGATGCATATCCTTTGAGAAATTATACATGATGACTTCCACCCAGATAATAATTTATATTATTAAGAACACATAAGATTAACCTGCAAGCAAACGACTGAGATGCATACCTATACCTCTAAGATCTTGCATTTTGCAGACTTTGAAATAAAGGGCTTATATCATAACTTGTTGGCAGGTTACACCATTTGGCGGGTTTGTAACCCATAGGAAAAGGGTGTTGTGGTGCTTCTCCACCTTCTCTGTTTTACTATGTCAGTCATGCTTTTTAACGCCTTAATGGTATCAACAACTAACATCCGTGCTCGCCAAAGCAAGATCGCATGTTAGTTGTTGGTATTTACTTTGGCAGAAATTATTTAAGATGGTAATTTAATAAACTTATGTTTCATTACCTGCCATAACCTGTAGTTTATTAGTATATTTACAATTAAAGTAACCCACATGCAACCGAAACTGTCAATCGCGAGTTATTTCCAGACCTGTTTTTTAAACACATGTACATAATCTTGAGGTGCAGTGGCTCAGTGGATAGAACACTGAACTTCAAACCGAACGGTCCCCAGTTTGATCATGACCTGTGGCAAATGCATGGTCGTTTGGCATGGTACTTCATACTGACTGCCTACGTGGCTGCACTGAAAACTAAGGCATGATGTACGTCGATGGTGCACTTGCCTTCAACAAATGCTAACCCTGCTTGTGCGGAGTTAATATGTTGGGAAGTCTGACAGCTGCTCACCACGGCTCGGTGGATCTCTCCAGGTACTCTGGCTTTCTCCACCCCGTAAAACTGTCTGACATGAGGTGACCCTGGCTGTCAAAAGTGTAATTATCCCCAATAAATAAATAAATATGTGACCTTGAACTTTGACCTTCAAAAGTGAAATGTTTTTTAAGGACATCTCACCCTGTCACCTAACTCCAAAATCAGTAGGTGTTCAAATCTTATCAAGTACAGAACCATATGCCAACATATTATGTGACTCTGTGGATTTGACCTCTGACCTCCAAAAACAATGTGCATTCAGGTCTTACCAAATACCATCCCTGTACAAAGTTTGGTGAGGAAATTTAAATTTTATAGTAAATTTCCTTTCTTATTTTACCTACCACAACTGTTTACAACAGGCCTGCATTACAGTGGAAGTCCTTAACTCGCAAGTATACTCTCTAGTTTGTTCTTTCCCAAACAATTTGGGAAAGAAAAGTGCTGCAAAAGCATCAAGAAAAAATAAGCCAAAAGTGGGCCAAGTGCGACTGGTGCAGACCCAGTAGGGGACATTCTTTTCCAAGTACTAATCCACGGCTTTCGGTACCAGTGCGCAGATGTATAACCAACATGTTATTCTATTTGAATCTGCCAACATTGGAGTTATGTGATCAGCAGGGAGGAAGGATTCTTACCCAAATAAGAAGACAGGATTGCCTCCAGGTAAGCAATTGTGGTAGGTATAATAAGAAAAGAAATTTACTAAATAATTTAATTTTCTTATCAACCCACCTCACAATTGTTTACAACAGGCTGAATAGACAGTAGGAGGAGGGAATCACATAACCAATCCCCACAAAACCCAACTGCGCTGGAACTGTGGACAGCAGAAGAGTACCCGAGGCCTATAAAACCGACAATGAGAGATCAGGCATATGGCTCTGTGTGACACACAGACAGAAAGCACAAGAACCAAGCACAGGGCTGGAACTGACCTTGCAAGAAGCCTAATGGCTAGGGTTGATAACAGCCTGAGCAGAAGAAAGAGGGCCTAAAGACTGCTCCTGCAACTGATGCGTGTCAACAGCAAGACAAATCCACCTAGAAATGGATTGAGGAGAGATCTTCTATCAACCAGGGATAAGAGACAGAAAGAATCGTTTCCTGCCTTTCCAAATAAACTGCATTCAGTTGAGGTAAATGTGAATTGCACGAAACATGACCGAGCAAAGTAATACTGTTGGCAGAGCTCCTGAAAAAGGCTGGATCAACTGAGAGGGCATGAAGCTCACTAACCCTTCTGGCTGAGGCAAAAGCCATCAGAAAAGCTGTCTTGTATGTGAGAAAATGCATATCCACTTGGGGTAATGGTTCAAATGCCCCCCCCCCCCCCAAGCAAAGCAGCACCCCCAAGAAAGATTCCATCTTAGGGTCAGCTGCAAAACCCTAACTTTTCCTAGAAAAGTCTGAAGAGGCTTGGAGAGGTACGGATTAGTGCCGATACGAGGCTTTCCCACATACGAAAAGGTCTCCAAAAGCATGGACCTGTACCCCTTAATGGTAATAGGTTGGAGACTCAGAAAATCAAACAGATATACCAGTAACTCTGCAATCTGTGTTATCGAAGGATCTACCTAGTCAACAGAGTGATAAGCACACCTTCAACAGAAGGCCTTCCACTTAGCCACATAGGCTAAACTAGTGGAGTGCCACCTTGAACAAGAAATGCACTCCACTGCTGCTCGTCTCGAAAAACCTCTATGGAGGAGACAGGACCAGACAAAAGATATGAAACCTCCTCAGGTGATCTTGATAAAGAAGGTTGTAATGTAGAGGGAGATGTGCCCGAAACCGATGCCAACAGAGAGCAGAGCTGATTGATCCACTACCGCTGAGGCGACAGTGAAGCGATAAGAACGATTCAACAACTGCAGTTTCGTATCTTGGCTAGAACCTGAAGCAGAATCAGAACCAGAGGGAAGGCATAGCCGACTAGACCATTCAAATCGAGTGTGAGCATCCAGAGGATCTGGACATGGGAACCCGAAAGTGTCCACCTGACGGTTCCAACAGGTCTCAAACAGATCGATGTGGGGACGACTCCAGAGATTGCAAAGCAACTGGAACACTGCTCTGTGAAGCACCCACTCGGTGGAAATGACCCTGTCCCATCAGGACAGGTAGTCGGCTAAGATGTTCAAATGCTCGGGAATGTGACGAACCACCACACCGGAGTTGTCATCCTCAGTGAGCAGTAGATCTTGAGCCAATTCGTACATGGGAACTGAGTGTGTGCAGCCCTGGTTCCGAATGTAAGCGGCCACTGTCGATTTGTCAGACAACAGAAGGACCCCACTGCCAGAAACTCAGAAGAAAAGCAAGAAGCTCCTTCTGATTGGTGTGAAGAGCTGCCTGATCCTGGTCCCAAACATTGTGAAGGGAAAGACCTAAAGGATCGCTGGCATCCCCCATCAAAACACGATCAGGCAAGTCCAACGGAACTCCCTGCATAATCCACTGAACATCTGTCCAGGGAAGAAGGTGACGACTGAGAGATGCTGGTAACTGAAGCACCAGATCCAGAGGATCGACATTCGGTCTCCAACGACTGAGCAGAACGTGTTTGAAAGGTCTGACATGCAGCCAACCTGAAGGAATCAGATCCATCACCGAACCGCAGAGACCGAGCAAACAGAGAATACTCCGAGCTGTCACGGATGTGGACTGGTTCAGAGTCAGGGAGAAAGCCGAGAGAATCACTGCCTAGGCCAGGGAAACTGCCACTGTATTCAGCTGAGTACGGAAGTCCATCCCAAGATGACAAAATGACTGATGAGGGACCAGGTCTGACTTATCCTTGTTGACTCTGAACCCTAGCGATGCTAGCAGGCTCAACAGTGGTTCCACATCGGACTACAGAAGAGCAGCACTGGAGAGCCTCTGGAGGATATCGTCCAGATATGCCAAAGTATGCGACTGTGTGCGATGGAAGGCTATCACATGCGACATCAGTCGGGTGAGGGCCCAGGGAGCCAGGTTGAGGCCAAAAGGCATGGTCTTAAACTGGTAAACTCGCACCCAGAAAAGCAAACCTGAGATACTTTTGCGATGTCTGATGAATCGGAACATAAAAGTAAGCATCCCGCAGGTCGATGCTGGAAGAGAAATCTCCCTGTTGAATAGAGCAGTGAACCGACCTGAAAGTCTCCATGCTGAACTTGGGTGCAATGATAGACTGGTTCAGGATACTCAGATCGATAACCGATCAGAGCCGGCCGTCCTTCTTCAGCACCAAGAACAGGTGGGAATAAAATCCCACTGAATGAATGTTCTTGATGACCTCAATTGCCCTCTTTGACAGGAGATTGTCTATCTCTGTGATAAAAAGTTCCCGACGTGAACCGTCTGAAAGGACTTGGGTTGGAAGCGGCACACTCAGCAGAGTGGGATGCCTCCGAAAGGATATCTGCAGGCCTGACCGAACAACATCTAACACCCAAGGATCGGATGTGATCGTCGCCCAATGGTCCGCAAACTCTGATATCCTTCCTCCAACATCGGATGAATCGAGGTGAGGACCTTCATTTCGAGCCCCGGCGAGGCCTGTGAGAGGAGAAATCACCTCTTCTGCTAGTCGAAGGATCCTGAGACCTCCCGCTGATCTGCCGACGCTTACCCTTACCCCGTGTGTAAGAGGAAGAAGCGGAGGCAGGAGGATCAGCCCTTGGCTTCACAGAGGAAGCAGGAGGGCATTTGTTAGGCTTGGACCGGCCCTGTCCTGCAACAGAAGGCAGATCAAACTGGTGAAGCAGCACCTGATCTTTGGAAATAGGCAGGACGTCATCTCGGACCATTGCGGACCCACCAAAGAAGCGGATCAAAGTGCAGTGCGCCACCCTTCAGGAAGGGAATGGCTAGTGTCCAACACAGCATCCCAGTGAACAAATTCCAAACTACAGATGGTATCTCGCCCGGTATACCCCCACCGTGGCATACCGCCTAGTGTGGGTGACTGAAAAGGGGCATTCAATTTTTCTAAGTAAAAAAAAAATTCAATATGGTCGCCAGTCGGCCATCTTGAAACCGAGCAGAAAAAAAATTATGTCATGCACTTCCCCTCATCATGTTGAACATTTTTGTAAAGTTTCATGAAAATGCGGCTAAAACTGTGGAAGTAGTTCGCTCCACAAGTTTACATATAAAGAAAAATCCAATATGGCTGCCTGTCGGCTATCTTAAATCTGAGCGGGAAAAAAATTATGTCATGCTCTTCTCCTCATCATGTTGATCATTTTTGTGAAGTTTCATGAAAATGCAGCTAAAATTGTGGAAGTAGTTCGCTCCACAAGTTTACAAGTGCAATGGACCGACGACGACGACAACAGGCCGACCGACGGACAAGTTGACTCCTATATACCCCCTAAACTTCGTTTTGTGGGGGTATAATTAGCCGTCTTAAAGCCATGTGTGTGAGTAAGATGCATGAACACCTTAGAGATCACAAACAAAGGAGCCTGTATGTCGTCAAACTTATCTGGAAGCAGATAAGCAGCCAAGGCAGTGACGATGTGATCTGAGAGAGAAAACATGCCCAGCATCTCTCTGGATAAGACCAACAGGGACTCCAAAGTCGCCATAAGAATAACGGCCAACTTGGGCTTGGAAAGCCCAGGGGAGGAGGAGTCCTGATCCAAGACCATCAAAATCTGGCAGACCGACGGATTGGCGGAATCGTAGATGATAATGCACAGGGAGTAAAAAGGTGTCAGCCCTTGTGAAGAACAAAGTCTTCATAACCTTGGAACTCAGCTTAAGAGTCCAATGCTGCAGAAGCTTCGACGACCTGTACTGACTAGTATGGTCGAAGGTGCCCAGAAGCAGGTTGCTCCACAGGCTGTAGGCACGCGACCAATGATCGTGGCTTGGCTGAAACATCCGGCTGGTCTGACAGTTTGAGTTCCGGAAGGAGTCGCCCCCCCCCCCCCCCCCCCCAAGTTCCGGAAGGAACTCAAACACAAAGTCAAGAGCTTCCCACAAGTCAGAAGACTGAAGGCTCTCGACGTCAGGTGTGTCTGACCCATCCCCTCAGTCGAAAGACACATAGCCCGTCTCTGGCATACCAGCCAATGCCTCCCATGATGTAGGAACACCAGGGGGATCAGAAAGTGGCCTGCTTTCAATCCCGGGAGGCCGAGCCACAAAGGGCACCTGGACGCCACTAGTAGCCTCGCTGGAGGCAATGGGAAAGCTCTTGGAAAGAACCTGCGTGAGCAAGGAGAGGGCCTCCTTAAGCCCATGACCCGTATCTGCCGGGTTTGACGTGGGAACGACCTGGCAAAGTGGCTTTGCATCTGACCCTCTTAACCAGCGAAGGGTCACGATCCTCGAGAGCACCCAACACGGTGCGACGGGTGCTTGTAGGGGTATGAAATACCCCAAGGATCCAAAGTGTGGGAACTAAGAACAGCTGCCGCAGACCTCTGAAGGACAGAAGGTCCAGGCTGCACAAAATGCACCAGTCCTGCAAAACTGGCCGAAGGACCAGAGTTCATGGACGGAAGCACAACAGAGTCCATGGTGACCCCACCATGGGCATCTGAATCCAAAGTAAAACCTCCCGGACTCGACAGCTGAGAGCCCACAGCAGAGGAACTGGCTGGCAGCCCCTTCTGACTTCGCCGAGTTAAAGCCAGGGAAGGTTGAGGCCGATATCCCACACCTAAATTGGCTCTTGTAGCACAGAGTATGGAAGAAACCTACCCACGCCTTGGTAAAGACAGGCAAACTGCATGAAGGGGTTAACTTCAGCAATGATTTCAATGAAAGTGTCAATGACACTGTAGCTTAACTTGTGTGTTGTGTTTGATGAAAAGGATAATGTTCAATGTTTATGAAAGGATTATGAAATAAGATAAGAATTGTGATAATTGGGAATATGTTCATTTCTGTTCCCTGTATGCTGTGTTTTTGATAAAAACAATATGAGGTGTACACTGTACTAAAGAGCTGAGGGGTGGGTTAATATGACCTCACAGTTAATGTATGTGGCCCTCACAGTTAACGTATATCAACAAAAGTTACCAAGTTACAGTGAAATTATTCCAAAACGAGTCATCCTATCAAGTTACATTGAAATCTCTTCACAAATATGGCCTGTAGACTGTGCTAAAGGTTTTCGGGCTTTGGGCCCCTGTAGCTGTCAGTTTCTCAATTGCGTCCAAAGGGGACGTTCTCATCTAGACATTACATGAAGTCAACCTATTAAGTTACAATGAAATCCCTTCATAAATATGACCTGTAGATTGCGCTAAAGGTTTTTGGGCTTTGGGCTCGGGCAGCTATCATGGTTGAATGATCGCAACCAAAAGGGGACATTCTCATCTGGGCATCATCTGGAGTGATCCTACGAAGTTACAATGAAATCCCTTCATAAATATGACCTGTAGACTGTGCTCAACGTTTTCGGGCTTTGGGCCCCTGAAGCCGTCACAGTTGACCAATCACGACCAAAAGGGGATGTCATCATCTAGGCATTATATGGAGTCA
Organism: Pictodentalium vernedei; assembly: GCA_031216915.1. Lineage (NCBI taxonomy): Eukaryota > Metazoa > Mollusca > Scaphopoda > Dentaliida > Dentaliidae > Pictodentalium > Pictodentalium vernedei. Next base: position 215,310,309 of record CM062295.1, on the reverse strand, counting down.
AACTAACAGGTTACAATGAAATCCTTCCATAAATATGACCTATGGACTATGCTAAAGGTTTTGGGGTTTTGGGCTCGGGCAGCCATCAAGGCTGAATGATCGCGATCAAAAGGGGACGTTCTCATCTAGACATTATTTGGAGTCATCCTACCAAGGTACAATGAAATCCCTTCATAAATATCACCTGTAGACTGTGCTAAAGCTTTTCGGGCTTCAGGCCCCTGTAGCCGTCACAGTTGCCTAATGGTGACCAAAAGGAGACGTTCTCATCTAGACATTATATGAAGTCAACCTACCAAGTTACAATGAAATCCCTTCATAAATATGACTTGTAGACTGTGTTCAAGATTTTCGGGCTTCGGGCACCGGTAGCCATCACAGTTGACCAATCACGACCAAAAGGGGATGTCATCATCTTGGCATTATATGGAGTCAACCTATCAAGTTACAATGAAATCCTTCCATAAATACAACCTACAGACTATGCTAAAAATTTTTGGGCTTGGGCTGCCATTAAGGCTGAATGATCGCGACCAAAAGGGGAATTTCTCATCTAGACATTATTTGGAGTCATCCTACAAAGCTACAATGAAATCCTTTCATAATTATGACCTGTAGACTGTTCTAAAGGTTTTTGGGCTTCGGGCCCCTGTAGGCGTCACAGTTGCCCAATCGTGTCCAAGAGGGCACGTTCTCATCTAGACATTATATGAAGTCAAACCTACCAAGTTACAATGAAATCCCTTCATAAATATGACCTGTAGACTGTGCTAAAGGTATTCGGGCTTCAGGCTCGGGCAGCCATAATGGTTGAATGATAGCAACCAAAAGGGGACAATCTCATCTGGGCATCATCTGGAGTGATCCTATGAAGTTACAATGAAATCCCTTCATAAATATGACCTGTAGACTGTGCTCAAGGTTTTTGGACTTTGGGCACCTGCAGCCATCACAGTTGACCAATAACGACCAAAAGGGGATGTCATCATCTAGGCATTATATGGAGTCAACCTAACAGGTTACAATGAAATCCTTCCATAAATATGACCTTTTGCCTATGCTAAAGGTTTTTGGGCTCGTGCACCCATCAAGGCTGAATGATCGCGATCAAAATGGGACGTTCTCATCTAGACATTATTTGGAGTCATTCTACCAAGTTACAATGAAATTCCTTCATAAATATGACCTGCAGACTGTGATAAAGGTTTTCGAGCTTCGGGCCCCTGTAGCTGTCACAGTTGCCCAATCACGTCCAAAAGGGGACTTTCTCATTTAGACATTATATGAAGTCAACCCACCAAGTTACAATGAAATTCCTCAATAAATATGACCTGTAGACTGCCTTAAAGGTTTTCGGGTTTTGGGCTCGGGCAGTTGTCACAGTTGGCAGATCACGCCCAAATGGGAAATTCTCATCTAGACATCATAAGGAGTCATCCTGCCAAGTTACAATGAAATCCCTCCATATTAAACATGATATGCAGACTGTGCTAAAAGTTTTTGGGTTTCGGGCTTGGGCAGCCATAACGGTTGACAGATCATGCCCAAAAGGGGATGTTCTCATCTAGGCATTATACAGAGGCATCCTACCAAATTACAATGAAATCCCTTCATAAATACGACCTGTAGACTGTGCTAATGGTTTTCGGGTTTTGGGCTCGGGCCATAAGGGGACGTTCTCAACTAGACATGACCCCAAACCTGCACATGAAATTTTGTGACGATCAGACAAGAACTGCGGGGGTGTAGCCCGTGCTAAAGGAAAATGTGAACAGACTCACAGACTTCCGCATGCGTGATGGCAATAGCTTATCTTGACTTTGTCAAGTTAAGCTAAAAATGGAGTTAAGGAGTTTGTAAACTTTTGAACCCAATTTCACCCCAACACTTGGCAATGACACAGGCCTCGCAGACCCCATCCCACTCTCCAAAGTCATGGATATCATCCAAAAATGTAAAAACTCCTCCTCATTGGGCATGGATGAAATAACAAATAAAATCATTAAACTGATCCCCCCCCCCCCCCCTCACCCCCCACCTCCCCTCATCCACTCACTATTATCGATAGAATTACTGGGATCCTAAACTATTGCCTCCAGGTTGGCTACTTTCCAAAATGCTGGAAAGTGGCCATAGCAGTGATGATCAGACCTGTTAACCTCTGAATATGACAGTCTGAGAGATTTTGATGTGTGTCAGGGAGAATCCATGCTTGTCAGGGAGATGTGCGTGTGCAGCAAGTACATGAATTATTTACATTTCAAACAGAAAAGGGTTTACAGGGAGGCTGACAACCGCTTTGACCACCTGAAGGAACAGTTTGGCCAGGTAACAGAGACAATGGAATTCCTTGATGCAGCTAGAAGACTCGTAATGATTTGTAAGCATCAATATTCCTTTGTTCATAACAGCTTTTTTTATCTATGTCATTATGTAATTGTAACATTGTACCTTTATTTTTTCTTTATTTTTTTTGTATATTTTCATAAAACATGATCATTTGTATAATTCTTGATGAAACATAATTTATTTTTATTATTTTTTTATTTACCTTTAAGATCCCTTCTTTGATTTTTGTACCAACAAGACTAACTGTGACCGCCCAGCCATGAATGCCCTTAAACTATGACCAAGTGGACCTATAATGAAAGTGTCAATGACACTGTATCTCAACTTGTCAAGACAAAGACATGTACATGTAAAGTATGTGACACAGCAATGACAAACATCTAGGTAATGACCTGATAACAAAGGTACATATAAAGTATTGTAACGGTCTGTACATAAATACTGACCGTTGCCTGTAACAAATGTATAGGTAAAGTATTGTAAAGGTGGGTGACAGTCAGATGCTAAACTAGAAAAGAAATCTTTGAGTCCTAGAGTGGGTCTGACTGAATCCCAAAATATTTGTTCTCATAGCACAGTGATAACAAAGGCACCACAAAACACACTCATTCCTGTCCCAAGGTGAAAACAAAGGTACCCAAGAAGTTTCGTGAAGATCAGTTCACAAATATGAGCTGTGTAGAAGTTGTGACAAAAAACTGATTGGACCTAATTTCGGTACAAAATGGCCACTGGCAGCCATCTTGAATTCTGGACCGCACCCAGAAACACTCGTTCTCGTCCCAAGGTGATAACAAAGGTACCCAAGAAGTTTTGTGAAGATCGGTTCATAAATACAGCCTCTTGCCCTAGCCATATTGACATGTGCACTTACAGTGTATAAGTAGCACTGAATAAATCAAAGTTCATCTAATTTGCATAATTTCTGCACAAGAAAAAAACCCGTACTATATGTGATGTATTCCATGTTACTAAACATTCATACAAAAATTTATTCAAATCAGAACTTTCATACAGAAGTTCTGTACAAAAGACTGATTGCACTAATTTTGCTACAAAATGGCTGCTGGTGGCCATCTTGAATTTCGGACCACACCCACAAACACTCGTTCTCATCCCATGGTGATAACAAAGGTACCCAAGAAGTTTCGTAAAGATCGGTTCATAAATACAGCCTCTAGCCTGAGCCGTATAGAAGTTGTGTACAAAAAACTGATTAGACCTAATTTCGGTACAAAATGGCCACTGGCAGCCATCTTGAATTTTGGACCGCACCCAGAAACACTCGTTCTCGTCCCAAGGTGATAACAAAGGTACCCAAGACGTTTCGTGAAGATCGGTTCATAAATACAGACTCTAGCCCGAGCCGTATTGACATGTGTACTTACTGTGTGTAAGTAGCACTGAAAAAATCAAAGTTCATCTAATTTGCATAATTTCTGCACGAGAAAAAAACCCGTATTATATGTGATGTATCCCATGGTACTAAACATTCACACAAAAACTTATTCAAATCAGCGCTTTCATCTGGAAGTTCTGTGCAAAAATCTGATTGCACCAAATTTTGTACAAAATGGCTGCCATCGGCCATCTTGAATTTCGGACCGGACCCCAAAACACTCGTTCTCGTCCCACGGTGATAACAAAGGTACCCATGGAGTTTCGTAAAGATTGGTTCATAAATACGGTCTCTAGCCAATGCCGTATTGGCATTTGCACTTACAGTGCTGAAAGTAACACCAAAAAACATCAAAGTTAGTCTAATTTGCATAATTTACGCACGAGAAAAAAACCCATATTATATGTGATGTATCCCATGGTACTAAACATTCATACAAAAAATTATTCAAATCACAGCTTTCATATGGAAGTTCTGTACAAAAAATAGATTTCTGCATCGTCGGTACAAAATGGTGGCTGGCAGCCATCTTGAATTTTGGACCACACCTAAAAACACTAGTTCCCGTCCCAGGGTCATAACAAAGGTACACAAGAAGTTTCGTAAAGATCGGTTCATAAATACGACCTCTAGCCCGAGCCATAGCCAATTGTTGACGTACGGACAGACAGACGACGGGCCATGACAATAGCTCAAGTTTGACTTCGTCAAAGTTGAGCTAAAAATGGAGTGAAACATTTTGTGCTGAATATGGTGCTCACTATAGTCCATTAGGTTTTAAATTTAATAAAAACAAAGTGAGCAGGGGCTCACAAGAAATATCCCCCCCACCCCCCCCCCCTTTGCCGTTCAGCCATCTGAAGGTGATGTATTTCCTCCCCAGTAAGATGTATATCGAATTTGGTTACAATCAATTCACCCAAACTCAAGTTAAAATTTGGACAATACAAAAAACATGTTTCCTAAGTCGAAAAAGGACCATAACTCTGGTGAATATGAAATTCAGATACCAAAGTGTTTTGGACATACGGATGTCTCGATGCATAGATGGGGCGTCTCAATGCATGGACGGATGGATGCATGGATGGACAGATAGACACCGCTCATTACTATAAAAGAAAACTAAATTTACTGCATGGAAACCAAAACTATTTATAGTAACAGTGACCTTGACCTTTGACCTACTGACCCCAAATGCAATCCCAAAGATCAACACCTCAAATGCAATCACAATATCAAGCTATACCTTTGTACACAAAAGGAAACCAAAGTTATTGCATGGAAACCAAAAATCTATGAAAATCTGTTTATAGTAACAGTGACCTTGACCTCTAACCTACTGACCCCAAATGCAATCCCAATGATTGACACTTCAAATGCAATCACAAAATGAAGTTATAGCTTCGTACACACAAGAAAACTAAAGTTATTGCACGGAAATCAAAAATCTATTTATAGTAACAGTGACCTTGACCTTTGGCCTATTGACCCCAAATGCAATCCTAACGGTCGACACCTCAAATGCAATCAAAATATGAAGTTATAGCTTCGTACACAAAAGAAAACTAAAGTTATTGCATGGAAACCAAAAATCTATTTATAGTAACAGTGGCCTTCACCTTTCACCTACAGATCCCAAAAGCAATCCCAATCATCATCCCATTACAAGCAGCCTATCTGTGAAGTATGGGTACTGTGTGACCAACGGAACAAATGTTATTGCCCGGAAACGAGTGTGAAAAAAAAAAATTTCCATAAGGCCAATGCAGTCACTAATATGTTGGAACTTTCTCAACAGAACCATACACATATGGATGTCAATTGAATTGGCATACAGTACAAATTATAATAAAGCTGCAGGAAAACCACTATAAACCAAGTATCTTTCTCTTCCTACACTGATAAGACCACAAACAAAGATCAAAATGATGTCAGATTCTGATCTTATCAGAGTTTATTGCAGTTATGTTACTTGAATACTTTCGACTTGTACTGTAACATGCAAGTTCATTTGACAATGATATTTGGTTTTATTGGAAAATAGAGATAAAATTTTTCCCCCATGAGTGGAATTCAGTTTATTTAAAAAAAAAAAAAAAAAACTTCTTTGGATAAAGGGTTAACTGATATAAATTGACCTTTTGAACAACGAAAACCTGCACACAGGGATTGTAAATGATGAAAGTGTGTAAGCAGATGACAACTTTGTTAGCCAAGCATTACAGAATTATGGCTCAAGTCTGTGAGAGAATTAAGTTTTCCCATTCCTGTGACCTTAACCTTTGTCCCTCAAGCATGGTGTTGCTGTTCAGAGACCTTCCATTGGTCTTTACCCTTGTGTAAAGTTTCAAGGAAATCCACCAAAGCATATTATAGAGTTATGGCTCCGGACACACCAATAAAGTCGGACAGATGATCCAGCCCTTGAAATTGGTGACGACAAATGGCAATGCCGTCGTAAAATGCTGTCATCATATGGATTTGCAACAGCAAACAATTGCCAACATACTCATGGTGACAGGCCTGTACAGCGATAAAGATTCATTTAAAATGCCATCGTAACTGCCGTCGCAAAATTGATTTGCGACAGCAGTTAAGTGCCATCGTAAAAAGTTAACAATTTCAAGAGCTGTCAGAAGGATGGATGGATGGATGGATGGATGGATGGATGGATGGACATCCTTAAAATTGACTCATATGTGTTTTTTTTTTGTTGCAAACCCAACCCGCTACCACATAAGGACAAAGGAATTACCACTTAAGGAAACAATACCCAGTACTCAGACAATGAAAATCTTTTGTGTTATTACCGCTTGAGGTACTGAATGTGCAACAAATTATTTAATATTAATGTATTGATATTAATGACCATCAGGTAAAAAAATAAACCACTGAAACCTATTTAATAGTTTCTTGTCTGTCTAACATGCTGGTCCATCCTATTTTAATCAGAAGGTAATAAGTAAGGGATTAGCTGTTCACTATACTAGCTAATATGCAATTCTAGACTGTCTGACAACTGGGGGTGTCTGACTAATGGGGGGAGGGGGTACTGATCTGATAGTATGGCGATCATTTAACTCTTTACTTAATGAATCGGTTGGATTCACCCACGTAATCTACAAATTAAGCAGTTGGAAATTTTTTTTTTTAAATTCAAACAAGAGCTGGACTGTCGTCCGGTGCATACCCCCCACGTGGTGTACTGCCTAGTGTGGGCATACCTATGACCAACAAATATTATAGAAAATAATAATTTACTTAAGTTATGAAAGTCATGAATATTCTCGGATGGACTCACTCATGGATGGACGCACAGACGGACGGACACATGTAATCCAGTATACCCCTATTTTCTTCGAAAGTGGGGGTAAAATTATCTAATAAAATAAAAAAATTATTTGACAACACCGAAATTCATTCTGGTCTTGGGCAATGTTAAAATTTAATTGCATACTAAGTTTCATTTAATTCCATAATGATTTTCTTGAGTTATGAATATTCTCGTACAGACTGACGGACGGATGCTCTGATGAACGGATGCAATCCAGTATACACCCCCCCCCCCCACCCCGCTATTTTCTTCGAAAGTTTTCAACAATTTCTAAGTCAAAAGGTATGGTAAATTGTTTGGTGGTTGGAAGTTTTATGCAATGAGTAAGAAGACTTTGCCATAGGCAAACTGCATGCCATATTTCACTGAAATATGATAACCCCAATCCAGTATACCCCTCCCCTCATTTTCTTCGAAAGTTTTCAACAATTTCCAACAGTTTCTAAGTCAAAAGGTATGATAAATTGTTTGGTGTTTGGAAGTTTTATGCAATGAGGCAGAAGCCTTTGTCATAGGCAAACTGCATGCCATATTTCACTGAAATCCGATAATGGTATTAACTCATACCTGAGATACAGGCTGAAAAGACAAATAATGTCTATTTCCTACAATTTCTAAATCAAAAAAGGGGGAGGATAAGACTAAAAAGGAGAAAGTGAGAAATATCGTTGAATCCTTTTTTTAAAGCGTGTACCATAAGCAGTGTTCACGGCAAATTTCATTGCAATAGAACATTCGATAGCCGAGATACAGGCTGAACAGACAAAATTTGGCTCGGATGGACACAATTTCTAAGTGAACAAGTAATAAAAAACAAGCAAATTCAGTGAATTCATGTCTCCCGCTGGGCAGCAGTTTCAAGGGGAATTAATGCATCCAGTGGAATATAGTTGAGTTGCAAGTGGAAGTTATTTAGAAGAGACAGAACAGACAGTGCTTCAGACAGTGGTTATCAGATTTATTTTCACGGAGGTCACTGTCAAAGCAAGTAAAGTGATGTGGAGTATAACTGTGAGAATCACTAAAAATTAAGACTGTATGATAAGACATATTACATTAAACTGATGTGAAAAGTAATCCATATATGAAATTTCATTGAAATCGGTTGACTCTAAGGAAAATTAGAGTCTGGAAACCATCAGCCAATCAAATTTAAGAAACCTAATTAAATATGCGCGGAAAATGTCCATGTTCGAACTTGGACCCACAATTGATGAAAGTGATCTACTACCAAATTTCATCGAAATCAACTGACTGTACGGAAAATTAGAGTCTGGAAACGAAAAACACGGAAGGTGTGCACTTATTGTGTATTAATAGTAGCACTGAATAAATCAAAGTTTCCCTAATTTGCATAATTTTTGCACGAGAACAAAACCCGTATTATATGTGATGTATTGCATGTTACTAAACATTCATACAAAAATTTATTTAAATCCGAACTTTCATATAGAAGTTCTGTACAAAAAACTGAATACACCCAATTTCAGAACAAAATGGCCGCTGGTGGCCATCTTGAATTTTGGACCAAACCCCAAAACACATATTCTGGTCACACAATGATAACAAAGATACCCAAGAAGTTTTGTGAAGATCAGTTCATAAATACGGCTTTTAGTCCGAGGTGCGTTAATGCACGGGGCAGACGGACAGGCAGAGGGACAGATTTTCGGTACAAAATTTCCCACATTCGAACTTGACTTAGGTATTGATAAAAGTAATCCATATGTGAAATTTCATCAAAATCGGTTGATTTTAAGGAAAGTTAGAGTCTGGAAACCGTCAGACAATCAAATTTCAGCAACCTAATTAAATATGTGCGGAAAATGACAATATTCGAACTTGGACCCACAATTGATGAAAGTGATCTACTATCTAAATTTCATCGAAATCCAGTCACTGTAAGGAAAGTTAGGGTCTGGAAACGAAAAACACGGAAGGACGGAAGGACACCCCGAATTTAATATCTCCCGTTTTTTTCAAAAAGTGGGAGACAGAAAAAATAACTAGTGTGGGCATACCTATGACCAACAAATATTATAGAAAATATTAATTTACTTAAGTTATGAAAGTTATGAATATTCTCGGACGGACTCGCACATGGGCGGACAGATGCACGGACGCACGCATGTAATCCAGTATACCCCCATTTTCTTTGAAAGAGGGGGTATAAAAAGCTATATCATATGATCCCTCACTGAAACAAGAGGCCACAGGGGGCCTAAGGGTGCTCACCTGACATGGTAGCCTAAATATCAACCCAGGGAATAGATTTGAACAAGTTGCATCTGCCCCTCCAAACAAAAGCTTATACCAAATATCAAAAGATTCTGACCGCTGAATCAAAAAAAAAAAAGATTTTTAAAGAATATTCCTCATATTGAACTAAGTTATAATTTGGGCTCTCACAGGGAGCCCAAATATGAACCCAGGGACTTGGCTTGAACAAAATTGAATCTCACCTCCCTAAGGATGCTGTATACCAAATATCAAAAGATTCTGACTACTGGATTCTGACATAGAATCTATTAATTTCAAAATTTGGTCTTATTTGTAGAATTTGACAGTTCTGACATCTGCTTGAAATAAAAACAAAACTCAGGTGTTATTGGCAAACACATGTGACTGATCAATACATAAACAGAAAAATATAAATGAAAATTGTGTCCAAATTGGTTATTTGTACTTTTAGGAAATTAGCGCCATTATCTGAACAAAAAGATAGATATGTGCTTCAAAGTCAGACTTTGAGTGTTATAAAATCACTCCCCATTTATAGAATACGTTTAATTTCATTAATTTTGGTGGATTTGAACAGAAGTATTTTTCAACTGACATTTTTAGCTTCTGAATTGATCCAGGTCCGAATGCAATGTTTCAATTGGCGATAAAAAAAATGGGCACAGTTTATTCCTTTTGATGGATCTGTGATGTCAGGTGGAAAAATAGTCTGTATGCTAAAATCTATATGGAACACATGTTCCATACAGATTTGTATATATGGAACTGGAGGAAAAGTTAAAGGCACGTAATAAACTATGTTTTTGAGGGAAAAATATTAATTTTCAGTTGGTCAACAGGTCTTTTTGTATGTGTCTTCTGGTATACATATTAGCCAAAGGGTTAAATATATGGCATTCCCCTGCTAACATTCTGTCCGAGATTGGTTAGCAATACTCACCAGTAGTGTAATCTCTTTGTTCCAGTGGCACTGAGATATCCAGAGTACTGTTTGAAGTAAGGCCTCTTGGGAAGTCCAGGTAAATATTTGATTTCATCCGCTGGCACATCACAATTGATGAAGTTGATGAGGATAGAAGATATGATCAACAGTAAGATCATTTTTGTGGACCTATATTCAAAAACAGAAGAAACTAACAGATATTGGAAAACACTGGACCTTATAGAAACCAGCTAAGGCCACACAAAGTAGATCTTCTGTTTCTCAGGCCATTATTTGTAAAATTGCATGCGGGCGAGCGGTTTTTTATTTTATTTTTTATTTCAGTAATTACTTCTTTGCCATCAAATGTTCATGTTCTTGGTTCAAGTTTTAGGCCTCATAATCTACAGAATAGCATGGGTGGTGGTGTATTTCATCCCTTGAGTGCAAGAAGGCTTTGCAATGCTAAAGGGACAAATTCATCAATTTTTTCAACTTGGGTAAAATATCAGACATAAACCATTTAATTTTTATTTTTTTTTAAGTTTAAATTGATTATAAAAAGAGAGCATGCGGCAGCCAAAAAGACCATGCGGGAGGGCCTGAGAAACAGATTTTTTATTTTTTTAGGCCTAATCATAACAATACATAAGAGCATGGTGAAGCTTTCAAAAGTCAATTTCATTCAACATCATGAAAATGATTCAATTCGAGTACCGTTGATTCAGAAAATTTTGAATCATTGAAGGATACTTAAAATCTTACCAAGTGTCACCTCTTGAACTCCTCTTCTACCATCAGGAAGGGAGACCTGATGGTGGTAGAGAAGTTCAAGGAGATTCCACTGTTGAAACTACTTTGATTCTGTATGTTTTCTGAAATAATTCACTTTCTGGCTGATTTGATCAAACAAGTCACAACTGAATACAGTATATGACCCATTGCTGAAACAGGTGCATAATCTGATTGCTGTACATATTTTGTTATTAAAAATTTGATTTTCTGTTTAATTGAAATGACTCATTGACATTCTCATCATATTCTGTACTCTCCTCAAGTAATAGGTGAAATATTGAACACTGGTATACAGCTGACTCATCCGAGCTCATTTTTCGAGCTCAATTTTTGAGCTCATTCTTTGATGCTACTGCCCATGCACGTCCAATCAGTCCATCAAATTTTGATGTTTTGTTTTGTAGAATGTAAGTCTTCCCTTCTCTACTTCTTTCTTTATCTTTACTACTTTATCATCTTTATTTATCTTCCTTTTGTATCTTCTCCTCAGCCATACCAGCCGTTAGCATTGCACAAAATCCAAAAACTTTTCCAATTAATTTGTATATGTATACAGCTCCGCGTATCTTGTGTCCTGGGCCATTGCTGTCACGCAGCAAATAACCTCAGTAAATTATGGAGGACAAAATAACACTAGATAATATTCAATTACTCGAAAAGTTTGACTTCACAGCGCTATTTAACAATAGTGCAGATGATGAAACAAGAGAGTATATCACCTTTTAACATTCAACACTCTTATTGTAAGTACTTCAATCCTCAAAACTTTAAAAATTCGTCTGTGCAAAATAACTCGTTGAGTTTATTCAACATCAATTGTAGAAGTCTGAACGCCAACTGGGACTCTTTTGTAAGTTTACTTAAGGACTTACAACCCACAGTTAACAAATTTGATGTTATAGGCCTAACTGAGGTTTTCATTATACACCCGGATGTTGATTATAAGCTCAGTGGGTATCACAGGCTCTTATTTAAAACACGCCCATCTGGTGATGACGGTTGAGGTGGTGTTGGACTCTATGTTAAAGAACACATAGCGTTTCAGATACGTGAAGATCTAACAGTTTTTATCCCACATGTATTGGAATCATTGTTTATTGAAATATTTAGCAACACAAAGAATCCATGTGTTATTGGAATTATATACCGCCCCAACACTGCTCCTAGAGCGAATTTGAATCATTTTACAAATGAAATATCTGAACTTCTGAATAAACTCAATGTTGGCAACACAAAAGCCATCTTAATGGGTGATTTTAACATTGACTTACTGAAGTACGAGGAACATGATAAAACAAGAACTTTTGTTGATACCATGTTTAACGGAGGGTTCCTTCCTGTAATAACGAAACCAACGCGAGTAACTGAATACTCAGCGACAATAATTGATCACGTTTACACGAATGCGTTATCATCAAATCATGAAGTTGGTATTATTATTACAGATATGTCAGATCATTTTGGCACATTCTATACAGAACATGCGTTTAAAGTAGACCAGGTATCACAAACTGCTAACAAACGGTATTTTGGACCGAGGAATATTAATTCATTCAAAACTCTACTTGCTAATTCCAATTTCGAGTCTGTACTTGAGACCTCCTGCCCCAATACTGCATACAAAGTATTTATGAACATTTTGATGAGCATCTATGAAAGCGCATTTCCATTAAAAAAGACTAGTGTCCCTCCTAAGGTAATTAAGCACGAGGCCTGGATGACAAATGGCCTATTGCAGTCATCCTTGAATAAGAATAAATTATATCACAAAAAACTAAAATTTCCCACTGATCTTAATATTAATAAATATAAGCAATACTGTAGTTTATTCAATAAAATTAAACGTGCAGCCAAAGCTAAATTCTACAAAGACGTATTATATGACAACAGAAACAATATGAGAAAAACCTGGGAAATTCTCCGAAATGCTATCAAAAGATCTAACAGTCCAAAAATGTTTCCCACAGAAATTACAGTTAATGGTAAACAAGAATCAAACCAAAACGATATAGCTAATCATTTTAAATACTTTTCGAAAATTGGTAAGACAATTAATGATAGTATAGGTAGTACATCGAAACATTTCTCTGACTTTCTGCTTGGTAGTAATTCTGATAACTTTTTCATTACTCCAACGACTGAAGAAGAAGTGATATTCACCATAAAATCAATGAAAGGAAAAGTAAGCAGAGACTGCAATGACATCTCTTCTAAATTAATTAAAACGGTAATAAATGAGATAGCCCAGCCATTGACCCATATTATAAATGCTTCTTTCATGAATGGAATGGTTCCCGATGAAATGAAAATAGCTAAAGTTGTGCCGCTTTACAAAACTGGTGATCCTCAAAAAGTTGAAAATTACAGGCCGATAAGTATACTTCCAATACTGTCAAAGGTCCTCGAAAGACTCATGTTCAAAAGACTCTATAGTTTTTTAACGAAATATAATCTATTATATCAACATCAATATGGTTTTCGCAAGAAGCACTCAACTTTCCATCCCATGTTACATTTTCTTAATTATATTGCAACAAATCACGATAAACGTAACAAAAACTCCACACTGTCGCTATTCTTAGATTTTTCAAAAGCATTCGATACTGTTAACCATGACATCTTATTACAAAAACTTGAGTTTTATGGGATAAGAGGCATGGTGAACTCATGGTTTCGCAGTTATCTACAGGGGCGGGTTCAATTTGTGGCGCTAAATGATACTGAATCTGATAAGGAAGACACCTTGAGTGGGGTTCCTCAAGGATCTGTACTAGGCCCTCAGCTATTTTTAGTTTACATCAATGATATCAGTAATTGCACAATATTAAATGTCCTTTCATTCGCCAATGACACAAATGGATATAAGTCAAACAGTAGCAGTGAACTTTTGTATAACGATTTTAACCGAGAAATTGTGAAGTTGGGTGAATGGTGTAAAGCAAATAAAATTTCGCTAAATGCTAAAAAAACTAAATATATATTGTTTAACCCATCCAGACATAATGATAATTATATAATAGATTTGTTGATGAACAACAGACATTTGGAGCGAGTTACAAATTCGACTCTTCAAGGTAACGAAAAAGCTGTGAAGTTTTTAGGAGTTTATTTTGATGAAAATTTGAGCTTTGGTCAACACATTTCGCACATTACCTCAAAAATATCCAGAGCATTATATGCTATTTGCAGAGTAAAAAGAATACTTCCCCACGATGCTTTGAAGTCGTTATTTTTTTCACTTGTGCATAGCCATTTACTGTACTGCATTCAAGTATGGGGCCATGGTAATGGTACAAATAAACTTTTCCTCCTACAAAAGCGCGCATTACGGATAATTAACAACAAAAAATTTAATTCTCATACGGATCCATTGTTTAGGAATGAAGGGATATTAAAATTCAAGGACTTGTACAAACAACATGTTTTGTTATTTATGTACGATTGGTACAATGGTAATTTACCAATAAGCTTTGAAAATTTTTTCGAGACAAATCTCAATCGAACTGGTATGGTCACAAGGCAATTGGGTCAAGTGTTAAGAGGTATACCTAGGACAACATTTACTCAACGGTTACCACTACATTCGTTTCCTAAGTTATGGAACAGTTTAAGTAACGAAATAAAAGATGTTAGACCGCGATCAGTATTTAAGAAATTAATTACTCAGTTATCAATAATTCCTATTCATCTTCAGTACGATGCCTTAACACCGGTTGCGTTGAATGTAGCCACTTGCCCCTGTAATTAATTAATTAGTAACTGAAACACCTAGAGTCGTACTTGGGATTTAATTATAAAATTTGGAAGATGTCATAATAACACTTCCAGCTGATAAATTTCTCAAAGGTTCGTTTTTAAACCTATTGTGTACACAGTTTTTAACTATGGCCAGTATCTATGGGAAAGTTAAAATTTAAAAATGGTCCGGGACACAGTTACGTGGGACATGAATACACGGAGCTGGTGTAGTTAAAAAACCTTATATAGCTATATGTGTACAAACAATATTTTTTGGCACGCACTGCAACTATTCCCGAATAATATTATACTGCTGAGCTTCCATCTTCTATCTTTCTTCTGTATCTATTTACTTTTTGCTTTTGTTTTGTTTTTTCTCTTTCTTTTTTTCTCCTTTTCCCTTATGTTACATTTCTTTTTCTTTCTTATTCGGGGGAAACAGGTAGACAGCCAATCTGGCTATGTTTCCTCCTTACGACATCCATATATTCAGTCCTTATCTCATGATTTTGTACAATATATTTCTGTATTAATACCATTTTATACTCATATTTGTACAACTTTGTATTATGTATAATGTCGATAAATAAATCACTCCAATCTACAATTGTTGGAGTGGCGAGAATCAATTCTAAATCCTCTGCCTGATTCGATTTGGGATTTGAATCGATCCCTAATTGAGGTGTGCAGGGCCCAACAATATATGTACGTGACCACTAAAAGCTTCAACCTCCTCCCCACCCCTAACAATCTTAATGTTGACCTCCCAGTTTAATCCTTTACCCAACACAGATAATATCAAAATTCATTATTTTTAAATATTATTTTTTCTAATTTTTCAAAACATTTCAACAAAACCATATCATGTGACCCCCTCCTTGGAATTGGCCTGTCGAGTTGACCTCAACCAATGAGGGTTAAAATGATATGGTTTTGTTAGAAACTTTTGAAAAATAATATTTTTTCAATTGCTGGATTTGTATTCTACGTGGACAGAGGTAGTCAATTCTTCGAGTAAAGGGTTCATACAGAGGTCCATTAGCTAAAACTAAAGGTTGTGCTCCATTTTTTAACCCATTATTTATTTATTTATTTTTTAGGATTTTAATGACACATTAACAGCAAGGTCATATCGTGTCGGTGACAGTTTTACGGGTGGAGGAAGCCGGAGTACCCAGAAAGAACCCCCAAGCAACGATGAGCAGCTGCCAGCTCCCCAACAACGTAACTCTGCACTGTAGCACAGGCAGGGTTAGATTGGTTGAAGACATGTGCACCATCGAGGTGTAGTATGCCTTACACGGCATCATCATGCCCCCATGTGGACAATCAGGGTGAAGTACCTGGCCCAAGGGCATAACGCGGGAGTCCAAATCGATAGCTCAGACGGCCACCCATCCAAGGACAAACTGGGCTCAACATTGCTTAACTTTGGTGATCTGACGAGAACCGGTTACCGCAATGCCACCGTGCCCCCTTTTTACTCTTTACTCAATGTAATGTTATTATGTGACCAGTGCTATACAGTGTAACCCTGTTAACTGAGTAGCTACTTTGCCTGTGAAAATTATTCAATTAACAGAAATATTCAATTAACAGTAATTTAGTTATTTTCCTGCATTCTAGAGATAAACTGAGCATTTTTCTATTATGTCTTGTTTAACAAAGCTCATGGAGCCCTGCCAAACAAGATAGAATAGAATAAATGTCTGTATTGGATGTACTGGGGCCAAAAAGGTCTATTAACAAGGGGACTTTAGTGATTGTCAAGATAATTTCTCGACATATTGCAAGATTTTTTAATCAATTAACAGGAGTATACTCTACAACCCATATGCAATTAACAGGTCAAATTTGTTCTGAAGGTATGGGAAATGGTTTTGTGTTTGGAAGTTCTATTCAATTAACAGGGAGATACAGTTAAGAGATATTCAATTCAGTGGGCTCAACACAAATTATCACTGAAATTATAATTTTTCTCTCCAAGACAAAGCATGCATGTACAGGGATGAACAAATTGAAAATTTAAGATAATCCCACAAAGGTTAAGCCCCCAAAAATTTGCATAACCCTTTTCAGCCATGATAACTGCAATCCCATTATGCACTCATTTGTCTGGTTTTATTTAACTAGGAGGGTGCTGATTTATTTTTGTTTATCATAATTTGTTCACTTGACTTGTTACAATTTATGAGAAAATGCCTAGAGGCCCACTCCAATAACCCGTGGCAAGGCAAATCCATAAGATAATATGAAGAACATCCACAAAATATGGAGTTTTCAAGTTGCAGCACCTGCACTTCAGAATAACAAGAGACCCCAAGGGGCATTAATCTCTCAAACTGTTCAAAGAAGGAGTTAAGGTCACATTCAGGACCCAAATGTTAACCCTTTACCCAATGCAGACAATATCAAAATTTATCATTCAACTATAATTTTTTCATTTTTTTCAAAAAAAATTCAACAAAACCATATTATGTGACCCTTTGTTGGAACGAGCTCAAGCTCGTTCCAACAAGGGGTCACATGATATGGTTTTGTTGAATTTTTTTGAAAAATAAGATTTTTTCAACTGCTGAATTTGAATATTACGCGGGCGGATATGGGCAATCCGTTGGGTAAACGGTTAATATAGTTAATCTATTTTAGCTACAGTCAGTTGAGTGAATTTTTGTCTTGTTGCGTAAAATCACTTGAACATCTTCTAAACACATTTTGAAGAAACGGGGAAAAAAATTCTCCCAGTGCACTCCCTCCCCACTCCCCCCACGAAGTGAAAATTTGGGATCCCAGAGGGATCCCAAATATGACCAGGGCACTTGGTTTGAACAAACTGGAATCTGAACCTCCTAAGGTTCCTGCAAATATCAAAAGATTCTGACTGATGGATCTGAAGAAAAAAATATTCCTCAGGTTACACTAAGTTAACATTTGGGCTCCCACAGTGAGCCCAAGTATGAATACAGGGACTTAATTTGGACAAACTTCATGCTGACCCTGGTAAAGTATACAGGGAGCCCAAATATGAACCCAGAGACTTGGCTTGAACAAACTTGATTCACACCTCTCAAAGGATGCTATATACCAAATATCAAAACATTCGGACTGCTGGATCTGAAGAAGAAGATTTTTAAAGAATATTCCTCATACTACACTAATTTAAACATTTGGGCTCCCATAGAGAGCCCAAATATAGACCGAGGGATCTGATTTCAATAAACATGTGAAACAATCTTCCAAAGATGTTATATGTGAAATTTGAAAGCATTTGGAACAGTGGTTAAATGTTTTCCCCATTACCCACAGACCCAGTGTTAAAAAATGCTGACTCAGCATTTTTTCAAAGTCCCAAAAAAGTACCCTATGATACAACCGATAGCAATTTTTTTGGACCATTTCATTCTGTTGGTCATAAGGAAGCTTCACACCAATTAAGAATTCTCAGTGTTGTGAAGTTTTGGAGATATGGGAGTTTGTAATTTTTTCTATTTTTAGCTCCTGTGGTTCCCAAGGAGCAGTTTGAAAACATCTGTTGGCATAAATTAAGTACTTATGACCCATTAATACTTCATATCAAATTTGGTTCAAATTGGCCTTGCGGTTTGGAAAATAGAAATTTTGGGTGGGCAAAAATTCTTGCCCCTCCCGTAACGACAAATATTGCCCCTCAAACTTCTCTTGAACAAACTTGAGTCTGCACCTCAAAAGAAAGCTGTATACCAAATATCAAGTCTCTGCTTCAGCTGGTTCATGAAAAAAAATATTTTTTTTAAAAATCGGGGCATTTTGGCCCCACCCCCTCCTCAATATGAGCAGAAACCCAATTGGAAGAAAATCCAAAATGCCTCTACATAACCACTACCATGTGAAATTTCATTAAAATGTGGCCAGTGGTTTGGAAGAAAAAGACCCAAACACCACATTCACGATGGACGACGAACAAAAAGTGATCAGAATAGCACACCATGACTTTCAGACATGTAAGCTAACAATGCAAACCATAGACACAGAACTATTTGCAAGCTGTGCAATCAATTCAAAAATTTCCGAGTAACTGAAATCCACCCCACCCACCCCCACCAAAAAAGCATATACATGTAACTGCTAACTTGATATTTGACCTTGAATCATTACTGTTCTAAAATTGTGATGGAAAAATTAACCAGAGCATTTCTTGGTTTTGTTTCTCCGGTAACTTGATATTTTGTTTTGAGGTTGTCATGTTTTGGGACTGACCTTAAATATGCTTCAAAATTAATGTATTACTTCATATTCTTCTGGAGCACTTTCACCTGATAAGGGAGTGAGCTGGTAATTATTGGGAGCCCTTGAAATGGACACTCCATAAAAAATCTTGTCACTTAAGACTCATATTTGGGCTTTATGCTGGTGTGAAGGTGCTGCAACTTAAAGGCTTTATGTTAAGTAATGTACTTTGTTTTTTTCAAAGAGAAATTATATCATCGGTGTGGATCTGACTTGTTACAGTTTTCTGGAAGAGTACGTTGAGGCGACAGAACCTTGAGGCACTCTCCCATAAATTGTAACAAGGCAAAACACACAAACAAAATTTGCCAATCAACAATAATTTAGTACTCCATCAGTTACGAAGTAAATCTGGTTTCTAGATTTCAAATAGAAGCACCAACTCTGGCTTTCATTTTTAATTACTCAGGTTGGTCCCTGATCTTGAGCAATTACTTTTTCAAATCAATGAGAGGGGGGGGGGAGGTTATTTGAATTTTTTTTTTTTCGATAAGTAAAATATATTGTCACTAATAAAGACCTTAAAGAAATATTTTAATTTTTGTAAATGGAAGCTACAATGTGTAAATTTGTGGCAGTCGGAACTATTTCCCACAATGAGTGACTCTATTTGATATCAACAAAGAATGAAATAATACACAAAACTCTCTTACCAGTTTGTAGCAGAACACATCATTCCAAAACCATATTACCAGTGCAAGATGGAGAGAGGAGGGGGTAATTAATTTACAGTTTATAAAATATTGTATATCCCAGACATGACCCCATTGCCCACGTGGGGGCACAGTGATGCTGTGTTCTAAGGCGTACTGCATGTCGATCGAGCACCTGTCTTCAACCAATGCTAACCCTGCTTGTGGAGTTAGTATGTTAGGGAGCTGACAGTTGCTCGGTTGTTCTCTCCGGGTACTCCGGCTTCCTCCACCTGTAAAACTGTCGTGGTCATGATTAGCCATTGTGCAAAAATATGTGACCTTAAAAACACCAATAAATAAATAAATCCCAGACAATATCTTCCCCAAGTTATGCCGAATAAAGAAAAATCTTTGGATCTTGAGCAATTACTTTTTTCAAATCAATGAGTGTGCAGTGATTTTTTTTTTTCACTTTAATTTTTTTTGTTCTATAAGTGGTAGAGTGCTAATACAGTTTTTGTCAGAAAGAGCAGGTTCATGTGTTTATGACTTGTTAACATTTATAGGAGCATATCTGTACTCTACCATATTATTTATTTATTTATTGGTGTTTAAGGTCACATACTTATGCACAATGGCTAATCGTGACCGTGACAGTTTTACGGGTGGAGGAAGCCGGAGTACCCGGAGAGAACCACCGAGCAACGACGAGCAGCTGTCAACTCTCCAACATCGTAACTCTGAACTCTGCACCGCAGCACAGGCAGGGTTAGATTGGTTGAAGACATGCGCACCATCGACGTGCAGTACGCCTCAGTACACAGCGTCATCGTGCCCCCATGTAGGCAATCGGGGTGAAGTGTCTTGCTGTACTCTACCATAAATTATTAAAAGGCAAATCTGCACAGGCTAAATAATTTCATTTCACAGGTAATATTAAACATATTTTCAGAATCGATACCTGCACCTCCGAAAAAGGCCCAAATTTGGTATAAAACACTCAACCTGTTATAAATAAATATAAAGAACATTTGTGTTCAGTTGCACTTATGAATCTTTTCCAACAAAAAAATACCTTTCACATATTTGCGTTATTTTCTGCAGAACAGAGCCAGCTGAATGTTTACAAAAGAAATTGAATGAAAAGATGCAGTATCTTGATTGTGCTTTGCTGAAAACATGTGCAAAGGTTTACCCCCATTAGTCAGACACCCAATTGTCATACACCCCAGCTGGCAGACAGGTAATTAGGGATTAGCTGAAGTTAAAATAGATGATTACCTATTGTTATAAATGGAACAACCCAGATGTATACAATCCGAATAAAATTTAGTTTCAACATTTTGTTTGGTACATATATTGTGTAATAACACTGATAATTTTGATCTAAAATTTGAAAATAATTTTTTTATTCCAAACAGTTTGCTGTTGTTTTTTTCATTTTCTTGTAAAATTGATGTTTGACTATTTATTGATAACTAATCAAAATTAAAGAACCGCATATAAGTTTTGTAAAAACAGAAATCTTTTTGAAATAATTTTCTTTTTCAAATGTTTTGCTGTTGGTTACATTGTAACAACGATGCTTGTCTATATATAGTTGAATGCACCCAACAATAGGCATAACCATTCACTCATTCAACAATAGGCATCAAAATGGCAAGTTTACAGTGAGTAGAATACATCACTTACAATAATAAGGCTGTACGGAAGACCTGTATCCACAGGAGATGTATATCAAAGAACTGTTTTGAACATTTTTTTGCCATCATAATATTGTACCTTTGTTTATGATGTGTTCCTCACATTTTTCATTTTGTTAATATTTGTTTCATTTTTTTTTTATAAAACATGGTTTTCCATTTATTTACGTTAAAAATGAGTTATCATGAATTTTTATTTATTCACTATAAAACAAGTCTAAATATTTTCTTTATTGTTCTTCAGATTTTTCATTTTATTGTTTTTTCTGTTTATTTAACAAAAAAAACTATTTGTATGATTATTCATGTCTAGAAATTTTTTCTTGTATTTCATATTTTTCTTTTTATTGTGATTTATTTCCCATTTATTTTCTTTGTTTCATACAATATGATTTTCTGTTTAATTATCACAAAAAAAACTATTTATGTGTGAGATTATTCCTGTAATTGTCACATATTTCATAATTTTATTGTCATTTATTTTCTATTTATTTTCTGTTTATTTCTAAAACACACTGGTGAAGAAATAAATCACTAAAAGTTAATTGTTTCTTTTCTGCCTGACTTATTGGAATATCCCACTTTATTCTGAAGGTTATAAGTAAGGGATTAGCTGTTCAAACAACCCAATAATCTGTGATTATAAACTGTCTGACAACTGGGGTGTTTGACTAATGGGGGGATACCATGCAAATAATTATACAGCAATCAAAGAAATTGAAAGAATTAAAATTTTAAAGTTTCATGATTTGATTTTCTAATTTTGGAAGACAACACAGACTAACAAAAATGTTCAATGAGAGGGGGAGGGGAGTCAATTTCAATGAGAGATTTCCTGAGTACCAAAACTTTCTTTTGGCCTTACTTCTAAGAAAAAGACCACAAAAGTTTATAAAATTTTACAACACTAGTGTTTTATCAGCAAGCCTTCGCCTTTTAATGGAAGATATACCAATATATTCGTGGGCTCTAGAAGTTTATGTAATGAACAGAACTGTTGTCATAAACTTTAAACCGTATTCTTGCTGAGAAATGACTGAACTCGAATTACAAAAAAAAAAAATGATCAGATTTTTTCAGTATCTAAAATTTAACACCCAGATATTTTGAAGACACTTTTAGAAAGTGTTTTTGAAACTAACAAGTATTAATATATCAAATGTTAAAATTCTAGTGAATGTTTTCTTAAAATGTTGAAAAGATGTGAATAGGTACTGATTTATGAATTCATTTTGTCTGTAATTCCTCTGATTCCAGCCAACAGAGAACTATTTTTCAGATGGTTGGAATGTTTGAAAATCAAAGGAAATTTTTCTTCTATAATGCAATCAAAAAACACACCAATTTATATATAGAATAAATAGGTACTAGGATCAGTAATCAGATTTAAACCATGAGTAGGATAAGGATTATAACCACCTGGCTTACTGAGTGGTTAAAGCCGTATTCTATGAGTGGTTTAAATCTGATTATTGGCCTTAGTACCTAATTGTTTTATTTATACCATGCTCTTAATAAATAATCGACTTTGTCACTAAAAATGGAGAAAAAAAGACACTTTCCATTGCAAGCATATGGGTTTGTTTTGTTTACATCTGCGCCGGTGGGCAGTACTACCGGCAGTACGTGAATGTGTGATTGACAGCTAGACACATCATCAAAGTTGATTGAATTTACCTTGCTTTTTGAGTCAAATTATTATTAACAATTCTTAATTTATTTGAAATATTTAATTGTAGGTATTTTAAACTTAATAAGTCATTTCCCCTAGTAGATAGTACCGCAAAATGCATGTTTCAATGAAACTCAGGAAGTGTGAATGTATCGAAGTTGGCAAATTGCGTCATGCCAAAGGTCAAGTTGGATGAACTTCCCACTGCAGGTGTAAATTTTTTTTAACTGTAGTAGAAGCTTTACACCAGTAGTGGGGTTAAAAGCTAAAATTTAACATACAGGCTTTTCACAGGTAGTAACATAGGCGAGTATGGTATAAACACCAATTTATATTGGTTTCACATTGCTCATTGAGCTCTGACAAAGGAGATTAAATTTGTTAAATTCCCTCAGTTGCATTATAGGAAACATCAACTGCTTCAACATCAAAGTGAGAGGTCGGCGATTTGAATAAGACCAGTGGTAACTGCACCTTGGGCAACAGACTTAATCCCTATTGTTCACTTGGGGACAGGATGGCACTGTATTAAGGTGTACTGCTAGTCGTTGGTGCACTTGCCTGTATGAAGTTTGTACATCTGTAAGTCTGACAAATGCTCACTGCTGCTTGGTGGGTTTTTTCCGGCTACCCCATCTGTAAAATTGCCTGGCATGAGATAACCTTGGCTGTTGAAAGTTTCATTAAACCCCAAGAATAAAACCAGTAAGTGATGATTTGCCATGACACAACCAAAGGCCATTTTTGGTCATTCATTTCTGCTGGTCCAAGGAAAGATTTCTAGGCCAAAACAAAGCTCTGTTCTGTGAAGTCTCAAAAATTGTCTGTATGAAATTGTTTTGGTTCTTAACTCCTGTGGTTCTCTCTATCCCCCCCCCCCCACCCCCCCAAAAAAAGAAAAAAAATAAATTAGGCATAAATCAAGTACTTATGACGCAGTTATACTACATGACAAATTGGGTTCAAATCAGCCCATTGGTCCTGGAAATAGAAATTTTGAGTGGAGCCCAAATTTTGACCTACTGAGTTCCTTTGAAAAAAAGTGGACCTGCACCACCAAAGTAAGTTCCATACCAGAACTCTTAGTATTATTGCAAGTGGATTATGAGAAGATGATTTTTAAAGCATTTTAGGCTTATGGAGCATTAAGGGGACAATAACTTTTTGGGGAAAAAAACAGAAGAGTAAACTCCACCAAGATGTTTTGTACCAAATTAGTTTAGACTTGGCCCAAAGGTTTTAAAGAAGAATACTTAGTTGATGGAGCACATGAAAGATAATGACTCAGCATTTTCCAATTTGCCAACAGTGTTAACATGGGCATCCATCCCCATACGGCACCCCATGACAAAATCGATAGCAATATTTTTGGTCCATCTGATTTCGCTGGTTCTATTAGGAAGCTTCATGCTGAAAAACAATATTCTGGTTTGTGCAGTTTTCTGAAATATGAGCATTTGAATTGTTTCTATTTTTAGCTCCTGGGGTTCCCATGGGGCAGTGAAACAAGATTTTTGAGCATAAATCAAATAGTTATGATAGTTATGACCCACTTATACTACAGGCCAAATTTGGTTCAAACCAGCCCAACGGTTCATGAAATGGAAATTTTGGGTAGAGCCCAAGATGGGCATGCTACCACAGAGAGCCAAATATTGACCTACCAACTTGCCTTGAACAAATTACAATCTCCACCACCAAAGGAAGTTTCATACCAAATGTCAAAGCATTCTCTGTGGTAGTTCATGAAAAGAACATTTTAAATATTTTAAGGCTGTTGAGCCATTAACCCCAGCCATAAGGGGAGTAGCAACTTTTGGGGAAAATAATCAGAAGAGAATACTCCACTCAGATATTTTGTATGGTACCAAGTAAGTTTAGATTTGGCCCAAAGGTTCTGAAGAATTCTCAGTTAATGCAGCACAAGGGAGATGGTGACTCAGCATTTTCCCATTGCCAACAGCATTAAAATGGACCTCCACTTTCATCTATCCGATTCCACTGGTCCTTAGGAAGCAACATACCAAAA
This sequence comes from Pictodentalium vernedei, assembly GCA_031216915.1. NCBI lineage: Eukaryota > Metazoa > Mollusca > Scaphopoda > Dentaliida > Dentaliidae > Pictodentalium > Pictodentalium vernedei. Next base: position 215,285,226 of record CM062295.1, on the reverse strand, counting down.
AAACAATATTCTGGTCTGTGCAGTTTTTACACAGGCGCGTTTGATTTTTGGGGATTTTTACTGGGGTTCCCACGGAGCATTAAAAAAAATTTTCAAGCATCAATCAAATACTTATAACCCAATTATACTATAGTCTGTTAGACAAATTTTGTTCGAATCAGCTCATCGGTTGGTGAAATACAAAATTTCTGGTGGAGCTCAACATGAGCATGCTCCCACAGAGTCCAAATATTGACCTACCAACTTGCCTTGAACAAACTCCTATCTTCACCACCAAAGGAAGTTCCATACCAAATATCAAGGCATTCTTTGTGGTGGTTCATGAGATTGAGAAGATTTTAAAAGATGTTTTTTTTTGTTTTTTGGGGGCATTAACCCCAGCCCAAAGATGGCAGCAGCTTCATGTGAACAAGCAGAAAGGGTATAGACTTACTCCAAAGATGGTCTGTGCCAAACATTAAATTAATGAAGTTGGCCCAGCGGTTTTAAAGAGGTTGATGGAGTACCTGGGAGTACAAGAAAGATGATGACTCAGCGTTTTCCCATTGCCAACAGTGTTAAAATGGGCATTCCCATATGGCACCCCATCAGAAAACCGATAGCAACTTTTTTGGTCCATCGATAAATAATTTGTGTACAAGTTACAACATTAAAATTTGGACACACGTCAGAAATATACGAAACAAAATTACTACCGAAGTTTACGGGTGAAACTTCTAATTCCGGACTCAACGAGAGAGAAGAAGAAGATGAGAGAGAGAGAGATGTTTTAGTAACTTTTACCAAGAAATCGAATTTCTCAAACTGCGGTACGGGTAGGAGTCCATTTTTAAAAAATCGACATCCAAGCAAACATCTTTTTAACTTCAAACTTGGAATGTACGGAAACGGAAGTACAGAAGCCCATTAGCGCAAAGGCGAAAATATTTTAGGGAAATTTTGTTGCGTGATTACGAGATACGTCGTTGCTCGGTGGTTCTCTCCGAGTACTCAGGCTTCCTCAACCCGTAAAACCGTCACGGTCATGATTAACCACTGTACACAAGTATGTGACCATAAACACCAATAAATAAATGAATATTACGAGATAGTATTGAGTTATAACGAGATAATTATTGCGTGCGTTATTACGAGATAGTATTGCGTGTGTTATTACGAGATAGTATTGCGTTATTACGAGATATTATTGCGTTATAACGAGATAGTATTGCGTTATTTAATAAATATAGCATGGCTTTAAGTTGACCATGCCAAAATAGTGATCCTCGAGGAGAGGATAGTCCCGACGCGTTGCGGAGGGACTATTCTCTCCTCGAGGGCCACTATTTTGGCATAGTCAACGAAAAGTCATGCTATATTTATTATATTAGATGTGTGTGTGTGTGGGGGGGGGGGGGGGGGTTCTTCGTCGGTCATATATGCAAGATAATATTCTTATTCACAGCCAAAGAGAAAAGAAAATGGTTCAGGGTTTAAACAGGTAAACTAAGTTAATTCTGCCACTCATAGTTCTGGGATAGAGAGGTAGAGAACCAAAACCCAAAGAAACACAATACCATTATTCCATTAACCCCCTCCCCGCCCCAACACTACTACAAACATCACTTTCGATACACATATTTTTATTTCTCCAAACGAAATGCAATAATGTATATGGAACGAGATGTCTTGTAAAGTATTTACGCTTCAATGGAATTTTCTAAGCGAATTCGAATGTTACTATTTATAACCGTGCACTATTACCGTGCACTGTTCTTTTTTTCAAAAAGGATAGTACGTCTGTGCGATTTCGCTGACGAACTATTGGAAAATAGGGTGTTTCTGTTCAACCACGGTCGTCATATATGCAAGATAATATTCTTATTCACAGCCAAAGAGAAAAGAAAATGGTTCAGGGTTTAAACAGGTAAACTAAGTTAATTCTGCCACTCATAGTTCTGGGATAGAGAGGTAGAGAACCAAAACCCAAAGAAACACAATACCATTATTCCATTAACCCCTCCCCGCCCCAACACTACTACAAACATCACTTTCGATACACATATTTTTATTTCTCCAAACGAAATGTAATAATGTATATGGAACGAGATGTCTTGTAAAGTATTTACGCTTCAATGGAATTTTCTAAGCGAATTCGAATGTTACTATTTATAACCGTGCACTATTACCGTGCACTATTCTTTTTTCAAAAATGATAGTACGTCTGTGCGATTTCGCTGACGAACTATTGGAAAATAGGGTGTTTCTGTTCAACCAATCAGAACTCGGCATCTAATATTGCGAGATATTATTGCGTTATAACGAGATATTGCGTTATAATGAGATAATTATTGCGTTATAACGAGATATTATTGTGTTATATAACGAGATAACATTGCGTTATAACCAGATATTATTGCGTTATTACGAGATAACATTGCGTTACTCATTAGCACACAGGTGAAAATATTTTAGGGAAATTGTATTACGTTATTACGAGATAATATTGCGTTATAACGAGATAATTATTGCGTTATAACGAAACAGTATTGCGTTATTACGAGATATTATTGCGTTATATAACGAGATATTATCGCGTTATAACGAGATAATTATTGCGTTATAGCGAGATATATATTATTGCGTTATATAATGAGATAACATTGCGTTATAACAAGATATTATTGCATTATAACGAGATATTATTGCGTTATTACGAGATAACATTGCGTTATAACGAGATATTATTGCGTTATAACGAGATAGTATTGCGTTATTACGAGATATTATTGCGTTATATAACGAGATAGTATTACGTTATAACGAGATACTTATTGCGTGGTTTTGATATTATTAGAAGAGATCGTCCCGTCCAAAAAGGTGGCGGCGTCGCTCTGCTAATAAGACAGGAGATTAAATACAAAACAATACTGTGCGACCACCTCAATGCTGAAGTGATTGCAGCTGAAATTGAACTTGACCACAAACACGTAGCCATCATATCATATTATACCAAACCGCAAGTAACAGTAGACAGTAAAGTATTTGAATTCTTTACCAAAAAATGCAAGCACTGCATATTCTTGGGTGATTTCAATTCCAAACACCAGGTATTCGGTTTTCATAAGACTGAGCCTAATGGTGACGCCTTTTTCAACATCATTGAAGAACACGATCTATTCGTTGTAAATAACGATCAAAGACGTAACATACATAAGCAAAGGAACAACCCACTCCATCTATCAGATATCATAGACTTGATTATCACCAGCAAATCACTAACCAACCAAATGCAAAACATATTTGTAGGGGATGATGAGCTAGGCAGTGAACACCTGCCAGTTCACGCCACTTTGAAATGTAATACTGGTCCTCCCGTGAACAGGAGGAACCTATCAAAATTGACTGGAACCTTTTCAGAAACATTATCGAAGTAAAAATAAAGGCAAATGATCCTTTAAATGCTCATGATCTAGAAAAAGCCTGCACCCATCTTAGCGAGGTTATCAACAGTACACACACTAGATGACATTTGTCCCAAGCAAACATAAAGACGCGGATAAACAGAATAACCCAAACAACTCTTCAAATAATTGAACAAAAAAGAAAAGCCTTCCGGGCTTACCAATCAGAGAATGATCAAATAAAAAGAGAAGAACTTGAAACCGCGTATAATCGCCTACACGGAGAAGTAAAAAAGACCATAGCTAACGACAATCGCATGCGATGGGAAAAATCAACAGAAAACCTAAATGGGCTGGGAGAACCTAAGAAGTTCTGGGTTACATTTAAAACTCTTACTGGCCAAAAGAGCAAAAGTGCCAGTAATAATGCGCTGAAGACTAGCGACGGACCTATGGCCATGGACGACAAGGCAAAAGCGCTGCTTTTGCCGAACTTCTAAAGAAAGCGCATCGTCCGCAAAAATGGAACAGATATGGCAACGATTTTAAGGTAAAAGTAAATAAATTTGTCCAAGATAACAACTCAATTTTCAATGAACCGAACTTCGACCAAAGGCATGAAGACGGGGACGACCATGAATTAACCGAACCAATAAGCGTAGAAGAGGTCATGGGTATAATTAGAAAGTGCAAGTCATCTTCGTCCTGGAGAAGACGAAGTCTCTTACAAATTAATGAAACAGTACCACAACATCTTCTACTGTGGACTTACCCAACTCCTAAACAGCTGTCTCCCCTATGGGTACTTCCCAAAATGCTGGAAAGTGGCCACATGAGTCATGATACCTAAACCCGACAAAGACCTTACCATCCCTTCTAACTACCGCCCAATTAGCATGCTTAGCTGTGTTGGAACAAATATTTGAGCGGATTCTCACTATGAGACTTCGCTGCTATAACTCGAATCAATCAACTGTTTCAACAAATGGCAAAGAGCGTATAGGAGTCAGAAAGAGGTAATCGAACACGTATATAGACTGGTCGATTATATGAAAACACATTTAGTGAAAACGAACTCGGGACAGCGTTTTTCTTGGATGTAAAAAAAGCGTTCGACTCGGTATGGCACAATGGCATGAGATATAAACTAGCGAAAATGGGATTACCCATTAAAATTCTGAGGATCATATCATCATTTCTAACTGACCGAAAAATCAAGATGAGGGTTAATCGCGAGGCGCCAGAGGAAGTAATACTCGAAGCGGTAACACCACAAGGGTCGGTTCTAAGCCCGCTACTTTCCATAATATATGTGAATGACATAGAAAAAGTAGGGAAAACTGTGTTGAACTGTCGCAGTTCTCAGACGACAAAGGCATGTGGACGACCAGCAAGTCCCGAAACATAATTAAAAATCGTCTGCAGGATACCATTTGCGATCTTGAGAGCTGGTGCGCCCTATGGCACGTACATCAAACGCATTGCCGCCAAAACTTAAAAAGTTATGTTCTTCAAAAAGCAATGGAAAAAACAGACCCCAGTATCGATCTCCAGTTATACGATCACAAATTAGAAGCAAACAAAGAGGCCAAATTTTTGGACTTTATACTAGATAGCCATCTCTGTCTAAACAGTCACGTAAACTCCATTACGGTTAGAGCTACTAAACGTATCAATTTTCTGAAGATGATCAGAAGTAAAAATTGGGGAGCAAACAAAGATGTGCTTCTCGAGCTCTACAAATCATTTATACGTCCGGTACTTGAATAACGTGCGATAATAACAAGTGACCTGAGCAAAACCAACATTCAGAAGCTACAGAGGGTTCAAAATTATGCTTAGCGTGTGGCACCATGCAAACCCAAATGGAAACCGATAAAAGAACTTCACGAACTAGCAAAAATAGAAACTATTGATAATTTGATACGCAATTAAAAGACCTACAAAACAAAACCCTCAACAGACTCCAAGATTGTGAATTAATGGCTGAGCTCAACGAACACCGATCCCTTAACGGAAAAACAAAATAAGTTCTTAGAAAATAAAAATTATACAATATAATTAAATTGCTTGGAGTCAGTGAGGACTGCCTCGCTACTTATTGAGAACTTTAGGATTGAGTCTGTGTGTACTGCTTCGCAACTCTGCTGAATCGCGATTGAAACGCGTTTAATAAAACCTATATAACAAAACCCTCCAAAGACTCCAGGATAGTGAATCAATGGTAGAGCTGAACGAACACCGAACCCTCAACAGAAAAACAAAATAAGCCACAGTAAATTAAAATAACTCAATAGAATTAAATTGCGTGGAGTCAGGATTGCCTCGCAAATCTGCGCGTGGGGAGTTGGCTCCGAAGAAACCGACCCCTCACCCCATCCATAGCAACAATCACACAACAGTCACCAGATACAATAACGGGTACCTATCTTTCTCTCTACCTATAACTTTTCTAATTGAACATTCTCAAATTTTCTTGCAACACCCTTATCAAGAAGACGCATGGGGATAGGAGACGAAGTGTAAGAGGAATTGGTGCATCCTACCTTTCTGTTAACATACACAGGAAACCACCAAATACCAGGCAAGGATTGAAACAAGCTTGCCTGGCTGAGACGAGTGTACATCTAATATGTAAATGCGAATCTCTCTCTCTCTCTCTCTCTCTCTCTCTCTCTCTCTCTCTCTCTCTCTCTCTCTCTCTCTCTCTCTCTTTCTCTCTCTATCTTTGTTCCGGGTGAACTCCTCCGTTTCTCGACCGATCGATCTCAAATTGTCTACACGGGGGTAATTCGTCCCTGCGAGTAACATGGGATGGGTGCCGTGCCCGTGTGGAGTGACCTTGACCTTGAAATTGGTGACCTTGACCTTTTATTTCAAAAACGGCTGGGCCGATCGGGCTAAAATTTTATATGTGCGGGTATAATGACCCATCGATCATTTTGACTTTATCGGGGTGCCCGTGCGGGATGACCTTGACCTTGAAATTGGTGACCTTGACCGTGCCCGTGCAGAGTGACCTTGACCTTGAAATTGATGGCTGGGCCGATGGGTCTAAAATTTCATATGTGCGGGTATATTGATCCATCGATCATTTTTACTTTATCGGGGTGCCTGTGCGGGGTGGCCTTGACCTTGAAATTGGTGACTTTGACCTTCTATTTCGAAAACGGCTGAGCCGATCATGTCTGAGGGTATATTGATATAACCATCTTCCCCAGTGCAACGCCGGGTATCACCCGCTAGTCTAATATATAAATGCGAATGTCTGTATCTATATCTCTATCTCTCTCTCTCTCTCTCCCCCTCTCTCTATCTTTGTTCCGGGTGAACTTCTCCGTTTCTCGACCGATCGATCTCAAATTTTCTACACGGGTGTAATTCGTCCCTGTGAGTAACATGGGATGGGTGCCGTGCCCGTGCAGGGTGACTTTGACCTTGAAATTGGTGACCATGACCTTTTATTTCGAAAATGGCTGGGCCGATCTGGCTAAAATTTCATATGTGCAGGCATATTGACCCATCGATCATTTTGACTTTATCGGGTGCCCGTGCGGGGTGACCTTGACCTTGAAATTGGTGACCTTGACCTTTTATTTCGAAAACGATCGGGCTATAATTTCATAATTTCATATGTGCGGGTATATTGACCCATCGATCATTTTGACTTTATCGGGGTGACCTTGACCTTGAAATTGGTGACCTTGACCTTCATTTCGAAAACGGTTGGGCCGATCGGGCTAAAATTTCATATGTGCGGGTATATTGACCCCATCGATCATTTTGACTTTATCGGGGTACCCGTGCGGGGTGGCCTTGACCTTGGAATTGGTGACCTTGACCTTTTATTTCGAAAACGATCGGGGTATAATTTCATATGTGCGGGTATATTGACCCATCCATCATTTTGACTTTATCGGGGTGACCTTGACCTTGAAATTGGTGACCTTGACCTTTATTTCGAAAACGGTTGGACCGATCGGGCTAAAATTTCATATGGGCAGGTATATTGACTCATCGATCATTTTGACTTTATCGGGTTGCGGGGTGACCTTGACCTTGAAATTGGTGACCTTGACCTTCTGTCGATCATATCTGAGGGTATATTGATATAACCATCTTCTCCCGTGCGAATGTCTGTCTCTATATCTCTAGCTATCTCTCATCTTTGTTCCGGGTGAACTCCTTCGTTTCTCAATCGATCGATCTCAAATTTTGTACACGGGGGGTAATTCGTCCCTGCGAGTAACATGGGATGGGCGCCGTGCCCGTGCGGGGTGACCTTGGCCTTTTATTTCGAAAACGGCTGGGCCGATTGGGCTAAAATTTCATTTGTGCGGGTATATTGACCCATCGATCATTTTGACTTTATCGGGGTGCCCGTGTGGGGTGACCTTGACCTGGAAATTGGTGATCTTGATCTTCTATTTCGAAAACGGCTGAGCCGATCATATCTGGGGGTATATTGATATAACCATCTTTTCCCGTGCAACGCCGGGTATTCACCCGCTAGTTTTATATAAATCAACATTTGAATAAAGACTTAACAGCCCTTTCGAATGTGTGTCTGTGAGAGGGTGTGTATACGGTTTTGTTTTGTTTTGTTTTGTTTTTTCTTTTTTTTGGGGGGGGGGGGGGGGTGTTGTTGGGGGGGGGGTCCCTCTCCGATCATGCCGTCATCTGTTCCCCCTGGAAGCAGACCAGATGGCCAAGGCGCAGCATCAACTCTCCCTTGTAGGCTGATGAATGTCTCCTAGCTTTCAGAAACACATATTGGTGGATTTTTTCCTTTTTGTAGCCGTTAAGGATAATATGCTGTGGCTGCTCCCAAACCAGCAAAATTCCTAGCCATCTTCCAGTTCGAGGTTCTCGGGGATCCCAACCCCCTACCCTACTGCCAGTCGCACACTCAAACTTAATAAGACTATTGGCTCTCGCTTCCGATTCTCGTGGATTTATAAGCAAACAAAGCTATAAAGCAAATAAAGTTATTCGGGTTACAAGGGATTTCAATCCCACCCCGTCCCTGTGCGCCTTCGGCGCGTAGAAACCTTTCATTCATCAATACCCGTCATCTGTTCCTCCTGAAGGCAGGCCAGATGGCGAAGGCTCAGCATCCACTCTCCCTTATCGGCTGAAGGATGACTCCGGGCTTTCAAAAACACATATTGGTGGATTTTTTCCTTTTGGTATGCGTTAAGGATAATATGCTGAGGCTGCTCCCAAACCAGCGACTGTTTGGGTTTCTTTCTCATTTCTAAAATAACCACCAAACGGCGGTTTCAGTATTACCATAAATATGCCCACCTCCCCAAGCAAACACACAGAGTAGAACTCTTGTAGTTATGCAAAATTCCTAGCCATCTTCCAGCTGGAGGTTCTCGGATATCTCAACCCACTACCCTACTACCAGTGCGCACACTCAAACTAAATAAGATTATCGGCTCTCGCTTCCGACCGTCGTGGACTCATAAGCAAACAAAGCTATAAAGCAAATAAAGTTATTCGGTTCGCAAGGGATTTCAATCCCACATCGTCTTTGTGCGGCTTCGGCGCGCTGAAACTTTTCATTTCATTCATTCATTCAATAGATCATACGCCCGGTACTAGAATATGGTGTCATAATAACAAATGACCTGATCAAAACCAACATTAATAAGCTACAGAGGGTTCAAAATCATGCCTTGCGCGTGGCACTATGCAAGCCTATGTGGACACCAATAAAGGAACTTCATGAGTTAGCAAAAGTAGAAACTATCGAAACACGATTAAAAGACCTACAAAACAAAACCCTCAGCAGACTCCAAGATAGTGAACTAATGGTTGAGCTGAACGAACACCGAACTCTTAACAGAAGAATAAAATAAGTTTCAGAAAATTAAAATTTTACAATAGAATTAAATTGTGTGGAGTCATTGAGGATTGCCTCGCTACTCATTGGGAACTTCAGGATTGAGTCTGGGAGGACTGCCTCGCAACTCTACAGAAGCGCGATGTAAACGCAATTAGAAGACCTGCATAACAAAAACCCCAATATACGCCAAGATAGTGAATTAATGGTAAAGCTGGACGGACACCGAACCTCTAACAGAAAAACAAAACAAGCCACAGAAAATTAGAATTATTCATTAGAATTAAATTGCGTGGAGTCAGTGAGGATTGCCTCGCTACTCATTGAGAATTTTAGGATTGAATCTGTGAAGATTGCCTCGCAACTCTGAGTGTGGGGAGTGAGCTACGAAGAAATCCACCACTCGATCCAGCAATAGCAACAATCATACAACAGTCACAATATACAATAGCGGAGTTCTATCTTTCTCTAATAATGATGTGGATGAGTGAAGACAGTGAGGATTGCCTCGCTACTCATCAAGAAATCTAGAATCGAGTCTGTGGGGACTGCCTCGCAACTCTGCGCGTGGGGAATGGGTTCCAAAGAAACCCACCCCTCGCCTCATCCATAGCAACACTCACACAACAGTCATGATATACAATAACGGATTCCTATCGCTCTCTACCTAGAACTTTTCTAATTGAACACGCGCTAATTTTCATGCAACACACCTATCTAGAAGACGCATGGAAATAGCAGACGAAGCGTATGAGGAATTGGAACAACCTACCTTCCTTCTGCTAACATACACACGAAGCCACTAAACACCAAGCAAGGATTGAAACAAGCTTAGGTTAAACATATTTTTATTTGCCAAACAAATAAGTTGCAAATTGGGATTGGAGGACAAGTGCTTTCCACTTAGTATACCCTCCGCTCCCTTAACATGATGCAAAAAAATCAATATAATGGCGAAACAAACAAATGAGAGAAATGTAAATATATGATTGATGTCCTTTCTGCACCTTGAGTCTGTCTCTGTCAATTTGATTTTCCATGCCGAGGGTCGACCAGGCGCTGCACTGAGTGGTTGCTACTACTACTACTACTACCATCATTACTGATACTACTATAGATAATACTTTTACTATCGCGTTCAAATCTTACCACCGGCATAGCACTCCTGCGGCGAATAATAATAATAATAATAATAATAATAATAATAATAATAATAATAATAATAATAATAGTATTTACATATTAATTTCCGTAATCATCCATTGGTTACACTTTAGCCGCCTAAACACGCGCCTAAGGAGTCGCAATGAACTGCATGTGTTAAAAAATACTATAGGATGGAAACTCATTATCGAATCTTCGAGTGTTACGAATAAATTTTTGAACAAATTTAAAAAGTGAGGTATTAGTTTTATGTTCTAAAATGGGATCGCCGTACAGTAAAATATCAACGGAGTTCAAATTAACATTAATTTCCAGTAGTTTACCAATGACAGCGTTGCGAGATTCTTAATAAAAGGGGCAAAAGAGTAAATAGTGCTCTGCGTCCTCAACAACAGCTGGACAATGGGGACAGTATGGAGACTCGGAGATGTAATTGAAAAACTTATCACTGTTCAAATCGCTGAAACTAGTTCGAATTCTACTATGAATAGTGTTGTATTTTCTGACACCACAGGAGAAGTATCCCGGAGGTCTCCCTTCAGGCGGTGATATGAGTTTTTTGAATTCATAAAGTGAACTGCTGTGTCGCACGGACACTGGTAGACTATTCCATGTTCCTGTAGGCCTACACGAGGAGAAAAATGATCTTTTGAATAGCTCTATTCGCATGCAATAAGGCATAAAATGTGCCGAATTTCGAAGGTTATAACCAGATGTGTCACGAACTCTTCGTAGTAGTAATTCCTGCAGATAATCGGGCGCATCGTTGTTTACGATTTTGTAGAAGGTACACATCTTTTGTATGTGTCTTCTTGTTTCGAGGCTGTCCCAACCAACTTCAATCAAAAGGAGATCTCGCGATACTGATCTCGTCAGCCCTGATACGATTCGTGCGGCATCACAGTGTATATCCTCTAGACGCTTCATCATATTTTGGGGAGCAGCGCACCACACCGGACTCCAGTAAGTAGTACACCACGTATGAATCGTGCCTGATTACCCGGACTTTTGGGGGAGCAGCAAGTGTTAAATTCCCATAGGAACCGGACTTTTGGGGGAGCAACTTTGGGGGAGCAAAAGTACGGCTCCTTGCAGCTAGATCCGCCAAATGGTGTAGGTACTGTATATATAGTATGCTATGGCATGTATAGTGATATATGTACGCATGGGGCTATAGGTATATATTGTGGGTAAGTGGTGGAAAGATGATGTGAAAATTGGGTTTTCTTGAAAGTTTTTTCCAGCGAAACGGTTGACGTTGCTATTGACGTCGTGACGCCATGATACGCGCGCGGCGTCATAGAGATGCTGACCGCTGTTATTGTCCAGTATACAATCTGACATAACGTAATTCGGGTCAGGGTATGTCGGTCTTCTCGTATGGGGTGTGGTGATATGGTAGTAGTGGTATATATCCATGTTGGTATACTATTAGCCCTTGGGTCTTCATATTATGCCATGTCTGCAATAGCCAGGTCAAGCAGTATTGTGGGCATGGGGGTCATGTATGGTCGGGCCAGTGCGGTATTGCAAGATAGTCCTTGGTGGTTTAAATTGGACAGTATGGGATGAATGGTCTGTTAGCCTATTACCCCCTTAGTAATATTAACCTACCGAATCCTTTGTATTATCTTATGGCTGGTATTGGTAGTTCGTAATGCTAGGTCAGGCAGTACTATAATCGTTTGTTTAGAAGTGGGGTATAGAATGCATTGTATATACCGCTGTAGGTCCCCTGTTAGTCCTCGGTGTTATTAACCAACCGATTGCTTTGTATTATTCTATGATTGGTATAGGTAGTACGTTATAGCAGGTCAAGTGGAATTTTGGAGTGGGGGTGGGGGTAATGCCTGGCAGTATAGAACAGCAGTATAGAATGGACGATATATACCTCTGTGGGCCCCTGCAGGCCCCATGTTAGCTCTTAGTACTATTAATCCGCCAGATGCTTCATGTTATCCTATGACTGGTATAGGTAGTATGCAATGCTAGGCACAGGGGTATTGTTGGTAGGGGTACTGCCTGGTAGTTTAGAACGGTACTATAGTATGGCGGTATATACACCTATAGGCTCCCTGTTAGTGCCTGGTACTATTAACCGACCGATTGCTTTGTTTTATTATATGGCTGGTATATGTAGTACGTTATGGTAGACCTAGTGATTTTGTGGGGGTGGGGTTAATGCTTGGTAGTTTAGAACGGTAGTATAGCATAGGCTGTACATATCCCTGTAGGTCTCTTGCTGGACCTTGGTACTACTGATCCACCAGGTGCTTCATATTATTGAGCGGTATTCTGGGGTGGGGTCAATGCCTGGTAATACAGAACGGCAGCATTGTATGGTTGGTATATCCCCCTCTAGGTTCCATCCTAACCGTTGATAGTATTAACCTACCAAATGCTTTGTATCATCCTGTTGTTGGTAAGGTGGGACGTAATACCAGTAGTTCATACCCTATCCCGAGTACTCTTGTTGTTTCATTTATCTGGATCACTTATACAGATTATAACTAACCAATCAGATTGCTTGATTTCCCATAACCTGTATGCAGAGTTATCTCCCCTTATTACAACGAAGCCGTATCCGATTCTCATCGCCTCTATATCCAATGGCCATATCCCATGGACTCCCAAACATGGGAAACACCCGTGGCTATGGAATCCCTTTCTTGTCGTATGAGGCCACGACGGCGTAATTTACTACGACTCTTAGCCTCATTTCAGTATTTGAGTATACCTTTGGCCTGGTATTGTATTATTCGAAGATACCTATCGAGGATGCCTTTTGGAGAATCCCTTTTTGTCGTATGAGGCCATGAGGGATATGTAAAAGCCCTCAATGAGTCCTCATTTATTATGCCTCATAGCCTCATTGAATTTTGAGGCTATGAAGCATAATAAATGAGGACTCATCGAGGATACCTTTTGGAGAATCCCTTTTTTGTCGTATGAGGCCATGAGGGATATGTATAAGCCCTCAATGAGTCAATGAGTCCTCATTTATTATGCCTCATAGCCTCATTGAATTTTGAGGCTATGAGGCATAATAAATGAGGACTCATTGAGGGCTTTTACATAGCCCTCATGGCCTCAAACGACAAAAAAGGGATTCTCCAAAAGGTATCATCGATAGGTATCCTCGAATAATACAATACCCTGCCATAGGTATACTCAAATACTGAAATGAGGCTAAGAGTCGTAGTAAATTATACCTAATTGAGGGATTTTAATGGTCCTCATAACCTCAGAATTCAATGAGGCTATGCGGCATAATAAATGAGGACTCACTGAGGGCTTTTACATATCCCTCATGGCCTCATATGACAAAAAATGAATTCTCCAAAAGGTATCCTCGATAGGTATCCTCGAATAATACAATACCAGGTCGTAGGTATCCTCAAATACTGAAATGAGGCTAAGAGTCGTAGTAAATTATACCTCATTGGGGGATTTTTAATGGTCCTCATAACCTCAAAATTGAATGAGGCTATGAGGCATAATAAATGAGGACGCAATGAGGGCTTTTACATAGCCCTCGTGGCCTCATACGACAAAAAAGGGATTACATAGCCACGGGTGTTTCCCAAAAATGGGAGTCCATGGGATATGACCATTGGATATAGAGGCGACGAGAATCGGATACGACTTCGTTGAAATAAGGGGAGATAACTCTGCATACAGGTTATGGGAAATCAAGCAATCTGATTGGTTAGTTATAATCTGTATAAATGATCCAGATAAATGAAACAACAAGAGTACTCGGAATAGGGTAGGAACTACTGGTATTACGTACCACCTTACCAACAACGGGATGATACAAAGCATTTGGTAGGTTAATACTATCAACGGTTAGGATGGAACCTAGAGGGGGATATACCAACCATACAATGCTGCCGTTCTGTATTACCAGGCATTGACCCCACCCTAGAATATCGCTCAATAATATGAAGTACCTGGTGGATCAGTAGTACCAAGGTCCAGCAAGAGACCTACAGGGATATGTACAGCCTATGCTATACTACCGTTCTAAACTACCAAGCATTAACCCCACCCCCACAAAATCACTAGGTCTACCATAACGTACTACATATACCAGCCATATAATAAAACAAAGCAATCGGTCGGTTAATAGTACCAGGCACTAACAGGGGGCCTATAGGTGTATATACCGCCATACTATAGTACCGTTCTAAACTACCAGGCAGTACCCCTACCAACAATACCCCTATGCCTAGCATTGCATACTACCAAAACCAGTCATAGGATAACATGAAGCATCGGGCGGATTAATAGTACTAAGGGCTAACATGGGGCCTGCAGGGGCCCACAGAGGTATATATCGTCCATACTATACTGCTGTTCTATACTGCCAGGCATTACCCCCACCCCAAAATTCCACTTGACCTGCTATAACGTACTACCTATACCAATCATAGAATAATACAAAGCAATCGGTTGGTTAATAACACCGAGGACTAACAGGGGACCTACAGCGGTATATACAATGCATTCTACACCCCACTTCTAAACAAACGATTATAGTACTGCCTGACCTAGCATTACGAACTACCAATACCAGCCATAAGATAATACAAAGGATTCGGTGGGTTAATAGTACTAAGGGGGTAATAGGCTAACAGACCATTCATCCCATACTGTCCAATTTAAACCACCAAGGACTATCTTGCAATACCGCACTGGCCCGACCATACATGACCCCCATGCCCACAATACTGCTTGACCTGATTATTGCAGACATAGCATAATATGAAGACCCAAGGGCTAATAGTATACCAACATGGATATATACCACTACTACCATATCACCACACCCCATACGAGAAGACCGACATACCCTGACCCGAATTACGTTATGTCAGATTGTATACTGGACAATAACAGCGGTCAGCATCTCTATGACGTCGCGCGCGTATCAAGGCGTCACGACGTCAATAGCAACGTCAACCGTTTCGCTGGAAAAAACTTTCAAGAAAACCCAATTTTCACATCATCTTTCCACCACTTACCCACAATATATACCTATAACCCCATGCGTACATATATCACTATACATGCCATAGCATACTATATGTACAGTACCTACACCATTTGGCGGATCTAGCTGCAAGGAGCCGTACTTTTGCTCCCCCAAAGTTGCTCCCCCAAAAGTCCGGTTCCTATGGGAATTTAACACTAGCTGCTCCCCCAAAAGTCCGGGTAATCAGGCACGATTCATACGTGCTATACTACTCCCGTATTCCAATATTGGCAAAATGAAGGCATTGTACATATTATTCAAAATCTGTCGATTGAAAATATGCTTTAGTTTTCTTAACTGTGAAAGTCTAACACAGGCTTTTTTACAAATGTCGTCAATATGCGCTTCCCAGTCCAAGTTTGATTGGATGGATAATCCCAAGTGTTTGTGGACGCCAACAAAGTCAAGTGTTTCGCTGTCGAACAAAACACTTGGAATAATGACATCCCTATTGAAAGTAAACAACACAGCGTTGGTTTTTTAGCATTAAATGTGACCAGCCAGGTTTCGGCCCATTTGTTGATTTTTTGGAGTTCGATGTTCATTTTTGACTCAATGCTATGAATGTCAATAGATGATTCGGTCAAACAGGTATCGTCAGCGAAGAGTCTAACAATGGACTCAATATCGTCGGCTTTATCATTGATGTAGACCAAAAATAAAAAAGGTCCAAGAACAGACCCCTGAGGAACCCCCGCTTCTATGTTTCTGTACTCGGATTTACATTCGTTAATTTTCACCCTTTGACTTCTGTGTGCCAAATAGCTTTGAAACCATCGCAGCAAGGGACCAGAAACCCCATATTGCTTCAGTTTGAAAATTAGACCGCTGTGCCAAACCCTGTCAAAGGCCTTGGAAATATCACAAAAAACACCACAAGTTTGCATATTTTTATCTATGGCGTTGTAAAGGTTATGATAGATCTCTATCAACTGGTACACTGTACTATTATTCGGCAAAAACCCTGACTGGAATTTGTAAAATGAACTATTTTCAAGGAAATATTTGTGGATATCTCTAAAGACAACTCGTTCCATTATTTTACCGATACAGCATAACAACGATATGGGCCTATAATTTTTCGGGTCGTATTTGTCTCCTTTCTTATAAAGAGGAATCACATCAGCAAGTTTCCACTCGTCGGGGTAGACGCACTCTGACAATGATTTATTGAAGAGGAGAAAAAGGGGTCTGCTAACAGAATATTTTGTTTCCTTCAACATTTTGTGACCTATTCCGTCGTGACCATGTGACTTTTTAGTTTTTAAACTTTTTAGAATATCCGAGATGTCCTGCTCAGAGAATGATACGCTGCTACTGGAATGAGGGCATCTCCGTTTGAAGGGCGGAAGTGTTTTTGAAGGCTAGTTTAATGCACTGTTACTTGTTTCATTTAGGAGATTTCTTTCTCTGTATCGTTCTCGATAATTTCACAGCCTTCCTCGGACAGACGGTAAAGATGGGTTATGCCAGAAGTACTAGAAAAATTTTCCAGAAACTTTTTAACAACATGCCAAAACTGCTTAGGTTCCGTGTTGTGTGATAAAGATTCGTCAACTTTTTCCATGTATACATTCTTCGCAATTTTTTTCATGTTGTTAACCTTGTTACTGGTTGTTTTATATTTTGCCCAAAGCTGGGGTTTATTATTTTTGAAAGCTAATTTTCTTAATCGGTCACGGTGGCGTAACTCTTTTCTAATAGCGCTGTCAAATCATGGTTTGTCTTTTTTTCGCACTATTATTGTGGAATTGGGGATACATTGCTTCGCTATTTTTAAGAACTCCGATACAAAGTTTGACACAGCATCATTTATGGAGGGCGCGTCGCTTATTAGATTTTCCCAATCGGACCTAGCTATCATGGTATTCATTCGTTGGAAGTCGGCTTTGTTGTAAAGCCAGACGTCACGAAACGTAACGGGGTTGTTAAAATGCGAGTTGGCAATATGGGCATAAGTAGCTCTATGGTCGGATAACCCCAGTTTCAATGTTCCTGAGTTGAACACATTGACAGTGTCGCTAACGATTATCGGATCAAGCAGTGACTGCGAAGTAGGAGTTACTCAGGTGGGTTCTGTAATTACGTTGTTTAAGTTGAATAATGTCATGAGAGAATGTAGTTTGCTTTTGGGGTTTAGGAGATCAGAGTTGATGTCACCTGTAAGTACTATCGCGGGTTTAAGGGTTAATGCCAGATCTATTTTATCTTCTAGTTTAGACCAATAGTCGGCAACTGATTCTCGGATCTGTATGTCAGGCATAAAATAAATTTATGTTTAATTCCAATTTCCAATTTCGTTCTAACTTCACGGACCTACTATAAAGAGTGTACCCAAGAATTTGCGTTGGAGCGGAGTATCGATGACCAAAACAGACCATTATGGACCGCAGCGGAACAAAAATTTAGTTCTAAACTTAAATGATTTGTTTTAGTTTTTTTTTTTAAATAGATTTGATCCGACAAAATAAAATACCAACTGTGAATAAAAAAGAGACGGTGTAGGAAAAGGTAGTCCCTTTTAACCCTCTCTAATTGTGAGGGTTTGTGTCGTGTCAGGTGGCATTTGGAGATTAGGGTGTACCTAGATCGAGCATTTGGAGCCTGCGGGTCACTGCTGCTCAAATGGAAGGAGAGTTGACAGGAACTAAGGGAGGTGGGAGGCGGGGTCGGGAAAGGCAGTAATAAATGTGTAATTTTGGAGAAATGGTTACCCTGGAAAAATGAGGAAATTAGATGGGAGAAAGAATGATATTTAACCCTTTTACTGCCACGCCTACTTTATCCATATATGGAGGACCTCTATGTACTCCTATATGCGAGGAAGTTTAATAAAAGTTATGACACACTTGAAACTCTATCATCTGATTAATTGTTGCAAAGGGCTCTCTAGGCCCTTTCCAACAATTAATCAGATGGTAGGGTTGATCTGCGCATACCAGAACGTGCAGATAATCATCATAAAATAAGTAACAATAGTCTCTTTCGGATGCGTAAGTGTTAAGGCTACTGGGTGACATGTGGGAGAGGGATAGTATTTGTGAAATTGAGAAGGTACAGGATAAAATCGAATAGTTCGTTTCTCAATGCTGTGAGAAGGAAATGAGTAGGGGTGTTACGAGGAGCGCATGTTGGGTAACGGGGTTTTCTCAGCTGAGAATCGCACCAAATCATCATGCAGAGGCTGAACAAAGTTTTATTATTAACCCTTTACACAACGTAAATTCCAAAACCGGCCAGCACTATTCACAAAAATCGCCAATTAATTTTTATTATTTTTTTTCATTTTTCTGTCCCAAAACATAGGTTATGACCCTCTTTGGAACGAGCTCGTCGAGACCGTTCCGATGAAGGGTCATAACCTATGTTTTTGAGACAAAAAACGAAAAATATTAAGTTATTCAAGAATTTTGTTTGCAAGTGTCGTCTGCTTATCATGTTAGGTAAAGGGTTAACAGGTGTAAACAATGGCTTCCAATATGGTTTCTAGGACTAATTCTGTATTCTAAAATCAGAAAATATCAATTGATTTAAAAATCAACCCAAATCAATTGGGTTGAGAGAATATGAACCCAATTGGAACCAACTGAGATTCCTGTGTTTAAAAGCTGGGATCATGGACCTACATAACAGTGAACTCTTCCAGTTGCATAGAATGCTAAGGCAAACGATCCACCGGTAAATCTCACAATAAAATATAGGCTAATTGTTGACAATTTCGATTCAACACTGAAAATAGTTCCAATAATCCAGAAGCTGCCAATTCAAGAATATCGGTCTCGGGCGAGTTGTAAATGTGAACTAACACACTAGCTGAGTTAATTGCAACCTTTTTGCTCAGTTGGTATGGTGGCAGTGCATTTGTGGCTTGGCGATTGGGAGCCGAAGACTTGGGATCGTATCCCGACAGGGTCACCTTCCGAAAAACTTACTGTTTCTGGTGGAAGTCCTGTTTGACATTCGCGATATAAAATTAAATTCAAACAGTTGCATTTTCACAGATCTTCCTTTCAGATTCCTGTGTTTAAGAGCTGGGGCCACACATTTTCTGCGACACCTTCAAATCTCCCATTCACTTTGTGCGGACGCAATAAAAAAA
Organism: Pictodentalium vernedei; assembly: GCA_031216915.1. NCBI lineage: Eukaryota > Metazoa > Mollusca > Scaphopoda > Dentaliida > Dentaliidae > Pictodentalium > Pictodentalium vernedei. The sequence continues at coordinate 215,265,691 of CM062295.1, read as the reverse complement.
CGCTACCATTGTGACATTTTTTAACCGAGGATGATTTTTTCGCAACGAAATGAAAGAGGTGCCGAAATTCCCCGACAAATCTAATTTTTTCCCACGTGAATCGAGTAGTTGGGTCGAAGGTAGGTAAGTTTGTGACAAAGGCGAAAAGGCGTCAAAATGGATCTATTGTTTTGGCGTAGAATTTCACAGTAACATCTCGGTATTTTAGTGCAATTTATTGAGATGAAATCCCGCCCCCCCCCCCCCGCCCATTTTTTGATGTAGTAACGTATCAGCATTTTAGTGTACTTTATTGAGACGTATAAGTGGCGTAAAATAGGCGGGTGAATCTGAAGATTTCCTTAACACTTCGATATTGCGACAACATCACGATGTTTTCTCGTTATAACGAGAACCGTATCTCGTTATAACGAGATGTCCTCTCGTTATATCGAGAAAGTATCTCGTTAAAATGAGATAAAAAAAAAATCCTATGTCCTAAATCAGCCACCGATAACATAGACTTTTGGTCGTTGTAAAATCGTTTAGCATTCTTTCTCCTCATACATGTAGAGATACCTAATCTGTAAATCGGATGAACGTATGACATACAAACAAACGTTATAGCCCCAAGTCAAATTGTCCACAAAGTTGTTTTTACATCAACAGTCTCGTGTCCTTTGGCCTTGTGGCTACCACGTTCAAAATCGATAGGGTTCTTCACTGTCCATACACTATTACTTTCTTCAAGCTTAGTTGAGCTGTGATACATAGTATCGCCCGGGAACCAAAAAGTGCTATTTTTGTAACAGTGACCTTGACCTTTGTTCGACAAACCTGAAAATCGATAGGGCTCTCCCCCTTCTATGTGGGTTCCAACCATGTACATCTGGAGTCCTGTGATGAATAGAACTAAACTTCAGCTCACTAAAGGAAGGATATCTGTGTGTTGTCGTCTTCTATTTTTATTTGGTGAATGGTTAACCTTGTGGCCTTAAATAGCTTTTTCGTTAAACTATTACAAAACTTATGTCAAATCCGAGGCAGATATTCGAATATGCATTCAACAGCAGTTCTTGGGACGCATGAAGAACTGAAAAAGGTTGAAATTCAAGATGCTTAATTTGGGGAAACAACTATGAAACCACTGAACAAAACTCAGAAAAAGGTATAAAACAATTATTATGCTAAAAGTATTACATTAAAAACAGTATTGTTGCAGGTAATAGAGTTACCGGTATAAGGTATACATGTAAATTGTATAACGAGTAGGCCTACTGCAAACAAACAAAAATACAAAATACATAGGAAACTACGTAATACAATCTGTCATAAAGAATAAATATCATTTAACCCTTTAACTCATGTAACGGCCAAAAGGGCCACGCTATTCACAAAAACTGCCATTCAATTTTCATTATTGTTTTCATTTTTTGCGTCAAAAAATAGCTTATGATCCCTCATTAGAACGAGCTCGAGGAGCTCGTTCTTATGAGGGATCATAAGCTATGTTTTTGACGCAAAAAATGAAAAAAAAAATAGTTATTAATAATTTTGTTTGCCAGTGTCGTCTGCTTTTCATGCTTGGTAAAGGGTTGAAATCAACAATGTGTGTTCAAAAACAGGAAGTAAAGTTGCGAGTTTAATCAGGCGCATAATACTCAGATGACATTTCACGCATTTAATATCACCAATTCGAAATGCCGTACGATGTCGTCATCTGCACCATATACATATACTACAGCTCGTGTCAGCTACAAAACATAACGGGGGATATATATTGCACAACTTGTGGGGAATGTATCCGATGAAGCTGGTGGGCGTTTCTCACAAAGAAGTTTGTCGAATATTTACAGCTTTGTTGAAAAATAACTGCAAACGACCGAGCCACAAGGGTACAGAACTGTGATCACAAAAGTGGTCTTTTTCGTGATCGGATCGCGATCCAACTGCTACACGCTTACATCAGTATGTAAAGATTTAGTAAATAACACTGTGATATCAAGACCGCATTAACAAAACAAAAACAAAACTGGAGCTGGTCGTCAGGGTGGCCAATTCAAAGAAACGCCCTGATACATAAACAGGAGCAGAAACCACGAAACTTTGTAAGTTAGAGGTTACTGTGACCTTGACCTTCAGCGCAGTGTCCCTTGATAAATAGGGTTCTTCCTCTCATTATACCCAACCAACAAGGTTTGATTTCGATAGACCCAGCATAACATTTATTAGAGAGTGGAAACCAGGAAAACTTGTAAGTTAAATTTCGCTGTGACCTTTACCTCTGGCACAATGACCCATAAATAAATAGGGTTCTTCCTTTCATCAAGCCCAGCCCACTTGACAAGTTTGGTCTTGATCAGCCACGCAGATCTTCAACTAGAGAGAGGAAACAAATAAAATTTGTAAGTTCAAGGTAACTGTAACACTGACCTTTGGCACAATGACCCCGAAATAAATAGGGTTCTTCTCATTTTAATTAGAGAGCGGACACCAACTCCCGAAGATTTTTCAAGGTCAGTGTGACATTGACCCTTCGTTCAATGGCCCCAAAATAAACAGGTTTCTTCCCCTCTTCACATCTAACACACGCGTCAAGTTTGGTTTCCATCCGCCATGTGATACTTCAGTTAGAGATCGGAAACCAACTTCGTGTACAGACGGCCGGACATCACCACGGATACATCCCCCGAATCTTTTTCAGGCTGGGGGAATAAAAAAATTAGCATCTCGGGTTCAATGCCATTGTATTTCCGTTTTGACAGATGGGATTCTCTAGTCTTATAGGGAGGTAAACGGCCGGAGAATTTCAATCGAAATTCTCTTTTGTCTTTTGTCATCACAGTTCTCCACCTCTCTTAGACATCTTTTTTCAAAACTTTCTGTTGCACTGATGTGTGATGCACTTCCTTTTGATTGGGGGAGGGGTTCTAGCCCATATACTTTCTGATAGCAATTAGCAATGCAAAGCATTGCAACGAGTCACCTATTGCACACCGCTGAGCATTGCGTCCTAATTTCTGTTGGACATTTCATAGTTTCCACTTAAAAAGCTATGTCACTGTGACACAGAAGGTATCTGGTGTAAAATATGTGGTTAAAACAATGCCCCTCATATGTGTAGATAGTGGGAACTCTTGCTCCTTCAGTAAGTATCCAATATTCATTTTTTTTCAACGCTCTCGGAAGAACAAATATCAAAATGAAGACAATTTTCAGAAAATTGGTCTAGTTTTATTTGTCACAACAATATGCTGCCCCCATCCTCATGCGTCGCGATGTATGATTACTCGTCAATACTTTTAATGGAAAAAAAATATTGCATACACTTTGGGTAGAGTGATTTAACGGACGAAATCATCCTCGGATTGAAGGTTCCACCCGAATGATAATTTAGTCTCTCAATTTGGGACAAGCACAGACTGCCACCCGGAGTCAACAATATGCTGCCCCCATCCTCATGCGTCGCGGTGTATATTTCTGGTGACAGGTTTCATACCGACATCTGGATGCCATGGCTTTATATTGACATATTTTGCACCCGCAAACCCCCAGTCTCTAGACCTCTGAGAGGAAACTTTGCCTGTTCATCTTATTTTTTTACAGAGATCGAGTGGTTGTTTATTGGGGGGGGGGGGGGGGGGGGGGGTAGAGGGGTAGCGACACTTTCAACAGCCAGGGTCACTTCGTGTTGGAGAATTTAACCCTTTATCCAACGTAACGCTTAAAACCGGCCAGCCCTATTCTAAAAAATCGCCAATTAATTTTCATTATTTTTATTATTTTTTCATTTTTTATTTTCAAAAACATAGGTTATGACTCCTCGTGGGAACGAGCTTGTCGAGCTCGTTCAAATGAGGGGGTCATAACCTCTGTATTTGAGACAAAAAATTAAAAAAATTTGTTATTCAAAAATAATTTTTGCAAGTGTCGTCTGCTTTTCATGTTAGGTAAATGGTTAACGGAAGGAAGCAGAGTAACCGGAGATAACCACCAAGCAGCGGCGAGCAACTGTCAAGACTGACTGACTTATTATTTGAGTTGCAATTTAGGGAACTCCCATGAAATCGGGGAAGGGGCGTGTCAGCCACCACCTCCCCGAAAAAAATGAGTAAGCAAATAAATTTAAATCAAACCATTTCGGTATCCACTCAGTGTGTTTTAACCTCTCCGTAACACTCCAAGTGTAACACAAACAGAAGACGACGCCTGTTAAAAAAAAATTCTTGGAATAACTATTTGCATTTTTTGCCTCAAAAAAGTAGCTAATGACACTTGATTGGAACGAGCTCAATAAGCTCGTTCCAACTCTTGGTCGAAGCTATGTATTTAAGGCAAAAAGTGATGATAAAAATAAGAAAAATTCAACGAATGGTGCTTCGTCGAGTTCTCGATATATTATGTCGTGATCGCGAGATATTAGGTGGGGATACATATTTCGAGATCGCAAAATATGCTAATATCTTCGAGAAGGTATTGTGTCGAGATCTGGAGATATGTCGAGGTCTCAAGATACAATGTGGAGATCTCGAGATACCAATATAGAGATCTCAAGATATCAAATCGATATCTCGAGATATGTATTCAGAGATCTCGAGATAAAAAAAATAATTTCCATGTCCTAAATCAACCACCGCATTACAGTGGAATGGTCATTATGTTTGTGTAAAGAGTTAACTAACGCAATTTTTTATTTGGCAATATCAAAATTTGGCATTTTTTTTCTTGAATTGCGAAAAATGTTCATTTCATTTGAATGAGATCGTCCTAGTGAGGGGTTGTGAGCTTTGTTTTTGAGGCAAATATTGAAAACGTGTTTTTTATTTGTCCACAAGTTATCCCGACTTATAAAATGTTTCAAATACATTGTCCACGCCATCGACGAAGATATGCTTTGATGATGCAGCTGGGATATTTTATTAGACGGGACTTGAGCCAACACAGCCGTGCAAAACCAGGTTCCCGCAATCGGGTCATCTTCGCGACGTCCCTGGTGCTGGTCGGAAATCTCCGCTATGTTGGGTGTTGGGTTATCTTTTACGGGTAACCTTTTCAGTTAAATTGTGAGCAAGAATGAATGAATTCAGAAAACTTTCAGGTCTTTACACTATTAACCCTTGAACACGAGGGGCCGCTTTTCCGGCCCTGGCACATGATACGTCATAATTCCATTAAGGAGGATGGCTGCTAAGTGAATGTATGAGATAGACCGATCAATATTTTCAACGTGCAGCCCCAAGGCGGCACGTTGAAAATATTGCTTGTTCTACCCCCCCCCCCCACCCTCCCACCCCCAAAATAATGAATATGTACTCTTCTAATTGCTACATTTGAACTGACATGGAAGATACAACCAATGTTCAAAGGGTTAAAGAATATCGGCTGTTCAACTATTCAATGCCAGGTGCGTGGAAGGAAAATGTGTGAGTCTTTGACATAAGTATCTTGAAAGAATCTTGAAAGAAAATTTAAAAAATATCTGTATCAAAAATTTAAAAAATAACATTCACCTTACGTTCATCTTTAAATAGATAGCACATAAACTCCAGAGTAACACAGTTTGTCAACAAACAGTACCAGCTAATAAAACAACTTAAAATTTTCTTCTCTATTTTAGAAACATTTGAACATTAATGAACAACAAGCCAGACGAGCTCATTTCGAAGAATTGTCAAAAGTTAAGGTTGGGGGGGGGGGGGGCTGAAAACAACTGATATCTGGTGAGACGGTGGGTACAGGTGATGACAGGGAAAAAAAATGTTTTGCAATTATTTTCCTACAAACCTTTTCCACCATTTAACAGGTGATTACAATTTAACAATTTATGGCCCCTGTTTGTGATGAAAAACATGAGATCTCGTACCTTATGTGTTGGGGAAGTAAAATATATAAGAAAAGATACAAAAACCTGACACACATCATTCTGTGAACATAAATTTGCGAAATCCATCCTGCACTATCTCTAGTCTTATATCTTACCATATGACCAAACAAAATTAAATAACTGATTCTCATGCATTTTTTTTTTAAAAAAAAAAACGAATGAGGGAGGGCGTTTTTTACTTTTACTTTTTATTCCTGATGGAATGGTCGTCGATGCCTAAAATCCAATTCTGAGAGCCTAAAATTAAATACTGGAGATTCCATGTTGATCTCACTAAAATATTTTTTTTGTAACAGTGATCATACAACACAAAATCAATCTAGAACAACTAAAATGGAAATCAAAAATAATAAGGAGTTTTTTTTTAACCGGCTGAGTGCTAGAAACCACAATCAGGCCTTTGAGAAAAATGAGGGTACCAGTGCAAAAAACACTATTTTCCTTACCCATGTTTCGTATTCAGTCAAAAGTAAATAATAGTTTGTTTATACAAATTTGTTCTATTACAAATTATTGGAGAGTGCCTATTGGCACTCTCCAATAATTTGTAATAAAACAATTTTAGTTGTACGAATTCTGACCACCAAAACTAATCTAGCCCTCAACCAGTTAAATAAATATTTATTTTGTACAGTGCTTGTTTACTGTGGTAAACAAGCTCTGTTTCACTGGTAAAATAGGACCCAGTCACTAAAGCTTGGGGTGTAAGTCCTCTAAAATAGGCAACATGGGGTATAAACAATTGACTGACCTTGACTTTATCTCCATGTTGTGGTCATGATTACCCATTGTGCAGAAGTATGTCACCATAAACAACAATAACTAAATAAATGAAAGTGTCAATGACACTGTAGCTCAACTTGTCAAGACAAAGACATGTACATGTATAGTATGTGACACAGCAATGACAAACACCTAGGTAATGACCTGATAACAAAGGTACATATAAAGTATTGTAACGGTCTGTACATAAATACTGACCGTTGCCTGTAACAAATGTATAGGTAAAGTATTGTAAAGGTGGGTGACAGTGAGATCCTAAACTAGAAAAAATCTTTGAGTCCCAGAGTGGGTCTGACTGAACCCCAAAATATTTGTTCTCATAGCACAGTGATAACAAAGGCACCCCAAAACACACTCATTCCTGTCCCAAGGTGAAAACAAAGGTACCCAAGAAGTTTCGTGAAGATCAGTTCACAAATATGAGCTGTGTAGAAGTTGTGACAAAAAACTGATTAGACCTAATTTCGATACAAAATGGCCACTGGCAGCCATCTTGAATTTTGGACCGCACCCAGAAACACTCGTTCTCGTCCCAAGGCGATAACAAAGGTACCCAAGACGTTTCGTGAAGATCGGTTCATAAATACAGACTCTAGCCCGAGCCGTATTGACATGTGTACTTACTGTGTGTAAGCAGCACTGAAAAAATCAAAGTTCATCTAATTTGCATAATTTCTGCACGAGAAAAAAACCTGTATTATATGTTATGTATCCCATGGTACTAAACATTCACACACAAAATTATTCAAATCAGCGCTTTCATAAGGAAGTTCTGTGCAAAAATCTGATTGCACCAAATTTCGTACAAAATGGCTGCCATCGGCCATCTTGAATTTCGGACCGGACCCCAAAACACTCGTTCTCGTCCCACGGTGATAACAAAGGTACCCAAGAAGTTTCGTAAAGATCGGTTCATAAATACGGCCTCTAGCCCGAGCCGTATTGGCATTTGCACTTACTGTGCTGAAAGTAACACCAAAAAACATCAAAGTTAGTCTAATTTGCATAATTTACGCACGAGAAAAAACCCGTATTATATATGATGTATCCCATGGTACTAAACATTCATACAAAAAATTATTCAAATCAGAGCTTTCATATGGAAGTTCTGTACAAAAAACAGATTTCTGCATCGTCAGTACAAAATGGCAGCTGGCAGCCATCTTGAATTTCGGACCGCACCCAAAAACACTCGTTCTCGTCCCACAGTCATAACAAAGGTACCCAAGAAGTTTCGTAAAGATCGGTTCATAAATACGGCCTCTAGCCCGAGCCATAGCAGCTTGGCACTTACAGCTCTGAAAGTAACACTAAATAAATCAAAGTCAGTCTAATTTGCATAATTTACGCACGAGAAAAAAACCCGTATTATATGTGATGTATCCCATGGTACTAAACATTTATACAACACTTTATTCAAATCAGAACTTTCATACAGAAGTTCTGTACAAAAAACTGATTTTTGCATCATCGGTACAAAATGGCCGCTGGCAGCCATCTTGAATTTCGGACCACACCTAAAAACACTCGTTCCCGTCCCAGGGTCATAACAAAGGTACACAAGAAGTTTCGTAAAGATCGGTTCATAAATACGACCTCTAGCCCGAGCCATAGCCAATTGTTGACGTACGGAAAGACGGACAGACGGACAGACGGACGACGGGCCATGACAATAGCTCAAATTTGACTTCGTCAAAGTTGAGCTAATAAATTTATTTTGTACATACATATGAGAATCGTGTCGCATTTAGTGAAAAGAATAACAATACTGTATCAATGTATACGACATATCGCATCGCAAATCGCGATGTGATGCCGTTAAAATCACCCTGTACAATAGTTTAATACATTTTGAATTTTGCCTCCGAAATAAATATGACGAACTCGGACCGAATACACCAATGCGCCGCTGCCTGAGATTCAAAAGATTAATTTTCTACAGCCCAGGCTCTAGAAAAGATGCATGCAATTAAGAGGGAGAATGAGTCTTATCATTAAATTAAACATTAAATTAAAATAAATTATCAGAATCATATTTGTTTGTTTTATTGTGATTCATATTGAACTATTTTTACTCCCCTGAATGCGCATGCGCGTAAACAGTGGTAAAGATAACAATCTAATTTACTTTTGCGATCTGTGGAAGAAAAATGAAAAACTTTCACTTGCCACAAATTCAATTTTTTTACATAGTAGACGGACAAATGATCAAATATTTTATAACACACTTTTTAAAATGGTATCAAATACACTTTGTTAAAATGAGTTTTTAATGGTTCAATTTTTGATTAACATTTTCACTTTTTATCCCAGTACATCGCCTTATTATTGAAGTTATTAATTTGTTAGAAAAGACTGAGGTGGGTAACTTCAAAGTCCTAAACATGATCTAAATCCTTATGAGAAAATTTAGATGGACACAGATTTGATTAATTCAAAAATTAATTTTCTTTGTGCTATAAACATATTTTGGATATGTTATTTTTTAATGGTTCCATTTAACTTTGAAAAGTGGTCTTTTTTCGATATTTATGACCTTGCGACAGATAATACCTCTCCTCCATGTCAAATATGACCGCGTACGCTTTGGTGCGTGAAAAATGACGGGAGATAACTCGAAATTCTCGGCCTTACTGCAGGAGCAGATATAGTTCAATGTGTCAAGGACAATTTTAATAGCCAGGGTCACATCGTGTCGGAAAGATATACTGGCGAAGGAAGCCAGAGTACCCGACAACAACCACCGAACAGCTGTTAGACTTCTCCAACTTACGAATCCTGAGCAAGGAGAGTTATCAGCGGCTGAAGGTAAGTGCACCATCGACGTGCAGTACTCTTTACATGGGCAATCGGGATTAAGTATCTTGCTCAAGGACACAGCGTAGATGGATCTAACCTTTTGGTTTCAAGTTCACTGCTCTAACCAATGATCCACTGTGGTCCCATAAAAATCATGTGCATTCCTTACAAAGGGTATACCGTACCTTAAAGGCATAAAGATGCCACTGCAATGCGTCAGTGGGCACCTTTATGCTTTAACCCTTTACCCAACGTAACGGCCAAAAACCGGACAGCGCATTTCACAAAAATCGCCAATTATTTTTCATTATTTTTTAAAATTTTTGCCTCAAAAACATAGGTTATGACCCTCTTTGGAACGAGCTCCAAACAGGGGTCATAACCTATGTTTTTGAGAAAAAAAATGAAAAAAATTAGTTATTCAAGAATTTTGTTTCAAGTGTAGTCTTTTTTTCATGTTAGGTAAGGGGTTAAAGGGACGATCTATTAATTTCTAACATAAAATCATCGAGTACTTGGAGTGGATCTCATTTGACAATAATTTTCGATTTGTCGAATAGACAGAGCATGGCAATCATTAATGAATATCTTTAGGTAGAACTGAAGGTGTATTCAACCAAGAAGAGTTAACAACCGAAACGTATCTACTGATCCAACAAAACAATATTTGGTTTCGCTCACCGAGGAGAAAATAATTGTCAGCTACTTGTAATAACCATGTAACAACTGAATTATAATGCCGTCCTTTGAGTGCATCAAGACGCCATTTGCAATGATGTATCATTGTAGATGGCGCCCTGAAGCACTCAATGGACGATATATTTTTATTTATTTATTTATTTATTTATTTATTTATTTATTTATTTGGGTTTAACGACACTTTCGACAGCTAGGGTCACCTCGTGTCGGGCAGTTTTACGGGTGGAGGAAGCCGGAGTACCTGGAGAGAACCTCCCTGCAACGGCGAGCAACTGTCAGACTCTCCAACATACTAACTCCACACTAGCCGCGTTAGCATTGGTTGAAGATAAATGCACCATCGACGTACAGTGCGCCTTAGTACACAACGCCACCACGCTCCCACATGGGCAATTGGTATGAAGTGTCTTGCCCACAACACGGTTGCCACAGGTGGGATTCAAACAGAGGACATCTCGGCTTGCAGCCTGCATCTCTACCTACAGAGCCATCGAGCTCCTGGACGATCCATTAATCTAAAACTGAATCGTATCGAATCTAATGGTATTTATTTGTTCATTTGGTTTATTTATTTGGGTTTAACGACATTTTCAACAACCCCAGTCATATCGTGTCGGACAGTTTTACATCAGGCCTTCAGATTCAGATTCTTTATTCACGGTACACATACATGTAAAATGGTTACAAATAAACATATTGCACAAATGTAATGAGAAGTATACCGTGGGAAGTGGCATAGCCAGATTGGCTGTCTACCTGCCATCCCCTGGAAGAAGATGGGGTGATTGCAAACAGACTGTGACTGAAAGAATGAACTGAGAGCCACTTATGTGACACATGATGGAGAATGACGATCGAATCATTACTTTTCTGGGATTTGAGTATTCGTGTTTCATTTTCGCCAGCGGAAAGACGGTGATTCAATGTAGGCAAGAAGCAACCTTCCTATAGGACTCCCTCCACTACTTATCATAACTCCCGAGGGCGGCAACAAGTCCCATCGTGAAGTTCGTATCGTTTAAACTGCGACAAAGAGGTTGGTCATGATGTTTGGGCGTGATGTCTACGTTAGTTGCATCATCATCGTAGGATGACGAATGTTATGATTTATTTGTTTAGACTTTTATTTGCAAGTTCTTAATTGTATCCATATTGTATTTTACATAGCACCACTGTAAGGAGGGAGTGCGACAGGTTGCACAAGACGAGGATTCCAGATTTAGACGAGGACCACGACTTTGACAATTTCCAAATTTACGAAGTTTACGAAGTGCAATCGGGGCATGGGATTGTTGCAGCTGACATAACTGGAATATGAGGAAATGAATGTGGAAGTTAACTTGTTCTTAAGCATGCTTCTGTCGCTAATATTACGAGTTGTGTCGTCCAGAGCATTCCATAGTTTCGGGAAGGAGTATAAAGGAAATTTATCCAGAGTTTGGGTCCGTGTTTTTTCTATGTCTAGTTCTCCTACCAGATGGATTGTCAGTAATTTTAAATATATTATTGAAAGACACCGGTAATCTGCTGTTCTGCCAGTCAAACACGAACAGTAGTGCATGTAGCCTAAACAAATCATCAACCTTGAGTATTTGGTTTTCTTTGAACAGGGGATCTGTATGAGAATTGTACTTTTTGTTATTAATTATTCGTAATGAACGTTTTTGCAGGACAGCCAGTTTTTTGATAGCTCTTGAGTTGCCCCATGCCTGGATTCCGTATACCAAATGGCTATGTATGAGGGCGTAATACAATGTTTTCAGAGCTCCGTGGGGGAGGATATTTTTAACTTTGTTAAGACTACAGTTTGCGCGTGCTATTTTCGAGCATAATCGGGATATGTGAGCTTTGTAAGATAAATGTTCTTCATTGCTAATTCCTAAGAATTTCACAGATTTTTCTGTTTCGGTGGCCCCAACCTTGTTAATGTTTTGGTTATTTATTTTTACCTCTTTATACTCACCTAATTTGGGCACATCAGATTCAAGTGAAAAATGTGCCCAAAATATGAGAAACTATATTATTAGTCAATGTACATACAATTATAATATAACACAGGGCGTTCTGAGACCTATTTTGCATCATGCAAAAGTATTTCTTAACAACTATCTTTATTTTAGAATGTCACCACAAGCTGTCGGTACCCATCTTTTAATTTGGGCTCAGCCTTTACTGCCTTGAATTTGGGGTAATATAAAGGTAAGTTCCACATGGATCGTCCTATCAGTACATCTAGACGACACCTGCACTTTATTAATTTTTTTATTTACTTATTTGGGTTTAACACTTACGCTGCCGAAAGCGACTATTGACATCCATTTTATGATGATTATCTGTACGTTTTGATATGGTCAGATCAAACCTACCATCAGATTAATTGATGGAAAGGGCTCAGAGAGCCCTTTCCAACAATTAATCAGATGATAGAGTTTCAAGTAAGTCATAAATTTTAGTAAACCTCCTCGCATACAGGCGTACATAGTAATCCTCCATATATGGATAAAGTGGGCGTGGCAGTAAAGGGGTTAACGACACTTCAAACCGCCATGGTCATATCGTGTCGGTCAGTTTTAGGGATGGATTAATCCGAAGACCCGGGAGAGAACCACCTAGAAGCGGCAAGTTACCGTCGGACATTCCAACTTACTAATCCCACACAAGCAGGGACAGCATCTGCTGTAGGCATGTGTACCATCCACGTGCCGTACGCTTTAGCACACTGCATCACCGTGTTCTCACTGAGGCAATTGTGATCAAGTGTCTCACCCATGAACGAAACGCACATGAAGTCGGTACGGATTGAACCTCCGATCTTTCGATCAAACGTCCAATGCTCTAACCAATGAATCACATGGTACACACTATAATTACGAATAATTCCAACTTTTTATATTGCATTTGCCATTCTCAACAAATGATGTTAACTGTTATTTAAAAAAATAATATCTGGAGAAACCAGCTGAAAAGTTTTAAATTCAGAAATTGCTCTGCAGTGGCTGACTATGGCCGTGGGGTGAAGGATCAAATATTCAACACGAGAACCATTAGGATTGTAGATAAACCACATCTTCTGGGCGAGATTTTGAGATATTATTTATTACACACCTGTTCTATGATATCCCCATCAACAGCAACGCTAAACCATGCGGAAAATGAAAATCTGTGCGGAATGGAAACCGTTGACGGATTATTTTTATAAAGAAGCGAAATTTCATTGGAATTTTCCACAAATCGTGCACCGCAATTACAATTTTAACCCTTTACCTAACATGAAAAGCAGACGACACTTGCAAAAAAAAATTATTGAATAACTAATTTTTTTCATTTTTTGTCTCAAAAACATAGGTTATGACCCCTCATTGGAACGAGCTCGACGAGCTCGTTCCAATGAGGGGTCATAACCTATGTTTTTGAGACCAAAAATGAAAAAATAATTAAAATTAATAGGCGATTTTTGAGAATAGCGCTGGCCGGTTTTGGCCGTTACGTTGGGTAAAGGGTTAATCGCTAGCGATAGCTAAAAATCGTCCCCGAGTTCCAATGTGTTCTTTGTGCCAGTAACACACTGGAACTCAGGTGACGAAATAGTAACACGGGTTCCCTTTGCAAATTTGGTTGGCGATAAAATGTGGGTTTTTTTATTGGTAGTAACTGTTGTCAAATGAATTGCTGAGTGTCCATCTAATAATGGTTTTTATAGACGTGAAAGCGTGTAATAAACACAGAACGACACGCGTGTGTGAAAGGGTTAGTCGATATGGCACTTGTGCCATCGTGGAAGGATAAAACTCGAGGCCTCTCGTTCTACCCTTTCGCGCTGACACTCGTACCATATCGATTAACCCATCCACAGTCGCGTGTTGTTTTATGTATTAACCCATCACCTATCACAAACATGTGACACTTGAAAAAACAATTTGAATAACTAAAATATTTCAATTCTTTAATGAAAACAGCTTACGAACCCTCAATGGAATGAAATCGTTCCAATGAGGAGTCATAAGCTATGTTTTTAAAGCAAAAAATTCTGTAAAAAAATTGAATGCCGATTTATATTGGACAGAGCGGGCCTGTTTTGACCGTTACGCTGGGCAACATGTTCAGAATTCGACACTTTAGCAGACTTTAATTCCTTTAATTCATCCTGCAACGCTCATTTGGACCAGAGCGAATAGTTTTTTTTTTTGTTCCGGTTGCACTTTTTTGTACATCCCAGAAACCATAATAAATGGGTGTCATTAGGCTCTTGGCATCCACTCCTCCGATGCAACAAATTGTGTATTTATTTATTGGTCATATATCCGGTTTACATATCCGGCGAAGTTGCCATATAACTTGACACCTGTTTGAATTTCTTAGAATTACAAGCTTGTTTTTCGATGAAAATTAGTGGTATCGCGTGACATATGTATGCCTGTCGGCCACGGAACTCATCTTCAATAAAAAAAAAATGCAGACACTGTAGGCCGTTCTCCAGATGCAGTCATATCGTTGCATCGTAACGTGTTTTGAATGCCTTGCTTTGGTATTAACCGGATGTATAAATATGACAAGGTATACAACTCGCTTTTTCATCACGAAACCAAACAGGTCATGCAAAAAGTCGTTTAGTAATAATTGGGTTACCACCTTTGTCGGTTTTACCGTTTTTCAGTCAGACTAGGAGATTTAATGGCCCAACTAAAACCGTTTCCTAAAGCGTAGGGTACTGCGAATATTCAAGAGCCATCCCGCATCAGTCTCAAGATTCGATTTTTTCGAATCTCTCGTATTAACTTCAATTTGTTACATTTCTAACAAAAATTTAATAAAATTGTCATTGGACAATTCATTCATGTAGGCTCAATTTCTATTTAATTGAGTAATTGACAATGTTTAATTGTTTGGTAAGTAGTGAATTTTGCCCAGAACTTTATCCGTAGTTTTAGTTTTTGAAGGCTTAACTTGTTACTATTCTTAAGAACGTGCACTGAATAGTAACAAATTGAGCCTTCAAAAAGTAAAACTATGGATAATGTTCTGGGCACAATTACTACGTACCTAACAATCTTGTTTGGGTCATCACAGTGTTCCGTAACTTCTGTTTGGTGCAATATGCAATAACTTGTCTTTTAAGATTCGATTCGCGATTCGATTCGATATCGATATCAGAGACAGATTCGATATCGATATCAGAGACACGATTCGATTCGAAAAAAAAAATTGTGATTCAGAACCCACTAAAGCGTCTGTGTCATAGTATTGGTTTTCAATCGCGAATCAAATTTAACTCATACCTCGTGACCACAGGTCTAGTTTTTACATTTTCTTGTGATCATTCTTTGAAGTATCATGGCATGAAATGAATTCACAACAAAAAGCCCGCCTTTCCATGGGCTAGCAAATTTCTTGACACGAATAGTGGCCAATGGAAGAATCAGACTGATAGTAATTAAGGTGGTAACCCAGTTACCTGAACACTTGTTTATCTTACCTAATTTATTTATTGGTGTTTAAGGTCACATATTTCTGCACAATGGCTAAGCGTGACCGCAACATGGATATAAGGTCAAGTTCAGCCAATCGTTTATACCCATATTGCCCATTTTAGAGGACTTCCACTCCATGCTTTGGTTACCGGGTCCTAGATTACTAGTAAAACAGTTTGTTTGCTACAATAAACAAGCACTACATCAGTTCCCGGAGTTCCCACGGGAATTATCATACTCAATGTGTTTCGTGTTTCCCTCACCCACACCCCAGATATTCTATAATTATGAGTAACCCAAGAACACCCAACGGTCAAATAAGTGAAGCTTATTGTCTCGTATTTCTCTTGCCACATGGTATGCGGGAATACATCAAGTGGTTCGCACTCGGGACGAATGGAAAGAAGATCGGTTGGTTTGTTTTGAAAAGAGGGATTGTATATCTCGTTATACCTATATATCTTTTAAAGGATCGAAGAAAAACAAGTAATGTAATATCATTTTTCCGTTTTCTCAGCTTGTACCGAGTACCTGTGCAGGGCTTGTATTTCATCCAAATTGGCGAGAATCGATTTGGATTCTCATGAAAATGGTTGCGAGAATCCATACCTGCTACGAGTGTCCCAGGATCCCATGGGGCCACCATGGTTGAACCCCTGTTGTATACTGGTAACACATGTTAACCCTTTACCCAACACAGCTTTTTAATTTTTAAAACATAAACTGAATTTGATAAAAAAAAAATTAAAAATAAACAATATTTATACCAAAACAACCTTACAAATGTGGATGTCATTTGAACAGGCTCATTGAGCCGGTTCCAAGGACAGCCATATTTGTACAATTTTATTGACAAAGTGTCAGAATATTTCAGATCATATTCGCCTTGCATTTGTTAATTTGCTGCCGTTATGTAAAGGGTTAAATTGACCCATTTCTTTTCACACGAATCCTAGCAGAAGTGCAGTGAGGATCTATATGGATTCTCGATGGTTTTGCTGCGCAAATGTTTGCGTGAATCGATTCTCGGATTCTCGTCGAATATTTTAGCCCTGCTGTGCACGGCGACGCATTTTATCGCTAATGTCTGTCAGACATTCCACCTGTAAAATGTATTAAACTAATAATACTACAAATTGAAACTATTACATCTACGGGGAGTCATTTCTCGGCTACCTTATGAACTGAAAGATAAAGAAACACTTACTGTGGAAGAAAATGGAATCCGGTAACGAACCTAGGGCTGAGCGGTTTTTCGGCGCAGTCCCGATTTTTGCGGCAAACCGGAAAACCGAACCGCAAGACCCACCAAAAAACGCCCAAACGGTTTTACTGTATTTGTGCATAAACTGATCAAACTACTTTACTGGGAGCGAATTTGGACCAGTGGAATCGATGGACTCTTGTCACTTAGTTTATCCGGCAAAGGGACGAATACGTCGTGATCTCTTCACATTTTCTCCCCTATGACTCGTCCATAGGACGGGTCAACAAGAGAGAAAATGAGACAATGAGAACACGATATCGATTAGATAAACTTTACTAATTTATTACACTAATTTAGTGGGGTTTTTTTCTGTCGCACTGGCCTTAGCAACTGATCCTCTAGAACATCTATAAGAATGATCAAAGGAAAGTTGGGCTGAACCTAATGGCGGTATTGACTGACAGCGCCGTTTGTGGCGAGTGATGTCTCACAAACTATTGCAGTTTATTTTCCAATGTAAGGTCCCTTTGTGTTGTTTACCATATGTTCATGTTCTTAACACAAACGAAAAATGAACCAAAACCGAGTTTTTTTTTCTTGAAACCGAACCAAACCTGAAAAATTAAAACCGCTCAGCTTTGAACGAAGCAAACGGATGTTCACACGAATGTGTTCGGTAATTATGCAGTGGACATAATCAGTATATTATAGTATTCCCATCGTCACCAAGTGCGTATCCTGTTCTTGAATCTCCAATTGCTTCTTCGTATGATGGTGGGAGGTCCGATGGATAGTCGGGACTATATGGAGGTGGCGGGATTACACTGTTGTATGTGTCTGTATCCATCACAAGAGATGCCTCCTCGATGTCGTCTGTGGAAATTCTAAAAAGGCGCTCCAAACTTTCTGGCATTTCAACGATTGCTTCGTCGTCAGATAAAGATGTTGAATGGATGTCGTCGATAGATGGGTCAGATGAACCTTCATAAATGTCTTGAAAATGTATGTCGTCGCTTTCAGTAGAACTTGAACATGACAGACCGCTTAATCTGTCAGAAAAACGCTCGGCTGTCGCAAAGAAGCCAACATCGCCATTGTGGTCGTCTGGCAGGGGATCTGGAGAAATTTGAGTGCATAAATTCTTCAATAGTTCAGGTGGGGCAAAGCGGGTAAGATGGTTCTCCAACCAGGGTTCTGAGCAACAGTCTTCTAAGCGAGTGCCCATGAGAATTGTTGAAACATCTGAAGCTTTGTTTAAACATCGCGGCATGTGGGAGCTCATTGAGTTGAAATTTGAATGACGTGCGCCGTATGAAGAAGGTGGCACCAATACTTGTTGTCTTTTAAACTGTTTCCAGTATTTTTGTCTGGCCCTCATGAAATTTATACGAAAACGGTTCCGCATCTTCCGAAAGACTGAATCTTCCATATTGTGCATCACAACTGAACTATCCAAATACTCTATTCATTGCCAACCGGTAATTCACACTCAGCAAGTGTCGGACGAGCAAAATATACAAAACAAACAGTACTGTTCGAACTCAAATTCTTTACGAAATGTAAGAATTGCGCACTTCTGAAAGAAAACTTCCCTGTTTATGAAACGGGTGTATTCGTTTATCTTTTCAAGCACAGATAGGCGATCATGTCCTCGGGTTGTTACACTGCTTAATGGCCTGTATATAATATACAAATTCCCCTGTTATGTACTCGATATGCAAACTGAAAATGGTCTTAGCGATGATGATGTCACGTGCGTACAACTCACGGTAAATGAACATAAATAGTTTCACCACAGGGTACGTTTTTGAGATAGCGCATGTATGCTTTAATGAAACTCGTAATGGGATTTGCATACACAGTTGCAGGGTATAGACTGAAGCTAATATTCAATAGGATATGAATCTGTCAAGATCTCGTATCGCACCTGTTTCAGTAATATGATATAAAATATGTGTTTTGAAACGTCACTCCAACATTGAAAATAGGCAACAAATCGAGTGAACACAAAAATAAGAATTCGAGTCTGATGCTCGGTACAGTCAAGCCTTTTTATTACCTGGTCATTAAATTTTTTCTTCAGTTTTTCACGCATGTATACATAATATGTCATGGATGGCTAAACCATTTGTTACCCGTAACAGTTATAAAAAGAATAATAAGTTGTGCAGGCAGCCTTCGGTGGTTAGCCTTTTCTCTAATTGAAGTCAGGGGGCATACTCAGGATAATGAAGTGGGGGTGAAGCAAAATACTTTTACGCTGCCGTTGGAAGCTGGAAAATATAGTACTTTTTGATGGCTTAAGTTCCAAGAAAGTGAAGGAAGAACTATACTATTCAAAAAAGTAGGGGATATCCAAACGGGTGTTGATATTTTCGGAAAATGTTATTTCATACGCGTGATTGGACACATCAATATGTAACCAAGTTTAGTGTGGATCATGAATGTCAGCGGCAGACGAAACCTTCGTGTAGGTTTTTCGCACTAGCGCCACGTTAATGTCCGTGGGGTACGTTTTGAAATTTTCATTTGTACTGGACGGGCTTTTTTGGAGGTCTCATCGTCCTTTTCTTGGTATAAACTCGTTCATCAATAGTTTGTGGTCGAAACGTAACTTTTGAGGTATGCGAAGACTGACATGTGACGAACGTTTACGTGCCGTTCGCATGCTGGAAGCTGGCAACAGACAGAATGCAGTGGCTCAAATTCTCAACGTTACTCAATCGGTGATTAGCAGGTTCTGGTCACGCTACCGTCAGACAGGCAATGCTGATGACAGACGTCGGTCAGGTCGTCCAAGGGCGACAATTGCTAACCAGGATCGTTTCATCCGAACCACAGCATTACGTAACCGCCGTCAAAGTGCCTCAGAAATTGGACAGCAGCTGCATCGAGCGACAGATGTCACCCAAGGGCGTGTCACCGGGCAGTACTCCCGTGACAACATGTTAGCAGCTCATGTGGGGCCATTTGCGCGACGTCAGGGCCGTCGATTCATTTTCCAAGATGACAATGCAAGAGCACACAGGGCTCGTGTCATTACAGAGTTCCTCCAGGAGCAGAACATCAGTACACTGCCCTGGCCAGCATTAAGTCCAGACCTTTCACCAATCGAGCACGTCTGGGATATGCTTGGCAGTCGCCTACGACAATGCCAACAGCCCCCCCCCCCCCTAACAATGTCCAGGAACTCGCCGCTGCCCTGCAGGAAGAATGGAATAACATCAGTCAAGCTGATATTGGACGTTTGGTGAGGAGTCTTTCACGTCGGATCCGCGTTTGTCTTGCGAACCGAGAAGGATTTACAAGGTCTTGGGCTGAATGTGGTAAATTCTCTGACTGACCGTCCATGTCTTCTACGGCTCAGTGCGTCGAATGTGTACTTGTCAGACACCCAACTATCGCTGAAATCATTCCCCAGATGTCACAGAGTGCAATGCCTCAACTGTCTTTTTGATGAAAATATAAATATATTTCTTCATATATCTCACTTTTATCAAATATCCCCTACTTTTTTGAATAGTACAAAAGAAGGATGACTGTTCAAGAAACCAGTTATTGAGATATATATTTATGTTTAAAGTTCACTTTCAGAATCTTTGACTATCTCATGGCCGCAACGTAGGGGTGAAGACAAAGTAGTATGTCTCGCACCTTTCACCTCTTTTGGGGGGAGGCAGAAGTGCCGTCATAGCTTCGTGACCCAGTGGCGCAATGTTGGTTGTCAATGTAGCCCGCGTGAGTGGTGATGTCGTGACGTAATTACCAGTGATATATGGTCTTAGCGCGCATATGCAGCGTGTGTTGTTAGAGTGATACTTGTTTGCGCCATCTTGGTTTCTATGGTAGCACTTGGATGATATGGGCCTGGGAGGCTTCTTATAGGCATGGGGTATGTTTGGAGGGTGTGTTCGATTCTATGGGCGAAAATCTAATTATCCAAATAAACCCGACAATCCCTCCAAATCACCAAAAACTTTCTAAAATCACTTTATTTGGTATGCATTCCCCCATTTTCGGCATAAAAGAGTAGCAGATAGTGCTATAAGATAAGTTCCTTTGTATAAGAGTCAATATAATTACCACAAACAATTCGACAATTTCCCCAAATCATCAAAACTATGACTCCTCCATCCCCTCTCCCAAAAGGCGTGAAAGGTGCGAGACATACTACTAGTTAAGTTTAGCTAACAGTTCATACATACGCTGCCTTCTTTTGAGGACTTCCATCCCAGGCGTTGATTCTGGGTCCAATTTTACCAGAAAAGCAGAACTTTGTTACCACAGTAAATAAGCAAAATTCCACGTGCCAAGGTTCCCACAGGGAATACACAGTTTGCTTGTGACCTAATGCAGTCTATATGATGTCACTTAATCAAGTACGTGGCTAGAAGGTCTTGGTTGGGGGTTTGAGTAATGAAATGGGGTGGCTGGTTATCGTCTGGTCGACGGGACCTTCAGTGTTGTGTTTCCGTTTGAGCTGTCATTGGTTTACAGCAAGGCTGGTTCCCAGATTCCTTTTCAAGATAGCGATTGCCAGTGGATTGTTCGGGAATTCAGGCAACACACAGAAAACATGTATACAGTTTCTACACTATTTATTCAAGACAACTTCAGCAGTGGTTAGCTCCCAGAGCTCATCAAATACAGTTCACCATCTAAACTTCGATATCAGTACGCCAGGACATCTCAAGTATAACTGTGATAACTTGACCTAACTATTAAGCATTCTTTGATTCTGATTGGTCAATTTTGAAAACTCTTCTCCTCTGAAACCACAGGGCCATATGTTTTGAAACTTTGCATGGTTGATGACTGGCACACCCTCTACCAACGTTCCTCATTTAATGTTATCGTGTTGCAAACATGGCCACAATTGCGGTTTATAGTTACTATAGAAAAACCCTATGGGAAATCCTATTTTCATCTTCTCTCTTGATGGATTCAAATATTTTGAAACTTCACGTGACTGAGGACTGGGACACCTTCTACCAATGATCCTCATGTAATGTTGATGTAATGTTGCAAACATGGTCACCATTCCAGCTCAGAGTTACCATGGAAAGCCTATTGAAAATCACATTTTTATATGCAGTTCCAGGTGAGCGATTACAGACTCTGTAGAGCCTCTAGTTCCTAATTCTCCCCGCTCCGTGGGTGTGCATGCTTCTAGCACCTTTCCTGACAGTCAAGCCACTCACATACTAGTTTTTGAGATGGTTTTGTTGTGTGTAGTCCTCTGGTGAGTACTTATCTAAACCCTGCTGGATTCTCTACTTTTTGAATCGTTAATTTCTTCTTAGTAGAAAATAAACGTAATTTGCATAATTTATCGTAGACAGTTTAGCCAATAAGACACCACACATGATCTGTATTTCCTCAACACCACCCCAGGCCTCTTCAGTACAATACTATTGCATGAAGAAGTTTGTAGTGATATTGACCGAAATACACTAAGGAGGTCTATTATCCCCGACCTACCCATTCAGATCATCAGTGCCCTTCTGTCTGTTGGTCATGCACCCCTGATATTCTCTGTAAGTGATAGGTCCTATAAAAATTTGATTGAAACTGAAAGGTGGAGCCATCATAGTCTGGATGACATTGACTCCACAACACATAGTGTAACAGGAGAGATAAGTGTGGTAGCCGGGTTCGAAATGTCGACCTCTAGCACACAAAGTGACCGATTTACCACAAGACTAAGAGATCCAGACCAACTAGGCTGGTTGGTAAATGGCCTTTATACCTTGACTGCTACACTTCTCTCCCCTTCTTTTGAGATTCACCCACCGTGAATCTCACCCCAGATTCCACCCCAGCGTGGACAAAAACATCCACCATGCTTCACCACAGCATCCACAATGCCACCAGTCTCAGTCAGCCTCAGCCATTATTGACTAAGTTCACTTAACTTGCACTATAGCCTTTAGATTTACTTATTGTCTCTTACACAGGAGAGGTTGTCTCTCCCAATTCATCAGATTTATCTCCCTTGTTATCAATCATGGCATACACAGTATCAGTCTCAGTATCATATTGCACTCTTGGATACAGTCTTTGGCTCAACACGGGTGATTTCTTTGCTGCACATCAAATAGATTGTCGCGTAAGTTCTAAGATTTCTCTTGGTGGAGATTTATTTCCTGATAGTGGTTCTGCCAGTGGAGCTGAAGGTGCTGAAGATAAAACTGTCTTTTGGTTAGTCGAGTGATTAGGTATTTGTTTGTTCTTTCTTTCACTCAGAACATTTCTTCTTTCACTCAGTACAAAATCATTCACCATTTCACTCTCACCAACCAAAAAGTCATGCCTAGGTTTTGTATATTTTGTTTGCAAAATCCAATTGTGTATTCGAATATGACCTTGATTTTGAATACATTTGACAAGTACATAAATTGCCAAGACAATCAATATGACACCAATAAAATATGCCCACTTAGGTACAGTGAACGGTTCATCGGATATCAATTACATTGAAGCAAGTTCACATACTAACTCATTCATAGGTAGATTTTCCAGATGACTTAAAGCTTTTTGAATCATGAAGTTTACAAGATTGACTCTATCCAGGACGGCTTTCCACACCTGTGATTGATTAAATGAAAAGTGAGGAAAAACAGTCCATGACATTAACTGATAGGGTGAATTATCATGACCATGGAAATAACTGTGCAGTAATAGTGTGTGTCTGCTCATTGCCATGCGTAAGGGTTTCAATTCAAATAACACTATAAGTGGCATCACTCTACGAGGTTTCAGATTTTTACATTTTGGACAAGTTATCGAGAATTGTAAGGGTTCCATAACCCTTCTTCAATGCATGTTGCAAAAGGCAAGTCAATAATAGGGAGAGAATCCAGAGGATTAACCTCTGTTAAATTTGATGACTGCAAGAGATTGGTTAATGAACAAATCCCAAACTTCAAGGTTTTTCTGTGACATTTTAGTTAAGACATCATTCAGTGTCCTATGGAATCTTTCAACTTTTCCATTTCACTGTGGATGGTAATATGAAGTGGTCACATGGTGAATTTTTAAATGCTCACTCAAGTATTTCATTACCTCATTACAATTCTCGGATCCATTATCCATTAATAATTCCAAAAGACAACCAAATGGTGGAAAAATTTGATCTATTAATAGATTTGCAATCATTTCCATCGTCTTCCAGAATACATATCAATGAATGTACCACTCATATCCAATGCTATTTTTGTGTAAGGATATGGCTGTCTATCTGCTTCTTGCATTGGCAAGTGCACTTTCTTTGTATTCTGTGTTTGAAGGTAAGACATTTTCCCACATAATCATAGATATTTTTATACAAATCTGGCACAAAATATTTTCTACTGATGTTATAATACTCTTTATCTATCACTCTGAAAGAAGGAGCACTTTTTAGCTTTTAATTTTAATTTGCATTGCTTGAGATGCTTGAAAACTGCTCGTAAATGCCCTAAGTCGTCATGATATTGTCTTAACACCTCACCTGTTAAATGATCAGGTATGAATAATCTCACTCTTGGATTATCATTTGTAGCTCTAATATATATAACACTTCCTCTATGAACATATATCTACTACTGATATTAGCTGGGGTATTACTACTAAGATATTTCTTCTTAATTTCCATGATTCTACTATCTTTCTCTTGTTCTGATTTCATATCTAAGTTCATATCTAAGTTCTTATCTTCAATTTTCTCTGGCTCCATGGCTGAACTTGAGCTTTGTTTTGGTACTGAAACATAGGCAAATCACTTTGGATCGATTTTATCACTATTGATAACTCCCACTCTCAGAGCTTTTTCTGTGTCTGCATTATCCATATTGTAATTTGGGTCAACATTTGCCAACCCTTCAGGTAGCCTTGGTAGCATATCTGCACAAGTATTTTGTATCCCTGGTAAATATTCCATTTTACAGTTTTAACTGGCTATTTTTAATACTCAACATTGGACTTTGGCAGTATTATGTGGACGAGTCAACAAGTATCACAGGGGAGCATGGTCTGTTTTAATGACAAACTGGGCACCTTGTGAATAATTGTTGAGTTTGCCTCTTTTTTCAAATGTGAACCATTTCTGTTGTGAATCTCCTAATTTATGAGACAAAAATACTATGGGCTTTTCATCAGGTACCCCGGGTAAATGTCCTGTATAATCTTCACAGGAAAGAGTCAAAACAGTTTCCAAACAAGTCCCCGAGGCATCCATATAGAGGACATATGGTTTTTGTGGATTGGGATAACTCAGATTGGCTACCTGTGTTAAAATTTCTTTCAAATAATCGAAAGCTTTCTGTTGAGCCTCCTTCCACCGAAATATTCCTTTGTAAGCTCTACTAAAGGCTGTGCAATTTCACTAAAAATGAACTAAACCTCCTGTAATATGATTCCATTCTCATAAAACTTTGATGAAGCTTCAAACTTCTGTTACTGGGGTAGGTGGACCTAACTTCCTGATAACTTGTACTTTACTTGGTTTGGTCTTAATCCCATCACCACTGATTACAAAACCAAGATAAGATGTTTCACTCTGAAAGATGGAGCACTTTTTAGCTTTTAATGTTAATTTGTGTTGCTTGGTCTGCCTGAGAACTGCTTGTAGATACTCAATAGGGGACTTCGCATCATGGCTAAATACCAAAATGTCATCTTAATATGCTGAAGAAAATTCGCTCATTCCAACATTTCTTGGATTGCATCATCCATATTTTTTTATTTCAAAAGTGGGACCTGGTAGCTTGCTTAATAGATTTTGCATCCCCCATGTCTATCTTCATTGTTACTGTGTCTGTTTGGGTTATGTCCTTATCAGTTCTTGCAAATGAGTCCTTCTGTTCTCGAATTAATTTCATCAACATCTCTTTCTTATCTTGAGGCACTTGGATGTCACATTCTGAAATTTGACTATTACTATCTTTGTTCTCAGCTGTAGCTATTTTCATCACTTCCTGTTTTATATCCACTAACTTTTCCTCAGCAGCTAAAGGTTCAACCTTCCCCACAATACAGCCTCGTTTCAATGTATAATGTTTATTGGTACTGTTTATCAACATAACTGGTATATTTCCACTATTAATACTGACTATACTGTCACCTACCATTAACCCTGGTTCTTCTGCAATAAAACCTTGCTTTAACAAATGGTGTTCTAAAAATTCTGAGTCAAATGTTGACCTCATACTCACAGCCTTGGCTGTACACACAAGTACTCTGAGGTTTCAATTCAATATTCTAGATGGGTTAAAAATGACACATGCAAGTCCTTAATAACTGGTATTAGATGACCATCTAATTTCATTTTCTCAATTGCCAATAAATGTTGACATTATTTGCCGATATCTAATCCAACCCTAAAATCACGCTTCGATTTAATTAATCTGAGACCAATAATTCTTGTGACTGAGGTAGTCCCTTGATGGAGAGGTACATCTGCACTAATCCCCTGAGCCTAATGCTTGTGCCAGCAATTCCTGTTATGCTTGGCAATTGGTTTCTATCACCGACTAATCAAGGATGATTAAGCATGTTTTTCCAAAATTTGTGCTGGTGCATGAAATTTGAGCTCCTGAGTCAAGCAAAGCACTGACTCATTGCTTCCCCACATGAATCATCACACTTTCCAAAGAAGCTGTGCTGAAATGTATTATTGTTTTGCAGTTGATTTCCTATTTCCTGTTTCACTTTTCACTGTATTTACTTGTGAGCCCATTGAGCTCTTTTCTGGAGATGGATTCTCCCTATTTTTCAGATGACCTTTCGGATCCGATTTATAAATGAAGTTATTTTTCTCCATAGCTTTTAACACGCTCTCAGAGAAGTGCCTCATGGGCAAGATTCGTATACAATCCTTGGTGAAGTGTCCCCTAATTGTACATCGATCACACTTTTTAATCCCCTCACAAAATTTTGTATAAAGGTCGAAACTTCCACACTTTTTCACTTTTGGCCATAATACTAAGGGTTAATTTCCTTGAACTCATTAATTTGTTCACTATTTGGTTTCTTTACTTCCAATTTTACAGGGTTAACGCCACTGTTATTTTTATTTCTCACACTCACATTTAATTTACAACTGCCAGTTTTATGTTTTGTATTTTACAGTTTTTGCAAAGTTCTGGGGCTGATTTAGTAGTATTAACCCCTTGTCCTCTACTTATTGCCCTGCATAAGTAGAGTTTTGCCTGTTTAAATGCTCTGGATTTACTCTGCAAGAATGGACCATGTGCCCTAGTCGTCCACATCTGAAGCACCTAATATCAGCCATTGACCCTTCTGTCGATTGTTGTACTGTCATAGTCCATACCTGCTTGGCTATATGTACGCAGCATTCCCTTTTAAGGTGCCACACCCATCCACAATGATGGCAGATGGGTTTTCTCACAATTGTCCACACTATCAGTTTCTTATATCGCACATTTTGCCTATTCTGCTTCTGATTAATATATCTTGGAGGGCCAGGACTTTTAAAAATCACATTAACTTTATGCCTTTATCACGATATTTCAACATCCATTGGCTGAATGTCCCTTGAATCCTCAGGGCTAGCCTCTCTACTCATATAATTTTGATGATATTGGTCTGGGTGGTATGATTTTGCTAGGTCCCCCAGTTCAATACATTTGCATACCTTTTCTTTAACCCCTGTCTCAAATAGTGCCATGGACAAAGCCTTTTGTAAATTATCACGTGCCTTCCTAATTAATTTCACTTTTACGTCACCCTCATGTAACCCATCACCAAAGTAGTTGGCCAATGTTTTCTGAATTAAAGGTTGGTCAGTGCCCTTCCCATAAGCATCCTTCATGAGATCCATGTGGCACAGAAAATTCTTTGTCATTGCTGCATTAATCATTTCTGCATATCGTGCATGAAGTTCTTTCTGGAGGTCCTCCCACTTCAATGTAGGGTTCACGTCTAAGGTATGGATTATGAAATCAGCCACAACAAAATCACTTGTCTGAGCAGCCAACCTATGTTTCTTTTTGTCAGGGATCTCATTGGTGGTGCAATAGTGTTTTAATGATTTCATAAAGGCTTCATTAATTTGCAGGATTTCCATCGAACTGTTTGATATGGGTGTGTAAGGTTTGCACCTGGGTGGCATTTTCTAGAGTGCCTGTGTTCTTATTTCCCAATTGAAGGGTTAATTGTACCCCCTGTATGGCTTTTATAATCTGACTGGCACTTTTGCTCTTTCCACTTTTTTTACCCTGCCAAATATTTTCTCCCCCTTCTCCATTGCGAGCTCAGCATCTTTTTGTTGCAACTGAGCCTCTGCTTGATCTAACTGAAATTTCAGGATACCAATTTTCCCTTCCTTTCCCGACAGTTCCTGTTCATGGGTTAAAGGTAATTTTTTCATGGATTGTTCTAATGCCGTAGTTTGCTTGGCAGCTTCAGTTTGAATTAGATCCCCCATTTTCTGTTGCATGCCTGGATGTAACAGTAGTATTCTACCCTGTAGATTTGTCACCATGTTTTCCAAATCTATTATGGGACCCTCAGCAAAATGCAACCAAATAACAACTGACAGACTTTCCTGTTAGTAAAATGTGAAATAAATGAACAAAATGTTGTACTTACAGTGTACTACAGTTCTCCACTGCTCTGCTGATTCATCTGATGCATTGTCTAGAAGTCCTGTTGTGTAGTATCCCATCCCGATGCATAGTATCACTGGAATCAGATCCCTGGCAACACCAGCTCAAAAATCCTCAAAACAGCATCAAGAAGAAACAGAGTGGCTTGTGATCGTCAGGTCGAAAGGACTCCCAGTGTTGTGTTTCCGTTTGACTGTCTTCGTTTACAGCAAGATTGATTCCCAGATTTCTTTTCAAGGTAGCGTTGACATTGGACTGTTCAGGAATTCAGTCAACATATAGAAAACATGTATACAATTTCTACTCTACTTATTCAAGACAACATCAGTAGTGGTTAGCTCCCAGAGCTCATCAAATACAGTTCACCATTTAAACTTCGATATCAGTACGCTAGGGCATCTCCTCAAGTATTACTGTGATAACGTGACCTAACTATTAATTTGATGAAGTTTTAGTAGGGCTTTTGCCCTGTCAGAAATTGGCACCAGCAGCTCTGGTGATGAGCCACTCCAAACGAATTATTTTCAACTGCTGTTGGATGGTAGATCAGGCAAAGATATCCTTTCAGCCTGGTCTGTATATAGTGAATGCATGGGGATGGCTATGTGATGTTTATCAGTCTGTCCCCATCAAAAGCTGTTGTAAGTATTCGCCATCTTGGCATGCTAAACGCCCTTTAACCAGGAGAAATAGACAGGTGGCACCAACAGTCAATCCTCCATGCTTCCCAATGTGTCACCAGTTCGAGAATGGTAGCTAAAGTGGTTGGGCATAAAGGCAGTTAAACTGTCATATCAGCTGGCCGATGTCAGCTTACTGAAATAGTAATAGCTCATCAAATATGACAACTACACAATGTGAGTGGTGATAATGTAGCTAATATCTATAATTGTGACCGCAATGTGGATATAAAGTCAAGTCCAGCGAATTGTTTATACCCATGTTGTTCATTTTAGAGGACTTCCACTCCAGGCATTGGTTACCGGGTCGTATTTTACCGGTAAAACAGAGCCTATATACCACAGAAAACAAGCACTGCTTTACTTCGTGGGGTTCCCACGGAAAGAAGAAACATACTGGAGTGATACATATATCAAATCCACGAGGCTAATAAGATTTTTTCCTGTTTCTAGCTAAAGAGTACTTGCTATACATGTTTGGCAGAATGGAGAAATATTGATACCATTCATATTTCAAGTTGATGTATAAAAAGTAAAAGAACAGGTAAAGGTGTCTTATAATATAAAATGTCTCATGAACAGAACTAACTTACAGCCATGGCCATGGGAAATTGGTTAAAGTCAACGTGATAAACAGTACATAGTCAGATCTTGAGTAATCAATCAGAACATATCAATCATATGATGGTTTATCCATGAGAATAACAAGCAGTGCATAGGGTGGTCAGTCCTAAGAACTGCTTTTGAACATGTTTGTACACATTGTTCACCTCGGATCATTCCTTATGAAAAACAGTTCATAGTCAGATCTCTGGTAATTTTTCAGAAGATAATGAATATTTGATGGTTTGTCCATGCGAATAGGAAGCCCTGTATAGAATTATCAGTCCTAACCAGTGTTCACCCTGGCCTGTATTGTTTGTTCGATGCCAAATGAATTTTTGTGCCAAATGGAAAATTTTAGTGCCAAATGGATTCTGATTGTCAATGAGAGCAATTTATCATCATTTGAGTACAACAAGGTGACATCTACGATGCTCAGCAAATAATTTATATTCCTGAAGACTTATAAAATATTAAGCACAATAAAAGAGATTAAGTAATAAAGAAATGTTTTGACAAGAATGAGATTAAATAGATAAACTATTAATTAAGGAATGTCATTATTCGGATTAAATGCATAAACTGTTGACTCTTTACCTAACACGAAAGGCAGATGACACTTGCAAATAAAATTCTCGAATAACTAAATTTTGTCATTTTTTGCATCCAAAAAAACCCCATAGCTTATGTCCCTCATTGGAAGGAGATCAATGAAGGCTCATAAGTTATGTTTTTGAGACAAAAAATAATGAAATTTGAATGGTGATTTTTATGAATAGTGCTGGCTGCCTTTTGCCATTACGTTGGGTAAAGGGTTTATTCAGGTAACGACGAGTCATGATTTCACCTGTTACTTGTCATCTTTGAGTTCTGTCTCACCTGCGCTGTCAGACAGTGATTTTATCGTAAAAAATGCACCAAAATAATAAACAACAAAACCTTTAAGACCTAACAAAAATATTTTTAGTGCCAACTGTTGGTGCCATTTCGTGTATTTTTGGTGCCAAATCCTTTTGTGTGCAAGTGGCACCATTGGCACCCGGCAGCGTGAACACTGGTCAGCAGTGAACTCGTGGGCAGTGCACAGAATGGTCATTTCTTTACACATTTTCACAGCTGATCATGTGAAATGATGCCAAAAAGAGTACATAGTCAGATCGTGAGAAATCATTTAGAGCACATCTATCATATAAAAGTTTTTGTACGAGAAGAAGTAGAACCTTAAAAGGTTCACATTTCAGGTTGGTATGACACAAGGCCGCACATTGAAACTCTTGTCTGGTCTGTCACACAAATTCACTGAGCAACTGTGTACTTTGTGAACTCAGGTCGTATCACGATTCTAGACGGGAAAATCGGGCTTTCGGTTTCAAAGGGTTGAAGGTTGAAACACCTTTGATGAATATACTATCTCACACATCTGACAATGGTAACGTGATGAAAACACAAGTGACAAGCAGTACATAGCCGGATCTTGATTAATTATTCAGAACTTATCAACCATATATCATCACATGGCTAACTCACACCTCTGATCATGTGAAAAACACTACACTTTGTGAGGCTTCAAATACGTGCAAATGAGATTATATCTAATTACCGAAAACAACATGACAATGACTAAAACCTATCCAAATGGCGACTAAGAACTTCTAAGCCGCCCTCATGGATTGATAAAAATGGGATGTGGTGTTATAAGGCATAAAATCTGTTAGATCCGATGGAAGTATGTCTAATTACCGGAACGACCAGACACATAAAACAATCACCAGAACGTACCAACCCAGACTGCCATCTTGGGTAAGCGTAAGTGCTATACGACTGAAAGGCCTCCAGAAGGTGTATTGGGCTGTATGGTTCAAATCTTCGGTTTCACACAGGTAATTAGGACACATGGGATATTGATGGGGGAGTGGCAGAATAGGATATTCTATTGTTGGTAAAAAACTATCTTACACGGGCGATTCTATTGGCCACCTTCTGTCACTGCTATCAGAGTTTGTGGTGACTATAAGTCGGATTTTAATCACAAACGTCTGTACTGTCTTCACCTGGGGACTACGATGTGTTACTCATACTATTAAATTGCCCTATCGATCTAGTGGTTGGTTGTCACTATCTGTCCTGTGATTAATTCACGCCACTACTCTTCCCCCGAGTTCCAATGTGTTCTATGTACCTACTGGAACATAGAACACATTGGAACTCTGGGGACGTACTGTCTTCGACCAGTACTACAGTCTCCCGTCTCTATGCCCACTACTTATGGGGAAAGCATGTGGAAATTAATGAGAAGTTCATCAATTGAAGAGGAAATTGGACTGTTGGTTAAGTCAAATTTACCAGGTTGATATAATATATATAGATTGTTTGTTTGTTTGTTTAATGTCACTTTCTGCATCATTGGAATTTGGCTATCTCGGGACTGCAACACAGCGATGAAGTCAAGTTTAGCCAATCCTTTATACTTATCCTTCCCACTTTAGGAGACTTACACCCAGGCGTTAAACAGTAAACAAGAACTGCTCCACTTCCATGGGTTCCTATGGGATTCAAAAACCTTACATTTCCTGTTGATACAAAAATGAGTAAAGAAATGAGAACAGGTAAAGATATCACAAAAGTCAAAACCTATCTCAAAAGAGGCTATACTAGCTGCTGATCACAGAAAATTGAAGAACATCGTGGGAAGAACGCTACCCTCAGATCTTGAGTAATCATTTGGAACTTATCAGTAGTAGAGAATAAGAAGCAGTGCATAGGGTGGTCAGTGCTAAGACCTGTTTTTACTCATTGAACCAGAAAGCAATGTAATGCAATCATTTCAAACACAGTGTGTAGTTAGATCGTGAGAAATTGTTCATTGCCTATCAATCACATAATGGTTTATACATGAAGTAAAGAAACGGCACACAGGGTGATCAGTCCCAAGTACTGCGTCAAATAAATGGGAAAGAAATATTAACAGGTAGTGGTCAGATCTTGGTTCATCATTCAGAAATTATCAAACATATGATAGTTATACATGAGCATAAGGCCCAAATTTACAAATATTCAACTGGTAAAGGTATCTTAACTCTTAAAACTGTCAATCATATGATAGTTATACATGAGCATAAGGCCCAAATTTACAAATATTCAACTGGTAAGGGTATCTTAACTCTTAAAACCCACCTGAAAGACATACAAATTGCCTTGCTTTTATTTATTGAATTAGAAAGCATGGGAATTTGATGAAAAGTTTGTCGTGTAAAGAATAAATGGGAAATAAATAAGAACAGGTAATGGTCAGATCTTGATTAACCATTCAAAAATTATTAATCATATGGTGTTATCCACGAGAATAAGAAATAGTGCATATGGTGGTGAGTCTCAAAGCCTAATTGTATTCGCTGACTCAGAAAGGGTGATAAATTGTTGAATAGTTAATTATATTAGGAAGGAACTGAAGATGTTGTTTAATATTTTTCTCAAAATTTCCAGGCGCATGACATATTTTTGTTTACTAGGTAAAAATTTGTATTGACATCCATGCTGGGCTAAATGGAGGAGTTTCTCTATATTTCAAGTTGATGCAATAATAAGTAAAGGAATGGAAATGAGTAGAGGTATCTGAAAAAATCAAAACCTATCTCAAGAAGGTAGCTACTAACAGCTGATCACGGGAAATTGAAGAAGATCATGGGGAAAACACTATCATCTGATGTTGGGTGATCATTTAGAACTTATCAGTCATATAAAAAAGAAGCAGTACACAAAGTACTCAGTCCCATGATCCACATTTTTTCATTGAACCATAATGGGTGGGAAATTGGTGCAAAGTTCATCATGTAATCAGGGACGTGGCCACAGGGGTGTGTTGGGGAGGAGGGTGTCCCACCCAAATCCTGACGAAAATTTCCTATAGTTGGAAATTCGGAGGGCAAGTCATGAGAAGTAAGAAATTCCATCTATCAGAATTTTAAAGTTTCTTTGGCGATGCTGATGTCTCATTTACTTCCCAAAATTTCAACTTAGTTTCAAATTGGCAAAAATTCCAACCGTTAGTATTTACAACTACAGTGTACGCAATATCGAGCTTCCTAAGTATGCATGACGTCAATCGGTATGAGATATATATAGTACGTTTACTTATCGTAATAAATAAAAATCCTCGAAATTCACTTCAAGAAAATCACATAATGTAAAATCATTATCCTGAGTTAATTCCATCATTCACAGTCACAAAAAGATGAAACATCAAAAATTGAGCATTCCTTGACACCCTGAAAGTGGGTTACAGCAACATCCAGGGTCTCCACCGGAAAGTAAGTGAAATTGCTACATTGATTGAGGCAGAGGAGTTTGACGCCATGGGCTTAAGCGAAACGTGGGTAAGACACGAGGAACGGGTAGACCAAGTAAGGGGGTACGTATGGATAGGTGTAGGGCGAACGGAAGGCCAGAAAAGGGGGGAGGGGTAGGCATGTACATTAAAGAGGATTTAAAACCATCGCTGATCACAGACCTGGAAAACAGCACCCCGACTGAGGTATCGAAAGAAATTGGATGGGTAAGGATCAGCCTGAAAAACAAAAGTATTGCCCTTGGGGTCGTGTATTGTGCGGTGGAGGGAAGCAAACCCGAATGGAATGATTCGATATACTCAACACTACGGTCCAATATCACCGAATTACAAAACGAGGGGCTGGGTATAATTCTGATGGGTGACTTTAATGGCCACATAGGTAATGATGAAGAAGGCATGGAGGGTGGGGACAATAAAGTCAACAGGAATGGAAGGAAGCTGTTGAACTTCACAAACGAGCTCGGTCTGAAGATTCTGAACAGGGACGCGAGGTGTAAGGGGAAATGGACCTGGGAGAGGAACGACAGAAAATCAATAATCGACTACATCCTCACAGATATTAATTTATGTAGGGGGGTGATAGGGGTAGAAGTGGACGATGAGGGTAAAATGGAGGTGGATAGTGATCACAACTTGATTACAGTGGCGATCAGGGCCAAAACTCTAGTAAAAAGCAAATGAAGCTCTAAGGAGATTTGGGAACTCAAAAAAGATGCTGACTGGGCGAAGTTCAATGAAAAACTGAAACCAAAGTTTGCAACCGTACCCAAGAGGGTCAGTGTCCAGAAGATGGCCGACGTCATAGTTGCGAGCCTGGTGGAGGCAGGAAAGGAAAGTGTAGGAAAGGTCAGGGTGCCAACACGGGAACTTGGATACAGAGTGAACGAAGAACTGAAAAGCGCCATAAAGGGAAGAAAAGCTAAATGTGCTGCATACAGGAGAAGTAGAATACTTAAGGGGGCGGAAAGCAATGAGGCCACAGTTGCTAAGGAAGAATACCACCAAGCACGAAATAAAGTAAATAAGATTAAAGACGATAATCGGAGAGTACGAAATAGCAGTCTTATTAGGACGATAAGAACGACAGGAGGGTCGAGTTCGAACGTATTTTGGAAATGGGTGAATAAACGTAACAAAGGAAGTAACCCACAGAGTATTAAAGTAGATGGCAGAGTTACAGACGAGCAAGATCAAGTCGCATCAGAACTAGTCAAGCACTGGGAAAAGGTAAACGATAAGCGATGGGGCATGGGGAGCCCACCAGAGTGTCCGAATCAGGTCGAGGAAAACCTATCGAGCTTCGAGTGCAGCGAAATTTAAACGGAGGAGATGCGAAAGGTGATATCAAAATTAAGGGATGGAAAAGCGGGAGGAGTGGATGAAATTCCTAACGAGTTTATCAAAAAAGGGGGAGAGGAACTCGTGGAAAGCCTAATTGCCCTATTCAATCTAGCCATAGAAAATCAAGAGGTCCCAAAGGAGTGGAGAGAAAGTAAAGTGACATTTATTCACAAAAAGGGGGAAAAAGACGTTTTGGATAACTATCGAGGGATCTCTGTCAGTAGCAACATTGGAAAGGTTTTCTGTAAAGTCCTGTATGAGAGACTAGAGGAGGTGATTGAGGAGAAGGGTTTTTTGGGAGAAATCCAGAATGGCTTCAGGAAGGGAAGGAGAGTTACTGACCATCTTTTCACACTATCCCAAATGATAGAATCCGCGAAAGCAAAAAAGAAAAAGATGTTTATGGCCTTTTTGGATATCAAAAAGGGATACGATAGAGTATGGAGGGAAGGTATGTGGCGCAAGCTGGAGGCTATGGGCTTAGGAGGCGAGTTTGTTGGAATTATGAAAGCATTGTATAAAGATGTACAGAGTGAACTTAGCCTGGGAAACATTACAACAAAACGTGTGCCTATGGAGATAGGCCTAAAACAGGGGTGTATCCTTCCGCCGATCCTGTTTGCATTGTACATCAAAGGTTTAGGAGATGAACTCCTGCGTAGCGAGGAGGGGGTAGCAGTTGGGGACTTGAAGATCCCAGGCCTATTTTTTGCAGACGATATGGTTCTAGTGTCAGAAAGCGAAGAGGGGCTAATGAAAATGCTGGGAATTGTTGGGAAATATGGGAGCAAATGGAGACTCGAACTTAATGAAAGCAAGAGCAAAGTTATACCTGTGGGACGCAAAGTGGACCCCACTCGAAGGTGGAGAGTGGGTGAGTTCTGCATTTCAGAAGGGAGCAGTAAGCTTCTCAGTGTGGGAGAGACAGGTGATTACGAGTATTTGGGGGTAAATATAAACATTACAGGAAGAGGCATCTACCGGAACCACACAAATAAATTGATTCTGAAGGGGAAGCGAATCCTTAACCAAATGAAACTTATAGGGAGAAACAGTTTCAATAAGGTTTTCGTGGGGAAAACCATTTGGGAAATGGTGGGGCTGCCAAGTATAACATACGGTACGGAAGTGGTACCCCTAAACCAGACGGCCATAAAGAGCTTGGAAATCCTGCAGAACGATGCAGGCCGATGGATAACGGGTTCGAGTAATGCCGCAGCGCTAGAAGCAATCAGGGGTGAACTTGGGTGGATGAGGATCAAGGACAGGATAGACCTGTTGAAGCTCGGTTATCTTAATTATTTGGTAAATCTCCCCGACAGCCGGTGGTGTAATGTAATGTTCCTGAGAATTTTCAACTCAAATATCAAAACGGGGTGGATGGTCCAAGTGAGGGAGCTAGTAGAGAACTACTCATTGGAGATCTCGGACCTGGACGTTGGGGCAAACCAGGGTAAAAAAATCGTCAGAGAAAGGGTCATGGAGGATTGTAACTGTAATTGGCGAGAGGGGGGTCAAATCAAAGAGGTCTTTGGGTGGCCTGCGTGATAAAGAGAAGCCAGGTTTTGAAGAGTACCTTGATGGCACCTTTGGGGGTCACTGTTGTTCAAGCTGAGGTCACGATCCCTGGAGCTGTGGGGAAAAAGTGGGAAAGACGGTGAAAGGGAGTGCCAGATGTGTAACTTGGACATGGTGGAGACCCTGGAACACTTTCTTCTAGAATGCCCAAAGTATCAGTCTAAAAGAATGAGATTCACTGGGAGTATAATGGGGAAGTGGTATGGGAGAATGATGGACATGTGGTTAGGGGGGCCTCAAAGGAGAGGGTTAATATGCTAATCGGAGAGATTGGGAAGAATGGGTCAAGGGATATCATCAAGCAGTTCGTCTCCGAGTGTTGGGAGGAGAGGAGAAGCGTGGGAATAGGGAGGCAGTTGGGAGTACAGGGGTAACCATGGCCTTCTCGTCCGAGAACCGCGACAAATCAGCGGCTGGCCAAAGTGTTATTATTATTATTGCTAAAAATCTGATTTAATGTTAGGACAGTTTGAATTGCTCAGAGTTCTCAGCTTGAGCATTTGTTTAGCACATATTCAATTCCCAGAATAATACCAAATAATAATAACCTGATAATTCTATCATAAATGTGTTGACATTTCAGTTACTAGAATAAATGTTATGTCCCCTTTCATGGCTTCATTTTCAAAAGTTTTCTCGGTAGTAAATTTCCAACTAGTGGGAGGGACCCGGAGGGGGTTTACTCCTCATGGTCCCTCCCACTAGTTGGAAATTCACTACCCTACACTTCTCAATCGGAAACCTCTAGCCACGTCCCTGCATGTAATGAAGGAAATAAAGAGGCTATTTTTCTCAAATTTGCATGAGATATATTTCTTTTTACTAGGTGAAACAATTTGTTGGCATCCATGCCAGGTTAAAGGGAGGAGTTGCTCGAAAGATTTACATTTAAAGTTGATGCAAGACTAAGTAAGGTAATTGGGACAGGTAAAGGTATCTCAAAAGCCAAAACCTCTTTCAGGAAGAAAGCTACTAACAGCTCTGATCAGGGACATTGGAGAAAATCACGGTGAAGCCCTACCATCAGATATTGAATAATCATTTAGAACGTATAATAATAAGAAGTAATTGTTACCAATCGAACTGAAGTTATTTCTTGAATTTGAACTACCTGTCTCATGTGTTGACTGATACCGGTCTACATAACAGCAAGGTTGGTAACTAACTTTCACCCCGTCCTTCAACAAAATGCATGGATTCAGGTATACTTAGTGGCAGTGTTAACACTGTCGGTTGCTTATGGTGCCAATTGCACTAAAAAGTCGCTTGGCACCAAAAATATAGCCTTTTGAACCAAATTTAGCACAAAATACACTTCCGGTAGGTCTCAAAGGCTTTTTGGTTTATTATTTCAGTATTTCGCTGTCTGGCGATACCGGCGGTACAGAATTCACGCGTGTCAAGTAATCTATAGGCAAAAGTGCTACTAATGGATATTTGTCATGGGTGAACTGAACTGATAGTTTATCTATTTAATCTAATTCTTGTCAAAACATTTCTTTGTTACTTCATCGTTTTAATCCTGCTGAATCTTTTTTTTTTTATCCTTCTGAAAGATAATAAATTATTTCCTACTTGTTTGTTTGGTGTGAATAAAGATTGAGTAAATAATAGTCGTGAAATAAGGTTGTAAACGTTAATAACAGCCTCTTTTTTACAATTCATATTTTTATCATTTGTTGTTTTTTTGCAACTAAAATACTAAAAAGAGCCAGGTAATACAAATTTTTTAAAAACATATCGTACTCTGAGTGCACCAAGGCGCCATCTTCAATGCTAAATTGCGCATTGTTACATTCAAAGGACGATAGATGGGTTTTTTGTTTAGCTCACCTGACTGAAAGTCAGGGTGAGCTTTTCTTATCACTCTTCGTCCGTCGTCCGTCGTCTGTCGTCCGTCGTCCGTCGTCCGTCGTCCTGCGTGAAGGTGGTGTTTGAGCCTCTTTCTCCTAAACCACTGGACACATTTCAATTAAATTTCATGTAAGTAGTGGTTATATAGGGGCATTTTGATTTTTATCCAAAATAGCTTTCGGCTCATATTGAGCAGAGGTGTGGGGGAAAAATGGCCAAATTTTTTGAAAATCTTCTTCTAATGAACCACCAGTAGCAGAGACTTGATATGTGGTATACAGAGTCCTTTTGAGTTTAGAATCAAGTTTGTTCAAGAGAAGTTTGTCGAGCATTATTTGCCTTCGTTATGGGAGGGGCAAAAATTTTGGCCACGCCTAAAATTTCTATTTTCAGAACCGTGAGGTCGATTTGAACCAAATTTGATATGAGATGATAATGGGTCATAAGTAGTTGATTGATGGAAACAAAATGTTCTCATTGCCCCATGGGAACCTCGGGAGCTAAAAATAGGAAAAACCTTAAAACTGCCATATCTCCAAAACTACACGGCACAGAGAATTCTTATTTTGTATAAAGCTTACTTTCATCCAGTAGAATAGAATGGTTAAAAAAATCCCTATCGGTTTAATCATAAGGTACTTTTTTCTGGACTTTGAAAAGGTGCTGAGTCAGCACTTTTTAACACTGTAGGCAATGGGAAAAAGATTAAAAAATCTTCTTCTCCAGATCTAGCAGACAGAATCTTTTGATATTTGGTATGCAACATTGTAGGGTGGATCTGATTCAAGTTTGCTCAAATCGGCCCCTGGGTTCATATTTGGGCTCAGTATAGGAGCCCGATTTCGAACTTAGTGCATTTCAGGCATATTTCTTCAAAAATCTTCTTCTCCAGATCCAACAGGCAGGATCTTTTGATATTTGGTATGCAACATTGTGGGGTGGATCTGATTCAAGTTTGTTCAAATCGGCCCCCTGGATTCATGTTTGGGCTCACTATAGAAGCCCGAATTCGAACTTAGTGCATTTCAGGCAAATTTCTTAAAAAATCTTCTCCAGATCCAGCAGGCAGAATCTTTTGATATTTGGTATCCAACATTGTGGGTTGGATCTGATTCAAGTTTGTTCAAATCAGCCTCCTGGGTTTATATTTGGGCTCAGTATAGAAGCTCGAATTCGAACTTAGTGCATTTCAGGCAAATTTCTTAAAAACTCTTCTTCTCCAGATCCAGCAGGCAGAATCTTTTGATATTTGGTATGCCACATTGTGGGGTGGATCTGATTCAAGTTTGTTCAAATCGGCCCTCTGGGTGTATATTTGGGCTCAGTATAGAAGCTCGAATTCGAACTTAGTGCATTTCAGGCAAATTTCTTAAAAAAATCTTCTTCTCCAGATCCAGCAGGCAGAATCTTTTGATACTTGGTATGCAATATTGTGGGGTGGATCTGATTCAAGTTTGTTCAAATCGGCCCCCTGGATTCATATT
Organism: Pictodentalium vernedei; assembly: GCA_031216915.1. Classification (NCBI taxonomy): domain Eukaryota; kingdom Metazoa; phylum Mollusca; class Scaphopoda; order Dentaliida; family Dentaliidae; genus Pictodentalium; species Pictodentalium vernedei. The sequence continues at coordinate 215,225,375 of CM062295.1, read as the reverse complement.
TGGGCTCACTATAGAAGCCCGAATTCGAACTTAGTGCATTTCAGGCAAATTTCTTCAAAAATCTTCTTCTCCAGATCCAGCAAGCAGAATCTTTTGATATTTGGTATCCAACATCGTGGGGTGGATCTGATTTAAGTTTGTTCAAATCGGCCCCCTGGGTTTATATTTGGGCTCAATATAGAAGCTCGAATTCGAACTTAGTGCATTTCTGGCAAATTTCTTAAAAAATCTTCTTCTCCAGATCCAGCAGACAGAATCTTATGATATTTGATATGCAACATTGAGTGGTGGATCTGATTCAAGTTTGTTCAAATCGGCCCCCTGGATTCATATTTGGGCTCACTATAGAAGCCCGAATTCGACCTTAGTGCATTTCAGGCAAATTTCTTAAAAAATCTTCTCCAGATCCAGCAAGCAGAATCTTTTGAAATTTGGTATCCAACATTGTGGGGTGGATCTGATTCAAATTTGTTCAAATCGGCCCCCTGGGTTTATATTTGGGCTCAGTATAGAAGCTCGAATTCGAACTTAGTGCATTTCAGGCAAATTTCTTTAAAAATCTTCTTCTCCAGATCCAGCAGGCAGAATCTTTTGATATTTGGTGTGCTACATTGTGGGGTTGATCTGATTCAAGTTTGTTCAAATCGGCCCCCCTGAATTCATATTTGGGCTCACTATAGAAGCCCGAATTCGAACTTAGTGCATTTCAGGCAAATTTCTTTAAAAATCTTCTCCAGATCCAGCAGGCAGAATCTTTTGATATTTGGTATCCAACATTGTGGGGTGGATCTGATTCAAGTTTGTTCAAATCAGCCCCCTGGGTTTATATTTGGGCTCAGTATAGAAGCTCGAATTCGAACTTAGTGCATTTCTGGCAAATTTCTTAAAAAATCTTCTTCTCCAGATCCAGCAGGCAGAATCTTTTGATATTTTGTATGCAACATTGAGGGGTGGATCTGATTCAAGTTTGTTCAAGTCGGCCCCCTGGATTCATATTTGGGCTCACTATAGAAGCCCGAATTCGAACTTAGTGCATTTCAGGCAAATTTCTTAAAAAATCTTCTTCTCCAGATTCAGCAGGCAGAATCTTTTGATATTTGGTGTGCAAGATTGTGGGGTGGATCTGATTTAAGTTTGTTCAAATCGGCTCCCTAGATTGATATTTGGGCTCACTATAGAAGCTCGAATTCGAACTTAGTGCATTTCAGGCAAATTTCTTTGAAAATCTTCTTCTCAAGATCCAGCAGGCAGAATCTTTTGATATTGGGTATGCACCATGCTTAGGGGGGTGAGATTCAAGTTTGTTCAAGCCAAGTCCCTGGGTTCATATTTGGGCTCACTGTGGAAGCCCGAATTATAACTTAGTTCAAAATGAGGAATTTTCTTTAAAAATCTTCTTCAGATCCAGCAGTTGGAATGTTTTGATATTTGATATGCTATCCTTAGGGGGGTGAGATTCAAGTTTGTTCAAGCCATGTCCCTAGGTCCATATTTGGACTCACTGTGGGATGTTGAATTGTAACTTAGTTCAAAATGAGGAATTTTCTTTAAAAATCTTCTTCTTCAGATCCAGCAGTCGGAATGTTTTGATATTTGGTGTGCAGCATCCTTAGGGGGGTGAGATTTAAGTTTGTTAAAGCCAAGTCCCTAGGTTCATATATGGGCTCCCTGTGGGAGCCCAAATTATAACTTAGTTCAATATGTGGAATATTCTTTAAAAATCTTCTTTTTTAGATACACTGGTCAGAAAGTTTGGATATTTAGTATAAGCTTTTTTTAGGAGGAGCAGATGCAACTTGTTGAAATCAATTCTCTGGTTGATATTTAGGCTACCATGTCAGGTGAGCGCCCTCAGGCCCCTTGGGGCCACTTGTTTCATTTACAATCAAATTCCATTTGGCACTAAAATCTTTCATTTGACCCCAAAACGTATACAGGACTGACCACCCTGTGCCTTGCGTTCTACTTCATTGAGTAAAGGCGGGTCTCAGGACTGACCACCATATACACTGCTTCTAATTCGCTGTGATTGATAAGTTCTAAATGATTACCCAAGATCTGATGGTAGTGTTTTCCCCCACGATTTTCTTCTATTCCTGTGATCAGCTGTTAGTGGGTATCTTCTTGAGATAGTTTTTCACTCTTTAAATTCCTCTACCTGTTTCCGTTTCTTTACTTATTAATGCATTAACTCGAAATGTAAATCTTCAGAAAGACTCTTCCATTTAGCCCAGCATGCAAGTCAATAAACTGTTTTACCTAAGAAAAAGAAATATATTTTATGGGCCTGAAAAAAATGAGAAAAATAACATTTTCAATTCCTTCCTTACATGATGAACTATTTATCAATTTCCCATCCTTTTTGGTTCAGTGAATAAATGTAGGCTTTGAGACTCAGAACCATATGCATTGCTTCTTACTTTCATAGATACCATCATATGATTCTTAATTTGTGAATTACTGATCAGGATCTGGCTATTGACCGTTCATGTTTCTCTACCGTTTATTTTTTACACGACAAACTTTTCATCAAGTTCCCATGTTTTCTGATTCAATAAGACTTAGGACAGACCACCCTATGTCCTGCTCCTTATTCTCATCGATAAACCATTAAATAAATCATATGTTCTGAATGATTACTCGCGATCTGACAATGTACCGTTTTTCACTTGCATTGTCATAAATGACCTATAGTCAGAAATAACTATCAAATATCTTGTTTTCATTACAAGCATTTCACCAATTTCCCAAAGTTTCTAGCTCAATGTGTAAAGGCATGACTTAGGACTGACCACCCTGTGCATGGCTTCTTAATCTCATGGATAAACCAATATATGATTGAGGTGTTCCAAATGATTATTAAAATTCTCACCTTCTTCAATTTGCCAAAAAGTTGACGGAGCGAACTGGTGTGGGTTCAATATCGAGTATGAGGCCCATTACTATTAATTACAGCTTGAAAACGCCTTCTCATGCTCCCATTCAGGTTCCTGGTGGTCCTTTGTGGGATGCTGTTCCATTCTTGGTCCAGCATGGCACACGCTCCTAGATACTTCTTGGCTGGACTGGACGGGCTGAAATTCCAAGCTGCAACTCATTCCAGACATGTCCGATTGGATTGAGGTCAGGGGATCTTGTTGGCCAGTCCATACGCTCAATTCCATCCCTCTGTCGGTACTCCCAGACAGCATGGGCAGCATGAGGACGGGCATTATCGTCCATCAGAATGAATCTATCACCCACTGCACCTGCATACAATCTGACGTGGGCACCCAGAATCTCATCAATATACCGCTGTGCAGTCAATGTACCACGGTCAAGGACACGGAGCTCTGTACGTCCATCCCTGCTGATGCCGCCATAGACCATGACTGATCCTCCACCATAGCGGTCATGCTCAGCAATGTTGGCTGCACGGAATCGCTCTCCTGGTCTTCTCCAAACCCTAGGCCGCCTATCTGTGTGGTCTAGGCAGTACCTTGACTCATCTGTAAAAAGGACAGGTCGCCAATCCTCTCTGGTCAATCCAACATGATCCATGGCCCATTCATATCATGCCTGACGGTAGTTCTGGGACAGCGGAATGCGAATACATGGTCTTCTCGATCGGAGACCACCTTCGTGCAACCTTGCCCGGATAGTCTGCGTCGAAACATTTACCCCGGATGCATTCTGAAGGTCACTGCGAAGCGGTTCCTACGAGCCCGAATGATCAAAACCGGTCTTCAGCTGCAGATGTTGCCCTGTCTCTGTTACCACCATGCCGTCTTACTGGTGTGCCATACTACTGAAATCTTGTCCAGGCTCTGGTGATCACCGTATGGTGCACACCAAGCGCTTCACCAACCTGACGATGGGTAGCTCCTTACTCCACCATCCCTACAGTCTGCCAGATTTCTGCTTCAGACAAATGTCTTCTTACATTTGCATTTGCCATATTCAATCATTAAATCACAAGGGTTTGTGTTGAAGTGAGGATTGAATACCCTACACATGTCATGTACATGTAGACAGTACACGAAAACATCATGAAAATCAAGGGGTACATGCTTTCCATGACTATCACTAAAGGTCTGCCTGTCAAGAGAGCTAATGCAAACACTGGGGATCATCTCAATACATTCCTCAATCATATCCACCAAAAATATCGCAAATATGTCACAAGCAAATTTCACAATGATGTGTCAAATGTTTGGTGCTGTAGTATATATTATCAGTCTGAAAATTGGACAAAAAATAATTACTGTATTTCTTCTTTCATGACAAACTTTTCAGGAAATTCCCAACCGTTCTTCTTCCCATGAGTAAAGGCAGGGATTAGGACTGACCACCCATGACTTGTCTCTTACTCTCATAGATAAACCATCATATTACTAGTATGCTTTGAAAGATCGCGCACGATCCAACAATATGGTGTTTCTCACATGATCATAGGTGGAAGTATTGTACCTTAGAAGACTTTTAAGATACCTCTACCTATTTATTTTGCATCAGCTTGAAAAGTAAATCTTTTGAGCAATTGCTACATCTAGCCCATCGTGTATGTCAACTAATCTTTTGCACCTAGTAATAGAAAACAATCATATATCAAGGTGGTGAATTTTACAAACACAGCTCTCGAATTTCCTTTTTATGTGATGACCTTTTCATTAATTTCACATGCCTTCTATTTATTTTTTTATTTATTTATTTATTTATTGGTGTTTAAGGTCACATATTTCTGCACAATGGCTAACCATGACCGTGACAGTTTTACGGGTGGAGGAAGTCGGAGTACCCGGAGGGAACCCCCGAGCAACGGCGAGCAACTGTCAGCTCCCCAAGATACCAACTCCACATAAGCAGGGTTAGCATTGATTGAAACATGCCTTCTAGTTCAGTGAGTGAAAGTAGTACTCACGACTGACCAACCTACGCACTGCTTATCGTTCTCATGTTCAAAGTATTATTTTATTGCTAGTCAATGATTAATTTCTTGCGACTTGACCATGCACTGTTTTGAGATGGTTTTTCAACAATTCCCTGCCCATTATTGTCCTGAAAAATGTGTACAGGACTGACCACCCTGTGTATTGCTTTCTGGTTCAATGAATAAAAGCAGGTCTTTGGCCTGACCACCCTGTATACTAAGTTCTAAATGACTACCTAAGATCTGATGGTAGTGTAATTCCCATTATTTTCTGTCATATTTCCTTCAGTTCCTGTCTCAAAATACAAAATTTTCATGAATATTGAATATTGGATGCACTTTATTTTTCTGGAAGTTGTCTAATATGAAGTCATCAACACTGCGGCCTTACACGTTTGGAATTTAGGCGATGACCCTAGATTTTTAGATATCGTTTTGGAAATACTATGTTCATCCCATCATACAACCACCCTTTCAAACCCTGTTAAAAGGAGAAATGAAAACCTTTAGAGAAACTCCTCTATTTAGCCTAGCTTAATTGTATGTCAACAAATTGTTTTACCTAGCAAAAAGAATTGGTGAAAGGTTTGTCATGAAAGTAGAAATACGATAATTATTTCTGTCATAATTTTCAGGCTGATAATATATTCTCAGGATGATAATATATTTCTAAAATATCAAAAGAATGCCCCCTCCGTTAGTCACGAGATATTGAAGATTTATAAATAAATGTTTTGGCGTTACCAAGCCGCATGGGTTAATCCTTTGAACCCTATTGGTATCTTCCATATCGGTTCAATGGCAGCAACGGGAAGAGTCCATATTCTTTATTTGGGGGTAATCCAATTAATATTTTCAACGTGCAGCCTTGGGGCTGCACGTTGAAAATATTGATTGGTCCACACCACACCTTCACTCAAAAGTCAACCTACTCAATGAAATTATGAACTATCGTATTACTGGGCCGGAAAAGCGGCCTCTAGGGTTCAAAGGGTATTAACGCGCCATAAATAAAAACCTCTGACTGCTCTACTTTAAATGACCAGAAAGCAGTTAAGTTTCAGAGCTGTGTCTTCTGAAAACGTGAAGCTGCGCATATCACAAAATTAACATTTTTAATGAAAAATTGCGTAAAATTTCAAATGACGTAAAAACGTCAAGATGTATAAAATACAGATATTTTTGTGGTCGAAGTCGGATAGGTCGCTACAGAGTTCGACCACAACGGTTGAGACTTTACTTTTGAACTGCAACATATTTTTAGATACAGTTTCTCGTGAAATAACATTTCCAAACCGTGCTAAGGATGCGCTTCAAAGTGAAGTGAAAATTTAAAGACAAAGGAAAAACTGAAAACATTGCATCACTCCCATCATAGCTCGATATGTGAAATAAAACATCTGACTGCGCCGCTTTTTATGAGGAGAGCACAGTGTGTGAAGTTTCAAAACTGTGTCTTCTGTACATACTGAGTAGTGCGCATCACAAAAGTATTTTAAATGAAAATTGTTAAATCGACTAAAATTTGAAATGACGTACAAACGTCAAAAAGCGATAAACGTATCACGTGTAAATCGTGTAATTGCATAGATGCTAAAAATATGAATGGTGTAGTGCTTCTTGTGGACGGTTAACACTGAAAGTTTGCTTTTTCTTCTAACGCCTTCGTGCGGAATTTGGATTATATAGAGATATTCAAACAGCTTTTAATCCGTAGTTTAATCCGAGAGGCAGGGTACATGAAATTATGGACTCATTCGTGTTTTTACGGGGCGATGGGCCGTCTGTAATTACCTGATGTGGGTGCCTTTTCGTGCACAGCAGCTGAGGCGACCATGGTGGTGGTGAGGGGTGGGGTGGGGGTGCCCGGAGCTGCATCTTTTGGCGGCTTCAATAAAGCCATCAGTGCGCGTACAAAATCTAGCAGCACAATATCCCATATGGATAGAACCTCGATTTTTGGACATGCAAAATCCCATGCGGACGAAACCTCAAAGCGACTAAATAGTTAAATGGAAACCCCCCACCCCCACCCCTCCCCAAAATACCCATTATAAGTAAAATGGACAAGAACATATTCCTAAATACTAGAGTTGGTAAAACTCCATAGAACTGACAATATATGTGAAGAGTGGAAAAACTCTTTTAGGAAATTGAAAGGAACCAGAAAACATGGGAATTGATCAACACAAACTCTCGTGTAATGAATGATAATAACACTTTGACTAGCCGCTGATTCCTTGCAGTTCTTTGACTTGATTACCCCTCTGTCCCCAAATTCTAATCCCTCACCCCTTCTCACCACCCAACATCCTTGTCAATGATATCCCGTATTTCTTTTTTTCCCAATTTCACTGATTAACACATTAACCCTCTCCTTTGCATCATACTATATCAAAGTTTAAGCAGAAGAGTGCAATGGGTAAATACAATTATTTGGAAAAACAAATAGGCCAACATCGATAGAAGAGAACAAAACGTAACTAGATGGGTTCGAAATCCCAAAGCGAATTTCCAGAAGTCATCCAACGAAGCACGACCAACGCCGGACGCCCCAACAACGAGGAGAAGGTGTTTGTCGCCTTTAACGTTTTAGCTATTCAATAAAGAATAGTGTGACAGCATTAAAATGACAGGTGACAGTTATTCTAACATCAGCCAATCTTTCTTTTCGTAAATAGGCCTATAATAAATTATTATTTCAGCATTTACGCACAAAAAGGTTAGATTAATTACAATTATTCACTGCAGACTTAAAGGATGCCACTGAATGGACCGAATTAGTCATTTGTCACAACATGTATTATTTTCTACTGAAAGGTGATTTTAACTGTATAGATTAAAGCTAATCTCTGAACTATCTGGCAGATTCGAAATTAATCAAACTCGCTACTCGGCTTTTCACAGCTCCGTTTAATTTCCTGGCTTTTACTTGTCTTGTTTGCGAAGCGGTTTCAACTGGACTTGCCTGCCACGTCAAATGTTCTATTGTCTCATTTTTGTATATATATTGCTGCTTTTACATTGCTCCGATCCAGCCAGCTACCGCCCAATCAGCCTACTCAGCTGCATTGGTAAGACATTCGAACGAATCCTTACCAATCGGCTCAGGGGGCACCTTGAAGACAACGATTTTTTTAATAAATGGCAAAGAGCCTATAGAAACCGCAAAGAAGGCATCGAACATGTCTACCGACTAGTTACCCAAATGAAGGCCGCTATCAACAATCAGCAAATAGGCGCGGCAGTCCTGTTAGACGTCGAAAAAGCATTTGACTCCGTCTGACACAATGGAATGCGCTACAAATTATCAGAAATGAAACTCCCCAAGAAACTGCTCAGATTGCTATCCTCTTTCCTAAATGATCGCGAAATTAAAGTCAGAGTGAACAATAAATTGTCTGACAGTGTCCCCCTTGAAGCAGGCACCCCCAAGGATCCGTCCTGAGCCCCCTCCTTTACATCCTCTATGTAAATGACCTTAACTTCTCCGAAGATCGTGTACAAGTCTCCCAATTCGCGGATGAGAAGGGCCTCTGGGACTCTAACAATACGGCCAATCTGCTCCAAAAACCCCTGCAACGCGCCCTCGATGACCTAGAACAATGGTGTGCCAATTGGAGAATTAAGCTAAATGCCAATAAAACCCAACGAATCACCTTTACCCGCAAGAAAAATAAACGAGATTTTGATCTAAAACTTATGGATAACACCCTCCCAGAATGCAAAGAAGCGAAATTCCTGGGCACCACCATTGATCAGAAACTGTCCTTTAACAAACATACCGACGACATGGCGAAAAAAGCCACTAAACGAATTAACTTACTGAAAATGCTCAAGGGAACTCCATGGGGGGGCCAACCAGTCCACCCTACTCAAACTATACAAATCCTTTGTGCGCCCAGTACTCGAATACGGTGCAATAATACTAACTGACCTCAACGAAACTAATATGGGAAAACTCCAGAGGGTCCAAAATCACGCGCTTAGAGTTGCCCTCCGCGCCCCATGGGACACACCCATAAAAACACTCCACGACAGGGCCGATATCCCCACCATTAAAGACCGCCTAGCCACCCTGGCCGCGAAAAATCACGACCGGTTAGACGACAGCGAACTAATCTCCGAACTTGGAGTAATTTGCGAAAGCCGACAAAAGCCCAAAAATTGCAATCAAAACTAAGACCGCTCGAATAAAAACTAGGGAATGACAAGGTGAACTGCGATCCCCGACGCCCGCAAATACCCCTAAACTAAACTAAAATAAATACGTCCGCAACCAGCGAAGGGTACAACAGGAAAGAAACACCCTCGGGTGTGGTCTAGTGTGCTAGACCTGTTGCCCTCCCGCTGACAGCCTCGGAACTCAACCCGCATTAAACGATCGCGATCCCCGACACCCTCAACTTCAAATAAACTTAAACTAACCTAAATAAGGCCACTTCCAGCGAAGGACACAACAGGAAAGAAACACCCTTGGGTGTGGTCTAGTGTGCTAGACCTGTTACCGTCCCGCTGCAAACTAGGAAGTTCAGCTCACTTAAAACGCTCGCGATCCCCTACACATTAAAACTAAATAATAAATAGGGAACGATTGGGGTCCCAAGCACGAGATTATGTTACTGCTCTTACGAATGTAAAGATTCGTGCATTTCATACTCTCCCCCACAGCGACAAGCACACACACAGCACAACACCACACGAGAGTATGCTACTGCCCTTACGAATGTAAAGATTCGTGCATTCCATACTCTCTCCACACACACAGCAGACACCACAAGGACACGCAACTAAAGAGGTGCTACTTTTATTTTTACAGTTTATATATTCTAATGAAAACTAATTCTACCTTCTTCTTTTAAGCAGGTACACAGAAAATGTTTTTTTGACCAGCACCCCAATAACCGCTACAGACAGCCTAACCGTTATGGAAACAGTCACCCCCACGGTTCCTGAACATCCTCCGCTCCATCCCTAAAAGTGGTCAACCACTTTAAGGGAGGTGAGCGTTGGTCCTGCGTCCCGCCTCTGCCCCTTTTTGTAAGCGCATTGCGCATCTTTTTGTCCCAACCCAATAGGATTACAATGCAGGCCTGCCCCCGAACCAGGGAAGTTCAGGTCTTCTTCTTGGTGGTCCCCGAAAGGGGTCGTTGTTGTTTCCTTCAAAAGACATCCTATCTAACTGAGACAGCCTGAGGCAGATTATACTTGCCAGTGATGGCCATCAATCAATATCATCTCCGAAGTGGCATTCTATACTTGCCTGAAAACCCAGACCGACTGCACCCTCGGGGAGAGGTAGTACCTTTGTGAGAGGACCCAACCCCTCACACTGGTCCTCACCCGAGGGTTCAACCGACATCAGTCAAAGAGACCATCACGACGCCGCAACCGGTGACACCTGCCGAGTACCTGAACCTGTTCCTCCTTCAACACGAGTAGACATGTGGAAATTAGTCACTTACAGTCAACGAGGGTCGAAAGGGGCTTGTTCCCCATATCGTCCCTGCGCGCCTTCGGCGCGTTAAACCATTCCATTCCTTGTTAATTCACTTTGTGTTGAGAGTCTCAGCGAAAGTCACCATTCTACGCTACGTTCCAGTCGGAGGCTCGATTGTTCTTAGTTTATTCCAAATTATATCGATGATCATTTTTGTCATAAATTTGAAAATAAACCGCTTATTCTCCAAGAGGTATTTCTTTGAACATCTGAACCCAGAAACCGCTCTACTATAATATCCCGCCGCTCATTTTAGTGAAATATGTGAGAAATAGGCTTAACTTTGAAGTGACGTAAAAATGTCACAATGGCGCCAAATCGAAAAACAAAACAAAAAACAGCTACCTCTTAATTTAGTTTAGTTCTTTTACATACTAAAATTTCGAAAAAAAAATCACTCATTTTAATTTGCGATCTAATGACCCCTGTGACGTCATCTCAGCTTTCGATCTTAACGGTTGGAGGTTCATAGAACGGCACAAAAATTTTAGATATGCTTTTTCACGTAGATTATATTCCCCAAATGTCGAAAACCTGAGGCTGAAAATGGGGTTGAAAATAAAAGGTACAGAAAAATACTTATGATCCTTATCGCTGGCATCGAGTGCGTAAATTCCAAATGAAAATATAAATCGCACAATTTCAAGTAACCAGAAAACAGAGTGTGGAGTTTCTTAGCTGTATCTTATATAAATAGGGAGCAGTGTGTATCACAAGGTAGCGTTTTTAATGAAATTTGTCAAAAATAGGCTAAAATTTGAAGTGACCTGCAAACGTCAAAATGGAGCCGAATCAAAAAACAAAAAAACCCGCTATCTATTAACATCTCTACAACATGCTAAAAGGTAAAAAAAAAATCTGACTCATTTCACTTTTTGACGTTATGACCCCCTCTAACCTCACCACAGCGTTCAACCATAGCGGTTGATATATCCTGTAACGGCACGCCACTTTTGGATATGGTTTTTCGCATAGATTATATTCCCCAAATTTCTAAAGTTTGAGAGAGAAAATGAGGTTGAATTTAAAAGTATCGAAAAGACGTTAAATCTGCATCGCTGGCGTCGAGTGCGTAAATTTCAAATGAAAATATAAAATCACACAATTTCAAACAACCAGAAAACAGTTTGTTGAGTTTCCAAGCTGTATCATTTATAAATAGCGAGCTATGTGAACCACAAAAGTGGTGGTTTGGTAAAAATAGGCCAAATTTGAAATGACGTAAAAAACGTCAAAAATGGCGATAAATTGAAAACCAAAAACAGCAACAACTTATTTTTTAGCTCTACAACATATAAAAATTTCATGAAAATCAGCCGATAGTTAATTTTTTTGTGACGTTGACGCCAGTAACGTCACCCGATGATTCGATCATAGCCGTTGATAATTTCCGACGACGGCGCAACTTTTTAGATATGTTTTTTGACGGAGATGAAATATCCAGAATATTAAAGAGGAAAGCCCGATATAGAAGTTGGTATTAAAAGATAGGGAAATGAATGTTAAAAGTGACGTTGCTTTGAATAAAGGTCTGGTGTCAGTAAAAAAATGCATAATTATATAACTAGAAGTCACCATTAAAAAGTGTACCAAATTTCGTCTCTGTAGCTTTAAAAATGATGCTATAGTATGCTGAACAAAAAAGACAAAAAAATTAAAAAAGGTTAAGGATCGCAAAAAGTCAAGCCAGCTTCGTTGGATGACTTAATTATGGCTTTTAATGGAGGTTTGGTGAGTTTATGTAAAGATCTCTGAAATCATACCAAAAGTGTCAAGTAGGTTTTAAAGTGTTAGTTGATGCACGAGAAGTAACTAGCGTAATAGCATAGATGTTAAAGGTATGAATGATGTAGTGCTTGTTGGGGGTCATACAGTGACGTAGCTACAGGGGAGGGGGAGGGGTGTCTGGCGGGGTTAGCTTCCCTAAAATGTTCGCTGCCCCCTCCCCAACAGAAAAACATTAGCCCAGTGCAAGTTTCCACAACATAGAGGCCCAAAATGGTCTCCATTTTTGGGACTACATACGCTACAAATGCCTTAGATTCGCTCTTAAAGCTCTAAATTTTGCAAAAAGTTCACGGGGGTGTGAGCTAGTCCTAACTATGACCCTGCAGGCGTTGACTCCGCCTTCACATCCCTTCAGGGAAATGGGATGTGGTGGCAACGACCGAGGGGTCCAGTTAGGACTACGAGAGGCCTCCCGAAACGCCACAACGGCCTTTCAAATATAATATACCCCCTCCAAAAATGGCTAGGCACACCTATTACAGAACCCTGACTACGCGCCTGTGGTCAGGCCAAATGAAGTGGGGGCAAAATATTTTTCTACTGTCAATAGCAGTAAAAATATTTTATCCCCTCCACTTTATTTCGAGCTGGGTAAAGATTGTGTATTCCCCGTAGCTGAAGGTCCAGTGTCTTCGGCGGAAAAATAACTGCTCATGTCAATCAGGGCACCTTTTAAAGGTTTAAATACCCAGAAAGTGGAGGGATAACCATTCAGTTAGCATACGACGTAACCGCAACGTTATAGTAATGGGAAGGTTGTGTCGAGCTACAACGTTTTCACAACAGGTCTTGTCTACAACATTAAAGCAACGTTAAGTAAGAAGTTGTCGACTGATATTTAGTGCCACCGAAATGATAAACGTTGTCACAGCCTGACTGTGAGTCTTCAAATTCAACATCAGTAAACGTAAAATGCCAAAGTTTTGCAACAAAAACGCAACGTTCCCACAACGTCATTACAACCACTGCGTGCCAGCTGTGCATTGCAAAATGACCCGAGAAATATCAGGGTGGGATCCTTGTGGGAACCCCGGGAAGTGGAGCAGTGCTTGTTCACTGTATTAAACAAGGTCTGTTTTACTGGTGAAATAGGACCAATAGGTATAAACGATTGGCTAAACTTGAATTCATATCCATGTTGTGGTCACGATTAGCCATTGTGCAGAAATATGTGACCTTAAATACCAATAAATTAATAAATAAAACAGGGCGAGGGGACATGAACCAGTTTTAGGGATTTCTGTCTGAATGTATTTTGGCTTAATGTTGACATTTTTCAGGAAAAGTGGGAGGAGCGAGTTCCTCCACCCTCACCCACATGACAGCTGTTTAAGGCAGTTCAGCACTGGAAGTTTGTTTAATCTTCGGATGCCCTCTGTAAGAATTAATTTGATTTATTTAAAAAGAGATGCTGAATAAGTTTTAATCTGCTCTTCAATCCGAGAGGCAGTGTACGTTGCTTTCTAAGCAGAAAACGGGAAATTGCCTTCTGAACAATTGTTTTCCTATGGCCCTTATGACTTCATTGGATAGAAAAAGGGTGCAGAAGGCCAATCATTTGTTAGTTAAGGGTGCTGGAAGTGGGTGTCTGGGTGTTGAGGTCGGTTGATACCCAGATGAGAATAAGAGGAACGGCATATTACGCTTCATTAAGGGATTTTCACATGCCCCCATAGCCCCATACGGGTCAAGTCTCCCAACCCCAACCACCGCCCCGGTTTAGGGCGAGTTAACTCGCTATTTAATAAATTTTTATAATTTTTAGTAAAAAAACAGATAATTATGGAATATTAATTTATGTATTTCTATTTAATAATAAGAAAATCCTGTTCAAAATAAATAAAATCCTTTATGCAAATTTAAATCCACTACACAAAGCATACATGAAAGAATAAATAATTCCTTCCCAGCACCGAGATGTCTAACCTAATGATTAAAAAATAAAAAATTCTGATCTATGTTTGTCATTGAGATCTGTTGTTAGAAACCTTGGTAAGCGGTTCTTTGAAGAATAGCCTCTTTGTTTAAACAAGCAATCTGATCAATGAGTGTTTTTGTTGGATGTGATTGTGGCTAACGACTGTTCATAAACAACCATGAAAAGAGTAATCATTACAGGTGAGACACAAATTTACACGTATTTCTAAAAAAAACACTGAATTAAAATTTAATAAATATACTACTCAAAGTTTGCTAAGCACCAAATATTTGACACATCATTGTGAAATTTGCTTGTGACATCTTTGCGATATTTTTGGTGGATATGATTGAGGAATGTATTGAGATGGTCCCCAGTGTTTTCATTAGCTCTCTTGACAGACTGACTTTTCGTGACAGTCAAAGAAAGCATGTACCCCTTGTTTTCATGATGTTTTCGTGTACTGTTTACATGTACATGACATGTGTAGGGTATTCAATCTTCATTTCAACACAAACCCTTGTGATTTAATGATGGAATATGGCAAATGCAAATGTAAGAAGACATTTGTCTGAAGCAGAAATGTGGCCGGGGGGGGGGGGGGAGTGGGTAGGGATGGTGGAGCAAGGGGCTACCCATTGTCAGGTTGGTGAAGCCCTTGGTGTGCACAATACGGTGATCACCAGAGCCTGGGCACGCTTTCGGCAGTATGACACACCAGTAAGACAGCATGGTGGTGCTAGAGACAGGGCAGCATCTGCAGCTGAAGACCAGTTTTTCATCATTCGGGCCCGTAGGAACCGCTTTGCCACAGCAACCCAGCTTCGCAGTGACCTTCAGAATGCATCCAGGGTAAATGTCTCCGATTGAGAAGACCATGTATTCGCATGCTGCTGTCCCAGAAAAACCACCAGGCTCGATATGAATGGGCCATGGACCACGTTGGATGGGCCAGAGAAGATTGGCGACCTGTCCTTTTTACAGAGGAGTCAAGGTACTGCCTAGACCACACAGATAGGCGTTCTAGGGTATGGAGAAGACCAGGAGAGCGATTCCATGCAGCCAACATTGCTGAGCATGACCGCTATGGTTGAGGGTCAATCATGGCCTGGGCGGCGTCAGCAGGGATGGGCGTACAGAGCTCTGTGCCCTTGAACGTGGTACATTGACTGCACATCAGTATATTGATGGGATCCTGGATGTCCACGTCAGATTTATGCAGGTGCAGTGGGTGATAGATTCATTCCTATGGACGATAATGCCCGTCCTCATGTTGCCCATGCTGTCGTGGAGTACCAACAGAGGGAGGGGATTGAGCGTATGGACTGGCCTGCAAGATCCCCTGACTTCAGTCCAATCGAACATGTCTAGAATGAGTCGCAGCTTGCAATTTCAGCCCGTCCAGTCCAGCCAAGAAGTGTCCAAGAGCTTGGTGCCATGCTGGTCCAAGATTGGAACAACATCCCAGAAAGGACCACCAGGAACCTGATTGGGAGCATGAGAAGGCGTTGTCAAGCTGTAATTAACAGTAATGGGTCTCATACTCGATATTCAACCCACACCAGTTTGCTCCGTCAACTTTTTGGCAAATTGAAAAATTTCCTCTTTTCCCAATAATATCCATTTTCCATGGTTATCGTATTCAAAAGCTAAAAAATAATGTCAAACACAAATAAAATCTTAATTTCTGTACTTAAATCTTTAAAGATATAATTAAATAAAAAATATACACACTTTTCATTACAATATTCAACTAAAACGTAAAACAGGTTGTTGGATATACTTGGTGCTTAGCAAACTTTGAGTATACAAAACAATGATAACCATCTCGTTTAAAGCAAACACGGAGCAGAACTCTTGTAGTTATGCAAAATTCCTAGCCATCTTCCAGTTCGAGGTTCACGGGGATCTCAACCCACCACCCTACTGCCAGTCGCACATACAAACTTAATAAGATTATTGGCTCTCCCTTCCGACTGTCGTGGATTTATAAGCAAATAAAGCTATAAAGAAATAAAGTTATTCGGGTCTCAACTCTCAAGGGATTTTAATCCCACATAGTCCCTGTGAGCCTTCAACGCGCAGAAACTTTTCATTTCATTCATCTCGGTTGTTGATGGTTTTGCCATTTCTGCCTTCAGAGCACATAGAAGGTACGTTTAATGCGAGAGGGGGGTCAAATCAAAGAGGTCTTTGGGTGGCCTGCGTGATAAAGAGAAGCTAGGTTTTGAAGAGTACCCTTGATGGCACCTTTGGGGGTCACTGTTGTTCAAGCTGAGGTCGCGGTCCCTGTAGCTGAGGGGAAAAATTTGATAAAACAGTGAAAAGGAGTGCCTGATGTGTAATTTGGGCGTGGTGGCGACCCTGGAACACTTTCTTCTAGAATTCCCAAAATATCAGTCTAAAAGAATAAGATCCACTGGGAGTATAATGGGGAAGTGGGATGGGAGAATGAAGGGCATGTGGTTAGTGAGAAACTCAAAGGAGAGGGCTAATATGCTAATCGGAGAGATTGGGAAGAATGGGGCAAGGGATGTCATCAAGCAGTTCGTATCCGAGTGTTGGGGGAGGGAAGAAGCGTGGGAATAGGGAGGCTGTTGGGAGTACAGGGGTAACCAAGGCCTTCTCACCCGAGAACCGCGACAAATCAGCGGCCGGCCAACGTGTTATTATTACTATTAATGTATTGAAAAGGAAGGCAAGTACAGAACAACCAAAAAATTCCGTGGATTGCATCGAAAAATAGTAGATCCAGAACCCTATATTTCCCACCGAGGACTGAAGCCTATATAATGGAGACATTAAGAGATTTTAGCGCTTCGCATACTTCAAAACAGTGAATGATTATGCTATCTATTGTATGTGGGGCACTCGAGACAGGATTTGTTAGGGAGGCACCCAAGTCGTTGAGATAGAGCTGAAGTATTCAATGAATACTTCTGCTTTCTCCTTATTTATGGGATATGTTTTGTTTTGATGGGTAATTGGTGGAATTCCTGATGTATTACAGCCAATATATCATTTAAGGGTTTTCCACCATTCCGATGGTGATGTTTCGCGACTATTCAGTGTGGACTGTACGTTTGAAATATATGTAGCCTTAGCCTCCCTAGTAGCTGAGACTACTTCGTTTCGCTTTTAGTTTAAACAATATTTATTCATGAGAAAATATGATACATACATATCATTATCTACAAGATGGTTGTTACACAGAATACGTAATACAATGATATGCATTAAAGTTATGTGTCAAGAACGAGATTTGTTGGAAGGATTCAGCATTAAGCTTTTAGCTTGTATAAGCTGTCTCCTTGGGAAGACTGACGAAGTTTAAAGGTAGCTGGAAACACTAAGTAAAATATTGTTTAAACATGAGAAATAGAGAGAGTAAGGAGAGTAATAGAGAGAATAGAAGAATAAAAAGGGACAAGGAACTTAACCCCTTTCCCAACACGTGTAGAAGACGACACTTGAAGAATAATTTTTGAATAACTAGAAATGTTCAATGTCCGTCTCAAAAGCACAGCCCATGCCCCCTCACCGGAACGAGCTCATCGAACTCGTTCCATTGAGGGGTCACTAGCCATGTTCCCGAGACGAAAGCTGAAAATATAAAGTGGGTTAACTGGTGATTTTCTTGGATAACACTGACCGTTACATTGGGTAAAGGGTTAACTAGGAAATGGGGAAACAACCTGAATTCAATGTTGGCTATCACAGAATATTCAATAGGGCAGCCTCAATGAACAAATCGGTAACGGTGGCCCATATGTGTGGCAAATAATACCAAAATGTCTTTAGGCTCACTGTTACGTATTAAAACGTCCACTCACCATGATGAAGTCCTGCACAGCTCTGAAGACAGGAAAGTTTTCATTGTTATTCAAATGTTCGGATCCAAATAAAAGTGTTGAGAGCTCAAAAGTAAATGGCAATGTATTGATTGTGGAATCACGAGCATCGTCATAGATTGGGCAGTGCATAAGAAAGTGCTCAGTATTTTCAAGATCCCCACACTGGCAACGTGGAGATGGTGAGAGATGGTTATCGTATAAGTGGGCGTTGATATTACTGCAATGCAGGCGTAACCTGCAATGATAAATCTGGGCAGCACGAGATTTGGCGCCATAGTAGAAAATTGGTGGAACAATTTTCTCTTACTGAGGGGGGTATTCCATTCCACTGGTCGGTAACTGGCGGGATAAACGAGGACTTATATAAATTGGTGTGGCAAAAAGGAACACGGTGGTTATTTTCCGATCGCAGATTGTGGTTTTGGGTGATAGATGAGATAATTGGTGGCACCTTGTTGGAGATATATGGAGGCGTTAATTTATGATACATCTTAAAAAATTGGATAAGCTTGTGCTTTCGGCGTCTTTCTTCCAGTGAATCCCATTGAGTTTCTGTGTAGAGAAGTTCTTTTCTGCAGCTCACAGTGGCGCCAGTGACTATTCTTGCTGCAGCTACTTGTATTTTCTCCAGGTCAGCAGCTTGAGTTGCTGAGCAGTTGTCCCAGACAGAGTCAGCGTATTCTAAAAGAGGTCGGATAAATGCGAAGTATATCTTTTCAAGGACTTTCCGGTCAAGTGTAAACTTATGGGCCCTGAGCAAGTCAATACGTGTCCAGGCTTTAGCGCACATATCATTGATATGGTCGTTCCATGTACAACCTTTATTCAAAATTACACCCAGATGCTTGTGGCTACACACCTCCGAGATTTGAGTTCCGCTTAAATATATTGGTGGGTGCACTGGAACGTTACTTTTACGTGATATGATCATGGTTTCCGTTTTATGGGGGTTGAACTCAACGAGCCAAGTTTTAGCCCAATGTTCAATTGTGGCTAAATCACGGTTGAGTATGATGGCACCTTGGTCAGGATTCTCAATTATAAGATAAAGGGATGTATCATCTGCAGATAAACGTATGCTGCTAAGTAGGTTTACAGTAATATCGTTGATGTAAATCAGGAATAACAGGGGACCAAGGATAGAACCCTGTGGAACACCAGACGTTATTGGTTTCCAAGGAGATGCCTCAGAGGCTACAAGGACGCGCTGGTACCGATCAGAAAGGTATGATTTTAGGAAACATAGCAAATCACCAGTTATTCCTATTCTCTCGAGCTTGTGAATAAGACCAACATGCCAAACTTTATCAAATGCCTTACTAACATCACAAAAGACGACCCTTACTTCTTTTCCTTCGTCAAGAGCGTGACAGAATTCATCATAGAGGTCTGTCAGTTGTGGAACCGTAGAGTCACCTGGAGTAAAACCAGACTGAAACTGGCTTAGTATGTTGTTATCACATAAGAAATGCCATAATCGTTTGAAGATACATTTTTCAAGTAGTTTACCAGTACAGCTAAGCAAAGATATTGGCCGATAGTTAGTAACTACATTAGACGGATTCTTTTTCAGCACCGGTGTCACATTGGCTTTTTTCCACAAATTTGGAAAGTAACAGTTATCTAATAACCTATTGAAGAGGGCCGTAAGTGGGTCACACAATGAGTCTTTACATTCTTTTAAAAGTCTGGGACTTATTAGATCAGGACCAGACGCCTTCGATACCTTAATTCTCTTGATTGCATCGTACACTTCCTTGCTTTCAAGTGTTATTTTGTCAAGCGATTGTAGGGTAGGCAGGGGTGAATCTGGTAAGGATGCATTAGTGTCATCCAATGTCGAAATGGAACAGAAGTAATCATTGAACACTTCCGCCTTTTCTAGATTAGTTGAATAGAGTTTATTGAGGTGACTTATAGTCGGGATTCCATGGATATTTTTACAGATAAATGTTTTTAATGTTTTCCACCACACTGACGATGGTGTATCCGGACAACTTAGTTCTGATTGGACTTTTGATATATATGTAGATTTGGCTTTCCTAACAGCTGATACGACTTCATTTCGTTTATGCTTATATCTCGCCCAGTCTTGCAGTTGGCCAGAGCGCTTTGCTCTACGGTATAAACGTGTTCTTTGCCTTATTAATAATCGAATTTGATTATGCATCCATTTAGGCTGGTTAGCCCTAGAGGTTATCAATTTGTTGGGAATAAATTTAGATGCCGTTTCGAGTAATTGATCGGTGAAGGTGGATACTACAGTGTCCAGGCACGAATGAGCAAGCAGTCTTTCCCAGTCTACGTTATTGTATGCAGTGTTCAGACCATCAAAGTTTCCCTCTGCATACAACCATATGCGTCTCTTAAAGTTTTTAGGCTTTTCTTTCTTGAATTCAATGGCAATATAAATTGGACAATGATAGCGAGTCATGTCAGGTACAAGTGGTTCTAGGGCTTCACATTCCAGTACATGTACAGTATTACTAACCGCAAATAGGTCGATCAGAGTTGCAGATGATTCGGTAAAGCATGTTGGTTCTTCCACAAGCTGTCTAAGATTGAAATAATTACTTAGTTCCCGGAAGCAACCATTGGGAGAACCATATTGGTTGTCGTTGAAGTCACCAGTAATAATTATGTCTGAAATTAAGGTATCTTTGGCTTTGTCAATAGATGCCGTAATTTTATCCCAAACATCTGAGGGACTACTGGGTGGGCGGTAAAATACTCCTAGCAGCAGTGACGTACCATGGGTCATGAACACTTCAGCCCAGATGCATTCAATGTCATTCACCTCAAGATCAGTTCTATGCCGAAAGCACAAGCCGTCTTTCACGTAGACGGCAACACCCCCTCCCCTCGACAAACGGTTAAATCGTACAGGTTCTTGGAAGCCATGGATCATAATATCTGATGTTGGGTCCGAGCATTGAAGCCATGTCTCAGTAAATGCTAAGATATTATTGAAGGATGATTCATATTGAACAATGTCTACTTTAGGCTTCAGGCTTTGGATGTTCAGGTGAAAGATTTTTAATGCATCATGGTTATTTTCTCTGTACACAGAGTCTGGTCCAGGGTTTGATTCAATGTCTCCGGACAATAACAAGACCACAGCCAATACCAAAGTCATAAAATATATAAAATAACAGATGGCTGAGGAAGTTGGCATTGTATATGGTACATTGAGTGTCGGTGGGAGATTGGGTCTTTCAACATTCGTACAAAGATCATTACTGCATTGGCAGCGTAGGATAAATTTGTTGAATAAAAGATGAAACAGGGCTGATGTTACAGTAATGCTGATCTGGACCGTAATACGAATAGACCACATGTAAAGATACACAAGAGCACAAAGGGACTGGTGTTTTGTTAGTCTTCTTTTCAGGCCGCGGGCATGAACTACAGTATTGAATGTACCAATCCTGGCGCGGTATGACTCAAGACTATACATTATGTAATCTGTGGGTGGTAATAATACACACGTATGCATGATGCCCGGAGATTGGTAACTTTCAATGACAGGATCATTTCGCAGTGGTGCGAATTGAATTCAGGTTGCTTTATACGAGAGTTTGGATGAAAGTGGAGAAGGTAACTCAGAAGAAACAAGCAAGAGAAAATAGTAAAGAAAAATAAGGAAAACAAGCTGGAAAAACAATTCATATTCCGAAGGAATGAACTGCTTATTCAAAGTCAAATGTCAAACTAAATAACAAGATAGTAGTGGATATCATACGTAAAATAATTCGGGAGTGGGTGAATTGTGACGCAAGCGACAAACCAAAGGTGAGGAGGTGAGGATGCCATCACGCATTCCAGAAGATATAGACCATCATTGACTTTGTCAATGTCGACCCACATCATCTGGGATGGGTGGTGGAGGGTTTATACTTACTAGTTACTGACTATTTGGGCCGACTTCTACACACATACGTGCATGTGCACATATATATGCTCTCAGATATACATAGACACAAACACACGTACACATATACACACATATATACATGCAGATACACAAACACACACACACACACACACGGATACACACACATATATACATATACATGTACACATATATACATATACATATACATACATACACACATATATATATATATACATCTTTACACACATAAATACATGTACTATACTTGTGGGTTATGATAATCGTACATATATGCACAATCGAGGAGATGAGATACAGACGGTAATATATTTGGCTGGTCAGGATTCATCAAGCTTTATGTACCACTAGCAAGCTTTGTAATTGCGCCAAGGAATAAAAATCAATGAGGGAAACGTATTCCCTTCTGACACGAAAAATCGAAAATTGTCAGAAGGGTGTAGCTATTATGCTGCGGAGGTACCTAACAAGTGGGATCCACCCCATATCTTACAGGCTTAATCCTTCTTGCAACAGGTGAGTTTCCATAGGAGGACGATATTACCTGTGATATTGGTAATAATAATGGTAATAATAATGGTGATAATATTGATAGTAACGAGAAGGAGGAGAATCTCAGCTGGTCACGTTGACACCTTGATCCCCAATGCCATCCTCCATATCAATTCAGTCCACTAAGGTAAGAGAGTCCATTTTCAATTTTAAGGGCAGACCAATCAACACTTTCGACGCGCAGCCTTCCGGTAGCCTTCGGGCTGGTCTACGCCACATGATGTTATTATGCATTTTGCAATCCTTGATTAAGAAAAATCAGAAGGGTCGTGGGCTGATGGAAGGTCATTGGGGCCCAAAGGGCCAAAGTTACATTGTGAACACAGAGACTGGCATTAATGCCGGTGACAGTAAAACTAATAACTGCGATATGATTATCCAAATGAAATTGCTTGCAAGATGGATTGAGATAAGGGTGTCCCAGTTGATAATAGTTGATGAATCGTGTTCAAGCAGAAGAACAAGACGATCGATATGAAGCCTTTGATAGCTACTTGCGAACCCCACACCAGGGAAAAAGAAGGCGCCCAAAGAGCCCAACATCCTAATGACCAGGACAAAATTGCACCCAGTCTCAACACCCCTAGACAAAAGTTAGTAATCACGCCGTTAATCGGAGATAACCCCATGCCGATCAATAGCAGCAGACGACACCTTCAAAACAAATTATTGGATAACTAAACATTTGAAAAAGGAAAAAAAAAAAAAAAAAAAATCAAACAGAAAAATTAAATTAAACACAGCTCATGACCCCCCACTGGAACGAGCTCATCGAGCTCTTTTCAGTGATGGATAATGAGCTATGTTTTCGAGCCAAGAATATAATTAATAGATACTGATAATTAATAGATACTGAATTGAAGCATTGTTGTCGTTAATCGGAGATAACCCCTTGCCGACCAATAGCTGCAGACGACACCTTCAAAACAAATTATTGGATAGCTAAACATTTAAAAAAGGAAAAAGAAAAATCAACAGAAAAATTAAACACAGCTCATGACCCCTCACTGGAGCGAGCTTAACGAGCTCCTTCCAGTGAGGGATAATGAGCTATGTTTTCGAGCCAAGAATATAATTAATAGATACTAATAATTGATAAATACTGAGTTGAAGCATTGTTGCCGTTAATCAGAGATAACCCCATGCCGATCAATAGCAGCAGACGGCACCCTCAAAACAAATTATTGGATAATTAAACATTTAAAAAAGAGAAAAGAAAAATTAAACAGAAAAATTAAACACAGCTCATGACTCCCCCCCCCCCCCCCCCCCCCCCCCCCCCCCCCCATTGGAACGAGCTCGTCTGCACTCTCACATTTGATAAAACAGCGGATAAGGGTGGGCTGGGATGATCAATGTAAATGTGTTAGTTTATGTATTTATTTATTTATTTTTGTTTGTTTATTTGTTAATTCATTGGTGTTTAGTGCCAGGGTGACAGGGTGTGTTTCTCTTACACAGGCTAAGTTTAGATACTGGATTGAAGCAATGTTGCCAATAGCCACTATTTATGATGAGTGAGATCGCCTGTACTCACACATTTGTGAGTACAGGCGATCTCACTCATCATAAATAGTGGCTACGGCGATAGATTCACTATGCTCGATTTAGCCAATTCTTACCCGAAGATACTCGAAAGAACCGTTGTACCGGTACCTAATATAGGTGTAGGTGCAGGCTTCATGTGTCTTAATGAAGTCTAATCTACAATATGGGACTGTGATGTGTTTAAGTTAATTTTTTGAACAATCCTGAAACTTTTTTCCAGGTTGTCCATCTGCCATGGGCTCGTGATCCTTTCGACTGAGCCATCTCTGCGTTTAACAAAGATGACTCCGTCAAAGGTCCACGAGTCTGGAGCTTCCCGTCGCGCACCATAAAACGAGCTCTGCGAGCTATCGAAGCACGAGTCCTGGTTAGATCTTCATTGATGAATATACCGGGATGGTTAGGCCTTTGATGACTAGAATCATGACCAAGCTTGACTGACTTTAATTTAGTTCGTGAGCGAAAGAGTTTGTTACGTATTCTGTAGCTGCTTAGACGGAAAATAATTGGACGGGCTTCCATGGGCTTTCCATTGACAACTTTGGGTCCTACTCGGTGGCTCCGAGAAATATCCTCTATTGACATGCTGACGCCTATTTTGCTGGCAATGTCTAAAACAATATTGTCAGTATCTTCTCCTGACTTCTCAATTACTCCGGAGAGACGTAAATTGGTCCGTCTGCCGTACTGTTCGAGGTCATCGACCCTGTCAGTGAGCTCCTGAAGTCTTTCATCTTTGGAGCTTAATTCGTGTTTCAAAGTTTGAACAGTCTTTTCCAACTCACTGATCCGCTCGTTAGCAGCTTCAAGAAAAACAGACTTCAAGGACTCCCGGACAGATGGGTTGCGAAGTGCTCTCGTAAAAGCGATGATCATTCGGTCGTCTTGACTTAGTTCAGGTTGTTGTTGACTACGAGGATCTGAGTTCCAAAAGTCGGAAAGATCAAGCTCATCTTCAGAGCTTGTATACTCGCGCTGCTTTTTGTTTACAACTGGTGACGGAGACAAACTAAGTTCCGATCTATTTCTTTTGTTATCATTTTCGTTTTCGACTGTATCATCATCTTGATGAGAGGTGATCTCAGTAGCAGTTGCAGTGTTGGAATTTTCCATATTTTCGTTTCGCTTTTGTTTATATTTCACCCACGCATGCGGAAGGTCAGTACGTTTGGCTATACGATATAGCCTTTTCCTTTGTCTTAAGAGTAGCCGTATCTCGTTGTGCATCCATTTTGGTTGGGGTAGTCTTGCAGTAATTATTTTGTTGGGTATAGAAAGGGAAGCAATATCAAGAAGCTTGCTAGTGAAATCTGAGACGATTGTATCCAAACACGAACCATTGAAAATAGTGTCCCAGGTTTCAGAGGTAATAGCTGCATTTAAAGCTTCATAATTACATTGAGAATACAACCATGTGCGTCTTTTGAAACAGAAGGGCGTTGGCTTTGCAAATTCAGCTTCAAGGGAAGTCGGACAGTGGAAGCGGATCATGTCGGGTACAAACGGATCTAAGACCTCGCATGCCTTTACGTTGATTGTTTTATTTACAGCAAATATGTCAATAATTGAAGCAGAGGATTCAGTATAGCAGGTTGGCTCATTCACAAGCTGTCTTTAGTCATAATATTGCATAATGTCTGTAAGTGACCCCCCCCCCCCCCCCCCGGTACCACAGGTTTGATTGTCATTGAAATCACAAGTAACGATCAGATCAGAAGTAGACGTATCTGATGCTTTATCAATCGAAGCAGAGGTGACATCCCATACTCTGGAGGACTATTTGGGGGGGGGGGGGGGGGGTGATAGAAGACTCCTAATGGTAGCGATCTACCCCATTTAGTGAACACCTCTGCCCACAGGCACTCGATGCGTGGTAATCCGAGACCAGGTGTCTGTTGAAATCCATATATTGCAACACCACCTCCCCTTGATGAACGATTGAAGCGAAGTGGGTCCTGAAATCATGGGATTAAGATTCCAGCTGTTGGATCATCATCATACAGCCACGTCTCAGTGAAGGCCAGGATGTCGAAAGATGAGGATTCGCACTGGATTATGTCCAATTTAGGTTTAAGGCTCTGTATGTTGAGCTGGAGAATTTTAAGTGAGTTAATGGAGTGTTCCGAATTATCAGTGATCGGACCCGGGTTGGGTTCTATGTTTCCAGAAATTAACAATAGTATACCCAAGATAAGAACAAGCAAATACACAATGTTGACAGCAACACTTATACATTGTGACTTATTTATCGGCTGGTGAGCGGAGTCATTGGATGACGTAGGCTTGTTTTGAATGGCATCTGGTCGCCATGTATCTATGTCAATACCCTCTGTGGGTGATACAAACCCGATCTTGAATGCACAAAAGCACATCAGATCCGTTATAGTTAAGCATTCTGAGTGCTTAGTGCCACGAAAGCGCATAAGTGAGTAGGTAAGTAAGCACAGTGATTCTGCTTTTAACAATCTGTGTTTGAGGCTACGAATATAAACTTCTATGGTGAATGTACCTATCCGCGCACGATATAATTCAAGATGACACGTTATGTAATACTTGGGTGGAAATACATGTATAATTCGAGTGCTTGGATTTGGATACTCTTCATAATGAAAAAGGAGTTGTATGGAGCATAAATTTGATTCAGGTTGGCTTCAGGTGAGATACTGGAGATGTTCGGGCAGTCAAGATTTGGAAGAGGGAGTTTTTAAAAGAGAATGTGAAAGAGAAGAATAAATTGTAACATATATAAGAAACATATATACATGATCTTGTACTTTCATTTACATGATAGGTGCTACACTTTAAGGTTGTTTATTAAACACAAATCTTAATTGACGGGTAAACACATATTCCAACTTCTGAGAGATGGGTAGGACTGGATATGAGAAAGGTTGAAATAGAATCCACAAAGTGGACTACAACAGCCTTTAGCAATCTATGATCGTGAGGAGACTTCACATGGATTTTGCTTTTGCGGCTACTCTCACCAACAGAGACCGTTGGCCTCATATTTAAAAAAACATGTGGCCAACAGACTTTGTAAGAGAAACACTATACTATACTATACTATACTATACTATACTATACTATACTACACTATACTATACTATACTATACTATACTATACTATACTATACTATACTATACTATACTATACTATACTATACTATACTATACTATACTATACTATACTATACTATACTATACTATACTATACTATAACATGCTGGTAATTTATGACACCATTAGCTCGGTGTAACCTCATATAAACTGCGCGTGCATCATCACAGGGTGCTGGACTACTATCATACACTCGTAGATCAAAACATGTGTAGGCCAACCAGGAGATAAGTAGGCAGTTGCTTCCTTTCACGAAAAGACACACCAAAGTTGAAGGAAACCACGCGGTGGTGGTGACGGTGACGCTGTTGTAAGAACTAATTTACTTATTCCTCCCCCGGACCCTTTCAACCGGAATCCTAAGGCACATCCTCGTCCCAGTCTCGGTTATTATTAATGGGATGTTGCGAGAACCAAGCAACATTCGCAATCTGCAGATGTACACTGCAATTTCCAGGTGTTAATTGTTCCTCCCAATATTTTATGCTGAACCGATCTATCCTCCTTCAACTACAGAGTGATGAGTGTCACCACTCTAGGGGCATAGGGTCAAGGATTCATAACTGCACCACGGCTCAAGTGTGAACATCCCCCAATGAAGACTCCTATTCTATGACCCAAAGAGTAATTCCCAGTGGAGAACAATCTGCCAAAAAAAGAAGAAGGGGGACTTTAGGGAGTCTTCACAGTTGATGATGCATGAGAAATCATACGCAACGGTTACTGGGAATAGGAGAACATGGATTAACTGAGAATAGGTTTCAGGGTGTGTAAAAATATATGTGGAATTTTTACAGGCAAGTAACTACCTGTGAATGTACTTCAATGGACATTCGATTCTATACATTTATGCGGTGAGCTTGGGTGGATGAGGATCAAGGACAGGATAGACCTGTTGAAACTCGGTTATCTTAATTATTTGGTGAATCTCCCCGACAGCCGATGGTGTAAAGTAATGTTCCTGTGAATTTTCAACTCAAATATCAAAACGGGGTGGATGGCCCAAGTGAGGGAGCTAGTAGAGAACTACTCATTGGAGATCTCGGACCTGGACGTTGGGGCAAACCAGGGTAAAAAAATCGTCAGAGAAAGGGTCATGGAGGATTGTAACCGTAATTGGCGAGAGGGGGTCAAATCAAAGAGGTCTTTGGGTGGCCTGCGTGATAAAGAGAGGCCAGGTTTTGAAGAGTACCTTGATGGCACCTTTGGGGGGTCACTGCTGTTCAAGCTGAGGTCGCGATCCCTGGAGCTGAGGGGAAAAATTGGGAAAGACGGTGAAAGGGAGTGCCAGATGTGTAACTTGGGCATGGTGGAGACCCTGGAACACTTCCTTCTAGAATGCCCAAAGTATCAGTCTAGAAGAATGAGATTCAATGGGAGTATAATGGGGAAGTGGGATGGGAGAATGAAGGACATGTGGTTAGGGGGAGACTCAAAGGAGAGGGTTAATGTGCTAATCGGAGAGATTGGGAAGATTGGGGCAAGGGATGTCATCAAGCAGTTCGTCTCCGAATGTTGGGAGGAGAGGAGAAGCGTGGGAACAGGGAGGCAGTTGGGAGTTCAGGGGTAACAAAGGCCTTCTCGTCCGAGAACCGCGACAAATCAGCGGCTGGCCAAGGTGTTATTATTATTATGCAGCAGGTATTGAACAATAAACCTCTTACCTTTTCACCTATGCCTTCAATTCCGGATAATATTGTAGACAGAAACGAGAATAATGAAGAAGGGGTGCTAATATTAAACAAATATAGCTGTGTGCATTATTCAAAGTATGTACAGACATATTCACTCACGCAGACATACGCACAGACACACACGTACATATGTAACCTCTGGAGATTGTAGGTCAACGCGGGATTTAATACCAACAGTCACACTGGCGGTCAACGAACGCGGGGGATCCCTCAGTGGATTGACACCATAAACTTATTGAATGTCGTTATGTGACTTTATTGTTACTTCGTAGATCTGTTGCCCTCATATTTTATTAATTATGCTCAATCTCAATCCAATAGGCACCCCCCCCCCCCTCGTTCGTGTCCAACGCCCGACAGAGTGTCGGGCTTGAGCCTGAGCTTGAGGAACGCGGAGACTCAGCACCAGTTAGGAAATAGCATTCGAAGGACGTGTGTTTTATTGTCACTTCATATCTCATGCTCGTAATTAAATACTCACTGCCATTAACTCTGTTCGACACCCATATTAATTGAGCGTGGTTCGTCATAGGGCACTGGGCATCTACTATTATCAGAGGCTAGGAGATAGGTAGGCCAGTGCTTCCTTTCACGAAAGGATTCACAAAAGTTGAAAGGAAGCACATGGTCGTGGTGATGGCCTATATCTTCAAACCGAACTCGATAGACCGAGCGTCGTAGCATAGAGGAATGGATATCGCAATGTTGTGCGAACCAAGTAGCAACAGCACTCTGCATCTGGATGTTGCAGACAGCCGACCCCACCAGCTTCTCCCCAAATCTCAAGTTGGACTAATCTGACTTCCTTCTATCACAGGGTGGCAGGTGTTACCTTTCTGGGAACACGAGGGTCAGGGTGTTAATAACTGAGCCCCGGCTCAAGTGTGAGCAACCCCTACTGAGGACGCCCCTTCTTCGGCAAAAGGTGTATTTCCGAGAGACGATCACATTGAATCAATGAATAGAAGGAGATACTTTAAGGGCGGTATAGTTGAGGCTACATGACGAAACATTTGCAAACTGTGGCTGGGAACTGAAAATCATGCATGAACCAGAGCATGAATTTATGTATGAGTCTACTTCCCGACCCCTGCTGTCTGGTACATGGATGAGGCGGCAGCTACCACACACATACGCGCTCAGGACCCACACACATATTACCACACGTGTACACATGCACATGCTCACCTGCACACACACACTTACATATACATAGATATAAGAAAAAGTCATCAAAGTTCAAAACAAACACAACGAAATGACCAAACCCACTCCCACCGCGCTCCCACGGCCCCATCGCTCCCTCTGTGGATCTTCAGGCATTTTCCTGGAGACCCGCCGAGAGAGCGACGTAAGCGCAAGCAGGAACAAACTTAACAATTCCGTATCGAACCCCGATGATTCGTTCTTATAACTACCAGCACAAGGATTTGTTTATAAACTTCTGATATATAATGGGTGTGTGTGTATACAATATACAGTTTATATACATTTAAGCAATTGATATTTATACGACACGATAGCTGCCCCTAACTAGACTCGAGAGTCGCGAACGATGCGATAAAAATAAGAATGCGACGGAGAGGTAAAAATATGAAACAAAATATACAGAGCTAAGGACTACTTAGTTCAGGCCCGTAGAGAATGATCAATGCTTCTCTTTATTACGCAGGCCACCAAAGACCTCTTAGATTTGACCTCCTCTCGCCCATCAAGGTTACCATCCTCCATAACGCTTTCTCTGGCGATTTTTTTTACCCTGGGTTGCCCCTACGTCTAGGACCGAAATCTCCAATGAGTAGTTCTCTATTAGCCCCCTCACTTGGACCATCCACCCTGTCTTGGTATTAGAGTTGAAAATACTCTGGAACATTACTTTACACCATCGGCTGTTGGGGAGATTTACCAAATAATTAAGATAATCGAGTTTCAAAAAGTCTGTCCTGTCCTTGATCCTCATCCACCCAAACTGGCCACACCGTTGGAACAAATAACGATATTGAAGGTAATATTTTGCTTATGTTGCCATAACATTCCTTTCCCTCACCGATACATCCATTTTCATTGAGCTCTAACTCTATTTTTTTTTTGTATTTCAGAGTGGCATAGAAGAATCAATACAAAAGGAGCAAGCTATTTTGTACTAAATGTTCTAGTCTTACTAAATAAAATTACGTGTTAATCAGATCAGTCTTACGTTATTCTGTTATGAATCAATTTGTTGGCGGTGAGTTAACCCGATGTATGGTGGGGGGGGGGGGGGGGGGGACCCGGTGGTGACTTGACCCCGGGCGACTTGAAACGTTCCCGTTTGTTAGTTGGGGGTTGTAAGTGGGATGTCGGGGGACGTGGTCATTCGATACAAAGGTGAGGATATTAGGGATGATAGATTATTGTGGGGTTTTCACATGACCCTCGTGGCCTTATATGATAGAAAAAGTGTGCCGAAGGCCAGTCGTTTGTTAATTAGGGGTTCTGGAAGTGGGTTGTCAGGAGACGTGGTCTTTCAATACATGTTTGCTAGATTAAGAGTGTTATATGCCTGTCTTGTCATGCGAAAGTCGTTTTTCGAATTTGCAGCATTTCTTTGATTCTCAATCTTTTTTTAAAATTATTTTTGACATTCATTATTCCCTGATTCGAACTCTACAACTTTTTCCGGACTCGGACTACAACACGAGGTGACCCCGGCTGTCGAAAGTGTCGTTAAACTACAATAAAAGTAAATAAATAAATTTTTGTCTGTTGAAAATGAAACGTATTTTTATAATTTAAAAAAAAACCTTGCTTTTATGCGTTGTGTTTTTCTCCAGCAGTCACAATTTTCGATATTTTAAGTGTCTTTCTTTTCAATCGGCGAAAAGCAGATTTCAGTGTTTTTCTCACTCCAACTACAAGATGGCGCCCCATGACAATCTCATTGGTGTTACACTCTTCATTCAAAACTTCCGGAAAAGCGGCAGGTACAAACATGTCCAAAACAACTTTCAGATGGAAAATGTTGTGAAGTAGTAATATTCGGACATGTGTGGATTGAAGGCGAATATGCAGATGTGTCATTGAAATCGGTACACAGTGACTAGTTGCCTTTATACCATCGGTTTTAACCAAAAACAAATATGAATCAGTATATGTCAAACGAATTACCGCAAACATTTTTATAATGTGTTTACATGATGTAGTTGGACAGTCAACTGTATTTTCATGCCTTCCAAACTCTCCATGGAAACATTGGGAGGGCGGGTGGGGGGTTACGTTTGGTGTATGATAATAAAAATAACACTTTGAGATTGGCCATGATGCCCATCAGCTGATTTGGGAATGGGTCTACTTGCCCAAGTCAACTTCCCTGGCAGCAAACACCATTGTAATCACATATTCATTTTAACGCAAATTAAGTGGGGAATTGGTCAATTCATCCCTGGGTCAACTTGCACCCAGGTCAAGTCACCCTGTATCAAGTTGCCCTGGGTCATGCCCCACCCCCCCCCCCCCCCCAACCCTGAAGCCATTCAGACTCAAAAGTGTGAACATTCAGCGATAATCGGGGCCGAAGAATGTACCTGATATTGGTGATGAAATAACTATGGCCGAAATGTTTCCTAGTCCAAAAAATAGACCATTTTTATATTCTGCCATCTCACATCTGGGACTTCATTTGCCCCCACAAACTGGCTTTATCAACATTGATCACACATATACAGAACTGCTGATCGGCATTGAAAGCTTCATTTTTCGTCCCAGTTTTATCAATTAAAATTTGACAGTTTACCTAATTATTGGGGCGGGGGATCTCACACACCCTTAGGTCCCCCTCCTCAACACCCCCGTCTGTCCATCTGTCATTGCACCTGTCTCCTGGTGCATATGCCTGTTTAAAAACCACATAACACAGGGTTTGAGGTAAGTTCAGAACATATACATGTATCTACTAAATCAAATGGTTTTTGTGTGTCAAAGGCACCCAGGGTGGGTGTAGGGCAAGCCCCTTTAACCCTCTCTTGCTGTTTAATTATTAGTTTCTATGGTTTTCTATGCCATGTTTGAGCATGTTAAAAGAGAAAAGGAAAAGGCAAGTTGTTAGCGATGCCTCTGTTTCTTGTGGTTCTTCTTTGGAGGATGTGGCTGGGATGGAGAAATTGTAGCAGTATTTGGAGTTGTAAGACTGCTGTAGGACCTATCTGGTTCAGCTCCTGGTATGGTCGGGTCCTTGCTGCATCAGGTGTTTATTGTTTTTCAAGGGATTGAAGCAGCTCCATTGTTCTTCCGGTTGATTCTTCAGCTAACCTTCTTTTTTAACTGAGATCTCCCATGAGTTGTTCATGTTCCCCGTCCAATCTTTCTCTTCTCTCCTCAATTGTCTCCTGGGAAGTGTTCTGGATAGGAGAAGACGGTTCAGTTGGAGTTGGAAGTGTCTGAGGGACAACATCCGGCACTCCTGCTTGCACTGTGGAAAGGTCACCCTCCTCCATCTTTCTTTCCAAAGAAAGGTGAGTTAGGCTGGAGATTGACCTTTCCCCTGGTGATCCAGCATCCTCCGACTGCTCCCCTTATGAGGAGTATATAGGACTGGACATGGATCATTCAGGGGTGCAAGGTGTGGCCCTTCTGAGGTTCCTCTCTGCCTCCTTCTCTTCCCTCTCCGACTTCTTCTTTTTCAGAAACTCTACCAGTTGACAGGCATCTGACGTCTGGTCCCCTCCTTCTTTTCCTCTTCTTCTTTGGTTCTTGGTTTTCGGCAGTTAAATCTTTACCAAGCAAGTCTGAGTCACTTGGAAGGTGACCAGTGTGGGAGGAAATCTCCCCACGAAAGGTGCTAAACCTCTCCAAGGATGCCAGTTTCATCTCTTTCTCAATATACACTGTCAGGTGAATTGTACCCTTGTGCACCTAGATACTTAAGGTGGTAGCAAGGATAGCCTTCACTCTGAGCAGTGTTTCTTGTATGACAAGTGGGAGCTCCATTGTTCTGTTGTTAGAACCTTGGAGTCCAAGGTGCAGATGATGGCGAACTGATGATACATGTATTTCAGAGTTGGGTTTATACATCACCCTTATACGGTTAGTGTTGGCATTTTGAGGTTAAACTTTTGCTTGCCCCTTGTGAGGTTATTTTCATCCCATCTCTGACCCAACAATGATCATATAAACTTATAGATTCCATGTTTGGCATTTCTTTCTTTTCAGCAGTTTAGTTCTGCCTTCCAGTAATAGTGATTAACCGATAAGGATCTGTGATCGCCATCCGCTTGCAGATTAGCTGAGTGCACAAATGGCCGATTGTGAGTGCTGATGTCAGATAGTCACAACCAAAATGATTAGTATGTTCAAGAACACATAGAATGGGGTTAATTTTACAGCACAGTCAGGTTGATTGTTTTTTTTTTATCTCAAGAGCGTGTCACTGTGTGTATCAAAATAAAAATACAATATCAGTGGAAACAAGTTAACAACATGACGTCTTTGATCAATGATCAACTTGTTTCTGGTGATGTTGTATTTTATAGAGTCATCACATGGCAGTTGGCATGTGCAACATGAGAAGCTATAAAGGAGAAGATCATAAAAATCAATGAGATTAGACCAATCATGATTCCTGCCAATCATTGTGGCAATTTATTAAACTTGTTACTGCTTGTATGAGATTGTGAATCAAACGTAAATATGAACAGTTTTAATCCATGTGGGGTTCCATGTAACCATCGGCACAAACCGATGTTCAAACACTTCTACCACTGGTCAACTGATGGCTTAAAATCGGCTGATGTCAGATGCAATTGCTGAACATTGATTAATCACTATCCAGTAATATATTTTGGATTTTCACTTTTTTTTCAGAGTTTCTTAGGTTTCAGTTTGAACTTCATACATTTTCATTCAGAATTACATGTACATACAGTACATGACATGTATTTAGTCTCTAATACACAATGACAACATGCAGAAAATGACTGGGAGACCCGAGGTTTCCCAGTAGTGATACCCCAAAAATCACTGGGTCAGAACAAAGTTTTTCTGTGGAAAAAGCCTAATTTAATGTACATAATCAATTTGTTGTTTCTTTATTGATGCTATCAGCTACAGATTTACTTGTTTGCTATTGTCATCTTCAGCTCTGAATATAGCCTGATCAAACTCAGTCCTGGTAATTCATCCTTGTTCCTTGGCAAAAAAAACTGCTGTGGAAAACTAGTGCTTCTACGGCAATTGTTGTGGAGCCTGTTCGATTGTGTAAAATCATCTGGGGGCTGGGCAGAATCTCAGTTGCCATGTATATGTAGTATGCGACGAAGTGAAAACTTTCAAGTAAGTTTAACATGTGAAAGTAGTTTGAGATACATGTGTATATAATCACAATCCATGTGCAGAATCTTTCACTCAATTAGATCATGTCAATATCATGAACCATGTGAATGTGGAGAAAAAATCTTAAGTAAGCAGGCGACTTGCTCAATATGTAGAGAATGAGTGAAAATAAGATGCAGCATAACCACAAACTAAGTATCTCACTGCTTCTATGTTGATAACACAAGAATCTGACATCAGTTTCTGGAAAGCTCTGTAAGAGCTTTCCAGAAACTGATGTCAGCTTCTGGTGTTATCAACATAGAAGAAGCAGAACACACAGTGTCAAGTGGTTATACTGCATCTTGTACTGTAAATTGTAAGATTAGCAATACAGAGTAGTGCAACCCACATGGTTTAATTCCTTGTGTAACCTTGAAGTTGTGTAATTTCTGCCACCACAAGGCTTTCTGAAGAAGCCACCCTCGGCAGTATTTTTGCTGTTGATATTTTTCATTTCCTCAGCATTTTCCTCTGCACTGCTGATTGCTGAGGGTGAATTACCAGGGCTGGAACTACAGACCAAGGCAAACATGTAGACCCATTCCTGAGTTCAGTGTACAGTACGTGGAGAGTGTATTATCACTAAATCACCCGCAGAGTGGAGATTCCACCCGAGCAATAGTTGCAAATTTGTTGCAAAGCATAACCAGCACCAGCAAAGTTTCAGCCAATGGACCTCCAGGTTAAACCCGGAGGTCCATTGGCTGAAATATTGCTTGTGTTTTTTTTTCAATATGTACAAAATTTGAAGGTTATAGCTTGGGTGATAACTCCACCCCACGGGTGATTTTGTTGCAATCCACTCTCCACGTACTGTACCTCTGCAGGCAACATTTTAAGTAATATTTTAGTTATAACACTTCAGTGAATATCTTAACTATTTGCATGAAATACCATGCTGATCAGCAACTTGACTTTTTCACCCAAGTTTTGAAATAATATGCATGTATTGCTATAGAGTACCTTTCCTTTCATCTAAGTATCTCCACCTCAAACACAAATCTATTTGAAATTGACTGACTGGTCTTGGCACCTGTGCAGTAATTTAAAATCCTGGGCTATTGTTTTCCAACAGTGTTTGCACCTCATCGGATCCTCTGTGGGAACCCAGGGAAACGAAGCTGAGCTTGTTTATTGTGGTGAACTAGCTCTGTTTACTTGTAAAATAAGACCCAGTCACTAATGCTTGGGGAGGAAGTCCACTAAAATGGGCAATGTGGGTATAAACATTTGACTAAACTTTAGAGATGGGCAATATACTGAAAAACCAAACCTACATGTATACCAATATAGAGATACCAAAAAACCAAACTGAACCAATCATTGAATATCACAAACCTTCTGTATTTTCAAATTTTCCTATATTTGCTTTTAGAAGGCCTTGTTGAGGCTTGATCGTAATTGGAGTGTTCATTTTCATGAAAGAAGTGACTGATTTTCTTTTCTGTTTTGTGATCTCTTAACCCTTTACCTACTATGAAATAAGATGACAGTTGCAAACGAAATTCTTCAATAAGTAATTTTTGCCTCAAAAACATAGGTTATGATCCCCTCTTTGGAATGAGCTCGATGAGCTCGTTCCAAAAAGGGGTCATAACCTATGTTTTTGAGGCAAAAAATGAAAAAAATAATGAAAATTAGTTGGCGATTTTTGTGAATAACGCTGACTGTTTTTGCCGTTATGTTGGGTAAAGGGTTAAGGGCATGGGCAATTTCCACAAATTCCCACTAGACTGCAACCAGTAGATTCCAGTTGCTTTGCAGTGATTTGTCTTTTGTCAGCAAGACCTCCTAACGATAGCATGTTAAGAGCACATACTCTGAGTTCACTAATGCTTGAAATATGATGAACTTGTAGGCCTTTAAAGGTTGAGGTGTGTTTAGATCAAGTCTCAAAACTGCTGTAGATATGACTTGCATTGGCAAAGGAATGCCAATGTTGAACTCCTTGACAGTGGCATTTGTGGTGCTTTGGTATTTCAGTATTTTAAAGGGTAGTATACTGTGGTATTGCTTCGGTATTCTGCATCTGACTTGACTGAGAATTATTGATGGTACCAAAGAGAAATTCACACCAGGAAAATACAGAATAAGTTGTTCTTGTATCATTCTACAACACACCACAAATGCCACTCAGATTAGCCTGACATTGACATTCTTTCTCCAACATAAATCATGACTTCAGTAATTTTATGAGTTGTCCCAAAGACATCTTAACTTTGGAGGCCTATTTCAGGCTTTTGCAATGTCAGAAAATGTGCCCTGAACATGCCACTATTAGGAGGTCCTGCTGATAATAGACAAATCGTCTGGGCAGTGATTTCTTGGCAAGTCTTGGCTGCCTTAACAGGCAGCCAGGACTTAACTACAAATCACTGCTATGCAACTGGACAAGTGCAGGTTGTAGTCTAGTGGGAATTCAGGACAATTGCCCAGGACTTTAGGGGTTAAAAAAACTGAAAAGAAAATCAGTCACTTTTTTTTCATGAAAATGAACACTTTAACTGGTATCAATCATATACAGGGTCTTATAAATAGGAAAATTTGAAAATGTAGATGGTTTTGGTATTCAATGGCATTTTTGGTTTGATTCGTTTTTTTGGTATCCACATAATATTGATATTGGTTTGTTTTTTTGGTGTATTGACTATTTGTATCTGATATTGACAGTACAACACTGTTAGCGCAGATTACTTTTCATTGTAGAACTCTGCATTTTTTAAACCTATTTATCTGTTGTATTGTTTCAGTCGACATGTACGCCCTAAACTGTATGCTTTTATCACAGAAACTTGACCAAACTATGCATGTCCAAAAAACACTTCAAAACTTTGGAAAAAAAATGTAAACACTGCATAATTTGGGCACAAGTACATGTATGGGGCATATCATTTACTATTGCTGTTTGGAGGAATTTAAAGGCCTGCTCCTTATTCCATGTGGATATTATTTGTTCTTGAGTCATTTTTGATACTTCAGGTGTCTTTGGACCAATTGTCATTTCTACATGTTTAAATTAAAATTATCACTAATTATGGCTTGATGAATAATAAGTTTTCTTTTTCAGGATTGTTTTCAAAAAGCTGACTTTTTTTAAAGATTTGAATTGAACTTTGTTCCATGCAAAAATGTTTTTGTGAAAAGAATATGTTTTGGCATCAGGGACGATGGAGTCAACATCCACAGAGATATGTCTTATAGATTCTGGAATACGAGATCTGTTCAGTATACCATTAAATAGAAACTTACAGATCATCAACTTACATGGTAATGTCATTGAACGAATAGAGAATTTGAGCTCGCTACATTTTCTGAAACATTTAGATCTGTCCTCAAATAGAATCACTCGAATTGATGGCTTGCAGTCATTAAAGAACTTGAGGACTCTCAATCTCTCATGTAACTTACTACGAAAAGTGGAGAATTTGAATACATTGAAGTAAGTGTGTTTCAGCTGCTCTGATAGTTTTGTTTCAATGTTTATATAGTGTTGAGAAATCTTCAGGTTGGTATAAATCTTCTTGAAATTTATAATTTTGACAGAGCTTAAAATTCATTTGAGAATCAGAATAGACTCTTGCAAGAAAAACATTGAGAAGCAACTTACATGTCAATTATTACTGATGGTTCATTTGATTCTTGTAGATTCTAAAAGCATCCTTAATGGCCTGGGGAATTCTAACATTGTTTCCTCGCTCATAACAAAATAGCAGTGGTGTCTGGTGAAGTCTTGGCTGCCTATAGAGGCAGCCAAGATTTCACTAGATACCATAGCCAAAGTATTATAATTTCCATCTGCAATACCACCAAAGCCTATATCGCAAGCCAGAAAATAAGCAGATTGTCATCTGCAAAATGAGGTCCCCAGAGGGTGAATTTAGTGATGCTACCCTGCATAGCAGAGTAGCATCACTAAATTTACCCATTGTGAACCTCAATCTGAATCAGGGTCTCAAAACTAAACAGAAAGAGGTACCCAGAGGATAAATTGGCTCACTGTATGGGATAGCATCATCAAATTCACCCTCTGGGGACCTCATTCTGCAAACATCAGACTGCTTATTTTCAGGCTTGCCTATATGTTGAAACATGTTCTGCATGCCATTAAACTCATCAACATTGGAGTTTTGTATCTTAAGGATTAAACACAAGTAAATTAATATGAGGTTTGTTTTTTAGTGTGACATATCTATTGGTTGCACTCACAAGGGTATAATAATATGCTTGAATTCTAAATTTTTCAAGAACTGACATTTG
This sequence comes from Pictodentalium vernedei, assembly GCA_031216915.1. Taxonomy (NCBI): domain Eukaryota; kingdom Metazoa; phylum Mollusca; class Scaphopoda; order Dentaliida; family Dentaliidae; genus Pictodentalium; species Pictodentalium vernedei. The sequence continues at coordinate 215,185,974 of CM062295.1, read as the reverse complement.
ATTCTTATTGTTAGATTCAGCATATTCTTGCAAGTAGGGACAAATTTTAAGGCCTGTTTGATAAAAAATCATGTTTGAAGCTTAACTAACATTTTCAGTAATGTCTTTTCTGGTTACCATTTTTATGCTGCCGTTAACTCCTCACTCATGACAGAAATGCGGAAATATTTTGTACTGGTGAATTCTGGCACAGGGAAATATGCAGAATGCAACTTTATGTGAGATTTGCAAAAGTATCATATTGCATTTTAATAAGATGGAAGATGTCTATGACACAGTCTGTCCATCTGTCTGTCTGTCCTTCTGTCTGTCTGTCCAACTGTCTTGTCCACCTTGAGACACAGTTGTGGTCCACTCTCAGTTTAAAATTGTGCTTTACCGATCAAAACCAAACTTGATATGTGGGTTGTGCATAATGAGAGATTTTGAACCCTGACCTTAAAATTGGTTTCTGCCTCATAACTAAAGGTATCTTTGACCAAGCTGGAGAACACTTGATATATTGATTACATATGGGAGAAAGAATCGTTTTTAATTTGGGGGGGGGGGGGTGGTCATGTTGAAGGTCACAATCACAGTGACCATGAAATTAATTTCTATTCAGTAACAAGACTTTCTGTTCTCAATTTTAAATTATTCTTTGAGCAATTGAAAACTATCTTGACATGTGGTTTGCACTTATGAGATGAAGAACTTGATTCATGTTGGGTGGATGTGCCAAAGTCAAGGCCTCAGTGACCTTGGACTTGAATTGGATTTTTACTCTGTTACGGGCAATATATATTTCCTCTTTGGAGTACACTTGATGTGTAGGTTGGACTCCAACTTGAACACTAGAGCCCTACATGTACTTCTAACTGTTATAAACACTTTATAATTACTGTATTTCAACAGTTAACATACATTCCATCTTTTTTTAGCTCATTTCCAAGTTGTTTGAAAATATTCCTGACAGTTTGTAAATTTCTGATTTAAATCAATAATTTGTTTTTAAATGAAAGTGTCAATGACACTGTAGCTTTACTTGACTGTGTGTAGTGTGTGATGAAAAGGATATAATTTTAGTTCTTTGTTATGTTAATTTTTTATAATTCTTAGTGTAGTTTCTGTATCAAGTCAGTATTAAGTTACTCATCAGGGAAATTGGCTACCTCCAATTGCCTGAATCCACAAATTCAAAATATTTCTATTTATGTTCTGACGATATAATGGAACCCTGTTAATTGAATACCCACTTTGCTAATGAATTATTCATTTAACCCTTAGGGGCCTATTTCTGACTTTTACGACCTCCATGAGGAGGTCATGTTGACAACAGACAAATTAGGTAGACTGTGGTTTCTAGCCAAGTCTTGGCTGACTGTTAAGACTTGACTAGGAATCACTGCTAAGCCACTGGATATATAGAGGCTGTGGGCTGGCTGGAATTCAGGACACTTGTCCAGGCCCTTAAGGGTTAAAATGAATATTCAATTAACATGGATTTGGCCACTTTCCTGAATTTTAGACATAAACTGAGTATTTACTCTGTTACATCTTATTTGACAGAGCTCATGGTTAATTGATAACAGAGTGGTTGCAACTAAACAGCTATTCGATTAAATGATTCACTGTTTAAGCACTAGTGGGCCCTTAAAATCCTTGAAGGACCTGGAATTGAGAAATTCATTTTTATATAAAGCCTTAAAGTATTTGAAAATGGTTCTGTACCCGAAAGGTCTGTGAATATTTGTAATTTGCTGGTGCTTTTGATACTGGACTTTGGTCAGCTTCATTGAAAAGATGATTTTCCAGTTTGTTATGAATTGAAGTTAAGCTGTGTTTACATGTATCAATAAAATAAGAACATTAGAGTGTAAAATGAATATCAATTTTTCGAAAATTTCATGGTAAGCACATGCAAACTGTGCGTATACTCCAAGCACCACTGGACTCTATGCGAAATCTTGGAATTCAGTCCTGAAAATAGCCTGCCAGTGATCATTTTGGTAACTTGGGGGTTACGTAAATTGTAAAATACAGGAATGAACTGCAGGTTATGACAAAGTGATACAATAAAACTTTATTGAATTGCTAATCTTATATGGTATTGCCAGAAAGACTTGACAGTCTTTCGGAACTATCTCAACTCAAAGGTTGAGCATTGCGTCCAGATTATAAATAGAATGGCGTGCTTTTTAGTTGAGTTTGAAAAAAAACTTGACTATTGGTATGGCAAGGGTAGGTCGCCAGTAGGGTGGGCGGGCACCCCTTTTTGCTTCTAACTTAGTTGTTTCTAGACGGATTTTGATATTTGGTATGTAACTTGATATACATGTTCAACACCCAATGACACATTTCACACGAAGCAGGACATGTCCATGCTTTTTCACAAGCAGGCTTGAAAATAAGCAGTCTGACATTTGCAGAATGAGGTCCCCAGAAGGGGAATTTGATGATGCTATCCCATACAGTGGACCAATTTATCCTCTGGGTACCTCTTTCTGTTTAGTTTTGAGACCCTGATTCAGATTGAAGTTCACGGAGGGTAAATTTAGTGATGCTACCCTGCTGTGCAGGGTAGCATCACTAAATTCACCCTCAGGGGACCTCATTTTTCAGATGGCAGTCTGCTTATTTTCTGCCTTGTTCACAAGAGTTATGGTCCTTTGTTAGTCCCCTACCAGCATCGCCGGAGGGGACTATAGGTTTGCACTCTGTCCATCCGTCAGTCTGTTAGTCTGTCAGCCACACTTTAGTTTTCCGGAGTTTTTTTGGAAAAGCTTAAAAGGTATAGATCATTTTTGGTAAACTACTATAGAACAATGACTTACAGATCAAGTTTGAGTTTCATGCTGATTGCATTATTCTTGTGTGAGTTACAGCCCTTGGAAATATGGAAAAGCACCAAAATATCAGTTTTCCGGAGTTTTTTTGGAAACACTTCAACGGAATGATTTCATTTTTGGTAAACTACTATAGAACGATGACTTACAGATCAACTTTGAGTTTCCTGCTGAGTGCATTATTCTTGTGTGATTTATGGCCCTTGGAAATATGGAAAAGCGCCAAAATATCAGTTTTCCAGACTTTTTTGGGAAACGCTTCAACGGAATGATTTCATTTTTTGGTAACCTACTATAGAACGATGACTTACAGATCAAGTTTGAGTTTCATGCTGATTGCCTTATTCTTGTCTGAGTTATGGCCCTTGGAAATATGGAAAAGCGCCAAAATATCAGTTTTCCGGACTTTTTTTTGGAAATGCTTCAACGGAATGATTTCATTTTTGGTAACCTACTATAGAACGATGACTTACAGATGAAGTTTGAGTTTCATGCTGATTGCCTTACTCTTGTGTGAGTTATGGCCCTTGGAAATATGGAAAAGTGCCAAAATATCAGTTTTCCGGACATTTTTTGGAAACGCTTCAACGGAATGATTTCATTTTTGATAACCTACTATAGAAATATGACTTACTGATCAAGTTTCATTTGCACTCTGTCCATCCGTCAGTCTGTCAGTCATACATTAGTTTTCCGGACTTTTTTTGGAAATGCTTCAACCGAATGTTTTCATTCTTGGTAACCTACTATAGAACGATGACTTACAAAACAAGTTTGAGTTTCATGCTGATTGCATTATTCTTGTGAGTTATGGTCCTTGGAAATAAGTGCCAAAATATCAGTTTTCCGGACTGTTTTTGGAAACGCTTCAACGGAATTCATGCTGATCACATCTAGGTTACAACATTTGTATAATTATTAAAGCTCATTAGTCCAGTAGGGGACATTGTATTGCTTCAGCGATACATGCGCTCTTGTTAAAATTGATTAATTTTGAGCTTGATAGTGCAATAACTTCAACAAACATCAACCGATTTGACTGATATTTGGCACATAGGTTTCAAGGAACAATGTCTTGATCAAGTTCGAAAATGGGCTCGATCAGGTGCACGGCAGCAGAATTATTGGGCTGACTTGGTCATTTTTTGCAAATTTTGTGCTTGATAGCACGATAACTTAAACAAACGTCAATTGATTGGATTCATTTTTGTTATATGGTTTTCTAAGAAGATTATCTCAATCGAGATCGAAAATGGGCTCGGTCTGGTATATGACAGCAAAATTATTGAGCTGACTTGGGCTTTTTTTGCAAATTTTGTGCTTGATAGAGCGATAACTTGAACAAATGTCAACTGATCCAATTCACTTTGTTACGTGGGTTTCCAGGAACATTTCTTGATCGAGTCCGAAAATGGGCTCGGTCAGATATATTGTACAGCAGCAGAATTATTGGTCTGACTTAGTCATTTTTTGCAAATTAGTTATTTAGAAAAGGTACTCGGATGCTTTTTAGTTCATAGCCACCGTTGCTTTAGCCACAAAAACTTGACCCCACATCGGTAATGCGTACCCTTGTTTCATCTTAAAAGAATTGCTGCCTAAATAAATTGCAACAACTAATGCATGATCTCGCTTTGGCGAAATCGTGCCTTTGTTCTTGCTGTTTATTTTGGCGGATATCTCATTAAAGATGTTAAACAGCATGACTGGCATGGTGAAAACAGAGAAGATGCAGAAGTATCACAACACCTTTTTTTCCCCACAGGTTACCACCATGCTATATAACATACCCTGCCAATGGGTTATGATGTAAGTCCTTTATTTCCAGGTCTGGAAATTTTAGTTTTTCTTCTATGTGAGAAGTCAGTTTATGGGTTCTATTAATTAAGAAAACAAACCAGTATCGTCTCAATTGAATATACCTGTTTACTGAATATATTTCAGGAGCAAAGTAGCTATTCAATTAACAGGATTTCCCCATATTGCAGGGTTTATATTTCATCTGAGATTATTTCATTTGGGAGAATTCATTTGGATTCTCACAAAAATGGTTGCGATTATGAACCTCAGTTGTATACTGATAACACATGTTAACCCTTTAGCCATCACAGCTTTTTTATTTTTAAAACATAAACTGAATTTGATTATTTAAAGAAAAAAAAACCCCAATATTTACCAATAAAACCTTACAATTATGGCTGTTATTAGAGCTAGCTCATTGAGATCATGTTAGCCTTGAATTGTTTAATTTGCTACTGCTATGTTCGGTAAAGGGTTAAATTGACTCTTCATGCGAATCCTAGCAGACAGGCAGCAAGAATCCACATGGATTCTCACTGTTTTTGTTATGCGAATCTTTGCATGAATCATTTCTCGGATTCTCGTTGAAATATAAGCCCTGTATTGGATTTGTGGAAATAACCAGCTGATGTTGATTTTCAGGTCACTAGTCAAAATAAACTTGAGTTATAACAGAATAGATGACATATCTGGATTTTCGTTTCTCTCTGGTTCTGATAATCGACTGTCTTCTATTGACATATCAGGAAATAATCTGCAGAGTATAACACATGTTATAGAGAGTTTATCAGGAGTACAGAATTTACGACAGTTGACACTTCAGCAGTCTGGTTCATCCAATCCACTTTGTACATCACAAGGTATGTCTTCATTAACCCAAATAATGTATACTTCCATAACATTATTTATAAGAATATGAAATATTCATTACTAAATATACTTTACTGGTCATAACAGTTACCATTCAGTGTTTTGGCCAAAGGTTGGAGAAGTCCTTCTGACTGACAATTCTTTCGATTCTGAATTGAGCGCTCACTCTTGTGCACCACTGCACCAACACTTTTTACTTTTTGATAATAGACAACAGCACATCTCGGTTCCACCTAGTGAATGATTAACCCTTATCTAACGAATCATCCACAAGTGTCGCATAATATACAAATTGTGCAGCAGAATCTTTTTTAAAAAATCCAACCAAACCATCTAATGTGACCCGCTTATTGGAACAAGCTTGTTCCAATGTTGGATCACATGATATGGCTTTGTTGATTTTTTTTAAGAATTGGTTTTGTTATCATATATTTTCTGTAAAGTGTTAAATCTGTTTGCAGGAAATAAGCCAAATGATACAATGCATGCACGAAAATATGAACAATACACCATGAATTATAGGCTGTAGCCTTCCAAGACTTCAAACTAATGAAACTCCGCTTTCCGAGAACAGGTACCCCAATCCCCCAAACCCCCCAAAATTTGCCAAAAAACGCAAAAATGAGAAGACCAGTATGGTCCTTCATACTTTTGCGCAATGCGCAACTTGTTGTCAAGGACAACAATAGGCTACCGCCATCATGTCATTCTGTTGTTTGGCCCATGTCAGATCAACACGTATCCTGACTTTTGTGCTATAAAATCCTACAGTATAATGTAGCCAGACACGATTTTGAAGTGGAATGGTGGAATAATTGCAGCAGAATGCAGCCGAATATAGACATTGAGTTTTTGAACATCAGGGCTATAACTTTATTGAAATTAAAATAATATTTCTTGTTCTTCCCATTTTCGGGATATGCACCTGATTTGTTCATTCTTTGTTTATCATATGTGTGTGTTCAGTGTTCACCTTTTTCCCCTTGAATCCTCTCATTAGATTTTTAAGAACTAATTGCTGTTAGCGAATTTGTTATTAATTAAAATTCTTCTTAAAAATCTTAGATAATTTACGGAATGTGGATTATTCGTACCCCCTTTGTCGCATACCGGTTATTTTTGACTTAGTCGGACGTATCTGTTTGCCATTACCCCTCTCTGTGGGGAATCTTCTGTGAAGTTTCTCTATTGTTAAGGGTATTATTGGGATACCGGTTGTCTGACCTGGGCCTTTGTTGTGCCTGTTTTGGACTTGGTTACCGGCTCCTATTCAGTTTAAATTTTTGCCTCGGGCGTGTGGGTATTATGAAGTCCTCATGTTCGAAATGTAGGAGGAAGAAGTCCTCTCTTGATTCTCATTCTTCATGTTTAGCTTGCACTCATTGCTCGAAAGATGTTACCTGTGCAACTTGCTGTTCTTGGGATTCCAAGTGATGGAATTCTCTCTCTACTTATGTATGTGTTGGCGAAGCGCCGATTTTGGTGCATTCGCCTAAGGTAACTAATCAAAGTTTAGTTTCCATTTCAGAGGAACAAGAACATGGTATTGGTCATGGTATAACATCAAGTTCTGTGCTGCCGTCGTCTTCAGATACAGAGCATGTTGACTTATGAGGTATCGCAGAATACTCGGTACCTTGGGCAAGCAGACGGTCAACTAGCTCGACCGGTGTAACGGAGCCTTTAATTAGTGCTTCAATACCAGGAAAATCCGTAGCGGTCCAGGATACGGAGGATGGAAGACAGTCCTCTGTTCAGACAATGGCACGTAAGGGGAAGAGGCCAGTCAAATTGAAAGGTGCATCAGTAGCGAAGCATTCTTCTGTTTTAGGGACAAAACAGAAAGATTCGACTTTTGTTGCCAGTTCCGCTGGTAGTCCGGTAGAAAATGCTTCAGAGCCAGTTGTTTCTGATGTACCTTTCTCTGCCAGTGCGGCTGGCAGGAATTTTGATATAAGAGCCTCTTCTTCGTCCGTTTCCAGGACTCAGCACAGTAGATCGCATGCTAGCCGGCAAGATCCAGAGGTAGAGAGTCAGAGCCAGGATACGGCTCTCTGTAAGTCTAGCATTTCGAGGCAAACGTCTTTTTCAAAAAGACGGACACAGGGCGCTGTGTCAGATCACCTTCCAGAGCCTAAAAGGCGTAGAATGGGGGTGAACATAGCCTCGAATACGGAATTGCTGGAGCAAATTGCCCAGCTAATTGCAGACTCCCAGCAGCATAATATGTGGCCGTCATCGATCTCCGCTTCGGATGATTCGGACGGTGCTGGATCGGCAGAAAGAAGGGTTTCCTCAAATAATCAGTATGCCGATAATAGACCAGACCACGAACCTCTAGCTGGTAGTGTTAGGGAGTTTGATGAAGACGAGACTGACACTACATCTTTGGCTGAGCAACATATGGAAACTATGAGGTTCCTGCAGGATTTTTCACCTGAATTAATTCCTTCTGGTTAGAGTTCTGTGCCTTCTAGAGCCAAGCACCTGTCTTCTTTAGACAGGGAGGTCATTAAGTCGAAGGAAAGTATCCTTCTGTATCCGTCTCAATCAGTCCAAGCGTCAGATGCATTTGATTGTTGTGACGAGGCTATTGCTGACCTGGCTCAGGTTAGAAAAAATTCTTTCCTTTCGGAAAAGAAGCTTGACCTACCATTTAGAGGCAATACCTTCTTAAATGCAGTAGGTGAAAATAAGATTCCAAGAGCTCCTCTGCGATTGGATGACGGAGCTAGGGACTTGGGTATGTCTCTTCTGTCATCGTGTAGCGTCAGTTCTTTTGTTATAGATACTTGCATTGAATCTAGCAGAAGTATTTTGGACGCTATGTCTTATGCAGATCATATTTGCAGGGCATTGGCCGGCAGTCTGGAATCTGAGAGCTTACAGGAGTTGTTATCTCCTTTGAGAATGCTCTCTCGCGCCATAATGTATACAACATCCCACTCTGCTCTTTCAGTAGCGAATATAGAGTTGGTCAGGCGCGATGCTGCCCTTAAATCTACGTCATTTATTGAAGACAGTGTTAAGAGCTCTCTAAGGGCCGCTCCCATTTCGGGCTCTTCATTATTTAATGATAAGCTAAAAGCGGTCTTTGAAGATGCTTCTAAGAAAGCTACAAGTCAGCTTTTGTTGCGCTCAGCTTCGCAACCTCAGCCTTCCACAAGTGGTACTCCTCGGAGAGGTAAATTTTTCTCCAAGAGAGGCTCAGTCTGTGCTGCTTCTAAAGCTAATCGTGGGCGTGGTGGCTCGAAACAGGGGAGCGATTTCAAAAAGGGGATGGCGCAGTTGGATAATAACGAAACGCGTAACCCCACACTGACGTCACAGAGGGGTGCGAGAGCTTCATGAGGTTTCTCCTCGAATAAGCCTCGTAAGTCCTACAAATGAAGATTTCGACCTCTGCTGTTCCCCGGTTGGCGGAAGGCTTTCAAAGTTCGCAAGCAACTGGAACAAAATAACTCAGGATCTTTGGGTTCGAGACGTTGTGAAAAATGGTCTACGTCTTTCGTTACGGAGAAAACCTCCATTAACGCGGATTCCGCGATTTGTGAGCCTTCCACAAATTATAACAAAGAGAGAGGCTTTGATTTCAGCAGTAGACTCTCTCCTACAAAAGGAGGCAGTAGAGGTCATAGAGAATCCCAATTCAAAGGGATTCTACAGTCATCTTTTTCTTGTGCCGAAGCCAGACGGCTCGTACAGACCGGTCATCGATCTCAGTTGGATAAACAAGCTAATAATTGCTCCAAGATTTTATATGGAGACAATTCGATCGGTGAGAGGCAGCATCCTAGTGAACGATTACGCCGCAAGTATAGATTTGAAGGATGCGTATTTTCACATCATGATTCATCCGGCTTTTCGGAAATACCTCCGTTTTGCAGTTCAAGGAAAGGTATACCAGTTCAGAGCAATGTGTTTTGGCCTGAACCTTGCTCCGTGGGCGTTCACTCGGGTGATGAATGCAGTAATGAGCCATTTCAGAGCACACTCAGCTTCGATGACGTCGGCATATCTGGACGACATACTTCAAAGGTACGAAAATTTTCATGCTCTCCAAAGCGACGATCAGAGTCTGCTATCGCTGCTACGATGCCTAGGTTTTATAATCAATGTCGACAAGTCGGATTTAATGCCGACGAGGTCGTTTGTTCATCTGGGAATGAGTTTCGATACTCAAAACAATCGGGTCAGTTTGCCGGTAGCAAAAGCAAAATTAGTTTCGCTTTACACAAAATACTGCATAAATGCACAAGTCATTACTGCAAGAGAGTTTATGCGTCTGTGAGGACTTTGCGGCGCCGCCGCCGCCGCGGAGTTAATTCCGCTAGGTCATTTACGCACTCGTCCACTTCAAATTTATCTAATTCAAAATTGGAGCGTAAAACGTCAGTTGTTGGACAGTCTGATTGTTTTAACACAGTCAGTAAAACATCATCTTCAAATTTGGGCGGATATCCAGTGGTTATCCCAGGGAATACCGCTTCAGATTCAGGAGCCGTCATTCATATTCATGACGGACGCCTGTCAAGAGGGTTGGGGTGCTTCTCTGATTCCGGGCGAGCAAGTGTGTCACGGTTTATGGGAGAGTCAGTTTCTTGTGTCCCATATAAACTACAAAGAAATGAGGGCAATTTGGTTAGCTCTAAATCATTGGCTCAGTCAAGTAATACACTCACATGTTCAAATTCTGTCGGACAATTCAACAGTAGTAGCCTATATTCGAAATCAGGGAGGTACTCATTCCGTCCAGCTGATGAATCTTTCCGAAAAGATTCTTCTTTTCTCTCAAGAGAATCAGATTCTGATATCGATTTGTCATATTCCAGGTCGTCTCAATGTAATAGCAGACTCTCTATCGAGAAAGGATCACCTGCTACCTTCAGAATGGATGTTAAAAAAGTCTGTCTTCAATCAGATTTGCTTCCAGTGGGAACGTCCAATGATCGATCTTTTTGCCACGAGTCTGAACAATCAGTTACAGACGTTTGTGTCTCCATGCCCAGACCCTCAGGCTTACGCAGTAGACGCTCTGTCAATTTCTTGGAACGGGATCATAGGGTATGCTTACCCTCCAGCTCCCCTCATTCAACAGATCTTGCTAAAGATAAAACAGTCTTCTTGCAAGATTCTTCTGGTTGCAAGTCTGTCGGCTCACAGACCATGGATAAATCTTCTCCGGGAACTTCTTTGGGACATTCCATGGAAGTTACCACCTCTCCGGGATCTTCTGACGCAGGGGAAACTCTGTCGGCTTCATCACAATCCGGAAGGCCTCAACCTTCACGTTTTTCCGTTGTGCGGTCCTTCTTGCACGGAAAACAGTTTTCCAGGCGAGCAATGGACGCAATTTCTAACTGTAGGAGGATCTCCTCTTCATTAAATTATGAAGCGAAGTGGCAGGTGTTTGTTCATTGGTGTGAATCACAATTGATTGATTTTTTTAACCCAACTATTCCTCAATTAGCTAACTTTTTTTTTTTCTATTATTAGCCATTGTGCATAACTATGTGACCTTAAACATCAATAAATAAATAAATAAATAAATAAATAAATAAATAAATAAATATAACTTTTTTATTTATCTTTTTGATGAAGTTAAGCTACAGCCAGTCACTATTAAGGGTTATAGGTCTATGCTTTCTGACACCTATGCACACCAAGGCAAATTAAACATTGGGTCAGATTTATCTTTAAATAAATTAATGAGGAACTTCTCTGTGAATAGACCTCGCACCTTGAGACTAGTCCCTAAGTGGAATTTAGCTTGGGTTCTTCTGAAACTTCAGGAAGCACCTTTTGAACCGTTAAATACTGTTGAGTTTTAATTTCTTACTTATAAAACGGTTTTTCTCTTAGCATTTGCATCAGCTAGAAGAGTTAGTGAGCTTCATGCTTTGTTGAAGACTCTCATTATCGTAGTGTTGCTAATTCTATTACCCTCACTACGAAAGTGGGATTCTTAGCTAAGAATCAGGTTCCGGACAAACAGCCTAGTCCTATTCTTATTAAAGCATTACCGTCTTCAGATGGTCAGAGACCTTTGTTGTGTCCAGTAAGAGCGCTTAGGATTTATAAGGAGCATTCTAGTTTTATTAGAAGAGGTAGGAAGAGGTTATTTCTTTCTCTTCTTCCTAACAGAAATGATATTTCTGTTCATTCCATATCTAGATGGATTCAATTAGCTATTCGGTCGGCTTATAATGCTTTGTCTGTGAATCAGAGAATAGCTTATAAAATTTCAGCTCACGAAGTTAGAGCTTTAGCTTCTTCTTGGGCTTATGCTAGTAGTACTTCTTTGAAGGATTTGATGCAAGCAGCTTACTGGACACAACAGACGACTTTTACCAAATTTTATCTTCGAGATTTAGAATCAATTTCGGATGATCTCAGATCTTTAGGACCGTTATCGGTAGCTCAGAATGTGGTCCATTCTAATTAGGATTTTCATTCTGCTCTAGCACTGTCTCCAGTCTGCTACCCTCTTCGTTTTGAAGTGCAGTTACTTTCAAAACAAGGGGAAGGGGGGGGGGGGGGATGGTATTTCCAAATAGTCATCTGGCTTTATAGTGAAAAGTATGGACATACCTCCTTCAGTGATAGTATCCTGTGGTCGGTGCTATGATAGTTTTAATGTGTAGCTTGGTATGAAGCAATTTTCATTGTATTATATGCTTTTAATGTGTAGCTCGATGTGAAGCGTTATTGTATATGTCGTGTCAAGACGAGCTTTACTATACAATACTCAGACACTTTTAATGATTTATAAAGAGTCTCATTTCTCTGGACTTCTTTATATTTTGGCTTCCTTTATCAAATTAACATAATGGGTTATGCTAGGCCTTAAATAGAGTTACACTTATATTTTCATTGTTTTTTCTGTAATAAGAGCAATGAATATCAAGTACTGGGCCCGCCTGCCTGTTTACTATTCTCAGCTAGTCTGGGCCATTGGTATAGTGGAAAAATATGAAAACTTTATACCAATTTTAATATTTTTAATACTTACCAATGGCCCAGACGGGGATGGCCCTCCCTGGAGTAGACACTCCTTCCTCCCCGCTGAGTTATATATTACAGTTCTTAATAACATTTAACAGGCACAACAATAAAGAATGACATGATGGCGGTAGCCTATTGTTGTCCTTGACAACAAGTTGCGCATTGAGCAAAAGTATGGAGGACCATACTGGTCTTCTCGTTTTTGCGTTTTTTGGCAAATTTTGGGGGGTTTGGGGGATTCAAAATTTGTGTTTGGCCCTCGTAATAAATTGGGTTGCACCAGCTAGCCTGGGCCATTGGTAAGTATTAAAAATATTAAAATTGGTATAAATTTTTCATATGTATGTATTTACAAAGATACTCAACAGCTTTGTTCCCCATGAGAACCCCAGGAAGTAGGGCAGTGCTTGTTTACTGTGGTAAACAAGTTTTGTTTTACTGGTAAAATAGGACCTGGAAACCAGTGCCTGGGGTGGGACTTGACTTCATGCCTATGTTGTGATCATGATATAGCCATAGATGCTGACTGTGACTTTAAATATCAATAAGAGAGAGAGAGAGCATCTCTGTTGTGTAACAAAACTCAGGAGGGCTGTACTTGGGCACTTTCTTACTGGTCTGCTATTCAAGCCAAACTTGAAGAAAATCTTTCATCTGAATTATGTGGCAATGTCCCAGTGCAATTTTCCTTTGAAGTCGGCAAATTAACCCTTTACCTAACTAATTGGCTGCATCCGCCTACACAATTTACAAATTAAGTTAAAATAAAAAAAATATTATATCTACTTAATAAATAAACAAAATCATATCATGTGACCCCCTCATTGGAACGAGCTTGTCGAGCTCATTCCACTGAGGGGTCACATGATATGGTTTGGTTGAAATGTTTTGAAAAATTGAAAAAAACAAATATTAAAATAATAAATTGTGATATTGTCTGCATTGGGTAAAGGGTAAAGGGTTAAGAAACTTTTTTGTTTTTGAAAATGGTTCAGGTAGAACAAAACTGGATGAATGACAAATAATTTAAGAAACAGCAGCCATGACTTGATTTAATGAAAAATTCAAGAAAATACTTATTATTTATTTATTGGTGTTTAAGGTCACATATTTCTGCACAATGGCTAACCATGACTGTGACAGTTTTATGGGTGGAGGAAGCCGGAGTACCCAGAGAGAACCACCGAGCAACACCGAGCAACTGTCAGCTCCCCAACATACCAACTGCACACAAGCAGGGTTAGCATTGGTACAGGTGCACCATCGACATGCAGTACGCCTTAGTACACAACGTCACCGTGCCCCCACGTGGGCAATGGGGATGAAGAAAATACATAGCATCTTAAGAGTGCAGGCTCATGATGTGCTACTTATACACTTTTAATTCCTCGGAGAAACCACCAGTATTCAAACAATGCTTGTTTATTATGGTAAACAAGTTCTGCTTTACTGATAAAATGGGACTCAGTATTCATCCTTTGAGATGGAAGTCCTCTTAAAGTGAGCAGCATAGGTATAAACAGTTTGCTAAACTTGACTTAGTACCTGCAAGTATTTCGCTGTCATGATATCATCTTAGATGCTGACAGTGACCTTAAACATAAATAAACTCCCTGCGGGAATCTGGGATGAGAAGCAGTGCCTGTTCACTGTGGTAAACAGGCTCTGTTTTACTGGTAAAATAGGACCTAGTCACCAATGCTTGGGAGGTGCAAACCCTCTCTAAAATGGGCAACATGGCTTATTAACACTCACCCCTGGTCTTGAGTTGATAATCATATTGTGGTCATGATTAGCCATTGTGCAAAAATATGCGACCTTAAACACCAATAAATAAATAAATAAATAAATAAATAAATAAATAAATAAATAAATAAATAAATAAATAAACACTGATAGATAAATAAATAAATAATCCGACTTTAGTTAAAATCACTTCCACTGTGTTTTTGATTGATGAGGATTATAGTAAATTGATCTGATGAGGAATATATTACATTGATCATAAAAGGCCCCATGGCAAACCTGGGAAGTGAAGCCGTGCTTATTAACCCTTTACCTAACACGAAAAGCAGACGACACTTGCAAATAAAATTCTCGAATAACTAATTTTTTTTACTTTTTGAGTTAAAAGCAGAGCTTATGACCCCTTATTGGAACAAGCTCAATGAGCTCATTCCAATGAGGGGTCATAAGCTATGGTTTTGCGACAAAAAATTTAAAAAATAATGAAAATTGAATGGTGATTTTTGTGAATAGCGCTGGCCGGTTTTGGCTGTTATGTTGGGTAAAGGGTTAACTGTGGTAATCAGATTCTGCTTTACCATTAAAATAGGACCCAGTAACTAATGCTCGAGGTGAAAGTCCACTAAAGTGGGCAACAGGTATAAACAATTGGCTAAACTGTCCTCATACCTATGTTGTGATTATGATCTGGCCTTAGTTGCTGACTGTGGCCTTAAACATAAAATAAATTAGAAAACTGACCATTAAATAGTCTCTTTCTCAATAGATTCTAGAGAGGAGTATGATTTGTTGAAACACATTTACACAGATGCATCGAAAAAATCCAGACTTAACCCTTTGAACCCAAGCGGCAGCTTTTCCAACCCAGAAGCATGATACGTCATAATTTCCTTAAGTAGGAAGGTTGCTGAATGAATGTGTCGGGTAGACCAATAAATATTTTCAATGTGCACGATTGCACGTTGAAAATATTAATTGGTCTACCCCCAAATAATGAATGTGCACTCTTCCAGTTGCAGCCATTGAACTGACATGGAAGAAACCACCAGGGTTCAAAGGGTTAAGCATGAAAAACAAATGAAAATAGCATTTAACGACTGCAGTTTTGGGGTTTGTCTGTTACGTTAGGTAAAATGTTAAGTATAATAACACTAATCAGCAACCTTCATGTAAATTACTAAGAATATATTGATAATCACACCTCTCCAATAAACTATGAAATCAAAGTGGACAATAATTGAAAACTCACCAGTACCTCCAATGTTTTCACTGGTCAAATGGATGTCATTTGGTTGGATGTCAGTGAGAGACTTGAATAGCCATCCATCATTGTTCACTGTATTTTATGTACTCTTTACACAACACAAGTAGAGGATACAACCTGCCAAAAAATTTCTAGAGAATAACCTGGAATAACAAAGAAATTTGATTTTTTTTTACCAAAATAAAACTCTAATTGAGCTGATTCCAGTGAGGGGTCATAAGCCATATTTTGATAGCAAAAATTAAAGAAAAAAGTAATAAACTTTCGATGGCATTTTTTGTAATCAGCCCTGGCCAAACATGGCCACGAGTCAACCCAGTAGTAGGTAAAAGGTTAATTCATCACAATTATCTGTTTGTAATCTAGCTCTTTATGTAGAAACATGCTTTTTCACGTGCTGTTAGTTTTATGCTTTGTATTGAAGAGAATAATTTTTAACACTGTCCTTCATTTTTTTTGCAAGATTATTGGTCAAAGCTGCTCTCAGGGCTAAGACAGCTGCAAACACTCGATAATCTAACTCGACATGGGCAGCCTTACAATGGAGATGAAATTCTTGCTGATATCCCAGGTATGTAAACTGGTTATAATTTGATTTCCTTCATGGCCTTAAAAGTTATAATTTTCTTGAGTTTGAAAATAAAAGGCCTAAAGAAGTTCTATTTTTCAGGGTTTGAAAATAAAATTTTCAAAATCTTCAAAGTCTTGAATTTTTGAAGGAGCAATGAAGAATGTCTTCTCTTATTTTTTAAACCAGCACATGACTCTGAGTCTAAGAAATATTTCCAAGAAAGGTTTCCAGAATTCACTATCAGGCCTATTATCATAAATAGACTAGTTGTAAAATTTTTTATATATTTATTTGTTTTTATTTTCATTTTTCCGAAGGATGGGGGTGGAAGGGGGGGGGGGGGGTGGAATCCAGGGAGTAGGGGAGAGTAATGTATAACTTGTTTCTGTTGGTAGTGAGTGTACATTAGTAAAGCTTGATTGGCAATTTAAGTCTGTGCACACAGTGACATGATGTAGAAATATCAGAATTTCAAGCTGCAAATTTTTCCCATAATGCAACAAGAAATTTAACGAATGGAGTCTTGTTTGACAAAGCTCACTGAGCTCTGTCAAACCAGGCCTTAAAATTTGTCCCTATTCGTGAGAATCAGTATTGATTCTTATAAATTCCTGCGAGAATCAAGCTTCAGTTCTCAATTTGGAATTTGATTGTACTATTATACGCTAATCCTTGTGGGTACAACCAGTTCATAGTGCCTAATAAAAAACCTTGTAGCTATATTTCAAAATATTTACTGTTGTTTAACTCTAAAGAGCCTACTTCCAATTTTTGTGAGGATTTTATCTTTTTCTCTACATGTAGGACACCTGTTCCAGCATACAAGCTTGTGGTTGTCTTATAGATGGAAGTTACAGTACCTTGACAGTGGTTTCTAGCGAAGACTTGGCTGCCTGTATAGGCAGCCATGACTTCACTAGATGTCACTTCTAAGTCAAAGTTGCAGTACAGTCGCCGTGAACTGGTCATAATCCACAGGTGGGTGGTGATGTCCACACATGTGTTTACTAGGTAAGCAAATTCATCAGAAAAATGTTAATTAATGAAGCACCGGGTTATACCCAGTACTTTATTAATTAAACATTTGATGATTATTCCTATAATTAGTGATGCAATCTAATATTGTTGCATCTGTGGAAATACTGCAAGTGACCAGTCCATGGTGACTGTACTGTACCTTTTGAGGGAGCAAAAAATAAGTACAATTATCCATACCTTTATAATCTGTGACAAGAGTCAGATGAATATGTTGCAAGAATCAAAGTTGATTCTCATTGTTTTCCTGATTAGAATCATTTACGAGAACCAATTTTGATTTTAAGTCCTGCAAATGATGTTGAATTGATTCAATTCCTACGGTAGTTGAATTTTGTGAAAAAAATTTGTTCTTGAAAGTGCGATATTTTGACATTAGTATGTAGAGGGTTAATTTCCTTATTCTTCAAAAGCTTTGATTCTATGTTTTATTAACCTTGAAAATCCTTTAAAACATATCAGAAAAAGGTTCTGTTCTGTAAGTCATAAATTCCTTCTCCATCCATTTACTTGAACCCCAAAAAGTTGTCAGTCCTTCTTTGACAAACATTTGAACACTTCATGAGAACTTGTCTTTAATGGATCTCAAGGAGCTCAGTGATACAATTTATTAAAACTAAATATGTAATTCTTCAAAGTGGTGGTCTATTGAAGCAAGTTGTAAATTTTTTTTATTGTATACTGAGATCACTCGTCAGTATTAGTAATTAGGAAATGACCATAAAACTGCCAGTATGCCTTTGTCATCTCCAAACAAGAAAACCAGTAAGCCTGTATTGATTGTCATGTTTATGAATTATGTTTTTATACCCACGTTTGAAAAACGGTCATATTATGTTATCAGTCTGTCCCTCCATCCGTCCATCTCTCCGCCTGTCCATCCTTTAACATTTTTAGTTTCCGACCAATAACTCCATTTGGATTATTCGATTTCAGCCAAAGTTGGTATGTGTATTACCCAGCTAGTAGTACAGGCCAAGTTCGAATATGGGTTTCATCCAATTATTCTTAGCTCACAGAAGGGAGCTTAACTTATCACTTGCCGTCCGTCGTCGTCTGTTGGGAACTTTACATTATCGACTTCTCCTCACAAACTACTGGACCCAATTGAACCAAATTTGGTGTGCATGTTCCTTATCATATGTCAATTCAAGCTTGTACAAATAAACTTGCTATGCCCACAGAGGACACCAGAAGAGGCATAACTCTGAAAGCACCCATAAATTTTTTCAAAAATTAAAAAAAATCTTCTTCAGATCAACCAGTCAGAATCTTTTCATATTTGTTATACAACATCTCTAAGGGGGGGGGGGGGGGGGGGGGGGGGGGGGCGGGGGGGGGGGGGCAAATTTATAGGAGCCCAAATGTTAACTTCCTGAAATATGAGGAAATTTCTTTAAAAATCTTCTTCTTCAGATCCACCACTCAGAATGCTTTCATATTTGTTGTACAACATCTCTAGGGGGATCAGATTCAAGTTTGTTCAAATCGGGTCCCTGAGTTAGTATTTGGGCTCTCTATTGGAGCCCAAAGTTTAACTTGGTGCAATTTGAGGAAATTTCTTTAAAAATCTTCTTCAGATCCACCAGTCAGAATCTTTTCATGTTTGGTATACAACATGTATATAGAGGTCAGATTCAAGTTTGTTCAAATTGAGTCGCTGGGTTAATATTTGGGCTCCCTATGGGAGCCCAAATTTTAACTTTGTGCAATACGTGGAATATTCTTTAAAAATCTTCTTCAGATTCACCAGTCAAAATCCTCTCAAATTTGGTATACATCATCTCTCGAGGACCATGGGAGGATGTGTCACACACCATAGCCGGATTCGTACCTTCAAGGTCAAGGTCACATTTCAAGGTCACTCTAAAAATCGGTCAATATTCGTGTCTCAGCCATAACTCAGAAACGAATCATAGTATAATTGTTCAACTTTTTACAAATGTTAAGGACAGTCAGAAGGTGTGTCGCATATAATAGTTTCCGTCGCAAGGTGCAGGTCACAATTGACCTTCATATGTTCAGGGTCACAAATCATGTCTCAAGCATAACTCCAAAATTATTAGGGCTACAATCATCACGGGTGGATGTGTCACACACCTCAGCCAGGTCTGTATGGTCAGGGTCACATTTCAAGGTCACACTGAACACAGGGCCACAGTCATCATTCTTCACACAATTATAAATAACCATGGGAGGTTGTGTCACACACCATAGCCGGGTTCGTACCTTCAAGGTCAAGGTCACATTTCAAGGTCACACTAAAAATCGGTCAATATTCGTGTCTCAGCCATAACTCAGAAACGAATCATAGTACAATTGTTAAACTTTTTACAAATGTTAAGGACAGTCAGAAGGTGTGTTGCGTATAATAGTTTCCACCGCATCTGCAAGGTGAAGGTCACAAGGGGGGGGGGGGGGTGGGGCATGTGTTACCTTAGTAACATTTTTCTTGTTCATGTATTGGGGGAATACATTCTTGTTGTAACAGACCTGGCATTTTGAGGTGAGCGACTTTTTCACATTTCAAAGTCACACTGAACACAGTTAGGGCCACAGTCATCATTCTTCACACAATTATAAATAACCATGGGAGGTTGTGTCACACACAATAGCCGGGTTCGTACCTTCAAGGTCAAGGTCACATTTCAAGGTCACACTAAAAATCGGTCAATATTCGTGTCTCGGCCATAACTCAGAAACGAATCATAGTACAATTGTTAAACTTTTTACAAATGTTAAGGACAGTCAGAAGGTGTGTTGCATATAATAGTTTCCGCCGCATCTGCAAGGTGAAGGTCACAAGGGGGGGGGGGCATGTGTTACCTTAGTAACATTTTTCTTGTTCTTGTATTGGGGTAATACATTCTTGTTGTAACATGCCTGGCATTTTGAGGTGAGCGACTTTTTCGCTTGCCTACCTCTGGCCTGAAAAAATCTAAGGAGAGAGAAAAATTGCCCCCCTGCTCTCGCAAACATAGCGCCTACTATTGTGGTATTTTTCTAAAACCCACATTGTTACATTTAAAAATATGGTACCATCTGTTAAATGGCTATATATTGCCACTACTCATCCTGGGGCAAGCCTCGGAGATGGAGAGTGGCAATATGTAGATGTCTTACAGAAACTACTCAATGCAATGAGACTCTCTAGCAATATACATTGATCTGGATTCAGTATTGCTGAATCTACCAGTAATTCATTCTGTTCACACATTCTCATAAGCTGTAAGCTCGGGGATAGCTTTTGGCTCTCCTAGTCCATGTTAGGAGAGTGATTTTTAGCCCTCCTGTCCTTTTCAGAATGCCAGGCCGGTTGTAAGATAAAAACTGTTATTCAGAAAATCTCAATCCACTGATGAAAATATGTCGTAACCAGATCTGCATCTGATTGAGAAAGAGACCACTTTTGAAATCACAATTCTGTAACATCCTAGAAAATCAGGTTTTCTTAACTTTTTACCTAACTAATCGGCCTCATCTGCAAGCGTAATTTACTAATTGAGCAGTTGAAAAAAATAGTTTTTTTTTGCAAAAAATTAAACAAAACCATATTATGTAACCCTAGCTCGTTCCAATGAGGGGTGACATGTTATGGTGCTTTCTTTGGGAAAGGGTTAGATGCCCATACCATAGGGAAAATTTGCATTGTGATGGCTCCAATTTGAAATTTGTTTTCCAAAACAGAAAGGTATAAAGAAATGAATGAATAAGAAATATTAGCATTGGATTAATACAGAAGCTACTACATGTGTACAGCATGCAATAGGTTTTATAATGACACTCATCAAAATCATAACATTGGGTTTCATTCAATTTCATGGCAGAGTTATCCCTCTTTTTACAAAACAATAATTAATTCCTGCGATGCACATGTTCCTGTAATCTTCTTAATTCATATTCTTTCTATGCTTGATTAGATTGGCAAGTATTTATTTTCTGAAGGCTTATCAATACTCAGTTGGGGACACCAGTTGTGAATTAAATTTTTGTTTTATATGGGGACTAAGATTAGGAAATTGTGGGTGGGAGTTGGGGAAAATCATGCCCAAATGCTGTTGTCAGTGTTTGACTGTATTTATTATTTTTGTAGGTTTAGAAGATTATATGGACTATTTACTGTCTAACAGTAGCAGTAATTTAACTGATGTGAGTACATTTCTAAAAAAAACTTTTGACAGGTCCTTTTCCTTACCAGGCTCTTTAAGTCAATGACTGTGTAACATAATAGCAAGTGATTAGCTTAATGGAAGAAATGCTCAGAATGCACAGAGGTAATCCACTTGACAGGTAGAGTGCTGGAAGCCCATATTTTGACTTTGTTCTGAAGTGATCCCAAGCAAAGTATATCAGCACTTCATAGTGCTCCAATATTTTCTTCAGGTAAGTGCTCCAATATGTTCTTCAGGTACAAGAGTACTTCAGATAGTCAGATGATCTAGGTTTTTTACAAATGGAGATCTCTGTTGCAAGGAGAAACTTAATGGGTGTAGTGAATCTCAAGTTATGACAAGGCCAAGGATAATTTATGGTGATAAGAAAATGGCTGGGAGGCTGGAAACATCTCACCCTCCAAATGCCTGGAGTGTGATCACAGTCACTTGTGTTAACCCTCTGCTCACTGATGGCGAAATAATACAATTTCATGTAGCAAATGTTTCCCATAATACAACTACATGTAGGAATTTAACCAAGTCCAGAAAATTTGAATTGGTTAATTTCCTAGTTGAATTATGAGAAAAATGTGCAGTTGAAGTTTCGGTTTCTTTACATGAGTGTACAGAGGGTTGAGTTTTCAAGAAGATTGAAATTGTCCTGTAAATCCCCAGGTTTTGTTCATTCTGTTGGTGGTTCATTTTCAAATGTTTCAAATTAAACAGTCGTCCTTCACTTTCATTAAATTGAAATAGAAATTGAAAAACAAACCTTGAGCATTAAAAAAAATATGAATTGTTCTCTGGCTTAATAGTATTAATGTTGTGAAGGGAAAATATTCTGATGGCAAAAAGCAATTGTATGTCTGATGTGTCGGTGTTCAGTGACTGCCACAAATTAAAACAAATACCAATAAAACATCTCCCAAAGAAACAACTGCTTTATTAACCCTCAAATTCTCTGATTAAATTTCTACTCTATATTCATGTACACAGGTGTAGATGACTCAGGTGTTTCTACATCATTGTTGGCTGCCTATACAGGCAGCCAACAATGATTTAAAAATATTGCCAGAATAAATGCAGCATACCAGTAGAGTTCTCAAGAAAGAATACACATAGAGACAACTGTTTCAAAGCAATATAAAAGTGACAGTTCAGTCTTGATTTTGAAAATGGGAGGCATGCTGTATACTGCTCACTACCATTTGAAGTGAAGCACGCAATTGTTGAGTTTTTGCATCAGGAAAATGCTTTCAAGGAAAACATCAACAAACATCTGTACACCGTGCACTCCACTGGTGCACAGTAAGCAGGGATTCGAAAAATATCTGATATTTTTATACTGCAACCAATGGCCCAGACTAGCTGGTGCTAACTCAAATTTATCCAGGGCCAAACACAAATTTTGCCCCCCAATCCCCAAAATTTGCATACAAAACCAAAAAAATTAAGTCCTAGATGGTCCTCCATTTTTTATACGCCCCTTTAAAAAACGGTTGTATTATGTTATCAGTCTGTCTGTCTGTCCGTCTGTCTGTCTGTCCGTCTGTCCGTCTTGTCTGTTTGTAAACAATTTGGTTTCCGTTCATTTAAAGTCGAACGCCTTGACGGATCGACATCAAACTTTCAGAAGTTGTTTTTAGCATTAAAATACAGGTCAAGTTTGATATTGGTGTTTCTCAGTCCATCTGCTGCAGAGATATGGCCTTTTGAAAACACAATTTTTCTAAAAAAATTGGTTTCCGTTCATTTAAAGCTGAACGCTTTGACGGATTGACACCAAATTTTTCAGATGTTGTTTTTAGCAATGAAATACAGGTGAAGTTCGATATTGGTGTTTCTCAGTCCATCCACTGCAGAGTTATGGCTCTTTGAAAACACAATCTTTTGAAAAAAATTGGTTTCCCTTCATTTAAAGTCGAACGCCTTGACCTATCGACATCAAACTTTCAGATGTTGTTTGTAGCAATAAAATACAGGTCAAGTTCGATATTGGTGTTTCTCAGTCCATCCACTGCAGAGTTATGGCCCTTTGAAACCACAATTTTTGAAAAAAAATTGGTTTCCGTTCATTTAAAGCCGAACGCCTTGATGGATTGGCACCAAATTTTTCAGATGTTTATTTTATACACCTGTTTGAAAAACAGGATGTATTATGTGAATGGTCTCTCCACCCGTCTGTCTGTCTGTCCGTCCATGGACACATTTTGTTTCCGGATGATAACTTTAGTTGTAATGGATTGAGCTGAGATAAATTTGGCATGTGGATTTAGTATGACAAAATACAGGATGGGTTCGATTTCCGTTTCTAGCGGCCCATTTGCAGTAGAGTTATGGCCCTTTATTTATGGGAATTTAGCCCAACTTTTCGTTTCTGGACGATAACTTTAGTTTGCCTTGACCGATTTATTTCAAATATTCAGTTTTTTGTTTTTGACCACAAAATACAGCTCAAGTTCACTATTGATCACAATCGCATATACCTTTCCAGAGTTATTCCCCTTGAATGATTGCAAATTTGTGGATTTTGTGGTTTCCGGATGATAACTTTAGTTTGCCTTGACCAATGTTTTTCAAATTCTCAGATTTTGTTTTTGACCACAAAGCACAGCTCAAGTTCACCTTTGGCCATAATCGCATGTACTGTTCCACAGTTATTCCCCTTGAATGATTGTAAATTTGTGAATTATGTGGTTTCCAGATGATAACTTTAGTTTGCCTTGACTAATTTGTTTCAAATTCTCAGATTTTGTTTATGACCACAAAGCACAGCTCAGGTTCACTTTCGGCCAAAAGCACATGTACCTTTCCAGAGTTATTCCTCTTGAATTTGTACATTTTGTGTTTTCCGGATTATAACTTTAGTATGGCCTAACTGTTGGACATAGAATGCATCAAATATTTGGTTTCCGGATGATAACTTTTATTATTTGTTTTCCAATTGGTTCCAAACTTGGTATATTGTTTAATCACAACAAAATACAGGTCAAGTTTGAATATGGGGTTGGTCCAAACAATTTTCACCCTCACCCCCATCCTTACCCCAACCCTTCAAAAATACAAAACGGGCGTATATTGTCCCGCTACGCAGTGCTCTTGTTGAGGTGCGCAGTATCCAGGAAGGTACAGAAATTGGCGCAAACCATCATTCTGTTTGGCCCTAAAGTCAGCAACAATGAACTGACATCTGTGCTTTTAAATCTCCTTTTCTGAGGATGCCAGACACAAATCAATGGTAAAAATGGTGGATCCAAGGCTGGAAATGGATGATGGTAGTGAACAACGGTGGTTAGAAACATTCAGGGCTGTAACTTTATAATAATTATGAAAATTATTTCATGTTTCCCAATTTCGGGACATACGCCTGACGTCATCATTCTTGCTAATGATTTATCCACTGTTTGTTAAGTGTTCCTTCACTATCCCTCCTTAAAGCCCTCCTGTTAAACTCCTAAGCTTTTTGGCCTTTTTTTATCGAAATTTTTTATTAAATTTCTTGAGAGTTTAACGTGTTTTACAGAATGTTTATTCTGTTTATCTCCATAGTTACGTCCTCACCCTAGGGGTGTTAGGTCATTTTGGTCTTGCATCTTCTATCTGATGTATTGTTTTTTCTTCGTTTGAAGATCTTGCTTTACATCTGGTAGCTTTAAAATCTGTTACTGACTTTGGGCCTTTTTTCTGAGCTTGATGTCTTGTTTCCGTTTTTTTCCTTTGACGTTGTTTACATTGACATTGTCTTTAAATATATGTAGTATTTAGATATTATATTACTGTAGGATTGTGTTAAGATACATTGATTATGATTCCGGTAGTGTAGCTCCAAAAAACTGGATTTTGTCCACACTTAAGCTCTATCGGGATGCCCTTGTGCTCTTCATGTTCACTTTGGGAACTTAGGCTTTTTCAAAAATTTTTGAATTTAATTTTTTGATTTTGATTTTGATTGCAATTATTTATGTATCTTTATCATACATTTATTGTGGAGTTTGTAGGAGTACTATTGACTTATTTTGATTGAATCATGAAAGCTTACTGCTCTAAATGCAAGGTGAGGAAATCTTCCTCAGATTTACATGCTTGTTGCCTTGCCTGTAGTCGATGTTCTCCTGCAGATTCATGTCCTACATGTGTGAATTGGGATGTCAGATGTTGGAAACGGGTGTCACTGAGATGCCTATGCCATTGCTCTCACCGCAAGATAATTCGCGTTTTTCAGTTTCTTTTTCAGAGGAACAAGAACATGGTGATGGTATTGTGACACCCGCCAGAAGTGTGCTACCATCGTCGCGCTCTGATGAGCAAACAGAGCTAGCTGCTAAGGTGCTCATGAATATTAAGCAAGGGATAATGCCTCTAGTTAGTGTCCTTAATCCCTTGCAAGCAGCTAGCTCGACCGGAGAAGCGGTTACTCTGTCCATGGGAGCCGTAACACCGGGTATGTCCGTTGTGGTTGAAAGAAGTGTAGATTTGGGTAGAGCGAGTACCTTAAAAACAAAAGCTCACCCAGTGATGACAGAAATAGGGAGGAAGTCAGCAGGTTTTTTGTCGGGAGGCTCAGCGAGGTCAGAAAAGGACGTGAGTGGGAGAGGTCCCTCTCTAACCCAACAACATCTGGGGCCAGATGTTGTTATGAGAAACTTGCACGGGCTGGAGCATATGTCCACACTTGCCGCACGGGACGCTCCTTCTAGACTGCACCCAGCCTCGGCTACAGTCACGGCTTCCTCCGCTATGATTCATAAGCACACACGACCTCATCCTAGCTACCCGACTTCGGTTATCCAGCCAGCTGCACGAAGAAGGAGCCACTCTTGCCCGTTAAGTCGGACCATTTTCATTGGATAGAGCGAATTTGGATGCGATGTCCTACGCAGATCACCTTACCAGAGCTATGGCGCAACATCTCAATGGGAGGGAATTTGAGGACGTGTGAACCTCGCTTAGAGTTCTTTCCAGGGCAGTCATGTATGCCACGAATAACTCCGTCCTGACAGTGGCAAATAGTGAGTTAATCAGACGTGATGCTGCCCTTGCCAGTCATCACTTATAGATGATAAAGTGAAAAGCTCTCTCCGGGTTGCTCTGGTCTCCGGACATACTCTGTTTGACGACAAGCTTTCATTAGTCTTTGAACAGGCTTCTAAGAAAGCTTCCAGTGCTCTGCTTTTGAAGTCGGCATCTCAACAACACGCTTCAGCAGACTGGGGTAAGCGAGGACGTTCTAAATCAAAATCATCAAAAGGGAACTCCTTGCGAGGGTTCAAGAAACCCTCATATAATTACTCCGGAGGTCTTCAATATAGCGACTCGGGAAAGGGAAGTAAGTCTGATCAGGATTATCAGTCAGATGCCCCTAAACTGACAGGACGAAGATCTTCGTGGGGAGGATGTGGTTTCTCCTCCCGTAAGCCTCGCAAGTCCTACAGGTGATGGTCAAGACCTCTATTGCTTGCCAGTTGGTGGAAGGTTATCAGTCACGGAAGATCAGTGAGAAGTGTAGTCCCAGAAGGCCTGCGGCTGTCATTCCAAGTGAAATCCCCACTAACAAGACATCAGCGTTGGACAAATCTTTCCGCAGATCCTTTCAAAAGAGAGTCTCTCCTAGTAGAGGTACAGGCTCTCTTATTAAAGGAAGCGCTAGAGGTCGTCGAGAATCAAAATTCTCACGGTTTTTACAGTCACCTGTTCCATCGTACCGATGCCAGACGACTCGTTCCGACTGATAGTAGACTTGAGCTGGATAAACAAGTTAATTGTGGCTCCAAAGTTCTTTGTGGAAACCATTCGGTCGGTAAGAGGGAGCATTCGAGTGAACGACTATGCGGCAAGCTTTGATCTTAAGGACGCTTATTTTCATGTCATGGTACTTCCGGCATTCAGAAAGTACCTGCAGTTTGCCGTGCAAGGAAAGCTTCATCAGTTCAGAGCAATGTGCTTTGGTCTGAACCTGGCTTCTTGGGCTTTCAATCGAATAATGAACTTGGTAATGTCTCACTTCCGAGCTCATTCGTCTGCGGTAACGTCGGCTTACTTGGACGACATTCTTCAGAGATACGGCAACAGAATTATTCTTCAGCACGATGTTCAGAGTCTGCTACAATTGCTCCAATGTCTCGGTTTCATAGTAAACGAGAAAAAGTCGGATCTAGCTCCCCGTCCAAGTCGTTCACTCACTTGGGAATGAGCTTTGAGACTCACAACAATCTGGTTCATCTGCCGTTACCCAGAGTGAAATTAGTCAGTTGTTATGCTCGCTTTTGTGTAAATTCAGACGCAATAACAGCGAGGGAGTTCATGCGACTGATGGGGCTGTTCAGAGCAGCTGCGGATCTTATTCTGATGGGCCGTCTGTGCACGCATCCCATCCAGGTATTCTTTACCCAGAACTGGAGTGTGAAGATGCATTCGCTCGAAATCAGTATTGTTTTAATGGACCTAGTAAGACAAAAGGTTCAGTTTTGGGCAGATCTTCAGTGGTTAACTCAAGGAATTCCGCTTCAACTGCTGGATCCGGCTTTCACGATTATGACGGATGCGAGTCAGATGGACTAGGGCGCGACCCTAAGTCCTGCAGACTTGAAGTGTCATGATCTTTGGGACTTTCGGTTCCTAGAGAAGCACATAAACATCAAAGAGATGATGTCAATATGGCTAGCACTACAACACTGGATTTGCCAAATAGCGAACGTCCACGTTCAAATTCTGTCGGACAATTTGACAGTAGTTGCTTACCTGAGGAACCAAGGCGGCACTCACTCGATTCCATTATGCAAATTAACGGAGAGGATTCTCCTATTTGTTCTGAATCATCACGTTCATCTCTCAGTCCATCATATACCGAGTCGTCTGAACGTATTAGCAGACTTGTTCTCTCGGAAAGGTCCCTGTTGCCATTGGAGTGGACTCTCAACAAGCGAATATTCGGACAGATTTGCTACCAGTGGGATCATCCCATGTTAGATTTTTTTTCGACTTGCCTAAACAATCAGTTACCGACGTTCGTGTCGCCATGCCCAGATCATTGAGCGTACGCAGTAGACTCTCTGTCGATCTCATGGGACGGGATGATAGGATATGCATATTCCCCAGTTCCGTTGATTCAGCAGATTCAGTTAAAGATCCAACAGTCTCACTGCAAAATCTTGCTAGTAGCACCTCTGTCGTCACAGAAACCATGGATCAATCTTCTCAGGTGTCTGTTATGGGATGTTCCCCGGAAGCTTCCTCCATGAGAGGACCTTCTATATCGGGAAGTCCTGCGCACTGCATCACAACCCGGAAGGTCTCAACCTTCACGTATTACTGCTATGCGGTCCTTCTTATACGGAAAACATTTTATAGCACGAGCATTGGACGCAATTTCTAACTACAGGAGGACTTCCTCTTCATTGAATTACACAGTGAAGTGGAGGGTTTTCTTCCATTGGTGTATGGATCAGTCGGTCGACATATATGATCCATCCATTCCACATATTGCGAACTTAAAACTGCAGCCCGCCACTATTAAGGGCTATAGGTCTATGTTATCAGACAATTACTCTCATCATGATAACTTGGCTATTGGATCAGATACTTCTTTATCCAAGCTTGTTAGAAATTTTTCTATTAATAGACCTAGAAACCTCAGATTAATTCCTGAGTGGAATTTGGCTTGGGTTTTGTTGAAGCTTCGAGAAGCTCCTTTTGAGCCATTAGATGTTGTAGAGTTCAAATTCTTGACCTATAAAACGGCTTTTCTCTTAGCCTTTATATCTGCAAGAAGAGTCAGTGAACTTCATGCATTATCTGTTGATGAATCTCCTTACCGCAGTCTGGGTAATACCATTACCCTCACTACGGAAATGGTTTTTTTGGCTAAGAATCAGATTCTGGAGAAGCGGCCGAAGCCTATTATCATTAAGGCTTTACTGTCATCAAATAACCGTAGACCTTTGCTGTGTCCAGTCAGAGCTATGCGCATTTCTTCCTTTCTTTGGTTCCTAACAGAAATAATATTTCTGTACATTCTGTAGCCAGATGGATTCAGTTGGCAATACGTATTGCCTGCGATAATCTATCTTCGGATCAACATTCTGTCAACAAGACTTCAGCGCACGAGGTTAGAGCACTGTCCACTTCTTGGGCTTATTCTAACAGTATAGCCATTACTGGTCTTATGAAGGCTGCTTACTGGGCACAGCCCTCTACATTTACCAAGTTTTACCTGAGAAATTTAGAGTCCATCTCCGGTGACCTTAGATCTTTGGGTCCTCTTTCTGTTGCTCAGAATGTCGTCCATTAATGTTACATCTATAAGGTCTTTAGGCAGCCTGCTCCAGCGCTGTTCCGCTGCCCTCTTCGTTCTGTGGAATTTTACCTCAGAACAAGGGGAAGTGTGGGGGGACGGTTTTTCCCTTATGATCATCTGGCTTTGTAGTGAAAAGCAAGGGTATACTGCCTCCTGTGTCAGTAGTCCAGCATCGGTGCTGGGGTGGTTTTAACGTGTAGCTCGGTGTGAAGCAATAACAATGTACTGTTTTTAAATTGTAGCTCACTGTGAAGCATTTGTATATGTTACGTGTTAAACGAGTGTTAATATACAATACTCGGACAATTTTAAATGAGTATGAAGAGACTCATTCTGTTCTCTGGACTATCTTTATATATTGGCTTTCCTTCGCCGAATTAGCATAACGGGTTATGCTGGCATTAAATGGAGAATTATATATTATGTAATACTCAATTACTTTGTTGGTGTTATGTCTTTCTTTTTTTTTGTAAAAGAGAAAGGCATATATACTACCGGTACTCAAAGTTTGCTAAGCACCAAGTATATCCAACTACCCGTTTTACGTTTTAGTTGAAATATTGTAATGAAAAGTGTATATATTTTTATTTAATTATATCTTTAATGATTTAAGTACAGAAATTAAGATTTCATTTGTGTTTGACATTATTTTTTAGCTTTTGAATACGATAACCATGGAAAATGGATTTTATTGGTAAAAGAGGAAATTTTTCAGTTTGCCAAAAAGTTGACGGAGCGATCTGGTATGGGTTTAATATCAAGTATGAGACCCATTACTGTTAATTACAGCTTGACAACACCTTCTCATGCTCCCAATCAGGTTCCTGGTGGTCCTTTGTGGGATGTTGTTGCATGACAGTCCGATGCGGCTGTTATATTGGCTTCCTCATCCTCGTCAACACACACGACCGCACCTTGGCTATGTGACCACAGATTTCCAGAAGACTTTCGCATATTATATAAATGCAGGATTGATCGTCTCTGGTGCTCTTCTTCGCCGACCAAGGAATACACGTCGACCAGGTCACTCCATCTGCTAGCCAAAGATACGAGACCTTTCCAGTGGGGACGTTCGCATATTATATAAATGCTGGCATGAACGTCCCTGGAGCTTCCAGCGGATATTTCACGTAGGACCGCGGCTCCACAGGTCACATAGGGTAACATGAACTAGATATTGTTATCGTGATGTCTTCGTAAAGTGTGCTTCCGTTGTCACAGTCAAATGAAGAGTTAGCGGCAAAAGTGCTCATGTAGATACGTCAGTTGCCTGGAGTTCCCAAGTACTATCGATGGCGTTGGTGTCCGCTAGCTCACCCGGTGTCGCGACCATTCACCGAATGGCTCAGCACCCGGGTTCATCCGTTGTGGTCCAGGAAGGAGATTTGGGTGTTGCGAGCACTATAAAATACAATGTGCACACCCAGTGACGACGGATACGAGGATGGTACGGAGGAAGCCTATTAGTCCAGTTCCTAGCTCATCCAGGTCCATCCGGGCTGCGAGCGAGAGAGGTCCCTCTCTCGTATTACAACATCTGGGCTCAGATGTTGTGGTACAAAACGTTCCTCAGTCGGAGTATACGTCCACCGCTCGGGACGCTCCGTTACATAGACAGTCCGGAGAGACTGCTCTTTCAGCTTCCTCATCCTCACGGCAGCACACGCGACTGCACCTTGGCTATGTGACCTGTGATATTCAACCAACATCGCTGATCAGGGATTCTACAGCGACCAGGTCACGCCATCCAGTAGCCAAGAATACAAGGCCTTCATTCTCCGGACATTCGCATATTAGAGGTATGCAGGAGTGAACGTCCAAGGAGCTTCCAGCGGCTAAATCCTATAAGACCGCAGCTCCACAGGCCTCTGTTGCGGATATGCTATCGCAGATAGCACAAATTATCGCAGGATCCCAGCATCTGACAGTAACTCTGTCAGATCAGGAATTATCCGACGAAGCTGGGTTGGTACTTTCCGCTGCAGGTTCAGGCACAGACAACCAAGAATTTCAAGTGGTCCGACAGGATGGTGAAAGGGATACGGATGAGTTGTATTTTCCCTTTTCGGAACAACATAATTGCCGTAGAGTGCATCCGGCATTATCATCGGACGTTGTTCCTCCGGACCAAAATGCTGTGTTGCTGGATAAGAAATGGATAGCGCCACTGGATATAGCATTCTTAATCGGTTTAGGGACATCATCCCTCAGTTCCGACATAGTCCAGATATGTTTCACGGACATTTGATCTGTTGAATGACGCTATATTTATATAACTTGCTACCTAAATGGGCAGGTCAGGTTTCTTATCGGGAATATGCTCTACATCTGCCTTTCATCATTTCATTGAATATTTTGAAACGGCAGGACAGAGCATTCTGAGAGTTCTCTGCGTCCAGACGACCAGGTCAGGAACTAGTATTGTTTTACTGTCGTCTATGTCAATTCCAACCACAATGTTGGAAATAACAATATCGTCTAGCAGGGACAGCTTAGACGCATAATCGTACGCAGATCACCTTACCAGAACGTTATCATTACGTCTCAAAGGAAAAAGAATTCTAGGATGTACAACCTCCTTAACTGGTAGAGTGCTGGAAGCCCATATTTGGGCTTTATTCTGAAGTGCAGGTGCCGCAACTTAATGGCTTCGTATTCTGTAGATATGCTGCATATTATTTTTGAATTCAAATTATTTAGTCTGTGAGGATTTGCCTTGTTACGATTTATGGGAGAGTGCCACTGGGCACTCTCCCATAAATTGTAACAGGGCAAAGAGACGTGGACATATTTGGATGACCAAAAATAATTTAGCACTCTACCAGTTAAGAGTTCTTTCAAGGGCCTCACGTAAAACTCTGTCCTTTAGTGGCAATATGGAGTTGGTTAGACATGATGCGGCCCTGGCTACATCCACGCATGTAGATAGTAAGGTGAAAAACTCTCTCAGCTCCGGTCTCCGGAGAGTTTTCTTTGACGGCAAGCTTTCCGCAGTTTATGATCATCTAACTAAGAAAGCTTTAGACTCTCTGCTATTAAATTCACTTCCATATAGTCGGATTCAGCAGAGAAGAGTAGGACAGGCACTTCTGGGACGAATACGTCCAAGGGAAGTTCCTATAGAGGTTCCTATGCATCCTCTAGGTCTTATTCTAGAGACTGTCAGGGTAGCGTAATTCTGACAGAGACATCCAGTCAGACACCCCTAGGTCGATGAGGCAAGAAGTGGTCCGTGGAGGACATGGCTTCTCCTTCCGCAAGCCTCGCAGGACCAGGAGGTAATGGTTTTAACCTCTATTGTGTACTAGTGAGCGGAAGACTGTTGAGTTTCTCAATTGTTTGAGTTTAGATTACGGATGTCCCTTGGATTCAAGAGGTGATTTTGGAAGGATTAAATTGTTCCTCAAACGAAATCCTCTGTTAACTCGGAGTCCAAGTTGGGCTCAGCTTCCGTCAGTCAGTAGGATAGACGCTCGCTTCCATCAGAAGTCCAGTCTCTTCTGGAATGAGCGCTATAGAGATTGAAGAAATCCAGGAATTTCCAGGCTTCTACAACCATCCTTTTCTGGTTCCAAAACTAGACGGCTTGTTCCGTCCACTCATACTCTGAGCTGGATAACAAGCTGATCGTGGCTCCAAGTTTCTATATGGAGTCCATCTGATCGATCATAGATTTCTAGTTGCATACTTTCACGTCATGGTACATCAGGCATTCAGAAAGTATCTTTGCTTCTTTATCATAGGAATTATGTTTCAGCACCGACCAATGGGTTTCGGTCTGAATCTAGTTCCTGGGCTTTTACTTGAATAACAAACTCGGTAATGACTCATTTCCGAGCTCATTCGTCTGCGGTAACGTCGGCCTACCTGGACGACATTCTTCAGAGGTGTGGCAACAAGAACGATGTGCAGATTCTGCTTCTATTGATCCGACAGCTCAGTTTCATAAGTAAACGAGGAGAAGTTGGATCTGGTTTCGTCCAAGTCATTTACCCACTGGGGGATGAGATTCGAGATGCATAACATTCTTGTTCGTCTGCCGTTAAGCAGAGCGCAGAACGATGTGCAGATTCGGCTTCTATTGATCCGACGTGTTGGTTTCATAAGTAAATGAGGAGAATTCGGATCTGGTTTCGTGCAAGTCATTTACCCACCGGGGGATGAGCTTCGAGACGCATACCATTCTCGTTCGTCTGCCGTTAACCAGAGCGAAATTAATCAGCTGTTATACTCGCTATTGTCTGTGCTCAGACAAGGTCTCAGCAAGAGATCTCATGTGACTGATGCGTTGTGCGGAACTGCCGTGATTTTATTCCAATGGGGCGGTTATGCATTTGTTCTCTCCAAATTTCTTTTAATTCAGAATTGGAGGGTGAAGATTATTTTGCTCGATATGGACATCTTCTTGTCAAATCAAGTGAATAAGAGATTCAAACTTGGGCAAGTTTTCAGTGCTTAACTCAAGTAGTTCCACTGCAATTGCCGGATCCAAGTTTTACAGTTTTGACGGATGTCAGTCAAACACTTTGGGTAGTTTCATTAAACCCAATGGATTTGAAGTGCCAGGGTCTTTTGTTCCGTAGTTCCTTATTAAGCACACAAACATCAAGAATGATGTCATTTTGGCTTGCGTTACGTTATTGATGAACGTTATTCAGAATGCTCATATGCTAATTCTGTCTGACAACTCGACAGTATTAGCGTATTTTCGGAATTATGGAGGCTCTCATTCCATCCTGTTATTCATGTTAACGGAAGGAATCTTTAGGTTGGTACTAGAACATCAAGTTCTTCGTCCATCATATTCCGGGTCGTCTGAATGTATTAGCGGACTCCCTTGGACTTTCTACAACCAGTATTCAATCAGATTGCTACCAAGGAGAGCGGCCATGATCAACTTTTTCGCGACGTATCTCAACAATCATTTGCAGATGTATGTGTCACAATGTTTGGATCTTTGAACGTTTGCAGTAAAAGCTTTATCGATCTTGTGAAACGGAATAATAAGATATATGTATCTTCCAATGCCGTTGATTTAGCAGATATTGCTCAATGTAATTATTTCAATGCAAATTCTGTTGGTAGCTTCTCTATATCTACAAAGACTGAGGATTAATTTACTCAGGCGTCTATTGTGGGACATGTCATGGAAGCTTCCTCCATATTGCGGTCCATTCTATGGTCAGAGGGATTCAATCTACTATCAGTTCTGCTAATGATTATATCTTCATTCAGCAGTCTGTGTGTTAGTTTTAAGCTGATGAAGTAAGAGTTCTTCTACATCATAGGCTTAAGCTAATAATGTTGATATTACAGATCTAATGGGGGCTACATATTCGTCTTAGCCCTCCATTTTCACGATCTTGTATCTGAGAATATTGAGTCCTTTCTGCAGATCTACATTGTTTAGGTCCGTTATTTTTTACTAAGAATGTCGTCTACTAAACAGTGGCAACTATATGTGTATAGGCTTTCGGTTCCGGCAGTGACTCTGTCCTGCTCTTTGCTCTGGAGTATTTGATCCAGGGCAAGGGGAACGGGGGGGGGGGGGGGGGGGGGGAGGCGGGTGTTCCCTTGGGTCACCTGCTTTATAGTGTAAAGCAAGGGAATACCTCCCTTGGAGTCAGTAATTCCGAGTCGGTTCCAAAATGATTTTAAAGGGTAAAGCCTATGTTTACTCATCTGTGTAATATTTTTTAAGTGTTGATGGGTGTGAAGTATCTGTATATATCACATGATTAATTGGGCGTTATTATACATTCTTCGAACACTTTTAAATGAGTATATAGAGTCTCATTTCGTTAGACTCCCGTCTTTATTGGCTTTCCTTTAAAAAATATTAGTATAAAGGGTTATACCAGATGTTATTGTGCTCATTTACAGATTGGTGTTGTGTCTTTCTTTTTTGATACAAATAAGAAAGATACATTTAGCCTATCTCTCCTTTTCTCATTGAGGGGATAGGTTTGTTATAGGTAATTGAGTCTATTGGATTTTCCTTATGTCCTAGGCCCTCCAACCTTTTTACTATTCAGCTAAGTCTGTCTGGATCATTGGTACAGTATAAAAATCTTAAAAAATTTATAGTAATTTATATATTTTTTATACTTACCAATGACCCAGACGGGGATGGCCCTCCCAGGAGTTGGGAACTCTTGCCTCCCCGCTGCGTACATAACGCTTACCAGGCACTGGTTGTAAGAATGACTTTTTGCGGCAGTTTCGAGACCTCCTTGACACTGCACATGTGCAGTGGAGTAAAAGTATGGAGGACCATATAGGACATGTATTTTTTCGTTTTAGATGCAAATTTTGGGGATTGGGGGGTAAAATTTGCATTTGGCCCTAAATATTTTAGAGTTAGCACCAGCTAAGTCTGGGTCATTGGTAAGTATAAAAAATATATAAATTACTATAAATTTTTTAAGTTTGCCGTACAATTATCATTTTCCGCTTAAGTCTGGAACGTTGAGAGTACAATACCACCCAGATTCTCGGTCTGTGCGACGCCACAACAGGCCCTGACTTATACACGGCACAATACCATTATGTACAAGCCATAACATCACAATATAAATTAGAAGAGTTTATATGGACAGTATTCTAAAAGTCTCAATGCACTCTTGTAACATCTGCCAAACAGAATACAGAAGTCTACCCAACCTCAGTAGACACAAGAGAGCAGAACACTATGGCACAGGATACATGCAATGCAACATATGTCAATACACGTTTAAAAGACTGGCCTACTTTAAAAAACATGCCATACATAGTGGACAGAACAGCCCGGCCAATCTGGTTATTATTCCAACAAAATGGAACAAACTTACACAGATTCATCCAGATTACCGTGGCAACATCATGTCGCGTATTCCAGATGCCAAGAACATTTTGAACACCACGAATTCATCACCTGTCAATTCAGAAGCCCAGCGGGCAATCAGTGCTGAACAACCACCAACTTCCAGTGTAGAAAAATCCCAGGACAGTTCTGATAACCCTATATCACTTGTTAATTTAGAAACCCAACAAACAATCAGTGCAGAACAACCAACAAATTCCAGCGGAGAAAAAAACTCCCATAACAGTTGGTTAACCAAGGAATTCTTAATAATAATATTGGTTCATGCAGCACACCCCCTACCTGGCTGGACATGGTAGAGACACCTTTCAACACAAATGTCTCTTTCTGGGATCTGTATATCTAATTAACATTGGGACAAGATTAAACAACACCAAGGTTTGACACTCTTATTTTTATTATATCATAAGCCATGATTATTTCGCTGGATCCAGGCCATAACTGGAACCCTAAAAATAGAAAAGAAAAAATATTAAAGATTTTAAACGGCCAAAATATACCACACAGATCTTCGTTTCATAGCAACGCCAAGCTGCTATCCAAAAAAACTTGCCCCCACCACCCCCCTCCAAAGGGACGTTGAGAATGTATAAACATACCATCAATATTTTTTTAAAAGGGGCCATTATAATCCAAAAAATCCCACTGTATTTTCGGTTATTATATATACATTCCATAGAATTGTTTTTAAAAAAACACTGGCAAAAACGTTATTCGCCACCAAATCTGGTGAACCAATTATCCGCCAAAAACGGACCAACAAGCAAAACAGAGGATTGGCGGACAAGTTATACGACAACAGATAAGACCATAATAGCGAAAAGTTATCCACCACCAAATCTGGCAAACAGATTATCCGCCAACTATGGATCACCAAGCAAAAACAATGGGTACAATTGGATAATTTATACGGCACACTTATCCGCCAAAAAACATAAATAGCGCCGAAAAACAGGCAGCAACATCAAATCATTTTAACCACTGAAGAGACTAAACAGTGAAAACCGGTCTGGTTCACAAATGAGAATCTCTCCTCCAAAGGTCAACTCTTCTACCTTAAAACTTTTGAGTAGTATATAATTCCTATCTTCTCCTATTCTCCTCTAGGAGCTATCCTTTACTGAAGTAATTGAGAGATTGGATTTGCCTTTAAGTCCTAGGCCCTCCAGTCTTTTTATGATTCATCTAGTCTGGGCCATTGGTTGTAGTATAAAAATATGAAAAATTTTAAGTAATTTGTATACTTTTTATACTTACCAATGGCCCAGACGGGGATGGCCCTCCCATGAGTGGGCACTCATACCTCCCCGCTGTTTATAACATTTAGCAGGCATCTGTAGAAAGAATGATGGTTGGTGCCAATTTTGGTACCTTCCTGGATACTGCGCATGCACAAAAGTATGGAGGACCATCTAGGACTTAATTTTTTCGGTTTTGTATGCAAATTTTGGGGATTGGGGGGCAAAATTTGTGTTTGGCCCTGGAGTAATTTAAGTTAGCACCAGCTAGTCTGGGCCATTGGTAAGTATAAAAAATAAACAAATTACTTAAAAAAAATTCATTTTTCGAAGAAGCTTTACGTGGCAATAATCAAATTT
Source organism: Pictodentalium vernedei (assembly GCA_031216915.1). NCBI lineage: Eukaryota > Metazoa > Mollusca > Scaphopoda > Dentaliida > Dentaliidae > Pictodentalium > Pictodentalium vernedei. Next base: position 215,147,951 of record CM062295.1, on the reverse strand, counting down.
AGTTGAGTTCAATTGAGCAAGCACAAGTCAGTCAGATGATTCTCCACAGAATGTATGAGTGAAAAGACAGTGAGTAGTATTACTGGGGTTTGCAGTTTGTCGAATTATGTTATTTACATACCAATTCTCAGAAACTGAAGTTTGAAGCCTTGAAATGCTACAGCTTATAATTCAGAGTGTATTGTTCCCATTTTTGTACATGCATCGTTTAATTTGGCCTATTTCCCATGAAGAGATTTTAACCCTTTACAGAAAACACATGGTATCAAAATTTGTTACTTTGAATTTTTTTCCTGTAATTCTTAAAAAAATTTCAACAGAACCGTAGCATGTGACCCCTCCTTGGAAACGAGCACACATGATATGGTTTTGTTGAATTTAAAAAAAAAAATTATCATGCACAATTCGTATATTACGTGATGGATGCAGCCGATTCATTAGGTAAGGGTTAATCACTCACTAGGTGGAACTAAGGCACACTGTTGTTTACTCCAAAAAATTTAAAATTGCTGGTACGATTGCATGCAAGAGTGACAGCTCGCCTTAAAATCAAAAGACTGGGTAGTTTGTGACTATATGGAGACTCAAGGGTTAAGATACAAATTGAATCTTGTGACCAATAGAGACATTCTGTTTTGTTGGATGGAACTCAGAATTTCGTAGTTCCATAAAATGTACAACATGATTCAATATTACATGTTATATTGTGACATGGCTTACTTCTTAGCCGATCAAGACTATCACAACTTTGTCTGTAATGACTATTCAGAATTGTGATATACTCTGATTGTCAGTCTCAATTAAAATTTCGTGTATTCAGGTACAATCATTTCACAATCAAATGTTTTAACCCTTTGAACCCCAGAGGCCGCTTTTCCAGCCCAGTAACATGATACTTCATAATTTCATTTAGTAGGTTGACTTTTGAGTGAAGGTGTGATGTAGACCAATCAATATTTTCAACATACAGCCCCAAGGCTGCATGTTGAAAATATTAATTGGTCTTCCCCCAAATAAGGAATATGGACTCTTCCCATTGCTGCCATTGAACTGATATGGAAGATACCACTAGGGTTCAAAGGGTTAATTGTGATTGTAATGACATTTTTATGCACCCCTGACTTAAGTCGGGTGGCATATAGTGATTGAAGTGTGCGTGTGTCCGTCCATCCATGTGTCCGTGTGTGTGTGTCTGAGCCAATAACTCGAAAACTGTTAGGGCCACAGTCATCAAACTTCACACAATTATAAAGGACCATGGTAGGATGTGTCACACACCATAGCCGGGTTCGTACCTTCAAGGTCAAGGTCACATTTCAAGGTCACTCTAAAAATCGGTCAATGTTCGTGTCTCAGCCATAACTCGAAAACGAATCATAGTACAATTGTTAAACTTTTCACAAATGTTAAGGACAGTCAGAAGGTGTGTCGCATATAATAGTTTCTGCCGCATCTGCCATTTGAAGGTCACAATTGACCTTCATATGTTCAGGGTCACAAATCGTGTCTCAAGCATAACTCCAAAACTATTAGGGCTACAGTCATCAGACTTCACACAATTATAAAGGACCATGGGATGATGTGTCACACACCATAGCCGGGTTCGTACCTTCAAGGTCAAGGTCACACTAAAAATCGGTCAATATTCGTGTCTCAGCCATAACTCAGAAACGAATCATAGTATAATAATAGTTTCTGCCGCATCTGCCATTTGAAGGTCACAATTGACCTTCATATGTTCAGGGTCACAAATCGTGTCTCAAGCATAACTCCAAAACTATTAGGGCTACAGTCATCAAACTTCACACAATTATAAAGGACCATGGGATGATGTGTCACACACCATAGCCAGGTTCGTACCTTCAAGGTCAAGGTCACATTTCAAGGTCACACTAAAAATCGGTCAATATTCGTGTCTCAGCCATAACTCAGAAATGAATCATAGAACAATTGTTAAACTTTTTACAAGTGTTAAGGACAGTCAGAAGGTGTGTCGCGTATAATAGTTTCTGCCGCATCTGCAAGGTAAAGGTCACAAGTGGGGGGGGGGGGGGCATGTGTTACCTTAGTAACATTCTTCTTGTCAATTCTACGTTCAATAATTTGATGCCGGATAATGCAAATTCAAGAATTATGATTATAAGAGGTTCTTGATTATAATTTAGAAGCACTATGAAGCATGAGTGTAATCATGCCACTCAAATCGTCAGTATTGATAGTTTGGCCCATCATAAAATTTTAAACTGTTGTCCAGAAATTCCACTTCCCTGTATCTGATAATAGTTTTTCTAGAGAGAGACAATGACACATAATTTGCCATAATTTGCCTCATGGGCACATAAAATAGAACCAGAATATTTTGTGTGCATGTGATGTAATCAGTTCTGGCAAAAGTGTGCTATTATTTGTTGAACAACTCTAACAGGATGTGGTTTGTTGGATTATCTGCCCACAGTGGAAATGGTGCTCATAAAATGTATAAAAATCTCTGGGCTTTTAAGGGTTAACTAAATATAAAGCAGATTGAAGCATTTTACCCTTTACCCAACATAATGGCAATATCCCTCCAATTCTATTCACTAAAATCAAATTTAACTGGTTGAGTGCTAGATGCCACTATCATGGCTTTAAAAAAAATGAGGGTACCAGAGCAAAAGCCAACATTTTCCTTGCTCATGTTCCATATTCAGTCGAATGCAAATAACATTCTATTTATCTACATCTATTTTACTACAAATTATTGGAGAGTGCTTGTGGGCACTCTCCAATTATTTATAATAAAACAAATTTAGACGAACAAATTCAGACCACCAAAAATAATCTCAACCTCAACCAGTTAATTATTTTTTAATTTTTTGCCTCCAAGACATAGCTTTTAACCCTTCATTGGAATGCACTCGACCAAACATAACAGTCAGTATCTGGCCAATGCTATTCACAAAATCAAATTTTCTTATTATTGAATTTTTTGCCCCCAAAACTTAGCTTCTGACAGAATTATCTTGTTCCAATTAGGAGTTGTGAGCTATGTTTTTTGAGGTAAAAATTGAAAATTTTTCTTAAGTATTGCCCTCTACCTCTAGTCAGGTCAGATAAAGGGTTAACAAATTAACAGTTGTACCAGTAATTTTCAGTGGAGGCCAAATATGGGCTTGCAGCACACATCCAGCTAACAGTCCCTGTTCTCTATTTTGTTTTCAGGAAGTACAGTCTCTCAATATTAGCACACCAGTGATAGATCAAGTACTTGATAAATATAAAAGACAGCAGCACACATCCGGCTCTGACATGAGTGGAATAGCTACAACAGATATAGATGAAACAATGCCTGATCATTCAACGAGAAATAATTGGAATCAGTCTACAGAGGTAAATACATATAGGTTATTACCACCCTGTGGGCTTCCAAGATGGTATATTAAGGTCGACACCTGGTCTATGGGCAAATATCGACTTGTCTGTTAGGATGAGTCTATATATGACCCAGAGATATAGTCAACACTTTTATAGATACAGTGGAGTCCACTTAATTTATTTGTAGTATGGAGATAAAGTCAATAAGCTCTGTTTTACTTGTGAAATAAGATCCAGTAACCAATGCCTGGGGCACAAAATGGGCAACATGGCTATAAACAATTGGTTGGACTTATATCCATGTTGCAGTCACGATTAGCCACTGCACAGAAATATGGTACCTTATAAATAAATTAAATAAATAAATAAATAAATAAATAAATAAATAAATAAATAAATAAATAATTGGATGACTCTTAATTGAAGCATCCTGTTAATTGAATATAACATCCAAACAAGCCATTTACAGTAACTTCATTACAAATTTGACCTGTTAATTGCACATTACAGTAGAACCTGTCTTGAGCGACCGCCCTTTGGGCCACACAAAAGTGGTCTCTCAAGACAGGTGGTCTCTCATAACAGGTTTCAGGTTTTCTAACTTTCTGAATAACCAACCACAAAATTCTGAAATGGAGAAGAATAGATTTTTGTAATTACTTTGCTGTTGTTCTTTTTTATGAAGTTTTTGTAACAAATTGAAATGGACTGTTATAAAAATTATAAAAATAAATTAGTGTTGAAAATCTTCAATGAAGATTTTCAACACTAATTTATTTTTATAATTTTTATAACAGTCCATTTCAATTTGTTACAAAAAGATTTTCAACACAAATTTATTTTTATTCCCATCTGTCACATTTCAGGTATTATGAAATTGTTTATTCAGCAACAATCCTAATCTTTTCACAGGGGTCTTATAAAAACATCTCAATCTTTACTGAGTTAGCAATTGAAACCCAATTAAGAGCTTTTAATACTTTTAATTATGTTAGTATAACCACAATGGATTTTCCAATTCCAGAACAGGTAAAAAGTTTTTGTCATGGTTTCAGTCTTCAAAGGGGCGGTCTCTCAAGACAGGTCCATTATGGCATAAAAATACAAATTGGTACCAGGTCACAGTGGTCTCTCAAGACAGGTGGTCTCTCAAGACAGGTGGTCTCCCATAGCAGGTCCATTATAGAGTAAAACCAATCGGTGCCTGGCAGATGTGGTCTCTCAAGGCAGGTGGTCTCTCAAGACAGTGGTCTCTCAAGACAGGTTTTACTGTAGTTATTGAGTAAATGCCTTTTAATTGAATAAATAATGTCTTGTAATCTGTCGATGAATTTCTCAACAACCACTGAAGTGCCCACATTTATATATATTTTTGGTCTCATAACAGCCAATATTGGCATTTAATCTTCTATATCTTGTTTGACAGAGCTCGTGGCTCTGTCAAACAAGATATAACAGATTACATGCTCAGTTTATCTCTAGACTAGAGGAAAGTGACCAAATCCTGTTAATTGAATACTCTGGTTGAGAGAATAATTCGTGTCAAAGTGGGAAGCGTAGTGGATCAGTAGGTAGAGATGCAAGCTGTAAGACGAGAGGTCCTCAGTTTGAATCCCACCTGCGGCAACCGTGTTGTGTCCTTGGGCAAGACACTTCATCTCAATTGCCCACATAGGGGCACGCTGACATTGTGTACTGAGGCATACTGCACGTTGATGGTGCACTTGTCTTCAACCAATGCTAACTAACCCTGCTTGTGTGGAGTTAGTATTTTGGGGAGTATGACAGTTGTTTGCCATTTCTCGATGGTTCTCTCCTGGTACTCCGGCTCCCTTCACCCATAAAACTGTCCGACTCAAGGTGACCCTGGCAGCCAAAAGTATTAAACCCCAATAAATAAATAAATTGTCAAAGTGGCTATTCAGTTAACAGGGCTCCACTGTAAATCTTTACCTAACATTACGGCCCCATCCAGTTAGCACTAATCACCAGTCATATTTGGCTAGATCATGAAAGCGTCAATGGGGGAAATTATGAAACAGTGTTTGACTGAATGCTGGGAGATTAGGAGAGAGAGAGTAGGGAAGGAATAACCTGTCAGGGGACTGGATTAATGTAGGCCTCCCCAGAGGACCACAACAAATCAGCGGATGGACAAAGAATTAACTAAAATCGCCATTCAAATTTTATTAATTTTTCAGTTTTGATTTCAAAACATAGCTTATGACTCCTCATTGGAATGAGTTTAATGAACTGGCCCAGTGATGGGGTGTTCAGCTATTTTTTAGGCAAAAAATGAAAATGTTTAGTTCTTCAAGAAATATTCTTTTTGAAAGTGTCATCTGCTTACTATTTCTTTTGTTAGATAAAGAGTTAAATTATCAGGAATAACGTTTGTTTTTCAAATCTCAAAGAGAAATAACTTCAGTAATTGTGATACAAGCTTGTTCATAACCTGCTATGTCAATGATGAAGCTTGTCGTAAAATCAAGATTACTTCACCATTACATTGAATAATATTACAGTTAGGCCCCACAAAGTAGATCTTCTGTTTCTAAGGCCATTTTTTGTAAAATTGCGAGTGGGCAGGCATTTTTTTATTTTATTTTTTATTTTCTTTGCCATTAAAGGTTCATGTTCTTGGTTTGTTTTATGTTTTAGGCCTCATAATCTACAGAATAGCATGGGTGGTGGTGTATTTCGTCCTGTGAGTGCAAGAAGGCTTTGCAATGCTGAAGCACTTGTTGCACTCAAGGGACAAATTTATCAATTTTATTAACTTGGGTAAAATATCAGACATAAACCATTTAATTTTATTTTTTTAAAGTTGGCATTAGCTATAAAAAGTGAACATGCGGCATCCAAAAGGACCAAGCGAGAGGGCCTGAGAAATAGATTTTTAACTTTTTAGGCCTTATTCCATAAATTTATGTACTTGTAAAAAACTTCTTTGTATTGACATCTGGACATCTTTTTAACAATTGTTTGTATATCTTTGTATGACTTGTATTATATTTTAATTTAATTAAAAGAGTTTAGTTACTTAGTATGTCTAGCATACTACACTTACAAATATTTTGGAACGATTCACAAATTTAAATTTTTTGACTCCTAAACATAGATCATGCCTCCCCATTGGAATAAGCTCGAGAGTAAACAAAATAAAAGAAAACAGAGTTATTCCTTAAATATTTGTACTTGTAAAGACCTTTGTATTGATTTCCATACACATTTGTAACACTTGTATGAAAAAGTTAGCATCCCTGGTAATATATATAGTAAACAGAGTTTAGTGCTACAGTGGAGCCCACTTAATTGGATATCTCTTTACTGAATGACCCTGTTAACTGAATGTAATTTCCCAACACAAAACCTTTTACCATACCTCCAGTACAAATTTGACCTGTTAATTGAATATAGGTTATAGAGTAAACTCCTGTTAATTGAATAAAAAATCTTGTAACCTGTCGAGAAATTACCCTGACTCTCCCCAGTTTTCCTTTGGTTATAGACTTATTTGGCCTCAGTGCCTCCAATACATGCATTTAATCTATAATATCTTGTTTGACAGAGCTCATGGAGCTCTATCAAACAGGATATAATGGAATAAAGGCTAAGTTTATCTCTAGAATACAGGAAAGTGACACAATCCTTGTTAATTGAATACTCCTGTTAACTGAATGATTTTCATAAGCAAATTGGCTATTCAATTAACAAGGTATTACCAAGCATGTCTAGGAGATGACATTTGCAAAACATTTCTGAATAACTAAAAATTAATTTTTTTTAATAAAAACATAGACTATTGTCCCCTCACTGGAATGTGTGCGATGAGCTCATTCAATGAGAGGACATAAGCTTTGTGTTGGCTACATAAACTGAAAAAATAATTTAATATGAATGGTAATTTTGAGAATCCCATTGACTGAATATTGCCGTTATGTTAGGTAAAGCAGACCTGGAAAGTAAGACACGAACAGTTGTTCAAGTTATGGGGAGTTTACAGGAATTTCAAAATGTGTAACCTGTACACTGGTTGTTGTAGCATTTTACCATCAACCAAATCGAAAAGTGGCCATCCTCCACTGTTGATGGTGGATCATGGGGTCCACAATTCATTGGATTGAAACACAGATATTGATTACTTCAGCAATCTGAATGAAGTGGCTACCTTCCTAACAACTGTATAGTGAGTGGATAGGTAGCCACTATGTTCAGATCGCTAACTAAGATATTCATAGGACATATAATATTATTTTTTTAATGAATGCAGACACTTAACAGTATGCAGTGAATGGTAAAAATGTACAGTTCTGTTAAAAAAAAAATTTCATTATATCATTGTAGCTTTTCCATAAATTGTCGTAAAAACTGACAGGACAGGAATTACAATTCAGAGACAAGTTAGCGAAAATAGGTTGCAATGGGTTATGAATGTTAACTTAAGAGTAACCTGTAGGCAGGTTGCAAATGTCATTTGTTATTTCTATGCCTGTAAAGGGTTGAATGAATTTTTTTTACTTGACAGCTGCCTGCCGCAGAGAGTGTTGTGTCACAGGATACACGGTTGAAATTTTTGGAGGATCAGCTTGCCCATTTACTAGCAAATCAAAAGGTATGGATAATATTGTTATTTAACTGGTAGAGTGCTAAATTATTTTTGGTCATCCAAATTTGTTCACGTCTCTTTGTCTTGTTACAATTTATGGGAGAGTGCCACTTGGCACTCTCCCATAAATTGTAACAAGGCAAACCCTCACAGACTAAAAAATTTTAATTCCAAGCTAATATGAAGCATATCCTCAGAATATGAAGACATCAAGTTGTGGCACCTGCACTTCAGAATAAAGCCCAAATATGGGCTTCCAGCACTCTACCAGTTAACTTGCTGAGTTCTGGAAGCCACTATCACTGCTCTATTGAAAAGTGCCAAGAGACACATTAGTGGCTTTACACTATGCATTAGATTGCTGTTTTTCACCCCCAGATGCAAAAATGTTTATATACAATTGTTTTATTACAATTTATGGGAGTGCCAATACGCACTCTCTAGTAAATTGTAAGTAAGTTATTTTTGAACACAATCTTGCTAAACTAAGCCATCCCTTGCTAATAGGGTGGTACAGTGGAGCCCACTTAATTGGATATATCTTAACTGAATAACCCTGTTAATTGAATATAATTTCCCAACACAAAACCATTCTCCATACCTCCAGTATAAATTTAACCTGTTAATTGAATATGGGTTATAGAGTAAACTCCTGTTAATTGAATAAAAAATCTTGTAATCTGTCGAGAAATTACCCTGACCCTCACCAGTTTTCCTTTGTTTGTATACCTATTTGGCTTCAGTACATCCAATACAGGCATTTAGTCTATTACATCTTGTTTTGGGGTCTTTATCCAGTGCTGTGTGGCTCATTATTTGGGCTCTTGCACACCCTGTGATCACAAGATCTGCTGGCTTCTTAATCAAATCGTAATCAGGCTGCATGCATTTAAACCAGTGGATTGAAATTTCAAAAATGAAACATTGTGAAATCAAGATTGAATAAAGGAAAAATGAAAGTGAATGTAATGTTTTCGTATCTCATTTTTTATAGGTGTTAGTCTACAGTCTTAAGGTGCCTATTGGCTTATTGGTTAGAACATTGGACTTTGAACTGAAAAGTTGACAGGTTTGATCCTGACCTGTGCCACTTGTAATGTGTCCTTTGGCAAGACATGTAATCCCTATTGCCCACATAGGGGGAATAGTGACAGAGAATCAGAATACAAAGGCGCCATAGCCTAGATTCTCATACACTGGACACATACAACCAGCACTATTTCATAGTCATGTTATACATTTTATAGACAAAGCAAATTTCTCCCCCAATGAAAATCAACTTTACGTTCACTGGCATATATACCCTTTACCCTGGAGACACATTCTTTCTAACATTCACTCCTTGTGGCCTATATTCTTACCAAATATCATAGACTAATCAAATGCCTTGATAGCTGCACTTTGATTTTTTTTCTGAAATTATTGTGTATTGACTAGATTCACATTATCATGGAGAGTGTCTTCAAAAATGGGCCAAAATTCAAATTCACTCTTTAAGTATGCTGTACACTGAAATTCATGCAGATAGTCACTCTCAGAACTGAAAAGAAATGATTTGTTGTCAAATTTATTACAATTAACGGTAAAGAATTCTGAAAGACTTTTAGTGGGGAGGGTTAAGTTTTCAGAGTTGGGATCAAGTACAAATATCTATATACAAATTTCTTTCTATGTACCGATACCAACTGCAGTTCCTTGCAGTGATTGGTCAATGCCTCGCTTATTTTATTTTTTGTCACCGGGCATGCGCATAAGTCTACTGTCAGCGATTCTTATGTCCACTGTCAAGGAAAGCGTCTCATTTGCACTTGAAATCAACTGAGACAAATACATTTAACTGAAGTAAAATACACACAAAAGTACCGTTATTACGTACAAAAAGATTAGTTATGTAAACATGGGTAATTATTTATGAAACCGATTAGATCATAAGGTCTCTTTTCATTAATTTACTGTAACATAAACTGAAACGAATCAAGAGCATCTCGCCCCGTTGATTGCGTACGTAAACATTGAATAAAGGGAAATCACTCCAGTCTGTTATAATAAAAGTTAACACCTTACCGAAACAATGTCTTCTTTCTAATATTCGCTGTACAACAACAAATTTTAAAATGATTCGAATGAAGCAAAGAACGGGACATATACGTTATTCTGTTTGTTGACAGGGGACGTGGTCTCACGTTCCCTGCATGAAACATATATTCAGCCATGGCTGATGCCTCGGTTATATATAAACTTCATGCAGGGAATGTCCCCTGTCAACAAACAGAATAACTTATAATGTTTAGGCAAACTACCACTCTTTAGATGCAATTAAAATAATCTGTTTCTGGGTTTCTGGCACTGAACTTGGAATAATACCCCATTTCACATCAATTTTCTTTGAATCCTCAGGTGTTGTGAGTTCCATTCTGAAGAAAATTCACGTCCAGAGTCCAGATTATTGACTAAAGGGTGTTGTGAATCGATTCTTCCTCCAATTTAAACATTCCATATATGTTTCTAATGGATCTTTTGTCTATGTGGGGGACAAATTGAGCGGTAGGACAATGTTTATGGATATGGCCATTGGGAATGTTGGTTCCGATCTTCCAAATTAGAAAACCTGGATATTTTTATACTGTACGAATGACCCAGACTTAGCTGGTGCTAACTCTTAAATTCTAGGGCCAAACACAAATTTTACCCCCAATCCCCAAAATTTGCATCTAAAACCGAAAATTACATGTCCTATATGGTCCTCCATACCTTTCCTCCACTGCGCATGCGCAGTGTCAAGGAGGTCTCGAAATTGGCGCCCAAAGTCATTCTTTGTTTGGCCCTTCATCAGTTCACATCTGACTGATATGTGTGCTTGTAAATCTGAGTTTAAATGATGCCAGACACATAAATATGAGAGAAATGGTGGATCTAAAGAGGAAATAGAAGGATGAGAGGAAAATTCAGTGGCAGGAAATAATCAGGGCTGTAACTTAAATTTTTTTATGAAATTATGTTATGTTCCCTAATTTCGAGGCATAAGCCTGTTGTTATCATTCTTGCTATGAAAGTTCCACTGCTTGATCAGTGTTGCCTCTCTTCCTTTCCTTTATTCCCCCCTTGCTATTCTCCCATGCTTTTGGCATATTTTCTGTAATATTATTACTGAAATTTCTTGGGAGTTTTGACTTCGTAACAGAATGAATTTCTGTTCTTTTCCCCATGTTGACGTCCTCACCCTTGGGTGTTTAGGCGTTGTGATCTGCATCTACCATCTGATGTTCTGCAGTTTCTTCTATGGAAATCTCTGTTTTGCATCAGATAGTGTTTAAATTGGTAACTGATTTCGGGCCATGTTTATCAGTGCCTGGAGTCATGTTTCCGGTTTTTGTACAACTTCTTGTTTACATTGACAACGGTTACTGCTGATAGTGATTTCTTGTCTTTACATTAGTTTAGACATAGCAAGATACATTAATATTGTATGTAAGTGTTGCATTAATTTTTTGAAATGTTTTAAAAATTTTTGTCCACACTTAGGCTTTTTTGGGATCCATTTGGGCTCGTTGTTCCCATTGGGAACTTGGGCTCTTCTGAAAAATTTTTTCCAAAAATTTGTTTTTAGAAAATTATTTTCTTTCAAAGATTATAATGGATTATGTTATATTATGTATCTTTATTTCAAGGGATAGTGCGACTAATATGACTGTGTATTTTTTATTAAAAAAAAAAAAAAAAAAAATTTTTTATTTATAATGCGAGGATATCTTCCTCTAATTCTCAAGTTCAGTGTATTCGCACTAATTCCTGCTCTGTGTGTGTTGATTGAAATGACAACGTTGGAGGCGTGTGTCACGATATTGTGTTTGCGGGGAGGGGTCCATACCGGTCCTCTCTCCGTAGGGTCACTCTGTATTATCATTTTATTTTTCAGAATTCAGAGCGATGTTTTTGTGATGTCTTCAACAAGTGTGTCTCCATCGTTGCAGTGTTAGGGCTAGCGACTAAGTGCTCAGGGTAATACGACAATTGCCGAAGAGGTCCCTAGTAGGATCGAAGGCATTGATCGTCCGCTAATCCGCCCGGTGTAGCGACCATTCATCGAATGGCTTGGCAGCCGGGTTTGTCCGTTACGGTTTTGGGAAGCAGTGTGGGTGATGCGAGCACTATAAACTTGGAACGTGCACACACAGCAACGACGGATCCGAGGATAGTACGGAGGAAGCCTGTCAGTCTAGTAGCTAGCTTGTCCAGGTCTATCCGGACCGCGAGCGAGAGAGGCCCCCTCTCTCTTACAACTACATTTGAGCCGCAATGTTGTTGTATGTTTGCTTGTTAGTCGGAACATACGTCCAATCCTCCTGTTCAGGACGTTCCGTCACATACACAGTCCAAACTGGCTGTGTTATGGGCTTCCGCATCCTCATGTCAACACACACCACCGCACCTTGGCTTGTGACCACAGAGTTCCAGGGGACGTTCGCATATTATATAAATGCAGGAATGAACGTTCCTAGAGCTCCTGCTTTGCCGACCAGGGAATATTGTCGACCAGGTTACTTCATCTGTTAGCCAAGGATATGAGGTCTTTCCTGATGGGACGTTCGCATATTATATAAATGCAGGAATGAACGTCCCTGGATCTTCTAGTGGATATTATGTAAATCGCGGCTCCACAGGCCTCATTCAGGAATAAGAATGCGGTGATTTTCTGTGATGTCTTCAAAAAGTGTGCTTCCGTCGTCACAGTCGAATGAAGAGCTAGCGGATAAGTGCTCATGATATTACGTCAATTGCCTAAGAGGTCCCAAGTAGGATCGACGGCTTTGGCGTCCGCTAGCTCGCCCGCTGTAGCGTCCATTCATCGAATGGTTCGGTAACCGGGTTCGTCCGTTGCGGTCCAGGAAGGAGATTTGGGTGATGCAAGCACTATAAAATATACTACGTGCACACCCAGTGACGATGGATACGAGGAGGGTACGGAGGAAGCCTTTAAGTCCAGTTCCTAGTTCGTCCAGGTCCACCCGGGCTGCGAGTGAGAGAGGTCCCTCTCTCGAACAACAACATCTGGGAACAGATGTTGTGGTACAAATGTTTCTCATTCGAAGCATACGTCCACCGCTCGGGACGCTCCGTTATATAGACAGTCCGGAGAGACTGCTCTAATGGCTTCCTCATCCTCACGGCAGCGCACACGACCGCACCTTGACTACGTAACCACTGTTATCTAGCCAGTCTCGCCGACCAAGGATTTCACGGCGACCAGGTCACGCCATCCGGTAGTCAGGAATACGAGGCCTATAGACTCCGGACATTCGCATAAGAAATATGCAGGAGTTAACGTCCTGGGAGCTTTCAGCGGCTAAGTAATGTAAGACCGCTGCTCCACAGGTCTCCGTAACGGACGTGCTATTACAAATAGCACAAATTATCGCGGCATTCCAGCAGATGACAGAATCTCTGTCGGATCAGGATTTATCTGACGACGCTGGGTCGGTACGCTCCGCTGAAGCATCTGGTACGGACGACCGGGAATTTCAAGTTGTCCGACAGGATGGCAAAGGGATACCGAGGAGTTGGTTTTTTCCCTTTCGGAACAACATAAGTTGCCGTAGATATCATTCTGCATTATCTTTCAGAAGTTGTTCTGTCGGACCAAAAGGCTGCGATGCCGGATAAGAAACTGTTAGCGTCACTGGACATGGAATAATTTTGTCGGTTTAGGGACATCGTCCCTGATTTTCCGACACAGTCCACTAATGTCACAAGAACATTTGAACTATTGTAGGACGCTATATATAAGCTTGCTACCAAAATGAGCAAGTCCGGTTTCTTATCGGCGATTGCTCTACATCTGCCTTTCATTAATTCAAGGAAGAATTTCGAAATGGCAGGACAGGGCATACCGAGAGTTCTTCTGCGTCTAGACGATCAGGCCGAAGATCTAGAATGATCTATACCGCCGTCTATGTCAATTTCAACCGCGATGTTGGAAACGACAATAATGTCTAACAGAGTTATCTTAGACGCATTATCGTACGCAGATCACCTTACTAAAGCGTTTTCATTACGCCTTGAAGGGAAAGAATTCCAGGATGTACTATCTTCCTTAAGAGTTCTTTCAAGGGCAATAGCTTATTCCACGTATAACTTCGCCCTTTCAGTGGCAAACCTGAAATTGGTTAGACGTGACACGGCCCTAGCTACATCCACACGCGTGGATGGTAAGGTGAAAACCTCTCTCAGAGTCGCTTCGGTCTCCGGATAGCTTCTCTTCGACGGCAAGCTTTCAGCAATCTATGATCAGATAACTAAGAAAGTTTTGGATTCTCTGCTATTCAAATCCGCTTCTAAAAAGTCGGATACAGCAGAAAAGAGTAAGACAGGCACTTCTGGGACAAGTACGCCCAAGAGAAGTTCCTATAGAGGTTCCTATGCATCCTCTATGTCTTATTCTAGAGACCGTCTAGGCAGCGACTCACGTGGGGGACGTTATTCTGGCCGAGATAACCGGTCAGACGTCCCTAGATCGACGGGGTGAGGTGCGGGTCGTGGAGGACGTAGTTTCTCCTTCCGCAAGCCTCGCAGGTCCAGGAGGTGATGGTATGAACCTCTATCGTGTTCTGGTAGGCGGAAGATTGTCAAGTTTTATAAACAATTGGGCGCCAATTACGGACGACCCCTGGGGTAATTTCGGAAGGACTAAGAATATCCTTCAAACGAAAGCCTCCATTAACTCGAAGTCCAAAATGGACTCAGCTTCCGTCAAATCCGCAGAAAAGAGATGCTGTTCTATCAGAAGTACAGTCTCTTCTGGAGAAGAACGCGGTAGAGGTTGTAGAAGACCAGGAATCACCAGGTTTCTACAGCCATCTGTTTCTGGTTCCGAAACCAGACGGCTCGTTCCGTCCAGTTATAGATCTGAGCTGGATAAACAAGCTGATCGTCACTCCGAAGTTCTATATGGAGACAATTCGATCAGTCAGAGCGAGTATTCGGGTGAACGACTATGTTACAAGCATAGATCTTAAGGATGCATACTTTCACGTCATGGTACATCCGACATTCAGAAAGTATCTACGCTTCGCAGTCCTAGGAGTTGTATATCAGTTCCGAGCAATGTGCTTCGGTTTGAACCTAGCGCCCTGGGCTTTCACTCGAATAATGAACTCGGTAATGATACATTTCCGAGCTCATTCGTCTGCGGTAACATCGGCCTACCTGGACGACATGCTTCAGAGGTACCCCAACGAGTTAACGCTTCAGAACGATGTGAAGAATCTGCTTCTATTACTCCGACGTCTCGGTGTTATAATAAACGAGGAGTAGTCGGATCTGGTGCCATGCAAGTCATTCACCCACTTGGGAATGAGCTTCGAGACGCACAACAATCTCGTTTGTCTGCCGTTAACCAGAGCAAAATTAATCAGTTGTTACGCTCGCTATTGTCTTCACTCAGACAAAGTCACAGCGAGAGAGTTCATGAGACTGATAGGTCTGTGCGGAGCCGCTGCGGATCTCATTCCGATGGGGCGGTTACGCACTCGTCCTCTCCAAATTTTCTTGACTCAGAATTGGAGTGTAAAGATTCATTCGCTCGATATAGACATTCTCTTGTCAAATCAAGTGAAACAAGAGATTCAGACTTGGGCAAACATTCAGTGGTTGACTCGGGGAGTCCCACTGCAGTTGCCGGATCCGAGTTTTACGATTATGACGGATGCCAGTCAAACAGGTTGGGGTGCAACATTGATCCCAACGGATTCGAAGTGCCAGGGTCTTTGGGATCCGCAGTTTCTAGGCAAGCACATAAACATCAAGGAAATGACGTCAATTTGGCTTGCACTACGTCATTGGATGAACATTATTCAGAAAGCACATGTCCAAATCCTGTCCGACAATACGACAGTAGTAGCGTATATTCGGAACCAGGGAGGCACTCATTCCGTTCCGTTATTCAATTTAACGGAAAGAATCCTTCTGTTTGTTCTAGAACACCAAGTTCTACTTTCGGTCCGTCATATTCCGGGTCGTCTGAATGTATTAGCAGACTCCCTACTTTCACGTCATGGTACATTCGACATTCAGAAAGTATCTACGCTTCGCAGTCCTAGGAGTTGTATATCAGTTCCGAGCAATGTGCTTCGGTTTGAACCTAGCGCCCTGGGCTTTCACTCGAATAATGAACTCGGTAATGATACATTTCCGAGCTCATTCGTCTGCGGTAACATCGGCCTACCTGGACGACATGCTTCAGAGGTACCCCAACGAGTTAACGCTTCAGAACGATGTGAAGAATCTGCTTCTATTACTCCGACGTCTCGGTGTTATAATAAACGAGGAGTAGTCGGATCTGGTGCCATGCAAGTCATTCACCCACTTGGGAATGAGCTTCGAGACGCACAACAATCTCGTTTGTCTGCCGTTAACCAGAGCAAAATTAATCAGTTGTTACGCTCGCTATTGTCTTCACTCAAAGTTACAGCGAGAGAATTCATCAGACTGATAGGGTTGTGTGGAGCTGCTGCGGATTTTATTCCAATGGGGCAGCTACGCACTTGTCCTCTCCAAATCTTTTTGACTCAAAAAGAACAGAGTTGGAGGGTGAAGATTCTTTCGCTTATTACGTACATCCTCTTGTAAGTCAAGTGAAACAGATTCAGACTTGGGCAGATATTCAGTGGTTTATTCAGGGAAATAACTTCCACTGCAATTGCTGGATCCGAGTTTTACAGTTTTGACGGATGCCAGTTAAATAGGTTGGGACCCAACATTGAGCCCAACGGTTTTTAAGTGCCAGGGTCCTTGGGGTCCGTAGTTCCTAATCAAGCACATAAACATCAGGAATTGATGTTATTTTGGCTTGCGTTACGTCATTGCATGAATGTTATCCAGATTGCCCACAGGCAATTCTGTCGGACAATTCGACGGTATAAGCATATTTTTGGAACTAGGGAGGTATGCATTCCATTCTGTTATTCACTGTAACGGAATGAATCCTTCTGTTGGTACTAGAACATCAAGTTCTTCTATCGGTCCGTCGTATTCCGGGTCGTCTGAACGTATTAGCGGACTCCTTTTCACGAAAGGGCCGCTTGTTGCAGTCAAATGGACTTTTAACAACGAGTATTTATATCAGATTTGCTACCTATGAGAGTGGCCAATGATGGACTTATTTGCGACGCATCTCAACAATCAATTGCAAGTGTATGTGTCAACATGTTCGGATCCTCGAGCGTTTGCAGTTGACGCTCTATCCATCTCGTGAGACGGGATAATAGGATATGGGTATCCTCCAGCGCCGTTGATTCAGCAGATATTGCTTAAGTTAAATAATCTCAATGCAATTCTGTTGATAGCACCTCTGTCTCCACAAAGACCGTGCTTTAATCTATTCAGGTGTCTGTTGTGGCGTATGCTGTGGAAGCTTCCTCCACATTTCGGTCCATTCTATAGCTAGATGGATTCTATTAGCTTTCAGTACTGCTTATGATAATATCTTCAACACAGAAGTCTGCGATTAAGATTTTAGCTCTTGAAGTAAGAGTTCTTTCTACTTCAGAGGCTTATGCTAATAGCGTTGCTATTACAGTTCTAATGACGGCTGCATATTGGTTTTAGCCTTTCACTTGCACGAATTTATACCTCAGAAATATTGAGTCCATTTCTAGAGACCGGCATTGTTTGGGTTCATTATCTGTTGCTCAGAATGTCGTCCACTAAACAGTTGCAACTATAGTTGTGTAGGCTTTTGGTTCCGGCAGTGACTCTGTGCTGCCGCCCTCTTTGCTCTGGGGTATTTGACCCAGGGCAAGGGGAAGGGGGGGGGGGGAGGGGGTGTTCCCTTAGGCCACCTGCTTTATAGTGAAAAGCAAGGGAATACCTCCCCTAGAGTCAGTAATTCTAGTCGGTACCGGGATGATTTTTAAAGTGTAAAGATAATTTTTTTACTCATCCATGTAATATTTTTAAGTGTACCTCGGTGTGTAGTATTTGTATATGTCACATATCATGCAGACGTTAATATACAATTATCGGTCACTTTTAATGAATTTAAGAGTCTCATTTATCTGGACTACTTTATTTATCGGCTTTCCTTTAAAAATAATTACCGTAATGGATTATACTGGAGGTTAATAGACATCAGTGATGTTATTATGCTCAAGTATAGAATGGTGTTGTGTCTTTCTCGTTTTGATGCAGAATAGAAAGATACATGTAAAGCCTGTTTCTCCTTTCTCCTTGCGGAGATAATTCTGTATATATATAGTTGAGTTATTGGATTGCTTTATGTCCTAGGCCCTCCAACCTTTTTACTATTCAGCTAAGTCTGGGTCATTGGTACAGTATAAAAATGTTAAAAAATTTATAGTAATTTATATATTTTTTATACTTACCAATGACCCAGACGGGGATGGCCCTCCCATGAGTTGGGAACTCATACCTCCCCGCTGAGTACATAACGCTTCTCCAGGCACTGCTTGTAAGAATGACTTTTTCTCGTTGAGCTCGTTCCAATGAGGGGTCATAACCTATGTTTTTGAGACAAAAAATTAGTTATTCAAGAATTTTCTGCAGGTGTCGTCTTCTTTTCATGTTAGGTAAAGGGTTAACTGGTTTAGGGCTAAATTGTTTTTTCTTGTATGAATTTGTGCATCAGGGGTTGTTTTATTACAAATTATTGGAGAGTGTATGTTAGCACTCTCCAATAATTTGTAATAAGACAAATTTATATAAATAAAATATTATTTGATTTGACTGAAAAAGGAACATGAGTAAGGAAAATGTTGGCTTTTGCTCTGGTACCCTCATTTTTTGGAAAGCACTCAGTGGCTTCTAGCTCTCAACCAGTTAATGCTGACCATTTTTTAGACTCAGAAGTCAGAATCTGTGTAGAGTGCAGTTTTCTGGAAAACAATACAGTGGAACCCTGTTAATTGAATAGCCTGTGAAAAATAATCAATTAACAGGAGTATTCAATTAACAGGGAAAGTGTCACTTTCCTGTATTCTAGAGATAAACTTAGCATTTAATCCATTATATCTTGTTTGACAGAGCTCTATGGATGTACTGAGGCCAAATAGGTCTATAAATAAAGGAAAACTGAGGAGAGTCAGGATAATTTCTTGACAGGTTACAAGATTTTTTATTCAATTAACAGGAGTTTACTCTATAACCTATATTCAATTAACAGGTCAAATTTGTGCTGGAGGTATGGTAAATGGTTTTGTGTTGGGAAATTATATTCAATTAACAGAGTTATTCAGTTAAGAGATATCCAATTAAGTGGGCTCCACTGTACTTGGGTGAAAACTCCTGCATGGTCCTTTTGGCTGCCGCATGTTCTCTTTTTATAACCAATTCAAACTGAAAAAAATAAAAATTAAATTTGTTTATGTTTGATATTTTACCCAAGTTAATAAAATTGATAAATTTGTCCCTTGAGCCCAACAAGGCTTTTCAATGCTTTAGCATTGCAAAGCCTTCTTGCACTCCAGGGATGAAATACACCACCACTCATGCTGTTTTGATGTCAAAGAAATAATTACAAACATAAAAAATAAAATTAAAAACTGCCCACCCACATGCAATTTTATAAAAAATGGCCTGTGAAACAGATCTGCTTTGTGGGGCCTTATCAGTAAATTGCGTATTCGAACATGTTTTTCCCAGCGAGAAAAAAAAAATTGAAAGGGAATAATCCTGCTTTCAGGTTTGTGTGTTCATCTAACATCTCCTCTGTGCTTTTACAGGGAGATTTCACTTCTCCCTTAATTCCACCCTTCCCTGACTGGTAACTGGTCTGAGTTGCTTCATTATTTGCTGAATTAAATATGGAATGTCATGATATAAAATTATTTCTCTTTAGAAACTCCTTGAATCATTTGGAACCTTCTTGAAAAAGCCTTGACAATGACATATCAGGCGATCAGAGGACATACATTTGAGCAAGATCCAGCTTGCTTCTCACCTAGCTGAAAATTGCTGGAATTCATTTTCTCCGCTTAAAAGAATGTTGACCTGGGCGGTTTTGATTTTTCACTTTTGATTTGGGTTCAGTTTCAGGGAAAATTTTTGGTTTTGGTTCAGTTTTTCTGTAGTTTAAGAGCATATAGTAAACAACACTTCAGGCTCTGTAGCTTTGAAAAAACTTAGTAATAGTTTTTACTACACCACCCATCACAAAAAGCCCTGTTTGTAAGCACCTCCATTGGGTTCAGCCTAACTTCCCTTTGACCATTCTTTTGGCATCTTGGGGATCAGTTGCTAAGCCAACTAAGCAAACTGAAAACCAAAAAACCTCTCAACTCTAAAAGAAATGCTTGCCAAATTGAATGGGATCTATGCTTTAGAACATGGATATGATTGACATGTGACATCTTGGGTGAAATGTTGATGTAGGCTATGCCTGTTCGTCAAACCCTATTTTTGCTTTGGGAAATAAAACTATGTTTATGTTAAAAAAAAAAAAAATTGGTAAAAAAACACAAAGAAAAAAAACTTGACATTCAAACAACAAATACTGAGAACAAATTCCCTCAGCTTATATGCTCAAGGGACCAGACATTTTAAACTCCCACGATTTTTGTGTGAGTCTCAGGATATTAGGCCTAATCTCACACCTTCATTTCTTATCAACCTACCTTACAGTTGTTTACTACAGGCATGCACTACAGTGGAAGTCCCTAACTCGGAAAATATACTCTCTATTTTGATCTTTCCCAAGGGATTTGGGAAAGAAAAGTGGTGCAAAAGCACCAAGAAAAAATAAGCCAAAACTGGGTCAAGTGCTACTGGCACACACCCAGTAGGGGATGCTCTTCTCCTAGTACAGATCCACGGCTTCCGGTACCAGTGCGCAGACAGTAACTAATGAATCATTCTTTTTTCATTCGCCAGCGTGGCGAGACGTCCATTTGCATTAAAAAACAGTGATAACTCAACTCGTTGATAATGGTTTCCTGTGACTGGAATTCTGGATCTGAGGATCTATAATAACAGGACTGTTTTATATATTCTCGTTATTATTTTCAACCATATATTTTTATACTGTACCAATGACCCAGACATAGCTGGTGCTAATTCTCAAAAATCTAGGCCCAAACACAAATTTTGCCCCCCAATCCCCAAAATTTGCATCTAAAACCGAAAAAATCATGTCCTAAATGGTCCTCCATACTTTTCCTCCACTGCGCATGCGCAGTGTCAAGGAGGTCTCGAAATTGGCGCCAATTATCATTCTTTGTTTTGCCCTTCATCAGTTCACATCTGACTGATATTTGTGCTTGTAAATCTCAGTTTAAATGATGCCAGACACATAAATATTAGAGAAATGGTGGATCTAAAGAGGAAATAGAAGGAGGAGAGGAAAAATGAGTGGCAGGAAATAATCCGGGCTGTAACTTGAAAAATTTTTACGAAATTATGTTATGTTGCCTAATTTTGAGGCATGGGCCTGTTGTTGTCATTCTTGCTATAAAGTTACACTGCTTGTTCAGTGTTTCCTCTCTCCCTTTCCTTTAAGTCCCCCCCTTGCTATTCTTCCATGCTTTTTGCATATTTTTTGTAATATTATTACTAAAATTTCTTGGGAGTTTTAGCTGGGTAACAGAATGAATTCTGTTCTTTTCCCCATGTTTACGTCCTCACCCATGGGTGTTTAGGCGTAGTGTTCTGCATCTACCATCTGATGTTCTGCAGTTTCTTCCCTGGAAGTCTCTGTTTTGCATCAGATAGCGTGTTATTGGTAACTGATTTCGGGCCATGTTTATCAGTGCCAGGAGTCATGTTTCTGGTGTTTATACACTTCTTGTTTACATTGACAACGGTTTCTGTTGAGAGGGATTTCTTGTCTTTGTATTAGCTTAATCATAACAAGATACATTATTATTATACGCAAGTGTTGCATTAATTTGTAATATTTTAAAAAATTTTGTCCACACTTGGGCTTTTTGGGATCCATTGGGGCTCAATGTTACTTTCAGAAACTTGGGCTTTTCTGAAAAAATATTTTTTCAAAAAATTTTTTTGATTTCAATTATTTTTTCTATGTTAATGGATCATGTTATTATGTATCTTTGTTTTCAGGGGTTGGTGCGAGTACTAGGACTTTTTGTGTTCTTTTCACAATGAAAGGATATTGTTCAAATTGTAATAAGAGGAAATCTTCCTCTGACTTTCATAATCATTGTATTAATTGTAGTCAGTGTACTCGCACTAACTCCTAGGGTTCAGTATGTGTCAATTGGGATGACAAACATTGGAAACGTGTGTCACGGTATGTTGTTAGCGGGGAAAAGGCCATGCCGGTCCTTTCTCCGCAGGGTCACTCTAGTTTATCAATCTCCATTTCAGAGGTACAAGAACAGGGTGATGTTTCCGTGATGTCTTCCAAAAGTGTGCCTCCGTCGTCACAGTTAAATGAAGAGCTAGCGGCAAAAGTGCTCATGGAAATACGTCAATTGCCTAAGAGGTACCTAGTAGGATCGACGGCATTGGCGTCCGCTAGCTCGCCAGGTGTAGCGACCATTCATCAAATGGCTCGGCAGCCGGGTTCGTCCGTTGCAGTCCAGGAAGGAGATTTGGGTGATGCGAGCACTATAATAAGACAAAGTGCACACCCAGTGACGATGGATCAGAGGAGAGAACGGAGGAAGCCTATTAGTCCGGTTCCTAGCTCGTCCAGGTCCATCCGGGCTGCGAGCGAGAGAGGTCCCTCTCTCATACAACAACATCTGGGACCAGATGTTGTCGTACAAAACGTTTCGCATTCGGAGCATACGTCTGTCGCTCGGGACGCTCCGTTATATAGACAGTCCGGAGAGACTGTCGATAAGGCTTCCTCATCCTCACGGCAGCGCACACGACCGCACCTTGCTACGTGACCACGGATATCCAGCCAGCTTTGCCGATCAGGGATTCCACGGCGACCAGGTCACGCCATCCGGTAGTCAGGGACACGAGGCCTGTAGACTCCGGATGTTCGCATAAAAGAAGTATGCAGGAGTCTTTGTACACGGAGCTTCCAGCGGCAAAGCAACGAAGACTGCTACTCCACAGGCCTCAGTGACGGACGTGCTATCCCAAATAGCACAACTTATCACAGCATCCCAGCAAATGACAGAATCTCTGTCGGATCAGGAATTATCCGACGACGCTGGGTCGGTACGCTCTGCTGAAGCATTGGGTACGGACGACCGAGAACTTCATAGGGTCCGACAGGATGGCGAAAGGGATTCGGAAGGATTTGGAGCTTTCCCTTTCGGAACAACATAAAGCTGCCGTAGTTTTTATCCGGCATTATCTTCCAGAGGTTGTTCCGTCGGACCAGAATGCTGCAATGCCAGATAAGAGACTGATAGCGTCATTGGACACAGAATTTTTTGATCGGTTCAGGGACATCGTCCCTGAGTTTCCGACACAGTCCAATAAGGTCACAAGAACATTCAAATTATTGAACGTCGCTATTTATAAGCTTGCTACCAAAACGGGCAAGTCTGGTTTCTTATCCGCAAATGCCCTAAATCTGCCTTTCATCAATTCAAGGAATAAATTCGAAACGGCAGGACAGGGCATACCGAGAGTTCCTCTGCGTCTAGACGACGAGGCTGAAGACTTGGAATTGTCTATACCGTCGTCTATGTCAATTCCAACCACGACGTTGGAAACGACAATAATGTCTAACAGAGTTAACTTAGACGCTTTATCATACGCAGATCACCTTACTAAGGCGTTATCATTACGTCTTCAAGGGAAAGAATTCCAGGATATACAATCCTCATTAAGACTTCTTTCAAGGGCAGTAGCTTATTCCACGTATAACTCCGCCCTTTCAGTGGCAAACCTGGAGTTGGTTAGACGTGACGCAGCCCTAGCTACATCCACGCGCGTGGATGGTAAGGTGAAGAACTCTTTCAGAGTCGCTTCGGTGTCCGGAGAGCTTCTCTTCGACGGCAAGCTTTCAGCAATCTGTGATAAGATAACTAAGAAAGCTTCGGATTCTCTGCTATTCAAATCCGCTTCCAAAAAGCCGGATACAGCAGCTTTTGTGGGGGATGTTATTCTGGCCGAGATTACCGGTCAGACGTTCCTAGGTCGACGGGGCGAGGTGCGGGTCGTGGAGGACGTAGTTTCTCCTTCCGCAAGCCTCCCAGGTCCAGGAGGTGATGGTTTGAACCTCTATCGTGTTCCGGTAGGCGGAAGATTATCGAGTTTTATAAAAGATTGGGCGTCAATTGCGGACGACCCCTGGGTTCGAGGGGTAATTTCGGAAGGACTAAGAATATCCTTCAAATGAAAGCCTCCATTAACTTGAAGTCCAAAATGGACTCAGCTTCCGTCAAATCCGCAGAAAAGAGATGCTCTTTTATCAGAAGTTCAGTCTCTTCTGAAGAAGAACGCGGTAGAGGTCGTAGAAGACCAGGAATCACCAGGTTTCTACAGCCATCTGTTTCTGGTACCGAAACCAGACGGCTCGTTCCGTCCAGTCATTGATCTGAGCTGGATAAACAAGCTGATCGTCGCTCCGAAGTTCTATATGGAGACAATTCGATCAGTCAGAGCGAGTATTCGGGTGAACGACTATGCTACAAGCATAGATCTCAAGGATGCGTACTTTCACGTCATGGTACATCCGTCATTCAGAAAGTATCTACGCTTCGCAGTCCTAGGAGTTGTATATCAGTTCCGAGCGATGTGCTTCGGTTTGAACCTAGCGCCCTGGGCTTTCACTCGAATAATGACCTCGGTAATGATATATTTCTGAGCTCATTTGTCTGCGGTAACGTCGTCCTACCTGGACGGCATTCTTCAGAGGTACGGCAACGAGTTAACGCTTCAGAACGATGTGCAGAATCTGCTTCTATTACTCCGACGTCTCGGTTTTATAATAAACGAGGAGAAGTCGGATCTGGTGCCGTCCAAGTCATTCACTCATCTGGGAATGAGCTTCGAGACGCACAACAATCTCGTTCGTCTGCCGTTAACCAGAGCAAAATTAATCAGTTGTTACGCTCGCTATTGTCTTCCCTCAGACAAAGTCACAGCGAGAGAGTTCATGAGACTGATAGGTCTGTGCGGAGCCGCTGCGGATCTCATTCCGATGGGGCGGTTACGCACTCGTCCTCTCCAAATTTTCTTGACTCAGAATTGGAGTGTAAAGATTCATTCGCTCGATATAGACATTCTCTTGTCAAATCAAGTGAAACAAGAGATTCAGACTTGGGCAAACATTCAGTGGTTGACTCGGGGAGTCCCACTGCAGTTGCCGGATCCGAGTTTTACGATTATGACGGATGCCAGTCAAACAGGTTGGGGTGCAACATTGATCCCAGCGGATTCGAAGTGCCAGGGTCTTTGGGATCCGCAGTTTCTAGGCAAGCACATAAACATCAAGGAAATGACGTCAATTTGGCTTGCACTACGTCATTGGATGAACATTATTCAGAAAGCACATGTCCAAATCCTGTCCGACAATACGACAGTAGTAGCGTATATTCGGAACCAGGGAGGCACTCATTCCGTTCCGTTATTCAATTTAACGGAAAGAATCCTTCTGTTTGTTCTAGAACACCAAGTTCTACTTTCGGTCCGTCATATTCCGGGTCGTCTGAATGTATTAGCAGACTCCCTTTCACTGAAGGGTCGCTTGTTGCCGTCAGAATGGACTCTCAACAAACAGGTATTCAATCAGATTTGCTACCAATGGGAGTGGCCAATGATAGACTTATTTGCGACACAGCTCAACAATCAGTTGCAGACGTATGTGTCTCCATTACCGGATCCCCGAGCATATGCAGTAGACGCTCTATCAATCTCATGGGACGGAATGATAGGATATGTGTATCCTCCAGCACCATTGATTCAGCAGATATTGCTAAAGATAAAACAATCTCAATGCAAAATTCTGTTGGTAGCATCTCTGTCTCCACAGAGACCGTGGATAAATCTACTCAGGTGTCTGCTGTGGGACTTACCGCGAAAACTTCCTCCATGAGAGGATCTTCTTTCGCAGGGGAAATCGCGTCAACTACATCACAACCCGCAAGGTTCCAACCTTCACGTATTTCCGCTGTGCGGTCCTTCTTGCATGGCAAGCGTTTTACAGGACGAGCAGTGGACGCAATTTCTAACTGTAGGAGGACCTCCTCTTCGCTAAACTATGCGGCTAAGTGGAAGGTTTTTTGTCGTTGGTGTAGGGATCATTCTGTTGATATTTTTGATCCCTCCATTCCAGACATTGCAAACTTTCTAGTATACTTGTTTGATGAGATCAAACTGCAGCCTGTTACTATTAAAGGTTATAGGTCTATGTTATCTGATACCTATGCACACCATGATAGTTTACAAATTGGATCTAATGTCTCTTTATCTAAATTAGTTAGGAACTTCTCGATAAATAGACCTAGAACCCTTAGATTAAATGGAATTTAGCTTGGGTTTTCTTAAATTAAAAGAAAAGCCATTTGAGCCTCTTGAGACAGTGGACTTCAAATTCTTGTCTTATAAGACAGCATTTCTCTTAGCTTTCTCTTCCGCTAGAAGAGTCTGTGAGCTTCATGCACTATCTGTGGACGATTCTCACTATCGTAGTGTCGGGAACACTATTACCTTTACTGCTAATGTTGGATTTTTGGCTAAGAATAGGCTCCTAATAAATATCCGGAACCTATTGTTATTAAGGCTCTTCCGTCTTCAGACGGGCATAGGCCTTTACTCTGTCCGGTTAGAGCTTTACGTATTTATAAATGAAGATCTCAGTTTATCAGAAAGGGACGAAAACGCTTCTTTCTGTCTCTGATGCCTAATAGAAAGGACATTACGGTCCATTCTATTGCTAGATGGATTCAATTAACTATCCGTACTGCATTTGATAATCTATCTTCAACAAAGCAGTCTGTACTTAAGATTTCGGCTCATGAAGTAAGAGCTCTTTCTACGTCTTGGGCTTATGCAAATAGTGTTGCTATTACAGATTTAATGAAGGCTGCATATTGGTCTCAGCCATCCACATTCACGAATTTTTATCTCAGAAATATTGAGTCCATTTCTGGAGACCTGCATTGTTTAGGTTCGTTATCTGTTGCTCAGAATGTCGTCCACTAAACAGTTGCAACAATAGTTATGCAGGCTTTCTGTTCCGGCAGTGACTCCGTCCTGCTGCCCTCTTCGCTCTGGGCTATTTGACCCAGGGCAAGGGGAAGGAGGGGGGGGGGAGGGTGTTCCCTTAGGTCACCTGCTTTATAGTGAAAAGCAAGGGGATACCTCCTCTGGAGTGAGTAATTCTGAGTCGTTACCGGGATGGTTTTAGAGTGTAAAGTTAATGTTTAAAATTCATTCATGTCATATTTTTAAAGTGTAGCTCGGTGTGAAGCATTTGTATATGTCACGTGTCAAACGGGCGTTAATATACAATCCTCGGACACTTTTAAAGAGTATAAAGAGTCTCAATTCTCTGGACTGACTTTATTTATTGGCTTACTTTAAAAATAATTAGTATAAAGGGTTATACTGGATGTTAATAGAGAACATGAATGTTATTATGCTCAACTATGGAGGGTGTTGTGTCTTTCTAATTTATCATAAATAAGAAAGATACATGTAAAGCCTAATACTCCTTTTCTCCTCGAGGGGATAACTCTATTATATATAGTTGAGCTTATTGGATTTTCCTCTATGTCCTAGGCCCTCCAGCCTTTTTACTATTCAGCTATGTCTGGGTTATTGGTACAGTATAAAAATGTTAAAAAATTTATAGTAATTTATATATTTTTTATACTTACCAATGACCCAGATGGGGATGGCCCTCCCAGGAGTTGGGAACTCATACCTCCCCGCTGGGTACATAGCGCTGACCAGGCACTGCTTGTAAGAATGATAATTGGCGCCAATTTCGAGACCTCCTTGACACTGCGCATGCGCAGTGGAGGAAAATTATGGAGGACCCATTTAGGACATGATTTTTTCGGTTTTAGATGCAAATTTTGGGGATTGGGGGGCAAAATTTGTGTTTGGCCCTAGATTTTTGAGAATTAGCACCAGCTATGTCTGGGTCATTGGTAAGTATAAAAAATATATAAATTACTATAAATTTTTTAACTTTCATTGTATTTTATATATTCTCTGTGTTCGCCCACGACTTTCGCGTATCTTGCGGTTCAGACTTAAAATTTTTTGGTTGATAAATTTATAAATTTCTGTTATTCTTTTGGATATTATTATTGGAGTTAGGTGTCTATGGGGGCTGTATGGACAGGATTTCTTCTCTCTGTTGAGGGCAGAATTTCTGTTTTTTTGTCCCTGTCGGCCATCTCGGTTCAGTTGTGTTCCCGCCTGTCCTTTATTTTCTGCCACCTTTCTCTCGTAATTGGGGGTGTTTTTCTACTTTCTACATCTGTTGAGTTCACCTTTTCTTCTATTGATCTCACCTCTGTTATGCCAATGACTGTTTCTTGAGGGCAATTCCTTTTGCCCAAACATGTGATGTATTCTCATGGCCATTCCTCCCGCACCCGCAGGGAGTGGGAACACTGTCGTTCGGGTCCTCCCGACACAACCGCGTCTGGTGAGAGTTATATCCCCCTCCGTCGGGGATGTGCAGTCTTTAACTGTGGTGGATACTGCAGGAGCTGTTGAGTTGTCTGGTGAAGAGATGCCTGGTTCTGGGACTGTGGCCCCTCTCCAGTCAACATCTGAGGCTGTCACTAGGGTTATGGAGCCGAGCTTGATTGCTCTCTCCACTTTTCCACCGGTTTCAACAGCTCCCGTCATATCTGCTGCTACTGCTATTCCATCTGCTATGTCATCGGTCACCGTTTCAGCTGACCTCGGCTTATCCCTGCAGGGGTCTGCAGAGATTCTGGTAGTGTGGACGTGGGGTATCGGCCTCAGCCTTCCCTGACTTCAACTCGGCGAAGTCGGAAGGGGCTGACGGCCGAATCCTCTGCTGTGGTCTCTCAGCTGTCGAGCCCAGCAGTTTTCTCATTGGATTTGGATGTTCAGGGTGGGGTCACCATGGACTCTGTTGCGTTCCCATCCACGCACTCTGGTCCCATGGCCAGTTTTGCGGGACCAACACTTTTTGTGCAGCCTGGACCTTCTGTCCATCAAAGGTCAAGGCAACTCTCCTGAGTTCCCACACTGTAGATCCTCGGGGTATGTCGTACCCCTATACCCATCTGCCTTCAGGTGTTTCGGCTGCCACCCATCACCCCACGTCTCCCCACATCGGGTGTATCTGAGGATCGTGACCCTTCGCTGGTTAAAAGGGTCAGGAGTGAAGCCACTTTGCCAGTTCGTTTCCACGTCGAACTGGCCGGCACGGGCCGTGAACTTAGGGAGGCCCTCTCCTTTCTCACTCCGGTTCGTTCCAAGAGCCTTCCTGTTACCTCCAGCGAGACTACTAGTGGTTTCCAGATCCCCCCACGACGCCGCCTTCCGGGATTGGAAGCAGGCCGCTTTCTGTTCCCTCAGGTGTGCCTACACCATGGGAGCATCGGCTGGTTTGCCCATGATGGGCTATGTGTCTTCCGACTCAGAGGATGGATCAGACATACCTGACATCGGGAGCCAGCAGTCTTCTGACTTGGGGGCAGTTCTTGACTTTGTGTTTCAGTTCCTTCCAGATCTCAAACCATCAGACCAGCCGACGGTGTCAGCCAGGCCGCGATCATCGGTTGCGTGCCTACAGCCTGTGGAGCAACCTGCTTCTGGGTGCCTTCGGCCGTGCCTTTCGGTAAGGTGGTTGAAGCGTTTAGAGCTCTGAGCTCCAAGGCTGAGCTCCAAGGCTATGAGGACTTCGTTCTTCACCAGGGCTGACACTTTTTTTCCTCCAGTGCGTTATCATTCCTACGATTCCGCCAATCCGTCAGTCTGCCAGACTTTGACAGTTTTGGATCAGGACCCCACCTCCCTCGGGCTTTCCAAGCCCAAGTCGGCTGTTATTCCTATGGCGCCTCTGGAGTCCCTGTTGGGCTTATTGAGAGAGATGCTGGACATGGTTTCTTTCTCAGATCTCGTTGTCTCTGCTTTAGCTGCTTATCTGCCTCCAGATAAATTTGATGACATACAGGCTCCTTTGCATGTGCTTTCCAAGGCACTCATGCATCTTACTCACACACATGCCTGTAACATGGCTAACTAGGAACACAAGCCGTTCCCTTCCTAAGGGGCAGCGCGCTGCTCTTCGATCTGCTTCTTTGGCAGGTCTGCGACTATTCCATTGTTCCGTGGCGACAGTCCAGGATGACGTCCTACATCATTCCAAAGATCAGCTGCTGCTTTGTCAGCTTGATCAGCCTTCTGTTGGAGGCAGGGGCCATCCAAAGCCTAACAAGCACCCTTCTGCTTCCTCTGCGAAGCCAAAGGCTGATCCTCCTGCTGCCGCTTATACTTCTTACTCACAGGGTAAAGGTAAGCATTGGCAGGCTAGAGGAAGGACTCAGGATTCTTCATATGGTAGAGGAGGTAGTTTCTCCTCTCACGGGCCTCGCCGGGGCTCAAAATGAAGGTCCTCATCTCGGTTCGTCCCAGGTTGGAGGAAGGATATCAGAGTTCACAGACCATTTGGCCACAATCATATCCGATCCTTGGGTATTAGATGTTGTTCGGTCTGGGCTGTGGATATTCTTCCAGAGGTACCCCACTCTGTCGAGAGTGCCTCTTCCAACACAAGTTCCTTTAGACGTCACACATTGGGAACTTTTGATCACGGAGATAGACAATCTCCTGTCAAAGGGGGCGATCGAGGTCGTCAAGAACATTCATTCAGTTGGATTTTATTCCCGCCTGTTCTTGGTGCCAAAGAAGGATGGCCGACTCCAACGGGTTATTGATCTGAGTATCCTGAACCAGTCTAATATTGCTCCCAAGTTCAGCATGGAGACTTTCAGGTCGGTTCGCCACTCCAGTCACCAGGGAGATTTGCTTTTAGCATTGACCTGCGAGACGCTTACTTTCACATTCTGATTCATTGGACATTGCGAAAGTATCTCAGGTTCGCTTTTCTGGGGCGAGTTTACCAGTTCAAGGCCATGCGCTTTGGCCTCAACCTGCCTCCTTGGGCCTTCACCCGACTGATGTCGCATGTGAAAGCCTTCCATCACACACAGTCCAGGGTGACTACTTCGGCACATCTGGACGATATCCTCCAGAGATATTCCAAAGCTGCCTTTCTGGAGTCATATGTCGACACGCTGTTGAGCCTGCTCACGTTGCAAGGGTTCAGAGTCAGCGAGGAGAAGTCGGACCTGGTCCCTTCTCAGTCGTTTTGTCATCTGGGGATGGACTTCCATACTCAGCTGAATAAGGTGCCGGTTCCCCGGGCAAGGGCTGTGATTCTCTCAGCTTTAGCCGTCACTCTGTCCCAGTCCATGTCCGCGATGGCTTGGAGTATTCTCCAGCTGCTCGGTCTCTGCAGTTCGGTGATGGATCTCATTCCTCTAAGTCGGCTGCATGTCAGACCTCTCCAACACTTTCTGCTCAGTCGTTGGAGGCCGAATGTCGTTCCTCTGGATCTGGTGCTTCAGCTACCGGAGTCTCTTCATCGTCGCCTTCTCCCTTGGACGGATGTTCAGTGGATTATGCAGGGAGTTCTGTTGGACTTACCCATGTCCGATCATGTTCTGCCGGCAGACGCCAGCGATCTCGGATGGGGTGCGACGTTGGATCCTCTAGGTCTTCCCTTCACGGGGCATGGGACCAGGATCAAGCAGCTCTTCACATCAACCAGAAGGAGCTTCTTGTTCTTCTTCTGAGTTTCCGACAGTGGACCCACCTTTCGAATCACCAGGTCCTTCTGTTGACCGACAGTTCGACAGTGGTTGGTTACATTCGGAAGCAGGGTGGCACTCGGTTCCCATGTACGAATTGGCTAAGGATCTTCTACTGCTCGCTCAGTATGTCAACGCCGGAGTGGTGATTCGTCACATTCCCAGTCGTCTGAACATCCTAGCCGACTCCCTGTCCCGAAGTCATTTCCACCGAGTGGATGCTCCACAGGGCAGTGTTCTAGTTGCTTTGTGATCTCTGGGGTCTTCCCCACATTGATTTCTTTACGACTCATTGGTACCATCAGGTGGACACTTTCGTGTCCCCGTGTCCAGATCCTCTGGCCTTCGCCGTGGACGCTCTATCACTCTATTGGAATGGTCTTGTCAGCTATGCCTTCCCGTCAGTTCCGATTCTGCCTCAGGTTCTAGCCAAGATGCGAACCTGCAGTTATCAAATCATTCTGATCGCTCCCCTGTCACCTCAATGGGTGTGGACCAATCAGCTCCACTCTCTGTTAGTGGCGGTTCCGGCTCGTCTCCCTCTACATCACGACCTTCTTTGCCAAGGTCACTCGAGGAGATTTCACGTTGACCCGACTTCATTGTGCCTTCTCGCATATCTTTTGTCAGGTCCTGTCTCCTCCGTAGAGGTTTTTTTCGAGTTTTTTCGAGACGAGCAGTGGAGTACATTTCTTCTTCAAGGCGGCACTCCGCTGGTTTAGCCTATGCGGCTAAGTGGAACATCTTCTGATGATGGTGTGCTGATCTCTCTGTTGATTATGCCAATCCTTCGATAACACAGATTATGGAGTTTCTGGTATATCTGTTGGATTCTCGGGGTCTCCAGCCTATTACCATCAAAGGGTACAGGTCCATGCTTTCGGAGACCTTTTTCGTATGTTTGACAGCATCGTATCAGCACTAATCCATACCTCGCCAAGCTTGTTCGGCACTTTTCCTTGAAAAGGCCTAGGACTTTGCAGCTTACCCCAAGATGGAATCTTTCTTGGGTGCTGCTTTCCTTGAGTGGAGGGGGGGGGGGGGCACCATTCAAACCTTTATCCCAGGTGGATATGCGTTTTCTCACATACAAGATGGCCTTTCTGATGGCTTTTGCATCAGCCAGACGGGTTAGTGAGCTTCACGCCCTCTCAGTTGATCCGGCCTTTTTCAGGAGCTCTCCCAACAGTGTTACATTTACCACTGATTGCTCCTTTCTGGCCAAGAATCAGATACCAGAAACGACTCAACCTCCTATCTGTATCAGGACTCTTCCTTCTGCTGAGGGTAATCGCCCCTTGCTCTGTCCGGTTTGTGTTCTTTGCATTTATCTCAAACGGACGCAGTTCATTAGGAAAGGCAAGAAACGATTTTTTTCTGTCTCTTATTCCTGGTCGACAGAAGATCTCTCCTCAATCCATTTCTCGATGGATTTGTCTTGCTATTCACGCGGCTTATGCTCCTCTGGTGACTGACGTTTGTATTACCAATTGTATTTCTGCCCACAGGGTGCGTGTATTGTCTACCTCTTGGGCTCAAGTTGTTGGATGTTATGCAGGCAGCCTACTGGAGAAATGCTTCTACTTTCTCCACCTTCTATCTGCGTCAGTTGCAGGAGCAGTTGGAGGACCTTTTTGCTTTGGGCCCTCTTTCTTCTGCTCAGGCTGTTGTCAGTCCTAGCCATTAGGCTTCTTACAAGGTCATTTCCAGCTCTGTGCTGTCACTGTGCTTTCTGTCTGTGCTTTGCACAGAACCGTACGCCTCATCTCTCATTGTCTTTTACTAATGATTGTGATGCTGTGGTTTGATAGGCCTAAGGACCTCTTCCTCTGTCCACGGTTCCAGTTCAGTTGGGTTATGTGGGGTTTGGTTATGTGATTCCCTCCATCCTATTGTCTATTCAGCCTGTAGTAAACAATTGTAAGGTAAGTTGATAAGAAGTTTAAATTTTATAGCAAATTTCCTTTCTTATTATACCTACCCCAATTGTTTACATGGAGGCCCTCCTGTCTTCTTACTCGGGTAGGAATCCTTCTTCCCCGCTGATCACAGAACTCCAATGTTGGCAGATTCAAAAGAATGATTCATTAGTTACTGCCTGCACACTGGTACCGAAAGCCGTGGATCTGTACTAGGAGAAGAGCGTCCCCTACTGGGTGTGTGCCGGTAGCACTTGACCCAGTTTTTGCTTATTTTTTCTTGGTGCTTTTGCACCACTTTTCTTTCCCAAATCCCTTGGGAAAGATCAAAATAGAGAGCATATTTTCCGAGTTAGGGACTTCCACTGTAGTGCAAGTCTGTAGTAAACAATTGTGGTAGGTATAATAAGAAAGGAAATTTACTATACAATTTAAATGTTCGTGGCATCAAATCTCATGATTTTAGCTTTCCTTGGGTTAAAATTTTAATATGAGGATCTTTTGTGTATTGAAATACTATTTTTTTTCCCAACATACACTCCACATAATCATGGAATTTTTTGTTAAAATAAATTGTTGTGCAGTGTTCTCTTCAGACATAATTTTGTTTGTCAAGAGAAGAAAATTCCCATTACACATGTGCAATGTATACATCACAATCAAGGAGTATGAATGGCACAGTCTTGTATCTTCAACAGTCAGTCACCTGTCAAGAATTATGCATAAAACATGCCTGTAAAGTTTTATTACACTCCAAAACTTCCAAAATGATGAGCAAAGTGTCAAGAGTTATGCATAAAACGTGTACAAAATGTCCATGCACCCCAATACTGCCAACTGTAGGCAAATTAGTAGAGTGTCAGAGTTCTGTTTTGATAATGATATAAAATTCATTTTTGACTGTAGGGCTGCACGGTATATCGCTAAACTGATATATACTGGAATCTAAACCAGTATCAATTGAATATCTGTGTAATTACAAAAATATTGGTTTATCGTCATTATTTATTTACCCACAATTTAATATTTTTATACTGTACCAATGACCCAGACTTAGCTGGTGCTAACTCTTAAAAATTCAGAGCCAAACACAAATTTTGCTCCCCCCCCCCCCCAATCCCCAAAATTTGCATCCAGATCCAAAAAATCAATGTCCTATATGGTCCTTCATATTTTTGTCCACTGCGCATGCGCAGTGTCAGGGAGGTACCAAAATTGGCACAAAATCTTCATTCTTTGTTTGGCTCTTCAATCAGTAACATCTCACTGATATCTGTGCTTATAATCTCAGTTAAAATGATGCCAGACACAAAATCATGAAGGAAATGATGGATCCAAGGATGAAATAAGAGGATGAGAGGAAGAAACAGTGGAAGGATGTGTTCAGGGCAGTAACTTATAATTTTTATGTAAAATTATTTCATGTTCCCTAATTTTGGGGCGTGGGCCTGATGTTTTCATTCTTGCTATGAAATCTCCACTGTTTGTTCAGTGTTTCCTCTCTCCCTTTCCTTGATACCCCCCTTGCTAATCTCCCATGCTTTTGGTATAATTTTTGAAATTTTTTTATTGAAATTTCTTGGGAGTTTTAGCATAGTTACAGAATGTTTGTTCTGTTATCCCCATGTTATCCCCATGGTTGCGTCCTCACCCTAGGGGGTGTTTAGGCGTTTTGGTCATGCATCTACCATCCGATGTACTGCAGCTTCTTCTCTGAAAGATTCTGTTTTACGTCGGATAGTGTTTTAAAATGGTTACTGATTTCGTGCCATGTTTTTCAGTGCCCAGAGTATTGTTTCCAGTTTTTATTGACTTTTGTTTACGTTGACAATGGTTACTTCTGTCAGTGATTCCTTTCTTCTGTAAGGTTCATTATATAGCCAGATACATTAATATTGTCCATAAGTGTAACATTAATTTTTAGAAATGTTTTAAAATTTTTGTCCACACTTAGGCTTTTTTGGGATCCATTTGGGCTCATCGTTCCCTTTGGGAACTTGGGCTCATGTCAAAATTTTTTAGAAAATTTGTTCTTTTGAATTATTTTTCGAAATTTTTGTAATGGATTATATTATTATTATGTATCTTTGTAGTTTCAAGGGTTAGTGCGAGTACTATGGCTGTTTAATATTTTTTAAATATGAAAGAATATTGTTCAAATTGTAAATCGTGGAAGTCTTCCTCTGATTCTCATGCTCATTGTATTTGCTGTAGTCACTGTACTCGCACTAATTCTTGCTCAGTGTGTGCCAATTGGGATGACAAACGTTGGAGACGTGTGTCACGGTATATTGTTAGTGGTGAGAGGTCCATGCCGGTCCTCTCGCCACAGGGTCACTCTAGTTTTTCAGTCTCTTTTTCAGAGGAACAAGAACAGGGTGATGTTTCCATAATGTCTTCAGGAAGTGTGCTGCCGTCATTGCA
This sequence comes from Pictodentalium vernedei, assembly GCA_031216915.1. Taxonomy (NCBI): domain Eukaryota; kingdom Metazoa; phylum Mollusca; class Scaphopoda; order Dentaliida; family Dentaliidae; genus Pictodentalium; species Pictodentalium vernedei. The sequence goes on along the minus strand of CM062295.1, from coordinate 215,111,895 downwards.
ATGAAATGAAGAGCTAGCGGCAAAAGTGCTCAAGGAAATTCGTCAAGTGCCTAGATCCTTAGTTGGATTGACAACAACCTTGTCGCCAGCTAGCTCGCCCAGTGAAGCTATCACTCGTAGAGTGGGTGATGTGACACCGGGTTCGTCCATTGCGGTCCAGGAGTGGAGAAGGGGTGTTGCAAGCACTATAATCTCGGATCACCTGGTGATGAAAGGTCTGAGGATGGATCAGAGGAAGCCAGTCAGTCCGGTAGCTAGCTCGTTCAGGTCTACCTGGACCACGAGCGAGAGAGGCCCCTCTCTCTTAAAACAACATCTGGGGCCAGATGTTGTCGTACATAATGTTCGTCAGTCGGAGCATACGTCCACTTCTCCTGTGTGGGCCGCTCTGTCACATAGACAGCTGGGGGCGGCTAGTCTATTGGCTTCCTCTTCCACACGCCAGCACACACGACCACACCTTGGCTATGTGACCTCAGATATCTAGCCTGCTTCGCCGACCAAGGATATTTTGAGTTTTTATACACCCGTCATTTTTTGACGGACAGATTATGTTATGGCATTGTCTGTCTGTCTGTCTGGTGGGCCCCCTTATTGATTTTGGACTCGCTACGTCAAAGGTCAAGGTCAGCATGACCTTGAACATAGTAAATCGCAACAATTCCTTTCCGGATGATAACTTGATAGTAGTTCAACCTACATTCATGAAATTTTGTGCTGTCACAACTCGACATTGGATCGGTGATCCTATCGGCATTTTCTAAAATTAAAGAAGAAAATTATATTATTTTAGATTTAATACTTTTATTTACCATTTTCTTTCCATGTATTGTTTAGCTATCTGAAAAGAAGAATCAGAAAAATGATGTGAAAAAAATCACAAAAAAGCCTGAAGCAACAAAGCTTGCTGCTAAAAGAGGTAAGTGTGTGTTTGCTCTCAAATATATATTCCATGCCAGGGTTTCCGCTAGGGGAAAACTTGTGGGACCGGTAGTTTAAAGAAAGTAGTTCAGTGTGTGCTGCACGTGCCAAAGGCACGTGTGTATAGAGGGGAACCTGGGGGGGGGGGGGGGGGGTTCTCCCCCCAGGAAAATTTTAATTTTGAGGTGCTCTCTGGTGGCCTCTGGGGACATTCTGATCGCTAAAATGCTGAATAATTAATGTGGAAAATATGTATTTTTTCCTCCTACAATTCTCTAAATTCCCACGGGACACACAATACTACATCTGGTCGGAGGTTTCATAAAAATACAAACCCAAAACAACACAAAATCCACGAATCCTAACAGTGACTGAGCTTTGTTTACAACCGCTCGCTGCAATATTCGAAAAGAACCATGATGCGGACGTGTGATGTCATGCACCTGCAATTACCGTACTGACTCGTGTAGAAGCCCAGGGGGGTGCTTGTAGTGGATAAATTGCAAAGTGTGTGTGGGTGGGAGGGGGGTGGGGGGGGGGGGGCTTCGGGCTGAGTAATAGTGCTTACAAGACACGTTGAATAAAACAAAATAGGGCTTCACACAAACTCAATAAAAGAATCATAATATGAAGACCAGATAAAATTTACACAGCGAAATATGAATAACAAAATAGTTGCCTCCCTTGGCACCATTCGAAAAAGTGATTTTACACTGAAAGTCATAACTTCACATGTTGCAGGGCATAATGAAATGATAAATGAGCATGTTTTATTGAACCAATAAGTCATAAATCATATCCCTGGTTATATTGTTATATAATTCTCAAATACCAGAGTTGTAATTATTTTTTATTTTTAATTACCACTTTCTCATTAATTTCTGAACACCCGTTTTTCACAATGAGTTGTGCACGCTCGAAAGTGGCAGTGTTCTTTCACAATGAGTTGTGCACCACGCGAAAGTGGCAGTGTTCAATCAGTATCTTTCTGATGATATTCAACCACTGTGAAAACTGTGAAAACTATATGTTGTGGGCATGTTTCAGACAACTCTTGACAGCAGCCTGCAAACTTATTTGAAACAAGTGACAGCTTCCAAAACGAGTACATCATTTGTCGCTCAAAATAAAAGCCATTGATTTCGGACCAAACACAACAATTTGAGTCCGAAATTTTATAGGCGACGTTTAGGATTTGAACTTTGTTTCCCCCTCTCGTCTGGGGGTTATAAGGTATCAGGTTGTCGCCAGTAATAGTAGGCATAGTATACAACATAATTGTGCCTATATTACGTGGAAACAAAGGATCCCGAGTGTCGTTACGATACAGCATTGTATTCGACATTTTAACCATCAGCTTTTCTGACTGATCATAGTATGATTGGCGGGGGGAATGGGTCCGGTCGATGGACCCGCTGCCGGTATAGTGGAAACCCTGCATGCATTCTAGGTTTTTATCCCCTTCTACAGAATATAGATTATGATAAGAAAATAATAGGGTACTTTTCAGGCGATTTATAAGTTTAGGATCATGTAAAGCAGTCAGCATGTTGTCAGTGGGAATAAGCCTTTTTCGAAGCTGCCATCTTGGACTTTAATCTATGCAAGGTCACAGGTCACCAGGTGCAAACATTTCAAGAAAACACATTGTTAACAGTGGGAGAAGAGAGCGGGTGAACTGCTTCGGACCCCATTACGTTCAATGATGTGAATTAAAAAAAACATTTAGCCAAGGTTACCATTTGTATTTGGCAAAGGCAATATTGTATGAGAACTTTCATTGTTTCGAATTGAGTTCCTATAGACATTAATGGTGTTTGAATGTACGCTGTGTCATGACTCCGTGGCCATGGGTACTGTTTCAATAACTTTCGGGGATTTCCCAAGACAAGAAACTCCATGCAACACGTGTCCTTATTGTCTCTCAAAACAAGTCCTCACCTCCGTAAAAAACCTCTTTAAACCTGCGATATTTAATCGTTTAACGTCGTCTAGGGTTGTCCCTTCAGTTAATTTGAATGGTGACATCAGTTTTACGAATTTAAACTTGATATTTCACAAAACTAGTTGATTTGGTTGATAGAGAACTCAAAGCAATGAATATGGAAATCGCTTTGTTTACACTCTGCGACCAATGACTTTGCATATAGATTAAAGTCCAAGATGGCAATTTTGAAAAAGGCTTATTAGGTGGGGGTGCACCTGAAGTTCCATGGTCATATCTTTTGAAAGAGCCAATGGAATATTTTGTTCATGTCTACTCTGACATGCACCTCCCATTTAACTAAAGTCAGAGTAATTAGCTATCAGTGAGTCTAAAAATAGAACAGTCAGTTGAGATTTCAATGCTGGAACTTTTTTATAGTTGTCAATGGTAATTACACAAATATACTCTGGTCACATTAATTGGAAATGTAATCAGAATCAATGACTGGAGATAGCTAACTGGAGATAGCTTACCCTAAACTGAAAACAAGAAAATGTATAATTATCAATAAAATTCAAAATAGAGGGCAAGACGACCGAAATCCATGCTTGCCAACAAAAGCTGTGGTGACTAAAAATTTATTTTTATACAGTATGTATTGTTACTAATGTGCCTGTGGGATGGATTTTCCATGTGACAAAAATATAAACTGAGGAAACATCATAACCATGACTTCCAATTTTCTGTTAATGTAACACTGTATTCTACTCTTAGCTTTTTAGCTCACCTGACTAAAACTCAGTGGGAGTTATTGTCGTCACTTGGCATGTGTCGTCCGTTAACTTTTAAAACTTGTCTTCTTCAAAACCACTTTGCCAAGTTCAAATGTATATGGCACAGACCATCTTTGGAGTATACCCTTTCTACTTTGTTCAAATGAAGCTGCTACCATCTTTGGGCTGTGGTTTATGGCCCAAACACCTAAAAATCTTTAAAAATCTTCTCATGAACCACCAGAGAGAATGCCTTGGTATTTGGAATGAACTTAGGCGTGTAGTATAAGTGGGTCAGATACAAGTTCGTTAAAATAAAGCCCATTGGTTCATATTTGGGCTCAGTAGAGAAGCCCACATTTTTAACTTAGGGCAATATGGGGAATATCTTTAAAAATCCTCTTCTTCAGAACCACCAGTCAGAATCTTTTAATGTTTGGTATACATCATTGTTATGAGGGTCAGATTCAAGATTGTTCAAATCATGTCCCTAGGTTAATATTTGGGCTTCCTATGGAAGCCCAAATTTTAACTTTGTTCAATATTGTGATCATTTTTAAAAATCTTCTTCTTCAGATCCACCAGTCAGAATGCTTTCATATTTGGTATACAACATCTCTAGGGGTCAGATTCAAGTTTGTTCAAATCGTGTCCCTAGGTATATATTTGGGCTGGCTATGATAACCCAAATTTTAACTTGGTGCAATATGAGGAAATTTCTTTAAAAATCTTTTTCTTCAGATCCACTAGTCAGAATGTTTTCATATTTGGTATACAACATCTCTAGGAGGGGGGTCGGGGGTCAGATTCAAGTTTGTTCAATTTGAATCCCTGGGTTAATATTTGGGCACCATATGGGAACCTGAAATTTAACTCGGTACAATATGAGGAAATTTCTTTAAAAATCTTCTTCTTCAGATCCACGAGCCAAGTTTGTTCAATTTGGATCTGTAGCTTAATATTTGGGATCAGTATGGTAGCCCAAATTTTAACTTAGTGCAATATGAAGAAATTTCTTTAAAATTTTTCTTCTTCAGATCCAACAGTCAGAATGCTTTCATATTTGGTATACAACATCTCTAGGGAGGTCAGACTCAACTTTGTTCAAATCGAGAGTCTGTATTAGTATTTGGGCTCCCTATGGGAGCTGGAATTGGCCATGTAGCTGAAGAATTCGAAATTTTGTATTCAGTACCCTCTAGAGGTGTGTAACTAAGATTAATCCTTGTAGGTTGTATCAGAGGGCTTCATAGGGGAGCACCACATTTTACATTATGATCAACTGAAGAAAAGGCATGATGCTCAGACTATTTTTGTCACTCCTGAGAGGCTCAAGGATTGACAATGTATCCTATACATTGCAAAGCCTTCTTGCACTCAAGGGATGAAATACACCACCACCCATGGTATTCTGTAGATTATGAGGCCTAAAACTTGACCCAAGAACATAAACTTTTGATGGCAAGGAAGTAATTACTGAAATAAAAAATAAAATAAAAAACTGCTCGCCCGCATGCAATTTTACAAATAATGGCCTGAGAAACAGAAGATCTACTTTGTGTGGCCTAACTGCAAAATTTTGTTGGGATTTAATTTTGTTATATTTTTATACTTAAACCAATGGCCCAGACTTAGCTTGGCTGGTGCAACCTCAATATTATTAAGGGCCAAACACAAATTTTGACACCCCCCCCCCCCCCAACCCAAAATTTGCATACAATACCGAAAATAAAAAGTCCTATCGGGCCCTCCATACTTTTAATACTTGCGCATGCGCAGTACCCAGGAAGAGACCGGAATTGGTGTCAACATCATTCTTCTGTTTGGCCTAAAGTCAGTAACAACTGAACTGGCATCTGTGTTTTAAAATCTCATTTTTGAAGATGCCAGACACAAATCAATGATGGTTTTCATGGAATCAACAGTGTAGCATGATGCTGGAAGTGAAATACCATGGTTTCGGCTGTAACTTTATAATTTTTATGTAAATTATTCATTTAACCAATTTCGGGATATGCTTCTGAACGTCATCATTATAATATGACTCCACTGTTGTTTTGTTAGTATTACTTGCCTTCCCTCTCCTGTATCCTCCTATTATACACCCAAGCTCTTTTGGCTTTTTTATTGAAGAAGTTTTTTTTTATTTTAAATTCTTGGGAGTTTAACTTGTAAAATGGAATAGGTATTCCGTTTATCTCCTATGTTTTGTGTTCTTGCATCTTCTACCTGGTGCATTGTTTTTTCTTCATATAAAGATCTAGCTTTGCATCAGGTGGTTGTTGATCAGTTACTGACTTTGGGGATTTGTTGTGCCTGTTGTTGGTTAGTTTCTGGTTTTTCCCCTTGACATTGTTGTCTGTTCAGTAATGTTTTGGATTCGTATTAATTCAGTGTTTAGTTTAAAACAGTTATTGTTTTTTAGCCCCACTGTTTACAGTGAGGGCTATAGTAATGACTTTTGTCCGTCCATCTATCCATCTGTCCGTCTGTTAACATTTAGAGTTTTGATTAAAGTTTGTGGTTAAAGTTTTTTATTGAAGGTTCAAGTGGTTTTTTGGTTTTTTTTTTTCCTGTTTAGTTGACATTTGGAGTTTTGGTTAAAGTTTGTGGTTAAAGTTTTTTAATCAACCTTCAAGTACAGGCTACAACCGGTAGTTCTTGTCTGATCGTCACAAAATTTCATATGCAGGTTTTAAGTCATGTCTACATGAGAATGTCCCCTTTTGGTCTTGATCGGTCAACCGGTATGGCTGCCCGAGCCAAAAACCATTAGCACAGTCTACAGGTCGGATTTATGAAGGGATTTCATTGTAACTTGGTAGGATGCCTCTGTATAATGCCAAGATGAGAATGTCCCCTTTTGGGCATGATCTGTCAACTGTGATGGCTGCCCAAGCCCGAAACCCAAAAACTTTTAGCACAGTCTACAGGTCATGTTTAATATAGAGGGATTTCATTGTAACTTGGTAGGATGACTCCGTATGTTGTCCAGATGAGAATTTCCCCATATGGGCATGATCTATCAACCGTGATGACTGCCCAAGCCCAAAACCTGAAAACCTTTAGCACAGTCTACAGGTCATATTTATGGAGCGATTTCATTGTGAATTGATAGGTTGACTTCATATAATGTCCATATGAGAAAGTCCCCTTTTGGACGTGATTGGGCAACTGTGACGGTTACAGAGGCTCGAAGCCTGAAAACCTTTAGCACAGTCTACAGGTCATATTTATGAAGGGATTTCATTGTAACTTCATAGGATCACTCCAGATGATGCCCAGATGAAAATGTCCCCTTTTGATTGCGATCATTCAACCATGATGGCTGCCCGAGCCCAAAAACATTTAGCATAGTCAAAAGGTCATATTCATGGAAGGATTTCATTGTAACTTGTTAGGTTGACTCCATATAATGCCTAGATGATGACATCCTCCTTTTTGTCCTGATTGGTCAACTGTGACGGCTGCAGGTGCTCGAAGCCCGAATAACTTGAGCACAGTCTACAGGTCATATTTATGAATGGGTTTCATTGTAACTTAGTAGGATCACTCCAGATGATGCCCAGATGAGAATGTCCCCTTTTGGTTGCGATCATTCAACCATGATGGCTGCACGAGCCCGAAGCCCAAAAACTTTTAGCACAGTCTACAGGTCATATTAATGGAGGGATTTCATTGTAACTTTATAGGTTGACTTCATATAATGTCTAGATGAGAATGTCCCCTATTGGGCAACTGTGATGGCACCAGGGGCACAAAGCCCGAAGCCTGAAGCCCGAAAACCTTTAGAACAGTCTACAGGCAATAATTATGAAGGGATTTCATTGTAGCTTGGTAGGATGACTCCAAATAATGTCTAGATGAGAACGTCCCCTTTTGGTCGCGATCATTCAGCCTTGATGGCTGTACGAGCCCAAAAACCTTTAGCATAGTCTATATGTCATATTTATGGAAGGATTTCATTGTAACTTGTTAGGTTGACTCCATATAATGCCTAGATGCTGACCTCCCCTTTTGGTCGTGATTGTTCAACTGTGATGGCTACAGGTGCCCGAAGCCTGAAAATATTGAGCACAGTCTGCAGGTCATATTTATGAAGGGATTTCATTGTAATTCCTTAGGATCACTCCAGATGATGCCCAGATGAGAATGTCCCCTTTTGGTTGTGATCATTCACCCATGATGGCTACCCGAGCCTGAAGCTCGAAAACCTTTAGCACAGTCTTCAGGCCATATTTACAAAGGGATTTCATTGTAATTTGGTAGGTTGACTTCATATAATGTCTAGATGAGAACGACCCCTTTTGAACACGATTGGGCAGGTGTGATTGCTACAGTGGCCCAAAGCTCGAAAACCTTTTGCATGGTCTACAAGTCATATTTATGAAGGGATTTCATTGTACCTTGGTAGGATGACTCCAAATAATGTCTAGATGAGAACGTCCCCTTTTGGTTGCGATCATTCAGCCTTGATGGCTGCCCAAGCCCAAAAACCTTTAGCATACTCTATAAGTCATATTTATGGAAGGATTTCATTGTAACTTGTTAGGTTGACTCCATATAATGCCTAGATCATGACATCCCCTTTTGGTCATGATTGGTCAACTATGACTGCTACAGGGACCCAAAGCCCAAAAACCTTGAGCACAGTCTACAGGTCATATTTATGAATGAATTTCATTGTAACTTCGTAGGATCACTCCAGATGATGCCCAGATGAGAATGTCCCCTTTTGGTGGTACTCAATCACTCTGATGGCTGCCTGAGCCCAAAGCCCGAAAACCTATAGCACAGTCTACAGGTCATATTTATGAAGGGATTTCATTGTAACCTGGTAGGTTGACTTCATATAATGTTTAGATAAAAACGGCTCCTTTTGGACGCAATTGGGCAACTGTGGTGGCTACAGGGGCCCGAAGCCTGAAAACCTTAATCACGGTCCAAAGGCCATATTTATGAAGGGATTTCAATGTAACTTGGTAGGATGACTCCAAATAATGTCTAGATGCAACATCCCCTTTTGGTCGCGATCATTTAGCCTTGATGGCTGCCCGGGTCCAAAACCCCAAAACCTTTAGCATAGTCTATAGGTCCTATTTATGGAAGGATTTCATTGTAATTTGTTAGGTTGACTCCATATAATGCCTAGATGATTACATCCCCTTTTGGTCATGTTTGGTCAACTGTGATTGCTTCAGGGACTCGAAGCCCCAAAACCTTGAGCACAGTCTACAGGTCATATATATGAAGGGGTTTCATTGTAACTTTGTAGAATCACTCCAGATTATGCCCAGATGATAACGCCCACTTTTGGGCACGATCATTTAACCAAAACCCCCAAAACTTTAGTGCAGACTACAGGTCGTATTTGTGAAGGGATTTCATTGTAACTTAGTGGAATGACTCAGTATAATATCGAGATGAGTACGTTCCCTTTTAGTTGCAATCAGTCTACCGTCGTGGCTACACAGGCCTGAAGCCCAAAAACCTTTAGAACAGTCTACAGGCCATATTTATGAAGGGATTTCAGTGTAACTTAATAGGATGACACATTTTGAAATAATTTTCCTGTAACTTGGTAACTTTCATTGACATACGTTAACTATGAGGGCCACATACATTAACTGTGAGGTCATATTAACCCACCCCTCAGCTCTTTAGAACCGTATACACCTGACATTATGTACAGGTTATCGGACACTTAGTTCAAGGCCACGGCAGCGGCCGAGAACTAAGGTGTCCGATAACCTACTTGTTGTTCAGTGTTTCATCTTGCCGACTGTACGTGACAAATTCACCTCCCACTATAAGTTGTGCCGGGATTTATAGCCTGACGCAGAAATGTGTCTGATGGAGTTGTCGCGTTGCCAACTTGAGTACGTGCTTTGTCGATTTCACTTTTATGCCATCACAGTGACAGTTGAGAATTTTGAGCAAGTCCCTCAATACGTACACCGATGCACTGGAAGTTATTGAATGAGTGAATCTGATAAGGTTTACAAACATTCGTAATTATGGCAAATCGGTTTAAAGTTGTCGATAGAAGTTATATTGACTACCGCCACAAGAAGTTTCACTATTTCAGCTGTGCAACAGTGCAACCGCAGTTTGAATACGGGAACTTCGATTTACATTTCAACGTGAATATAGACCTTTAAACTTTCAGAAAACAATTTCAAGCTGTAATGCTATTCTGCTGTTATTTTATTTCTTGTCTTTGCTTTCAATACAAATCATTTCCACCGTTCCGTAAGTACCGTTTCTCGATTTTTATTCCATATAACTATTCCCAAATAAGCTGCACGTTCACCGCGACGGGTCAATGTCAGCTGAAGCCATCACAATGACAGATGAGAACTTTGAGCGAGTCCCTCGATAAGTACACACGTCTCACTGAGTTTTCATAAGGTCAATCACGGCGGTGTCTCTTTGAAATAGGAGAGTACGGTAACTTATTTATCGTATGCTTGGGAGGCTGCCAATTTTCTTGAACTCAAAGTCTGTTGAACAACAATTTTATTAAAAACATAGCATACAGGGAACAGAAATTAACATATTCCCAATTATCACAATGCTTGTCTTATATCATAATCCTTTCATAAACATTGAACATTATCCTTTTCATCAAACACAACACATACACAAGTTAAGCTAAAGTGTCATTGACACTTTCATTATCCCCTCAACCAAGAGAGGGTATAGTACAGACCTCGCTCCGTCCTTCTATCTGTCAGTCCGTCTGTCAGTCCATCCGTGCCGTAACTTAAACAAAAGTTAACAGATTTCAATTCTTTTCAGTACATGCCTCTAGGTCAAGTTTGATGATCACAATTATCCAAAGAAAATTGTTGAAGTTATTGCCCTGCCCAGCCCCCACCAATTAGGCATTTTTTTTTCTTTCTTTCCTCCAATATGCTTTTTTAACTCTTTACAGTCACTTCATGCGGAACATTTTTTTAAACTTACGTAATGGCTCCAACTATTTTGTGTCTAAGCATTGCCATTGCTGGGACAGTCGGGCTGCATGCGTGACATCACTCTAGTTCTATTAGTATACATATTATATCTTATTCTGGTAGTTTAGCTTTAATTAGTTAGTACTTGTCCACACTTAGGATCTATTAGGATGCCTTTGGGCTCATGAGGTTCCTTTTTGGCACTTAGGCTTCATGCAAAATTTTTTGAAAATTTTGATTTGTTTTTTAATTTATTTTGAAAATTGTTGTTATTGTCTATGTTATGTATCCTTGCGATGTTTATTCTGTATTATTATTGGGAGTGCAGCAACTTATGTTTTTTGCTTCATTATTATTGTACACATTATAATAATTGGTAGTTAGTGTAAGTCCAGGAAGCCTCAGGATAAAGGCTTGTTGTTCAATACTTGTACTATGGGATGCGAACGTTGTAAACGAGAGTCAACCTGTGTGGTGGGCGGTGAAATTCTGATGTAAGAGCTTTCACCGCTGGCTAATACTAGTCTTTCAGTCTCTTTTTCAGACGAACAAGAACATGATGATGGTACTTTGACACCTGCCTGTTATGTGCTGCATTCATCTTACTCTGATGAGCCCCGCTCTGATGAGTAAATAGAGCTAACTGCAAAGGTGCTCATGATATTTGCACAGGATTAAAGCCAAGTAGCTTAATTCTCTGCATGCAGCTAGCTCGACCGGTGAAGCGATCGTCCCTATATGGGAGCCTGGACGCCAGGTAGGTCTGTGTGGTCGTGTAGTATAATGTGGGTAGAGCGAGCACCTTATAATATAAAGCTCACCTAGCGATGATGACAAAAGGAGAAGAAGCCTGAAAGTTTCTCTACGAGACGCTCGGCGAGATCTGGGGTCAGATCACGAGCTGAAGAACCCTCTCCGTCCCGTTAGCAGTCATGGTTGACTGTGTCCGTTGCGAGAAACTATAATGAGTCGGAACACGTGTCATGTTGTTCCTTCCACACTTCAGCTGGGGTCAACTGCAGTTATGGCTTCTTCTTGTTACATGGAAGTGCACGCAAAGAAGATTAGCCTACAAGTTTTTCAGATGGGATACTCAGCGAGATCTGGCGTCAGATCGCGAGTTGGAGAGCGTTCTCCGTCCCGTTAGTAGTCTGGGTCGAATGTTTTCTGTCTTGAGAAACTTCAATCAGTCGGAGCATCCGGCCAAAAAATGTGCAATTTGGGATGCTCCTTCCACACTTTAGCCGGGGTTGGCTGTTGTTACGGCTTCCTCTTCTTCCATGAAAAAGCATACTAAGAGATAGAAACCTACAAGTTTCCAAACGGAACGCTCGGCAAGGTCTGAAGCCAGCCTGCGAGCTGGAGAACTCTCATTGAGCAGTCGGAGTAGACTGTTTTCGATTCGACTTTAGTGAGTTGGAATGCCCATTCATGCTTGCGGTTCGGGATGCTTCTTCCACACTGCAGCCGGGGCTGGTTGCAGCTATGGCTTCTTCCTCTGCTTCATTGATGAAGCACGTTAGACCGCAGACTAGCTATCCGACTTCGCATGTTCATGCTGTTCCACGGTGATGTTCCCAGTCTTCACCACTGAAGTTGGATTAACCTGTACCTAGTCGTTTGAGGCATTTTTATATGGTTGTTGCATCGAAAGATCTGTTGTCAGATACCCATCCCGTGAGCATCATATGGTGAAGAAGCAGATAATCGCTGCTCTGCAAGCCTCATTCACGGACCTGCTGCTGCAGATTGTGCAGCGTATTGCAGCATCCCAGTAGTTGCAGGTTCTGCCATCAACAGACTCTGGTAGTGAGCTGTCAGACGGTGCTGGGTTGGTCCAGTCATCAGTACATTCGGATGGTGCTGACCATGTTTTCAGATGGAACATTCAGATGAGAGGGCTATGGAGGTTGATTCTCCATCCCTCACAGAACGGCACATTAAGACTATTAATTTTTATTCATAAGCTCTTCGAATCTTGTTCCATCTGAACAAAAGTCTGCGTTTGCTAGGCAAAAAACAGCTTAAGGTACCGGACGCAGAAAAGACGAAGATCTTTCCTTCCCAGATCTTTTGGCTCAGGTGGTGAAGGCTTTTGGTCCAATTAACGACACCTCCCTTGGCTTGGCAGTAGTATAAGAAAAGCAATGATCTATTCCTTACGAATAGAAGATCGATAGCTCATAGGTGGGCTGAGACAGCTGTCTTGTTGGAATATAGCTGTTAGAAGGAATAAGTATGTCTTTTCCTTCTCGGTGTTGTATCCATAGGCGTCGGGGGCAAGTAGTGCTATTGTGGACGCCACAGTAACCTTTTGTACTGTTAGAGCAGTCTTTTCTTATACATTAGCAGCTAATGCCGTAAGTCTCTGTTTAGTGAGCTGTCTTAGGCCGCAGGGTAACACACAGATATATGACTTCTAGGCTGTGTTAGCTACACTGAGACCGCTAGCTTTTTCGAATAAGGCCATTAGAAGAAAAGATTACGTTTTCCTTCTTGGTGTAGTATTCCTGGGCATCACGGGCAATTAGTCCTATTGTTGTCGCCTTAGTTTGGCTTATGTGAATTAAGAGTGGTCTGTGTTTATATATCATTAGTGGCTAATGTCATAGTAGCCTTATATATTTACAGCGGTGTTTTTCTTATGCATTGCGGCTAATGTTGTAAGTCTCCAGTTAGTGAGCTTTCCAAGGCCACAGGTGGCACAGATATTTGTCTGCTTGGAGATGAAGACAAATAAACTGTGTTAGCTAAGCTGAGACTACTGTCTCTTTGGAATTACGACCGTTTGAAGTGCGTTTCTTTATTCCTTACCTTTAGCAAATAATGTTGTAAGTCTCCGTTTACTGAGCTTTCAAAGTCACAAGTTTTACCAAGCTATCTGTCTTCACGGGATGAAGACTTATTAGCTGCGCTAGCTAATCTGAGACTGCTGTCTCTTTGGAATTAGGGGTGTTGAAAGGAAAGAGTTTGTTGTTTCCTTTTCAGCGTTGTATTCTTAGGCATCTGGGGCTTTTAGTCCTTTTGTTGCCGCCTTATAAGAATCTATGGCAGCCCTTTTTTCCTTAACTTGAGTGACTAACGTTGTAAGTCTCTGTCTAGTGAGCTTTCTAAAGTCCGAAAAATTACACCGAGATATCTGTCTTCACGGAGATGAAGTCTTGTAAACTTGCTTAGCTGGGCTGAGTCCGCTGCCTTTTGGGAATAGAACCGCTAAAGGAAAGAGTGCATATTTTCCTTCTCGGTGCTTTCCTTAGTGTCACAGACTTTAGTCTTATTGACACTATAGTAGCCTAGCTAGAATTATGAGCGGTGTTTTTTCCCTATCATTAACGACTAGAGTTGTAAGTCTCCTTTAGTGAGCTTCTAGGCCCGCTGTTAACAGCCATTAATTGTCTTCACGAATAGGAAGACCTTTTGCTGCTTCAGCCAGACTGAGACCACTGTCCTATCCGACAAGGTACCATTACAAGAGAAGAATTTGTTCTCTCCTTAACAGTATTGTTTTTGTGTTAGTTGTCTGAGGCTTTTAACCCTATTGATAATGCCATATTAACCTAGTGTGATTAATGAGCGTTCTTTCGAATGCCTATAGTTAACTCCTTTCAGGAATATATTTCCTGCTATAATCTATATATGGTGTATTATTTGGCACAATGGCATACTGTCTTGATTTCAAGGGATATGTCGCCTCTGTTTCAGCGGGTATATTCCTTTGCAATAGTGCCATGTTCATCACGTCCTCTCAGTCCTTGGTGACATGGAGTCGGTCAGACATGAGGGAGCCCTACGGTTTCTATACTATTCTAGTTAACTAACACTAAAACGTTATGAGCTGTTCTGTTTTAGTGTGATTATGCTTGCTTTGACTGACTATAGGCTTTTTAACTGTATTACTTTTTATTGAGAATAGCAGCAGCAGTATAGCTTTGGGAATGTTGTGTGAAATTTCCTTTGCATAGTGTGAAAAAGGATTTTGTCACTGTTCCAAACTTTAATATTACTGCGCCGGCCTTACTTATCTAGCAATTCAAGTAACACGGGTGAAGGGGGCTTGATATAATATATTCGTTGAAACCCCCCCCCCCCCATGCCCCCACCCACCCACCCACCCACCCACCCCTCACCCCCCTCATATGCATTCAATTATATGCATGTTTTTCATGCTCTTCGATTGGCGGGTGGGTTGTGTCTAATGGCAACATCAGGGGCGCATCCACTCTTTAGTTGGTTTGCTTCCTGTGGTTGGGCATTCATAAGTTGTATATGAGCATATGATTCCTGAACAGTACTGTTTTGGATTCCGAATTCTTTTCATGAACACATTCGGTTGATATTGCTAGCCTCTTGTACCTGTGTGGCAGGTATGTGGGTTATCTGGGTGACATTCTCCAAATATGGCAATTAGTCCACTCTGAGAAGTTTCACTCAAAGTTGTCTGTTTTCTTTATGACGTATGAGTCTATTCCTCAGGTTAATTGCATTAATTCCATTTTATTCCTTCAGTTTCCTAGTTTTATTTTGTATCGCTCCGTCAAGCCATTGATACAGGCTTTATTCAGACGAGGGTACAGGCAGGATTCTGTGGATTGCATGCATATTATGTGTATATTATTGTAGAGATTCTCTTAAATTCTTGCTCTGCATTAGTATAGAGCTTATGAGAATTTTGGGGCTAGTTGGATCAATTATGGAGTTTCCAACAGGCCATCTATGCTTATGATCTCTATTTTTGTCTTCATTATTCAGAGTGGTATATTCTTTCTCCGAGCAGTCATTGGTTTTAACGGACCTAGGAACAATGAATTATTTGGGGGACGGTCCGTGGCATGTTTTTTTTAGCTCCACTGACAAAGTCAGCAGAGCTTTTCTTATACTGATTCGTCCGTCGTCCGTTGTCCGTTGTCTGTCGTCCGTCGTCTGTCGTCCGTCATCCGTCGTCCATCTGTCCGTCCGTCCGTCCGTCCGTCCGTCCGTCCGTCCGTCCGTCCATCCGTCGTCAACATTTTATTTGTCCGAGCCATAATTTCTAAACCGCTGAATATTTTTCCACCAAACTTCATAACAATATGTATTATCAATAGACGGTGTGTCATCAATTATTCTGCGGTCTGTAAATCCACAGGGTCAAGGTCACAGGATCAAGAAAATCTTAAGATATTTTTGATATTTTTTTCGGCTAAAGTTTGTAACAATATTAGTATTAGAAAACCTGCCCATGCGATCAGTGGCCCTCAGCGGAGCTCTCTAGGCGTGACAGGCCTCTTGTTTTTTTAATAGTGTCCCGTTCCATGCTTTGAATCCAGTCTTCAACTGGAAATGGTACACAAGGAAAATTCCTATTCTCATATTGAGCGGTTACAATTTGGAGATCCATTATTGGAATTAATATCCCCGCAGGAACTCCGGGAAGTGAAGCAGTGCCTGTTCACTGCCTTAAACAGGCTCTGTTTTACTTGTAAAATAGGACCCTGTCACCAATGCTTGGCAAGTGCAAACCCTTTCTAAAATGGGCAACATGGTTTATTAATGCTCACCCCTGGTGTTGAGTTGATACTCATGTTGTGGTCATGATTAGCCATTGTGCAAAAATATGTGACCTTAAACACCAATAAATTAATAAATAAATAAATAAATTGGAATCAATTGTACACCTGAACGTTGTCGCCTGTTGGTTGGCTCAGAAGCGTATAAGTTCTATCAGTTAACCTTTCCATTTGGATTCAAGTGGACAAGTTTAAGGTTGTACATATTAATATCACCGGTTTTCAACCTATCTACATATTCCGGATACGGCAAGCATTTAGAAGCTTGCGACTTTAATAATTGCCATGAGATAGCCTTAGCTGCTGATGTGGCATTAAGCACCATTAAATTAATAATAATTAATAGCCGGGTGCCTTTTAGGCGAATATATATCTATTATTCGGTACTGCTTTTTCACTGATTCCAGACTGCTTCCCTCTTTGTTTTGAAGATCATTCCTTCAAAAAAAGGTGGGGGGGGGGGGGGGGGGGGGGGGGGAGTGGGTGACTTTCTCTTTACCTCTTCTGTCCTTATAATAAGTGTGTAACTATGAATGAACCTGTTGTAGTCTGTAGATTATTATGATCTTATGTACAGCTTGTTACATTATATACTCGCCCCAAAAAGAAAGTGGTCATTGCAGAAATTGATCAAACTCCAAACAAATAATTTCGTAGGTGTAAAGAGTGTTAACCTGTTCATGAATAAGTTATATTGAACACAAAAACAGCTTTCCCCATTAAAATTGCATTAACGTTAAATGACGTGCCGCACGTTTGTGAAAAGGCATGTTTTGCACGTGGAGAGTCTGAAAATTCATGCAGCAGTGTGAATCCTTGGGTATTTAAACACTAAAGTAAGGCCTTCCTATCGTTCACATTCAAACTTGCGCTGCTGTTAAAACGACTCCACATTAGCAGGCCAAGATTGACAATGAATCAACGTCTCCTTGCCCTGGGTATGATTACAGCTGGCAGAACACACAGAGAGGTTGCCCAGTATTTGAACTGCCACCGTAACACTGTAGACAGGCTAGTCCTTCACAACATGATGACGTTCGAGACCGACCCCGCTCCGGGAGACCCCGAGTTACCACCCCTGCACAAGATCGGTATATCCGTGTCGTCCATCTCCAGAACCGGCAACAAACGGCAACAACAACAGCCAGGAACATCCCTAACCTGAGACAGATACATCCTCAAACAGTAATCAACCGGCTGAGAGAATACGGCTTACGTCCTCAAAGACCTGCAATTCGTCCGATTTTGATGTTACGTCATCGTCGTGCTCGACTACAGTGGTGTAGACAACATCTCAGGCATCCCTTACACTGGTGGTGATGTGTTTTATTCACAGATGAATGTCGTTTCCATTTTTCATCACCAGATGGCCGCCAGAGAGTGTACAGACGTCGAAACGAACGCTACGCAGATCCAATTGTCATGGAGCGAAACCGTTATGTAGGGGGGGGGGGGGGGGGTCTCTCTTGGTGTGGGGTGGCATCACTGCCCGTAACATAACTGAGCTGGTCATTATTGATGGCAATCTCAATGCAGCCAGATATCGTGATGAAGTGCTTACACCTGTTGTTGTCCCATTTCGGCCCTGGCGTCATTCTACAGCAGGACAATGCCCGACCCCACGCAGCTCGTGTTGTTCAACAGTATCTGCAGCAACAACAAGTTGATGTTCTTCCCTGGCCCGCAAATTCGCCCGATATCTCACTCATTGAGCATGTATGGGACAAAATGAAACATCAGCTACGCCAGCTTCCCCATGCACCGCCAACGCTTGTGAACTCCAAAGACAGCTTATCAGAATATGGAACAACATCCCACAACACTTCCATGCTAACTCGTTCGCTTCCATGAGGCGTAGATGCACAGCAGTAGTCGATGCAGACGGAGGTCATACCAGATATTGTGTGTGTGACTTTTGTGTTTGACCCTTAGTGTCTTTGACTCTCCATGGCACCAAGAGTATTCATCGTAGTGTAATGAAATTTCTTGTGTTGATCACAAATTGATTCATCTGTGATTGCATAAAATTTCCATGAATGAAAATGATAGAAATCTTTTTTTAGTGTTATTTTTTAGCATGCACACTTTCTTTTTTGGGAGAGTATATATGGCGTGTATTTGTGGGCATTAGTCTCTCACTCTCGGACATGCTTTTTCTAATTTTAAGTGTCTTATTCCAGACTAGCCTTAAAATTGGGGGCTTGTTACATCCAATTAGCATAATCAATTATGCTAAGTTATAGGGAATTACTTGGATGTTGTTCCTTATTTCAGTGGTATGTCTTCTCTATTGTTGTATAGAGAGACATATAGGTAATTCCTTAAAATTTTAATCCCCTTTTCATCTTGGGAGTTCTAATGCAGGCTAAGGAGCTGTGTCTTATTCTGCTATTTCTTTAAGTCCTAGGCCCTCCGCCTTTTATAATTCCGCTAAGTCTGGGTCATTGGTTTTAGTATAATATGATAAATTTAAAGTAATTTGTATATTTACTTTAAATTTATCATTTTTTGCCAACCACAAAAATAACAAAATTAAATCCCCAGTATTTTTTTTTTGATTTTACAGTATATCATCCCTTGTGTTGAACAAGACACCATCTGCAATAGTTTGGCATTACAGATGGCCCCTTGTACCATTTCAGGGACTAGCTATCACTTCGTTCAAAAGGTGGTTATTAAAATTATAAACAAATAAAAATAATAATGAAAACATGAATTTATATCTGGATTTATATATATTATAACACGGTAGCAAAAGCACAAAAAAACACTAAAACTATGAACCCCAAGCGCATTAGATACGCAGCAGCATCTTGTTATACCCCCGCAAACAAAGTTTGGGAGGTATATAGGAATCACCCTGTCCATCCGTCTGTCTGTCCGTCCGTCTGGCCATCCTTGTAAGCACAACTCCTCCTAAACCGTTTGAAGAATTTTCATGAAACTTTACACAATGGAAGAACTCCATATGCAGATGTGCATGAAGCAATATAATTCTGTTCTGACATTTCCAAGGGGAGATAATCTAACTTATACATTTCAGGCGCGGGGGGTATGACTTTGTGAGCTTGATCACAGTACCTCTAGTGGTTATTGGGGCCCCACTATCTACAGCAGGTGCCTTTTAGTGATCAGCCTGTCCAGCCATTCATCCATCCATGTGTCCATCCGTTCATTTGCCCATTCATCCATCCCATATTTTCTGCACCTTTTTCAGCTATCGATCAAAATATTGAAGGATTTTTTGTATGGAGCTTCCTGGTGTATACTTACCGATCAAGTTTCAATTCCATTCTGCTCAGTTGGTTTATTACAGAGTTATTGCCTTTGAACTTTTTTTCCACAATTAAAACATGTTATCCACTCTTTTTTCAGTTATGGATGGAAATATTTAAAACAAAATTTTGTATGTAGCTGCCCGATGGGTACCTCCACATCAAGTTTTAATTTCATTCTGATTCGTTTATCAGAGTTATTTCACTGGCATCTCAAAACAGGCAGTCTCTCAAGGAAGGTTTTTCTGTACTTTATACTGTTCGAATTGCAAAGCATTTCAGATGCGGAGCCCACAGTGATGGCTCCTATCTAGTTACATTTCTTTCCATCTTCATAACAGAAGTGAGTGGATTTTGTTCTGAGGGTATTTTGTCCACCCATACATTTTCTCTGATGGCACTGTATCCTAAAGTCATTTTGTCATGAGGGAATTTTATCCTAAGGGCATTTTGTCCAAGGGCATTTCATCCAAGGGCATTTTATCCAAAGGGCATCTTGTCCTACAATCTTTTTTGCAAGTATCATTCTTCTATTTAAGTTGTGTAAAGGGTTATCCCTTACTATTTCTGTGCAAGCTTTATCTCATCTATTTTACAGATGTTGATGACACTGATGAAAGTGATTCAGATCGCAAACTAAAACCATCTGCAAGTAGTAAGAATAGAAGAACAAAGATACCTAATTCTCAGGCTTTGATAAGGCAACATCAACAAGATGGAAAAATCAGCAGGTAAGTTTGTACTTTTTAACAACTGTTTCCTTCATCATGCAAAGAAGTAAGGACATAGATGTGAATTTTCTTAGTGTCCTAGAATTTTTTTCTTCAGCTGTATTTTTTCACCATTTATTATGCTGACAATTTAACCAGCTCTGTAATTTTGCACAACCCACCAACCTCACCAATATTGAGACCTAGGCCACAATGCAAGCTGTATGACGATACATACAACAGATACAAATAGAGCTTTGGGGTACTTGCATCATCACTGACAGTATAGAAAAAGAAGTTTTATGATATACCAGTTAGAGCTTAAAACTCATGCAAGAACCAGAATCGATTCTTGCAAATGATTCTTGCAAGGAAAATAATGAGCAGCAACTTAGATTGTCAGAAAATGTTCATTTGATTCTTGTCGTAGATTCTCGAAATGTCCTTACCTTCAAAGGCCTATATCAGACTTTTGCAATCTCAGCGCATGTGTCTTATACATGCCATCATTTGGCGGCCCTGCTGACTATAGACAAATCACCTAGGCAGTGATTTCTAGTCAATCTTGGCTGCCTTGATAGACTGCCAAGACTTGACTAGAAATCACAGCTAAGCAACTGGACATAGGTTGTAGTCTAGTGGGAATTCAGAACAATTGCCCAGGCCTTTAAGGATTAAAGTCCTAGAGACTTTTTATTTGTTGCTTCTAACAAGGTAATAACACATTTACTAAGGAAGCATGGTATCTAGATGAATCTTGGCTGCCTATAAAAGGCAGCCAAGACATCACTGCCAAGGAACTGTAACTTCCATCAGAGAGACCACCAAAAGCTGTATATTGGATCATATTCTAAAACTCACCAAACTTGGAACAAGGCCCTCAAGAGTTAAATTCTAGTAAAAATATAAATATGAGATTTCTTGTTTACTATGGACTATTTACTGATTATACTGACAATGGGTATAACAATACTCTGAAATTCTAAATTATTTAAGAACTGAAAATTGATTTTGGCAGTATGAGTTCACGAGAATCAAAACTGATTCTTGTGAATTGATACAAATTTTAAGGCCTGTCAATACAGTGGTGACCAGCTCAAGTCAAGAGTAAAATAAGGTGTTCATGAAGAGCAGTAAAAAATCCACAGTAATCTGATTCAGGCAACAACTCATTCTGCCACAGAAATGTTACTTATGACCCGAATCCTCACTGGAACATGGTCATTGAGCATGTTCCAATGAGAGGCTGTTATCATTTTTTTTTTAAAAATCAGAAATATAATAAAATTTGTCTTTTATTTATTTATGATGCCCTCCCAAATTGAAAAGTGGAAGGGCTCTCTAGTGGAGACCTCTGCCCACCTGTCTGTCCATCCGACCTTCCATTTGTCCATCTGCACCAACATTTTTCCCTGTATCTCAGCCACTGCTACCCTGATTTGAATGATATTTGGTGCTGTGATAGAGCATCATGGGAGTATGATACCTGTACAACATGATTTTCTTCCACACATTTTTCCAGAGTTATATTCCTTTCTTATCAACCTACCTTACAATTGTTTACTACAGGCTTGCGCTCCAGTGGAAGACCCTACCTCGGAAAATACACTCTCTATTTTGATCTTTCTCAAGTGATTTGGGAAAGAAAAGTGGTGCAAAAGCACCAAGAAAAAACAAGTCAAAACTGGGTCGAGTGCCATCGGCGCACACCCAGTAGGAGACGCTCTTCTCTTAGTACAATTCCACGACTTCCGGAACCAGTGCACAGGCATTCACCAATGAACCATTCTCTTTTCGTCCGCCCATGTGGCAGGACGTCCATTTTGTATTCAGAAATAGTGATACTTCAACTCGTTGATAATGGTTTCCTGTGACAGGAATTATGGATCTTAGGATTGTATAATAACAGGACTGTGTTTTATATATTCTTGTTATTATTTTCAACCACATATTTTTATACTGTACCAATGACCCAGACATAGCTGGTGCTAACTCTTAAAATATAGGGCCAAACACAAATTTTGCCCCCCAATCCCCAAAATTTGCATCTAAAACCAAAGAAAACATGTCCTGAAAGGCCCTCCACACTTCTCCTCTACTGCGCAAGCGCAGTGTCAAGGACGTTCCGAAATTGGCGCCATTAATCATTCTAAGTTTGGCCCTTCATCAGTTAACATCTGACTGATCTTTGTGCTTGTAAATCTCAGTTTAAATGATGCCAGACACATAAATATTAGTGAAATGGTGATTCTAAGGAGGATAGAGAAGGAAGAGAGGAAAAAATGTGTGACAGAATATTATCAGGGCTGTAACTTAAAATTTTTTAATGAAATTATGTTAAGTTACCTATTTTCGAGGCAGCAGCCATTTTGTTGTCATTCTGATTATTTAGTTACACTGTTTTTTAAGTGTTTTCCTCTCTCCCTGTCCTTTAAGTCCCCCCTTGCTATTCTCCCATGCTTTTGGCATAGTTTTTGTAATTATTATTACTAAATTTTCTTGGGAGTTTTAGCTGAATAACAGAATGAATTCTGTTCTTTTCCCCATGTTTACGTCTTCACCTACGGGTGGTTAGGCATTGTGTTCTGCATCTACCATCTGATGTTCTGCAGTTTCTTCCCTGGAAGTCTCTGTTTTGCATCAGATAGTGTATTTTTGGTAACTGATTTCGGGCCTGGGTGCCTGGAGTCTTATTTTAGTGTTTTTACACTCATTGTTTACATTTACAACAGCCCTCTGTGTGAGGGGGGATTTCTGGAAAATAATATCTTGATGTTATTTTAATCATAGCTAGATACATTATTATTGTTTGTAAGTGTTGAATAAATTGTTTAAAATATTTAAAAAATTTTTGTCCACACTTAGGCTTGGGATCCATTGGGGCTCAACGTTACTTTTCAGAAACTTGGGCTGTTCTGAAAAAATATTTTTTCAAAATATTTTGATTTCAGTTATTTTTTCTATATTAATGGATCATATTATTATTATGTATTTTGATTGCCAGGGGTTAGTGCGAGTACCAGGACTTGTTTTCTTTTCACATTGAAAGGATATTGATCAATTGTAATAAGAGGAAGTCTTCCTCTGACTTTATAATCATTCTATATGTGGTCAGTGTACTCGCATTAACTCCTGTTCTGTATCGTATGATTTCGATGACAATATGGGAAGCGTATGTCATGGTATGTTATTGGGGAATTGGACACTCCGGTCCTTTCCCCGCAGGGTCACTCTACTTTATCAATTTCTATTTCAGACGATCAAGATTAGGGTGATGTATCTGTGATGTCTTCCAACAGTGTGCCTCCGTCGTCACAATTAATGAAGGGCTAGCGGAAAAGTGCTCATGTTAATACGCCAATTGCCTAAGAGGACCCTAGTAGGTTCGACGGTCTTTGACGTCCGCTAGCTCGCCCGGTGTAGCGTCCATTCACCGAATGGTTCGGCAGCCGGGTTCGTCCGTTGCGGTCTAGAAGGAATTTTGGGGTGATGCGAGCACTATAAATCAACCTAATGCACACCCAGTGATGGCGGATCGGAGGGAGAACGGAGGAAGCCTTTTAGTCCGGTTCATAGCTCGTTCCGGTCCATCCGGACGGCAAGCGAGAGAGGCCCCTCTCTCGTTCAACAACATCTGGCCCCAGATGTTGTGGTACAAAATGTTTCGCATTCGGAGCATACGTCTGTCGCTCGGGACGCTCCGACATATAGTCAGTCCGGAGTAGACTGTCAATAAGGCTTCCTCATTCTCATAGTTGCGCACACGACCGCTCTTGGCTACGTGACCATGGATATCCAGTCAGCTTCGCCAGTCAGAGATTCATCGGCGACCAGGTCACACCATCCGGTAGCCAGGGACACGAGGCCTGCAGACCCGTACGTTCGCATAGGAAGTGTGCGGGAGTCAACGTACACGGAGCTTCCGGCGGCAATGCATCGTAAGACTGCTACTGCACAGGCCTCGGGAACGGACGTGCTTTCCTAAATAGCACAGTTTATCGCAGCATCCCAGCATCAACTGAATCTGTCGCATATTTTTTATCCGACGATGCTGGGTTGGGACGCTCCGCGGAAGCGGGTACGGACGTCCGAAAATTTCATCCGGTCCGACAGGATACCAAAAGGGATTTGGAGGATTTCGAGCTTTCCCTTTCGGAACAACATATGCTGTTGTGTATGTCATCTGACTTGGTCTTCTACAGCTTCTTTCGTCGGACCAGAATGCTGCGATGCCGGATAAGAAACTGATAGCGTCGGTGGACTTAGAAATTTTTGGTTCGGTTCAGGGACATCGTCCCTCAATTCCGACATAGTCCAATAATGTCACACAAACTTTCGAATTATTGAACGACGCTATATATATTATTATTTTATGCTTGCTATAACCAAGCATTTCTGGTTTCTTGTTCGCAAAGTTACGGAGATGTCTTTCAAAAGTGTGCCTCTGTCGTCATAGTTAATGAAGAGCTAGTGGCAATAAGTGCTCATGGAATATGTCTATCGCCTACGGAGTGACATTCGCTAGCTCACCCGGTATAGCGTACATTCATCGAATGGTTCGGCTGCCATGTTCGTCCGTTGTGGTCTAGGAAGCAGATTTGGGTGATGCGAGCACTTTAATTACTTTAGTACTCACCCAGTGACGGCAGATTGAGGACAGATCGGAGGAAGCCTGTTAGTCTGGTTCCTGGCTTGTCCAGGTCCGTCCAGGCTGTGAGCGAGAGAGGTCCCTCTCTCGTCCAACAACATAGGGGACCGCATGTTGTGGTTCAGATATTTTACATTCGGAGCATATGTCTGTCGGTCGGGACGCTCCGTTATATTGACAGTCCTAGAGACTGTCCTTAATGCTTCCTCATCCTCACAGCAGGGCACACGACCGCACATTGGCTACGTGACCTCGAGTATCCGATCAGTTTCGTCATTCAGTGATACCACGGCGAATAGGTCGCGCCATCCGGTAGCCAAGGGACACGAGGCCTATACACTCCGTTCGCTCGCATATTGGTAGTATGCACGGGGTAATGATCACGGAGCTTCCAGCGGCAATGCATAGTAGGACCGCTTCTCCTCAGGCCTCAGTGACGGACGTGCTATCCGAGTTAGCACAGTTGTTTCGCAGCATCCCAGCAATTGACAGTTTCTTGGTCGAATCAGGAATTATCCGACGGCGCTGGGTCGGTGCGTTCCGCGGTTGCATCAGGTACGGACGACCGAAAGCTTTATAGGGTCCGACAGGATGGCGAAAGGGATTCGAAAGTTTTCGAGTTTTCCCTTTAGTAGTATCGGAAGCTGCCTTTCATATCTTCTGGCATTATCTTCCAGTGATTGTTATTTCGGACTTCATTGCTGCGATCTTGGATAAGAGACTTATAGCGTCATTGGACTCGGATTTTTCGATCGGTTCAGGGACATTGTCCCTGACTTACCGACACAGTCCAATAATGTCATTACAACATGTGTTTTATTTTTTGACGCTATATATGCATACAAGCCTGCTACCAAGCATAATAGTTTAGTTTCTTGTCCGCGTTGCTCATTTCTGCCATTTTATCATTTATACGAATAGTTTATTTTGGCAGAGCAGGGCATACCGAGAGTTTATATGCGTCTAGACGCTGTGGTTAAAGAGAGGAAATATTCTTTTTCGCCGTTTATGTCTTTTCCAACTTCAATGTTGGAAACGACATGATGTATAGTAGACTTAACTTAGACGCTTTATCATACGTAATCCGCCTTACTGAGGCGTTATCATTACGTCTTCAAGAAAAGATTTACGGGATATTATTCTCAATGTAATTTCTTTTGAGGGCAGTAGTTTGTTCACGTATAACTCCGCCCTTCAGTGGCTGATTGGAGTTGGTTAGACGTGACGCAGCCCTAGCTACTTCCACACGCGTGGATAGTAAGGTTAAGAACTCTCTCAGAGTCGCTTCGTTCTCGAAGGAACTTCTCTTCGACGGCAACTTTTCGGCAATCCATGAATTGCTCGATTTACTCGTTCTCTTGTCTACCTAGTGTTACAAGAGATTCAGACTGGGGCAAACATTCGGTGGTTGACTCAGAGAGTGCCACCGCAGTTGCCGGACCCGAGTGTTGCTGTTATGACAGTTGCTAGTCAAACAGATTGGGATATAATACTGATCCCAACGGATTCGAAGTGCCAGGGTCTTTGGGTTCCGCAGTCTCTTAGCAACCAATTTTCTTCCGCGGAATAATGTTTTTTAGGCTTGCTTTATGTCATTGCATGAACATTATTCATAAACGCATGCCCAAATCCTGTCCGTTAATTCGACAGTAGTGGCGTATCTCTGGAACCAGGGAGGCACTCTTTCGTTTCCGTTATTCAATTTAATGGAAAGAATCCGTCTGTTTGTTATAGTACACCAACTTCTGTTTTGGTCCGTCATATTCCGGGTCGTCTGATTGTTTTACCGGACTCCCGTTCACTTAAGGGTCGCTTGTTGCTGTCAGAATGGACTCTCAACAAACAAGTATTCAATCAGATTTGCTATCTATGGGAGCGCCCAATGATGATTTATTTACGACACAGCTTGCTAATCTATTGCAGACGTATGTGTTGGCTTGTCCAGATCTCTGAGCTAATGTTGTTATCGCTCTATTGATCTATAGGACGGAATGATAGGATACGCGTATCCTCCGGCACTGTTGTTTCAGCAGCTATTGCTAAGATAAACAACCACAATACATTTCTGTTGATAGCATCTCTATCTTCACAGAGATCATGGGTAATTTACTCTCTTGTCTACTGTGGGACTTAACGTGAAATCTTCCTCAATGTGAGGATCTTTTTTCACTGGGTAAATCGTGTCATCTTTATCACAACCCGCAAGGTCGCAACCTTCATGTATTCCGTTGTGTGGTCCATATTGCATTGTAAGCATTGTACTTGACGAGCTCTGGACGCGATTTCTTACTATAGGAGATCCTCTTCTTCGCTATTCTATGTGGCTAAAGTGGAGGCTCTTCCGTCGTTGGTGTAGGGATCATTATGTTCATATTGTTGATCCCTCCATACTACTCATCGCAATTTTTTAGTATACTTGTTTCACAAGATCTACTGCAGCCTGTTATTATTAAGGTTATAGGTTTACGTTACCTCATACCTATGCACTCTAGGATAGTTTACAACTGAGTCTTATGTCTCTTTATCTAAGTCAGTTAGTAACTTTTTGATAAATAGACTTAGAATCTTTAGATTAAATTCCTATATGGATTTTAACTTCGGTTCTTATTTAGCTAAGTAATCATTTGAGCCTCTGGAAACAGTAGTTTTCAAATTCTGACCTTTTAGACAGTAATTCTGTTGGTTTCTCTTTTACTGTAGAGTCAGTGAGTTTCATGCACTATCGATGGATGATTTTCATTTTCGTAGTTTCGGAATCACTATTCCGTTACTATTAATTTGGATTTTTGCATAAGAGTTAGGCTCCTAATATCCGGAACCTATTGTTATTAAGGTCCTTCCGTCTTCGTACGGGCATAGGCCTTTACTCTTTCCGGGTAGAGTTTATGTATTTGTAAACAGATATCTGTTTATTACTATGGGCGTAAGCTTCTTCTGTCTTTGATGCCTATTAGAAGGACGTTACGCTCCATTCTATTGTTAATGGATTCTATTAACTATCGGTACTGCTTATGGTATATCATTGACTTAGCAGTTGTGCTTAAGATTTCGGCTCATGAAGTAAGAGTTCTTCTACATCTTGGGCTTACATTAATAGTGTCGCTATTATAGATTTTTGAAGGCTGCTCATTGCGCTCAGCCATCCACATTCATGAATTTTTATCTCAGAAATATCAAGTCCATTTCTGGAGGCCTCTATTGTTAGGTCTATTATCTACTGCTCAGAATGTCATTCACTTAACAGTTGCTACTATAGCTAGGTAGGCTGTCTGTTTCGGCAGTGTCTCCGTTCTGCTGCCCTCTTCGCTCTGGGCTATTTGACCCAGGGCAAGAAAAAGGGGGGGGGGGGAGGGTGTTCCCTTGAGTCACCTGTTTTACTATGAAAACAAGGGGATACCTCCTCCGGAGTTAGTAATTCTGAGCTGTTTTTGGGATGGTTGTTTAGTGAGAAGTTTAGGTTTTTAAAATTCATTCAAGTCTTAGTTTTTAAAGTATAGCTTTTGATTATTGCATATGTCAACGGACATGGTTATGCAATCCTCAGACACTTTTAGGAGTATAAGAGTCTCTATTCTCTAGACTTACTTTATTTATTGGCTTACTTTAAAAATTATTAGTATAAGGATTATATTGGATATTAATAGAGGACATGGATGTATGAAGCTCAATTTTCGAAGGTGTTGTATCTTTCTAATTTATCATAAATAAGAAAGATACATGTAAGGCCTATTACTTCTTTTTCCCTACAGGGGATGACTCTATTTTATATTATTGAGCGTATTCCATTTTGCTCTATGTCCTTGGCCCTCCAGCCTTTTTACTATTCAGCTATGTCTGGGTCATTGGTACAGTATAAAAATGTTAAAAAATTTATAGTAATTTCTATATTTTTTATACTTACCAATGACCCAGACGGGGATGGCCCTCCCAGGAGTTGGGAACTCTTGCCTCCCCGCTGAGTACATTGCGCTTACCAGGCACTGGTTTTTAGAATGATTAATGGCGCCAATTTCGGAACGTCCTTGACACTGCGCATGCGCAGTAGAGGCGAAGTGTGGAGGGCCTTTCAGGACATGTTTTCTTTGGTTTTAGATGCAAATTTTGGGGATTGGGGGGCAAAATTTGTGTTTGGCCTTATATTTTAAGAGTTAGCACCAGCTATGTCTGGGTCATTGGTAAGTATAAAAAATATAGAAATTACTATAAATTTTTTAACTTTCATTGTATTTTATATATTTTCCGTGTCGTGCGCGACTTTTGCGTACCGAGCAGATTCGGACATAAAATGTGTCGGTTGATAAATTTTATTATTATTATTGGAGTTAGGTGTCAATGGGGGACTGTATGGACAGGATTTCTCCTCTCTGTTGAGGGCTGAATTTCTGTTTTTTTTGGGTCCCTGTCAGCCGTCTGGGTTCAGTTGCGTTCCCGGCGGTCCTTTTTCTGCCACCCTTCTCTCGTAGTTTGGGGTCTTCTTCTACTTTCTACATCTGTTGAGTTCACCTTTTTCTTCTACTTCTCTCACCTGTGTTATGTCCAGTACAGTTCCTTTAGGGCATTGCCTTTTGCCCTAGCTTATGGTGCATTCTCGTGGCCGTTTCTCCCGCACCTGTGGGGGGGACAATGCTGTCGTTCGGGGCCTCCTGATAGGACCACATATGGTGAGAGTTATACCGCCTTTGTGGGGGATGTGCAGTTTTTAACTGTGGTGGATACTGCGGGAGCTGTTGAGTTGTCTGGTAAAGAGATGCCTGGTTCTGGGACTATGGTCCCTCTCCAGTCGACGTCTGAGGCTGTGACTAGGGTTGTGACTCTTCCTTTAGAGGCCGAGCTTGGTTGCTCTCTCCCCTTTTCCACCAGTTTCAACAGCTCCCGTCGTATCTGCTACTACTGCTCTTCCGTCATCGGTCACCGTTCCAGCCGGCCTCGGCTTACCCCTGCAGGGGTCTGCAGTGATGTCTAGTACCTCAACCTTTCCTGACTTCAACTCGCCGAAGTTGGAAGTGGCTGCCGACCGACCCCTCTGCTGTGGCCTCTCCACCGTTGAGCACAGCAGTTTTATCCCTACAGGGTCTGCAGAGATGTCTGGTAGTGTAGACGTGGAGTATCAACCTCAGCCTTCCCTGACTTCAACTCGGCGAAGTCGGAAGGGGCTGCCGACTGAACCCTCTGCTGTGGCCTCACAACCGTTGAGCACAGCAGTTTTATCCCTGCAGGGGTCTGCAGAGATATCTGATAGTATGGACGTGGGATATCGGCCTAGGCCTTCCCTGACTTCAATTCGGCGAAGTCAGAAGTGGCTGCAGGCCAAACCCTTTACTGTGGTCTCTCCGCCGTCGAGCACTGCAGTTTTTTATTGGATTTGGATGTTCATGGTGGGGCCACTATGAACTCCGTGGCATTTCCGTCCACGCACTCTGGTCACATGGTCAGTTTTGCAGGACCAATGCCTTTTGTGCAGCCTGGACCTTCTGTCCCACAGAGGTCCGCGGCGACTCTCCTGAGTTTCCACTCTGTAGATCCTCGGGGTATGTCATACCCCTATACACATCTGCCTTCAGATGTTTTGGCTGCTGCCCGTCGCCCCACTTCAGGTGTATTTGAAGATCGTGACCCTTCGCTGGTTAAAAGGGTCAGGAGTGAAGCCACTTTGTTGGTTCGTTCCCACGTCGAACCGGCCAACATGGGCAGTGAGCTTAGGGAGGCCCTCTCCTTGCTCACTCAGGTTCTGTCCAAGAGCCTTCCTGTTGCTTCCAGCGAGTCTATGAGTGGTTTCCAGTCCCCTATGGCGCCATCTCCCGGGATGGAAACAGGCCGCTTTCTGATCCCCCGGTGTGCCTACACCATGGGAGGCGTCGGCTGATTTGCCCATGATGGAGGTATGTGTCTTCCAACTCAGGGGATAAGTCCGACATACCTGACATCGAGAGCCAACAGTCTTCTGACTTGGGGGCAGCTCTTGACTTTCTGTTTGGGTTCCTTCCAGATCTCAAACCGTCCAACCAGCCGACAGTGTCAGCCCGGCCGCGAACATCGGTCGCGTGCCTATAGCATGAGGAGCATCCTGCTTCTGGGCACCTTCGACCATGCCAGTCGGTACAGCTGGTTGAAGCATTTACAGCTTTGGACTCTAAACTGAGTTCCACGGCTATGAAGACGTCGTTCTTCACCAGGGTTGACACTTTTTTGCCTCCGGCGCGTTATCGTTCCTACGATTCTGCCAATCCGTCAGTCTGCATACATTCACGGTCTTGGATCAGGACTCCAACTCCCTTGGGCTTTCCAAGCCCTAATTGGCCGTTATTTCTATGGTAACTCTGGAGTCCGTGTTGGGATTATCGAGAGAGATGCTGGGCATGCTTTCTCTCTCAAATCACGTCGTCTCTGCTTTAGCTGCTCCCAGATAAGTTTGATGACATACAGGCTCCTTTGCATGTGCTGTCCAAGGTGCTCATGCATCTTACTCAGACGCATGCCTGTAACATGGCTAACTTGGAAGTAGTTTGCAGGGACGCCATGCTGGACACAAGCCGTTCCCTTCCTGAGTGGCAGCGCGCTGCTCTTCGATCTGCTTCTTTGGCAGGTCCGCAACTATTCCATGCTTCCATAGCGACGGTCCGGTTGACGTCCTACGTCGTTCCATTGATCAGCTGCTGCTGCGCCAGCTTGATCAGCCTTCTGTTGGAGGCAGGGGCCGTCCAAAGCCTAACAAGCACCCTTCTGCTTCCTCTGCAAAGCCAAGGGCTGATCTTCCTGCTGCCGCTTATACTTACTCATGGGGTAAGGGTAGGCGTCAGCGTCATCCCAGGTTGAGGCATCCAACTCTGTCGAGAGTGCCTCTTCCAACACAAGTTCCTTTCCACGTTACACGTTGGGAACTTTTGATCATGGAGATAGGCAATCTCCTATCAAAGGGGGCGATCGAGGTCAAGAACATTCAGTGGGATTTTATTCCTGCCTGTTCTTGGTGCCGAAGAAGGATGGCCGACTCCAACCGGTTATCGCTCTGAGTATCCTGAACCAGTCTATCATTGCTCCTAAGTTCAGCATGGAGACTTTCAGGTCGGTTTGCCGCTCCATTCACCAGGGTGTTTTTGCTTCCAGCATCGTCCTGCGAGACGCTTACTTTCATGTTCTGATTCATCGGACATCGCGAAAGTATCTCAGGTTCACTTTTCTGGGGCGAGTTTACCAATTCAGGGCCATGCCTTTCGGCCTCAACCTGGCTCCTTGGGCCTTCACCCGACTGATGTCACATGTGTTAGCCTTACACCGCACACAGTCCAGGGTGACTACTTCGGCATATCCATACGATATCCTCCCAAGGCATTTCAATGCTGCCATTCTGGAGTCAGATGTCGACACACTGTTAAGCCTGCTCACATTGCTAGGGTCATCATCTAGGGATGTACTTCCGTATTCAGCTGAATACGGTGGTGGTTCCCCGGGCAAGGGCTGTGATTCTCTCAGCTTTTGCCCTGACTGACCAGCCCACATCTGTGATAGCAGCTTGGAGACTTCTCCGGCTGCTTGGTCTCTGCAGTTCGGTGACGGATCTCATTCCTCTAGGTCGGCTGCATGTCAGACCTCTCCAACACTTTCTGCTCAGTCGTTGGAGGCTGAATGTTGATCCTCTGGATCTGGTGCTTCAGTTACTGGAGTCTCTTCATCATCACCTTCTCCCCTGGACGGATGTTCAGTGGATTATGCAGGGAGTTCCGTTGGACTTACCCACGTCTGATCGTGTTCTGACAGCAGTTGCCAGTGATCTCGGATGGTGTGAGACTTTGGATCCTCTAGGTCTTTCCCTTCATGGGACCAGGATCAAGCAGCTCTTCACATCAACCAGAAGGAGCTTCTTGCTCTTCTTCTGAGTTTCAGGCAGTGGATCCCCCACCTTTCGAATTGCCCGGTCCTTCTGTTGTCCGACAATTCGACAGTAGTTGCTTACATACATTCAGAACCAGGGTGGCACGCCCTCTGTTCCCATGTACGAATTGGCTCAGGATCTTCTACTGCACGCTCAGGATGTCAATGCTGGAGTGGTGGTTCATCACATTCCCGGTTATCTGAACGTCCTACCCGACTCCAGGGCAGGGTCAGTTCCACCGATGGATGCTCCACAGGATAGTGTTCCAGTCACTTTGCGATCTCTGGGGTCGTCCCCACATCGATCTCTTTGCGACTTGTTGGAACCATCAGGTGGACACTTTCGTGTCCCCGTGTCGAGGTTCTCTGGCTTTCACCGTGGATGCTCTGTCACTCGATTGGAACGGTCTTGTCGGCTACTCCTTCCCGCCGGTTCCGATTCTGCCTCAGGTTCTAACCAAGATAAGAACCTGCAGTTGTCGAATCATTTATCATGATCGCTACCCTGTCCCTGTGTGTGGATCAATCTGCTCCGCTCTCTGTTGGCGGCGGCTCCGGCACGACTCCCTCTACATCACAACCTTGTTTGCCAAGGTCACACGAGGAGGTTTCACTTCGATCCGACTTCATTTTGCCTTCACACATATTTTTTGTCAGGTCCTGTCTCCTCCGTAGTGGTTTTTTCGAGACGAGCACAGTGGAGTGCATTTCTTCTTCAAGTAGGCACTCAGCTGGTTTAGCCTATACGGCTAAGTGGGAGGTCTTCTGTCGATGGTGTGCCGATCACTCTGTTGATTATGCCAGTCCTTCGATTTCACAGATTGTGGAGTTTTCTAGAAAAAATCTGTTTGATTTTTGAGGTCTCCAGCCTGTTACCATTAAAGGGTACAGGTCCATGCTTTCGGATACCTTTTCATATGTGGGACGCGTCGTATCGGCACTAATCCTTACCTCTCAAAGTTCTGCACTTTTCCTTGAAAAGTCCTAGGACTTTGCAGCTTATCCCAAGATGGAATCTTTCTTGGGTGTTGCTTTGCTTAGGAGGGGGGGGGGGGGGGGCTTCAAACCTTTATCCCAGGTGGATATGTGTTTTCTCACATACAAGACGGCTTTTCTGATGGCTTTTGCTTCAGCCTGATGGGTTAGTGAGCTTCACGCCCTCTTGGTTGACCCGGTCTTTTTCAGGAGCTCTCCCAACAGTGTTACATTACCACTGATTGCTCCTTTCTGGCCAAGAATCTAATACTGTTGAGAGTAACCGCCCTTTGCTCTGTCCGGTTCGTGCAATTCTCATTTATCTCAGTCGGACGCAGTTCATTAGGAAGGGTAGGAAACGATTTTTTCTGTCTCTCATTCCTGGTCGACAGAAGATCTCTCCTCAGTTCATTTCTTGATGGATTTGTCTTGCTATTCATGTGGCTTATGCTCGTCTGGCGACTGGCGATTGTATTACCAATCGTATTTTTGCCCACGAGGTGCGTGCATTGTCTACCTCTTGAGCTTATACTAACTCTGTCATGTTGTCGGATGTTATGCTGGCAGCCTACTGGAGAAATGCTACTTTCTTCACCTATCTGCATCGGTTGCAGGAGCAGGCAGATGACCTTTGTACTATGGGCCCTCTTTCTTCTGCTCAGGCGATTGTGTACCCTAGCCATTCGGCTTCTTATAAGGTCAGTTCCAGCTCTGTGCTGTTACTGCACTTTCAGTCTGTG
Organism: Pictodentalium vernedei; assembly: GCA_031216915.1. Classification (NCBI taxonomy): domain Eukaryota; kingdom Metazoa; phylum Mollusca; class Scaphopoda; order Dentaliida; family Dentaliidae; genus Pictodentalium; species Pictodentalium vernedei. The sequence continues at coordinate 215,077,552 of CM062295.1, read as the reverse complement.
CGTCGCACAGAACCATATGCCTCATCTCTCATTGTCTTTTACTAATGTTTGTGATGCTATGGTTTGATAGGCCTTGGGACCTCTTCCTCTGTCTATGGTTCCAGTGCAGTTGGGTTATGTGGGGGTTGGTTATGTGATTCCCTCCATCCTATTGTCCATTCAGCCTGTAGTAAACAATTGTAAGGTAGGTTGATAAGAAATTAAAATTTTATTTTTTTTTATTATACCTACCGCAATTGTTTACATGGAGGCCCTCCCGTCTTCTTATTCGGCTAAGAATCCTTCCTCCCCACTGATCACATAACTCCTATGTTGGCGGACTCAAAAGAATGATTCATTGGTGACTGCCTGCGCACTGGTTCCGGAAGTTGTGGAATTGTACTAAGAGAAGAGCGTCCCCTACTGGGTGTGCGCCAATGGCGCTCGACCCAGTTTTGGCTTATTTTTTCTTGGTGCTTTTGCACCACTTTTCTTTCCCAAATCACTTGGGAAAGATCAAAATAGAGAGTATATTTTCCGAGTTAGGGTCTTCCACTGTAGTGTATGCCTGTAGTAAACAATTGCGGTAGGTATAATAAGAAAGGAAATTTACTATAAAATTTTAATTTTTCACTCTTTCAACTTAGAAATTTTTTGGCAGGTCGGGGGCATTGGCACAGACTTTGTGTTGTCTCCTTTATTTATTTATTTATTTATTTATTTATTTATTTATTTATTTTCTGGCCGATTGTGAGCATTAGGTTAGATAAAGGGTTAGTGAAAAGTGTTTACCGAATTGAAATTGAATACCATGGGGTACCTTTGATCAGTCAATATTTTCAATAGTCAAAAGGCTGCCAATTGAATATAATGATTGGTCTGTTTGTTTCACCATTTCCAGGAAAGCTTTATGCCTACTGCCATTCGATGAAATTTATCACACAAAGTTGGAATTGGATGATGTTGTTAGGTTGTATAGATTATTCAATATGTTCAACTTTCTGCCATAAGTTAAAAGTAATGGTGGATCTATGCCTACCATAATTTCCTTTATGCCAGCTACTATTCATCTCAAAGCCTCAGAATACATTTAATATGGAAGAGCAAGAAAAATTTGAAATACCAAAATAATTTTTAAAAATATTTGAGTACTTATGTCTCCGTGTGGGAACCCTGAGAAGTGAAGCAGCACATGTTTACTGTGGTAAACAAACTCTATTTTACTGGAAAATAGCACCTGGTAACCAATGCGTTGGGTGGATGTCCTCTAAAATAGGCAACATGGATATAAACAATTGGCTGGACTGGACTTCATATCCATGTTGCGGCCACAATTAGCTGTTATGCAGAAATATGTGACCTTAAACTCCAATAAATAAATATGAGGGCTTATGTCACCCTTTATCATTTTTTTAACTGGTTGAGTGCTAAAAGTCTCTATCACTATCATGGCTCTACTGAAAAGTTGCAGAGGCCACTTTAGTGGCTTTACACTGGATGCAATAGCTTATTGTTTGTTCATCAGCAGAAGAAAAATTTCTTACATGAATTTTTTCAGTTAATATTTATTGGAGAGTGCCTACTCTCCAACAAATTATAACAGAACAATTATTTGAAGAAAATCTTGCTAAATTAAGGCTGATCTTACTGGTAGCTTGGTATCTTTGAAAGAAATACCTATATTTCAAATTGCATTTGAAAAATAATTTAGCATTTAACCAGTTAAGGGCTTTTGTCAATAATGCTTTTGCCTTGAGGACTTTTCCCCTAAAGGCTTCTGTCTCAGGTTTTTAGCTCACCTAAGGGAGCTTAACTTTTCACTTGCCATCTGTCTCCATCATCGTCATCCTTCGTGAACTTTACATTTTCGACTTCTTCTCACAAACTACTGGACCAAATTGAACCATGCGCCTTATCATAGGTCAATTCAAGTATGTTCAAATAAACTTGCTGCGCCTATAGGGGGCACCACAAGAGGCATAACTCTGACAGCACCCATAAATTTTTTTAAAAAATCAAAAAAATCTTCTTCTCCAGAACCATCAATTAGAATCGTTTGCTATTTGGTATATAACATCTCTAGGGAGGTCAGATTCAAGTTTGTTCAAATCGAGTCCCTGAGTTAATAATTGGGCTCCCTTGGGGATCCCGAATTTTAACATAGTGAAATATGAGGAAATTTCTTTAAAAATCTTCTTCAGATCCACCAGTCAGAATGCTTTCATATTTGGAAAACATCTCTAGGTGGGTCAGATTCAAGGTTGTTCAAATCGGGTCCCTCAGTTAGTATTTGGGCTCTCGATTGGAGACCAAAGTTTAACTTGGTGCAATTTAAGGAAATTTCTTTAAAAATCTTCTTCTTCAGATCCACCAGTCAGAATCCTTTCATGTATGGTGAACAACATCTATAGGGGGGTCAGATTCAAATTTGTTCAAATCAAGTCCCTGGGTTTATATTTGGGCTCCCTATTGGAGCCTGAATTTTAACTTAGTATAATATGAGGGAATTTCTTTAAAAATCTTCTTCAGATTCACCAGTCAGAATGCTTTCATATTTGGTATACAACATCTCTAGGAGGGTCAGATTCAAGTTTGTTCAAACCTACTCCCTGGGTTGATATTTGGGATCCCTATTTGAGCCCAAAATTTAACTTAGTGCAATTTGAGGACATTTTCTTAAAAACCTTCTTCAGATCCACCAGTCAGAATGCTTTCATATTTGGTATAAAACATTGCAAGGGGAAACAAATTCAAGTTTGTTCAATTTGAGTCCCTGGCTTAATATTTGGGCTCTCTATGGGCAGGGGTGGGGGTGGCAGGGGGGAACATGTTAGGTTCAGGTTTGTTCAAATCCATTCCTTAGTGTTTTTTCATAAAATTTGCCTTGCATGACTTCATTCCTTTGTAGTGTTGATGAATCATATCTAACTGAATGTGACCCCAAATACTTCTTTGAACCACTTTGTCAGGTGAGCGATTAAGGCCCCTTGGAGCCTCTTGGTTTTTTTTTGCCCTACAAACAGCAATTCATTGCACATCTGAAGAGTATGAAGCTCTTATTAGAGTGTCAGTATGTTAACCTTTCCCTAACACAATGAACTATACTGGTAAAATGGGACCTGGTAACAATACCTGATCGTAGAAGATCTTTGAAGTGAGAAGTAGCATATGTATAAATGATTGGCTAAACTTGATAACGTAATTGTTCTGCAGTCATGATATAGCCCATGCTGCTGAAAGTTAACTTGAATGCCAATTAAAAAATAACATAATAGTCATATCTGGCCATCGCTCCTCACAAAAATTGACACTAAATTTGTTCAGTGATAGAGCATAAACTAATTTTGAAGCAAATAAAGTTTATAATTGTTCAAGAAGAAAATTTGTAAGCATCACCTTGTAGTCATGTTAGGTAAAGGGCTAACTGGTTGAGATCTGGGTTATTTTTGGTAGAGTTCGTCAATTATTGTTTCCTATAGTTTATTGAAGAATGTCCAATGGCAATACAGTGGAGCCCACTTAATTGTATATCTTTTAATTGAATGCTGGTAATTCTGTTTAATGTTTTTTTTACTTATAAACACCAAACCATGTATCATACCTTTAGTACAAATTTGGCCTCTTAATTGCATGTAGGTTATAGATAAACAATTCTTAATTGAATAAAAAAACTTGTAAACTGTCTAAGAATTGCTCCAACATCCACTGAATTTCCCTCATTTAACCCTTAAGGCCAGGACAGTTGACCCGAACTCACACATCCAGTGGCTTAACTGTGATTTCTAGTCAAGTCTTGGCTGCATGTTAACTGGATTAGTGCAAGAAGCCACTATCAGGACTCTGCTGAAAAGTGCTAAAAGCCACTATAGTGACTTTACAATGTTTGCACTAATTTGTTGTTGTCTCAGCGCAGTAAAAGAAAACTATTAATATAAAATTGTTTTGTTACAATTTATTTGAGAGTACAACTGGCACTCTCCAATAAATTGCAACAAAACAATTATTTAGGAGCAATATTTTACAAAACTAAGGCTCCTTTTGCTGTAGTGTAATCTCTTTGAAAAAAATACTTGCTTGACAAATGACCATTGAAAAGTAATTTAGCACTCCACCAGTTAAGGCAGCCAAGACTTGACTAGAAACCACTGCCTAATATTTTTGTTTATTGACAGCAGGACCTACTCATGATGGCAAGTTAGGGGCACCTGTTCTGAAGTCATAAAAGTTGGAAATAGACCTTTAAGAGTTAAAGACATTTTTGGTTTTAGGACATCAATATATGCATTTAAGGCCACACAAAGTAGATCTTCTGTTTCTCAGGCCATTATTTGTGAAATTGCATGTGGGCGAGTGGTTTTTTATTTTATTTTTTATTTCAGTAATTTCTTCTTTGCCATCGAAAGTTCATGTTCTTGGTTCAAGTTTTAGGCCTCATAATCTACAGAATAGCATGGGTGGTGGTGTATTTCATCCCTTGAGTGCAAGAAGGCTTTGCAATGCTAAAGCATTGCAAAGCCTTCCTGCCTCAAGGGACAAATTCATCAATTTTTTTAACTTGGGCAAAATATCGGACATAAACCATTTAATTTTTATTTTTTTAAATTTAAATTGGTTATAAAAAAAGAGCATGCGGCAGCCAAAAGGACCATGCGAGAGGGCCTGAAAAACAGATTTTTTATTTTTTTAGGCCTAATCTGTTATATCGTTATTAAAAGATCTCAGTGAGCTCTGTGAAACAAGATATAATCGATTAAATTCTCAGTTTATAAGGAGAATACAGGAAAATTACCCAATTTCTGTTAATTGTATTCCTGTTAATTGACTATATAAAAAAGCTATAATAGAATAAATTCTCAGTTTATAAGGAGAACACCAGAGAAAACAGGAAAATTACCCAGTTTCAGTTAATTGTATTCCTGTTAAATGAATATTTTTCTCCAGTAAAGTGGCTATTCAATTAACATGATTTCTCTGTATTAACTAAGGATCTCCCCATGGGAATCCTGGGATGTGGAACAGTGCTTGTTTACTGTGGTAACCAAGTTCTCCTTTACTGGTAAAATAAGGCATGGAACCATCGCCTGGCTTGGAAGTCATCGAAAGTGGCAGCATAAGTGTCAATGATTGGCGAAACCTGACTTCATAACCTATGTTGTGGTTATCATGTAGCCAAAAATGCTGAAAATGACCTTAAACACCAATAAACAAATAAAATATCTTTTGCTTCTTGCTGGAATGTGCTCCTTGCCAGCAAGTGATGACAGTGAAATACATTCTTTTGCACTGTACAGATTTAATCTCGGCACACGACAGTACTTTACTGCTGTGTTTCTATATTACAACACAAACTCCATAAAATCCTGTCATTTCTGAAAGAAATCAACCTTTTTAATAAATTTTAAATTGTTTTTATTCTTGCAAACTCTCTTATCTATTCAACAGGTTGATTTACACAGTTTTCTTTAAACAACTCGTCTCATTTTCTCATTGCTTTCACTACATATTTTTATTCCTCATATTCTATCCAGATTTCATTAGCTCAACTTGACAATATCAAGTATAAGCTATTGGGATGGGTTGTGATCCATACGTCCGTCCATACATACATCCATAAGTACATCCCTCTGTCCATCCACAACTCCTTTAGCACACCCTACAGGCCATATCTCTCACCCGATCAGTTTCAAATTTCATATGTGGCTTTTGGGTAATGTCTAGATGGAGACTATCAAATATTTCTAAATTTTGTTGAAAAACATTGCCCCCAGTGGCCATCTTGTAAATTGTCAACAGTTCCTTTCGTACACACCCTATGGGGTGCATCTCTCACTCATTATTTTTCAACTCTAATATATGTGGCTTTAGGGTGATGTCGAAATGGGAGCAAGCATGTTTTTTTTTTAACTTCATTAATCTCAGATTTTGCAATTAAATTGTCTGCAATTCCTGTAGTAAGTTTGTTCAAGGGAGGTTTATAAGTCAATATTTGGTTTCTCTGTGGGAGCATGTCCACCCCAATTGTGTATTTCAAGAACTGATGGGCTGATTTGAACCAAATTTGGCATGTAGCATAATTAAGCTGAAAATAGAAAAAATTCAAACACTTATATTTCAAAAACTACACGGACCAGAATATTGTTTTTGGCTCACCTGACTAAAAGTCAGAGGGAGCTTAAGTGATCACTTTCTGTCCATTGTCCATCCAGCGTGAACTTTCCATTATCAACTTCTCCACATAAACCACTGGGCCGAATTGAACCAAATTTTGTATGCATGTTCCTTATCATACGTCAATTCAAGTTTGTTCAAATGAAATTGTCATGCACCATAGGGAGGGGGTGTGTGAAAATGCTCCAAAATTTTAAAAAAGCTTCTACTCATGAACCAGTGGGTACAATGACTTGATATTTGGTATGGAGCTTCCTTTTGAGGCGTAGAATCAAATTTGTTCAAACGAAGTTCGTGGACCAATATTTGCCTTTGCAATGGGAGGGGCAAGATTTTTGGCCCCTCCTGAAGTTTCTGTTTTCTGAACTGATGGTCCGATTTGAACCAAATTTGGTATATGGTATTATTGAGTCATAAGTACTTGATTCATACAAAAAATATTTCACATGTCCACGTGGGAATCCAAGGAACTAAAAATAGAAATATTTTCAAACGCCGATATTTCCCAAACCACAAGGACAGAGAACTGTTATTTGGTATGAAGCATCTTCAGGACCAGTAGAATGGAATGGTAAAAAGAATGTCATTGGTTATGTCAGGGTGTTCTGTAGGGTGGCATCGAAAGAATGCTGAGCCAGCATATTTGCAAAAATTTAAAAAAAATTATTCTCAAGAACCACATATTAGAATATTTTGATATTTGGTATACGGCATCATGGGGTGGGAAGGGGGGTGGGGGTTGTCAGATACTACAAGTGTGTTCAAATTTGGGCTCACTACAGGAGCCCAAATCTAAACTTAGAGCATAATGGGTGGGGGGGGGGGGGGGGGGTGTAAGTGTCATATATTAGTGTGTTCAAATTAAGCCCCTTGGTTATATTTGGGCTCAATACAGGAGCCCGAATCTAAACTTAGGGCAATATGGGAGCTAAGCTTTAAAAATCTTCTTCCTCAGAACCTCTAGTCAGAATCTGTTACTCTTTGATAGACATCATTGTTCAGGGTATTTTTTGTATTTTATGTGCTCATCCAATATTCCAATTCAAAAATGGTAAAACTGCAGATAAACAGTATAACAATGCACCAAGTTACTTGGTCATAAGAAATGATAAATTTAACCACCATTTTACAAGTGTTTTCAAAGCAGTTGACAAAACTCCGCTAGTGTTTTCTGTGATGTCGGTGCCTATAAATTAGCTCCCTTGATGTGCATCAGTCATTCTTCATAATCATCTTCCACGATGTTTTTCATTCGGGTGGATTGATTTGAAAATTGCAAAGTGGATATTGAATCATGAACTGCAAGAACGTGTTTCAATCACTGATGTATTTATTTTTCATTGCCAACCCATGGGACCAGGGTACACTAGCTTTTCAAGTATTTGGTAAGGTTAGTTGTTGCGATCATCAGATGACTACTTACCTATTTTCGTTGTAATTACCAGTGTCTGTGACTGAAATCGTCTTTATTCGAAAACAAAACTGAAACGTACATGGGGAAGGGTGTGCTAGACTTATAGGGGCCACTTCGTAACTCACATTTGTAAAGTTAGGGATGGGGTTATGCTAAAGTATGAGCTCGAATACGAGTAACCAGGATATGCAGTATGTGACAGAAATTGGGAAATTTGGAGTTGAAGCTTAAATTGCTAATCATTTTTCCAGGACAGCGATAAAAACTGCTGATCAAATTTTATAAAACAAAAAATACCCTGTTGTTACGAGGGTCAGATTTTTTTCAAATCAAGTCCCTCAATTAATACTTGGACTTCCAATGGGGGCTAAAATTTTAACTGAGTGCAATAATATTCTTCTTCAGATCCATCAGTCAGAATCCTTTCATATTTGATATCTGACATCTCTAGATATTGTCAGATTCAAGTTTTTTCAAAGTGAGTCCCTGGCTTAATATTTGGGCTCTCTTTGGGAGCCAAAAGTTCAACTTACTGCATTATTTAGGAATATTCTTGAAATCTATTTGGTATGTAACATCTCTGAGGGAGTGAGGGTGTGATTCAGGTTTGTTCAAATTGGGTCCCTGAGTTAATATTTGGGCTTTATATTGGCACCCGAAGTTTAACTTAGTGCAGTATGATGAAATTTCTTTAAAAATCTTCTTCAGATCCACCAGTCAGAATCCTTTCATATCTGGTATACAACATCTCTTTAAGAGGGTGGGGGATGGGGGGGAGGGGGCAGATTAAAGTTTATTCAGCTTGAATCCCTGGGTTAATATTTGGGCTCCCTATGTCCCGAATTTTAACTTTCGGGCAGTATGAAGGTATTCCTTTAAAAGTCTTCTTCAGATCCACCAGTGAGAATCCTTTCATATTTTGTATACAACATCTCTATGTGCATCAGATTCAAGTGAAATTTATCACACAAAGTTGGAATTGGATGATGTTGTTAGGTTGTATAGATTATTCAATATGTTCAACTTTTTGCCATAAGTTAAAAGTAATGGTGGATCTATGCCTACCATAATTTCTTTTATGCCAGCTACTATTCATCTCAAAGCCTCAGAATACATTTAATATGGAAGAGCAAGAAAAATTTGAAATACCAAAATAATTTTTAAAAATATTTGAGTACTTATGTCTCCGTGTGGGAACCCTGAGAAGTGAAGCAGCACATGTTTACTGTGGTAAACAAACTCTATTTTACTGGAAAATAGCACCTGGTAACCAATGCGTTGGGTGGATGTCCTCTAAAATAGGCAACATGGATATAAACAATTGGCTGGACTGGACTTCATATCCATGTTGCGGCCACAATTAGCTGTTATGCAGAAATATGTGACCTTAAACTCCAATAAATAAATATGAGGGCTTATGTCACCCTTTATCATTTTTTTAACTGGTTGAGTGCTAAAAGTCTCTATCACTATCATGGCTCTACTGAAAAGTTGCAGAGGCCACTTTAGTGGCTTTACACTGGATGCAATAGCTTATTGTTTGTTCATCAGCAGAAGAAAAATTTCTTACATGAATTTTTTCAGTTAATATTTATTGGAGAGTGCCTACTCTCCAACAAATTATAACAGAACAATTATTTGAAGAAAATCTTGCTAAATTAAGGCTGATCTTACTGGTAGCTTGGTATCTTTGAAAGAAATACCCATATTTCAAATTGCATTTGAAAAATAATTTAGCATTTAACCAGTTAAGGGCTTTTGTCAATAATGCTTTTGCCTTGAGGACTTTTCCCCTAAAGGCTTCTGTCTCAGGTTTTTAGCTCACCTAAGGGAGCTTAACTTTTCACTTGCCATCTGTCTCCGTCATCGTCATCCTTCGTGAACTTTACATTTTCGACTTCTTCTCACAAACTACTGGACCAAATTGAACCATGCTCCTTATCATAGGTCAATTCAAGTATGTTCAAATAAACTTGCTGCGCCTATAGGGGGCACCACAAGAGGCATAACTCTGACAGCACCCATAAATTTTTTTAAAAAATCAAAAAAATCTTCTTCTCTAGAACCATCAATTAGAATCGTTTGCTATTTGGTATATAACATCTCTAGGGAGGTCAGATTCTTTTCACTTGCCATCTGTCTCCGTCATCGTCATCCTTCGTGAACTTTACATTTTCGACTTCTTCTCACAAACTACTGGACCAAATTGAACCATGCTCCTTATCATAGGTCAATTCAAGTATGTTCAAATAAACTTGCTGCGCCTATAGGGGGCACCACAAGAGGCATAACTCTGACAGCACCCATAAATTTTTTTAAAAAATCAAAAAAATCTTCTTCTCTAGAACCATCAATTAGAATCGTTTGCTATTTGGTATATAACATCTCTAGGGAGGTCAGATTCAAGTTTGTTCAAATCGAGTCCCTGAGTTAATAATTGGGCTCCCTTGGGGATCCCGAATTTTAACATAGTGAAATATGAGGAAATTTCTTTAAAAATCTTCTTCAGATCCACCAGTCAGAATGCTTTCATATTTGGAAAACATCTCTAGGTGGGTCAGATTCAAGGTTGTTCAAATCAGGTCCCTGGGTTAATATTTGGGCTCTCTATTGGATCCCAGAGTTTAACTTAGCATAGTATGAGGAAATGTTTTTTTAGAATCTTCTTCAGATCCACCAGTCAGTATCCTTAAATATTTATTTTGTGACATCTCTAGTGGTGTCAGATTCATGTTTGTTCAAATTGAGTTCTTTGGTTAATATTTGGTCTCTCTGTGGGAGCCAAAGATTAACTTTTTGCATTATGAGGAATATTCTTTAAAATCTTCTTCATCAGATCCACGAGTGAAAACATTTTGATATTTGGTATCCAGCATCTTGGGGGAGGGTGTGGGGAACCCAAAGTTTAACTTGGTGCAATATGAGGAAATTTCTTTAAAAATCTTTTTCATCAGTTTAAGTTCAAGTTTGTCCAAACCCATTCCTTACTGTTTTTCCATAAAATTTGCCATTCCAACTTCAGTGACGTAACAATCCTTGGAAGTTTGGCAGTGTTTGTCTATAGCTGATAGAATTGGAAGCAGTCAGAAATAATCATCTGACATGAACACCGGCATTATGAATAATTTCATGAGTTCATTCCCCTGTAGTGTCAATGAACCATGACTAACTGAATGTGACCCAAAATGCTTCTTTGAACTGCTTTGTCTAGTGAGCGATTAAGGCCTCTTGGGCTTCTTGTTTGGTATGCTGCTTTCTTAGGACCAGTGGAATCAGATGGACCAAAAAAAAATTGCTATCGGTCTTGTCATGGGGTGTCGTATGGAGATGCCCATTTTAACACTGTTTACAATCGGAAAATGCGAGTCCTCATCTTTCTTGTACTCCATCAACTAATTTTAAACTTGCTTGTCTTCTTTAAAACTACTGGGCCAAATTCATACATATATGGCAAAAGCCATCTTTTGAGTATACCCGTTCTACTTTGTTCGTGCTGTGGTTAATGCCCAAAAAGCCTAAAAATTTTTGAAAATCTTCCTCTCATGAAACACCACAGAGAATGCTTTAATATTCGGTCGGCCTTTGTTCAAGGCAAGTTGGTAGGTCAATATGAGGGCTCTCTGTGGGAGCATGCCCATTTTGGGCTCCGCCCCAAATTTGTATTACAAGAACTGATAGGCTGATTTGAATCAAATTTGGCATGTAGTATAATTGGGTCATAAGTACTTGATTGATGTCTGAAAAAAGTTTTTCACAGCCCTGTGGGAACCCGAGGAACTAAAAATATAAAAAAACTGCATGGACCAGACTATTGTTTTTTTGTATGCAGCTTCCTCAGGACAAATGGAATCAGATGGATCAAAAAAATTGCTATTGGTTTTGTCATTAAGAGCCGTATGGAAATGCCCATTTTAACACTGTTGGTAATGGGAAAATGCCAAATTATCTTTCTTGTGCTCCATGAATTAAGTATTCTTCTTCAAAACCTTTGGGCCAAATGTAAACCAATTTGGTACAAAGCATCTTGGTGGAGTATACTCTTCTGTTTTTTTTTTGCCCAACATTTGGTACTCCCCTTGGGGCAAGGGTTAATGCCCTAAAAGCTTAAAATGCTTTTAAAATCATCATCTCATAAGCCACTTGCAAAAAATGCTTAGATTTCTGGTATGGAATTTACTTTAGTGATGCAGATTTAAGGTTTTTCAAAGGAACTCAGTTGGTCAAAATTTTGTCTCCCTATGGGAGTATGCCCATTTTGGGCTCCACTCAAAGTTTGTATTTCCAGAGAACCAAATGGGCTGATTTGAATCAAATTTCTCATACAGTATAACTGGGTCATAAGTACTGAAGTTACGGCCCCAAAAATTTTGGGGGGGTTGGGGTAGAGAGAACCACAGAAGATAAAAACTTTTGTATAGACACGTTTTTGCGACTTCACAGAACCGAGCTTGGTTTTTGCCTTAGAAGCTTTCTTAGGACCAGCAGAAATGAATGGCCAAAAGATTGCCTTTGGTTGTGTCATGGCAAATCAAAAAATTGCTCTTGTTATCCATCACTTACTGACACACACATCTCTTTTGACAGGTGAGTCAGGTGGGCATTTTAGGCTCTCTTAAGCCTCTAGTTATTTATTTCATAGAAGATAATAACTTATTTTAAAATACTCTAATACATACTTTTCATCACCACAGTATAGACTTAGATGCAAATGTGGTGTAAAGCAACATTTAATAAATAAACAAATTTACTTCTCTTGCTAAATTTGAAGCACATGCAAAGAATATGAAAACATTTTTTGGCAGATACATTTTTTTAATAAGACCCAAGTATTATTTATTTATTTATTAAGGTTTAATGACACTTAAACAATCATGGTCATATCGTGCCGGTGACAGTTTTATGGGTGGAGGAAGCCGGAGTACCCAGAGAAAACCACCGAGCAACGACGAGCAGCCGCCAGCTCCCCAACATCGTAACTCTGCACTGCAGGGTTAGATTGGTTGAAGACATGTGCACCATTGACGTGCAGTACACCCTAGTACTCATTGTCATCTTGCACCCATGTGGACAATCAGGGTTAAGTGCCTTGCCCAAGGACACAGCGCGGAAGTCTGAATCGATTACTTAGATGGTCACCCATCCAAGGACTAACCAGACTCAATGTAGCTTAACTTAGGTGATCTGATGAGAACCAACCCAAGTACTGGCTTCAGGTATTGAACCTGTTAATCACAAACAGCAAACGACACCTGCAAAAATATTTCTTGGATAACTAAACAAATTTTGAATTTTTTGTCTCAAAAGCATAGCTTATGAGCCATCATCAAGCTGAGAGGTCCTTGGTTTGAATCCCACCTGTGGCAATCGCGTTGTGTCCTTGGGCAAGACACTTTGCCCCCATTGCCCACGTGGGGGCACGGTGATGCTGTGTACTAAGGTGTACTGCACGTTGATGGTGCACCTGTCTTCAACCAATGCTAACCCTGCTTGTGTGGAGTTAGTATGTTGGGGAGCTGACAGTTGCTCGCCGTTGCTCAGTGGTTCTCTCCGGGTACTCCGGCTTCCTCCACCCGTAAAACTGTTGAGGTCGTGATTAGCCATTTTGCATAAAAATGTGACTTTAAAAACACCAATAAATAAATAAATAATATAAGCCATCATCAAAATGCACTCAGTGAGACATGATGCACAAATTGAAAAAAATATTAAAATTTGAATATTGTCTTTTGTAAATAGCACTGGTGGCAGCTGGCAGTTATGGTTATTACATTAAGGGTTAAAGAAAAAACCTGATAGAGCACACCAGTTCTCAGCTGGTTAACCTTCACTGGTGTCAAAATGCTGAAATTCTAAGCAGCAAATATTTTTATTTAATGCAACTTGGAATTTAACCAATTGAGCTCTGTCAAACAAGATTGAAATGGTTAAATTCCAAATTGCATTATGGAAAAACTTTGCTTCTTGAAGGTGACTCATATTTCAACATCATTGTTCAGAGGGTTAACTAGTCACATGACTTTTAAATACATGATTAATGGTTTGGTATCAAAGTAGTTTTGTAATTAATAGGGATATTTTATTAATAAGTATCAAATTTAAATAAACTCCACTTGATCTTGCATTAACCAGTGGTAAAGGAGGAAGATTCACAATTCCATTAATTGTCTGTTGACTTTCTATTGAATAAAAAAACTTAATGGCCAATTGCACATCAATAAAAACATTATTTTGAGCGAGTGATGGTTGAAGATCTAAACTGAGTGAAGGTGAAAAATGTTATTGAATGTCTTTTGCTCTGTGAGACTGCTGCCTTTGATGTTCCTTTGACTTTTCTTTTTAGAGAATTATTGTGAAGATTCTTTTCTGTATTACCCAATGAAACCAAATTTAAATTAATGTGGATCAGAATACACATGAACTGTTTTTTTCCCAATGTTATGTAAGACCCTTTTCTTTCGAATTGTAATGAAGGCATCTTTGCAAATGGTACGAAAGGGGCTTAGAGCAAGAGGTCTTTGGGAGGGTTGTGTGAATCAGAGAAGCCTGTATTTAGGGAGTACCTCGATGACACCTGTGGGGGTTCACTGCCATTTCAACTGAGCTCAAGGTTGTTGGAGGCCAGGGGAAAAATTGGTAAGAACAAAGTGATGTGAACTACACTGGACCACCATTTGTGGTCTGGTAAAAAAAATGGTGGTCTGATATGGTCCTGTATCTGAATATGTGGTTCACTTTTTTCTCACTGGACCAGTCCAAGGCAATCCACTGCAGAGTATTCATTTTTTAACCCAGTGCATTTTAACAAAAGGGCATTTTGACACCTTCTGTGCATGTATTTGTTGATGGAGGGTGAATGCAGGTTAGAGTATATCAGAAAAATCAAGAATTCTTTAAGACATTGGCTTTGTAACAAACACATTTTATATCTTTTGAAGTCGACATTAAGTGCAGAAAGGCACCATCTGCATTGTTTTAGCCTTGCAAATGTCACCTTGTTGCACTCAAGGGACAATATATTCTGTCACTTATGTCTTCACTCATAATGAGTAGGCATATCCCAATTGGGATGACTTGGATCTTAGACTGTAAGGGAAGTGTGCTCCCAGAACTGATCTTGTTATTTAACAGGTTAAGTTGGAAGGTAGAGTCAAAAAATGAGCGTTGTGTCCTGAGCTAGCAATAATTTGACACATTCCACTGCCCCTCTGGATTGCCTTACACTGCCCCAAACTGGTCCAGATCATTTGTGGACCAGTAAAGCAACTGTGGTGTGGTCCAGACTAGGGTCCAACCCTGCACTGGTACCAGACTCAGGGACCGATCAGGACTATTTAAAATACGCTCTAGCCTCGGAGCCTATTTTTTCAATTCATGCGCCAGATTTCAATTTACGGAGTCACACTGCTGTTTGTAACACACACTGCAAGTATGTAATAGCTCTTATCATTTTCATTTAGTACACTATAGCAAACATTAATCTTCACTGTGGTTTCTGATCAAGTCTTGGCTGCCTATTTAGGCAGCCAAGACTTGATCAGAAACCACAGTGAAGATTAATGCTTGGTAATTAAGACTTGAAGTATTAACTTAAGCACTCTACAACAATGATAAATGATAATCATATATATAATACATGTAAGAGTGTCTCTCTCGATTATCCATCGAAAGAATATCAAAATATGATCTGAGAAGATACGCGCCAACTGAGAAGCCTATTTCTGAGATTTAAGAGCCAGGTCCTGATGTTTCAGAACCAAATACGCACTGGCGCATGCCCAGGTCAGTCCCTGAGACTGAAAGACAGTGACAAGGATTGCCAAATGTGTAATTTGACATATCAAATTACAATCATTGAAACCATCATTTACAAGTTTAACAGATTAGGCTACTGGGGACATTTTGTAGGTTTCAGCACCCCTCCATCCTAACATGGCTGAAAATGGAAAAGCATTAAGAAAAATCTCCTGTAGCCATGCAGTCTGACATCTCACATGTGGTAAATCATGTTAGGTTAGGTGCCCCATGATATATTTCCCCCAGGAGGAAGATAAACTAGTCCCCCATCCATACCCCCCCCCCCCCCTACTTTTTTGTCTTGTCTTGAAAATCATCATTTTCCTTTCAGTTTTTGATATAGGAGTGTTTTGTGATCAGTCAGAAATCAACCTGTGCACAATCAAAAATTTGTTGGTCAGTGTTGGAGATGGATATAAATTTGGGCAATTTTTTTTTCTTAGTCTGCTTCAAACATTGATTCTGGATCAGGGGTCAGCCGAGTGGGCGACTTGGGCGAAGAAGTCGCCTTGTCATTCCTCAAGTCGCCTTGGCTTACATTGGGGGCGAAATTCAAGTCGCCTTCCAAAACTTCCTTGGGAGACATGGCTGTTTACTGTATTTTCTTATGTTTTATTTTTTAAAAACACCCGCTTCCGCATTCGCAAAAAAAAGTAAACACGGCTGCTGTTAAAGTCTGTCACACGGCTATGAAAATAGCCTAAACTAGCCCAATTTTATATTTCTGAAAAGAATTGTAATGGCGTAGTCGTTCGAACAATTCGCCCCAACTGATAGCAACCAGCACAAAATGGCTATTTAAAAACCAAGTGCCAGCAAAAACAACGAATCACACAAGACACGCATCAAGTTAAATAGAATTTATTAAAGTTAACCACCGTTTCAAAACAAACAAAAATGTATTGGAGACAGTTCGTCCATATCGAAATTGCTTGTGGTTATGCTCTGTTCCACTGAAAAATTGGTTGCATTGAAATTCGCCCTGCAATTTGCATTGAATGTTTTTCTTTGAAAACTTGTGAAGTTGTGTTGGAAGGGGGTTAAATGTAATAAGGCTACAACAGAAATCACAGGTAATTGAATGGATAAGAATGGCAGACCTAAAAAGCACCAATCGCACGTGTCAGTGCAAGATGGTTGGCAGAAATTGTCAGTTTTCTGAACAGTGCATTATTACCCAGTGCAGCCGGGAAGGGAGACAACTGAAATATTTTGTCATTTACCTTAGAAATAAATTAACTCAAATTGTTAATAACGCTTAATTTACGAAGGATATCGAAAACTTTTTTAACTACGCTTTTCAACTCAGTTAGGGCATTCAGAAACCATGAATGACCCAGCTCTTATATGAACTTGAAATTTATTTTAAACACTTTAAATATTTTTTTAAAAAGAATATACCTTCTATTACAGAGAAGAACACTCTCACCATGGGTCATACTAAATTTCAAATCCACTTCGTTGAGGCAAATACAAAATCAACTGCATGGTAACCTTAGTCATCACTTTTAGGCAAAGAGTTAGGGGGGTATTCAGAAACCATGAACGACACAGTTTTTTGTGGGATGGGGGGGGGGGGGGGGGATTTTAACCTACATTCTGTTATATACCATCTGACTTAGTTTTGTGTGTGTATGTATGTTTGTATAACTTTTATTTATTTTTTTCTCCACAATTGTGTCCTCTATGTTCATTTATTTTGTCACGATGTCATATACGTTTTATGTTTTTTTTTCTGATTTCTCCTTCATGTCCACTGACTTCTCCCTCCTGGGTCCTGACTTCTCCCTAAAGTCTCTGAAGGGAGAAGTCACTTCTCCCTAAAATCAGCTGCCAGGCTGACCCCTGTTCTGGATTGTAAATAGCTCATAAAATGCATTTTGACAACACTTAGAGAGATATGTTGATGTAAATGTTGATGTAAAAAGACCTTTGAGATCAGAAAAATAATGTGGCCTTCATATCTTCCCCCAACTGGGAATGCGAATCACAAAATTCTTTCAGTTTGGATAGAATTTATTTAAACTTAAGATGACAAACATGTGCGAGCTATAATGACTAAACCACTTGATTGGTTCTACACATAGATAGCACATGTATTACTTATTGATGAATTCCAGGGCGATACTCTGTTTAGAAAAAGTTTTGAGGATGGGTTGATGTGGAGGTGGGGGGAGAGTGTATAGTAGTACCTGGGCCACTGTGGAAACCCCAGAATGTGGAGCAGTGCTTGTTAACTGGGGTAAACAAATTCTGCTTTACTTTAAAATAGGATCTGGTAACCATCGCCAAGGCTAGAAGTACTCTAAAGTTTAAGTGAGCAGCATAGATATAAACAATTGGCTAAGCTCCATACCTTTGTTACAGTCATGATATAGCTATAGTATAGATACTTAAAATGACCATATATAAATAAATAAATAAATAAATAAATAAATAAATAAATAAATAAATAAATAAATAAATAACTGCATGGTATGAAACACCTCTGACTTTTTACTTATGCATAGTGTGGTTGTGATATAGCCATAGATGTTGAATGTGACCTTAAAGTTTAGGGTCATTTTTAGCATCTATGTGTTCTAATTTTCACCAAATATATGCAGTGGTTAATAAAAACATCAGCATTGTTGATATTATATGGAAGCATGCCATTGGTTTCCAAATATACTTGCTCCAGAAAGTGGTGAATTGGTTACAAGGAGGTGAATAAACATTGACCAAATTGAAGGCTATGTAAGCCTTTGTAGAGAGAGAAGGGACTTCTCCCACAATAATCCCCCAAACCCCAGGCTGGACATTATCTTAACAGAACATGTCAACGTAAAAAGTGGCCAACCGGATAACCTCAGTCAAAACTTAATGCGAAGCTAATATTCAAGCTATTAACATTGTTGATTTTTTGAAACGTACCCCCATCTTATTAGATGCCTTTGGGTTACCTAGCAGCCGCGTGCTACTATACAAACCAAGATGGCGGCGCCCTGTATACAAAATGGACGACGGAAACGCGTATTACCATAACAACACGGGCTGCGCATGCGCAGTGATACAACGTTTCACCATTGAGCTCATTCCAATGAGGGGTCATAAGCTATGTTTTTAATGCAAAAAATAAAAATTAGTAAAGAATTTTGTTTGCATGTGGTGTCTGCTTTTTGTATAAGATAAAGGGTTAAAACATAACTTGTTACTTACCATTGGAACAAATTTTGTCAACTTATTCCATTGCATGCGCATGAGTCAGATACTTCATTAGAGGAATGAATTGCCACTAAAACACTCTTAGAGAAAAGTTTGAGTTTTTCAGAGCAGGCCTTCAAATTTCATCAAACTCACAGTGGTAACCAGTGTCCTTGAATTATGTAAATGTTCTCAAATTATAGGGCATAACATATACTTTGGTTTGGGGTTTTAATGTTTACTGTCCATTTTTCTAATGAGTGCTTTTTCCCTTAACTCTTAATCCGCTGAGTAATTTTAAAATATTTTTCATCAAACCTTGTCATGGCTGCTTAGTTGGTCTGAGAATTGTGCACATTAGGGAAATGGTGTTCACTTTATGTTGAAAATGGTTTCTAAAGTAATTTTGATGAGCAATCTGATGGTGCGGTCAGAAAATTTTAAAAAAGTGCCCAAATTAGGGTTTTAGGGACGTGAACCCCAATTTTGGGGTTTTAGTATAGTATGGCTTATAATTCTCAAATAAATGGCAATTCTCAAAACATTTGATGTGGTTTATGTATTATTGGGGTCTTCTGCATAGTTTGGTTATAATAATATCACAGTTTGATCATTAACCCTTTACCTAACCTGAAAAGCAGACGTTACTTGCAAAAAATATTCTTGAATAACTAATTTCATAACCTATGTTTTAGAGACAAAAAATGAAAAAAATAATGAAAATTAATTGGCGATTTTTTAAAATAGCGCTGGCCGGTTTTGGCCGTTACGTTGGGTAAAGGGTTAAGGGCCTCAGAAGAACCCCAAATAGGGGTTATGGACCATGTGGTTCACATAATATGGTTGTATCTTTAGTATTAGCTTTAAATTTATTTAGGTTGATTGTTTATTGCAATATCATGTAAATTAAATTGCTATGTGTGTTATGACATATTTTTAACCATATTTCAGTCTTGTAGGGGGCTCCTAGGTTATGGGGGCAGGGCTTAAATGTTGCACATATTACTTATGAAAAATACCCTCTTACACTAGGCCCTTATCTGCATACTTGAATGACATATTTCAACAGAATATGATGTAAGCCACTGCTATTAGGTGGAATAAATAGTTTGAATGATATTTGGAACTTATAAGTTCAGTTATCTATGTTGGAGCTCCCCACGAAATCACAGAATTTGAAGAAAAAACTCAATCTCAATTGCATTTTTGCCATAAACATGCATGAAATGGCTTGCAATTCATACAAACTTGTTTTAGTTTTGCGACTACTCATGAGAACTCCCTACAAAAATATGGAAAAAACTCCATTAAGAGTGGTTTAGAGGCAGTAAAATGAGAGAAAATTGTCAAAAAATTTGAAGAAAAAACTCAATTTCGACCAGTTTTTTGTTGTCGATGATCATAAAATGGTCTTTATTCCTCATACATTTGTGTAATAATCGAGTGGTGAGGCCATGCATGAGAATCAAATCCAAACATACAAAAAAACTGGATTGATATAGAGGCAGTAAAACAAGAGCAAATTGTCATGAATTTAAAAAAAACCCTCAATTTTGACTAGATTTTGTTGGCAACAAACATAAAATGATCTTTATTCCTTGTAAACTTCTGTTATATTCATGAAATGAGGCCACTTTTGAGGATACACTAGAAACATAGAACTCCTTCAAAGGTGATACAGAGGCCTCAAAATGAGGAGAAATTTCACTTATTTATGTAGTGCGAATTATTCCAATAACAGGCCTACAGTCCGATACATTCTCTTGCTGGGCTGAATGTGTTGCATCCTATTTGAATCATTTTCCTGGAAAAACTATTCATGTGATATTATATAAAATAGCTGGTGTCCATCCATCCATCCATCCATCAGTCCACCTGTCCATCCCACATTGGTTTCCCGATGATAACTTTAGTTATAGTTGGCCAAATCAAATGAAATTTGGTATGTAGGTGTATCAACATACAATACATCCAAGTTCAAATCGTGGTGCGGTCCGACAGCTTTAGCCAGAATCCGACAATCTTTGCCAGAGTGATGCCCCTTTTTCAACTTTGAAAATTCATTATTCTTTGTTTCCTGATGATAAGCTTAGTTATAGTTGACCAAACCAAATGAAATTGTATGTAGGTGTATCGACATAAAATACAGGTCAAAGTTGAATTGGGATGCGGTCCAACAATTTTTGCCAGAGTTATGCCCCTTTTTCGACCTAAAAATTCAGTTTGGGAGGGGGGGGGGGGGGGGTTCCAGATGATAACTTTAGTTGTTGCTGCCCAAATCAAATGAAATTTAGTTTGTAGGTGTATCAATATAAAATACAGGTCAAGTTCGAATTGGGGTGTGGTCCAACATTTTTAGCCAGTGTTATGCCCCTTTTTCGACTTTTAAAATTAATTTTTTTGGTTTCCTGATGATAACTTTAGTTTTTGTTGACCAAATCATATAAAATTTGGTACGTATATGTTTCAATATAAAATACAGATCAAGTTCAAATTGGAGTTTAGTCTGACATTTTTTGCCAGAGTTATGTCCCTTTTTCGACTTTGAAAAATTCAATTTTTTTCAAATACCTCGAATTGCACACTTATATTTGGGGGATGTGTGGCCAGGCAGCCTTTTATTGAGGATTACTCAGGCAGTGTGGGTGTTCCCAAAGGCAGATCAGATGCAGGAAGGGAATGTAATATCTCTGATTTAAGTCAAAAACTTCCAAATCCAATGACTGTAGTGAATTCTTATCTAATCAAAATAATAAACTTCAAATCACTGGCTTGCTGGCTGACTACTTCCTGTGTACTGATTGTCAAATCAAGCAAGAGGTCTGTGTGTGAGGGAAGTCTGTGTTTTTTTTGTCAAGAGTGACAGAACACAACCTCCTTATGAGATCAAAAATCTAAATCATCCTATAAGGAAGCAGATCCCCATCTCTCTATGCATGCGGTGTTTGCAGCCAAGCAGCATCCTGGTGTTTGTGTTGTTGCTGATGATACCAATGTGTTTGTGATGCTACTCTTTGTGGCACCCCAATGTGAGGGTTCTCTTTACTTCAGACAAGGAACAGTGTCATCAAAAAGTTGGATAAATTATAGTGTTCATAGTTTAGCTAATAGGGGGAGACAGCTGTCGGTTGCTACCTGCATACGATGCTATAACTGGCAGTGACTATACACAACCATTACTGGTAGATCAAAGGCCACAGTTTTTAAAAAAGTAATGAAGAAACCAAGTTTACTGAAACTGTTACACAGTCTGGGTTCCCCTGCTCTTGATGAGGACAATGTTATTCACTTCATCCTGCATGTTTTCTATAATAGGCCCAGGTCTGAGATTAATCCAGGAGACTCACGATATGCAATGATATTTGCAAAGAAAAGTTGTCCAAAGAGACTTAAGCATCTCCCTCCTGATGCAAATTCCTTAAAATTTATGACACTATGTCACCCATATGATGATGAATTGTTTGAATGGAGATTTTATTGTTGATGTGGATGGCGATGAACTAAGTTTTTCAAATGACGATTCCAGTGAACAGAGTTCTGATGGTTGCTTTCCTTTCAGTAGCTCAGATGAAGGATCAAGTGATGAATGAGTACATACAATACCATATCCATAAATATACACTTTAGAAGTTTCCATCTAAATTTATGTGTCAAGTTTATTCTCATGAGTGAACTAACTACTTGAATATAGCAGAAGTTTACAAGGAATAAAGGTCATTTTACGTCTGTTGCCAACAAAAATCTAGTCAAAACTGAGTTTTTTCTTGAAATTCATGACAATTTGCTCTTGTTTACTGCCTCTATATCAATCCAGTTTTTTCTGTATGTTTGGATTCCATTCTCATGCATGGCCTCATTACTTGATTGTTACACATATGTACGAGGAATAAAGACCATTTTATGATCGTCGACAACAAAAAACTGGTCAAAATTGAGTTTTTTCTTCAAATTTTTCGACAATTTTCTCTCATTTTACTGCCTCAAAACCACTCTTAATGGAGTTTTTTCCATATTTTCATAGTGAGTTGTCATGAGTGGTCTCAGCACTGAAAGGTAACACAAGTTTATATGAATTGAAAGCCATTTCATGCTTGTTTATGGCAAAAAAGCAGTTGAGATTGAGTTTTTTCTTCAAATTTTGTGCTCTATTGGGGAGCTCCAAAATAGATAACTGAACTTATATGTTCCAAATATCATTCAAACTATTTATTAGTCCCCTACGGGAACCGTAAGGGGACTATAGGATTGCACTCCGTCCGTCCGTCCGTCTGTCTGTTTTTTATGTTACCACCTCTCCCTCCAACATGCTTTAAGATACACTTTTCATATTTGGTACATGGATAAATGGTTCTGAGGGGATGATGCACAGTCAATATTTATTTTTCAAAATCCAAGATGGCAGAATGGCGGCCATTTTTGTTGTGTTTTTTAAGCTTTTTTCTCTATTTTATGTTACCACCCCTCCCTCCAACATGGTTCAAGCTACGCCTTTCATATATATGGTACATGGATAAAGGGTTGTGAGGGGATTATGCACGCTCCATTTTTTTTTTCAAAATCCAAGATGCTTAAAAACTCTAGTGTCTTCTGTGACAAAAACACCTTATGTCACAAAAGCACCGTAGGGGACTAATACCACCTCGGTGGTCAAACACTTGTTCCACCTAATAGCAGTGGCTTACGTCATATTCTGTTGAAATATGTCATTCAAATATACAGTTAAGGGCCTAGTGTAAGAGGGTATTTTTCATAAGTAATATGTATAACATTCAAGCCCCCATAATCCTAGGAGCCCCCTACAACACTGAAATATGGTTAAAAATATGTTGTAACACCCATAGCAATTTAATTTACATGATATTGCAATAAGCAATCAGCCTAAATACATTTATAGCTGATACTATAGATACAACCATAATGAGTGAACCATATGGTCCATAACCCCTATTTGAGGTTCACCTGAGGCCCTTAATGATTAAACAGTGACGTTATTGTAACCAAACTATGCAGAAGACCCCAATAATACATAAACCACATCAAATGTTTTGAGAATTGCCATTTATATGAGATTTATAAACCATAATATACCAAAATCCCCCAAATTGGGGTTCACGCCCCTAAAACCCTAATTTGGGAACCTTTTTTCAATTTTCTGACTGCACCATCAGATTCCTCTTCAAAAATTACTTTAGAAACCATTTTCAACATAAAGAGAATGCCATTTCCCTAATGTGCGCAATTCTCAGACCGATTAGTTGTGAAGAGAATTTGAGGGGAGGGGAGGGGGGAGGGGGAGGGGAGGGGGGTCTTTGCAGTTATGTGTAGGCAAGTCTTGGCTACCTATATATGCAACCAAGACTTGTCAAGAAAGTAGAAACAACTGGTTACTTGTAATTTTATTTTGAGTTTACCAGTCAATAAAAAACTGTTGCAGTAAAAAGTGATCAAAGGCCTCTTAGGGTTAATAGATAGTCTGAGGCATCAATAAAGTGCGAGAAGCCCCAAAATGGCATTCCTGACAGTCAGTATTACAAAAGTCTTTTCCCTGTGTGAACCCCAGGAAGTGGCACAGTGCTTGTTTACTGCAGCATACATGTTCTGCTTTGCTGGTAAAATAGGACTGATAACTAACACTTGCGGTGGAAGTTCTTTAAAGTGGGAAAAATAAGTATAAATGATTGTCTAACTCTGTGTTGTGGTCATCATGTTGCCATAGATGTGGAAAGTGACCTTAAACACCAAAAAATAATAATAATAATTACAAAAGTTTTTTCATTTGGACTGCAAAGGCTGTTACACATTCTGAGAAACAAGAAGTATAAGTAGAGTTTCTGACATGAGGTCAACTCACCTCCTATAAACTAGCCTGTCCAAAATGTCAGAAAATCGCCGTCGGAGAAATAAGTGCTTTACAGGTACAATACTGTGAATACAAAAGCAGTCTCTTTTTTTGAGCAAATCATGATTCTGTAAGGTTACACACCTGTGGGGCATGATTTTATAAATAAAATATTGCAAAGTGAAGACCAAATCATGAAAAAAACAAACAGAAACCACATCTGAGATTCAATGTTCTTTCTTTTCGACAGGTGAAATTCTACAGTGTTTTGGGGAGGAAAGAGGGCGAAGAATTTTGAATTGCTCACAATCTCATTGAAATTCCCTCTCTTTCTTATTGATCGATGTGCTGCACATATACAGTTCAAGTCAAAATAAGTTGTAGGATAAACACTATAAATTTATAATGTATCTTTCTCTTCCTACACTGATAAAACCAGAAGCGATGTCAGATTCTAATGTTATCAGTGCAGGAGCAACAGTATACTAAGTTTATTGTGGTTATTCTACAACTTATTTTGACTTGTACTGTAGAAATATTCACACATATATTACCAGCTGACATAACTCTCATAGGAATACAGGGGAACCCTGTTAGTTGAATAGTCACTTTGCCTGTGAAATATATTCACTTAACATGTGTATTCAATTAACAGGAATTTGGACACTTTCTTGTATCCTAGAAATACAGTAAGTATTTATTCTATTATATCTTGTTTCACAAAGCTGATGTAGCTCTGTCAAACAAGACACAGTAGATTAAATGCCTTTACTGGATGTTCTGATGCAAAATATGTCTATAAACAAACCAGTTCAAGGGATGCCAGAGTAATTATTGGATATAATCCAAGATTTTTTAGTCAATTAACAGGAGTTCACTATATAACCTATATAACAGGTGAACTTTGTACAGAAAGTATGGTAAATGGTTTGGTGTTTGGAAGTTATATTCAATTAACATGTTTATTCAGTTATGAGATATCCAATTATTTGAGTTCCAGTCTGTACCACAAGCAGATTTTCATCAGTCAATAATTCCAAGCCTTGACATTTCATCGGATGCTTTCCTTGGGAGCTTCACAAGAAATGGAGTCTAGGTTTGAAATTTTGAAAAATAAAATGTAAAAGAAAATATTCTTGTGGTTGTGCCATGACATATTACAGCTTGTACAGCGACAACACTTGAAATTTCCTAAAATGAATTGCCAAGTCAAGATAGATGGATTCCCAGTATAGCTCCAGATTACACTATAAGTGCCATCCTCTTCATATCTTCAAAATATCTCTCCACAACACCAACAGAAAACACACTCTACTCGTCCCACTTTTTACACTCAGTGTATGTCTGAAGCCTGTTACATTGGTACTTTTGTCAGAAACCAAAATGTCCACATGCTCCCTCTCAAGTTAGCTCATAGCATTGGCCATAGTACCTCGGGAGCACAAAAATCCATTTGCTGAAATGTTGCATGTGCATCTTATCTATTCTCACAGGACTTGAGTGCATTTCTGTGAGTAGATGGTCTACTGTGCAGGTGTTTCATTGTAAATACACAATAGCTGGGTGGTATTGAAATTTAGGATGCCATGGGGAGCCCAAATTTGAACTTGGTGCAATATGAAGAATATTCTTTAAAAGTTCTCTTCTTCAGATCTGCCAGTCAGAATCTTTTGATATTTGGTATACAGTATCCTTAGGAGGGGCAGATTTTAGTATTTTTATATTGTTCCAGTGACCCAGACTTAGCTGGTGCTAACTCTTAAATTCTAGGGCCAAACACAAATTTTGCACCCCCCCCCCCCATCCCCAAAATTTGCATCAAAATCCAAAAAATAGATGTCCTATGTGGTCCTCCATACTTTTGTCCACTGCACATGTGCAGTGTCCAGGAAGTACCGAAATTGGAGCCAAATCCTCATTCTTTGTTTGGCCCTTCAATCAGTAACATCTCACTGATATCTGTGCTTATAATCTCAATTAAAATGATGCCAGACACAAAATTATGAAAGAAATGGTGGATCTAAAGATGAAATAAGAGGATGAGAGGAAGAAACAGTGGAAGGATGTGTTCAGGGCTGTAACTTATAATTTTTATACAAAATTATTTCATGTTCCCTAATTTCGGGGCATGTGCCTGATGTTTACATTCTTGTTATGAAATTTCCACAGTTTGTTCAGAGTTTCCTCTCTCCCTTTCCTTTATACCCCCCTTGCTATTCTCCCATGCTTTTGGCATAATTTTTGTAATTTTTTTACTGAAATTTCTTGGGAGTTTTGGCTTGGTAACAGAATATTTATTCTGTTTTTCCCCATGGTTACGTCCTCACCCTAGGGTGGTTAGGCGTTTCGGTCATGCATCTACCATCCAATGTACTGCAGTTTCTTTTCAGGAAACCTCTGTTTTACATCGGATAATGTTAAAATTGGTTACTGATTTCGGGCCATATTTTCAGTGTCTGGAGTCTTGTTTCCAGTTTTTATTCACTTTTGTTTATGTTGACAACGGATACTTCTGACAGTGATTCCTTATCTTCTATTAGTTCTGCTCATAGCCAGATACATAATATTGTCCGTAAGTGTAACATTAATTTTTAGACATGTTTTAAAATTTTTGTCCACACTTAGGCGATTTTGGGATCCATTTGCGCTCATCTTTCCCTTTGGGAACTTGGGCTCATCTTGAAATTTTTTCAAAAAAACTTTTTCTTTTGAATTAATTTTCAAAATGTTTGTATTGGATTATTATTATTATGTATCTTTGTTTTCAAGGGTTGGTGTGAGTACAATGACTGTTTAATATTTTTTCTAAATGAAAGAATATTGTTCAATTGTAAATCAAGGACGTCTTCCTCTGATTCTCATGTTCATTGTATTTGCGGCAGTCTGTATACTCGCACTAATTCTTGCTCAGTGTGTGCCAATTCAGATGACAAACGTTGGAGACATGTGTCATGGTATATTGTTAGTGGTGAGAGGTCCATTCCGGTCCTCTCTCCACAGGGTCACTCTAGTTTTTTCAGTCTCTTTTTCAGAGGAACAAGAACAGGATGATGTTTCTGTGATGTCTTTAAAGGTGTGCTTCCGCCGTCGTAATAATGAGCTAGCGGCAAAGTGCTCAAAGAAATGCGGCAAGTGCCTAAGAGGTACCATGTAGGATCGACGGTCACTTGTCACCCGCTAGCTCCCCCGGTGAAGCAATCATTCACAAAATGGTTGTGACGCTGGGTTCGTCCGTTGCGGTCCAGGAGAGGAGAAGGGGTGTTGCGAGCACTATAATCTCAGATCACGCACACCCGGCGATGACGGATCGGAGGATGGAACGGAGGAAGCCAGTCAGTCCGGTAGCTAGCTCGTCCAGGTCTACTCGGACCGCGAGCGAGAGAGGCCCCCTCTCTCTTACAACAACATCTGGGCCCAGATGTTGTTGTATGTCATGTTCGTTAGTCAGAGCATACGTCCACTCCTCCTGCTCGGGACGCTCCATTGCATAGACAGTCTGACGCAGCTTGTCTATTGGCTTCCTCATCCTCACGTCAGCACACATGACCGCACCTTGGCTATGTGACCGCAGATATCCAGCCAGCTTCGCCGACCAGGGAGTCCACGTCGACCAAGTCGCGCTATCTGCTAGCCAAGGACATGAGGCCTTTCCAGTCGGGACGTTTGCATATGAGAAGTATGCAGGAATTAACGTCCCAGGAGCTTCCAGTGGCTAAATTACGTAAGACTGCGGCTCCACAGGCCTCCGTGACAGACTTGCTATCACAGATAGCTCAGTTCATCGCAGCACCCCAGCAGCCATCGGAAACTTTTTCAGAAAAGAAACTGTCTGAGGAAGCTGGGTCGGTTCGCTCCCCTGCAGAGTCAGAAAGGGATGACCGAGATTCTCATGTGGTCCAGTCGGATGGTAAAAGGGAATCAGCGGAGCTGAAATTTTCCCTTTCCGAACAACTTAAGGTGGCTGTAGATTTCATCCGGCAACACCTTTCAGAAGTTGTTTCTCCGGACCAAAATGCTGCTTTACCTGATAAGAAACTGAAAGCGTCACTGGACACAGATTTATTCGGCCGGAATAGGGACACTGCGCCTGACTTTCCGACTCAGTCCAGAAATGTCACAGACATTTGTACTTCTTAATGACGCTATATTCAAGCTAGCCTCTAAGACTGACAAATCAGGTTTCTTATCATCTCATGCTCTACAGCTGTCTTTCATCAATCATAGAAATAGATTTGAAATGGCAGGACAGGGCATGCCAAGAGTTCCTCTCTGTTTAGACGACCAGGCAGATGACCTGGAGTTGTCATTGCCGGCAACTATGTCGATTTATTCCGCTGGTGACGACTATCTTGTCTAACAGAAGAATCAGTTTAGACGTATTATCTTACGCAGATCACCTTACCAGAGCTTTATCATTACGTCTCGAAGGAAAGAATTCCAGGATGTTCAAAACTTCCTTGAGAGTTCTTTCAAGGGCCATAGCATATTCTACGTATAACTCCGCCCTTTCAGTGTTAATATGGAGTTAGTTAGACGTGATGCTGCCCTGGCTGCATCCACAAGAGTGGATAGTAAGGTGAAAAACTCTCTTCCAGTCGCTCCGGTCTGAGGAGAGCTTCTCTTCGATGGTAAGCTTTCTATAATCTATAATCAGATTACTAAGAAAGCTTCGGATTCTCTGCTTTTAAATCCGCTTTGAAAAAGTCGGACTCAGCAGGGAGGAGTAGGGCAGGCACTTTGGGGGCGAACATGTCCAAGGGAAGTTCCTATAGAGGATCTGGAAAGCCTCTACGTCTTACTCCGGAGACCGTCAAGAGTAGCGACTCAGATAGGGGTTGTAATGCTGGCCGAGATAATCGGTCAGACGCCCCTAGGTCGACTGGGCGAGGTGTGGGTTGTGGAGGACGTGGTTTCTCCTCCCGCTATGATGGTCTAAAACTCTATTGTGTTCCAGTGGGCGGAAGGCTGTCGAGATTCTTAACCAATTGGTTGTCAATTACGGACGAGATCAAACAGCAGCCAAATTCTATTAAGGGTTATAGTCTATGCTATCGGATACCTATCCTCATCATGATAGCTTACAGAGTGGATCTAATGTCTCTTTATCTAAAGTTGGTGTAAAACTTTTCGATAAATAGACCTAGGACCCTTAGGTTAATTCCTAAGTGGAATTTAGCTTGGGTTCTTCTGAAGCTAAAAGAAGTGCCATTTGAACCTCTTGATACAGTGGATTTCAAATACTTTTCTTATAAGACAGCTTTTCTCTTAGCCTTCTCTTCTGCTAGAAGAGTTAGTGAGCTTCATGCACTATCTGTTGATGATTCTCACTATTGTAGTGTTGGTAATACTATTACATTGACTACTAATGTTGGATTTTTGGCTAAGAATCAGGCTCCTAATAAGTACCCTGAACCTATTGTTATTAAGGCTCTTCCGTCTTCAGACGGTCATAGGCCTTTGCTTTGTCCAGTCAGAGCTATGCGTATTTATAAACGTAGATCTGAGTTTATCAGAAAGGGACGTAAGCGTTTCTTTCTGTCTTTGCTGTCTAATAGAGAGGACATTATGGTCCATTCTATTGCAAGGTGGATTCAATTAATTATCCGTACTGCTTATGATAAGTTATCTTCATCTCATCAGTCTGTGCTTAAGATTTTGGTGCATGAAGTAAGAGCGCTGTCTACATCTTGGGCCTATGCTAATAGTGTTGCTATTACTGATTGATGAAGGCTGCATATTGGTCTCAGCCTTCCACGTTCACAAATTTTTATCTTAGAAATATTGAGTCCAGTTCTGGCGACCTGCGTTGTTTAGGTCCGTTATCTGTTGCTCAGAATGTCATCCACTAAACAGTTGCAACTATAGTTATGCAGGCTTTCTGTTCCGGCAGTGTCTCTGTCCTGCTGCCCTCTTCGTTCTGGAGTATTTAATCCAGAGCAAGGGGAGGGGGAGGGGATGGTGTTCCCTTATATCACCTGCTTTATGGTGAAAAGCAAGGGAATACCTCCTCTGGAGTCAGTAATTCCGAGTCAGTGCCGGGATGGTTTTAAAGTGTAAAGCTAATGTCTATCTCATTTATGTAATATTTTTAAAGAGTAGCTCAGTGTGAAGCTTTTGTAAATGTCACGTGTCATACGAGCGTTAATATACAATCCTCGGACACTTTTAAATGAGTATAAAGAGTCTCATTCTCTGGACTATCTTTATTTATCGGCTTTCATTTTATAATTAAGTATAATGGGTTATACTGGATGTTAATAGAGATCATTGATGTTATTGTGCTCAGTTACGGAATGGTATTGTGTCTTTCTTTTTTTTGGTATAAACAAGAAAGATACATGTAAAGCCTGTTCTCCTCTTCTCCCTGAGGGGATAATTCTGTTTACATGTAATTGAGTCTATTGGATTATCCTTTAAGTCCTAGGCCCTCCAGCCTTTTTTCTATTCAGCTAAGTCTGGGTCATTGGTACAGTATAAAAAAGTTAAAAAATTTATAGTAATTTATATATTTTTTATACTTACCAATGACCCAGACGGGGATGGCCCTCCCTTGAGTTGGGAACTCATACCTCCTCGCTGATTACATAACGCTTACCAGGCACTGGTTGTAAGAATGAGGATTTGTCTCCCGTTTCGGTACTTCCTGGACACAGCTCATGCGCAGTGGACATAAGTATGGAGGACCACATAGGACATCTTTTTAGATTTTGATGCAAATTTTGGGGATGGAGGGGGGGGGGGGGGGCAAAATTTGTGTTTGGCCCTACAATTTAAGAGTTGGCACCAGCTAAGTCTGGGTCATTGGTAAGTATAAAAAATATATAAATTGCTATAAATTTTTTAACTTTTCCAAATCAAGACCGTGGATTTATATTTTGGCTCTCTGTGGGAGCCTGAAGTTTTTTCAAATCAAGACTATGGGTTAATATCCTTCTTGGAGCCCAATTTTTTCCCTTGTGCAATATTAGGAATATTCTTTAAAAATCTTCTTCAGATCTACCCAATCGGAATCATGTGATACTTGCCATGTAGCATCTTTATGGTGGAGGGGCCGGGGTGGGGGGGGGGGGGAGGGAGGGGTAGATTCAAGTTTGTTCAAATCAAGTCTCTGCTATCTTATTTGGGCTTCTTATGTGAGCCCAAATTTTAACTTAGTGCAATATGAGAAAAATTCTTTAAAAATCTTCTTCAGATCCACCAGAGAGAAACTTTGGTATACAATATTCTTATAGGGACAGATTCAGGTTTGTTCAAATTTGGTTCCAAGGTCCATGTTTGCAATATGAGGAATATTCTTTAAATTCTTCTTCTGATCCACAGTTAAAATTGTTTGGCATTTGGTATACAACATCCTTGGGTAGGGTGTGGGGTGGGGAGTGTCAAATTTAGTTTTGTTAAAATTGAGTCCCCGGATCCATATTTGGGCTTCTTATGTGAGCCTGAATTTAACTTATTTCAGTATGAGAAAACTTCTTTAAAAATCTCCTGCAGATCCACCAGTCAGAACCTTTTGAAATTTGGTATACAACAACCTCTCACCTTGTGAAGGGAAGGGTGTAGGGTGAAGGGTATGGGCCAGATTCTACTTTGTTCATATAAAATCCTTGTGGTCATACATGTGTTCGTTATGGAAGCCTGAATTTAATATAGTGCAAAATGAAAAATATTGTTTGAAAATCTTCTTCAGATTCACAAGTCAGAATATTTTGGTATACAGCATTCTGAGGTGGGAGGTAATGGGTAGGGGGCAATTTCAAATTGGTTTAAATCAAATCCTTGTGGCCATATTTGGGCTCCCTTTGGAAGCCTGAATTTTAACATAGGTCAATACGAGAAATATTCTTTGAAAATCTCCTTCCAATCCACTAGTCAGAATCTTTTGAATTTCAGTATACAGCATCCTTTGGAAGGTAAGATTCAAATTTGTTCAAATCAAGACCCTTTGTTCATGTTTGGACTCCTGTCGGTTGCCAAATTTTATTCTTTTAAAACCTTCTTCTTCAGATCTACCAGTCAGAATCTTCTCATAATTTGGAGGGGGTGAGGGAGAGTGGGGATGATTCAAGCTTATTTAAATCAAATGCCAGGGTTAATGTTTGGGCTCTGTAAAGTTAACTTGCAATAAATGCTGACTATGACCTTAAATCCTTCTTCAAACAACCTTCTCAGATGATCGATTAAGGTACCTCGGTGATTTTTGTTTCCAAAATAATTTGAAAATTCGTTACCAGCTTCCACAAGCTATTGAATGGCCAGTATTGGGATGAGCTCAGCCAGCTAATTCTAGTAAGGGTCGTAAGCTTATTTTGGAAAGTAAAAGTTGAAAATGAAAAATTTTAAAAGTGGTAAATTCTTAAAAGGGAGTGTTAAAGCCATTCTAATCACTTGCATCTAGTTTACCATGTCAAGCGCAGTATACCTCATATCAGAGGTCACTTGACAGATATTTAATTCACCTACCTGCATGGGAATTCCTGTAAGTGAAGCATTGCTTGTTTTCTGTGGTCAACAAGTCCTGCATAAAATTGGACCTGGTAACCATTGCCTGGAGTGAAAGTTCTCTAAATTGGGCAGCAAATGTATTTACAGTTGGCTAAACCTGACTTCATACCAATGTTATGGTCATGATATAGCCAGAGATGCTGAATGTGACACACCAATAAATAAAATAAACTAAATATTCATCTGGCAACATTGAAAATACTAATCACTTTGAGGAAGGAAATACAAGAATATGAATGCTGATGGATGATTATTATGGAATATGATTTAACCCTGTACCTAAGGAATCGTCTGCATCCACCCACATAATTTGCAAATTGAGCAGTTAAAAAAAAATAATTTTTCAAAATATTTCAACAAAACCATATCATGTGACCCCTCATTGGAATGAGCTCATTGAGCTTGTTCCAATGAGGGATCACATAATATAGTTTTGTTGAATTTTTTTGAAAAATTAAAAAAATAGTAATTAAAATAATAAATTTTGATATTCTCTACGTTGGGTAAATTTAGGGTTGCTGCAACAATTATAATTTGGACACATTTAGCCAAATTTCTTCCTTGTCAACTGAATTCACTTTTTGCTCAATGCTTTCTTGAGTTCAATTTAGATGGTTTTTTTCATCAAATCTGGTCATACCTGCTTCGCAGCAACCATGACTAGATTTGATGAAAAATATTTTAAAAATACTCACTGGGTTAAGAGTTTTAAGCCTTTGTACCCTGGTAGTATCTTCCATGTCAGTTCAGTGGCAGCAGTGTACAGCACTGGGATTGTACGTTGAAAATATTAATTGGTCTGCCCCACACATAACATTCACTCAGCACCAAATTTCCTCAATGAAATTATGATGTATCATGTTGCTGGGCCAGAAAAGTGGCCTCTTGGATTCAAAAGGTTAAAAGAGGTTTTTTGCTTTTTGAAGGTATCCAATGTTTGTGAATTCGCTAAGTCCAAAAAGGGTTTAGCTCTCAGGCAATTCCTCATGGAAATTGTGCTCCCTCATTATCCCCACATTTTAAAAAATGCGGGGATATTGTCATGATCTCCGTCCATACGTCCATACGTCTGTACGTCCATACGGCCGTACATCCGTACGTCCGTACTTCCGTACGTCCGGTTTTGTAATTCGAAACGCTGTAACTTTCTACAGTTGTTCGATAGGGTCTGTGCAACCCAAAAATACAACTTTTAAATTTTTGTGCCACCAGGTGGCTTCTGTGGAGCCACTTAAAAAATGCGTTATTTTTTCACTTTTTTGCTGAATAGTCCCAACCTATGTAATTTGGAGTTCTAAAATTACACTAGGGTGTTGCTAAATGATCTGTAGATATGTAGGAAGGTTTCAGATTTTTCGGGTGCCACGTGGCTGTGCCACCATAGCCACTTTTGTGTTTTCTTAGACCGTTTCCGGCAAAAGGCTCGTAGGATATGTAATTCGAAATGCTAAATCCATGCTCAGATGTTGCAGTAGGGTCTATAGATGCGCACGAAGGTTTCAGATTTTTCGGGTGCCACGTGGCTGTGCCACCGTAGCCACTTTTGTGTTTTCTTAGACCGTTTCCGGCAAAAGGCTCGTAGGATATGTAATTCGAAATGCTAAATCCATGCTCAGAAGTTGCAGTAGGGGCTATAGATGCGCAGGAAGGTTTCAGATTTTTCGGGTGCCACGTGGCTGTGCCACCGTAGCCACTTTTGTGTTTTCTTGAACTGTTTCCGGCGAAAGGCTCGTAGGGTATGTAATTCGAAATGCTAAAACCATGCTCAAATGTTGCAGTGGGGTCTGTAGATGCGCACGAAGGTTTCGGATTTTTCAGGTGCCACGTGGCTGTGCCACCGTTGCCACTTTTGTGTTTTCTTAGACCGTTTCCGACGAAAGGCTCCTAGGGTATGTAATTCGAAACGCTAAAACCATGCTCAAATGTTGCAGTGGGGTCTGTAGATGTGCACGAAGGTTTCGGATTTTTCAGCTGCCATGTGGCTGCGCCATCATTGCCACTTTCGTGTTTTCTTAGACCGTTTCCGGCGAAAGGCTCCTAGGGTATGTAATTTGAAACGCTAAAACCATGCTCAAATGTTGCAGTAGGGTCTGTAGATGTGCACGAAGTTTCGGATTTTTCAGGTGCCATGTGGCTGTGCCACCATTGCCACTTTTGTGTTTTCTTAGCCCGTTTGCGGCAAAAGGCTCCTAGGGTATGTAATTTGAAATGCTAAAACCATGCTCGAATGTTGCAGTAGGGTCTGTAGATGCGCACGAAGGTTTCGGATTTTTCAGGTGCCACGTGGCTGTGCCAATGTTGCCACTTTTGTGTTTTCTTAGACCGTTTCCGGCGAAAGGCTCCTAGGGTATGTAATTCGAAACGCTAAAACCATGCTCAAATGTTGCAGTGGGGTCTGTAGATGCGCACAAAGGTTTCAGATTTTTCAGGTGCCACGTGGCTGTGCCACCGTTGCCACTTTTGTGTTTTCTTAGACCGTTTCCGACGAAAGGCTCCTAGGGTATGTAATTCGAAATGCTAAAACCATGCTCAAATGTTGCAGTGGGGTCTGTAGATGCGCACGAAGGTTTCGGATTTTTCAGCTGCCATGTGACTGCGCCACCATTGCCACTTTCGTGTTTTTTTAGACCGTTTCCGTCGAAAGGCTTCTAGGGTATGTAATTCGAAACACTAAAACCATGCTCAAATGTTGCAGTGGGGTCTGTAGATGCGCACAAAGGTTTCCGATTTTTTAGGTGCCACGTGGCTGTGCCACCATTGCCACTTTCGTGTTTTCTTAGACCGTTTCCGGCGAAAGGCTCCTAGGGTATGTAATTCGAAACGCTAAAACCATGTTCAAATGTTGCAGTAGGGTCTCTAGATGTGCACTAAGGTTTCAGATTTTTTAGGTGCCACGTGGCTGTGCCACCGTTGCCACTTTTGTGTTTTCTTAGATCGTTTCCGGCGAAAGGTTTCGGATTTTTCAGCTGCCATGTGACTGCGCCACCATTGCCACTTTCGTGTTTTTTTAGACCGTTTCCGTCGAAAGGCTCTTAGGGTATGTAATTCGAAACACTAAAACCATGCTCAAATGTTGCAGTAGGGTCTGTAGATGTGCACGAAGGTTTCGGATTTTTCAGGTGCCACGTGGCTGTGCTACCGTTGCCACTTTTGTGTTTTCTTAGACCGTTTCCAGCGAAAGGCTCCTAGAGTATGTAATTCGAAATGCTAAAACCATGCTCAAATGTTGCAGTGGGGTCTGTAGATGCGCACGGAGGTTTCAGATTTTTTAGCTGCCACGTGGCTGCGACACCATTGCCACTTTCGTGTTTTCTTAGACCATTTCCGGCGAAAGGCTGCAAGGGTATATAATTCGAAATGCTAAAACCATGCTCAAATGTTTCAGTGGGGTCTGTAGATGTGCAGGAAGGTTTCAGATTTTTCAGCTGCCTAGTGGCTGTGCTGTTGCCACTTTCATGTTTTCTTAGACCGTTTCCGGCAAAAGGCTCCTAGGGTAGGTAATTCGAAATCCTAAAACCATGCTCAAATGTTTCAGTGGGGTCTGTAGATGCGCACGAAGGTTTTGGATTTCTGGGGTGCCACGTGGCTGTGCTACCGTTGCCTCTTTCATGTTCTCTTAGACCATTTCCGGCGAAAGGCTCCTACAGTATGTATTTTGAAATGGTAAAACCATGCTCAAATGTTGCAGTAGGGTCTGTAGATGTGCACAAAGATTTCGGATTTTTCAGGTGCCACGTGGCTGTGCCACCATTGCCACTTTCGTGTTTTCTTAGACCGTTTCCGGCGAAAGGCTCCTAGAGTATGTAATTCAAAATGCTAAAACCATGCTGAGATGTTGCAGTAGAGTCTGTAAATGCGTAGGAAGGTTTTGGATTTTTTGGGTGCTAAGTGGCTGTGTCACCGTTGCCACTTTTGTGTTTTCTTAGACCGTTTCCGGCGAAAGGCTCCTAGGGTATGTAATTCGAAATGCTAAACGCATGCTTAAATGTTGCAGTAAGGTCTGTAGATGCGTACAAAGGTTTCAGATTTTTCAGATGCCACGTGGCAGTGCCACCGTTTTTCTTTGGTGTTTTCTTAGATCATTTCCGGCGAAAAGCTCCCAGAGTATGTAATTTGAAATGCTAAAACTATGCTCAAAAGTTGCAGTAGGGTCTGTAGATGTGCACGAAGGTTTCGGATTTTTGGGGTGCCACCATTGCCACTTTCATGTTTCTTAGACCGTTTCCGGCGAAAGGCTCCCAGGGTACATGTATGTAATTCGAAACGCTAAAACCATGCCCAAATGTTGCAGTGGAGTCTCTAGGTGCGCACGAAGCTGTGTCACCTGTGCCACTCAGTATGATTTTAGTGTGTCATATAATACATTTCATCTTTGTATCAAGCATTCATACAAAGTCAAGGATGCAAATGCGGAGATACACTATAGTGTGCTTTGCACACAAGTGACACCATCTAGTTGGATGTTTTTTTTAGCTCATCTTGACAAGCTGAGCTAATCTCATCACTCTCTGTCCGGCGTCCAGCGTCCGTCGTCTGTCAACACCATGTTTTGGTCTTCTCCAAAGCCACTGGGCCAATTCAAGTGAAAGTTTGTGTGAGTGATGGCCCTGGAGGGGCATTGCATTTTTATTCAACTCGGCATGCTCAGCCCCATAGGGAGGGAGTGGGGGAAAATGCTCCAAAATATTTTTAAAATCTTCTTTTCATGAACCAGTGTGTACAATGACTTGATATTTGCTGTGGAGCTCCCTTTTGAGCTGTAGAATCAAGTTTGTTCAAACAAAGTTCGTGAAGGAATATTTGGCTTTGTAATGGGAGGGGTAAGATTTTTGGCCCCACCCAAAATTTCTATTTCAAGAACCATGGGCAAACTTCAAGCAAATTTGGCATGTTGTTTAAGTGGGTCCTAAGTAACTGATTGATGTCTAAAAAAAAATTTTTCACAGCCCTGTTACAACCCCAGGGGCTAAAAACAGAAAAAAATTCAAAAGCCCATATATCCCAAACCAGAAGGAACAGAGAACTGGTATTTGGTAAGAAACATCCTTAGGACCAGAAGGAGGGATTTGTTAAAAAATATTGCCACCAGTTCAATCGGGGTGCCTGGTAGAGGGTATTAAAAAACTGTTGAGTCAGTAGCTCTATCCCTGGAGCATTTCATTCACCAATGTGTTTGATTGACATATTGTGTTCTTAAATAAACAAAAATTCTGCTATGAATATTTATTTATTTATTTATTTATTTATTGGTGTTTTAAGGCCACATATTTCTGCACAATGGCTAACCATGACCGTGACAGTTT
Organism: Pictodentalium vernedei; assembly: GCA_031216915.1. Taxonomy (NCBI): domain Eukaryota; kingdom Metazoa; phylum Mollusca; class Scaphopoda; order Dentaliida; family Dentaliidae; genus Pictodentalium; species Pictodentalium vernedei. The sequence continues at coordinate 215,039,370 of CM062295.1, read as the reverse complement.
TACAGGTGGAGGAAGCCGGAGTACCCGGAGAGAACCACCAAGCAACGGCGAGCAACTGCCAGCTCCCCAACATACCAACTCCACACAAGCAGGGTTAGCATTGGTTGAAGACAGGTGCACCATCGACGTGCAGTACGCCTTAGTACACAACGTCACCGTGCCCCCACGTGGGCATTGGGGGTGAAGTGTCTTGCCCAAGGACACAACACAGTTGCCACAGGTGGGATTCGAACCGAGGACCTCTCGGCTTGCAGTCTGCACCTCTACCAACTGAGCCACCGCACCCCACTATGAACATTTAATCTTGTTATTACAATCTGTCAATTCTGTGGGGGGACTTTTGTTTGTTTTAGAAAGATTTTTATTTATATTTAATGAACCATTTCAATGCTGGAAAACATCTGATACCTGTATGCATGTCTTTAATTTAACCCTCTCAAGGCTGCAGTGTGGGTTCCAAAGATTTTTATTGATAACTTGAACAAACAAAAAAACGTTTCAATACTGTTTTTTCTGCTTCCTTGGAAAAAAATTGATCTGATTCCTGTCTGAATATCTTTAATTTAACCCTCTCATCACTTCAGTGTGTTTTTAGCTCACCTGAGCGAAGCTCAAGGGGAGCTTAACTAATCACTTTCTGTCCGTCGTCCGGCGTCCGTCGTCCGTCGTCACGAAGGTGGAGCACGAAGGTTTCGGATTTTTCAGCTGCCATGTGACTGCGCCACCATTGCCACTTTCGTGTTTTTTTAGACCGTTTCCGTCGAAAGGCTCCTAGGGTATGTAATTCGAAACACTAAAACCATGCTCAAATGTTGCAGTGGGGTCTGTAGATGCGCACAAAGGTTTCCGATTTTTTAGGTGCCACGTGGCTGTGCCACCATTGCCACTTTCGTGTTTTCTTAGACCGTTTCCGGCGAAAGGCTCCTAGGGTATGTAATTCGAAACGCTAAAACCATGTTCAAATGTTGCAGTAGGGTCTCTAGATGTGCACTAAGGTTTCAGATTTTTTAGGTGCCACGTGGCTGTGCCACCGTTGCCACTTTTGTGTTTTCTTAGATCGTTTCCGGCGAAAGGTTTCGGATTTTTCAGCTGCCATGTGACTGCGCCACCATTGCCACTTTCGTGTTTTTTTAGACCGTTTCCGTCGAAAGGCTCTTAGGGTATGTAATTCGAAACACTAAAACCATGCTCAAATGTTGCAGTAGGGTCTGTAGATGTGCACGAAGGTTTCGGATTTTTCAGGTGCCACGTGGCTGTGCTACCGTTGCCACTTTTGTGTTTTCTTAGACCGTTTCCAGCGAAAGGCTCCTAGAGTATGTAATTCGAAATGCTAAAACCATGCTCAAATGTTGCAGTGGGGTCTGTAGATGCGCACGGAGGTTTCAGATTTTTTAGCTGCCACGTGGCTGCGACACCATTGCCACTTTCGTGTTTTCTTAGACCATTTCCGGCGAAAGGCTGCAAGGGTATATAATTCGAAATGCTAAAACCATGCTCAAATGTTTCAGTGGGGTCTGTAGATGTGCAGGAAGGTTTCAGATTTTTCAGCTGCCTAGTGGCTGTGCTGTTGCCACTTTCATGTTTTCTTAGACCGTTTCCGGCAAAAGGCTCCTAGGGTAGGTAATTCGAAATCCTAAAACCATGCTCAAATGTTTCAGTGGGGTCTGTAGATGCGCACGAAGGTTTTGGATTTCTGGGGTGCCACGTGGCTGTGCTACCGTTGCCTCTTTCATGTTCTCTTAGACCATTTCCGGCGAAAGGCTCCTACAGTATGTATTTTGAAATGGTAAAACCATGCTCAAATGTTGCAGTAGGGTCTGTAGATGTGTACAAAGATTTCGGATTTTTCAGGTGCCACGTGGCTGTGCCACCATTGCCACTTTCGTGTTTTCTTAGACCGTTTCCGGCGAAAGGCTCCTAGAGTATGTAATTCAAAATGCTAAAACCATGCTGAGATGTTGCAGTAGAGTCTGTAAATGCGTAGGAAGGTTTTGGATTTTTTGGGTGCTAAGTGGCTGTGTCACCGTTGCCACTTTTGTGTTTTCTTAGACCGTTTCCGGCGAAAGGCTCCTAGGGTATGTAATTCGAAATGCTAAACGCATGCTTAAATGTTGCAGTAAGGTCTGTAGATGCGTACAAAGGTTTCAGATTTTTCAGATGCCACGTGGCAGTGCCACCGTTTTTCTTTGGTGTTTTCTTAGATCATTTCCGGCGAAAAGCTCCCAGAGTATGTAATTTGAAATGCTAAAACTATGCTCAAAAGTTGCAGTAGGGTCTGTAGATGTGCACGAAGGTTTCGGATTTTTGGGGTGCCACCATTGCCACTTTCATGTTTCTTAGACCGTTTCCGGCGAAAGGCTCCCAGGGTACATGTATGTAATTCGAAACGCTAAAACCATGCCCAAATGTTGCAGTGGAGTCTCTAGGTGCGCACGAAGCTGTGTCACCTGTGCCACTCAGTATGATTTTAGTGTGTCATATAATACATTTCATCTTTGTATCAAGCATTCATACAAAGTCAAGGATGCAAATGCGGAGATACACTATAGTGTGCTTTGCACACAAGTGACACCATCTAGTTGGATGTTTTTTTTAGCTCATCTTGACAAGCTGAGCTAATCTCATCACTCTCTGTCCGGCGTCCAGCGTCCGTCGTCTGTCAACACCATGTTTTGGTCTTCTCCTCCAAAGCCACTGGGCCAATTCAAGTGAAAGTTTGTGTGAGTGATGGCCCTGGAGGGGCATTGCATTTTTATTCAACTCGGCATGCTCAGCCCCATAGGGAGGGAGTGGGGGAAAATGCTCCAAAATATTTTTAAAATCTTCTTTTCATGAACCAGTGTGTACAATGACTTGATATTTGCTGTGGAGCTCCCTTTTGAGGTGTAGAATCAAGTTTGTTCAAACAAAGTTCGTGAAGGAATATTTGGCTTTGTAATGGGAGGGGTAAGATTTTTGGCCCCACCCAAAATTTCTATTTCAAGAACCATGGGCAAACTTCAAGCAAATTTGGCATGTTGTTTAAGTGGGTCCTAAGTAACTGATTGATGTCTAAAAAAAAATTTTTCACAGCCCTGTTACAACCCCAGGGGCTAAAAACAGAAAAAAATTCAAAAGCCCATATATCCCAAACCAGAAGGAACAGAGAACTGGTATTTGGTAAGAAACATCCTTAGGACCAGAAGGAGGGATTTGTTAAAAAATATTGCCACCAGTTCAATCGGGGTGCCTGGTAGAGGGTATTAAAAAACTGTTGAGTCAGTAGCTCTATCCCTGGAGCATTTCATTCACCAATGTGTTTGATTGACATATTGTGTTCTTAAATAAACAAAAATTCTGCTATGAATATTTATTTATTTATTTATTTATTTATTTATTGGTGTTTTAAGGCCACATATTTCTGCACAATGGCTAACCATGACCGTGACAGTTTTACAGGTGGAGGAAGCCGGAGTACCCGGAGAGAACCACCAAGCAACGGCGAGCAACTGCCAGCTCCCCAACATACCAACTCCACACAAGCAGGGTTAGCATTGGTTGAAGACAGGTGCACCATCGACGTGCAGTACGCCTTAGTACACAACGTCACCGTGCCCCCACGTGGGCATTGGGGGTGAAGTGTCTTGCCCAAGGACACAACACAGTTGCCACAGGTGGGATTCGAACCGAGGACCTCTCGGCTTGCAGTCTGCACCTCTACCAACTGAGCCACCGCACCCCACTATGAACATTTAATCTTGTTATTACAATCTGTCAATTCTGTGGGGGGACTTTTGTTTGTTTTAGAAAGATTTTTATTTATATTTAATGAACCATTTCAATGCTGGAAAACATCTGATACCTGTATGCATGTCTTTAATTTAACCCTCTCAAGGCTGCAGTGTGGGTTCCAAAGATTTTTATTGATAACTTGAACAAACAAAAAAAACGTTTCAATACTGTTTTTTCTGCTTCCTTGGAAAAAAATTGATCTGATTCCTGTCTGAATATCTTTAATTTAACCCTCTCATCACTTCAGTGTGTTTTTAGCTCACCTGAGCGAAGCTCAAGGGGAGCTTAACTAATCACTTTCTGTCCGTCGTCCGTCGTCCGTCGTCCGGCGTCCGTCGTCCGTCGTCGTCCGTCCGGCGTTAACTTTACATTATCGACTTCTCCTCCTAAACCACTAGCCCAATTTTATTCAAATGTTGGCTAAATGTTTATTACCTAATGCCAATTCAGATTTGTTCAAATGAAGTTGCCCCTCCTCCTGGGTGGTGCCACACCCCCAAGGGGCACCAAAATCTTTGTAAATCTTCTTCTCATGAACCAGCAGTAGCAGAGACTTGATATTTGGTGTGCAGCTTCCTTTTGAGGTGTAGACTCAGATTTGTTCAAGAGAAGTTTGTCGGGCTATACTTGACGTTGTTATGAGAGGGGCAAAATTTTTTGCCCCGCCCAAAATTTCTATTTTCCAAACCGAGAGGCTGATTTGAACCAAATTTTATGTGAGGGCTTATTGGGTCATGAGTACTTGATTTATGCAAAAAAAAATTTTCCCGCAGCCCCGTGGGAACCACAGGAGCTAAAAATAGAAAAAATTTAAAACGCCCATATCTCCAAAACTGCACGGCACTGAGAATTTTTATTTGGTGTGCAGCTTCCTTAGGACCAACAGAAAGGATTGGTAAAAAAAAATTGCCATCGGTTTTATCATAGGGTACAGTTTCGGGACTTTGAAAAAGTGCTGAGTCAGCACTTTTTAACACTGTAGGCAATGGGAAAAACATTAAAAAATCTTCTTCTCCAGATCCAGCAGGCAGAATCTTTTGATATTTGGTATGCAACATTGTAGGGTGGATCTGATTCAAGTTTGTTCAAATCGGCCCCCTGGGTTCATATTTGGGCTCAGTATAGGAGCCCGATTTCGAACTTAGTGCATTTCAGGCAAATTTCTTAAAAAATCTTCTTCTCCAGATCCAGCAGGCAGAATCTTTTGATATTTGGTATGCAACATTGTGGGGTGGATCTGATTCAAGTTTGTTCAAATCGGCCCCCTGGGTTTATATTTGGGTTCAGTATAGGAGCCCAAATTTGAACTTACTGCATTTCAGGCAAATTTCTTTGAAAATCTTCTTCTCCAGATCCAGCAGGCAGAATCTTTTGATATTTGGTATGCAACATTGTAGGGTGGATCTGATTCAAGTTTGTTCAAATCGACTCCCTAGATTCATATTTGGGCTCACTATAGGAGCTCGAATTCGAATTTAGTGCATTTCAGGCGAATTTCTTCAAAAATCTTCTTCTCCAGATCCAGCAGGCAGAATCTTTTGATATTTGGTATGCAATGTTGCGGGGTAGATCTGATTCAAGTTTGTTCAAATCGGCCCCCTGGATACATATTTGGGCTTACTATAGAAGCCCGAATTCGAACTTAGTGCATTTCAGGCAAATTTCTTAAAAAATCTTCTTCTCCAGATCCAGCAGGCAGAATCTTTTCATATTTGGTAAGCAACATTGTGGGGTGGATCTGATTCAAGATTGTTCAAATCGGCCCCCTGGGTTAATATTTGGGCTCAGTATAGGAGCCTGATTTCGAACTTAGTGCATTTCAGGCAAATTTCTTAAAAAATCTTCTTCTCCAGATCCAGCAGGCAGAATCTTTTGATATTTGGTATGCAACATTGTAGGGTGGATCTGATTCAAGTTTGTTCAAATCGGCCCCCTGGGTTCATATTTGGGCTCAGTATAGGAGCCCGATTTCGAACTTAGTGCATTTAGGCAAATTTCTTAAAAAATCTTCTTCTCCAGATCCAGAAGGCAGAATCTTTTGATATTTGGTATGCAACATTGTGGGGTGGATCTGATTCAAGTTTGTTCAAATCGGCTTCCTAGATTCATATTTGGGCTCACTATAGAAGCTCGAATTTGAACTTAGTGCATTTCATGCAAATTTCTTAAAAAATCTTCTTCTCCAGATCCAGCAGGCAGAATCTTTTCATATTTGGTAAGCAACATTGTGGGGTGGATCTGATTCAAGTTTGTTCAAATCGGCCCCCTGGGTTTATATTTGGGCTCAGTATAGGAGCCCAAATTTGAACTTAGTGCATTTCAAGCAAATTTATTAAAAAATCTTCTTCTCCAGATCCAGCAGGCAGAATCTTTTGATATTTGGTATGCAACATTGTGGGGTGGATCTGATTCAAGTTTGTTCAAATCGGCTTCCTAGATTCATATTTGGGCTCACTATAGAAGCTCGAATTCGAACTTAGTGCATTTCAGGCAAATTTCTTAAAAAATCATCTTCTCCAGATCCAGCAGGCAGAATCTTTTGATATTTGGTATGCAACATTGCGGGGTGGATCTGATTCAAGTTTGTTCAAATCAGCCACCTGGATTCATATTTGGGCTCACTATAGAAGCTCGAATTCAAACTTAGTGCATTTCGGGCAAATTTCTTCAAAAATCTTCTTCTCCAGATCCAGCAGGCAGAATCTTTTGATATTTGGTATGCAACATTGCGGGGTGGATCTGATTCAAGTTTGTTCAAATCGGCCCCCTGGATTCATATTTGGGCTTAATATAGAAGCCCGAATTCGCACTTAGTGCATTTCAGGCAAATTTCTTCAAAAATCTTCTTCTCCAGATCCAGCAGGCAGAATCTTTTGATATTTGGTATGCAACATTGCGGGGTGGATCTGATTCAAGTTTGTTGAAATCGGCCCCCTGGATTCATATTTGGGCTTAATATAGAAGCCCGAATTCGCACTTAGTGCATTTCGGGCAAATTTATTAAAAAATCTTCTTCTCCAGATCCAGCAGGCAGAATCTTTTGATATTTGGTATGCAACATTGTGGGGTGGATCTGATTCAAGTTTGTTCAAATCGGCTTCCTAGTTTCATATTTGGGCTCACTATAGAAGCTTGAATTCGAACTTAGTGCATTTCAGGCAAATTTCTTAAAAAATCTTCTTCTCCAGATCCAGCTTCAGAATCTTTTCATATTTGGTAAGCAACATTGTGGGGTGGATCTGATTCAAGTTTGTTCAAATCGGCCCCCTGGGTTTATATTTGGGCTCCGTATAGGAGCCCAAATTTTAACTTAGTGCGTTTCAGGCATATTTCTTAAAAAATCTTCTTCTCCAGATCCAGCAGGCAGAATCTTTTGATGTTTGGTATGCAACATTGTAGGGTGGATCTGATTGTGATTCATGAACGTATTTATTTGTAAAGTTGATAGAATCTTAGACAAAATTTGCAGAAAAGATCTACTATAGAAGGGGTGGTATCCAGGGTGAACCGTTTACCCAAATCTAGCAGTACTAATGCATTATTCACACAAATCTTCGTTCAAATTTTATGACCCCTCATTGGAACACACGCATTCAGCTCATTCCAACAAAGGTCATATGCCATGTTTTCGAGACAAAGGAATAAAAATTTTAGTTATTCATGAAATTTTTAGGCAACTGTTGTCTGTTATTCACATTGCTTCATGAAATTTCAGTACTTTTAGAAGTTACCTCAGTAATCAAGGGTTAATTCCCCTTAATTAAATGTCGCCTCTAAAAAACAACCACTTTGCATATCTTACCTTTTTACCAGCATAACTGCCAAAACTTGTCAGCATTCTTCGCAAAAATCGCTATTCAAATTTTAATTTTTGTCTCTTAAACATACATGTACTTATCGCTTGTAAATACCCCATTGGAATGAGCTTTTTGAGCTCATTCCAATGAGAGGTCGCACACCATGCTTTTTGAGTCAAAAAAGCAATTTTTTTAGTTATTCCAGAATTTCGTACGTAAAACACAGCTTTATGACTTCACATTAAAATGAGCTCTCTAAGCTTGTTCCAATCAACATTCACGCACTATGTCTTTCACACAAAAAATAAAATTTTCCATTTATTCAGGAATTTTGTTTGCAAGAACACTCTTACCCCCCCCCCCCCCCCCCCCCACAAACACACACACACAAACACACACACACACACACAAACACAGACACACACATCTAAAAGTTCGTCAGCAAAAAAAACAGTTACTTCAATTTTTAAATGCATTATAGGAACAACTTGCCTAATCAAATTTAAATACTTTTGCATCATTCTGTATCTAGAACAAACCATTTACCATATCTTTACGCAAAATTCTCCAGCATCATTCACAAAAAAACACCATTATTTATATATTCACATTTCTGTCTCAAAAATATACCTGATCTTCCCATACCCCTATTGGAATAAGCTGTTTGAGCTTGTTCCAATGATGATAAAAAAAAATAAAATTTGTGAAAATTTTTGTTTTCTTGCATGCAAATATATACATGTAGCACATGGAAGATATCCACAGTTGGGGAGAGATGTCCAAGGCTATCTCTTCACATTCCTTGTTTGTGCTTCATGCTAAACCAGTTTGTCTGCAGAGATAAATTTGCTTTATTAAAAATCATTGGAGATTGGCCACACACCAATGATTTTAAATAAAACTAATTTTAGGTAACAAATGTTGAACTTCAAACAAAATCTATCACTCAACCAGTTAATGTTGATGAGGCATGACATGGTGAAGGTGACCTAAAATACTTCTTAGAGTCACTTTGTCAGGTGAGCGATTAAGGCCACGTGGGGCCTCTTGTTTACAAAGATTTTTTCTCTCTCAGATGGACTCTTTCTCTACTGATTTCATGTTGAATGAACCCTTTGTATGCTGGAAAACATCTTATTCCTGTGTGCATGTCTTTAATTTAACCCTCTCAAGACTGCAGGTCTGTAGCAGGGAATTCCACAGATTTTTAGCTCATCTTGACAAAGTCAAGCTGAGCTAATCTCATCGCTCTCCATCCTTCATCCGTCAACACCATGTTTTGGTCTTCTCTTCCAAAGCCACTAGGCCAATTCAGTTAAAAGTTTGTGTGAGTGATGGTCCCAAAGGGGCATTGCATTTTTGTTCAACTCAACATGCTCAGCACCATAGGGAGGGAGTGGGGGAAAAATGATCCAAAAATATATTTAAAAATCATCTTCTCATGAACCAGTGTGTACAATGACTTGATATTTGCTATGGAGCTTCCTTATGGGGTGTAGAATCAAGTTTGTTCAAACGAAGTTTCATGAAGCAATATTTGGCTTTGTAATGGGAGGGGTAAGATTTTGGGCCCTGCCCAAAATTTCTATTTTCTGAATCGATGGTCTGGTTTGAACCAAATTTGGTATATGGTATTATTGGGCCATAAGTACTTGACACATGCAAACAAACAAAAATTCCCACATCCCCATGGCAACCCTGGGAGCTAAAAATAGAAATATTTTCAAACGCCCATATTTCCTGTTACCTGTTATTTGGTATGCAGTATCCTTAGGACCAGTAGAATTGAATGGTAAAAAAAAATTGCCAGTGGTTATGTTAAGGTGTTCTGTAATGGGCATCGAAAAAAATGCTTAGTCAGCATATTTGCAAAAATTTAAAAAAATCTTTTCTCCGGAACCAATCATCAGAATCTTCTGATATTCGGTGTACAGCATTCATAGGGGTGTCAGATACAAGTTTGTTAAAATAAAGCCCATTGGTTCATATTTGGGCCCAATATAGGACCCCGAATTTTTTACATAGGGTCATATACGGAATATCCTTTAAAAATCTTCTTCAGAACCACCAGTCAGAATATTTTAATTTTTGATATACATTACTGGTATGAGAGTCAGATTCAAGATTGTTCAAACCAAGTCCCTAGGTTAATATTTGGGCTTCCTATGGAAGCCCAAATTTTAACTTTGTTCAATACGGAGGATAATTTTTAAAAATCGCTATGGTAGACAAATGTTTACTTAGTTCGATATGAGGAAATGTCTTTAAAAATCTCTTCTTCAGATCCACCAGTCGGAATGCTTTCATATTTGGTATACAACATCTCTAGGGGGGAGGTGGGGGGGGGGGGGGGGGGTCAGATTCCAGATTGTTCAATTCAGGAGCCTGGGTTAATATTTGTGCTCCATATGGGAACCTGCAATTTAACTTAGTACAATATGAGGGAATTTCTTCAAAAATCCTCTTCTTCAGATCCACTGGTCAGAATGCTCTCATATTTGGTATACAACTTCTCTGGGGGTGGGGGTATTTCAAGCCCAAATTTTAACTTAGTAACTCAAGGATTGACAGTGTAGCCTATGGAGATGGATTGCTTAATGTAGATTCATTCTTGGACTCTGTTTATATTTTGTTCTGTTCAAGATGAGTGCTTCAGGCCCCGTGAGGCCTCTTGTTTTTTTATTTGTCTGCAGTGTCTTCCAAAATTAGTGTGAAATTGAGACTTTTAAAATTTTACCATTTTTAGCTCACCAACTTTAGTTGTGTGAGCTTATGGAATGCCACGATCGGTCGGCGTCAGCGTACGTGTCCAATAATGTTAAAGTTTTTGTTTAGGTCACTTATTCGCCCTATTTCCATATCATGGCTTTTATAATGCTGCTATATGATGATTATTATCATTTTACCATGATTTAACCCCTCATACCCTACATTTTAGACATTTTTAGTTGCGTTTAGTTTTCTGTTTAGCTCAGAATTTCATGTTTAACTAAGTGTTTAGGTCAGCTGCTGTGCTCCTTCTCTTCCAAAGGCACTTATATTCATCATACATGTTCCTCAGTATCATTGTTCCATGATTAACCCCTCATACCCTGCATTTTAATCATTTTTCTTGACATTTTTAGTTGCGTTTAGTTTTCTGTTTAGCTCAGAATTTCATGTTTAACTTAGTGTTTAGGTCAGCTACTGTGCTCCTTCTCTTCCCATGGCACTTATATTCATCATACATGTTCCTCAGTATCATTGTTCCATGATTAACCCCTCATACCCTGCATTTTAAACATTTTTTTGGACATTTTTAGTTGCGTTTAGTTTTTATCCCCACATTTTAAAAAATGCGGGGATATTGTCATGATCTCCGTCTGTACGGCCGTACGGCCTTGCGCCCGTACGTCCGTACTTCAGTACGTCCGGTTTTGTAATTCGAAACGCTGTAACTTTCTACAGTTGTTCGATAGGGTCTGTGCAACCCAAAAATACAACTTTTAAATTTTTGTGCCACCAGGTGGCTTCTGTGGAGCCACTTAAAAAATGCGTTATTTTTTCTCTTTTTTGCTGAATAGTCCCAACCTATGTAATTTGGAGTTCTAAAATTACACTAGGGTGTTGCTAAATGATCTGTAGATATGTAGGAAGGTTTCGGATTTTTCGGGTGCCACGTGGCTGTGCCACCATAGCCACTTTCATGTTTTCTTAGACCGTTTCCGGCAAAAGGCTCGTAGGATATGTAATTCGAAATGCTAAATCCATGCTCAGATGTTGCAGTAGGGTCTATAGATGCGCACGAAGGTTTCGGATTTTTCGGGTGCCACGTGGCTGTGCCACCGTAGCCACTTTTGTGTTTTCTTAGACCGTTTCCGGCAAAAGGCTCGTAGGATATGTAATTCGAAACGCTAAATCTATGCTCAGCAGTTGCAGTAGGGGCTATAGATGTGCAGGAAGGTTTCGGATTTTTCGGGTGCCACGTGGCTGTGCCACCGTAGCCACTTTTGTGTTTTCTTGAACCGTTTCCGGCGAAAGGCTCGTAGGGTATGTAATTCGAAATGCTAAAACCATGCTCATATGTTGCAGTAGGGTCTATAGATGCACACGAAGGTTTCAGATTTTTCGGGTGCCACGTGGCTGTGCCACCGTAGCCACTTTCGTGTTTTCTTAGATCGTTTCCGGCGAAAGGCTCATAGGGAATGTAATTCGAAATGCTAAAACCATGCTCATATCTTGCAGTAGGGACTATAGATGCGCACAAAGGTTTCGGATTTTTCGGGTGCCACGTGGCTGTGCCACCGTAGCAACTTTTGTGTTTTCTTAGACCGTTTCTGGCGAAAGGCTCCTAGGGTATGTAATTCGAAATGCTAAAACCATGCTCACATGTTGCAGTTGGGTCTGTAGATGCGCACGAAGGTTTCGGATTTTCCAGGTGCCACGTGGCTGTGCCACCATTGCCACTTTTGTGTTTTCTTAGACAGTTTCCGGTGAAAGGCTCCTAGGGTATGTAATTCGAAATGCTAAAACCATGCTCAAATGTTGCAGTGGGGTCTGTAGATGCGCACGAAGGTTTCCGATTTTTCGGGTGCCACGTGGCTGTGCCACCGTTGCCACTTTTGTGTTTTCTTAGACCGTTTCCGGCGAAAGGTTCCTAGGGAATGTAATTTGAAACACTAAAACCATGCTCAAATGTTGCAGTGGGGTCTGTAGATGTGCACGAAGGTTTCGGATTTTTCAGGTGCCACGTAGCTGTGCCACCGTTGCCACTTTTGTGTTTTCTTAGACCATTTCTGGCGAAAGGCTGCAAGGGTATGTAATTCGAAATGCTAAAACCATGCTCAAATGTTGCAGTAGGGTCTGTAGATGTGCACGAAGGTTTCCGATTTTTCAGGTGCCACGTGGCTGTGCCACCGTTGCTACTTTTGTGTTTTCTTAGACCGATTCCGGCGAAAGGCTCCTATGGTATGTAATTCGAAACGCTAAAACCATGCTCAAATGTTGCAGTAGGGTCTGTAGATGCGCACAAAGGTTTTGGATTTTTCAGGTGCCATGTGGCTGTGCCACCGTTGCCACTTTTGTGTTTTCTTAGACCGTTTCCGACGAAAGGCTCCTAGGGTATGTAATTCGAAATGCTAAAACCATGCTCAAATGTTTCAGTGGGGTCTGTAGATGTGCACGAAGGTTTCTGATTTTTCAGCTGCCTAGTGGCTGTGCTGTTGCCACTTTCATGTTTTCTTAGACCATTTCCGGCAAAAGGCTCCTAGGGTATGTAATTCGAAATCCTAAAACCATGCTCAAATGTTGCAGTAGGGTCTGTAGATGCGCACTAAGGTTTTGGATTTCTGGGGTGCCACGTGGCTGTGCTACCGTTGCCTCTTTCATGTTCTCTTAGACCATTTCCGGCGAAAGGCTCCTACAGTATGTATTTCGAAATGGTAAAACCATGCTCAAATGTTGCAGTAGGGTCTGTAGATGGGCACAAAGATTTCGGATTTTTCAGGTGCCACGTGGCTGTGCCACCATTGCCACTTTCGTGTTTTCTTAGACCGTTTCCGGTGAAAGGCTCCTAGAGTATGTAATTCAAAACGCTAAAACCATGCTGAGATGTTGCAGTAGAGTCTGTAAATGCGTAGGAAGGTTTTGGATTTTTTTGGTGCTAAGTGGCTGTGTCACCGTTGCCACTTTTGTGTTTTCTTAGACCGTTTCCGGCGAAAGGCTCCTAGGGTATGTAATTCGAAATGCTAAACGCATGCTTAAATGTTGCAGTAAGGTCTGTAGATGCGTACAAAGGTTTCAGATTTTTCAGATGCCACGTGGCAGTGCCACCGTTTTTCTTTGGTGTTTTCTTAGACCATTTCCTGCGAAAAGCTCCCAGAGTATGTAATTTGAAATGCTAAACCTATGCTCAAAAGTTGCAGTAGGGTCTGTAGATGTGCACGAAGGTTTCAGATTTTTGGGGTGCCACCGTTGCCACTTTCATGTTTTCTTAACCCCATTACAATCTGGCTTCATTCCCGGGGATAGTACGATCTATCAATTACTTGACAATGACCATGATATCTCTTCAAGCTTGGACACAAATACAGATACAAGAGTCGTATTTTGTGATATCAGTAAGGCTTTCGATAGAGTCTGGCATAAAGGTCTTCTACATAAACTTAATTCAACAGGGATAAGGGGTGATCTTTTATCATGGTTTGAAAGCTACCTAACACATCGCTATCAGCGTGTTGTCGTTAATGGAGAACAGTCCGAGAGCAAATTAGTACCGGCAGGTGTCCCACAAGGCTCAGTATTAGGTCCCATTCTATTTAATATATATATCAATGATATTGTAAATGATATTATTTCAAATATAAGGCTGTATGCCGATGACACAACTTTGTATTTAGCAGTGGAAGATGCTAAGCTCTCAGCAAAAATTCTGAATGATGACTTGGAAAAAATTGCTGCATGGTCAAATACATGGCAGGTCTTGTTCAATCCTAAAAAAACAGAAACCCTAAATATAACCCGTAAAACAAGTCCCATTGATTGTCCAACTCTCTACTTACAGGGACAATACATTGAAGAAAAGGGTGAACATAAACATTTGGGGGTGACGTTCTCTAAAAACGGTTCCTGGGATGCCCATATTGATAATATTTTCAAAAAGGTGAGTCCAATGATAAACTGCCTCAGAAGTTTAAAGTATAGACTGTCCAGAGCCGCTCTAGAAACACTTTATAGGTATTACATTCTTCCAATCTTTGATTATGCGGATGTAATTTGGGATAACTGTAGTGATACGAAAAATATACTTCTCGAAAATTTACATTTAGATGCATTACGCACAATTATTGGTGTATCAAGGGGCACAAGTCATAATCTTATTTATAAAGAATCGGGATTTATATCATTAAAGGAACGTAGAAAACGACACAAAGTTATAACTGTCTTTAAAATTATTAACACGGAAGTACCTAATTATATACGTTTGTTAATACCACGCCCAGTGTCAGAAATAACCCATTATCCACTTAGAACATCCAATTTGTTACGCGAATTTAAATGCAACACACTTCGGTTTTCAAACTCATTTTTGCCATCATCGGTGAGACTCTGGAACAGTCTTGGTGAGAATATCAGAAACTGTGAAACAGTAAATGTCCTTAAAAGAGCTCTGTCAATTGATGACCCCACTGTCCCTAAATTCTACTACGTAGGGGGAAGAAAAGCACAGATAATCCATTGTCAACTGCGCCTTAATTGTAGCGAACTGAATGGCCATATGTTTGACAGATTTATCAAGGATAACCCTGGATGTCGATGTGGCTATCGCTATGAAGACTCAAGTCATTACCTCCTCTCATGTCCTCTCTATGTACGTGAACGCCAAACGATGCTCGAGAAACTGGAAAATAATGACAAGAATATCGAAGTTCTACTCCAAGGTAATCCGTATAAATCAGATTCTCACAATACTTTCGTATTCAATACTGTACAAGAGTATATTATCAATACAAAGAGGTTTGAAAATTAATGATAATATGGAAACTGAAGTGAGACGATAACCGAGTTTTCGCCATAATAACGGGTACACTGCTTATACCTTATCATCTGGTTGTGCCCAAGTTATATATGCAGCGACGTGATCAATGAGCACTGTTGCATTGCTTAAACGACTTGTGTTTTCAACGCTCTTCTGTTGTGTGGCACACAATTGAGAGGGGCCTTCGGCCTTTCTCAATGGTGTGCTGCCTAACAGAGTAGCGTCTACAGTAATCTCCCATCTGTTTCATCTTTGAGGCAAGCATGCTATGAGGGCATATATATGATTGGGTACAATGGACTGAGTGCAATTTTCATGATATGGGCAGTGTACACGTCATGACTATGGGTGTGTTTCAGAATTGCTTTGGAATTTACTGTGGACGAAACAAATGTTTCTCTTAATGTAGTGGTATCCTTATACTAACATCAGATCACTTTTACACAATTGCACAAGCACTATATAATGTAATTTCTTTATGTAAGGGTACGGCGTTAAGATAGGCCAAGCCTGTTCGCCAAACCCCATTTCAATTTAATGAAATAAAATATTGTTTAAAAAAAAAAATGTTTTCTTAGACCATTTCCGGCGAAAGGCTCCCAGGGTACATGTATGTAATTCGAAACGCTAAAACCATGCCCAAATGTTGCAGTGGAGTCTGTAGGTGCGCACGAAGCTGTGTCACCTGTGCCACTCAATATGATTTTAGTGTGTCATATAATACATTTCATCTTTGTATCAAGCAATCATACAAAGTCAAGGATGCAAATGCGGGGATACACTATAGTGTGCTTTGCACACAAGTGACACCATCTAGTCTGTTTAGCTCGGAATTTCATGTTTAACTTAGTGTTTAGGTCAGCTGCTGTGCTCCTTCTCTTCCCATGGCAATTATTTTCATCATACATGTTCCTCAGTATCATTGTTCCATGATTAACCCCTCATACCCTGCATTTTAATCATTTTTCTTGACATTTTTAGTTGCGTTTAGTTTTCTGTTTAGCTCAGAATTTCATATTTAACTTAGTGTTTAGGTCAGCTGCTGTGCTCCTTCTCTTCCCATGGCACTTATATTCATCATACATGTTCCTCAGTGTCATTGTTCCATGATTAACCCCTCATACCCTGCATTTTAAACACTTTTTTTGACATTTTTAGTTGCGTTTAGTTTTCTGTTTAGCTCGGAATTTCGTGTTTAACTTAGTGTTTAGGTCAGCTGCTGTGCTCCTTCTCTTCCCATGGCAATTATTTTCATCATACATGTTCCTCAGTATCATTGTTCCATGATTAACCCCTCATACCCTGCATTTTAAACATTTTTCTTGAAATTTTTAGTTGCGTTTAGTTTTCTGTTTAGCTTGCATTTTCATGTTTAACTTAGTGTTTAGGTCAGCTGCTGTGCTCCTTCTCTTCCCATGGCACTTATATTCATCATACATGTTCCTCAGTATCATTGTTCCATGATTAACCCCTCATACTCTGCATTTTAAACATTTTTCTTGACATTTTTAGTTGAGTTTAGTTTTCTGTTTAGCTCAGAATTTCATGTTTAACTAAGTGTTTAGGTCAGCTACTGTGCTCCTTTTCTTCCCACGGCACTTATATTCATCATACATGTTCCTCAGTATCATTGTTCCATGATTAACTCCTCGTACCCTGCATTGTAAACATTTTTCTTGACATTTTTAGTTGCATTTAGTTTTCTGTTTAGCTCGGAATTTCATGTTTAACTTAGTGTTTAGGTCAGCTGCTGTGCTCCTTCTCTTCCCATGGCACTTATATTCATCATACATGTTCCTCAGTATCATTGTTCCATGATTAACCCCTCATACCCTGCATTTTAAACATTTTTTTTGACATTTTTTGTTGCGTTTAGTTTTCTGTTTAACTCGGAATTTCATGTTTAACTTAGTGTTTAGGTCAGCTGTTGTGCTCCTTCTCTTCCCATGGCACTTATATTCATCATACATGTTCCTCAGTATCATTGTTCCATGATTAACCCCTCATACCCTGCATTTTAAACATTTTTCTTGACATTTTTAGTTGCGTTTAGTTTTCTGTTTAGCTCAGAATTTCATGTTTAACTAAGTGTTTAGGTCAGCTGCTGTGCTCCTTTTCTTCCCATGGCACTTATATTCCTCATACATGTTCCTCAGTATCATTGTTCCATGATTAACCCCTCATAACCTGCATTTTAAACATTTTTCTTGACATTTTTAGTTGCGTTTAGTTTTCTGTCTAGCTCAGAATTTCATGTTTAACTTAGTGTTTAGGTCAGCTGCTGTGCTCCTTCTCTTCCAATGGCACTTATATTCATCATACATGTTCCTCAGTATCAATGTTCCATGATTAACCCCTCATACTCTGCATTTTAAACATTTTTCTTGACATTTTTAGTTGCGTTTAGTTTTCTGTTTAGCTCAGAATTTCATGCTTAACTTAGTGTTTATGTCAGTTTCTGTGTTTTACTTTTAAGAGGTTTTGTTTAGGTAAGCTTTGTTGCATGTTATGAGCCTGTTTGATACAGTTCTTGTGTTTGCCAAAGTTACTATCAAAGAGGAATGTTGGTGAGCTATAGGGCGTTGGCGTCCTTCTTGTTGAGTGATGTATCGGGATGTATTATTTTATTTGCACATGTTTGCAACAATGCATGATTAATTACAGTGCCTGTTCGTTATATTTGTTTTGTAAACATCCAGCTTCTGCAGAAAATCACTCAAATATTATGTGGCCGGTCTTGATTTTTCTAAAAAGGCGCATATATATAACTGAAAGCAAATGAATTTCATATTTTTTTTGAGTAAAAGTAGAGTAAAAAAGTAGAGTGCTAAATTTTTATTGGTTAATCTCACTTTCCCATAAATTGTAACAAGGCAAATCCATACAGATACAGATGAAATAAATTCAATTTCAAGATATGAACTGCATCCACAGAATATGAAAACCTTTTAAGTTGTGGTACCTACACTTTAAATACAAGCTTTCAGAACTCAACCAGTTTGCAGACAACAAAAATAAAAAATAAAAACCTCCCTTCTTCATTGATTTGAAAATTGCTCGAGAATAAATGTGTTTTTTTATTTGGTCGAATGTTCTTATTCACAAGGTGTTTCAGAGATGACTAATTATACCCACACTTTCGAAGAAAATGGGGGTATACTGGATTATACATGCGTCCGTGTGTCTATCTGTCCATCCGTCCGTCCATCCGTCTGAAAGTATTCATAACTTAAGTAAATTATTTTTTATAATATTTGTTGGTCATAGGTATGCCCACACTAGTTATTTTTTTTTTTTATTATTTGTTCACTTAGAAATTGTGTCCGTCCGAGCCAAATTTTGTCTGTTTAGCCTGTATCTCGGGTATCGAATGTTCTATTGCAATGAAATTTGCCATGAACACTGCTTTTGGTATAGCCTTTAAAAAAAGGATTCAACGATATTTCTCACATTCTCCTTTTTAGAGTTATCCCCCTTTTTTGACTTGGAAATTGTAGGAAATAGACATTATTTGTCTGTTCAGCCTGTATCTCAGGAATGGGTTATCAGATTTTGGTGAAATAAGGCATGCAGTTTGCCTATGACAAAGGCTTCTGCCTCATTGCATAAAACTTCCAAACACCAAACAATTTACCATACCTTTTGACTTAGAAATTGTTGAAAACTTTCGAAGAAAATGGGAGGGGGGGGGGGGTGGCATACTGGATTGGGGTTATCGGATTTCACTGAAATATGGCATGCAGTTTGCCTATGACAAAGGCTTCTGCCTCATTGCATAAAACTTCCAAACACCAAACAATTTACCATACCTTTTGACTTCGTTGGAAATTGTTGAAAACTTTCGAAGAAAATGGAAGGGGGGGGGGAGGTATACTGGATTGTGTCCATCCATCTGTGCATCCATCCATCAGTCCGTGCGAGAATATTCATAAATGATATTTGTTAGTCATAGGTATGCCCACACTAGGCGGTACACCACGTGGGGGTATGCACCGGACGAAAGTCCAGCTCTTGTTTGCCTACTCATTAGAACTTTTAGTGGGTTTATTTATGTGGGATCCATTCCTGGCTTTGTTATGCCTCTGACCTCTTAAGAGCTTTGTCCATCCATCCATCCATCCACCTGTCTGTCTGTCCGTCCATCCACTCGTCTGTCCATCCATCCATCCATCCATCCATCCATCCATCAAACATACTCTGAAAAGATTGAATTGGTTAAATTCCAAGTTGCATCATGAGAAAAATTTGCAAGTCAAATTATTGATATTTTGTCATTATTGTGCTGAAGATTAACGGAATAATGACATTTTGATCAGTGGTGTTATCGGATATAAGGATATATTAGGTTTGATAATGGAGTTCAGTCTGCCTATTTTTGTCCAGAGTTCTGACCCTTTGCTGGCTTAAATTTTCTGAGATATCAGCTATTGGGATGGTATCTTCAGGTGCAATTAAGAGAATGAAATGATGTTTGGTTGTTGATACTATAGTGTGGTCACTGGGGCAACAAACAGGTCTTGGTAAATGTAGCAATTGGTATCATTCAACGCAGGAGATTCCATAGAAAAAAATCCACAAAAAATCTGCTTTGGGTAAATTTTTTTAGAAGTGATTGAAATCAGGTTATCTTTTGCCAATTTACAAATTCAGACTTTCGTATTCCCCTTTGTTCACTCACTGTTATTGAGGGAATATGTATGTCATATGTCACATTCTGTGGTCTATTGGTAACATGTTGCCTGGCGAGAAAAGACACACTACATCACATTTCCCTGGTTGCGTTCATTGGCTGATAAAGAGCCTTTATAGATGATATGGAATTTGCTACACATACATCGTAATTCTGCCTTGCATATCTTTGTTTTTTTTTATAAACCACACAGAGAGTCTGATTCTTATTCTAATATGATATTTTGTAGACGAATAGGAGTCATAACCCTTCTGTTGAAACCTAATGGGCGGTGCCAACATACACTGAAGACCGCCATGAAATTTGTGTTATTGATTTTATATAGCAGTGGGGATATCCTCCGACCTTTGTTGTTATCAATTATTGATGTGAATTACAATTTTGCATCAATTCTGGTTATTTTACACTCTTTCTGGTATTTTTATTGAATTTCATTGGGATGGCTAATTCCTTCATAGAGAGTGGTGAGATAGTATTTGATGAAGATTGTTGTGTTATCTACTATGGTGGTTTTCATGATGACACACCCCTGACCAGTGTAACGAGGGAGTTGTCTACACTCCTAAGGTTTAGCAAGAAGTGTGGAAGGCTACAGCTCTCAAGCTGTTTACTTGTCTTGAAATGAGTTCTGGATCATTCCAAATTTCGGAGAGAGTTCACAAATGGGAAATGCCTTCTTCAGCCTGATGCCGCTGTTGTGATCGAGCCTATCTTCATTGAACTTTAAGAAAGATTACTCCATTTGTGGAGAACCGGCTGTAGTAGATTTTGGGCAGCCAGGTAGAATGGATATGCACGTTGTGACCTTGATCCCACTGTGCCAGATGCTTTAGAAATGCTACGATATAAGAGCTGATGCACTAGCATATGAGGTTAGAAATTGCCTTCATGGAACGGATTGCTGAAGGAGCCGTATATTACGGTTTCGGCTTGTCAGGATTTCAATTGAATAAAGATCTAATTCCTCCTCCTAGCAAGAAACCAAGTCAAAAGGTGGATATGGAAACAGAGTACTGATTTCAGAGGGTATGCAAGTGCTGAATTGAATCTCCGAAATTCACACAAAAATGCAATAATTGGCAGGCGGTTGTGAGATATATTCAATAGAGTGGCTCAAAAAGAAACTCAAACAACATTGTGGTGAATTCCTTTTCTCTGCAGAAGTTCATGGTCATAGCAATGTGGTCTCTTTTCAGAAATATGGTGAGATATATAGTCAGTGAAAAATGGTATGCAGATAAAAAAAAGAATATCAATGACAAAACAGAACATAGTTGTGACTGCAACAAAAATAAGATCACAAATTAAAGAACATGAATACATCAGCAAAGTATACTCTAACATTGAAGATATTTTGAATTGAATAAAGTTGAAGGACAGAAGTGTACCCCTCTATTATCTGAAGGTTCTTTTGAATGTGCTATAGTGTCATCTGAACTCAAACAGAACAGTATAGGCTATTCCATAGTTCAGGCTGCCAGCCCACATTCTTTGATCACCCCTACACTATTTGGCACAGGGATTACAAAGACCACACATCTTTAGGTCAAAGTAGCTTGTGAAACATACAAGTTGGCTCTAATGCCAAAAAAAAATCTGTACTCCTGCTTCATGGAACACAGGTTCCACACTGTCCGAAGGAGTAACCATAACTGGGAAGGGCTATCCATATATTTGGTTATTGAATAGGCGCTGATGAGATCCATGGGATCCATTGAAAGTCCAGGCAGTTTCGCCAGAAAAGGGCTTTCACGAACAGTGTTCACCTTCAATGGGTGTACAGCATGCACAATTGTGCAGAGACGCACGATGCCATGACCAGTTTGACAAATAACCATCTTCGTTCTGGAGAACAATATATAGAGATCAGCCAGCATGCATCTAGGTGCAAACAAGATTACACAGATTTGGCTAAAATACAAACATGTTGTGACGAAAATGAGCCTTCCTTGTGATCCCAATGAAGATCAGCTGTATTCTGTGTTGCTAATGATGGCGATAGAGTAAATTGGGTTGAGACTAAGGGTACGTTTCCGTGGGCCATTCCGAATATATTCAGAATTCACCAGACTAGTGTGTCATGCGCAGTTCAATTACAGAATCTTATTCTCAAGAAAACGTTCATTTGATGCTACATGATATTTGGGATATTCGATATTGATCAAGATTGCGTTTCTCGTCGAAGAATTAACCTACGACGCAGAAAAAGTTGGTTGTGTTATCGGCGGCTAACAAGAATTATTCTGTGCACAGGCACTCGACAAATTATAAGATTTTATCATTTTTAATAAAATATATATTATATTATCAATATTAAAAAAAATAGTGTTGATAATAGAACATATATTTTAATAAAATTGATAAAATCTGGGAATGGAAGTAGATTCGACACTTAATGTAACTGCAATGTGCAAAACCTTTGGAAGCTTTGAACCTTGCAATAGCTTTCAACAGTGTTTTATTTTATGGTAGAGTGAGATGTGGCTGATACAATTTGGTCTCAACACCAAATTGGAATTATAAGAATAGTCTGAATCTATTTTTGAATGGTAGAGTGAGATGTGGCTGAAACAAATTGGTCTCAAAACTGACACGGAATTATAAAGAAAGTCTCAGTTTATTTTTCTATGAAATTAGAGTGCTAAAGTACAGACTTGGGTACCAGGATAAGGTGTCGCCTCACAGAAACTTGGCCAGTAAATATATATGGGGCCAACAGGAGTCATGTGTTACAGCTTATTTCTAAATAGGTCAGTGGCGCAGTATGTATTTGGGTCAGGGGGCGGGGGAGGGTCTGGTCAAAATGCCAAGTTGCATAATTTAATCACCTACTGGATGAAGATTTTATGCGTGTGGCTGCATTGTGCTGTGGAACAGGGGAATTAAAGAGTCCGAAAGATTTCGCGTATGATATGGCAGTAAAAGTCGCAAGAAGAAACAGAGGTATGAGTGCTCGTTGGACACCAGTCACAAAAAGTCGACTAAAGACCAGGTGACTGTTAGATGTTTGGGCTCGGTGTATATAAAGTCGGTAGAGCTGCATGGGACTTGCTCCGAGTCCTCGCATGTTAAAGCGAATGGGCCGTAGCAGTACAGTATTACATGGGGTAAAGCTTGATAAGGCCCATTTGGGTGGGGCGCAATTCTCAATGTAGTCGCGGTTGAGTCAAAGAGGCCTTGTAGGCTACTAGAGTGACATCACAAAAGAGTCATGGACATGAGCGACGTCAGAGCGAGAGGGCGGCTGTGCACTGAGAATGCTCAGGTCATTGTAACAATGGAGGTGTGTGTGTGTGTGGGGGGGGGGGGGGGGGGGGGGGGTACAGTGTTATATAGGGTAAACAGGCTACGGAAAGAAGGTGTTGTGCAATAGCCTCGGTAAAAGCATCGGGTCGAGCCATATTGGAAAGCCCCAAAAGCCCCAGCGATGTTAAGGCCCCGCTGACCGACAGACCACATCCTGGCAAATCCAATGGATTTGTTTACGTAAATAAAACTGCTTCAGTGGTCATGGACCTTCTTCAGAGACCCTTACCATAGGCATGGGGATACACATGGGCTTCTAGCCATACACTGTACACATCAACACATACCGCTCCGCTCTACTACTTTACAAGGTCTGTACCCAGTCACATAAGCCTTGAAATCCCATTCTAATACCACATCTGTGAACCATAAAGGTTTTATTTGCACAATCGCGTACGAAAGGTTGATGGTTGCACAGATGACGGAACCTGTCATTTCTTTTCTTAAATTGCTCACATGTAACATGAAGGGACTAGGAGGCATGCCCCCCCCACCCTCCCCCCCACCCCACCCCCCAAACAAAAAGAAATCACATTAATTCTCACCCCTGGATGCATACTTTGTTGTTCTTTATTTATTGATTTATTGGGGTTTAATGACACTTTCAACACCCAGGGTCACATTGTGTAGGAAAAATTTTATGGGGGAGGAAGCCGGAGTACCCGGAGAGAACCACCGAGCAACAGCGAGCAACTGTCGGGGCTCCCCAATGTACTAACTCCTCACAAAAGGGGTTAGCATTGGTTGAAGAAAAGTGCACCATCGACGTGCAGTATGCCTAAGTACACAATGTCACTATGCCCCCACATGGGCAATTGGGATTAAGTGTCTTGCCCAAGGACACAATGCGGGTGCCACAGGTGGGATTGGAACCGAGGACCTCAGGGCTTGCAACTGGAGTTGGGTGTCGAGACTCTGTTGAGCTTGCTCACGTCGCTGAGATTCAGAGTCAACAAGGAGAAGTCGGATCTGGTCCCTTCTCAGTCAATTTGTCATCTGCCGATAGCCTTCCGCACTCAGTTCAATACGGTGGCGGTTCCCCAGGCCAGGGCTGTGATTCTCTCAGCTTTTGCTCTGACTCTGTCCCAGTCCACATCCGTGACAGCACAGGATATTCTCCGGCTGCTCGGTCTCTGCGGTTCGGTGACGGATCTCATTCCTCTAGGTGGGCTGCATGTCAGACCTCTCCAACACTTTCTGCTCAGTCGTTGGAGGCCGAATGTCGATTCTCTGGATCCGGTGCTTCAGTTACCAGAATCTCTTCATCCTCACCTTCTCCACTGGACGAATGTTCAGTGGATCATACAGGGTGTCCCGTTGGACTTACCCACGTCCGATCACGTTCTGACGGCTGATGCCAGCAATCTTGGATGGGGTGCGACATTGGATCCTCTAGGTCTTTCCCTTCACGGGATGTAGGACCAGGATTGGGCATCTCTACACATCAACCAGAAGGAGCTTCTTGCTCTTCTGAGTTTCAGGCAGTGGATCCCTCACCTGTCGAATCATCCTTCTCTTGTCCGACAATTCGACAGCGGTTGCTTACATTCGGAACCAGGGTGGCACGCACTCGGTTCCAATGTACGAATTGGCTCGGGATCTTCTACTGCTCGCTCAGGATGTCAATCCCGTGGTAGTTGTTCGTCACATTCCCAGTCGTCTGAATGTCCTAGCTGACTCCCTGTCCCGACGGGGCAAGTTCTTTTCCACCAAGTGGATGCTCCACATGGCAGTGTTCCATCGATCTCTTTGCGACTCTTGGAACCATCAGGTGGACACTTTCATGTCCCTGTGTCCAGATGCTCTGGCTTTCGCCGTGAACGGTCTGGCCCTCCTTTGGGATGGTCTTATCGGCTACGTCTTCCTGCCGGTTCCGATTCTGCTTCAGGTTCTAGCCCAGATATGAACCTGCAGTCGTCGAATCTTTTCGATCACACCCCTGTTGCCTTGGTGGGTGTGGATCAATCTGCTCCGCTGTCTGTTAGCAGCGGTTCCGGCATGTCTCCCTCTACGTCGCGACTTTCTCTGCCAAAGTAGAAGGTTCTTCTGTCGATGGTGTGCGATCACTCTGTTGCTTTTAGTCACTCCTTCTGTCACACCGATTGCGGAGTTTCTGGTATATGTTTGTTTCTGGGGGTCCATACTTTGGAGACCTTTTTCATATTTCATACTGCATTGTTTCGGCACTCATCCTTGCCTCTCCAAGCTTGTTCAGCTCTTTTCCTTGAAAAGGCCTAGGACTTTGCAGTTTACTCCAAGATGGACACTTTCTTGGGTGCTGCTGTGCTTGGGGGGGCGGGGGGGGGGGGGAGTCGTTCGCACATTTATCCTGGATGGATATGCATTTTCTCACATGCCAGATCTCTCCTGCATCCATTTCTCGATGGATTTGTCTTGCTATTCATGCAGCTTCAGCTCATCTAGCTACTGGTGATTGCATTACCAATTACCAATTGTTTTTTCTGCCATGAGGTGCGTGCATTGTCTTCCTCTCGGGGCTTTTACTAACTCCGGCATGTTGTCGGATGTTATACTGGCAGCCTACTGGAGAAATGCTACCTTCTCCATTTATTATCTGCGACAGTTGCAGGAGCCGACTGAGGACCTTTGTCCTACAGGCCCTCTTTCTTTGGCTCAGGCTGTTGTCTATCCCAGCCATTCAGCTTTTTACAGGGTCAGTTCCAGCTCTGTGCTGTCACTACCCTTTCTGTCTGTGCATAGCACTTCACCATACGCCTCATCTTTCATTGTCTTTTACTAATGTTTGTGATGCTATGGTTTGATAGGCCTAGGGATCTCTTCCTCTGTCCACGGTTCCAGTGCAGTTGAGTTATGTGTGGGTTGGTTATGTGATTCCCTCCATCCTATTGTCTATTCAGCCTGTAGTAAACAATTGTAAGGTAGGTTGATAAGAAATATAAATTTTATAGTAACTTTCCTTTCTTATTATACCTACCGCAATTGTTTACATGGAGGTCCTCCCGTCTTCTTATTCGGGTAAGAATGCTTCCTCCCCACTGATCACATACCTCCTATGTTGGCGGACTCAGAAGAATGGTTTTGATGACTGCTTGCACACTGGTTAACGGAAGTCGTGGAATTGTACTAAGAGAAAAGCGCCCCTTATTGGGTGTGCGCCGTTGGCACTCGACCCAGTTTTGGCTTATTTTTTCGTGGTGTTTTTACACCACTTTTCTTTCCCAAATCTCTTGGGAAAGATTAAAATAGAGAGTATTTTATCCGAGTTACGTTCTTCCACTGTAGTGCAAGCCTGTAGTAAACAATTGCGGTAGGTATAATAAGAAAGGAAATTTACTATAAAATTTATATTTTTTATTATGGACTCACACACAGGTCAGTATGGTAATCTTCATTTCCCAATTGGTAGTGCATTGGGGCAGTGTGACATTACACATGCCTTCAATTGATACAAACCATGTTAGTGAGTTGGAGAGTTTGACAGTTACTCGCTGTGAGCACAGTTGCTCAGTGGTTACAGCTTTGAAATTTAACTCTTAACCTGCCAAGTAATTTTAAGATATTTTTCATCAAATCTTGTCATGGCTGCTGTGATTTCATGAGAAACTCACAAACTTTTGTCACAGCAAATCACTGGTAAAAAAATTGATACAATTTACAGAGGAAAATATGGTAAATCATTCTGAGATTTTACCTATTTTAATTGAAAGAGATATCATATCCTGGGCAGGAATAACTGCCAGCAGCATGTAAGAAGTTAAACCGAAAGGTCAACAGTTCAGTCCTGACGTGCTATAACTGCACTGTGTCCTTGAGCAAACACTTAATATGTGTGAGCACGGTGGCACTGTGTACTAAGGCATATTGCATGCCGATGGTGCACTTGCCTCCAACCTTCGCTAACTCTGCTCGTGTAGAGATATTAAGTTAGAGAGTCATACAGTTGCTCACCACAACTCAGTGGTTCTTTCCAGATAATCCAGCTTTTGCCACCCGAAAACTGTTTGACACAATGTGACCCAGGTTTTTGAAAGTGTCATTAAACCCCAATAAACAAACAGTTACTACTGCTCAGTGGTTTTCTTTGAGTGTTGACAGTGTTGTTTAGCCCCAATAATGAAACAAATGTTCATAAGTGCAGTGGTCGGCAGATTGAAAGGCCAATATTTCATCATCTGAATTTTGTCCTTTGTAAAGACCCTTAATCCTGATTGCCCAGGTTGAAGCATGGTGTGGCACTGTGCACCCAGGCATAAAGCGCACTTAGTGCTTTCAGAATATTAATACAGTAGAGCCTGCTTAATTGTGTATCTTTTAATTGAATAACCATGTTAATAGCATATAACTTAAAAACACAAAGCTATTTACCATACCATTAGTACAAATTCTCCCCAAGGGCTCCCTGGGTAGTGAAACTACTCATTTACTGTGGCAAACAAGCTTTGTATTACTGGTAAAATAGGACTGTCACCATTGCTTGCGGTGGGCGACATGGGTATAAATGACTGACCAAACTTGGCTTTATCTCCATGATGATGTCAAGATTAACCATTGTACAGAAAAATGTGACCTTATTATACCCCACGCAACGAAGTTGCAGGGGTATAATGTTTTTGACGGGTCTGTCCGTCAGTCCGTCAGTCTGTCAGTCCATCAGTCCGTCAGTCAGTCCTACTTGTTTTCCAGACTTTTTTTCTACACGCTTCCAGATATTGAGCTGATTTTTGGTATGTGAATCTAACATGGTGGCCTACAGATCAAGTTTGCATTTTGTTCCGCTCCACTGATTTTTACCAAAATTACGGCCCTTGGTCTCTGAAAAATTTATCAGAATTACAGTTTTCCGGACTTTTTTTCTACACGCTTCCAGATATTGAGCTGATTTTTGGTATGTTAGTCTGACATGGTGGCCTACAGATCAAGTTTGCATTTTGTTCCGCTCCCTTGATTTTTACCGAAATTACGGCTCTTGAACTTTGAAAAGTTCATCAAAATTAGTTTTGCGGACTTTTGTTCCTACACGCTTCCAGATATTGAGCTGATTTTTGGTATGTTAGTCTAACATGGTGGTCTACACAACAATACCGTTGAAACTACAGAACACGGTTTTCTGCAGTATTCCTAGAATCTATGTTTATTTTTAAAAAATGATTAGAGCTTGAAATATCGGGGCGCGTGGGGTATGAGAGCGTGCTCACTAAGGTTCTATATTATAAATAAATAAATAAATTAATAAATTTGACCTGTTAACTCTTAGCATGCTGCTGTCGAATTTTCCTGCCCAGGACAGGATTTCTCTTGTAACTGAAATATGTATAATTTAGGCAAATTTAATCGAATTTCCTCCCTGCAAGTTGGAACAGATTTTTTCACCAATGATTTTTTGAGTTAAATTTAGATGATTTTTTCATCAGATCTAGTCATGGTTGTTTCACAGATTTGATGAAAAAAGTCTTAAAAGTACTCAGCAGGCTAAGAGTTAATTGCATATAGGTTATAAAGTAAACTCCTGTTAAGGAAATAATAAATCTTGTAATCTATCGAAGAATTACTTAAATATCCACTGAATTCCCTACATTTTGACATTTTTGGCCTGAATACATCCTATATTAGTATTTGATCTCTTATATCTTGTTTGACAGATCTCATTGAGAATAAATGCTCAGTTTATTACCAGAAGATAGGAAAATGCCCCAATTCTTGTAAATTATATACTACCGTTAATTGAACATTTTTCTCTGGCAAAGTTGCTACACAGTTAACCCACTGCCAATCGAATCGGCCCATGTAATTTTCAAATTGAGCAATTGAAACTTTTTAAAAAAAATCTTATTATGTGACCCCCTATTGCAACGAGATCATTCCAATGAAGAGTCACATAATATGGTTCTGTTGAAGTTTTTTGAAAAATTTGGAAAAATAATATTTAAAATAATAAGTTTTGATATTGCCTGCATTGGGTAAAGGTTTAACAGGGTTCCACATGTCACACAACGGACAAAAAATATATATATTGTAATGAAATGGATGCGGGGATTAAAACAGGCTTGTAAAATCTTGGAATTGGCTTTCAACTTTGGAACACAAAACTTGTCTTTGATTGAAATTTTCTCGGCCAACACACTACATTTTCCCTTGCTGATCCAGACTTCAATAGATCACAAAAAAGAAAATGAAATTTAATTTTTTATAACCACACAATCTTTGGAGTACAACAAAATATGATAATAATGTTTAACAATTGGTCAAATTATAACAAAATATATATTAACATCACATTGAAGTTTCTGTTTTTCTGTTCTCTCTCAAAGTCTTGATGTCTTGATGAAAAAGGACTCCCCATCTGCTTTCTTTATTTTTTGCTGTCTCTGTTTAGGTTTTAACTCTTAACCCACTGAGAATTTTTAGTCGAGCTGTGACAAAGTCAAACTTGACTTATGGCTTGATGAATGGTGGGAGGTTGTCGGTCGGGCTGGTGGGCTTTCAGTCTTTTGTCGAGTGGGCATAAACAATTGGTTTCCAGACGATAACGTGATAAATGTTCAACCCACTTTCATGAAATTTCGAAGGTAGGTTGGCATCGATGAAAGGAAGAAACCTATATATTTTGGACTCGCTAGATCGAAGGTCAAGGTCACAGTGACCTTGAACATAGTAAATCTTAAACAATTGGTTTCCAGATGATAACTTGACTATGGTTCAACCCACATTCATGAAACTCCATACAAAGCTTGGCCTACATGAGAGGAAGAACTCTATGTATTTTGGACTCACTAGGCCAAAGGACAAGGTCACAGTGACCCTGAACATAGTAAATCAAAACAATTGGTTTCCGGATGATAACTTGATAATGGTTAGACCCACGTTCATGAAACTTCTTAGGTAGATTGGCATCAGTGAGAGGAAGAACCCTATTTATTTTGGATTCACTAGGTCAAAGGACAAGGTCACAGTGACCTTGAAATTAATAAATCATAAACAATTGGTTTCCAGATGATAATTTGACAATGGTTCCACCCACATTCATGAAACGTCATAGATAGGTTGACATTGGTACAAGAAAGAGCCCTATGTATTTTGAAATCACTAGGTCAAAGGTCAAGGTGACCCTTCAGTGACCCTTCACATAGTAAATTGTAAACAATTGATTTCCAGACGATAAGTTGTTAATGATTAAACCCACTTTTGTGCTTTCACAACTAAACATTGGATCTGTGATCCTATTGGCATTTTTAGTCGAGTTGTAAACAATTGGTTTACAGACGATAACTTGATAATGGTTTGACCCACATTCATGAAACTTCATAGGTAGGTTGGCCTTGGTGAGAGGAAGAACCCTATTTATTTTGGACTCACTAGGTCAAAGGTCAAGGTCACAGTGACCTTGAACATTCTAAATCATAAATAATTGGCTTCTGAATGATAACTTGACTATGGTTGAACCCACATTCATGAAACTCCATATGTAGGTTGGCCTTCATGAGAGGAAGAACCCTATTTATTTTGGACTTGCTAGGTCGAAGGTCAAGGTCACAGTGACCCTGAACATAGTAAATCAAAACAATTGGTTTCCAGATGATAACTTGATAATGGTTCGACCCACGTTCATTAAACTTCATAGGTAGGTTGGTACCCATGAGAGGAAGAACCCTATGTATTTTGGACTTGCTACATGAAAGGTCAAGGTCACAGTGGCCTTCAACATAGTAAATCCGTAACAGTTGGTTTCCGGATGATAACTTGATAATGGTTCGACCCACTGTCATGAAACTTCATAGGTAGGTTGGCATCTGTGAGAAGGGAAGAACCCTATTTATATTGTACTCGCTAGGTGAAAGGCCAAGGTCACAGTGACCTCAACATAGTAAATTGTAAACAATTGGTTTCCGGATGATAACTTCATAATGGTTTGACTCACATTCATGAAACTCCATAGGTAGGTTGGCCTAGGTGAGTGGAATACCTCTATTTATTTTGGACTCGCTAGGTCAAAGATCAAGGTCACAGTGACCTTGAACATAATAATTCATAAGCAATTGGTCTCCAGATGATAATTTGACAATGGTTTCACCCATGTTCATGAAACTTCATAGGTAGGTTGGCATTGGTGTAAGAAAGAGCCCTATTTATTTTGGAATCACTAGGTCAAAGATCAAGGTCACAGTGACACTTCACATAGTAAATTGTAAACAACTGGTTTCCGGGCGATTAGTTGATAATGATTAAACCCACTTTGTGCTGTCACAACTCGACATTGGATCGGTGATCCTATCGGCATTTTTGATAATATTTTTATAAAATCTAGTCATGGCTGCTGTGAAGCAGCCATGACTAGATTTAATGAAAATTTTTTGAAATTCAACTCTGAAAATCATTAGTCCAAACCTTGATTTACTTCAAAGGGGGTAAATTCAATTTAAAATGCTCAAATCTTACTTATTCTAGTGGCGAAAGATTTGCTGTCCAGGGCAGGAGTATCCACCAGCAGCAGGTAATTTATTGATGCTGAAATTGTGGAAATTAACTCATTTTTTTTTCAAAAAAGGTGACTTGGGCCAAGCCAATTTGATGTTATGTTTTTCAGGTCATTTTTAGCTCAACTTTGACGAAGTCAAATTTGAGCTATTGTCATGGCCCGTCGTCCGTCTGTCCGTCCGTCTGTCCGTCTGTCCGTACATCAACAATTGGCTATGGCTCGGGCTAGAGGTCGTATTTATGAACCGATCTTTACGAAACTTCTTGAGTACCTTTGTTATGACCCTGGGACGGGAACGAGTGTTTTTAGGTGTGGTCCAAAATTCAAGATGGCTGCCAGTGGCCATTTTGTACCGATGATGCAAAAATCAGTTTTTTGTACAGAACTTCTGTATGAAAGTTCTGATTTGAATAAAGTTTTGTATAAATGTTTAGTACCATGGGATACATCACATATAATACGGGTTTTTTTCTCGTGCGTAAATTATGCAAATTAGACTGACTTTGATTTATTTAGTGTTACTTTCAGAGCTGTAAGTGCCAAGCTGCTATGGCTCGGGCTAGAGGCCGTATTTATGAACCGATCTTTACGAAACTTCTTGGGTACCTTTGTTATGACCGTGGGACGAGAACGAGTGTTTTTGGGTGCGGTCCGAAATTCAAGATGGCTGCCAGCTGCCATTTTGTACCGACGATGCAGAAATCTGTTTTTTGTACAGAACTTCCATATGAAAGCTCTGAATTGAATAATTTTTTGTATGAATGTTTAGTACCATGGGATACATCACATATAATACGGGTTTTTTTCTCGTACGTAAATTGTGCAAATTAGACTAATTTTGATGTTTTTTGGGGTTACTTTCAGCACTGTAAGTGCAAATGCCAATACGGCTCGGGCTAGAGGCCGTATTTATGAACCGATCTTTACGAAACTTCTTGGGTACCTTTGGTATCACCGTGGGACGAGAACGAGTGTTTTGGGGTCCGGTCCGAAATTCAAGATGGCCGATGGCAGCCATTTTGTACAAAATTAGGTGCAATCAGATTTTTGCACAGAACTTCCATATGAAAGCCCTGATTTGAATAATTTTTTTGTGTGAATGTTTAGTACCATGGGATGCATCACATATAATACGGGTTTTTTTCTCGTGCAGAAATTATGCAAATTAGATGAACTTTGATTTATTCAGTGCGACTTACACACAGTAAGTACACATGTCAATACGGCTCAGACTAGAGTCTGTATTTATGAACTGATCTTCACGAAATGTCTTGGGTACCTTTGTTATCACCTTGGGACAAGAACGAGTGTTTCTGGGTGCGGTCTAAAATTCAAGATGGCTGCCAGTGGCCATTTTGTACCGAAATTAGGTCTAATCAGTTTTTTGTACACAACTTCTATACAGCTCAGACTAGAGGCCATATTTATGAACCAATCTTTACGAAACTTCTTGGGTACCTTTGTTATCACCGTGGGATGAGAGCGAGTGTTTTTGGGTGTGGTCCGAAATTCAAGATGGCCACCAGCAGCCATTTTGTACCAAAATTAGTGCAATCAGTCTTTTGTACAGAACTTCTGTATGAAAGTTCTGATTTTAATAAATTTTTGTATGAATGTTTAGTAACATGGAATACATCACATATTGTAAGGGGTTTTTTTTCGTGCAGAAATTATGCAAATTAGATGAACTTTGATTTATTCAGTGCTACTTACACAATGTAAGCACACATGTCAATACGGCTCAGGGTAGAGGCTGTATTTATGAACCGATCTTCACAAAACTTCTTGGGTACCTTTGTTATCTCCTTGGGATGAGAATGAGTGTTTCTGGGTACGGTCCAAAATTCAAGATGGCTGCCAGTGGCCATTTTGTACCGAAATTAGGTCCAATCAGTTTTTTGTCACAAGTTCTATACAGCTTGTATTTATGAACTGATCTTCACAAAACTTCTTGAGTACTTTTGTTTTCACCTTGGGACAGGAACGAGTGTGTTTTGGGGTGGCTTTGTTATCACTGTGCTATGAGAACAAATATTTTGGGGTTCAGTCAGACCCACTCTGGGACTCAAAGATTTTTTCTAGTTCAGCATCTGACTGTCACCCACCTTTACAATACTTTACCTATACATTTGTTACAGGCAACGGTCAGTATTTATGTACAGACCGTTACAATACTTTATATGTACCTTTGTTATCAGGTCATTACCTAGATGTTTGTCATTGCTGTGTCACATACTATACATGTACATGTCTTTGTCTTGACAAGTTGAGCTACAGTGTCATTGACACTTTCATTTTAATAATTATGTTGGAAAACTTTTGTATTTAAGCCCTGCACATTGATGTCAAAATATCAAAATTTCAAACCACAGTTTTTTTCCATAATGCAACTAGGAATTTAATCAGTTCAATCTTGTTTGACAATGCGCATTGAGCTCTGTCAGACAAAACTGAATTGGTTAATTAAGTTTCAAGTTGCATTCAATATAGGAAAGATTTGCTGCAGGAAATATTTTGATATTTTGACATCAGAGTGTAGGGTTTAATGACATAACATGATATTTTACATTACCTATTGATACCACAACAAATCTCAGAAAGGGTACATGTACTTTTTTGTGATTAAAGCAAAAATCGTAAGTTTAAATTTTGAAAAAAAAAACCGCATTAATGATCTGTCAAACAAAGTTTGGGGGGTATATAGGAATCACCCTGTCCATCTGTCCATCCTTATAAGCGCAACTCCTGCTAAACTGTTTGAAGAATTTTCATGAAACTTTACACAATGGAAGAACTCCATATGAAGATGTGCATGAAGCAATATAATTCTGTTCTGACATTACCAAGGGGAGATAATCTAACTTATACATTTCAATTGCTACATCATATGGTTGTGTCCTCGTAAGCGCAGCAACTGAGGCATGAGGGGTATCACTTTGTGAGCTTGCTCACAGTACCTCTAGTTTGTATCAAACTTTGGAGGCACCACAGAATCAAACAAGAATTGTCACCAGTGGCCAGTACCATAAAGCATTAACAGCTGTACTTTCCATAATTGTTTTTATGCCCCTAAAAGGGATGCATCTTAAA
This sequence comes from Pictodentalium vernedei, assembly GCA_031216915.1. Classification (NCBI taxonomy): domain Eukaryota; kingdom Metazoa; phylum Mollusca; class Scaphopoda; order Dentaliida; family Dentaliidae; genus Pictodentalium; species Pictodentalium vernedei. The sequence goes on along the minus strand of CM062295.1, from coordinate 215,004,745 downwards.
TCTGGGTTGTCCAACCTTCCATTCCTCTGTCCATCTTTCCATCTGTCTGTCCAAATTTTGTTCATTCTTTCAGTTATTTTGTTTTAGTCATAACTGGGTAGATTTTCTCAAAACTTAACATAAGGGTAAAGGACAAAGGGAAGGTGTGTTGTGAAGCATCAGTAGATCTTAAACGACAAATGTCAAGGTCACTCAATTATGAAAACTCAAATTTTAGAAAAACTTTGTCTGTTTGTCCAGAAAATTGTGTCTTTTTCACAACTGTATAACTGCAGGGTAGATTTTCACGAAACTCCACACAAGGGCAGATGGAAGGTATGTTGAGCAGCTCAACCAGGTCCAAATGACAAAGGTCAAGGTCACACAATTATGAAAACTCAAAATCTTTGTCTGGCAGGAAATTGTGTCTTTGTCATAATTCTGTAATGGCAGGTTTGATTTTCAAAAAACTTCACAAAGTTAAAGAACAAAGTGAAAATCTGACTGACAGAGGTCAAGGGGTCACATCATTATGAAAACTTCAACTCCCTGTGGGAACCCCCAGAGGTAAATAGTGTTTGTTTACTGGGGTAAACAAGCTCTGTTTTACTGGTAAAATAACATCAGGTAACCAACATGTGATGTAGAATTCCTCTAAAGTGGAGATAAATGATTGGATGGACTTGACTTGATATCCGTGTTCCAGTCACGATTAGACATAGTGCAGAAATATGTGACCTGAAACACCAATAAATAAATAAATAAATAAATAAATAAATAAATAAATAAATAAAGCCTAAGAAAGTCAAAAATCTGTTTCTCAGGCCCTCTCACATGGTCACGTGGCTCTTTTTATAACCAATGCAAACTTAAAAAAATAAAAATTAAATGGTTTGTGTCTGATATTGTACCCATGTTAATAAAATTGATAAATTTGTCCCTTGAGTGTTATTAGGCTTTGTAATGCACTCAGGGGATGAAATTCACCACCACCACCCATATTATTTTGATGGCAAAGAAATAATTACAAAACAAAAATATAAAACCACCTACCCGGATACAGTTTAAAAAACATGGCCTGAGAAACAGAAGAGCTACTTTGTGGGGCCTAAAAAAAATAACAACTCAAAATCGTAGAATAATTTTTTCTGTCCATCCAGAAAATTGTATCTTAATGATAACTTTCTAATGGTTGGGTGGATTTTCTTGAAACTGAACACAAGGGTTGAGGATGAAGGGATGGTATGGTGTTCAGCACCACCAAGCCTGAATATCAAAAGTCAAGACCACATGATTATGTGAGAACTCAAACCTTAGAAAAATTATTTCTTTGCCATGACTCTGTAATGACTAGATGGATTTCCATTAAAATTCACGACAGGGTAAAGAATAAAGAGAAGGTGTCTGCATGACACCACCATGTCCATTCAACTGTGCCATTTGTCCATCATTCTGTTCATCCATTTGTCTGTCTGTCCACCTGGAAAATTGTGTTTGAGCCATAACTCTATAATGATTAGGTGGATTTTTTTATGAAATTTCATACAGAGTAAAGGACAAAGGGAAGTTATTTTGTGCAATACCAATAGGTCTAAATGACAAAGATCAAGCTCACATGATTATGAAAACTCAAATCTTTGAATTTATTGAATTCTGAAGTTTACATAATATTTACCTGTCCTTTGTTACTATTGTATATATTCCCAAGTCACCGTCATTTCCTGAGAGCTGTTTGGCTTTTGAGCAACTGATTCAATGAATGTGAACAATTATTTTCAAAAATAGTTATTCAGGACATGCATTTGATAGCATCAATGGCCATGCAATCAGTTTCACTTGTTTCTCTTAATGACTAGAAATGGTTTAAATGAACCATGATATTCTGTGATTATTTACTTCAGTAATTCTTATTCATAAGGAGAAAATACAATTTTAAACATTCTGTTGTATTGACATCTGATGTCATTTTTTTTCTCACCTTGAAATAAGCACCTGCATTGGAAACATTTGATCTCATTATGTCACCACAGTGCAGTGGTGACATTACCCTTTGAAAATTTAAAATAAAGATTGCAAAATTTTCATAGGTTAAAATATTCTTTATATGAAACCTTATCTGGACTTGAGTGTCCCGCATTGTTTTTATTGAATCAGTACTGTTCTCACAAAAGCAGTCTCTTTCTCTATCAAATCAAGATCTGGAGCCAATACTATAAAACTTTTATAATTGTATTTTCTGGAATTGTATTTTCTATTCATGACTTTAAATGGATTGAAATGAACCATTAGCATTTTCAAAGATGTGGCAATTTGCCAGTTGGCAAATTGCCGTATCTTTTAAAATGCTAATGATTCATTTTAGTCAGTTATATTAATAGGTAGAAAATACAATTCTAGGAAATACAATTGGAAAAGTTTTATAGTATTGGCTCCTGGTCATAACACAAACTAGTTGGTCAAGATTTCAGAAGTAAATTATTGTGAAATCACTTTTATCATCAATATTCATGGTTTTGACCCAGCAACAATTGAAAGACATAACTTGATAAATAAAATATATATACAGAATGTCCAAAGAAATTTCTTATCAACATACCTACAATTGTTTACTACAGGCTTGCACTACAGTGGAAGTACCTAACTCGGAAAATATACACTCTATTTTGATCTTTCCTAAGCGATTTGGGAAAGAAAAGTGGTGCAAAAGCACCAAGAAAAAATAAGCCAAAACGGGGTAGAGTGCTACCAGCGCACACCCAGTAGGAGACGTTCTTCTCCTAGTACAGATCAACGGCTTCTGGTACCAATGCGCAGACATGTGACTGATGACCCATTCTTTTTTCTTCTGCCATCTTGAGTAGATGTACTTTCCTTTGCATTAGAAAACAGTGCTACTTCTACTCGTTGATTAATTGTTCCTGTGTCAAGAATTATTGATCTGAGGATCTTCTAATATCAGGACTGTTTTTATATATTCTTATTTATTATTTTCAATCCACATTTTCATTGCATTCTCCGTTTCTTATCAACCTACCTTACAATTGTTTACTACAGGCTTGCACTACAGTGGAAGACCCTAACTCGGAAAATATACTCTCTATTTTGATCTTTCCCAAGCGATTTGGAAAAGAAAAGTGGTGCAAAAGCAACAAGAAAAAATAAGCCAAAACTGGGTCGAGCGCCATTGGTGCAACCCAGTAGGGGACGCTCTTCTTTTAATACAAATCCATGACTTCCGGGAACCAGTGCGCATGCAGTAACTGATGAATCATTCTTTTTTTGTCCGCCCATGTGGCAGAACGTCTTTTTGTATTCAGAAACACTGATAATTCAACTTGTTGATAATGGTTTCCTGTGACTGGAATTATGGATCTGAGGATCGTATAATAACAGGACTGTGTTTTATATATTCTCGTTATTATTTTCAACCACATTTTCATTGTATTTTATATATTCTCCATATTCTTGCGCGACTTTCGCATACCGTGCGGTTCAGACATAAAATTTTTTGATTGATAAATTTTATTATTATTGGAGTTAGGTATCAATGGGGGGCTGTATGGACAGGATTTCTCCTCTCTGTTGAGGGCAGAATTTCTGTTTTTTGGTCCCTGTCGGCCGTCTGGGTTCAGTGGTGTTCCCGCCGGTCCTTTTTTCTGCCACCTTTCTCTTGTAGTTGGGGGTGTTCTTCTACTTTCTACATCTGTTGATTTCACCTTTTTCTTCTACTGCTCTCACCTCTGTTATGCCCAGGACTGTTCCTTGTGGGCAAGGCCTTTTGCCCAAGCATGTGGTGCGTTTTCGTGGCCATTACTCCAGCACCCACAGCGATGGGAATGCTGTCGTTTGGGGCCTCCCGACATGACCATGTCTGGTGAGAGTTATACCCCCTCCATTGGGAATGTGCAGTCTTTTTCTGCAGTGGATACTGCGGGAGCTGTTGAGTTGTGTAGTGAAGAGATGCCTGGTTCCGGGACTGTGGTCCCTCTCCAGTCGACATCTGAGGCTGTCACTAGGGTTGTGACTCCTCCTTTGGAGCCGAGCTTGGTTGTTCTCTCCCTTTTTCCACCAGTTTCAACAGCTCACGTTGTATCTGCTGCTACTGCTGTTCCGTCTGCAACGTCATCGGTCTGCAGTGATGCATCTCTGGTAGTGTGGATGTGGGGTACCGTCCTCAGCCTTCCCTGACTTCAATTCGGCGAAGTCGGAAGATGCTGCCGACCGAACCCTCTTATGGCCTCTCCGCCATTGAGCACAGCAGTTTTTATCCCTGCAGGTGTCTGTAGAGATGTCTGGTAGTGTAGATGTGGGGTATTGGCCTCAGCCTTCCCTGACTTCAACAAAGCGAAGTCGGAAGGGGCTGCCGACCGAACCCTCTGCTGTGGCCTCTCAGCCATTGAGCTCAGCAGTTTTCTGATTGAATTCGGATGTTCATGGTGGGACCACCATGAACTCCGTGGCGTTTCCGTCAACGCACTCTCGTCCCATGGTCAGTTTTGCGGGACCAACACCTTTTGTGCAGCCTGGACCTTCTGTCCCTCAGAGGTCTGCAGCGACTCTCCTGAGTTCCTGCTCTGTAGATCCTCGGTGTATGTGATACCTCTATACACATCTGCCTTCAGATGTTTCGGCTGCTACCTGTCGCCCCGTGTCGGGTATATTTGAGGATCGTGACCCTTCGCTGGTTAAAGGGTCAGGAGTGAAGCCACTTTGCCAGTTCGTTCCCACGTCGAACCGGCCAACACGTACTGTGAGCTTAGGGAGGCCCTTTCCAAGAGCCTTCCCGTTGCTTCCAGCAAGGCTACTAGTGGTTTTCAAGCGCCCCCCATTCCGCCCACCCACCCAACCCCAACCCCCACCCACCCCCTGCGGCTCCGCCTCCCGGGATCAGAAGCCAGCCGCTTTCTGATCCCTCAGGTGTGCCTACACCATGGGAGGCATCGGCTTGTTTGCCCATGATGGGCTATGTGTCTTCTGACTCGGAGGATGAGTCCGACATACCTGACATTGAGAGCCAACAGTCTTCTGACTTGGGGGCAGCTCTTGACTTCATGTTTGGGTTCCTTCCAGATCTCAAATCATCAAACCAGCCGACAGTGTCAGCCAGGCTGCGATCATCGGTCACGCGCTTGCAGTCTGTGGAGCAACCTGCTTCTGGGTGCCTTTGACCGTGCGAGTTGGTACAGGTGGTTGAAGCGTTTTCAGCTTTGGACTCTAAGCTGAATTCCAAGGCTATGAAGACGTCGTTCTTCACCAGGGTTTACACTTTTTTGCCTCCAGTGCGTTAACGTTCCTACGATTCTGCCAATCCGTCAGTCTGCCAGACTTTGACCGTCTTGGATCAGGACTCCACCTCCCTTGGGCTTTTCAAGACCAAGTCGGCCATTATTCCTATGGTGACTCTGGATTCCCTGTTGGGCTTATCGAGAGAGATGCTGGGCATGCTTTCTCTCTCGGATCATGTCGTCTCTGCTTTAGCTGCTTATCTGCCTACAGATAAGTTTGACGATGTACAGGCTCCTTTGCATGTGCTTTCCAAGGCACTCATGCACACGCATGCCTGTAACACTGCTAACTTGGAATTAGTTCGCAGGGATGCTGTGTTGGACACATGCCATTCCCTTCCTAAGGGGCAGCGCACTGCTCTTCGATCTGCTTCTTCAGCAGGTCCGCAACTATTCCATGGTTCCGTGGCGACGGTCCGGGATGACGTCCTATGTCATTCCATAGATCAGCTGCTGTTTCGTCAGCTTGATCAGCCTTCTTTTGGAGGCAGGGGCCGTCCAGAGCCTAACAAGCGCCCTTCTGCTTCCTCTGCGAAGCCAAGGGCTGATCCTCCTGCCGTCACTTCTACTTACTCGTGGAGTAAAGGTAGGCGTCGGCAGTAGTCACCTCGATTCATCCCAGGTTGAAGCATCCAACTCTATTGAGAGTGCCTCGTCCAACACAAGTTCCTTTAGACACTTTGGGAACTTTTGATCACAGAGATAGGCAATCTCATGTCAAAGGGGGTGATCGAGGTCATCAGGAACATTCATTCAGTGGGATTTTATTCCCGCCTGTTCTTGGTGCCGAAGAAGGACAGCCGACTCCAACCGGTTATCGATCTGAGTATCCTGAACCAGTCTATCATTGCTCCTAAGTTCAGCATGGAGACTTTCAGGTCGGTTCGCCGCTCCATTCACCAGGGAGTTTTCGCTTCCATCATCGACCTGCGAGACGTTTACCTTCACGTTCCGATTCATCGGACATCACGAAAGTATCTCAGGTTCGCTTTTCTGGGGAGAGTTTACCAGTTCAAGGCCATGCCCTTCGCCATCAACCTGGCTCCTTCAGCCTTCACCCGACTCATGCCGCATGTGTTAGCCTTACATCGCACACAGTCCAGGGTGACTACTTCTGCATATCCAGACGATATCCTCCAGAGGCATTCCAATGCTGCCTTTCTGGAGTCTTCTTCTTCTTCTTCCGTTTTAGTACAAAACCACCTCTGGTGTATCTGCGTACAAGGATGTAGACACACTGTTGAGCCTGCTCACGTCGCTAGGGTTCAGAGTCAACGAGGAGAAGTCGGACCTGGTCCCTTCTCAGTCATTTTGTCTTCTGGGGATGGTCTTCCATACTCAGCTGAATACAGTGCCGGTTCCCCGGGCAAGGTCTGATTCTCTCAGCTTTTGCCCTGACTCTGTCCCAGTCCTTGTCCATGACACCTCGGAGTCTTCTCCGGCTTCTCGGTCTCTGCGGTTCGGTGACGGATCTCATTCCTCTAGGTCGGCTGAATGTCAGACCTCTCCAACACTTTCTGCTCAGTCATTGGAGGCCGAATGTCGATCCTCTGGATCTGGTGCTTCAGATACCAGAGTCTCTTAATCGTCACCTTCTCCCCTGGATGGATGTTCAGTGGATTATGCAGGGAGTTCCGTTGGACTTACCCATGTCTGATTGTGTTCTGACGGCAGTCGCCTGCAATCTCGGATGGGGTGAGATGTTGGATCCTCTAGGTCTTTCCCTTCACGGGGCATGGGACCAGGATCAAGTAGCTCTTCACATCAACCAGAAGGAGCTTCTTGCTCTTCTGAGTTTCTGGGAGTGGATCCCCCACCTTTCGAATCGCCAGGTTCTTCTGTTGTCCGACAATTCGACAGTGGTTGCTTACATTTGGAACCAGGGCGGCACGCCCTCTGTTCCCATGTACGAATTAGCTCGGGATCTTCTTCTGCTCGCTCAGGATGTCAATGCCGGAGTTGTGGTTCGTCACATTCCCATTTGTCTGAACGTCCTAGCCGGCTTCCTGTCCCGACGGGGCAGGGTCATTTCCACCGAGTGGATGCTCCACAGGGCGGTGTTCCCGTCGCTTTGCGATCTCTGGGGTCATCTCCATATCGATCTCTTTGCGACTCGTTGGAACCATCAGGTGGACACTTTCGTGTCCCTGTGTCCAGATCCTCTGGCTTTCGCCGTGGACGCTCTGTTACTCGATTGGAATGGTCTTGTCGGCTATGCCTTCCCGCCGGTTCTGATTCTGCCTCAGGTTCTAACCAAGTTACAAACCTGCAGTTGTCGAATCATTTTGGCCGCTCCCCTGCCGCCTCAGTCGGTGTGGATCAATCAGCTCCGCTCTCTGTTGGCTGCGGTTCTGGCACGTCTCCCTCTACGTCACAGCCTTCTTTGCCAAGGTCACCCAAGGAGGTTTCATGTTGACCCGACTTCATTTTGCCTTCACGCATATTTTTTGTCAGGTCCTGTCTCCTCCGTAGAGGTTTTTTCGAGACGAGCAGTGGAGTGCATTTCTTCTTCAAGGAGGCACTGCACTGGTTTAGCCTATGCAGCTAAGTGGAAGGTCTTCTGTTGATGGTGTGCCGATCACTCTGTTGATTCTGCCAATCTGTTTTCACAGATTGTGGAGTTTTCTGGTATATCTGTTTGATTCTTGGGGTCTCCAGCCTGTTACCATCAAAGGGTACAGGTCCATGCTTTCGGAGACCTTTTCGTATGTGTGACAGCATCGTATCGGCACTAATCCATACCTCTCCAAACTTGTTCAGCACTTTTCCTTGAAAAGGCCTAGAACTTTGCAGCTTATCACAAGATGGAATCTTGCTTTGCTTTGGGGGGGGGGGGGTGGGGTGGGGGGGTGGGGCACCATTCGAACCTTTATCCCAGGTGGATATGCGTTTTCTCACACACAAGATGGCTTTTCTGATGGCTTTTGCCTCAGCCAGACGGGTTAATGAGCTTCACGCCCTCTCGGTTAACCCGGCCTTTTTCAGGAGCTCTCCCAACAGTGTTATGTTTACCACTGATTGCTCCTTTCTGGCCAAGAATCAGATACCAGAAACTACTCCACCTCCTATCTGTATCAGGGCTCTTCCTTCTGCTGAGGGTAACCGCCCTTTGCTCTGTGCGGTTCGTGTAATTCGCATTTATCTCAATCGGACGCAGTACATTAGGAAAGGCAGGAAATGATTTTTTCTGTCTCTTATTCCTGGTCGACAGAAGATCTTTTCTCAGTCCATTTCTCGATGGATTTGTCTTGCTATTCGCACAGCTTCTGCTCATCTTGCGACTGACGATTATATTACCAATCGTATTTCTGCCCACGAGGTGCGTGCATTGTTGACCTCTTGGGCTTATACTAACTCAGTCATGTTGTTGGATGTTATGCAGGCAGCCTACTGGAGAAATGCTACTTTCTCCACCTATCTGCATCAGTTGCAGGAGCAGTCAGAGGACCTTTTTACTGTGGACCCTCTTTCTTCTGTACAGGCTGTTGTCTACCCTAGCCATTAGGCTTCTTACAAGGTCAGTTCCAGCCCTGTGCTGTTTTACTGTCCTTTCTGTCTGTGCATCACGCAGTGTCATAGCCTCATCTCTCATTGTCTTTTACTAATGTTTGTGATGCTATGGTTTGATAGGCCTGGGGAACTCTTCTGTCCATGGTTCCAGTGCAGTCGGGTTATGTGGGTGTTGGTTATGTGATTCCCTCCTCCTATTGTCTATTCAGACTGTAATTAACAATTGTAGATAGGTTGATAAGAAATTTAAATTTATAGTAAATTTCCTTTCTTATTATACCTACCACAATTGTTTACATGGAGGCCCTCCCGTCTTCTTATTCCGGTAAGAATCCTTCCTCCCCGCTGATCACATAACTCCAGTGCTGGTGGATTCAAAAGAATGAGTCATCGGTCACATGTCTGTGCACTGGTACCTGGTACCGGAAGCTGTGGATCTGTACTAGGAGAAGAGTGTTCTCTACTGGGTGTGCGCCAGTAGCACTCGACCCAGTTTTGGCTTATTTTTTCTTGGTGCTTTTGCACCACTTTTCTTTCCCAAATCGCTTGTGAAAGATCAAAATAGAGAATATATTTTCCGAGTTAGGGACTTCCACTGTAGTGGAAGCCTGTAGTAAACAATTGTAGTAGGTATAATAAGAAAGGAAATTTACTATAAAATTAACAAATTTTTGTTATATGCTCAACTTAAGATTATAGAAAGCATTGCGGGAAAATAATAATTGTGGGTCCCACAGTGAAGTTTCAGAAATTTTCATCAGCACTATATTGGGAATGCTACAAAATCACTTCTTTGTATCAATGGTATTGTTGTTCATAAATGATGGAATATGTTAACTGTTATTTTTATTGTTATATTAAATATACTGTATGATAAAATTTGATACCTTTATGAGGTTTCCCAATGAAAGTATACAGGAACTACATTTTAGCACAGCATAATTTGAATCCGGAAAAAGGCAACAATCAGCTTTGGGTTTCCATGCTTCGATTTGAAGCCTAATCAAGTTGAATACCACTGGTTTATCGCCAAAATCTACCAAGGTATGAAATGTGTATAATAATTAGAAAATCTAGGTTTTTGAGTGGATACCAAAAGTTATCTCAATCGTGACCCTGCCATATGTTTATTTTTTTGCAGGGGGTAAGCCACTTGCAAGAAATAAACATTTATCTCAGTCACGATTGAGATAATTTTTGTTTTCCCCTAAAAAAACACTAGATATCCTCTATTTATTCCACTCATAGTACAGGCATACAGATTTCAGAAATTCACGGAACCTTAAAACAGGTTCCTTGTATTTGATGTCTGGGAACCCCTCAGAACCTACTTTTGAGTTCCAACACAAGCTGTTGGGGAACCTATTTTTCTTTTCAATGATTCTGTACCCATTTTCTTAGTCCAAACATGCCCTGAAAGACCGTATTTTAATTTTTTGGTTTGGTAAGTCCCAATCCCCAAAAATAAACTATGGTCTTTCAGGCCATGTTTGACTATTTTCTTATCCTGATCAAGATTAAGACCTGAAAATGTTAAAGAAGAACCTAGAATTTGCAGGGAATTGTTATTGATGAACGGGTGAATACATTTGATAAAAAATAAAAAAGTGAAACAAGCTATTTGTGTTTTCATTTGTAGCTTTTGTGCCCTTGAACACTCAGTTTAAAACGAAAAAGAAAAAGAAAAAAACAATCATAACTGTAGGACAATGAAATTTATTTATATATTTATTAGTGTTTAATGACACTTCATCAGCCCGGGTCATATCATGTTGGTGACAGTTTTATGGGCGGAGGAAGCCAGAGTACCCGGAGAGAACAACCGAGCAATGACGAGTAGCTTTCAGCTCTCCAGCTCTGCACAGGCATTGTTAGATTGTTTGAAGACATGCGCACCACTGACATGCAGTACACCTTAGTATGCAGCGTCATCGTGCCCCCATGTAGGCAATTGGGGTTAAGTGCTTTGCCCAAGGACACAAAGCGGGAGTGCAAATCAGTCGCTGAAATGGTCACCCATCCAACTACTAAACGCGCTCGGCATTGCTTAACTTTGGTGATCCGACGAGAACCGGTTACCATGACACCAACGTGCCCCCAGGACAATGCAATAATTATTTCGGTTTTTACTTTAAAGTTGAACAAATAAAAAAAAATAATTGAATAAAAATTCTTCATGTATTCTGATTTGGGAGAGGAGAAATGTCCAACTGCTAAACGTCCCATTCAGAAAAGTAACAGCATTTAAATGATTGGGACGAAATGTCTGTAAACCTTGATCATAAATAAAGTGTGAACACACCTCTTCTCCTTGGTTCTGCACAGAGCGCTGTAAAATTGCAAGAACATTTCTTTTCAACCTACTCACAATTGTTTACAATTGGCTGTAACATAAGTGCAAGCCCTACTTCGGAACTAACTCAAGCTTTTAGAATCTTTTCCAAACGAGTTGGAAAAGTACTAGAGTGCAAAAGCACGAAAAAGATCGAAAAAAGGGTCGAGCGAGACCAGCGCTCGAAATTACAGGTACTCTCTCTGCACACCTCTTGCGTTTACCGAGCGCATGCGCAACAACCGTGACGTCAATTCCTTTATTTTCTGCCATTGTTCATGGTCGGAAATTTTTGTGACTTGTGCTGTTTATGATATTAATTCTTCGTGAACAACTTATTAATCGTCTTTAGTGTGCTACTGGATTGTATCCTTTTTCAAGCTACCAAATTATTACTCTCATTTAATGTTAATTTGTATTATTATTGCTGTTCTTTTCACACTTTATCTTGCCTTTCCCCCACGTGTGAACACGACCTTCGTTCTGTTTTCCGTCGGCGGGAAGCTTGATTGTTGTATTTATATCATGCCTAAGACTATTCCTTGTACCTCTTGTTTGCAGGTGAAACATGTGGACGATTCCCATACCACATGTGTCACTTGCAACAATTGCACTCAGGCCCAATCATGTGGTATCTGTGGGGTTTGGTCCTCTAAATTTTGGGCTTCTGTTAACAAGGTGGTTCTTTCCAGAGCTAGAACCCCTCGTTCTCGGGGTAAGGGTAGCCGTGCCGTTGCAGACATTTCTGCTGGTGCACGTGGTGACTCTGTCACACAGGATTCGGATCTGACTTCTGTGGCGAGCTCCTCTGCAACTGTTGACGGTGTTTGTTCTGTGATACCTGATGAGGAGACCGCGGTCTCTTTGTCTTCGGATGTCACTATTGAGGCGTCTGTTTTCGTTGAGAGCTTTTCCGAGGTCAGCTCGGTAACCCTCTCCGATCTGCCTCCTACACCGTCGACCGTTGTTGAGGGGGTTGCTACTCCAGATCCTATTCTGTCTGATGGTGGCTCTTCCATCTCCTCTGGGGATGGTCTACAGTCTCGGGGGACCGAGGCTGTATCTGCTGGTGTGTCTGTGTGTTCTCAGCCTCCCCCAGCCTCGCGGCGAGGCTGTGCGGGTTTGCTGTCTGCTCCGTCTCATCTGGCTAGGTTTGCTCCTAGTCGGTTGAGACGGCCGGTCGCTTCGGCAGCGATTCCTCGTCCCTCAAGTGAATCGTTTATTGTTCCACCTTCGCCTGCTAGTGTGCCGGCTAGCGGGATGGTGTTGGGACGTTGGCATCCAGGGCCTGCTGTTCGGCAGCGGTCAGTGACAGCCCCGGTTAGCTGTCACTCTCGGAACCTTCCTCCGGTGATTCCTCACTGTGTTCCGAGTCTGGGTGTCGATCGATGCTTGCCGTCAGTCTCAGAGGATAGGCAGTTGGGGCCGTCTGCTGCGCAGAGGTCAATGACAGGTTCCTGTCATTCTTGGGACAATCCTCCGGTGTCTTCTCACCGTGTCCTAGGTCCAGCTACCGATCGACGTGCGCCGTCGGTCCCTTTCGAGGATTTGCAGGCAGGGCCTTCTGTTTCGCAGAGGCCAGTGATGGCTCCTGGGCGTCACAATCGGGACTATCCTCCGGTGTCTTCTCACCGTGCTCCTATTCTGTCTGCCGATCGACGTTCGCCGTCGGTCTCTTCTGAGGATTTGGGTTCTTCTACCAGAAGGGTCCATTGGGAGGACACTCCGTCGGGCGATTCTGCTGCGACGGATTCTCAGGGTGACCTGCGCCAGGCCGTTTTGGCGCTCACCCGGTTGCTTTCTGGCAACCCTCAAGTTGGCCTCCCTGTGCCTCCTGAGGCACAACCTCCTTTGGTCGGTCGCCGAGATGTCTCGCCTGGCCCCTTGGATACTGCACAGTATTCACAGGAGGTTTCTGCTGGTCAGCCCGAGTTGGGCTACGTCTCCTCTGCTACGGAGGATGACGATTATCTGGAAGGTGATGGTCCCCCCTCGTCAGTCTTGGGGCAGGCTTTGGATTTCGTCTTTGGCTTATTGCCGGACGTTCTACCTTCCGACCAGCCTTCTGTGACCGTCCGGCCGCGGTCCACTGTGGAGCGCCGTAACCCTGTTGAGCCTTCTAGCTCCGGGGCTTTGCGTCCTCTGCAATCGGCTCAGGTGGTTGAGTCCTTCCAGGGCTTAGACGCCAAAATGCGTTCTAAGGCCCTCAAGGGTTCCTTCTTTTCTAGAGCTGATGCCTTTCTGCCTCCATCGCGGTTTCGTGTTTACGATTCCGTCTCTCCACCAGTCTTCCAAGGGATGACTACTGTGGATGAGGATTCTTCTTCCCTCGGGTTGACTAAGCCTAAGTCGGCAGTTCTCCCGATGTCGGTAGTTGAGTCTATGGTGGGCCTGTCCCGAGAGATGCTGGGTATGTTATCTCTCGCGGACCATGTCGTCGCTGCTCTGGCTGAATATTTTCCACCAGGGGAGTTTGATGACGCTCAGGCGCCTTTTCGCGTTTTGTCACAGGCTCTTATGAACTTGACTCACGCTCACGCCTGTAACACGGCCAATTTGGAGCTGGCACGCCGGGATGCGGTTTTGGATTCTTTACCATCCCTTCCTTCTGAGCAACGTGCTGTTCTGAGGTCTTCCTCTTTGGTAGGACCTCAGTTGTTCCATGGTTCCGTGGAAGCAGTTCGTGGCGAAGTTCTTCGTCATTCGAAGGACCAGCTTTTGCTGAGACAGCTTGACCCACCTGCTGCTGCGGGTGGGGGTCGTTCCAGGCCCGCCAAGCGTGCTGCTGCGTCTGCCTCGTCGGCGACGTCGGCTACGCCTTCGGCTCCGTCTGCTCCTTCTGCTCATAAGAAGCGCCGACGTGGCCAGGCCCGCTGGCAGCCTCAGGCTGGAAAGTCTCAGGACTCTGTCACTTCCCGAGGTGGTTTCTCCTCTCGGGGGCCTCGTCGAGGCCGCAAGTGAAGGTTCTCACCTCGATTCGCCTCCAGTCGGAGGAAGGCTGTCGCTGTTTTACGACCGTTGGACAGAGATAACGTCGGACTCTTGGGTCCTCGACGTCATTCATTCCGGTCTGCGGCTGTCCTTCCATCAGCACCCCAGTTTATCTCGGGTGCCCCTTCCGACTCAGGTCCCTTCAGATTCTCTGCGTCGGGACCTTCTGGTGCAGGAGATCGACAATCTCCTCACCAAAGGGGCGATCGAGGTGGTCAGGAACACCCTTTCACCGGGGTTTTACTCGAGACTTTTCTTGGTGCCGAAGAAAAACGGCCAATTTCGTCCTGTCATCAATCTGAGTACCCTGAACGAGTACATAATTGCTCCTCGTTTCAGTATGGAGACTTTCCGGTCGGTTCGACGTTCAGTTCATCAGGGCGATTTTGCGGCCAGTATCGACCTGAAGGATGCCTACTTCCATGTACCCATTCATCTGGCGTCACGGAAATACCTTCGGTTCTCGTTTCGGGATCGAGTTTTTCAATTCAGAGCTCTCCCGTTCGGTTTGAACCTGGCTCCTTGGGCCTTCACCCGACTGATGTCACATGTGCTTGCTTTCCATCGCACTCAGTCGGCGGTGACTTCGTCTGCCTACCTAGACGACATCCTCCAACGGCACCACGATGCTGCTGTTCTGGAGTTCGATGTCCGGCAGTTTCTTTGCCTGCTAGCGTCGCTGGGTTTCAGAGTCAATCGCGAGAAGTCGGATCTTCTTCCTTCTCAGCGATTCCGTCATTTGGGGATGGATTTCGACACTCTTCACAATGTAGTGTCGGTTCCCCAGGCTCGGGCGACGATTCTTTCCGCCTTGACTCGGGACCTGCTTCAATCTTCCTCGGTCTCGGCCAGGACTTTCCTTCGGATGCTGGGCCTTTGCGGTTCGGTGACCGATCTCATTCCGCTCGGTCGCTTGTTTGTCCGACCTCTCCAACACTTCCTGTTGGATCATTGGCGTCCGAATGTAGATCCGCTGGACCTGGAACTCACTATTCCTCGGTCTCTGCTTTGTCACCTCCGCCCTTGGGCAGATATTCCCTGGCTGACACAGGGTGTTCCGTTGGATCTTCCTTTGGCCGATCGCATCCTTACTGCAGATGCCAGCGATCGGGGCTGGGGTGCGACATTGGACCCTCTCGGTCTGTCTACTCACGGAGAGTGGGACAGCGAGCAGGTGGGCCTTCATATCAACCAGAAGGAGCTCCTTGCTCTTCTGTTGAGTTTTCGGCTTTGGATCCCTCATCTGTCGGACCATGTTGTCCTACTTCTTTCGGACAATTCGACAGTAGTGGCCTACATACGGAATCAGGGAGGCACTCTTTCGATTCCTATGTATCGGCTGTCTCGGGATCTTCTTCTGTTGGCGCGGGATGTGAACGCTCGGGTGTCCATTCGACACATTCCCGGGCGTCTCAACGTCCTAGCAGACTCCCTGTCCCGACGCGACAGTGTCCTTCCAACCGAATGGATGCTACATCGGTCGGTGTTTCAGGCGATTTGCGAGCAATGGGGTCGTCCTCAGGTCGACCTTTTCGCTACTCGCTGGAATCATCAGGTAGAGACTTTTGTCTCCCCTTGTCCAGATCCTCTGGCATTTGCAGTAGACGCTCTGTCTCTGGACTGGACAGGCTGGGTCGGCTATGCCTTTCCTCCTGCACCGATTCTTCCTCAAGTTTTAGCGAAGATTCGTGCTTGCAGTTGCAGGATCATTCTGATCACACCCCTGTCTCCACAGAGGGTGTGGATCAATCTGCTGCGGCCTCTCTTGGCCGATCGACCGATTCGTCTACCTCTACGTCGCGATCTTCTTTCACAGGGTCGTCCCAGGAAGTATCACAACAACCTGGCGAGCCTGTCCCTTCACGCCTGTCTTTTATCAGGTCCAGTCTCCGACGTAGAGGTTTTTCGAGACGATCCGTGGAGTGCATTTCTGCATCGCGGCGACCTTCCACTGGAATGACTTATGCCGCCAAGTGGAAGGTTTTCTGCCGCTGGTGTTCAGATCACAATGTGAATTACCGTGATCCGTCTATCGCTCAAATTGCGGATTTTCTGGTTTTTCTTTTTGACTCCAAGGGCCTCCAGCCTATTACGATTAAGGGCTATCGGTCTATGCTGTCTGATACTTTCTCTTATGTGGGAAAGCGGTGTATCGGTCGTAATCTTTTCCTCTCCAAACTTATTCGGCACTTTTCTTTGAAGAGGCCTCGAGTTTTGCGTCTTACACCCAAGTGGAACTTGGCATGGGTGTTGCACTGTTTGGAGGGGGCGCCTTTCGAGCCTTTATCTGAGACCGACATGCGTTTTCTCACCTATAAGACGGCTTTTCTTCTAGCATTTGCTTCTGCTCGTCGAGTCAGTGAGCTTCATGTGCTATCTGTTGATTCTGCCTTCTTCCGAAATGAGGCTAACAGTGTCACATTCACTACTGATTGCTCTTTTCTGGCTAAGAATCAACTCCCCGATTCGGTACCTCCTCCCATCTGCATTCGGGCTCTCCCTGCTGTAGATGGACGGAGGCCTCTTCTTTGTCCTGTTCGTGCGGTCAAGACTTACATTACTCGCACTCAGTTCATTAGGAGGGATCGGAAGAGATTCTTTCTGTCTCTCATTCCTAAGCGGCAGTCTATCTCTTCCCATTCTATTTCCAGGTGGATCTGTCTTGCAATCAAGCTGGCTTATTCTCGCTTGTCTGCATCGGATCTTGTTTCGAACCGGCTTAATGCTCACGAGGTTCGTGCCATTTCTACATCCTGGGCGTTCTCCAATTCTGTTTCGCTCCGTGATGTTATGAATGCGGCTTACTGGAGGAATGCTTCTACCTTCTCCTCCTTTTATCTCCGCCTCCTTCAGCAGCAATCTGAGGACCTTTATTCTTTAGGCCCTCTCGTTGCTGCTCAGGCTGTTGTGCACCCTCGTTAAATTGTTTTTGTCGAGGTTGCGCTTCTCTCAGCCTTGTTCTTTTCAGGTGCCTTCTCTCTTTCTTCATTACAGGTTTTAGTTTTTGTTCTCTGCCATCCTTGCTTTCGTTCTGCTACTCTTGTTGGTATTGGTTATGTGATTCACCTCCTCCTATTGTTTATTCAGCCAATTGTAAACAATTGTGAGTAGGTTGAAAAGAAATTAAAATTTTTTAGTAAATTTTGTTTCTTAACATACCTACCACAATTGTTTACCGGAGGCCCACCCTCCTTGGGGATATCTTTGATATCGATGCCTCCCCGCTAAATCACAAACTTCTCGTTGGCGGAAATACGGAATTGACGTCACGGTTGTTGCGCATGCGCTCGGTAAACGCAAGAGGTGTGCAGAGAGAGTACCTGTAATTTCGAGCGCTGGTCTCGCTCGACCCTTTTTTCGATCTTTTTCGTGCTTTTGCACTCTAGTACTTTTCCAACTCGTTTGGAAAAGATTCCAAAAGCTTGAGTTAGTTCCGAAGTAGGGCTTGCACTTATGTTACAGCCAATTGTAAACAATTGTGGTAGGTATGTTAAGAAACAAAATTTACTAAAAAATTTTAATATCTTGCATTTTAGCAAAGATATTCTCCCCTCATCATCAGTTTCAGTGATAAAAAGTTATTTTGTTATTGTTTTCAATGATACAGTTTCGTGTTTTGGGCTTCACATGGTTTTGTTGTCAAACACGCTGAAAGTGGGTGCATTGTAGTAATTAAGAATCAGGAAACTGTTGGAAACAAGCATGCTCAACAGTCTGGATTGACTGAGATATACAGGTATTCTTTCCTGCCCCAGTTGTAGTTATTCCAATCAATATAAATATTTAATTCCATTTGAAAATATCAAGATATTGACGTAATTTGTGAGACTTCCAGAGGTAATGATAAAATTACGGCACCTGTGAGACTTCATTTTTGATTGTAATGTCATCAAAATTTTGATCAAATTTAGTCTTGATTGAGCAACATTTCTAGCTTTTATTTAGAGTAAATAGTGATGAGGCTATTAATCGGTATACAATCGGTATACAATTGGCCATCGGCTGATAAGCACCCATCAGTTGACAATCGATAGTCAGGGGCGAAGGATCGGCCCTCGCCGATGGTCACATGTAAAAAAAATTGTCAAGATTTCCTCAATTCATCATCCAGATTTAAGATATTTTTATTAGCTCAATTTGACGTCAAGTATGAGCTGGGGCAATGTCAAGATGAGAGCTATCATTTTTTTCCGAATTTCGTTGTCCGCCAGTAACCATCTTAGATTTGGCATATAAATTGTCAACCATTTCATTGGCACACCCTACAGTCCGCATCTCTTACCCAGTCTTTTTCAAATTTCACATGTAGCTTTGATGTGATGTCTTCATGGGAGCTACCAAATTTTTAGCTGCGACTAGCAGCTCTATAAGTGGCAATGTCGGTCTGTCGGTCGGTCTGTCAGTCTGTCTGTGACCAACAAGTTTCAAAACTCAATAACTTTTGAAATACTTGATGGAATGACTTTATATTTGGCATGTAAGTGTATCTTATTGATGTCTAGCCACTGTTCAATGCATGTGTTGTTCCAAATATTTTTCTTGGAGTTATGTCCCTTGATGGACTTAGAATTTTGTGAGATTGCACCACCCGTCACAGCTACGGCGTCGATGTCGCTATTTTTCTGAATTTTGTTGAAAAATATGGCTATAATATGGCCTCACAGTTAATGTATGTGGCCCTCACAGTTAACGTATATCAACAAAAGTTACCAAGTTACAGTGAAATTATTCCAAAAAGAGTCATCCTATCAAGTTACATTGAAATCCCTTCATAAATATGGCCTGTAGACTGTACTAAAGGTTTTTGGGCTTCGGGCCCCTGTAGCCGTCAGTTTCCCAATTGCGTCCAAAGGGGACGTTCTCATCTAGACATTATATGAAATCAACCTACCAAGTTACAATGAAATCCCTTCATAAATATGACCTGTAGACTGTGCTAAAAGTTTTTGGGCTTTGGGCTCGGGCAGCCATCATGGTTGGATGATTGCAACCAAAAGGGGACATTCTAATCTGGACATCATCTGGAGTGATCCTACAAAGTTACAATGAAATCCCTTCATAAAGATGATCTGTAGACTGTGCTCAAAATTTTCGGGCTTCGGGCACCTGTAGCCATCACAGTTGACCAATCACGACCAAAAGGGGATGTCATCATCTAGGCATTATATGGAGTCAACCTAACAAGTTACAATGAAATCCTTCCATAAATACGACCTATAGACTATGCTAAAGGTTTTTGGGCTCGGGCAGCCATCAAGGCTGAATGATCACGACCAAAAGGGGACGTTCTCATCTAGACATTATTTGGAGTCATCCTACCAAGCTACAATGAAATCCCTTCATAATTGTGACCTGTAGACTGTTCTAAAGGTTTTCAGTCTTCGGGCCCCTGTAGCCGTCACAGTTGCCCAATCGTGTCCAAAATGGGACGTTCTCATCTAGACATTATATGAAGTCAACCTACCAAGTTACAATGAAATCCCTTCATAAATATGACCTGTAGACTGTGCTAAAGGTTTTCGGGCTGCGGGCTCGGGCAGCCATCATGGTTGAATGATCGCAACCAAAGGGGACAATATCATCTGGAGTGATCCTACAAAGTTACAATGAAATCCCTTCATAAATATGACCTGTAGACTGTGCTCAAGGTTTTCGGGCTTTGGGCACCTGTATCCATCCGTCACAGTTGACCAATCATGACCAAAAGGGGATGTCATCATCTAGGCATTATATGGAGTCAACCTAACAGGTTACAATGAAATCCTTCCATAAATATGACCTTTTGCCTATGCTATAGGTTTTTGGGCTTGGGCACCCATCAAGGCTGAATGATGGCAGCCATCACGGTTGACAGATCATGCCCAAAAGGGAACGTTCTCATCTAGGCATTATACAGAGGCATCCTACCAAGTTACAATGAAATCCCTTCATAAATGCGACCTGCAGACTGTGCTAATGGTTTTCGGGTTTTTGGGCTCGGGCAGCCATACCGAAAGGGGACATTCTCATCTAGACATGACCCCAAACCTGCATATGAAATTTTGTGATGATCAGACAAGAATTGCGGGGTGTAGCCTGTGCTAAAGGAAAATGTGAACAGACTCACAGACTAACAGAATCACAGACTAACAGACTCACAGACTTCTGCACGCATGATGGCAATAGCTTATCTTGACTTTGTCAAGTTAAGCTAAAAATGTAGTGTTTGGGTGTGTATGCAAGATGGCACCACCCATTAGTAAAATAAATGTGTTCCTCATCAATTATTAAATCGTTAATTAAAACCCTCAACATTATAACAAACACCACTAAAATCATTGTCGGGATTGGGGGTTTACACAGTGCATTGTCTGGTGATTACCATCAATTAAACATAAAACACTAAGCATCTGACATCAGCAATTGGCCAATTTCTTATCCAAAACATCGGCATTTGGATGACAGGTCATTTATCTTATTAAGGAATGGCCTTGAATTTAAGACTCATTCAAGGCCTTGACATCCAGGAAAATATGTCAGGAGGCCTTGGAAGCCTTGAATATTCATGAAATAAAAATGCTGGTGATGTCCGAAATCATAACTACCTGGTATATAGTTTTGTATACCAGAGTTTCTGATGGCATAGTCTGAATAAGGACCTTGTGGTTATTACCCCCTCCACCCACTTCCCTTTTAGGGAAGTGTGAGGATGAGGGTAATGACCAGAGGTCCTAGTTAAAACTAGTGAAGGCTGGGCCTTGAAAATCCTTGCATTGGGCTATTGTAAGGCCTTGAAAAATGCTGAAATATATCGAGAAACAGCCTTGAATTTTATCAGTTCTTGCATGCAAGAACCCTGAAACTATGACCTATTTGAGGGCTAAACTGGTGCCAGGCCATAACAGCATAGAATTGCTTACAGAAAGTCTGAGAGCTTGCCTATATACATACATATATTTATTGTGTTTCTTACCTCAAACATGTTTCTCAAAATTTCATTTTAAAATGTCACTTGCATGCTCTATGTGAACTATTGTTATGCCACCCTGATAGATTATCTAATGAACTGTGATGGGGGCATGGTGGCTCAGTAGATAGAGGTACAAGCTGCAAGTCAAGAGGTCCTCGGTTCAAATCCCACCTGCGACAACTGCGTTGTGACCTTGGACAAGACTCTTCATCCCCATTGCCCAAGTGGGGGCACGGCAGCATTGTGTACACATCGATGATGCACTTGTCCTCAACCCATGCTATCCCTGCTTGTGTGGAGTTAGTATGTTGGAGAGTCTGACAGTTGTTCGCTGTTACTCGGTGGTTCTCTCTGGATACTCCGGCTTCCTCCACTCGTAAAACCTTCCTGACACGAGGTGACCCTGGCTGTCAAAAGTGTCATTAAACCCCATTACATAAATAAATAAATGAATGGTGACAACCTTTGACCGATGACACGAAAGAAAACACTGACAATAATCATCAACAGTGTCCCTCTGTTAATTCAATATACTGATGCCACTTTGTTTTTATTGCAAAAATCGCAGTGTGAATTTGGCTAATTGGCACTTTAGAAAGTTTGTTTTGAGTTCAAAGCCTAGGAAAGCAGGCAGAATTGTAAATGCACCCAAAAATGTGGGAGGTAATAAATCAATAATATTTTTTTGTTGATCAATGAGATGTTGGATTATTCCCCTCGCATTGCATCACAACTCATCTGCTTTTGTAAACAAATGAATGCTGATAGGAGAATTTAACAAAAACATGAAACGGTTTGCAAACACAACTGATGATGAAATGTAAGAATAAAAAGGTTGACATTATAATAAACACGTCGGCAAAAACATTATTAGGCACTGCTGAAGCCATATGTAATATTGTTATCACGTCACCTCATGTGACACTGTATCTGCCAACTAAACATCCCACACCTTATAATAAAAGTCAGTCAAAAATCTGAACATGATTGACTGAGAGGGAGTGTGGTGGCTCAGTAGGTAGAGTTGCAGGCTACAAGCTGAGAGGTCCTCGGTTTGAATCCTACCTGTGGCAACTGCATTGTGTCCTTGGGCAAGACACTTAATCCCAATTGCCCATGTGCGGGCATGGTTGTGTTGTGTACTAAGGCATACTGCACATCAATGGTGCACTTGTTTTCAACCAATGCTGACCCTGCTTGTATGGAGTTAGTATGTTGGGGAGTCTGACAGTTGCTTGCCATTGCTCGGTGTTTCTCTCTGGGTATGCCAGCTTCCTCCACCCGTAAATCTGTCTGACACAAGATGACCCTGGCTGTCGAAAGTGTCGTTAAAGTAAATAAATAAATAAATTTACTGAGTGATCTCCCTTTTGTTCTCCATCTATCAAAGCGTTTGCAATCAATAATCCTTCATTTTAAACAAGTTGGAATTCTTTCCATTATTATTTTTTGCAGTTGCTCCTTCAGTAAATAGAAGAAGTAGTTAGTACAAT
Organism: Pictodentalium vernedei; assembly: GCA_031216915.1. NCBI lineage: Eukaryota > Metazoa > Mollusca > Scaphopoda > Dentaliida > Dentaliidae > Pictodentalium > Pictodentalium vernedei. Next base: position 214,982,206 of record CM062295.1, on the reverse strand, counting down.
ATATTTGTTACACACAACTGAAAACTGAATAATGGCAACTAACAGGAAGACACTGAAAACTTTAATACGTCTTGTGGGTTCGCGTACAAGCTCTCACTTGTGGGATTTCTAGTGCCTTCCTAGAAATTTCTTCTACCTTTTCACCAGTTGTGTACACCAGGACTGTGTGGATAAAACCAAATGAGCGTTTGTAATTTTAACGCTTTTGAAAAAATAATGCAGGTACAATAGACCTAAAAACAAAAATCTGTTTCTCAGGCCCTCCCACATGGTCCTTTTGGCTGCCACATGCTCTCTTTTTATAACCAATGTAAACTTAAAAAATAATTTTTAAATCGTTTATGTCTGATAGTTTATCCAAGTTAATAAAATTGATAAATTTGTTACACGAGTTCAACAAGGCTTTGCAATGTTTTAGCACCCAGCACCTTGCTCTCAAGGGATGAATTACACCACCACCCATGCTATTCTATATATTATGAGGCATAAAACAAACCAAGAACATGAACTTTTGATGGCAAAGAAATAATTAGAAACATAAAAAATAAAATTAAAAAAAATGCCCGCCCACATGCAATTTTACAAAAAATGGCCTGAGAAACAAGATGTACTTTGTGGGGGCCATTAATTGTTATTTTAATTGGGTGGAAAATTTGGCTAACAACATGAATTTTCATGAATTACGGCATATTTTGGGGTGACAACCAGAATTAGAGTTAGAATTCTACTATTTATTTTTCGTTGTGGTTGCTAGTTCAGTATGTAGAAAAAAAATTAGTCTGTGAGATGTATTTGTTACACATTTTGTTAGTGGCCCAATATGGTGTATTTAGTGACATGTTGGTGACATGTAATTCCATATTTGGCTTGAGTGTCACTCTTGCCCAGAAAGGAATTAACTCTTACCTTGCTGAGTATTTTCAAGATATTTTCTCAAATCTAGTCATGGCTGCTGTGAAGCAGCCATGACTAGATTTGATAAAAAGTTCAAGTAAATTTAAATCAAGAAATCATTTGTGAAAGAATCCATGCCATTAATAGGGAGAAATTTGATTAAATGTGCCCCAAATTGTACCCATATCAGTGGCAAGAGAAATCCTGTCCTGGGCAAGAATATCTGCCACCCTCTTTACGGAGTTAACTGACATTGTATATACCATACAAGGTCACTTACAAACTGTATAACGAAGTGTATCTATCATATTGTATAACTTTGGCTGAAATGTCTGTCCAGACAAAAATCTTTTGATTGAAACATCCAAGTTCAGAGCATCGTTGGCCAAAACTCAACTGGCTGAAACATCTGTCTTCCATGTTGTGTACATTAGGTACTGTAATTTACTGTTAAAAGGAAAAACACAGGAACGCGGTGGCTCAGTGGTAGACTTTTGGACTTCTATGCTAGAGGTCCCGAGTTCGATCCCCGTACGGGACGACCCAAGTTGTGTCCTTGGGCAAGGCACTTTATCCCGGTTGCCGACATGGGGACATCATGATGCCGTGTACTAAGGCGTACTGCACGTCAATGGTGTACATGTCTTCAACTGCTGTATCCCTGCTTGAGCGGAGCTTGAACAGAGTTAGAATGTTGAGGAGCTGACAGTTGCTCGTCGATGCTCTGTGGTTCTCTCCAAGTACTCCAGCTTGTTCCACTCGTAAAACTGTCACAGTCACGATTAGCCATTGTGCATAACTATGTGACCTTAAACACCAATAAATAATAATAAAGAATAAAAGGAAAAACAGTTTTTAAAGTATCAGTTAGGATTTTATATTTAATTGTACCTGTGCTTTGCTACCTTCTTTCATTCTAACAGATCACTAATTTCTCACTGCAAATCTTCCTTTTTAAAACTTTATGATTCAAATATAAGGCTAATTAAAAAAAAAAAAAGATTGTTTCTCAGGCAATTTTGCCCCAATTTTATGATGAGGGAGAGAAGCTTTTTTTTTGTTAATCCTTTATGCAACGTAACAGCCAAAACCGGCCAGTGTTATTCACAAAAATCACCATTCAATTTTCATTATTTTTTCAATTTTTTTTGTCTCAAAAACATAGTTTATGAAGCCTCATTGGAACATGCGCATTCAACTCATTCCAATGAGGGAGTTGTAAGGAACATTTTTGATGCAGAAATAGTTTTTCAAGAATTTTGTTTGCAATTGTGATCTGCCTTTCGAATTTACGAAAAGGGTTAATCCACAAAACAGTCCTAAAAAGAGTTGGAATTATTTAACACTTTACCCAACGTAATGGCCAAAACCGGCCAGCGCTATTCACAAAAATTCCCATTCAATTTTCATTATGTTTTCATGCATCAAAAACATACCTTATGACCCCCTCATTGGAACGAGCTTGCTGAGCTCGTTCCACTGAGGAGTCATAAGCTATGTTTTTGTCACAAAAAAATGAAAAAAATTAGTTATTCAATAATTTTCTTTGCAAGTGCTGTCTGCTTTTCATGTTAGGTAAAGGGTTAATTCCTTACATTAATTCTGTGGAAAAACCAATGTTTTCAGCAGTAGAAACTTCCCATACTGCAACTGTAAAAATTTAAACAATTGTATCTTTCTTGACAGGGCTCACTGAACTCTGTTACACAAGAAGATATAGTTGGTTAAATTTATAGTCCTTCAAATGCAAAATATTATGATTGAAGAGATTTCCAGATAAAAAAAAATGAGTGATGAGGCACATTTTCAGTGATGAGGTATGTGCCTGAGAAACAAAATTTTTTTAACAGCCAAAATTATAAAATTATATGTAAAATGATAAAGAATTAAAATTTGATCAGTTTCTTGTTTTTCCCCTACAGTGGAGCCCACTTAATTGGATATCTCTTAACAGAATATTCCTGTTAATTGAATATAATTTCCCAACACAAAACCATTTACCATACCTCCAGTACAAATTTGACCTGTTAATTGAATATAGGTTATAGAGTAAACTCCTGTTAATTGAATGAAAAATTCTTGTTGCCTGTCATGAAATTACCCTGACTCTCCCCAATTTTCCTTTATTTATAGATCTATTTGGCCTCAGTACATCCAATACAGGCATTTAATATATTATATCTTGTTTGACAGAGCTCATGGAACTCTGCCAAACAAGATATAATAGATTAAATGCTAAGTTTATCTCTAGAATACAGAAAAGTGACACAATCCCTGTTAATTGAATACTCCTGTTAATTGAATAATTTTCATTGGCAAAGTGGCTATTCAATTAACAGGGCTCCAGTGAATCAGGTTTGTTATAATTTATGACAAGAATTACAATTCTAGATGTGAAAAACAACCAGTGCCATGTACTGTTCTCTTCGACGAAGGCCCAAAAAACAGTTTACCAACTTTGTTTGGTCCGGAAAGATGAAAGTTTGTTTGCACCTCAGACGTATGCAGAATCCATTTCTGATAATCTGGTGCCATTTAGATACTTTGATTGTGCAGCACTGCTTCTTGTTGATTGACTTTTCTTTCTAATGTCATTTTTTCCACAGCGTATCATTTTCAATAGCACCTGTCGAAATTTTTTACCAAACAAGCAGTAGAGTATAAAATTAACTGCTGAATTAATAACAACCATTAAATTGCTCACAGTATAGAACTGTATGTAAGGAATAGAACACTGAAGATTGTTAGTATCCGTTACGGCCCCAATGATATTATCCACAGTTGGTAATAACTGACAGATCAAGAACACAAACACTACGGCAATTAGCATCACTGTAAGATTCTTCTCCCTTGCAGAACCAAAACTTTGTCGCATTCTGTTTGATCGTCGTATGGTTTTTATCAGAAATGAGTTTAGCACAAAAAGTAATGAAAGAGGAATGACAAACATAACAAAAAGGTGGCAATATATAAAATAAACTTCCTTGTATGTTGAGCTTCTTCCAAATTCTGTGTCTCTTAATACAGGTGACAATGTGTCTGTATCATTGTGGCTTTCATAAGTTTTTTCGAAAAATCGTGGAATATTATAAATAATGCAACACAGAAAAATCAGTGGAATTATTCTTTTAGTTCGAGATAAGGTGCATGTGTTAGCAGCTTTCAGTGGATGGCATACAGCTATATAACGTTCAACTGTGAGTGCAACGGTTGTATATATGGTGCCTGTCTGTGCTGCTAGAGCAATTGGGTAACAGTACGGCATGATATAGGGTAAATACAAATAATATCCAGCCAGCAGGCCTGTCTCTAAATACCATGTTGGCAGGGCCATCAGCATGCTCATTGCCATCAAAACCGTACAGTCATAGATTGCCATTGAAATCAAATAAAGTGACATGGATGATCTCATACGATTATTTCGCATCACAATAATTGATAAAATGTTACCCACCATTCCACAAGCTATGATAACATTGGCGATTATTCCCCAAACATAAAATTGAAATCGTGTTAGATGCTCATTATGTTCACATCCATATATTGAAGAATTGTAATCTAGGGTTGTATTATTTCCTTCCATTGTCAGTCTCTGTGAATGAAAGCTGTCCCAAATTCACTGTGCTCACCTCTTCATCCTGATATAAAAAAAACAATGTATTGATTATTCTGAACAACAACAAAATTGACGAAAACAACTAATGTTATATCAATATTTTTTTAAGCATGTCTGTTAACCCTTTAACGCATGAGTCCCAATACAGACAACAACTGCCCATTTTATACTGTTTTGAAAACGGTGTCCCCAAATGTATATTTCCTTGATAACTCTACTCTAGGATGTATTTATCTTGAAACACTTTTAAATCATCTGGTGGGAGCTCAGTTGCTCAGTGGTTAGAGCATTGAGCTTCAAACCGAAAGGTCCATGGTTTGATCCTGACCAACAGTAATTGCATTGTGTACATGGGTAAGACACTTTATTATATGTTAGCCTGTGAATTATCGCAAATTATCTAAAAGATCTATCTCGATATCCATTGACTCAATGGATATCGAGAAATATCCTTCAGTAGCTTCCTAAATTACGTCACGCTTTGCCGCATCACGTCGCCTTGAAGCTGATCTTTGTTATTGTTTTGAAATGTACACATTTATTTTCCATGTAATGTGTTTTAGAGCACAACCTTGTGATTTTACGCTATATAAAAACTATGTATTATTATTATTATTCTTATTCGGGGGTGGATTGGGCTAAATATTGTGCAATAAAATGTCTCGTAGCATATAATAAATAAGAAAATCTACTCTATTTTAGTCAGTATCTGGAATTATCTCATGAGTGTGGACCTGAAAGTTTTATTTTTCATGAGCGCTAACGCGAGTGAAAGATAATATTTTCAGGTCCACACGATGAATTTTTTCAGTAGCTTCCTAAATGATGTTATGCTTCACCTCATGATGTTGCCTTGGAGGAACGATCAGCAGCTTTTTGTTATTATCTTGAAACTGTTTGCAGTCGAATTGGGCTGAATATTGCACAGTAAAATTCATGTAGCATATAATAAATGAAAACCTTCGTTGTTTTAGTGAATATCGGCAATTATCTCATTTGAGTGGCCTGAAAGTATTATTTTTCACTCGCACAAGCGCTTGTGAAAAATAAAACTTTCAGGTCCACACTCATGAGATAATTCCTGATATTCACTAAAACAGCGTAGATATTCTCTATTTATCCTGATTACCCACTTGGGGGCGCAATGGGTGGTACTGTGTACTAAGGCGTATTGCACGTTAATGGTACCCTTGCCTCCAACCAGTGCTAACCTCCTTGTGCAGAGTTAGTGCATTGGGGAGTCCTGCTGTTTCTTGCCACTGCTCAGTGGTTCTCTCTGGGTACTCCAGCTTCCTTCACCCATAAAACTGCCCAACATGAGGTGACTCTGGTTGTCAAAATGTGCCGTTAAACCCAAATAAATAAGTGAAGACTCATCTGCTCATGGATTGATTTAATTTTTAAAAATTAAATAGCAGTTTACTAACTTGGATAAATTTTGATTAGCATTTCCTATTATTTATTAGTTATATGTTTTTAAAATGTTAAATTGATTAGCTATAATTCAAAATTGATTTCAAAATTGATATGCGAATCCAGTTAAATTGAGCCCTGCATCTGCTGCTGTGTAGATGTTTATGTGGTAGTTATTATCATAAAATTTATTCTGAGGAGTGATGGGGTAACTAAATCATCCCTCACTTCATAGACAACAATTTAGAAGTAGTGTTCAACCAATGATCGGAACCGGCCACCACAATTGGCCGATTGTGGGCAATCAGATGACAATGGCAATGGCTCCTGGAACATTCGTTCAACCGATTGTTGCCAAACATTTTGAGATGATTCATTAACCGCTTTTTATTATCTTCTGCAATTGTTCAATTGTTAATGTAAAATGATGTCAATGATACAATTCAATAAACTTGAGAAACAACCACAATGCATATTCTTATTCTCTCTAGATGCCCCTTTACGAGACATACAAGCTAAACGACATGTAAAGCTTACAATTGAGCAAAATCGCTAGTTCATAACGGAAAAGTGATGGTTACACATTTACCGCCCAAGTGTGCGCAACTGGTAATTTTATTTCGACCCCAGGCAACGAAGTTTAACAATGAAAAATGTTCAGTTTAATGTAGTTCTTTCGAGCCTCAACTTGTCTTGTAGTACTCGGTATTACAATCGGAATCAGCATCGGAATTGGCCAATTGTGAGCTCAAATAACCGGTAATCGGTCAGCGACCATTTTTGGTAATCGGTTGAACACTAATTAGAACTGAACCTTTGTTAACCCTTTACCCATCATAATGGCCAAAACCATCCGGTGCTATTCGGAAAAATAACCATTCAATTTTCTTTACTTTTTAAATTAAAAATTTTGTGTCAAAAACATGGCTTATGACTCCTCATTGGAACTAGCTTATTAAGCTCATTGAACTGAGGAGCATAGGCTGTGTTTTTGATGCAAAAAACAAAAAAAATTTACTTACCGGGTATTCCAGAATTTTGTTTGCAGGTGTCATCTTCCTTTCATGAAGGGTTACCCTTTCACCCAACATGAATAGAAAGTGACACTTGTAAAAACATTTTGTGAATAACCATAATTTTTTAAGCCCCCCCCCCCCCCCCCCCCCCCCCCCCCAATTTTTTCAGAAATCATATATTTTTGTCATTTCCCTCCTTTTATCCATCCGTCAGGAAGATTTTCATGTCTGCTCCATAATTCTGAGATGCTTTGTTGGATTTTGTTGAAACTTGGCATACATGTTGCTTATGGGGAGACGATGTGTCGTGCACAAAATATTTTTTGGTACAATGGAGGACAAGGTCACAGATCAAGGTCAACTGTCCATCAGGTAGATTTTCATTTCGGTGCCATAACTTGTTATGAGCTCAATGAGCTCATTCCTAAGAGGGGCCTTGAGCTAAGTTTTTGAGACAATAAAATTGAAAAAATTGAAAAAAAAATTGAATGAATACTTTATAACTAGCACTGGCCAGTTTTGACCTCTATGATTGGTAATGGGTTAACATTGGTAGACAGATTTTGCCTTATTAATTTAATCTGTAAGTTCTCAGATTAATTTTATGTTAATACCTATCATATATACATCTATTCAGTTGCAGATGACTTATCTGTGTTTTTTACACCACTGTATAGGCAGCCAACAATAAAGTAAAATCAATGTCAAGATTAATAAATGCCTCCTGCCAATAGAGTAATCTAGGAAGAATACTCTTCGGACAACTTTTTCAGAGCAATATAAAAGGGGGCAGTTTGTGGCTGTATGGGGACCTAAGGGCTAATAAAACTTGCTTCCAATGATATCTTCTCTACTCCTTTATAAGAATTTCATGAAGTAGGAATACAATTTTGTTATTTTTTATTCCATATCATGGTTTATCATCCCTCATTGTTATCAGCTCGAGGAGCTTAGCCCAATCATAGATGAACAGGGGCCAGTACTACAAATCTTAGGTAAGTGTATTTTCCCAAGCTGCATTTTCTGCTTAGGAATATTCATGACAGAAATGAGTCATTTGGATTTTAAAAGACAGGATAATTTACAGATAGATAAATCACCACTGCTTAGAAAATGATAATAAATGACATAGACAGAAAATACAGTTTTGAAAAATACTATTGTGCAAGTTTTATAGTACTGACACAAGGTTGTTCCAGTGAGTAACCAGGTACTGAGTATGGAAATGAATTCTCCCAAATTTGGAGGAAATAGCCCTGCAGCACTAGTTTCAACTGGGCCAGATATGGGTGCAGACCCTCTTATTCATAGTGCCAAGTACCAGATTACCCTGTGTGTAGTGTGTTGAGCTTGAACTTGGCTAATGACATGTGTGTTATTATCATTCAATATGCCTTTGTTTGTTCTTTGGGGTTTAATGACACTTTCATCAGCTAGTGTCACATATCAGACAGCTTTATGGGCAGAGGAAGCCGGAGTACCCAGAGAGAACTACTGTCCAGTGGCGAGTAAATGTCAGACTCTCCAACTTACTGACCCCACATAAGCAGGTGAAGGGTAAGTGCACCACAACATATAGTATGCCTTAGTATAGAGCACTACAGTGGCCCCACATGGGCAATCAGGATTAAGTGTCTTGCCCAAGGACACAATGTAGTTACCGCTCATCAGGATCAAAGAGAAGGCCTTTCGTTTTACAGTCCAATGCTCTAATCACTGAGGCATTATGCTTTCTATATGTCTTTGTACTCTGTACCACAACTGATGCCACTAGATCAATAGCAGTGGGGTGTTTTTTTTTAACTCTCAACCCGCTGAGTATTTTCAAGATATTTTTTCATCAACTTTTAGTCATAGCTGCTGTAAAGCAGCCATGACTAGAGTTGAGGAAAAATTAATCTAAATAAAACAAGAAATCATTGGTGAAAAAATTAATTCAATTTACAGGGTAAAATATGTTTAAATATGCCCAAATTATACTTATATCAGTGACACGAGAAACCCTGTGCTGGGCAGGAATATCTGTAAGAAGCATGCAAAGAGTTAAGGATGCAAAGTTAGAAGCTGTTCCAACATTTAACCTTTCACCTAACATAACAGCCATATCAAGCCAGTGAGACTGTTCACTTAAATTGCCATTCAAATTTTATTATTTTTTTGTCACTTTTAATCTCAAAAGGCACCTTATGACTTCTCAATACAACAAGTTTGTCTTGGTTGTTTCAATCAGAGGTGAAAAGTTTTGTTTTTGAGGCAAAAAATTAGAATTTTCCGGTATTCTTGCAGGTATTCCAGTCGTATGAAAACTTACAACCCTTTACCCAATGCACACAATATAAAAATTTATTACATGTATTTTAATTCATTTTTTTTAGAGTTTTTCAAAATATGTCAATACTACCATATCCTGTAACCCACTCATGGGAATGATATAGATGAGCTCATTCCAATGAGAGGGAGGTCAAATAATATGGTTTTGTTGAAACTTTTGGAAATTTTTTTTTCAACTGCTCAGTTTGTCAATTACGCACACCGATACAACAGATTCATTAGGTGAATGTTTAACATTGGTTTTCTATACCTCTTAAAGCTAAATTCAATTAAATATGATTGAACATCTCTCTGCATATTTTTAGCTCATCTTGACAAAGTCAAGCTGAGCTAATCTAATCGCTTCCCGTCCGCCGTCCGTCGTCCGTCAACACCATGTTTTGGTCTTCTCCTCCAAAGCCACTGGGCCAATTCAAGTGAAAGTTTGTGTGAGTGATGGTCCCAAAGGGGCATTTCATTTTTGTTCAACTCAGTATGCCCAGCCCCATAGGGAGGGAGTGGGGGAAAATGCTCCAAAATATTTTAAAAATCTTCTTCTCAAGAACCAGTGTGTACAATGACTTAATATTTGCTATGGAGCTTCCATATGAGGTGTAGAATCAAGTTTGTTCAAACGAAGTTCGTAAAGTAATATTTGGCTTTGTAATAGGAGGGGGTAAGATTTTTGGCCCCGCCCAAAATTTCTATTTTCTGAACCGATGGTCCGGTATGAACCAAATTTGGTTTGTGGTAGTATTGGGTCATAAGTACTTGACCCATGCAAAAAAAAAAATTCCCGCATCCCCATGGGAACCCTGGGAGCTAAAAATAGAAATATTTTCAAACGCCCATATTTCCCAAACCCCACGAAACAGAGAGCTTTTATTTGGTATGAAATATCTTTATGACCAGTAGAATTGAATGGTAAAAAAAAATTGCCATCGGTTATGTTAGGGTGTTCTGTAATGGGCATCGAAAAAATGCTGAGTCAGCATATTTGCAAAAATTTAAAAAAATCTTTTCTCCAGAACCAATCATCAGAATCTTTTGATATTTGATATACAGCATTCATAGGGGGGTCAGATAAAAGTTTGTTGAAATAAAGCTCATTGGTTCATATTTGGGCTCTCTACAGGAGCCCGAAGTTTTAACATAAGGTAATATGGGGAATATTCTTTAAAAATCTTCTTCTTCAGAACCACCAGTCAGAATCTTTTAATATTTGATATACATCTTTGTTATGAGGGTCAGATTCTAGATTGTTCAAACCAAGTCCCTAGGTTAATATTTGGGCTTCCTACAGAAGCCCAAATTTTATCTTTGTTCAATATGGAGGGTAATTTAAAAAAATCTTCTTCTTCAGATCCATCAGTCAGGATGCTTTGATATTTGGTATGCAACATCTCTATGGGGGTCAGATTCAAGTTTGTTCAAATCAAATCCCTAGGTATATATTTGGGCTCACTATGGTAGCCCAAATTTTTACTTAGTGCAATATGAGAAAATTTCTTTAAAAATCTTCTTCTTCAGATCCACCAGTCGGAATGCTTTTATATTTGGTATACAACATCTCTAGGGGGGTCAGATTCCAGGTTGTTCAATTCGAGTGCCTAGGTTAATATTTGGGCTCCATATGGGAACATGAAATTTAACTTAGTACAATATGAGGGAATTTCTTCAAAAATCTTCTTCTTCAGATTCACTTGTCAGAATGCTTTCACATTTGGTATACAACATCTCTAAGGGTGTCAGATTCAAATTTGTTCAAATCGGATCCATAGGTCGATATTTGGGCTCGCTTTGGTAGCCCAAATTTGAACTTAGTGCAATTCTAAGAAATTTCTCTACAATTTCTCTTCTTCAGATCCAACAGTCAGAATGCTTTCATATTCGGTACACAACATCTCTAGGGAAGTCAGATTTAACTGTGTTCAAATCAAGAGCCTGGGTTAATATTCGGGCTCTCTATGGGAGCCAGAATTGGCCATTTTGCTGAAGAATTAAAAATTTTGTATTCAGTACCCTCTAGAGGTACTAAGATTAATCCACATAGGTTGTATCAAGGGGCTTCATAGGGGAGCTCTACATTTTACTTATGATCAACTGAAGAAAAGGCATGATGCCCAGATTATTTTTGTCACTCCTGAGGGACTCAAGGATTGACAGTGTAGCCTATGGAGATGGCTTGCTTAATGTAGACTCATTCTTGGACTGTTTAAATTGTGTTCTGTACAAGATGAGCACTTCAGGCCCCTTGGGGCCTCTTGTTCATGTGTGCAAGGGAATGCATAACTTGCAATAAATATAATTTCCATGTTCATCGTGATAAAAAAAATCATTCATTACACTTTACTACAGCAGTTTTTGGGGTTTTTTTTGGTGGACATTTAATCTTTGAAAACATTTTGTGAATTAAAACAGGGTAGAGTAAATTTATTTCTTTGGACAGTTCTTATTCAAGGTTTTATATAACATTTCAACTTTTTTCATTTGTTTTGAACCAGTATAAACCATGAGGGTTAGGAAAAAGTGCTTTGTGTTTTTTATATCTTACATGCAATGTGTTAATGCAATTGAAGGATTAAGTTATTAAAGATGTTTACGAAAATATATAGCAATCAATATTATGTCCATCATTTCTAAATTAAATTTCCATTGTTATTAAAAAACATCAGTGGTCACAAGTAGATAGATACATATTGATTATTGACATAATGTTTTATGCAAAAGCATTACAGGCCTGGGCTTCTGTTTATTAAAGTAAATTGTGATGTTTTTTGGGAACTTTTGTGAGATTCTCATTCTTTGTAGCCTGTTAATTGCCCTGTTGGAACCCCAAGAAAATGGAGCATTGCTTGTTTACTGCAGTAAACAAGTTCTTTACTATTTAACTGGGGCCCAGAACCAACGTCTAGGGTAGAAGTCCTCAAATGAGTGGGCAGCATTAAGGTATAAACAATTGGCTGAACTTGACTTCATACCTATATTTTGGTCATGAAACAGTCAAAGATTTTGAAAATGACCATAAACTCCGGTAAATAAATAATAATCCCATTAATTGAATACCCAGATTTGTTTACCAAAAGATATCATGAACTGGTTGAGTGCTGGAAGCCCATATTTGGGCTTCATTCCAAAGTACAGGTACCATGACTGAAAGGCTTCATTATCTGTGGCTATTACCTTTGGAGTGAAATTATTTAGTCTTTAACCCTTTACTCATCGAATCGGCCACATCCGCCCATATAATATGCAAATTCAGCAAGTGAAAAAATATTATTTTTCAGAAAATTTCAACAAAACCATATCATGTGGCCCCTCTTTGGAACGAGCTTGTTCCAATGAGGGGTCACATGATATGGTTTGGTTGAATTTTTTTGAAAATTTAAAAAAAATAATATTTAGAATAATGCATTTTGACATCATCTACATTGGGTAAAGAGTTAAAGATTTGCTTTGTTACAATTTATGGGAGAGTGCCTATATGCACTCTCCCATAAACAGTAACACGACAAAGGCTTGTGGATACATTTTGATGGTAAAAAATAATTAAGCACTCTACCAGTCAAATCAGTACAGATGATCTTTTTACCAAAATTTTATTTTACTCTCATTCAAAGTAAAAACCCTGGAAGGCATTGAAATGTCAGGCATGTTGTCAGTATCTCTATATTTTAGGGATGATTCACTGCAGTACTGGTATGGTAGTCAGTATTGACATTTTAATACCAGTACCAATATCAAAGATTATTTTTTATATACCTCCCAGCTTTGGTCACTGTTGTATTAACTTGTGTAGCAGTTAGCGACTCAGAATGTTCATAATTGACTGTCAAGGGCTAGAATTCTCCCAAATTTTTGCCAAATCAGTGATTCTCCCAAAACAGATCTCTCGAATCTGGTGAATCATGTAGCAAAGTGACATGGTGCTGAGACACATTAACCTCCGCTTGAGAAAAATAGTGTGATTTTGTCTTTAAAATCCTGAGATGAAGCTAAAAATAGAGATGAAAAATAGAGATTTATTTGTGGGATTTTTTTCTGACATAATTAGCTCAACTTTGCCATAGTCAAATTTGAGGTTATGTCATGGTCTGTCTGGATGTCTGTCCGCCCGTCCATCAGCAATTCAATACGGTTCAGGCTAGAGGACGTATTTATGAACCGATCTTTACAAAACTTCTTGGGTACCTTTGTTATCACAGTGGGACGATAATGAGTGTTTTTGTGTACGGTCTGAAATTTAAGATGGCAGCCAGCAGCCATTTTGAACTGAAATTAGTGCAATCAGTTTTTTGTACAGAACTTCTGTATGAAAGGCCTGATTTGAATAAATTTTTGTATGAATGTTTAGTAACATGGAATACATCACATATAATACAGTTTTTTTCTCGTGCAGAAATTATGCAAATTAGATGAACTTTGATTTATTCAGTGCTACTTATACACAGTAAGTACACATGTCAATACAGCTCGGGCTAGAGGCTGCATTTATGAACCGATCTTCATGAAACTTCTTGGATACCTTTGTTATCACCTTGGGACGAGAACGAGTGTTTTTGTGTGCAGTCCAAAATTCAAGATGGCTGCCGGCAGCCATTTTATACCAAAATTAGCTGCAATCAATTTTTTGTACAGAATTTCTAGGACTACATTTGTTATCATCATGGGATGGTAACGAGTGCTTTTGGACTCGGCCCAAAATTCAAAATGCTTGTCGGCAGTCATATTTACGGGAATTGTGTGTATTACATTTTTTTTACAGAACCTGTAAAGAAGATTTTTTATGTCAGTAATGTTTGCTATAAATTTATTGGGTGCCTTTGTTATCACGGTGGTATGAGAACAAATATTTTTGGGTTCAGTTTGACCCACTCAGGGAATCAAAAAATGGAGATAATTAAAAATCTTTTCCAAAAACACCAGACAAAATAATGTTTCTTGAATTCAGCATCCCTAGGATTTGTATATTCAAATGTGTTGAAGCCAAGTTCCTGTGTTAATATTTGGTGTTTTTTGGGGAGGGTAAACATTATTAGCACAACCCGATTTTCTATTTCCAATGAGAAAAATAAAACCTCTTCATCTGTGGGAACCCTATGAGCTAAAGTTAAAATATTCAAATACCTATATTTTAAGAAGGACTGGACAAATATTTATTAATTATTATGAATCAACCACAGAAGGGTTTGAATCAAACAGGCCAAAACAATTGCTAACCTCTGGCTTATGGTGCACCATACAAGGATCCCCATTGTAACATTAACCCCATGGATATTTCTTTTCTAGTTTAGCATTTAACTGCCACCAACCTTCACAGTACTTTGCCTGTACATTTGTTACAGGCTATGGTCAGCATTTATGTACAGACCTTTACAATACTTTACATGTACCTTTGTTATCAGGTCATTACCTAGATGTGTGTCATTGCTGTGTCGCATACTATACATGTACAGGTTCAGCTACAGTGTCATTGGCACTTTCATTCAGTAGATAATGTACAAAATCAACTTCAAATGTAGTATTTCACTGAACTTGGGCGTGAAATATAAACAGACTGTTTTTTTGAGAACCTTTCCGAAAAACCTGTTGTGTTTGCACATCAAGGGAGAATACTTTAAAACTCTTGCACATGGATTCCCCAACACAAATGACAAGTCATAAAGGTGTTTGTTTCTAGAATTGAGTCAGAACATGTGTCACATTGTTTTGATGATGATTATGATACAAACTTCTAATATGGAGTCACTGGATGCAAATTTAAGTACCACCATATTGTCAAAAATGAATTTTGTATTGTTAGCAAAACGGTTGTCTGACACTTCACTAATTTGCATTCTGTTGGCAGTACTGGACTGTATGAAATTTTTGTAGGTGTGTTTTGTGCATAATTCTTGACAGATGACTAATACGTCACAAGTTCTGTATACAGTGCTCATGTGTAATTGATTTGCTTTTGTTGGAAATTGAAATTAGGTTAAAAGAGAACACTCAACAAAGATTTGTTTTAATAAAATAATTTAGAAAAAAAGTCTATGCTTAGAATCATAGAATGCTGAGAGAAAGAGATTTTATAATACTGTATTTTGAAACGCAGAAATTATTATTTCGAAACACAGAAGATCCCGGCATTAAAATTTGAACCCAAGAAAAGCTGAAATCCTGAGATTCGTCCCCCTGATTGTGAGGCCGTGAGATGGGTCCTTATTACACAAGACTCCTGCCAAAATCTTTGGAGTTAACATGTCTGAAAGTTGGGTACATTTGTTGTACTGTTTGTTATATCAAGCGTGATTTTTCTGATTGCAATGTTGGGCAAAATCTTTACATGAATTGATTAACAGATTTGTATAAAAATTCTACCCCTGAACTCATGATGATGATTTAACATAGCAAATTTAACAAATAATAAATTTATTGCACGATCTGTTCTATGAAATCCTCATCTACAGCAACACTAAGCCATGTGGAAAATGAAAATCTATTTTCAAATAGAAGCAAAATTTCACTAATTTATGAAGGGATTTCATTGTAACTTGATAGGATGACTCGTTTTGGAATAATTTCACTGTATTTCACTGTAACTTGGTAACTTTTGTTGACATACATCAACTGTGAGGGCCTCATACATTAACTGTGAAGGCCACATTAACTCACTCCTCAGTTCTTTAGTAAAGTCTACACCTCATATTATATTTATTAAAAACATTGCATACAGGGAACAGAAATTAACATATTCCCAATTATCACAATTCTTGTCTTATTTTATAATCCTTTCATAAACATTGAACATTATCCTTTTCATCACACACAACACACAGTCAAGTTAAGCTACGGTGTCATTGACACTTTCATTGGAATTCACATTCAACTAGAGCAAAGCCGAGGGTGGCATATGCCCCACCTGCAATACCATGCATGCAATACCATGGATGGCATTACAGAAATGAAATATTTATTACTGGGTCACAGCTGAAGAATGACAGACCTTTGACAGATTGCAGGCTATTGAGGCATTATTCTAAATACTATTAAGTGTCACCTTAGGGTAACACAAAAAGGTACCCCCACCTCTTTACCAAATGATTTGATTTGATTTAATTTGATAATTTTGTCCAAAAATATTTTTCCACAAACTTCATATATGTTGCACATCTCCAAGGCATGTGTAACCATATCCCTAAAGTTTCAGCTCTCTACATCAGAAACTGTGATAGGAGTTGATTATACCACGAAGGTAACTTCAAATAAAAAACACTGGTAATTTTCTAAAGTGATAAAGGGCAATAATTTTGTGAAAATATAATTTTTCTGCAAGCTAAAAAGATGTTGCACATCTTCAAGGCATGTGTAACCAAATCCTAAAGTTTCAGCTCTCTACATTAGAAACTGAGGAAGGAGTTGATTACAGTTTGAAGGTACCTTCAATTAAATAAACACAGGAAATCTTTAAGTCGATATAGGGCAATAATTTCGTGAAAAATTTTTTTTTTCCGCAAACTTAAATGATGTTGCACATCTTCATTGTGTGTGTAACCATCTCCTAAACTTTAAAATCTCAACATTACAAACTGTGGAAGGAGTCCATAACACCATGACTCATTACTCAATTAAAAAACACTGAAAATTATGTAAGTCGATAAAGGGCAATAATTCTGTTAAAAATATTTTAGTGCAATTTCTTCAGATGTTGCATATCTTCAAGGCATGTGTAACTATATCCTAAAGTTTCAAACCTCTACATTAGAAAGTGAGGGAGGAGTTGATTACACTTTGAAAGTACTCTGGGTTAAAAAAACACAGGAATTTTGTAATTTGATAACGGGCAGTAATTTTGTGAAAAATTATTTTTCTGGTATACTGTATAGATGCTGCACAACTTCATAGTGTGTTTAACCACATCCTAAGGTTTCAAATCTCTACATTACAAATTGTGGAAGGAGTTTATTACACCATGAACATACCCCCAATAAGGTATCCTCAATTAAAAAACACTGGAAATTTTCTAAGTAGATAAAGGGCAGTAATTTTGTTAAAAATATTTTTTCTACAAACTTTATAGATGTTACATATCTTCAAGGCATGTGTAGCCATATCATAAGGTTTCAACTCTTCTACATTAGCAACTGTAGGAGGAGTTGATTACATCATGAAGGTACCCTCAGTTAAAAAAAATGGAAATTTTCCATGTTGATAAAGGGCAATAACTGTGAAAAAAACATACAGAGTTGTCTGACCTTCTAACATATGCTGAATGTAGTTTTGCATTGTGCAAAAATTTCAGATAGCTGTCTTGACAGGTGTAAGTTTAGTGTATGATACAATTTTGAGATGGACAGACTGACCGACTGACAGCCTGATGGACACAAGGAATACTATATACCCCTGCCATGGCAGGGGTATAAAAACTGTCCACAATCCAGTATACAGTACATGGAGAGTGTATTATCACTAAATCACCTGTAGAGTGGAGATTCCACCCAAGCAATAATTGAAAATTTGCTTCAAAGCATAACAAGCACAAGCAAAGTTCCAGCCACTGGACCTCCAGGTTAAACATAATTTGAAAGTGATACTTTGGGTGATAACTCCACTCCATGAGTGATTTAGTTAAAATCAACTCTCAACATACTGTATTTCCAGGGGTTCCTTGAATCCTGCACCCTATGTGACATGTAACCAACTTATCCTGTGCATTTTTACAGCCTCAGTCAGTGTGTATTTTCATGTAGTGAGTGATACTGTGATACGGCAGCTTTCACACTGATCCTGTGCAATACCCATGGTTATCCAGTGTATGTTATCTTATCAACTAATTCTGCAATGAATAGGGTTAGTCTTTCTCTTTTTTAGTCGAGTTTTGACGAAGTCAAACTCAACTATAGTTCGATGAAGTGGCGGGCGGGTGTAAACAATTGGTTTCCGGGCAATAACTTCAGTTCTATTTGATGCACCTTTACCAAAATTATACCAGAGGTTACCTTATAGGAAAGGAAGACACCTATCGATTTCAGAGTCTTGCACCCCAAGGTCAAGGTCACTGTTACTATAAATAGAATATTTTGTGACAAATTGGTTTCCAGGCAATAACTTTAGTTCTATTTGACGCACCTTTACCAAACTTATACCAGAGGTTACCTTATAGGAAGGGAAGACACCTATTGATTTCGCAGTCTGGGACTCCAAGGTCAAGGTCACTTACTATAAATAGAATATTTTGTGACAAATTGGTTTCCGGGCAATAACTTTAGTTCTATTCCGTGTATCTTCACCAAACTTATACCAGAGGTTACCCTATAGGAAGGGAAGACACCTATCGATTTCAGAGTCTCGTGCCCCAAGATCAAGGTCACTGTTACTATAAATAGAATATTTTGTGATGGTTTCCGGGCAATAACTTTAATTCTATTTGACGCACCTTTACCAAACGTATACCAAAGGTTACCCTATAGGAAGGGAAGACGCCTATCGATTTCAGATACTCGCACTCCAAGGTCAAGGTCACTGTTACTATAAATAGAATATTTTGTGACAAATTGGTTTCCGGGCCATAACTTTAGTTCTGTTTGATGCACCTTTACCAAACTTATACCAGAGGTTACCCTATAGGAAGGGAAGACACCTGGGACTCCAAGGTCAAGGTCACTGTTACTATAAATAGATTATTTTGTGACAAATTGGTTTCCGGGCAATAACTTCAGTTCTATTCCGTGTAACTTCACCAAACTTATACCACAGGTTACCCTATAGGAACGGAAGACACCTATTGATTTCGGAGTCTGGGGCCCCAAGGTCAAGGTCACTGTTAGT
This sequence comes from Pictodentalium vernedei, assembly GCA_031216915.1. Lineage (NCBI taxonomy): Eukaryota > Metazoa > Mollusca > Scaphopoda > Dentaliida > Dentaliidae > Pictodentalium > Pictodentalium vernedei. The sequence goes on along the minus strand of CM062295.1, from coordinate 214,963,147 downwards.
ATTAAAAGGAATATTTTGTGACAAATTGGTTTCCGGGCAATAACTTAAGTTCTATTTGACGCACCTTTACCAAACTTATACCAGAGGTTACGTTATAGGAAGGGAAGACACCTGGGACTCCAAGGTCAAGGTCACTGTTACTATAAATAGCTTATTTCTTCAGAATTTAATGTCAAAACTCGACTTCTGGATCTGTGATCCTCTTGCTGGATTTTTTTTGGTGAAAAATAAGATCATTTTTATTATGCTACTTACCCTGCACATTGCACAGCCTAAGTGAGTGTATATTTTCATGTAGCGTGTGATATGGCAGTTAGAATTTTTTTATAACCAGAAAGTGTGAATAACCCTATCCATTGCACAGGGTTATAGTCACACTTCTGGTTATTAAAAGTTTTCATTATTAACTGAGTAACTAACCCTGTGCACTGTACAGCCCCTTAGTATAAACCTCATCAAGAGCTCTCTTTACTCAACATACCGGTAATGACTAAAACGAGCCTGTAATATTCTCAACAAGCATTTAAACTCAGCTTTTGTAGTGAATTCCAAAAATAAAAACATATTCTATTTTCAATTATTAGGATGTTTTATGAGGAATTCAAGATAATATGTAGTAGGTTAAGAGGTATAAATACATTTGAAGTACAGTTGTAGATCTGAGGAGTTTGTGGTTTGTTTGTCTAAAGCACTCTTCCGTAAATTGTGACAGAGTACATCCAAACGCACAAAATAATTTAATAAGGTAATACAAAACACATCTACAGAATATGAAGCCTTTGGGGTACCTGCACTCCAGAATAATTCCCGTGGGAACCCTACAAAGTAAAACAGCATTTTTTTATTTTTACTTTGATGAACAAGTTCTGTTTTATTTGTAAAATAGGACCTGGTAATCAACATCTTGGGTGAATGTTCTCTAAAGTGGACAGTATAAACGATTGGCTAAACTTGACTTCATATGTTTGATGCAGTCAGGATAGATGCTGAAAGTGACCTTAACCCTTTACCTAACACATTATTTTTAAAAAATAAAGAAAACAAATTTCACAATTTTTCAATAAACCTATACAAATATGGATGTCATTGGAACCAGTTCAACGAGCTGGTTCTAATGATATCCATATTTGTATGGTTTTATTGAAAAGCTTCCGAGGTATTTTAGGCTGTAGCAGGCTTATTCTGGTTAATTTTTTGGCCATTTTTGGCACTATGTTATGTAAAGGGTTAAATGCCAATAAATAAATGCTCCAGAATAAAGCCCAAATATGGGCTTCAAGCACTCCACAAGTTAAAGCAAAGGTAAATAGTTTGGTATATGAAAATAAGATACATTTAGGCTAAAAAATTTGTTTCTCAGGTCCTCCTGCACAGTCATTTTGGATGCTGCTTGCTCTCTTTCTATTACCTTTCCAAAACTTAGTTGTATTCCACAAATTAATAAAATTGATAAAATACACCACTGCCCATGTTATTTTGTAGATGATGCAGCCTTAACTGTTAGCCCACTGAGTATTTCAAGTTATTTTTCATCGGATCTCTAAAGCAGCCAATAAACTAGATTTGATGAAAAAATCATATAGATTTAACTCAGGAAACAATGGTGAAAAAAAACATTCAAGTTCCAAGAGCAAAATTTGATTGGATGTGCCAAAATTATACTTATTTCAGAGGCAAGAGAATTCCTGTCCTGGGCAGCAATATCTGCCAGCATCATGCATGGAGTTAAACACACAATTACCAAGCATATGTACGTCTCTGTGGGAAAGAAATAATAACAATGAAATGAAAAATAAAATAAAGAAATACCTGTCTTCATGTATTTGTTTAAAATAATAACGCGAGAAACAGAAGATCTACTGTGTGTTGACTTAATGGTTAATTTATTAGTCAAAATAAAAAGGAGTACCCTCCCATGGGGACATTGGGAAGTAGAACAGGGCTTAATTACTGCAGTAAACAAGTTCTGTCGCATTGGTATAACAGGGACCAAGATGGCCAGTGGTTAGAGCATTGGACTGCAAACCAAAAGGTCCACAGTTCAATCCTGATCAGTGGTAACAGTGTTGTGTCCTTGGGAAATACCCTTAATCCTGATTGCCTTTATCAGTGGTGCTGTGCACTAAGATGTACTGCACCTTGATGGCGCACTTGCCGTCAACTAATGCTAACCTTGCTGGTAAATACAGTCTATTGAGTTTCATTAACTCTGCATGCTGCAGGCTGATTTTCCTGCCCAGTATGAAAATACTCTATTGCCTAGTTGAGGCTTAACTCTTGGTAATAAAATATATCTCTATACACTCTCCGGGAAGTCAAGCAGTGCTTGTTTTCTGTGGTAAACAAACTCTGTTTAATTTAAAATGGACCCGATAACTAATGCTTGGGTGTAAGTCCTCTGAAATGGCTAACATGTGTATAAAGAATTGACTGGACTTACTTTATATCCATGTTGTGGTTACGATGAACCATTGTGCAAAAATATGTGACCGTAAACATCAATAAATAAATACCGCTATAAACAGGAGTAGGCCTTGTAACCCTCGGCACAGTAATGTCATATTACCATAGGAAGGGTAGGGAATAAAAGTGAAGCCCACTGAATTGGATATCTCTTAACTGAATAACCCTGTTAATTGAATATAATTTCCCAAAACAAAACCCTTTACCATACCACCAGTACAAATTTGACCTTTTAATTGAATATAAGTTTTAAAGTAAACTCCTGTTAATTGAATGAAAAATCTTGTAACCTGTCAAGAAATTTTCCTGACTCTCCCCAGTTTTCCTTTGTTTAAAGACCTATTTGGCCTAAGTACATCCAATACAGGCATTTAATCTATTATATCTTGTTTGGTAGAGCTCATGGAGTTCTGTCAAACCAGCCAGGTAGAAAAGAATAAATGCTAAGTTTATCTCCAGAATACAGGAAAGTGACACAATCCCTGTTAATTGAATACTCCTGTTAATTGAATAATTTTCATTGGCAAAGTGGTTATTCAATTAACAGGGTTCCACTGTCTTAGTTTACTCTTCTTCAATAGTAAAATAGGACCCAAAACCAATGCTTGGGGTGGAAGTCCTCTAAAGTTGGCAGCATAAACTATTTGCTAAACTTGACATTGTGGTTATGCTGTGGTTGTGAGAGAGACAAAGATGTTAAAAGTGACATTAAAAACCGATAAATAAATAACTTATGTCATAATACCAAATTTTTAAGTGACAATTTTTCCCCTTAATTCTCAGTAGTGCAATGAGGAATTTAACCAATTTGGTTTTGTTTGACTGATCTCAATGAGCTTTTGTCAAACGAGAGTAAATTGGTAAATTCCTAATTGCAGGATGGGAAAATTTGCATTATTAAATTTTGGTATGTCCTTTGTAGAGGGTTAACAATGATTGCTTAATGACAGATTCTGTCGAATTATTAATCAAATCAAGTTATGGCAGTTTTATTCGCTTGAATTATTCATAAAATCAAGTTATGGCTGCTTTACAGCAGTCACAATGCGACTTTATGAAAAACTGAATGATATACTCAGCAGTTAAAGAGTTAATAATGGCAGTTCACAAACATAGATGTCAATGAAAGTAGTGTTGAGTGTAGGTGTATGCATCAATGATTATGTTGAAAAAGTCGAAGTGTCACCAATAATTTCTTTAATTATGACAATCTATTTGTTTGTTTATTTCAACCTTTCACCATAGTTTTGGTAATGAGGTTACAATATACAAGCGAAAAAGAAATGTATATATACACATGCCTGTGGTGTGCTTCAAGGTACAGTTACAGTAATCGCATGTTGCGATGGATCAGTCCTTGTTCGTCTCACTACCTAGCAGCCAACACATATACACATACCTGAGCACACATACCCATCATATCCTCACACCTGTATCACACATACATCACACACACACACATAGCCTTGTGTCCATATTTCCTCACACAGACACACACTCTGACGCAGACGCACCCTCACCAACACCCATGCACCCACCAACCCACTCACACCTTCCCACCCAGCCAGGTGGGAAGGTGTAGGTGGGTGGGTGGGTGGGTGCACAGATGCGTGCCCTCACCCACATCTATCCATCCAAGAACCCACCCACCCACTCGCCCCTCCAATAAACCCACCCACACTCACTCTCAAATGCACGCACACGCTCAATGACCCTTCAAATACAAATAAGCATGCACATATTCTTCACCTAAAAAGAGCCAACAACTGGCAGAGCCTTTATCCATTACCTGGGAAGGGGATACCAACCAATGCATTATATAAAAGCACTGGTTGCCTCAACCCCCCCCCCCCCCCCCCCCCCCCCCACCAAATTCCTTCCACTCCTGCACAATGCTATATAACGTATATGATACAGCATTACACAAATGTAACAAATGTAGAAGGAACCCACCAGAGTGCCAAACTTGGCAGCAATTCAATGCCTGGCCTGAGCTGCTGTGACGGGAGTATAGTGTTGCATGACGTATCTATAGTTGATTGATTCGGGAACTTTTGCGATTTATGGTAACTAAATTTGTTCTGCCGGTGCCAATCCGTAGGCCGTACTGGCCATCCCACAGCGGCGTCATTATCTTACAATGGGTCAAGTGATAGGCTATTCATACGGGGTGATGTTTTCCACACTGCTAATATGCATACAGAAATACAGAAGCAAACAATAGTCTAGTTCCAGTGAAATCATATAGATCGCAGCTTACCCTACAAGTTGCAATGTGTAATCCATTTTCTTACCCTTTCGTAATATTTACCCAAAGATTTATCTCATCTTATACCCCAGTATTAGCGTTCGAAATATCAGTAGCAAAGTTTCTAACCTCATTAACCTACTGTCGAAAAGGGTTGGAGAGGCTTGGGGTGGAGTAATGGCCTTAAGAGGGGGCTGATAGTAATACTCAGGTATAAGATGGGATGACCAGGAATACCAGGAAGTCATAAATAATATCGAATGTGCACACAATAATTACAACGTTTATCATTTAGTTTCACTGATTCGGCATTTCTTTTATCATATAAATAATACCCAAAGTATTAAATGGGATGTATTATATTTTCAAGGTTGCTACTATAGACAACCTCAATCACAACCTACCCACCGTCACTGCAGCATCTAGCACCACTACACCCCCATAGCAGTTACTACTACCATTACCAATGCTACTGCTAGAACAATGCTAGAACAATGCTACGAACACTGGGTATGCTTAGATGCAGCAGTGCTGTGTTAGTAAACAGGCAGGCGCACACGCATCGCGGTATATGAGCATAATTTGTAATACACATACATGTGCATATACAAGGTATACAGTTATAGGGGCTCATACATACATATAAATGTACCTACTTACCTACAATCATACATTCATACATACAAACTTACATACACATGCGTACATCACTCACTCTTCTCAGATATATTGACATATGTGTATAATATATGTATATAATATATATAGTGCCACAAGTACATAGGTATCTGTATATAAATATGTATACACACATGCTCTTGTATATATATTACGTGTGTGTGGATTTTCCTTTCCACCATTGTATCACCCTGATCAGATCAGCCTCATTTGGCAATTACCTGGATTTCGCAGTCTAAGATGGAGGTCTCAAAGCCATCGACTATTCACCCAACACAGCTATAAGAGATTGTTGTTACAATTTCATTGTTTGCCTCTCATCCACAGCTCATGCACCCACAGTGGGACGTGCTCAGCGGGTGCGCCTCAATGAAGAGACAGAATCTCTGCCTAGAAGCTGGGCGAATTTATTTTCATCATTCCTCTGAGAGATTATTTGGAAAATAACGTAAATTATATGGCTTGAGCAAAAGGCTGATAGGTGTTTAGGGATAGAGGGTTAACAACACATGGAGGTCAGACCAATTCACTGCGGGCAGAGCCCCGAACTCTATTTACATCTACTGAATTAAAAAGAAGTTACAGGACGGGGATAATGCTACTTTCAGCATACAGCAAAGCGAGACACTGCACACAGCGACCCAGCAGCTGCCCAGCCCCACGCATGATGTCTGCATCACAGGGTTGGAGGTAACCTTTTTCTGTATGTGGCATGACCTTGTAGTCAGCCAAGGGAAGTGGTTACAATATTTCGCAATTTTTTTTATATATTTTGCCAAATTCAAAATTTCCTTCATATTAGAGCTAGTAAAAAGGTTTTGGATTTTTAACATATTTGGATGTTGTCGGTAGTAGGGCTTTATATATTGTTTGCGCAGGTCTTTCACTTCTTTGCAAACAAGAATATAGTGATATTCACCCCTATGTCCATTCCACACAATGTACATTTTCTCTCGGATATTTCTACCAACGTCCAACTACCAATTTCTATCGGGAGTCGGTGATTTCGCATTCTGAAATGGAGGAGTGGGACAGCCAAAGACAGAGGTACCTTCTTAATATAGGTTTCTAATCCAAAAGTTGTCTTTATCCAGTTATAAGATTGATATTTCCTTGAACTGTTCAGGGTAGCTCTCCAATCTTGTACAAAGATGTCTGTGAATCTTTGCTTCAGAGCAAGGTCAAAACATTTTAGGTCTCTAATACATTGCCCAGTCCAAATTTGTCATGCCAATGGAGTCTAACAGCGAACATATATTTTGGAGCCAGGGGCTCATATACAGCCCAATTTTATTATTGTTATCCAGCTCATTTATAAGCTTTGCCCAAAACTTTATTCACCTTATTTTAATTTTAATGCCTTTTGGTATAAGTCCTAATTCTCCTAACAAGAAACTGGTACCTGTTGATTTTTTCAGTTTTAAAACAAACTTTAAAAACCAGAGTTCCAGCTTCTCTATTTCTTTTCAACCTACTCACAATTGTTTACAATTGGCTGTAACATAAGTGCAAGCCCTACTTCGGAACTAACTCAAGCTTTTAGAATCTTTCCCAAACGAGTTGGAAAAGTACTAGAGTGCAAAAGCACGAAAAAGATCGAAAAAAGGGTCGAGCGAGACCAGCGCTCAAAATTACAGGTACTCTCTCTGCACACCTCTTGCGTTTACCGAGCGCATGCGCAACAACCGTGACGTCAATTCCTTTATTTTCCGCCATTGTACATGGTCGGAAATTTTTGTGACTCGTGCTAAATTATGCTGTTTATTCTTCGTGAACAACTTATTCTACATATTTAGTGTGCTAGTGGATTGTATCCTTTTATCAAGCTACCAAGTTATTATTAATTAATGTTAATTTGTATTTTTATTGCTTGTCTCTTCACACTTTATCTTGTCTTTCCCCCACGTGTGAACACGACCTTAGTGCTGTTTTCCGTCGGCGGGAAGCTTGATTATTTTGATATAATGCCTAAGACTATTCCTTGAACCTCTTGTTTGCAGGTGAAGCATGTGGACGACACTCATGTCACATGTGTCACTTGCAACAATTGCACTCAGGCCCAATCATGTGGTATTTGTGGGGTTTGGTCCTCTAAATTCTGGTCTTCTGTGAACAAGGTGGTTCTTTCCAGAGCTAGAACCCCTCGTTCTCGGGGTAAGGGTAGCCGTGCCGTAGCAGACATTTCTGCTGGTGCACGTGGTGACTCTGTCACACAGGATTCGGATCTGCCTTCTGTGGCGAGTTCCTCTGCAACTGTTGGCGGTGTTAGTTCAGTGATACCTGACAAGGAGACCGTGGTCTCTTTGTCTTCTGATGTCACTATTGAGGCATCTGTTTTCGTTGAGAGCTTTTCCGAGGTGAACTCGGTGACCCTCTCCGATCTGCCTCCTACACCGTCGACCGTTGTTGAGGAAGTTGCTACTCCAGATCCTATTCTGTCTGATGGTGGCTCTTCCATCTCCTCTGGGGATGGTCTACAGGCTCGGGGGACCTGCCGGTGTGTCTGTGTGTTCTCAGCCTCCTCCAGCCTCGCGGCGGGGCTATGCGGGTTTGCTGTCTGCTCCGTCTCATCTGGCTAGGTTTGCTCCTAGTCGGTTGAGCTTCGGCAGCGATCCCTCATCCCTCGAGTGAATCGTTTATCGTTCCACCTTCCCCTGCTAGTGTGCCGCCAAGTGGGATGGTGTTGGGACGTTCGCATCCAGGGCCTGCTTTTCGGCAGCGGTCAGTGACAGCCCCTGTTAGCTGTCACTCTCGGAACCTTCCTCCGGTGATTCCTCACTGTGTTCCGAGTCTGGGTGTCGATCGATGCTTGCCGTCGGTCTCAGAGGATAGGCAGTTGGGGCCGTCTGCTGCGCAAAGGCCAATGACAGGTTCCTGTCATTCTTGGGACAATCCTCCGGTGTCTTCTCACCGTGTCCTAGGTCCAGCTACCGATCGACGTGTGCCGTCGGTCTCTTTAGAGGATTTGCTGGCAGGACCTTCTGTTTCGCAGAGGTCAGTGATGGCCCCTGGGCATCACAATCGGGACTATCCTCCGGTGTCTTCTCACCGTGTCCCTATTCTGTCTGCCGATCGACGTTCGACGTCGGTCTCTTCTGAGGATTTGGGTTCTTCTAACAGAAGGGTCCATTGGGAGGACACTCCGTCGGGCGATTCTGCTGCGACGGATTCTCAGGGTGACCTGCGCCAGGCCGTTTTGGCGCTCATCCAGTTGCTTTCTGGCAACCCTCAAGTTGGCCTCCCTGTGCCTCCTGAGGCACAACCTCCTTTGGTCGGTCGCCGAGATGTCTTGCCTGGCCCCTTGGATACTGCACAGTATTCACAGGAGGTTTCTGCTGGTCAGCCCGAGTTGGGCTACGTCTCCTCTGCTACGGAGGATGACGAGTATCTTGAAGGTGATGGGTCCCCCTCGTCAGTCTTGGGGCAGGCTTTGGATTTCGTCTTTGGCTTATTGCCGGACGTTCAACCTTCCGACCAGCCTTCTGTGACCGTCCGGCCGCGGTCCACTGTGGAGCGCCGTAACCCTGTTGAGCCTTCTAGCTCCAGGGCTTTGCGTCCTCTGCAATCGGCTCAGGTTGTTGAGTCCTTCCAGGGCTTAGACGCCAAAATGCGTTCTAAGGCCCTCAAGGGTTCCTTCTTTTCTGGAGCTGATGCCTTTCTGCCTCCATCGTGGTTTCGTGTGTACGATTCCGTCTCTCTACCAGTCTTCCAAGGGATGACTACTGTGGATGAGGATTCTTCTTCCCTCGGGTTGACTAAGCCTAAGTCGGCAGTTCTCCCGATGTCGGTAGTTGAGTCTATGGTGGGCCTGTCCCGAGAATGCTGGGTATGTTATCTCTCGCGGACCATGTCGTCGCTGCTCTGGCTGAATATTTTCCACCAGGGGAGTTTGATGACACTCAGGCGCCTTTTCGCGTTTTGTCACAGGCTCTTATGAACTTGACACACGCTCACGCCTGTAACACGGCTAATTTGGAGCTGGCACGCCGGGATGCGGTGTTGGATTCTTTACCATCCCTTCCTTCTGAGCAACGTGCTGTTCTGAGGTCTGCCTCTATGGTGGGACCTCAGTTGTTCCATGGTTCCGTGGAAGCTGTTCGTGGCGAAGTTCTACGTCATTCTAAGGACCAGCTTTTGCTGAGACAGCTTGACCAACCTGCTGCTGCGGGTGGGGGTCGTTCCAGGCCCGCCAAGCATGCTGCTGCGTCTGCCTCGTCGGCGACGTCGGCTACGCCTTCGGATCCGTCTGCTCCTTCTGCTCATAAGAAGCGCCGACGTGGCCAGGCTCGCTAGCAGCCTCAGGCTGGAAAGTCTCAGGACTCTGTCACTTCCCGAGGTGGTTTCTCCTCTCGGGGGCCTCGCCGAGGCCACAAGTGAAGGTTCTCACCTCGATTCGCCTCCAGTCGGGGGAAGGCTGTTGCTGTTTTACGACCGTTGGACAGAGATAACGTCGGACTCTTGGGTCCTCGACGTCATTCAATCCGGTCTGCGACTGTCCTTCCATCGGCACCCCAGTTTATCTCGGGTGTCCCTTCCGACTCAGGTCCCTTCCGATTCTCTGCATCGGGACCTTTTGGTGCAGGAGATCGACAATCTCCTCACCAAAGGGGTGATCGAGGTGGTCAGGAACACCCTTTCACCGGGGTTTTACTTGAGACTTTTCTTGGTGCCGAAGAAAAACGGCCAATATCGTCCTGTCATCGATCTGAGTACCCTGAACGAGTACATAATGGCTCCTCGTTTCAGTATGGAGACTTTCCAGTCGGTTCGACGTTCAGTTCATCAGGGCGATTTTGCGGCCAGTATCGACCTGAAGGATGCCTACTTCCATGTACCCATTCATCTGGCGTCACGGAAATACCTTCGGTTCTCGTTTCGGGATCGATTTTTTCAATTCAGAGCTCTCCTGTTCGGTTTGAACCTGGCTCCTTGGGCCTTCACCCGACTGATGTCACAGGTGCTTGCTTTCCACCGCACCCAGTCGGCAGTGACTTCGTCAGCCTACCTAGACGACATCCTCCAACGGCACCACGATGCTGCTGTTCTGGAGTTCGATGTCTTTGCCTGCTAGCGTCGCTGGGTTTCAGGGTCAATCGCGAGAAGTCGGATCTTCTTCCTTCTCAGCGATTCTGTCATTTGGGGATGGATTTCGACACTCTTCACAATGTAGTGTCGGTCCCCCAGGCTCGGGCGACGATTCTTTCCGCCTTGACTCGGGACCTGCTACAATCTTCCTCGGTCTCGGCCAGGACTTTCCTTCAGATGCTGGGCCTTTGCGGTTCGGTGACAGATCTCATTCCGCTCGGTCGCTTGTTTGTCCGACCTCTCCAACACTTCCTGTTGGATCATTGGCGTCCGAATGTAGATCCACTGGACCTGGAACTCACTATTCCTCGGTCTCGGCTTTGTCACCTCCACCCTTGGGCAGATATTCCCTGGCTTACACAGGGTGTTCCGTTGGATCTTCCTTTGGCCAATCGCATCCTTACTGCGGATGCCAGCGATCGGGGCTGGGGTGCGTTGTTGGATCCTCTCAGTCTGTCTAGAGAGTGGGACAGCGAGCAAGTGGGCCTTCATATCAACCAGAAGGAGCTCCTTGCTCTTCTGTTGAGTTTTCGGCTTTGGATCCCACATCTGTCGGACCATGTTGTCCTACTTCTTTCGGACAATTCGACAGTAGTGGCCTACATACGGAATCAAGGAGGCACACGTTCGATTCCCATGTATCGGCTGTCTCGGGATCTTCTTCTGTTGGTGCGGGATGTGAACGCTCGGGTGTCCATTCGACACATTCCTGGGCGTCTCAACGTCCTAGCAGACTCCCTGTCCCGACGCGACATTGTCCTTCCAACCGAATGGATGCTACATCGGTCGGTGTTTCAGGCGATTTGCGAGCAGTGGGGCCATCCTCAGGTCGACCTTTTCGCTACTCGCTGGAATCATCAGGTTGAGACCTTTGTGTCCCCTTGTCCAGATCCTCTGGCATTTGCAGTAGACGCTCTGTCTCTGGACTGAACAGGTTGGATCGGCTATGCCTTTCCTCCTGCGCCGATTCTTCCTCAAGTATTAGCGAAGATTCGAACTTGCAGTTGCAGGATCATTCTGATCACACCCCTGTCTCCACAGAGGGTGTGGAGCCAATAGAGGCCGGATCAATCTGCTGCGGCCTCTATTGGCCCGATCGACCGATTCGTCTACCTCTACATCGCGATCTTCTTTCACAGGGTCGTCCCAGGAAGTATCACAACAACCTGGCGAGCCTGTCCCTTCACGCCTGTCTTTTATCAGGTCCAGTCTCTGATGTAGAGGTTTTTCGAGACGATCAGTGGAGTGCATTTCTGCATCGCTGCGACATTCCACTGGAATGACTTATGCCGCCAAGTGGAAGGTTTTCTGCCACTGATGTTCAGATCACAATGTGAATTACCGTGATCCGTCAATCGCACAAATTGCGGATTTTCTGGTTTTTCTTTTTGACTCCAAGGGCCTCCAGCCTATTACGATTAAGGGCTATCGGTCTATGCTGTCTGATACTTTCTCTTATGTGGGAAAGCGGTGCATCGGTCGTAATCTTTTTCTCTCCAAACTTATTCGGCACTTTTCTTTGAAGAGACCTCGAGTTTTGCGTCTTACACCCAAGTGGAACTTGGCATGGGTGTTTCACTGTTTGGAGGGGGCGCCATTCGAGCCTTTATCTGAGATCGACATGCGTTTTCTCACCTATAAGACGGCTTTTCTTCTAGCGTTTGCTTCTGCTTGTCGAGTCAGTGAGCTTCATGCGCTATCTGTTGATTCTGCCTTCTTCCGAAATTAGGCTAACAGTGTCACCTTCACTACTGATTGCTCTTTTCTGGCTAAGAATCAACTTCCTGATTCGGTACCTCCTCCCATCTGCATTCGGGCTCTCCCTGCTGTAGATGGCCGGAGGCCTCTTTTTTGTCCTGTTCGTGCGATCAAGACTTACATTACTCGCACTCAGTTCATTAGGAGGGGTCGGAAGAGATTCTTTCTGTCTCTCATTCCTAAGAGGCAGTCTATCTCTTCCCATTCTATTTCCAGGTGGATCTGTCTTGCAATCAAGCTGGCTTATTCTCGCTTGTCTGCGTCGGATCTTGTTTCGAACCGGCTTAATGCTCATGAGGTTCGTGCCATTTCTACATCCTGGGCATTCTCCAATTCTGTTTTGCTCCGGGATGTTATGAATGCGACTTACTGGAGGAATGCTTCTACCTTCTCCTCCTTTTATCTCCGCCACCTTCAGCAGCAATCTGAGGACCTTTATTCTTTAGGCCCTCTCGTTGCTGCTCAGGCTGTTGTGCACCCTCGTTAAAATTGTTTTTGTCGAGGTTGCTCTTCGCTCAGCCTTGTTCTGTTCAGGTGCCTTCTCTCTCTCTTCATTACAGGTTTTCGTTTTTGTTCTCTGCCATCCTTGCTTTCGTTCTGCTACTCTTGTTGGTATTGGTTATGTGATTCACCTCCTCCTATTGTTTATTCAGCCAATTGTAAACAATTGTGAGTAGGTTGAAAAGAAATTAAAATTTTTTAGTAAATTTTGTTTCTTAACATACCTACCACAATTGTTTACCGGAGGCCCACCCTCCTTGGGGATATCTTTGATATCGATGCCTCCCCGCTCAATCACAAACTTCTCATTGGCGGAAATACGGAATTGACGTCACGGTTGTAGCGCATGCGCTCCGTAAACGCAAGAGGTGTGCAGAGAGAGTACCTGTAATTTCGAGCGCTGGTCTCGCTCGACCCTTTTTTCGATCTTTTTCGTGCTTTTGCACTCTAGTACTTTTCCAACTCGTTTGGAAAAGATTCTAAAAGCTGGAGTTAGTTCCGAAGTAGGGCTTGCACTTATGTTACAGCCAATTGTAAACAATTGTGGTAGGTATGTTAAGAAACAAAATTTACTAAAAAATTTTAATTTTTTTAATACTTTCATGCCCCTATATTTCGCATCTGTATGTTAGGATGGGAATTATGGACTTCTCATACAGTTCTAAAATGACATCGATCGGTAACTGATTCCTTCTTGCCTTGTTAATTATGGAATACATACTCTTTTTCGCTTCAATACATCGGTATTCCTCTCTCTGCTAAACGAGCCAGTTATTGGATTAACTATGCCTAAGATGAACTGTGGGTAGAGACTTTATTTTCACTTGCCTGTTCTTTCATAGATATAAACAAAGCCAACATCGACTGACCATCCACAGTAATACAATCATCAGCAAATATTTTACAAATTAACTATCCGCATACTGATGTCAAAATAATTGAATTTCAAGCTGAAAAAAAATGGTTGTATTATATAAATGGGTTGTCCATCCATCCATCCATCCATCCATCCATCCATCCATCCATCCGTCCATCTGTCCATCCGTCCGTCCATCCGTCCATCCGTCCATCCGTCCGTCCGTCCGTCCGTCCATCCATCCATCCATCCATCCATCCATCCATCCATCCATCCATCCAGATTGATTATTGTCTGGAGCATTTCTCAGCCATATGTTGCCCAATCTTTTTCAAACTTGGCCCATAAGTTAACCACCATGAGGACCTGTGCAAGTATGGTTTTGAGTTTGATTTGATTTTCTTAACGAGAGTTATGGAACAATCTGGCTTATGAATTATACAGTCTGTGAACACATAAAATTTTGTCAGGAGCGTTTCTCAGCCATTTGTTGTCCAGTCTTTTGGCACAGAAGTTAACCACCATGAGAGCCTGTGCAAAATTGTGGTTTTGAGTATAAAAACAGGTTAAGTTTGAATCAGGGTTTGGCATGATGTTGTTGGTTGGATGAAAACAGTAGTTATGTGCAATTTGAAAAAGCCTACTGTGCATATTATGCAATGTTAGGTGGTGCTCTTGTTATATTTCAACATCCATGTGCAAAGGGTTAATTTACAAGTGTTCTGCTTTTATGTTAGAATGGATTTATAAAATTCCATGTAATGAATAGAGAGTTAAATGTAATTCTATGTAGCTGAACCCCTGATATTATTTTCCCATTCTTAAACCGTGTTAGAGTTAAAAGAAACAATTCTGTTGAACAAAATTTACTGAAATCACAATATTCAAATCAGATTCAGTGTTTTCCTGAATAGGGAATATGTATGTTTAAAATTAATTCCTTGCATGCTGTTGGCAGATACTGCCGCAAAAGACAGAATTTCTCCTGCCCCTGAAATAAGTGCAATTTGGGCACATTTAATCAAATTATATATCTTCGGCACATTTAACCAAAATTCTCTTTTGTAAATTGAATGGACTTTTTAACCAATGACTTCTTTAGTCAAGTTTAGATGAATTTTTCATCAAATCTAGTCATGGCTGCTTCACAGCAGCCATGACTGGATTAAATGAAAAATATTTTGAAAATACTCAGCTGGTTAGGAGTTAAGAGTTAATGTTTGGAATTTATTCAAAAGTCATGTCATTCAGGTATATACAAGTGGTTGTTGCAATTCTTGATCGGATATCAGTAGGATTGCAATTTGTCTTACAAAAATCAAGGGATCATTGAGCTCTGTCAAACAAGATAGCATAGATTAAATTTCTGTTTTGGATGTACTGAGACCCAATAGGTCTATAAACAAGAGGAATGTGCTTATTGTCCGAGTTATTTTTTGATATATTACAAGATTTTTGGGTTCAGTTAACAGGAGTTTCCCACTTGCGTGAAGTTGCTCTCAGTGGGTCTCTCTGGGTACTCTGACTTCCTCTACCACCCATAAAACTGTCCAACACGAGCTGATCCTGGCTGTCAAAAGTTTTGTTACACCCTAATAAATAAATAAGTAAATAAATAAAGAAATGAATAAATAAATAAATAAATAAATAAATAAATAAATAAATAACTGGAGTTTTCTCTTTAACCAATCTGCAATTAACAGGTCAAATTCGTACTGAAGGTATAGGAAATGGTTTTATGTTTGGTAGTTATATTCAATTAACCCATGGTCCCCCCCCCCCCCCCTCTTCCCATACAGTCAGAAACAGCCCCTGTTATATTGCACTGAAAAAGTTGTCCCAACTGTATTCTTCCTTGACAACTCGACTGGTAGGATGCATTTATCTTGATGGTGTTTTTACATCATTGTTGGCTGCCTGTACAGGCAACCAGCAATAATGTAGAAACACTGTTATGTCATCTGTAGCTGGTGCCTGTGTGATTATATATACTGTAGTTATTAATTTAAAATTAATCTGAGGACTTGAGAGTTAACAGATTAATTCAATTAGTAGATATCTAGTTAAGGGGTCTCCACTGTACTGCAGGGAACACAGTGGCTCCTTGGCTAGTGCATTTGACTTCAGATCAACAGGTTGACAGTTCAATACTGATCTGTACCATCTACTGTGTCCTTGGACAAGACAATCAGATTGCCCAAGTGGAAGCACCAAAGCATACAACCTGTTGAGAGACAGGCCTGAAAATAAGCAATCTGACATTTGTAGAATGAGGTCCCCAGAGGGTGAATTTGATGATGCTATCCCATACAGTGGTCTAATTTATGCTCTGGTACCTCTTTCTGTTTAGTTTTGATCCCCTGATTCAGATTGAGGTTCACAGGGGGTAAATTTAGTGATGCTACTCTGCTGTGCAGGGTAGCATCACTAAATTCACCCTCTGGGGACCTCATTTTGCAGATGACAGTCTGCTTATTTTCTGTCTTGTTGAGGGAACACTTGCCTTCATCAAATACTAACCCTGCATGTGCCAGGCTAGTACGTTTGAGAGTTCAGGAGTTACTCACTGCAATTTGGTGGTTCCCGATGGGGTGCTCTTGTTTCCTCCATCGGTAAACCTACCTTACACTGTCTGAACCTGACAGTTGAACATGTCATTAAATCCCAACTAACAAACAAGGACAGTACTGAAAATATCATGAGAAATGATATGAATATGTGAGAATACTCTAACACGATATGGTCTTGGCTGCTGGAAGGGTCATTAAACCCTAATAAACAAACAAAGAATCTGAGAATACACAAATAGTAACAATTTCATTACACTTACATGTAGTGTCTGCATGAAGCTGCAGAGAGGGACTGTTTTTGTCATATCTTTCTTAAAATTTAACCTCTTTTTGTTGGGGGGAGGGGGGGGGTTGTTAAAAATACTGCAGCTTTGTTGTCCATTTATGCAGCAATTGAGTAAATAGAGAGTTGCATCCCCTGGAATGTAATTGTCACAAAATGGAGATCCATGTTTTATAAAACATGAGTGTATTTGAGGTTTTGTCTCTCTTCTCTTGACTTCTGTAAAATCTCTTTTACAAAAAACTTGACAAGTTTACATCATTACCTAATGCAGTGGTAGCCTGTTACTTCAATAGCCACTTTGTCAATGAAAATTTTTCTCCCAGTGGGAACCCTGGGAAGTGAACAATGCTTGTCTACTATTACTGTGGTAGACAAGCTCTGTTTTACTGGTAAAATAGGACCCTGCAACCAATGCCAAGAGTGGAAGTCCACCAACATGGGTATAAATGATTGGCTGCTCTTGACTTTATATCCATGTTGCGGTAATGATTAGCCATTGTGCAGAAATATGTGACCTTAAACACCAATAAATAAATAGTGAAAATTATTCAGTTAACATGAGTATTTAATTAGCAAGGATTTGGTCACTTTTCTGTATTCTAGAGATAAACTGAACATTTATTCTATTATATCTTGTTTGACAGAGCTCAATGAGCTCTATAAACAAGAAGAATTTAGTGACTGTCAGGGTAATTTCTCAATGTATTACAAGATTTGCTATTCAGTTAAGATACACTGACGATGACTCTATTTGGGGTTTGAAAGTTATATTGAATTAACATGGTTATTTAGGTAAGAGAAAGCAATTAGGTGTATAATTGGTCACACCTCTACCTGCATCCATTACCAATTCAGTTGTTTTTGGGTGGTTGTGGAAGGATCAGAGTTGAAGCATGGGTGGGGTAGGGTGTTAGCACATGTACTACCAACTTTGTTTCATTGAGCTTTTTCACACAAGATATAATTGATTAAAAATACTTGTTGTCCAGATTTTTTAACATGGGGAGTTCAGTGGTTGTCAGTATAATGTCATAGCAATTTTTTGCTAGATCACAAGATACTCTATTCATTTAACAGGAATTTTTTATGTAACCTATTAGCTGAACCCCCAATGTTGCCAGTGAAAAGAAGGTGCTGAGCTCTGCTCTTCGTGTTATTGGTGGGGGGTAAGAACAGTATGTTATCGATGCAAAATAAACAGAGCAGCATGCAAATTAGTTTACCTTGTTAACTGGAAGAGTGCTAGAAGCCCATATTGGGGCTTTATACAGAAGTAGAGGAATTGGAACATGAATGCTTCATACTCGGTGGGTGTGCTTTATATTATTCTTAATGCCACATTATTTAGTCTGTGAGGATTTGCCTTGTTACAATTTATGGGAAAGTGCTTGTTGGCACTCACTCATAAATTGCAACAAGGCAAATACATGTGAACAAATTTTGATGACACAAACAATTTAGCTCTCTACCAGTTAAGGTATGTGTAAATGGAAATACCTGATTATTGACTACCCCCTCTCCCTTCTGCTAAATCCTGTGATGGTTGGATCAGAGGGGAAGTGGTGCAGCTTTTGTTCTGTTGTTCAGACCAGTCAGTTCTACTCATATGACAGGATCCAGTAGTAATTAATGCCTTTGGGTAAGTTCTCTAAAGTGGGCAAAATAATTACAACTGATTGACTTTACAGTATTCATATTTTGCAGTTGCAATATAGTAAAATAAATTATCATCTGACTGTAAGAAAATGGCTAACTGATGGTTAACTGAATATTCCAGTTAATTTGAATAATTTTTCTTTTCAAAGTGACTATTCAATTAACCCTCATCACACTGATGTCAAAATAAAAGATTTTCAACCGCAAGGTTTATCCAGCTTGGATTTGAACCATTTCAGTCTTGTTTGACAATTCTCATTGAGCTCTAGCAGACAAGATTTAATTGGTTAAAGAGACAATAAGCCGCACATTTGAAAAAATATTGACTTGTTTGTATGTGAAATTTATTTATTTATTGGGGTTTAATGACACTTTTGACAACCAGGGTCACCTTGTGTCGGACAGTGTTACAGGTGGAGGAAGCCGGAGAGAACCATTGTGCAAAGGCGATCAAATGTCAGATTACCCAACATACTAACTCCACACAAGCAGGGTTAGCATTGGTTGAAGACAAGTGCTCCATCTATGTGCAGTATGCCTCAGTACACGGTGGCACCGTGCCCCCTGCATGGGCAACTGAGATGAAATGCCTAGCTCAAGGACACAATGTAGTTACCCTTGGCGGGGGGGTGGAACCATAGACCTTTCGGTTTGAAGTCCAATGCCCTAACCACCCTTGTATTTGAAAGAGGATGTAAAAAAAAAACTACTGTGTGTAAAGTGTAAGATATCAGAAGCAACGCAAAATTTCTTAATTAAAATCTTCAACATAGATGAAATTTCGGACGTTGTGACATCATTTCTGAATACACACAGCTTCTAATTTTAACTGCTGCTGTTCGAATAAATGTTCACCACGAACAACAACTGTACATTATTTTAGCATTTTACAATAATTAGGCATAATTAGATAAAAAAAGCTTGGTATTATTTCAAATAAATTGCAGTTGTGTCAGGCCTGGCAATCTGGAAAATCAAGGAGTGCAAAACAGTTGCCCTCCTCATATTGCTTAGGAGTGCAACTGCACCTGAAATTTTTAATGCCAAAACTTGTATGCTATTTTGGTTATATTCACTTCAAGGTATTAATATTGTGACTGAATAATTGTACTATACTCAGCTACATAGTTGAAAAATTGTCACACACATCTTCCATTTTTCAAAATGTTGCATTCAGTTATTACCGGTATGTGACTGTCTTCTACACTCAAAATGTATTTAAATGCGACACAGAATGGGTCATGAATTATTGTGAATCCATGCAACATTGACAAATTGTCCCCTGAATCCAATGTGTTCTCTGTGCCAGTAGGCACAGAGAACACTTTGGAACTCAGGGAACGAAATGATAATAGATTTTACAGGCAGTCCCAAACAAGTCAGGCATTCCTGATAATCAAGGGGTGCAAAAAATTGCCCTCCTCAATTTTTTCTAGGCGTGCAGTAGGCGTGCAGCACTCCTGTACTCCTAAAGAATGCCAGGCCTGTTGTGTATCCAGTAGAACCCACAAGATGTTTATCAACAACAGCACAACTTCACATTTGGCTTTCTGAGATAGCAAATTTTGAAAAATATGGAAAGTGACATTTCTGTGAGTGATCAGGTAACGAGACCAAGGGCCAATACTATAAAACTTTTACAATTGTATTTTGTAGAATTGTATTTTCTAGTTATGACTTTGAAAATAGGTTAAAATGAACCATTAGCATTTCTTATCAACCTGCTCACAATTGTTTACTGTATACAGGCTTGCACTACAGTGGAAGTCCCTAACTCGGATAAAATACTCTCTATTTTTGTCTTTCCCAAGCAAGTTGGGAAAGAAAAGTGGTGCAAAAGCACCAATAAAAATAATCCAAAACTGGGTCGAGTGCAACTGGCGCAGACCCAGTACGGGACGCTCTCTCTCAAGTACAACTCCACGACTTCCGTTGCCAGTGCGCATATACCGTCTCTAAAGACTCATTCTTTTTAAAATCCGCTTCGTGTCGAGATGTTTTTGCACGCTTATCAGTGTTCCACCAGCTCGATGTTTGATGATTCCTGATTCATTATACCACAGTGTATCCTTTGTTTTCTCAGGAACAGTGTTTTATATTCTCTTTTCTATTATATGTCCATAATGTATATTTATTTGCTCTCTCTCGAGTCGCTCGCGAATTTCGCGTGCTACGCAGTTCGGACTTAGATTTTTCACAATTATTGTTAATGCTTTTTTTGCAAAATTTTCTAATTGTGTTAGAGTTAGGTGTCAGCGGGGTACCAGTCCTACAGTGTTTCTTCTTTCTTTTGAGAGTAGTCTTCCTGTTGGGTGGTTCCCGGTCGACCGTCTGGGGTCTTTGTTTCTGTCACCTTTCTCTCTTCTTTGGGGGTGTTCTGTTTTCTCATCTCACCTTCTCTGCTCCTCTCACCTCTGTCATGCCCAGGACAATTCCTTGTGGGCAATGTCTGCTGCCAAAGCATGTGGACGATGTACATTCGTCTTGTTCCTCCTGTAATGGGTGTTCGGCCGAGTGGCCGTGTGGTGTCTGTGTAACATGGTCTTCCACCTTCTGGGCGTCAGTAAACCGTGTCGTTCGTTCTCGTGGCCGTGCCTCCCGCTCCCGCGGGAAAGGAGAACGTGGTCGTTCGGGGCCTCCCGAGCCGACTTTGTCTGGTGAGAGTTATTCCTCCTCCGTGGGGGATGTGCAGTCTTTTCCTGTGGTGGATACTGCGGGAGCCGTTGAGTGTTCTGGTGTAGAGATGCCTGGTTCCGGGACTACGGTCCCCCTCCAGTCGACATCTGAGGCTGTCACTAGGGTTGTGACTCCTCCTTTGGAGCCGAGCCGGTGTGCTCTCTCCACTATTTCACCAGCCTCAACGACTCTCGACGTATCTACTACTGCTGCTGGCCCGTCTGCTTCGTTGTCTGTTTCAGCTGGCCTCGGCTTTTCGCTGCAGGGGACTGCAGGACTGCCCGATACTGTAGACGTGGGATATCGGCCTCAGCCTTCCCTGACTTCAACTCGGCGAAGTCGGAAGGGGCTGCCGGTCGAGCCCATCGCTGTGGTCTCTTCGCCGTCGAGCACCACAGTTGTGTCTTTGGATTCGGATGTTCGTAGTGGAAACACTATGAACTCCGTGGCGTTTCCGTCTACTCACTCTGGTCACACGACCAGTTTTGGGGGACCAACGCCTTTTGTGCAGCCTGGACCTTCTGCCCCGCAGAGGTCCGCGGTGACTCTCATGAGTTCTCGCAATATTGATCCTCGGGGTGCATCGTACCCCTATACACGTCTGCCTTCAGATGTTTCGGCTGCCGCCCGCCGTCCCGCGTCGGGTGTTTTGGAGGATCGTGACCCTTCGCTGGTTAAGAGGGTCAGAGGTGAAGCCACTTTGCCGGTTCGCTCCCCTGTCGAACCGGTCGGTACAGGCAGTGAGCTTAGGGAGGCCCTCTCCTTACTCACTCAGGTTCTTTCTAAGAGCCTTCCTGTTGCTTCCAGCGAGGCTATGGGTGGTTTCCAGGCGCCTCCTATGGCGCCGCCTCCCGGGATTGGAAACAGGCCGGTTTCCGATTCCTCTGGTGTCCCGACACCATGGGAGGCGTCGGCTGGTTTGCCCACGATGGGCTATGTGTCTTCCGACTCTGGGGAGGAGTCCGACATGCTTGAGGTCGAGGGCCAGCAGTCTTCGGACTTGGGGGCGGCTCTTGACTTTGTGTTTGGGTTTCTGCCTGAGCTCAAACCTGCTACCCAGCCGACAGTGTCAGCCTGGCCGCGATCATCGGTCGCGCGCCAACAGCCTATGGAGCAACCTGCTTCTGGGCGCCTTCGACCGTGCCAGTCGGTACAGGTGGTTGAAGCTTTTTCAGCATTGGATGCCAAGCTGAATTCCAAGGCTTTGAAGACTTCGTTCTTCACCAGGGTTGACACCTTTTTGCCTCCTGTGCGTTATCGTTCCTACGATTCCGCCAATCCGTCAGTCTGCCAGGCTTTGACAGTTCAGGATCAGGACTCCACTTCCCTCGGGCTTTCCAAGCCCAAGTCTGCCGTCATTCCAATGACGACTCTGGAGTCCACATTGGGCTTATCTAGAGAGATGCTTGGCATGCTTTCTCTCTCAGATCACGTCGTCTCAGCTTTGGCTGCTTATCTGCCTCCAGATAAGTTTGACGAGGTACAGGCTCCTTTGCGTGTGCTGTCCAAGGCGCTTATTCACCTTACTCACACGCATGCCTGTAACACGGCTAATTTGGAATTAGTTCAAAGGGACGCTGTGCTGGACACAGGACGATCCCTTCCCGAGGAGCAGCGTGCTACTCTTCGATCTGCTTCTTTGGCAGGTCCGCAACTTTTCCATGGTTCTGTGTCGACGGTCCGGGATGACGTCCTACGTCATTCCAAAGATCAGCTGCTGTTTCGTCAGCTTGATCAGCCTTCTCGGGGAGGCAAGGGCCATTCCAAGCCTAACAAGTACCCTTCTGCTTCCTCTGTGAAGCAAAAGGCTGGTCCTTCTGCTGCCGCCTCTACTTCTTACTCACGGGGTAAAGGTAGGGGTCGGCAGAATCGAGGGAAGTCTCAGGATTCTTCATTTAGCAGAGGAGGTGGTTTCTCCTCTCGCGGGCCTCGTCGGGGCTCAAAATGAAGGTCCTCACCTCGACTCGTCCCAGGTTGGAGGAAGGATAGCAGAGTTCGCAGACCATTGGACCACCATCACATCCGATCCATGGGTGTTAGATGTTGTTCGGTCCGGGCTGCGCATATCCTTCTGACGGCACCCCACTCTGTCAAGGATGCCTCTTCCAACCACAGTTCCTTCAGACGTTTTGCGTCGGGAACTTTTGTCCACGGAGATTGCCAATCTCCTGGCAAAGGGGGCGATCGAGGTCATCAAGAACGTTCAGTCAGTGGGTTTCTATTCCCGCCTGTTCTTGGTGCCGAAGAAGGACGGCCGACTCCGACCGGTTATCGATCTGAGTATCCTGAACCAGTCTATCATTGCTCCCAAGTTCAGCATGGAGACTTTCAGGTCGGTCTGCCAATCAATTCACCAGGGAGATTTAGCAGCCAGCATCGACCTGCGAGATGCTTACTTCCACGTTCCGATGCATCGGGCGTCACGGAAGTATCTCAGGTTCGCTTTTCTGGGGCGAGTTTACCAGTTCAAGGCCATGCCTTTCGGCCTCAACCTGGCTCCTTGGGCGTTCACCAGACTGATGTCGCATGTGATAGCGTTCCATCGCACACAGTCCAGGGTGACTACTTCGGCATATCTGGACGATATCCTCCAGAGGCATTCCAATGCTGCCTTAGTGGAATCGGATGTCGCCACTCTGTTGAGCTTGCTCACGTCGCTAGGATTCAGAGTCAACGAGGAGAAGTCGGACCTGGTCCCTTCTCAGTCGTTTTGTCATCTGGGGATGTCTTTCCAAACCACATTCAATTTGGTGGCTGTTCCCCAGGACAAGGCTGTGATTCTCTCAGCTTTTGCTCTGACTCTGTCCCAGTCCAGGTCCGCGACCACTCGGAGTTTTCTCCGGCTGATCGGTCTCTGCGGTTCGGTGACGGATCTCATTCCTCTAGGTCGGCTGCGTGTCAGACCTCTCCAACACTTTCTGCTCAGTCGTTGGAGGCCGAATGTAGATTCTCTGGATCAGGTGCTTCTGTTTCCGGACTCTCTGTATCCTCACCTTCTTCCCTGGACAGATGTTCAGTGGATTACGCAGGGTGTTCCGCTGGACTAACCCACGTCCGATCGCGTTCTGACGGCAGATGCCAGCGATCTCGGATGGGGTGCGACGTTGGATCCTCTCGGTCTTTCCCTACACGGGATGTGGGACCAGGATCAAGCAGCTCTACACATCAACCAGAAGGAGCTTCTTGCTCTTCTTCTGAGTTTCAGGCAGTGGATCCCTCACCTGTCGAATCGCCAGGTCCTTCTACTCTCCGACAATTCGACAGTGGTTGCTTACATTCGGAACCAGGGCGGCATGCACTCGCTTCCGATGTACGAGTTAGCTCGGGATCTTCTACTGCTCGCTCAGGATGTTCACGCCGGAGTGGTTGTTCGTCACATTCCCGGTCGTCTGAACATCCTAGCCGACTCCCTGTCCCGACAGGGCAGGGTTATTTCCACCGAGTGGATGCTTCACAGGGCAGTGTTCCAGTCGCTTTGCGATCTCTGGGGACGTCCCCACATCAACCTCTTTGCGACTCGTTGGAACCATCAGGTGGACACTTTCGTGTCCCCGTGTCCAGATCCTCTGGCTTTTGCCGTGGACGCTCTGTCACTCGATTGGAACGGTCTAGTCGGCTACGCCTTCCCGCCGGTTCCGATTCTTCCTCAGGTTCTCGCCAAAATTCGAACCTGCAGTTGTCGAATCATTCTGATCGCTCCCCTGTCGCCTCAGCGGGTATGGATCAATCAGCTCCGCTCGCTGATGGCAGCGGTTCCGGCACGTCTCCCGCTACGTCGCGACCTTCTTTGTCAAGGTCGCCCGAGGAGGTTTCACGTCGACCCGACTTCATTGTGCCTTCACGCATATCTTTTGTCAGGTCCTGTCTCCTCCATAGAGGTTTTTCGAGACGAGCAGTGGAGTGCATTTCTTCTTCAAGGAGGCACTCCACTGGTTTAGCTTATGCAGCTAAATGGAAGGTCTTCTGTCGATGGTGTGCTGATCACTCTGTTGATTATGCCAATCCTTCGATTTCACAGTTTGCGGAGTTTCTGGTATATCTGTTTGATTCTCGGGGTCTCCAGCCTGTTACCATCAAGGGTTACAGGTCTATGCTTTCAGAGACTTTTTCTTATGTGGGGAAGCGTCGTATCGGCACTAATCCTTACCTCTCCAAGCTTGTTCGGCACTTTTCTTTGAAAAGGCCTCGGACTTTGCAGCTTACTCCACGATGGAATCTTTCGTGGGTGCTGCTTTGCTTGGGGGGGGGGGGGGGGGGGGGCGCCGTTCGAACCTTTATCCCAGGTGGATATGCATTTTCTCACATATAAGACGGCTTTTCTGATGGCATTTGCTTCGGCCAGACGGGTTAGTGAGCTTCACGCCCTCTCGGTTGACCCGGCCTTTTTTAGGAGCTCTCCCAACAGTGTTACTTTTACCACTGATTGCTCCTTTTTGGCTAAGAATCAGTTACCAGATACTACTCCTCCTCCTATCTGTATCAGGGCTCTTCCCTCTGTTGAGGGTACTCGCCCTTTGCTCTGTCCGGTCTGTGCTATTCGCATTTATCTTGATCGGACACGCTTCATACGGAAAGGCAGAAAACGTTTTTTTCTGTCTCTCATTCCGGGTTGACAGAAGATCTCTCCTCAATCCATTTCTCGATGGATTTGTCTTGCTATTCGTACGGCTTATAGTCGTTTAGCAGCTGGCGATTGTATTACCAATCGTATTTCTGCCCACGAGGTGCGGGCACTGTCTACCTCTTGGGCTTATTCTAACTCCGTCAAGTTGTCGGATGTTATGCAGGCAGCCTACTGGAGAAATGCTTCTACTTTCTCCACCTTTTATTTGCGCCAGTTGCAGGAGCAGTCGGAGGACCTTTTTGCCCTGGGTCCTCTTTCTTCTGCTCAGGCTGTTGTCTGCCATAGCCATTAGGCTTCTTGAAGGTCAGTTTCAGCCTTGTGCTGTTACTGCCCTTTTTCTGTCTGTGTGTCACACAGGCTCATATGTCTCTTTTCATTGTCCTTTACCAATGATTGCGACATTATGGTTGATAAGCCTCGGGACCTCTTCCTTCTACTTCACGGTTCCAGTGCACTAGGGTTATGTGGGGGTTGGTTATGCGATTCCCTCCAGCCTTTTGTCTATTCAGCCTGTAGTAAACAATTGTGAGTAGGTTGATAAGAAATCTAAATTTTATAGTAAATTTCCTTTCTTATTATACCTACCACAATTGTTTACATGGAGGCCCTCCCGTCTTCTTTACGGGTAAAGAATCTTTCCTCCCCGCTGATCACATAACTCTAACGTTTACGGATTCAAAAAGAATGAGTCTTTAGAGACGGTATATGCGCACTGGCAACGGAAGTCGTGGAGTTGTACTTGAGAGAGAGCGTCCCGTACTGGGTCTGCGCCGGTTGCACTCGACCCAGTTTTGGCTTATTTATATTGGTGCTTTTGCACCACTTTTCTTTCCCAACTTGCTTGGGAAAGACAAAAATAGAGAGTATTTTATCCAAGTTAGGGACTTCCACTGTAGTGCAAGCCTGTAGTAAACAATTGTGGTAGGTATAATAAGAAAGGAAATTTACTATAAAATTTAGATTTTCAAAGATCTGGCAATTTGCCAACTTGCAAATTGCCAGATCTTTGAAAATGCTAATGGTTCGTTTTAGTCAGTTATATTAATGAGTAGGAAATACAATTCTAGAAAATACAACTGTAAAAGTTTTATACTATTGGTCGCTGGATGAAAAACTGTGTTTTTCGATAAAGCCAGTAAATTCTTGCCTACAAGTTAAGTTTATTTAATTGATACAAGTGTACTCATACAAATGATGTATGAAGCATAAGGAAACTTTTGCTTAACGAAAATTGTGGTTTTGTCAAATGGTCAACTTAGTTTTTGAAAATTTGTGGCTCATTGTCCCTTTAAATTTCTCGTTGCATTATGGGAAAAGTTTGCAGCTTGAAATTTTGATATTTCTACATTGGAGTGTAAAGTGTTAAAGAACAGGGTTTCACTATAAAAACATGTTTGTGCCTGTACTTTTGGAGTATTCATTGAGAGGGGTTTTACTCTTGGTGAATTCTTTGATTCAAAATTGTCTCCCCAAGAAGATTTCTGTACATTAAAACTATTCTTTTATCAAATAAATCAGTCAATTGAGCAAATTTTGCTTGCCATATGATGGAAGTCACTTGTGAAAATTTGATAATATTGTTTAATGGTTTGGAAGGAAATGAAATATTTTATTGGTATATTAAAAGCGTGTCAGACGGGGAAATACGGTTGATACAGATAGATACGGATGACCATCCGAATCTATTCGCAGACATCCGTATCTGACTGCAGACATCCGTATCATCCGTATCAATCCGTGTGAAAACGTATCACAAAGTGCACAATATGAAAAAAGTTTTGAAAATTTCAAAACTTTTTTTCATCCGTGTGCGGATGGCCAATCCGCACAAAATCTGTATTAATCTGTATTGATCCGTATTAATACGTATTGATCTGTATTGATACGTATCTCATCCGCATCAGATATGGATAAATATGGTGGAAAAGGGAGTCTACCATAACAAAGGTTGACCTCTTGTGGAATCTCAAATTGGAACTGATTTGCCGTCCAAAAATCACGATCTTAATGCGGATGTGCGCACGTCGACGCAAGCTGCATTTCCTGTTTTGACATGTGCATCGCAGTGTATCTATCCATATTGATCTGTATCTCATCCGTATCTATGATTATCTATACGTATCTATCCGTATCTCCTGCCGCAGGTTTTAGGTATGGCCGCAGAGTGACACGCATACGTCCGTATCTGTCCGTATTTATCCGCAGACCATCTGTATCTCATCCGTATTATATGCCTATTTTCCCAAAATACGTGGTATTTTCACGGTTCGGAGGGGGGGTTGAGATTTATTATACGTATCTCCATCCGCAAGGCCATCCATATCCCCGTCTGACGCGACTATTATATTTTTAATATTGCAGTTCATCACCATTGTCCGATTCTGAGTTAAAAACAGCAAAATCAACTAAGTCCTTCAAGTCCTCAGGAAAGATACCCTCATCATCTAATACATCATCAGACTTTACTCAACATGGTGCTGCTGAAGACAGAAGACAGAGGAATAAAATAGAATCAACATACATGGTGAGTGAAATTGTTTGTTTGCACATAGAGTAGCATACAGTGGAGCCCACTTAATTGGATATCTCTTAACTGAATAACCATGTTAATTGAATATAATTTCCCAACACAAAACTATTTACCATACCTCCAGTACAAATTTGACCTGTTAATTGAATATAGGTTGTAGAGTAAACTCCTGTTAATTGAATAAAAAATCTGGTAACTGTTGAGAAATTACACTGACTCTCCCCAGTTTTCCCTTGTCTGTAGACCTATTTGACCTCAGTACATCCAATACAGGCATTTAATCTATTATATCGTGTTTGACAGAGCTCATGGAGCTCTGTCAAACAAGATATAATAGAATAAATGCTAAGCTTATCTCCAGAATACATGAAAGTGACACAATCCCTGTTACTTGAATACTCCTGTTAATTGAATAATTTTCATTGGCAAAGTGCCTATTCAATTAACAGGGTTCCACTGTATTAGTTTAATCCTTCACCTAATGTGCACAGTCTCAGAATTAATTATTTTGATTATTTTATTTTATTATATTTTCACAAAACCATATCGTGTGATCCTATCATTGCAACGAGCTCATCAAGCTTGTTCCAATGAAGGGTCACAGGATATTTTTCTGAAAATGTCTGTTTTTCAACTACAGAAATTGCTACAAATTTTTTGTTAAATTGTTAATCCTTAACATAATATGACTAGAATATTTGACACTTTCAAAAAAGTTCTTGGATAACTTGAAATGTTCATTTTTTGCCTCATTTACACATAACTTATGACCTCTCACTGGAATGAGCTTGGTGATGAAAAAGAAGAAAATTTCTATGGCAGTTTGTGTGAAGAGAACTGGCCAGATATAGCTTTTATATTAAATTAAGGGTAAACTATTTCTATTATGCCCTCGTCATACCATGGCCAGGGACATATGGTGTTACCCTTGTCTGTCTGTTCTTCATTCCATCATTCCAGTTCTTGTTGGCTCAATAACTTCAACAAATATTATCTAATGGGTTTGATATTTTATATGCGAATTGTTCTTAACACTTTAATGATCAGTTTTGGAATCTAGCCCTTATCCAATGATCAGGGGCAGTGTTATGGCTCCTAATCAATCAATTACCAAATGTTTTTTTGTTAGTATAATATTTTCAACAAATATTCAATGGTTGGGCCAATATTCAGTATTTGATTTTAACCGAAGAATCTTCAAGTCAAGTTCGAAAACCTGCCCAATCCAATAATTAGGGGCAGAGTTAGGACCCCTAATTAGTCCATTTTAACAAAGTTTTCATTCATTGGTGCGATAGCTTCAAGAAATATTGATTGATTGGTCCAGTGTTTAACCGAAGAATCTGATTCAAGTTTGAAAACCTGTGCGGTCTGAATGTTAAATTTAACAAATATTAATTGATTGGGCCAACATTCAATATTTGAGTTTACCCAAGAATCTACAGGTCAAGTTTGAAAACCAGTCCAGTCCAGTAATTAGGAGCAGAGTTTGTTCATTGGCGTGATAACTTCAACAAATATTAATTGATTGCGCCAATATTTGGTATTTGAGTTTAACTCCTTGCAAGCTGCTCGCAGATATTCCTACCGGGACATGAAATCTCTTGCCACTGAAATAAGTATAATTTGGACATATTTAAACAAATTTACCCCTGTAAATTGCATGGACTTTTGTCCAATAATTTCTTGAGATTAATTTAGATGAATTTTTAGCTCAACTTGACAAAGTCAAGCTGAGCTCTTGCCATCACTTCTCGTCCGTCAGTGTACGTACGTATGTATGTCCACAATTTCCTTTGGCACACCTCACAGGTCGCATTTATGATCAAATCGCTTTGAAACTTGGTATGCTTGTTTGGGTTGACCTCTAGATCGGAGCTATCGATTTTCTTCAATTTCCGTCAAAAAATGTTGCTGCTGGCAATGTTCTTAGAACTTAGTTTAGTCAGACCTCAATATTTCCCTTTGGCACACCCTACAGGGCACATTTATGATCGGATTGCTTTGAAACCTGGCATGCTTGTTTGGGGTGACCTCTAGATGGGAGCTATCGATTTTCTTCCATTTCTGCTGGCAACGACCTTTGAACTTAGTTTAGTCAGACATCAATATATTCCTTTGGCACACCGTACATGGCACATTTTTGATCAGATCGGTTTGAAACTTGGTACGCTTGTTTGGGGTTACCTCTAGATGGGAGCTATCGATTTTCTTCGATTTCTGCCAAGAAATGTTGCCGCTGGCAACGACCTTTGATGAACTTAGTACAGTTAAGCATCAAAATTTCCATTTGGCACACTCTGAAGGGCACATTTATTATCGGATCGCTTTGGAACTTGGTATGCTTGTTTGGTGTGACCTCTAGATGGGAGCTATCGATTTTTAGCTCAACTTTGGCGAAGCCAAATTTGAGCTTATGCCATGGCCAGTTGTCCATCTGTCCGTCTCTCCGTCAACAATTCAATACGGCTCGGGCTAGAGGCAGTATTTATGAACTGATCTTTACGAAACTTCTTGGGTACCTTTGTTATGACCGTGGGACGAGAACGAGTGATTTGGGGTCCGATCCGAAATTCAAGTTGGCCGCTGGCAGCCATTTTGTACAAAATTAGGTGCAATCAGATTTTTACCCAGAACTTCCATATGAAGGCGCTGATTTGAATAATTTTTTGTATGAATGTTTAGTACCATGGGATACATCACATATAATATGGGTTTTTTTCTCGTGCGTAAATTATGCAAATTAGACTAACTTAGATGTTTTTTGGTGTTACTTTCAGCACTGTAAGTGCAAATTCCAATACGACTCGAGCTAGAGGCCGTATTTATGAACCGATCTTTCCGAAACTTCTTGGGTACCTTTGGTATCACCGTAGGACAAGAACGAGTGTTTTTGGGTTCGGTCCAAAATTCAAGATGGCCGATGGCAACCATTTTGTACAAAATTTGGTGCAGTCAGATTTTTGCACAGAACTTCCATATGAAAGCGCTGATTTGAATAATTTTTTGTGTGAATGTTTAGTACCATGGGATACATCACATATAATATGGGTTTTTTTCTCGTGCAGAAATTAAGCAAATTAGATGAACTTTGATTTTTTCATTGCTACTTACACACAGAAAGTACACATGTCAATACAGCTCGGGCTAGAGTCTGCATTTATGAACCGATCTTCACGAAACGTCTTGGGTACCTTTGTTATCACCTTGGGACGAGAACGAGTGTTTCTGGGTGCGGTCTAAAATTCAAGATGGCTGCCAGTGGCCATTTTGTACCGAAATTAGGTCTAATTAGTTTTTTGTACACAACTTCTATACGGCTCAGGCTAGAGGCCGAATTTATGAACTGATCTTTATGAAACTTCTTGGGTACCTTTGTTATCACCGTGGGATGAGAACGACTGTTTTGGGGTGTGGTCCGAAATTCAAGATGGCCACCAGCAGCCATTTTGTAATAAATTTTTGTACGAATGTTTAGTAACATGGAATACATCACATATAGTACAAGTTTTTTTCTCGTGCAGAAATTATGCAAATTAGATGAACTTTGATTTATTCAGTGCTACTTATACACTGTAAGTGCACATGTCAATACGGCTTGAGCTAGAGACTGTATTTATGAACCGATCTTCACAAAACTTCTTGGGTACCTTTGTTATCACCTTGGGGTGAGAAGAATTGTTTCTGGGTGTGGTCCAAAATTCAAGATGGCCATTTTGTATCGAAATTAGGTCCAATCAGTTTTTTGTTACAACTTCTATACAGCTTGTATTTGTGAACTGATCTTCACAAAACTTCTTAGGTACCTTTGTTTTCACCTTGGGACAGGAACGGGTGTGTTTTGGGGTGCCTTTGTTATCACTGTGCTATGAGAACAAATATTTTGGGATTCAGTCAGACCCACTCTGAGACTCAAAGATTTCTTTTCTGGTTTAGCATCTGACTGTCACCCACCTTTACAATACTTTACCTATACATTTGTTACAGGCTACAGTCAGTATTTATGTACAGACCGTTACAATACTTTATATGAACCTTTGTTAACAGGTCATTACCAAGATGTTTGTCATTGCTGTGTCACATACTATACATGTACATGTCTTAACAAGTTGAGCTACAGTGTCATTGACACTTTCATTTTCCATTTCCGTCCAAAAATGTTGCCACTGGCAACATTCTTAGAACTTAGTTTAGTCAGACCTCAATATTTCCCTTTGGCACACCCTACAGGGCACATTTATGATCGGATTGCTTTGAAATCTGGCATGCTTGTTTGGAGTTACCTCTAGATTGGAGCTATTGATTTTCTTCCAGTTCCATCAAAAAATGTTGCCGCTGGCAACGACCTTTGAACTTAGTTTAGTCAGACATCAATATATTCCTTTGGCATGCCCTACAGGGCACATTTATGATCAGATTGGTTTGAAACTTTGTATGCTTGTTTGGTGATGGGAACAATCAATTTTCTTCAATTTCTGTCAAAAAATGTTGCCGCTGGCAATGACCTTCGATGAACTTAGTACAGTTGTGTTTCAATATTTCCCTTTGGCTCACCCTGCAGTGCACATTTTTGACCAGATCACTTTGAAACTTCTGAAGCCTCTGTTGAACTTAGTAAAAACTTAGTGCAGTTATGCATCAATATTTCCCTTTGACACACCCTGCAGGGCACATTTATAATTGGATCACTTGGAAACTTGGTGTGCTTGAGTGGAGTGATATCTATATGGGAGTTATCGATTTTTTTCCATTTCTGTCAAAAAATGTTGCCGCTGGCAACAACATTTGAACTTAGTTTAGTCAGGCTTCAATATTTCTCTTTGGCACACCCTTCAGGGCACATTTATGATCGGATCACTTTGAAACTTGGTATGTGTGTTCGGGGTGACCTCTAGATGTAAGCTATTGATTTTTTTTCGTTTCCTTTAAAAAATTATTGTTGTCATCACCAGCCTTTGAACTTACTGCATTTGTGTAGCAACTTATCCCTTTTGCACTCTCTGCAGGGTATATTTATGAAATTCCATAAAAAAAGAGAGAAAAAAACATTGCCACAAGCAATGACCTTCAAACTTAGTGCATTTGTGCATTAACATCTTCCTTTGGCATGCCTCAGAGGGCACATTCATTATCAGGTTGTTTTGATACTTTGTATATATTTATATGCTTATGCAGGTTGACAAAGATAGGAGCTATCGATTTTCTTTTCATTTCCATCAAAAACTATTGCTATTAGCAACAATCTTTGAATTTATTGCATTTGTGCATCAACATTCTTCTTTGACATGGCCTACAGGCCACATTTATCAGGGGATTGTTTTTGAACTTCTTGTGCTCATTAGGCAAGACCTTTAGATAAGAGCTATTGATTAGCATTCATTTCTGTGAAAAAGTTTCCATTTACAATAACCTCTGAACGTACTGCATTTGTATTTCAGCATTCTTCCTTTAGCCAGACTTACAGTTTACATTTAAAAATGCATGGATTACTCAGATGTTGTGCACACACAATGCTGTTATGTTGAAATTTCACCAAATAACATTGGTACCAATGTTCTTCAGTTTTGCCATTTCACTTATAATTTACCAAGTTCAAGTTTGTCAAGTTGAGCTACAGTGTCATTGACACTTTCATTTATCAAATCTAGTCATGGGTGCTTCACAGCAGTTTTTTTGCTGAAAACTATTTTGACAAATCTCAATAGGCTAAGAGTTAACCAAAGAAGCTACAGGTCAAGTTCAAAAACCAGCCCAGTCCAATAATTAGGGGCAGAGTTCAACCCCTAATTAGCCCATTTCAACAAAGTTTTTGTTTGTTAATGCGATAACTTCAACAAATAATAAATTGATAGGGCCAGTATTCAGTATTTGAGTTTAACCAGTACAGGTCAAGTTTGAAAACTAGCCCAGTCTGAACATGAGAGGTGGAGTTACGACCCCCAATTAGTCAATTTTAACAAAGTGTTTGTCTGTCAGCACGATAATTTCAACAAATATTGACAGGGCCAATATTTGGTATTTCAGTTTATCCATAAAACCTACAGGTCACGTTCCAAAACCAGTCAGTTTGATAATTAGGGACAGAGTTACAACTCTTCTGCATCTATTTTAACAAAATTTTCATTCATTAGTGCAATAACTTCAACAAGTATTAATTGATTGGGCCAGTATTCAGTGTTTGAGTTTTAATTAGGGGCAAAAATTTTCATTCGTTAGTGCAATAACTTCAACAAATATTAAATTTTTGGGCCAAATTTTTGGTATTTGAGTTTTAATTAGGGGTGGAGTTACGACCCCTAATTAGTTTTTGTTTGTTGGCATGATAACTTTAACAACCAGCCCAGTCTGATCATAAGGGGAGGAGTTACAACCCCTAATTAGTCAATTTTAATGAAGTTTTTGTTTGTTAGCGTGATAACTTCATTATATGATATGTTTTTGTATGTTAGCATGATAACTTCATTATATGATCATCAGGAGTGGAGTTATGACTCCTAATTTGTCAATTTTAACACATTTTAAATTTGTTAGCATGATAACTTCAATAAATATTAAGTTATTGGGCTTATATTCAGTATTCATGTTTAACCAAAGAATCAACTTGACGAGTTTGAAAACCAGCCAAGTCTGATGATCAATTATAATCCCTAAATAGTTGATTTTATTTTTTTGTGGTGTTACTTGTGTTACTTACTTTCAATTTTAATTTGAACTTATTTGAAATTTTTTCACTTTACACTGATTTTAACCCTTTACCTAATGCAGATGATATCAAAATTTATTATTTTAAATATCATTTTTTAAAATTTAAAAAAAAATTTCAACAAAACCATATCATGTGACCCCTCATTGGAATGAGCTCATTTAGCTCGTTCCAATGAGGGGTCACATGATATGGTTTTGTTGAAATATTTTGAAAATTTTTATTTTTTCAACTGCTCAATTTGCATATTACGCGGGTGGATGTGGGCGATTCATTAGGTAAAGGGTTAATATGTGCCTTTGTCATGAGCACCTACTTGTAGAAATTGAATTTTACTGAATCTTGGTTGATGTTACTTATCTTCAACTTGGAAGTACTTAAAATTTCAGTTTTCCCAGACTCTTACAGATGGAGATATTAGAAGTGGTTATTTATTTCTCCTATATGGAGATATTGTAAACGGTTAATTATGCTACAGACAATTAACTGGTTGAGTGCTAAATTATTTTTCAAAGGTGATTTGAAACATGAGTATTTTTTTCAAAGATGCCATGCAACCAACAAGGGAAGCCTTAGTTTAGCAACATTTTGTTCATGAACAATTGTTTTTTCACAATTTGTTGTTGTTTAATAGTGGCTACTAACACTCAACCAGTTAAATATGCTCAATTACGCCACCCGCGGGGGCCATTCATGTCAATGACACATCTAGTTCTGTTTATGGTTAACCCATGAGAACTTCAGGAAGTGGAACAGTGTAGCAGAATATGACAACTCAGATTAACTGACTGTTGGAATAATTTACTAAAGACACTAAAAAGTCCTTTCTTTTCAACCTACCTTACAATTGTTTACTACAGGCTTGCACTGCAGTGGAAGAACCTAACTCGGATAAAATACTCTCTATTTTAATCTTTCCCAAGAGATTTGGGAAAAAAAAGTGGTGTAAAAACACCACGAAAAAATATGCCAAAACTGGGTCGAGCGCCATCGGCGCACACCCAGTAAGGGTTGTTCTTCTCTTAGTACAATTCCACGACTTCCGTTAACCAGTGCGCAAGCAGTAATCAAAACCATTCTTCTTTTGTCCGTGCAACGTGGTTGACTTGTTGCGCCATCTTTGCATTATGATACAGTGATATTCAACTTGTCGAAAATAGTTTTCCTGTGACTGGGTTATGGATCTGAAGATCGTATAATAACAGGACTGTGTTTTATATATTCTCGTTAATATTTTCAACCACATTTTCATTGTATATTGTTTATATATTCTTTTTTCGCGAATGTTTTTTCGACATCGTGTCAACGTGGTTCGACAATGAAATTTTTCGGTTGATAAATTTAAATTGTTATTGGAGTTAGGTGTCAGCGAGGGACTGTCTGGACAGGATTTCTTCACTCTGTTGAGGGCTGAATTTCTGTTTTTTTTGGTCCCTGTTGGCCGTCTGGGTTCTGTCGTGTACCCACCGTTTTTTTTCTGCCACCTTCTCTCGTAGTTGAGGGTGTTCTTCTACATTCTGTATCTGTTGAGTTCACCTTTTTCTTCTACTGCTCTCACCTCTGTTATTTCCAGTTCGGTTCCTTTAGGGCAATTCCTTTTGCCCTCGCCTTTGGTGCGTTCTTGTGGCTGTTCCTCCGCACCCGCGGTGGGTGTGGAATGCTGTCGTTTTGGGGCCTCCTGACTTGACCACGTCTGGTGTGAGTTATACCCCCTCTGTGGGGGATGTGCAACTCCTCCTGCAAGGGGGGGGGGAATGCTGTCGTTTTGGGGCCTCCCGACTCGACCACGTCTGGTGTGAGTTATACTCCCTCCGTGGGGGGTGTGCAGCTCCTCCTGCACTTGCGGGGGGTGGGGAACGCTGTCGATTCGGGGCCTCCCGACTCGACCACGTCTGGTGAGAGTTATTTCCCATCCATGGGGGATGTGCAGTTTTTTTTACCGTGGTGGATACTGCAGGAGCTGTTGGATTTCTGGTGAAGAGATGCCTGGTTCCGGGACTATGCACCCTCTCCAGTCGACATCTGAGGCTGTCACTAGGGTTGTGACTCCTCCTTTGGAGGCCGAGCTAGGTGGCTCTCTCCCCTTTTCTGCCAGTTCCAACAGCTCCCGTCGTATCTGCTGCTACTGCTGTTCCATCTACAACGTCATCGGGCACCGTTTTTAGCCGGCCTCAGCTAATTCTTGCAAGGGTTTGCAGGGATGTCTGTAGTGTGGTTGTGGGGTATCGGCCTCAGCCTTCCCCGACTTCAACTTGGCGAAGTCGGAAGTGGCTGCCGACTGAACCCCCTGCTGTGTCGTCTCAGCCGTTGAGCACAGCAGTTTTATACCTGCAGTGGTCTGCAGCGGTGTCTGGTAGTGTAGACGTGGGGTATCGGCCTCAGCCTTCCCTGACTTCAACTCGGCGAAGTTGGAAGTGGCTGCCTGCCGAACCCTCTCTCTACTGGGGTCTCTGCACCGTCGAGTACCACAGTTTTGTCATTGGCGTTTTCCGTCCACTCATTCTGGTCACATGGCCAGTGTTGCGGGACCAACGCCTTCTGTGCAGCCTGGATCTTCTGCCCTGCAGAGGTCCGCGACAGCTCTCCTGAGTTCCCGCTATGTTGATCCTCGTGGTGTGTCGTACCCCTATACACGTCTGCCCTCAGATGTTTCGGCTGCCGCCCGTCGCCCCACTTCGGGTGTATTGGAGGATCGTGACCCTTCGCTGGTTAAGAGGGTCAGGTGTGAAGCCACTTTGCTGGTTCGTCCCCATGTCGAACCAGCCGGTATGGGCAGTGAGCTTAGGGAGGCCCTCCTTACTCACTCAGGTTCTGTCCAAGAGCCTCCCCGTTGCTTCCAGCGAGGCAGTGAGTGGTTTCCAGGGGCCCCCTATGGCGCCGCCTCCCGGGATTGGAAACAGGCCTCTTTCTGATCCCCCTGGTGCGCCTACACCATGGGAGGCGTCGGCTGGTTTGTCCAAGATGAGCTATGTGTCTTCCGACTCCGGGGAGGAGTCAGACATCCTTGATGTCGAGAGCCAGCAGTCTTCTGCTTGGGGGCAGCTCTTGACTTTGTGTTTGGGTTCCTTCCGGTTCTCAAACCATCAAACCAGCTGACAGTGTCAGCCAGGCCGCGATCATCGGTCGCGCGCCTACAGCCCGTGGAGCAACCTCATCGGGGCTCGAACTGAAGGTCCTCACCTCGATTCGTCCAGGTTGGAGGAAGGATAGCAGAGTTCGCAGACCGTTGGGCCACCATCACATCGGACCCTTGGGTGTTAGATGTTGTTCGGTCCGGGCTGCGAATATCCTTCCAAAGGCATCCCACTCTGTCCAGAGTGCCTCTTCCAACCACAGTTCCTTCAGACGTTTTACGTCGGGAGCTTTTGTTCACGGAGATAGACAATCTCCTGGCCAAGGGGGTGATTGAGGTCGTCAAGAAAATTCAGTCAGTGGGGTTTTATTCCCGCCTGTTCTTGGTGCCGAAGAAGGACGGCTGACTCCGACCGGTTATCGATCTGAGTATCCTGAACCAGTCTATGATTGCTCCCTAGTTCAGCATGGAGACTTTCAGGTCGGCCCGCCGTTCCATTCACCAGGGAGATTTCGCTTCCAGCATCGACATGCGAGACGCTTACTTTCACGTTCTGATTCATCGGGTGTCGTGGGTTCGCTTTGCTGGGGCGAGTTTACCAGTTGAAGGCCATGCCTTTCGGCCTCAACCTGACTCCTTGGGCCTTCACCTGACTGATGTCGTATGTGATAGCCTTCCATCGCACACAGTTCAGGTTGTCCTGTTGGACTTACCCACGTCCGATCGCGTTCTGACGGCAGTTTCCAGCGTTCTCGGATGGGGTGCGATGTTGCATCCTCTAGGTCTTTCCCTTCACGGGATGTGGGACCAAGATCGGGCATCTCTACACATCAACCAGAAGGAGCTTCTTGCTCTTCTGCATTTCAGACAGTGGATCCCTCATCTGTCGAATCGTCAGGTCCTTCTGTTGTTCGACAATTTGACAGTGGTTGCTTACATTCGGAACCAGGCCGGCACGCACTCGGTTCCAATGTACGAATTGGCTCGGGATCTTCTACTGCTCGCTCAGGATGTCAACACCGGGTGGTTGTCGTCACATTTCCGGTCGACTGAACGTCCTATCCGACTCCCTGTCCTGATGGGGCAGGTTCTTTTCCACCGAGTGGATGCTCCACATGGCGGTGTTCCATCGATCTCTTTTCGACTCGTTGGAACCATCAGGTGGACACTTTTGTGTCCCCGTGTCCAGATTCTCTGACTTTTGCCGTGGACGCTCTGGCCTTCCTTTGGGACGGTCTTGTTGGCTACGCCTTCCTGCCGGTTCCGATTCTGCCTCAGGTTCTAGCCCAGATATGAACCTGCAGGCGTCGAATCCTTTCGATCACACCCCTGTTGCCTCGGTGGGTGTGGATCAATCTGCTCCGCTCTCTGTTAGCGGCGGTTCCGGCATGTCTCCCTCCACGTCGCGGCTTTCTTTGCCAAAGTCGCCCGAGGAGGTTTCAAGTTGACCCGACTTCATTGTGCCTTCGCGCATGTCTTTTATCGGGTCCTGTCTCCTCCATAGTGGTTTTTAGAGACAAGCAGTGGAGTTGCTTTTCTTCTTCAAGGAGGCACTCACTCCACTGGTTTAGCCTCTGTGGCTAAGTAGAAGGTTCTTCTGTCGATGGTGTGCGATCACTCTGTTGCTTCTGTCACTCCTTTGATCACATCGCTTGCGGAGTTTCTGGTATATGTTTGTTTCTAGGGGTCTCGAGCAATGGGTACAAGTCCATGCTTTGGAGACCTTTTTCATATGTGGTACCACATTGTTTCGACACTCATCCTTGCCTCTCTTTTCCTTGAAAAGGCCTAGGACTTTACAGTTTACTCCAAGATAGACACTTTCTTGTGCGCTGCTCTGCTTGAAGGGGGGTGTTTGCGCCTTTATCCTGGATGGATATGCGTTTTCTCACATGCCAAATCTCTCCTGCATCTATTTCTCGATGGATTTGTCTTGCTATTCGTGCAGCTTCCGCTCGTCTAGCTACTGGTGATTGTATTACCACTTGTTTTTTCTGCCATGAGGTGCGTGCATTGTCTTCCTCTCGGGGCTTTTACTAACTCCGTCATGTTGTCGGATGTTATACTGGCAGCCTACTGGAGAAATGCTACCTTCTCCATTTATGTGCGACAGTTGCAAGAGACGACAGAGGACCTTTGTCCTACGGGCCCTCTTTCTTCGGCTCAGGCTGTTGTCTATCCCAGCCATTCAGCTTTTTACAGTGTCAGTTCCAGCTCCGTGCTGTTACTGTCCTTTCTGTCTGTGCTTCGCACTTCACCATACACCTCATCTTTCTTTGTCTTTTACTAATGTTTGTGATGCTATGGTTTGATAGGCCTAGGGATCTCTTCCTCTGTCCACGGTTCCAGTGCAATTGGCTTATGTGGGGTTTGGTTATGTGATTCCCTCCATCCTATTGTCTATTCAGCCTGTAGTAAAGAATTGTAAGGTAGGTTGATAAGAAATATAAATTTTATAGTAAATTTCCTTTCTTATTATACCTACCGTAATTGTTTACATGGAGGCCCTCTCGTCTTCTTCTTCGGGTAAGAATCCTTCCTCCTAGCTGATCACCTACCTCCTATGTTGGCGGACTCAGAAGAATGGTTTTGATTACTGCTTGTGCACTGGTTAACGAAAGTCGTGGAATTGTACTAAGAGAAGAGCGTCCCTTACTGGGTGTGCGCCGATGGCGCTCGACGCAGTTTTGGCTTATTTTTTCGTGGTGTTTTTACACCACTTTTCTTTCCCAAATCTCTTGGGAAAGATTAAAATAGAGAGTATTTTATCCGAGTTAGGTTCTTCCACTGTAGTGCAAGCCTGTAGTAAACAATTGCGGCAGGTATAATAAGAGAGGAAATTTACTATAAAATATATATTTTTGTTCAGGCTGAGTGGTTGTAATGTCTTGGGAGTGAATATCCCAAGTATTTCACAGGTGCAGCACTGGTATGTTGTAGTGGGTTTTTCAAGGTCTGAGTAGATGACCCATATCTCAATTGCACAAAATTCTCCACAGACAATGTCACTTATTTTGGTGTAACTCAATTTTATTTTCTTGGATTCATCTATAAAAGCAGTGGACATGGATCCATTGTTTGCCACAATTTAACACATCAATAATGATGCATATCCAAACAGATAATGAAAATAGTAATGAAAGTTGTGTCTGGAAGTAACGTCCATTCATGCTGATAGTATATGGGCAACCTTTGGGAAGAATTCAAACGTATTGAACTCAGTTGTGGACTGTTATACAAAGCTTGTGTACTCCATGACAGCTTGGGTGTAAAAATAATTATTCCCATAAGTATCCATTATTTATCTTCCTTTTCAGTAGTACGTAAATGCCAATACTTTTAAGACAGTCCCAAAAATAATAAAGAAGTCATATTCTTTAGGCTTGGAACTTTTTACAGCTGAGAGTACAATAGTCAATTTTACAGTGGAATACCATCAACAGAATGACCAGATCATCAGCAAATATATTCAAAGAGCTGAACACAGAGGATTTCTGCACTTTTGAGTTGATATTTCAAATAATTATTTCCCCAGTGAGGATGAAAATATGTAATGTTTCATCCTTCCACAGTGAATGATATCAATATCTATTCAAATAGTGTAGATTTTTGTTTTAACCTTTACCCAAAGAACACAATATCAAAATTAAAAAAAAATTCAACAAAACCATCTATTACATGCCTGTTCTATGGAATCCCCATCCAGAGCAACACTAAACCATGCAAAAAATGAAAATCTGTTCCACACGCATGTGAGGAACAGAATTCGTTGCCAGACTATTTTTAAATAGAAGCAAAATTTCACTGGAATTTTCTACAAAATGTGCACAGCAATTACAATTTGAATCGCTAGCAATAGCTAAAAATAGTAACATAGGTTCCCCTTGCAATTTAGCTGACGATAAAATGTGTTCTTTTTTTATAGTTCGTCCACTGAGATCCAATGTGTTCTATGTTTCCACTGGCACATAGAACACATTGGAACTCAGGGGACGAGTTGTCAAATGAATTGTCCTTGTAATAATTGCTTTTATAGACGTGAAGATGTGTAATAAACACAGAATGACACAGGCGTGTGAATGGGATAATCGATATGGCACTTGTGCCAGCAGAGAAGGATAAAACGATAGGCCACAGGCCTCGAGTTGTATCCTTCTACGCTGGCACTTGTGCCATATCGATTAACCTATTCACACGCATGTGTCATTCTGAGTATATCATGTATACCCCCTCATTGGAATGAGCTTATTTATATTAAACCAACGAGGGTTCACAAGGTATGGTTTTGTTGAAATTTGTTGAAGTTATTTTTCTTCAACTGCACAATGCATCTGATTCGTTAGATAAATGGTTAACCCTTTATCTTATGTAACAGTAATAACTGGCCAGTGCTCTTCACAAAATTGCCAGTCAAATTTTATTATTTTTTCAATTTCCCCCCCTAAACATGGCTTTTGATCCCTCATTGGAATGAGCTGATTCCAATGACAGTTCATAATTAATGTTTTTGAGTCAAAAATTTAAAATTTCTAACCACTCATTTTTTTTTTTTGGGGGGGGGGGGTAGCTTTTATCCCCCATTTGGTTTAGATAAAAGGTTAATACATGTTTTGACATTTGGTTTTTCAAAGATCATTATTAAAAATTAAATAAAAACCCCACTATTTATTTTACTCACTGGGTTGGGGTGGGGTGGCTTTTCTGTATTTTCTGTGAGACATATTTCAGAATTGTAGGTAGAAATGCTTTATCAGCACACCTTCTTCAAAGAAGTGGTGAGCTAATGTGGCATCACATCAGATATGCATGTTCAGTTTTGTAAGAATTGGTGCTTAGGTCATTTTCTGAAAGACCTGTTGGCCCAGGGCTTATATATTACAAATGGAGGTTTTAAGAGGCTATTACAACAGTATCCAACTCTAATACTGACTTGCTTCCCAGTTTCACCTAAATTATTCAGCCCCAAATTAGTCAATTTATGTTTGTAAGAATTAGCATTTCGGTCAACTCTTGTGCATGTTATGAGTCCTTAACTTCTCGTTACTGTTTATTTTTATTTGAATAACATCTTTAGATTTTAACCTTACTGAATGCAAAAATTTAATTGAATTTTTTTTTTCAGTCAAAATTTTCATGTTTTTATCGGACTTGCGGTAGTCAATTTTAAGTTGCAAACGTTTGTGTTAAGTTTTGTTTCTGTGTATCCTTCCAAGTGATTGATATTGAAGACTTGGGTTAGTGAAGTCCATTTCTATAATACTTAACCCTTATTATATGTATATTTAGTTAATGGAGATTTTAAGCCAAAACTTAGTTATTTTTTTTGTTGTACAGGGTTGGTATGCAAAGTAAAACTCCTTGAATTTAAACCCTTTCCTTGAAAAAGGCTTGAATTCATTATATCTTTGAAAAGTACTTGATTTTACACGACCTTTGTTGAATAGTACTTGAATTCAGTTCACCTACAACGTTTGAGACCATAACTTTCATGATAATCCATCATGCATATGTGCGATGACATAAATTGGTTGGACACACACACATGGGGAGCTGCATCTCTTTCATCTCTGCATACCAGTAATGGTCATGAACTGGAATTCCCAGAATTCCAGTTATGTCATAATTTTGTCACAAGAACCTCTCACCTTCTGAAGATTCCCTAGGAATATTTGCCAATCAGAGTGATCCTCATTGAAAATTGTAATTTGACATGAAAAAGTGCTGTTTATATCTGCCTTTACACTAGTTTTTCATTTGATTTCATTGCATAATGGCATACCAAAAGTGAATGAATTCAAGTGATACTAGATTCTAAATCAAAACATTCATTTTGGGGTCTCAGGATTGTGATTGGAAGTGATCGTATATAAAATATACAGCTTTTATAGATATAAAAACAAGAGCAACGCGAAGTGTGGCATATGACCCCAACAGTGTCATAATGCCATGGCAGCCATATTGAATTGGCTAGCTGGACCAAAATCCAAAGGAAGCATTGTCTAGTCATCCACAAATAACCCCTAAAATTATGATTTGATCAAATAAGTGGTTTTCAAATCCAACATGCAGTGAATGCACCACAGAGGTCGAGAAAAAATTTCTAAGTCGAAAGAGTGAAAAAGGGCCATAACTCTGGGTAGAATTATTGGATGGAACCCGATCCTTGTGCCTATCCATTCACCCATTACCAAAGGAGATCCAAATCCGACCGATTGATTTGAAATTACAATCCAAGACATTTGTACAAACAGACAGACAGATGGATAGGCGAACGGAGGTCTCCACTAGATACCCCCGATTCCTCCTTCAGAGGTCGGGAGCATAATAAAGGTGGTACTTCATGACAAACCACAGATGATTAACTGGTTGAGTGCTAGAAGCCACTATCTGGGCTTTCAAAAAAAATGAGAGTACCAGAGCAAAAGCCAACATATTCCTCACTTTTGTTCCATATTCAGTCAAGCGCAAATATTTTGTTTACACAAATATGTTTATTACAAATTATTGGAGAGTGCCTGCTGGCACTCTCCAATAATTTGGAATAAAACAAATTTTGATGAACAAATTCAGACCACCAAAAATAATCTAGCTCTCAACCAGTTAATTATATGTATTGGAAGTGGGATTTAGAAAAAGTGCAATCCTCTCAGCTTGACTAAAAAATGTGTGGAGCGGTTTTTTTGAGCATCTTTAAAATATTACTGATTCAAATGAGTTGTAGTAATGCTGATAAAAATCCTTCTTACCATTTTATAAAGGCAGATTGTGAAAAGAATTTTGCATTTGGTGAAAAAATTTTGTCAAAAGTTCACTTTTACCATTTCATAAATTTGTGTCATATTGATTAAAAAGTTTGCGTTAAGGTGAGGTGTGTTTCTCTGGTGATTGAAGACCATTGCAGTAATATTTAAACCTTATCTTTTACGCTAACACAGAAATAACGAGTGAAGATAGTCATGATATTTATTATAATCTATGATAGATGCAGATTGCTGCTGCTGACAAGATGGCTCATACACAAGCGAGCCGAGTGAAATGAAATGAGTATTTACATATGTACATAGTCACGGTACTCGCTGAAGCTGGCACAAGTTAAAAGGTATGCTGAGTGGGAGAAAAATGGGGGCTCTCCGAG
Source organism: Pictodentalium vernedei (assembly GCA_031216915.1). Classification (NCBI taxonomy): domain Eukaryota; kingdom Metazoa; phylum Mollusca; class Scaphopoda; order Dentaliida; family Dentaliidae; genus Pictodentalium; species Pictodentalium vernedei. Next base: position 214,918,305 of record CM062295.1, on the reverse strand, counting down.
CTAGACAGGTATTGGCACCTCTGCGCATTTCTGTGTGGGAATGAGCAGACGTGTCTACCTGGGGCCAAGAGCTAATGTGTTTCCCAGTTCCTTAGCTGTGCTCAGATACGCGACTCTGAATGTACACCCGCTACTGTGCTCTATGGGCGCAGAGTGGTGGCAGATACAGAGTCATGTAGCTAAGCTAGATGCAGCGATCGACTGAATGGGGGAGAACTGTGGAACACAAGGCCCAAACGAAGCTGAAGCCAGCTGAGAGCCCCCATGAAGTCGGGAAGAGAGCCACCGAAGGTCACAGAGGGCACATGGTCAAGACGGGGACAGGAGAGAAGAGGTAATCTGACGCAGGTCAGAAGCGCAAAGCGAGGGCAGTCTGAATCACCGACTGGTGCTAGCCAGTAGCTCTTGTGACAAACAAATGCAAGGCAGCTAGTGGAGGAAGGCCGATGCACGTCGGCAGCCCGAAAACATGCAGAGCAACCCAGGAAGTTGTGAAATGGGAAGTGCAGGAGATGACGGAGGTGGGCCACGATGGAGGGAGGGCACGAAGCGAGGGTGGAAGGCAGGTGAAAGGAAGCCGGCGCAGGGAAGAGGTGGACCGCATGGCACAGGGAGAGGAGAGAGGACTTAAGTGCGGCAGAGGGCGAGGTGCACTTGCTGTAGGGTGGTGTCGGGAGTAGAAATGTAGCGAGTGTACGAGTCGGAGGCCCATCGCCCCAGCGTTTTGATAAGATGATCTTCCAACCGGGCCTGACAAGCAGAGGTGGCAGCCCCTGCCCGCAGGCTGTGACCGGAATAGTGGTGGGCAGGGACACCCAAATGGCGGAGAAGGAATTTGAGTTTTGAAAGAAAAAAGGAGCGGGTGAGCGGCTTGTTGTGATCGACTGTGAAGAGTGGGTGGTGAGGAAGGGCCCCGGCCTGGAGACGGGTCCGAAGGAACTGCGTGAGAAACGTGACAGGGCAAGTAGCGTGACCGGTGGTGAACAAGCGGATGGTCACCCCCAGACGGAAGGGGTCAGTTTTGGACGCTTTCAGGCGAAGGAAAGCAATGGAGTGGGTAGCGTCGAAGGAAAGGTCGGCAACACACACGTGACGCAAGGCATCGAAAGACAGAGTGGGGGTAGTGAATTCACCGCAGCGCAGGAAACCGAAGAATGCGGTGACAAGCATGGTTGACATAAGGAGATTGGTGTACGCAGCGAAAGGCCCTGGGTTAAGAAGCGCGACGAGAGAGGACAAAAGGTCGAAAGTAATAGGCAAACGCGTACGACGAGGAGAAGGATGAAGTTTTTTGATGGCTTTGAGGGTGGGCTGCAGACGGGGCCAAGGCAAGCCGAGCGGAGAAGCGAGAGGGTCGGGGAGACCATGGAGCAAATAAAAGTGTCGAATGCCCGCAAGGTACGTTTTGAGGGCGGAGAAAGAGAGATGCAGCTCGCTGTGGGCGTAGGCAACGAAAAGTAGGAGCAAATTTTCTGATACGACCGGGAGACAGTGCGATGGGGGAGAGGTGGCGCCGCTGAGCAGGAGGAAGGTGCGAAAACATGAGAAACCAGCGAGGTAAGTCTGTGAGGTTGAATCGCTGATAGAATGGTGCCACAAAGACTGGAGAACATCTGTTAGTCCATGAAGACTGCTGAAGCTGGAGGACATCGGTGTGGAATGGCGTCTGCATCTGGAGCCCAACGTCGAAAGTCCTGAAATCGAGAGAGAGAGTCTGCGATAAGATTGAGTTTGCCCGGAATGTGCTGTGCAGAGAAAGAAAAGTTATGAATGAGGGCAGAGAAGGTGAGCTGACGCATGAGGCGCATGAGGGCGGGAACAGGGGAACGGCCCTTGCGAATTATGTGCACGGTAGCTTCATTGTCGCAGGAGAAAATGATGCGTTTTTTGGACCAAAGGGGGCCCCAAAGCAGCGCAGCGACCATGATAGGATAGAGTTCTAAGAGAGCCATGGAAGGTGCGTGAGTTGCGGGTGAGTGAACTGCAGGGGGCCAAGAGCCCTGAAACCAGTGACCTTGAAAGAACCCTCCGAAACCGCAGGTAGAGCTGGCATCAGTGAACAGATCGAGGTCGTCAGCCTGGGTGTGGAAGGGCTCCAAAAAAAGAGAAATACCATTCCATTCGGAAAGGAAGCGGTGCCACATGTGGAGGTCACGACGGCAGGCCGCGGAGAGTGAAACGTGGTGCCACAACTCTGACACAGAGCAAGAGAGAGCAATGAGGTCAGCCAGGAAGGAGCGACCCGGCATGACGACGCGACAAGCGAAGCTCAGATAGCCAAGAAGACTAAGGAGCTGGCGTTTGGTCGGCAGTGCGTTTGGTAAGAAATGAGGCAACAGTGTCTGCGATGCGGAGGCACTTGTCGTCGGGAAGGCACATTTCCATTTTTTCGGTGTCCAGAATAATGCCCAAGTATTGCAGAGTGTGAGTTGGACCTTCCATTTTTTCCCCAGAAAGAGGGATGGAGAGCAAGTGGAAAACATGCAGAAAGGAGCGGCAGGTTTGGTCGGGATCAGCAGAAGGGGGGCTGATGGAGAGAAAGTCATCGAGGAGATGGAGGACGTGCGGGAGGGAGAACAGGTGAGTGGCGATCCAGCAAATAGCTTCGGAAAGTTGATCGAAGAGTTTGGGGCTGGACCGGCAACCGAAGGCGAGGCGGCAGTGAAAATAGTACTGGTTGTCCCATTTGATGCTGTAAAAGGGCCAAAGGTCGGGACGGATGGGGAGGAGCTTGAAGGCAGTTCGGATGTCGGCCTTACACAGCCAACAGTTGGGACCCAAGTCTTGGATGATGCGGACCGCGTGGTCGAGGGTGACGTAGGAGAGAGTAGTCGTCCTTGTCGATGAGGGAATTGATAGAGTGGTGGTGAGAAGAGCTGTGAGGCGCAGATAAGTCGACGATGAGGCGCTTTTTGTTCGAAAATTTCCGGGTGGCGATGCCCGGGGGCTGATGCGGTAGGTGGGGTAGGGCGGAGTGGAGAAGGGCCCGAGAAAAAAGCCGTTGGCCAGCTCCTGATGCAGTAGATGAGTAACAGTGGTGGGGTCAGAGGTAGCAGAGCGAAGGTTTTTGATTTCGAGCGTTGTGGTGGGGGGAGTTGAAATGCCGGTGTGAAAGCCACTAGTGAGGCCCTGCAGCAGGAACATGACGAAGGCAGGGACAGGGTGGTGAGCGAGAGCAAGTTGGAGGTTGGAAACATGGATCGGTGTGGTTGGCGTGAGGTCTGTATGAGGACAAGGCGAGACAAGTGCAAGTCATTTCCGAGGAGACGAGGGGGAGCAGTAGAGGTAGCGACCTTGGGACACAGAGCCCGAGGGTGTGGCTGGTTACAGGTGATGCAGACATGTTTGAATTTGCAGGAGAGGCCGAAGCTGCAGCCGCGGAGAGAGTTGAATTTCAGGCAGGGTTCGGCAGAGGTCGAGAACTGTGGCTTTTTGTCAGAAGGGAAATCGGCCGAGAATGGGGCCCATGACTGAGAAACGGGCCTCTTGTCCGTGGAGAGTGGGCAGAACTTAGCAACGTGATCCGAGCCGTGGCAAGTGAAGCATGTTTGAGTGCGATGGCCGGCGAAGACGGAACAAAAGAGCATCAAATCGCGGGCGGACCAATCGACCTTTTTTCCACGTGGAATCCAGGCGGCAGCTTGCGCGGAAAAAGCGAGGTGATAAAGATAGAAGGAGTCGCCATAGAGCGCGGCTATGTTGAGAATGTCGGCCTGATATGCGTCGAATTCGGTCCAGCGCAGAGGGTAAACCTCGCATATGATGTTCTTGTATTTCCCGAATGCACGAATGAATTCGGATAAAGTGAGCATTTTTGACAGGCGCGGGTCATGCTTTTGTGCATCAGAAGATTTAGACGAAGCATCAAGGGGAGGCATGAGAAGCCTGGTCAAGTTGACGTCTTTGCCTGAGAGAATGTCCTGATGAAGGCTGGGGCTGATACTGGCATCAATAGCAGGAAGTGCAGAGAGCGCGGTGCTGGGCAATTGCATGAGGTGCTGAAGTGAAGTGGAAATAGGATTACCTGGTTGAGTGATGTCTGGTGGGTTATCAGGCAGGTGTGGAGACATGAGCTGAACAGGTGGAGCAGGAGGAAGTGATGATGGTTGAACTGCGGAAGCGATGGCGGAGAGTGTGGTTTACATGGAAGCGATTTGATTCTGCTGGAATTGAATTTGTTCGCTGAGGTTAAGCAGAGTTGGAGAACTAACCGAGTCAAAATGAGGTGGAGAAAGAAGATGCGAATGTGCAACTGAATTGTCTATGTGATGACTGGAACTGTCTCTGAAGGAAGAAGAATGAAATAAAGGTGGAGGATGGGAACGTTCTGAGTTTGTCTGGTGCAGGCCTGGGGAACCTTGTCTGTGAATGTCCTAGTGACCACTGGGATGAGGAGGCACAACACTGGGATTGTCTCTTCCAATGAATGGTGGAATTGGTGCAGATGTAGCAGTACATGTAGGTGCAGAGGGAGCACTGTTGAGTGTTGCTGAATGGGGAGGCACAGAAGTGTCACTCGCCTGAAGATGGTTGTCCAGTGAATCAGATTGAAGAACGACGTCCGCAGAAGCATTGTCAATATATAATTGCAACAGAAATGACTTCCTGGTGGATGGATTGGTCTTGATTCCGAGGCTGTCAGTTCAGATCTAAGGCGGAGAGCAGTCCAATTTTTGGGATTGTCTGGCGTCCATAAAGCGGAGCGGCGCTGGGGCCGAGGTGCCGGGGTCGTGTAAGAGGGGTGCACATTAACAGTCCGCGAAGAGGCTGTAGCGGACAGGTCCGTAGGTCGCACCGATGAAGCTTGAAGATCTGTAGTCCGATCACCGGAAGTGGAATGTGAAGTGTCCATGCCCTGTGAAACTTCTCGACGCAGCAGAGGTCCCCGACGGGGGGTGGAGGCCGAAGGTGAAAACACTCGAGAACGGGTTAATGTCCTTGCACTGGATCGTCCTGTGTGTGGAGGCACTGAATGGCTGCGAGGAGACGAGGCCGAAACAACAGCTGGTGAAATGTCCTGTGGTGGACGAGGTCCGCCCGCTGACAATGACGTCGAGTTCGGTTGAGAATCCGCCATGATGTTGTCATTGATGAATAAGGTAAATTGTAAACAAAGTCGATGAACATGAAATGAATATGATGATGAAAAGAAGGAAAGGTTTTGTGACTACAAGTTAGTGGAACTGGCAGAAATAACAAGCACAGAAACAACGCGTATCGCAGTCCAAGGCTCTGCTGAGATGAGGATGTGAGTCTGAAATCATGTAGAGTAAATAGCGAAGAAATTCCTCTGCAGGCATGATGTATGAATCCGGAATGTTGAAAAAAACTTTCACAACTTCGATTAAAAGTTCTCTGGCCGGACGGTGAATGTCAGCGTCCATACTGAATGAAACCGGCACTGATGAAGCAAAGGGTTATGATGACACGCGAGTGATGAAACAATTAAAATACAAGGATAATTATGAAAAAGATTTGCAGCTGAGAATGAAACAAAAGGCAGAGCGGATGAACAAAGAGAATGGACATGTGACGCAAAGTGGGAAGCTGATTGGTTGAGTACCTGTTTTGTTGATGCTAAGAGCGGGGTGCAAAATTCAGGTTAAATATAACTGCGTAGATTACTGTGATATGCTGAAAGAGGACAAAAAAGGGGGCTCTGACGATGGGGGTTCTGGATGGGGTAATGATCCCAGCTGTTGCTTCTGTGAAACGTAAACTGTCGGAAACGCAGTGTCACAGACGTTTCCTTCTAATTGTGTATTTCAGGAATTTGTTGGAAATTTTTATCCAAAACTTAGTTATTTTCTGGTTGTAAGAATTAGCATTAAGGTCAGCTTTTATGTCCATTGTGGTGCCTTAACTTCTCATTACTGTATATTTTTTTCTATCTGAAATACTTCTTCACTCTTAACGCACTGAGTATTTTACAAATATTTTCCATCAAATCTAGTCATGGCTGCTTTGATGCAGCCATGACTAGATTTGATAAAAAATTCATTTTAATTTAAGTAAATAAATCATTGGACAAAAAGTCTCTTCAATTTACAGAAGAGAAATTTGATTAAATGTGCCTAATTTATACTTATTTCAATGGCAAGAGATTTTGTGTGCGGGGCAGGAATAGCCACTGGCAGCATGCAAGAGTTAAGATATAAACCCTACTGTATGCAAACATTTTATGAAAAATGTATTTTTTTCAGTCGAAAATATTCATATTTTTCCAGACATTGTCAATTTTAGGTTGTAATAGTTTCGGTTTATGGGTCTTTTCAGGAAATTGATATTCTAGACAAAGATTACTGAAGATCATTGCAGTAATATTTAATTATTGTTTAGGCCTGAAAAAAAAAATCTGTTTCTCAGGCCCTCCCGCATGGTCCTTTTGGCTACCGCATACTCTCTTTTTATAACAAATTTAAACTTAAAAAAATAAAAATTAAATGGTTTATGTCTGATATTTTACCCAAGTTGAAAAAATTGATGAACTTGTCCCTTGAGTACAAGAAGGCTTTGCAATGCTTTAGCATTGCAAAGCCTTCTTGCACTCAAGGGATGAAATACATCACCACCCATGCTATTCTGTAGATTATGAGGCCTAAAACTTGAACCAAGAACATGAACTTTTGATGTCAAAGAAGTAATTACTGAAATAAAAAATAAAATAAAAAACCGCTCGCACGCATGCAATTTCACAAATAATGTCCTGAGAAACAGAAGATCTACTTTGTGTGGCCTTAAGTATCTTTTAGGAATTTGATGGGGATATTCAGCCAAAACTTACTTTTTGTCTGGTTGTAAGAATTAGCATTTAAGTTTGAATGCAGATTATGGTGCCTTAACTTCTCATTATTGTGTACTTTTTTTTTGAATAACATCTTTCAAGTATTAACTTTTCTGTACATACAAATTTTATGGAATTTTTATTTCTTTTCAGTCAAAATCTTTTTTTTTTGGAGATAGTCAATTGCAGATTGTAAAAGTTTGTGTTAAGGTAAATTTTCTTTCTGTGGGTATATCCAGGTCATTGATATTGTAGACTTGGGTTACTGAAGACCAGTAATATTTAACATTGTGATAATTACAATATATCCCATTAAAAATTAAATATATCCTTTATTTGGCATGATATAAACAATAAAAATGCAGCTACAAGGAACTTTCTTGACCTTAAATCGACTGTGTCAAGCACAAATGTAGGTGACCAGATGAGATGTGACTTCCCTTTTGTAATACCTGACATAACCAAAGCTCATAATCTGTAACTCACTGGTAGGTGAAGCTGGGCAACTGGTATTGCATTTTGAGTTGATTAGGCCATGGTTAATTAATTTTTGTTTTAGCGTTATTCACCTCATTTTTTTTTGCCCAAAATAATAATGCATTTTCTTTATTATTGGCTCTGCCAATGGGTCACCTCCTTTATAGGACCTGGAGAATACACCATTTCATGTTTCTCCCTTATCCATTGAATTGTCAGGTTATTGCCTCATTTTTGCCAGATTGCTAGAGTAAATAATGAAGCAATAGTCTGGTGCTATTAAGTGTAAAATGTTGACAATGCTATATTTTGTTATAGGCTGTTATATATAACCCTGTCCAGTGAAAGTTCTACTATCTGAGGCAACCTACACTTGCAAGGAAGGAGTGTATAAGTGCAAAGTGATAGAATTTTCTTTTGTGGAAATGGACATATTACACCATGTCCCCCTGAGGATATAATTAATAATAATATCATTCCGCATTTTGTTCTGATAACCTGGAATAATGCTAAACTGAAAAAAATAACTAACCATGGCCTTAGGAAATGCTGTAAGGAAGTTCTTTTTTCCAGTGCATGTTCCTAACTTTCAATATAGTGAAAAAGTATTGTTATATAGTTTCTAACTGTAAGAACTGATAATGCTGAATGTAAGGAACAAACTCTCTACCAGGCCAAAATGTGTGTCTGAAATTTAAAGACCTTTATGAAATTAAGCTATTTTTATTGTATATACAGTACAGCCACCATTGTCTGGCTGTAATCCACGTGTGGGCAGTGATGTCCACACATGCGTTTGCCAGGTAATAAAAATCATCAGCAGCAAAATGTTAATGAAGCACCGGGTTATAGTGTTGCTTCATTAATTAAAATTTTGATGATTATTCCTATAATTAATGTTTGGAATCTAATATTACAGCATCTGTGGAAATATTGCCCATGCATGGAAAGTGACCAGTCCATGGTGTCTGTACTGTAAATCAGTTGATTAAGACTTCCAAGTTTTTAATTTTTTGTCAACATTTACCAAACAATCTGCAAATGAAAAAAACATGTTTAAATGGAAAAAATTGCAGTAATATTTTCATACTATCCTGTGGTCAAGCTGAAGTCCAAGCATGTGTATCATCAATTTATGTATTGTATTACAGTGATTAATAATACATTGTTGGGTGGGCATTTCATGTAAAAAAAAAGAAAGATGTCTTTTTCATAATCAGAAGTTGTTTTGAAACCATTTATATTTCAAATTATTGTAAAGAATTACCAATGAAGGATTTTAAATGTGAAAATACACGAGAAATACAGTTCATCACAAACAGTGTAGGATACACATGTAAACATTGTGTGAAGTCATTCTATATGCTGCAAGGTTTTAGAATTCCTGGAACCGTTTACGTTTAGTAAATTGAGTTTGTCGTAATTTTTCAGCAACCATCATCCTGATTTGCAAATCAGTCCATCCGAGTGATGGAAATTATCACAGTATTTTTGAATGGTTGAGAATAAATCCTATGTGTTTTGAGTTTTAGATCGGAATTTCTAATTACCTTTTTGACTCATTTTGAAGTTTCACAAAAAATTTTGTTTCCATAATCACTTTAGTTCTGTGCCACCATAATGGGTTCAGTTTAAAAAATAGCACTTGTGACAAAAGAAATGAAAGAAATAACCATTTTATTCATTTCCATTTGTTCTCTTTAACCCTTTACCGAACACGAAAAGCAGACGGCACTTGCCAACAGAATTCTTGAATAACTAATTTTTTTCATTTTTAGCTCAACTTTGGCGAAGCCAAATTTGAGCTTATGCCATGGCCCGTCGTCCATCTGTCCATCAACAATTGGATACGGCTCGGGCTAGAGGCCGTATTTATGAACCGATCTTTACGAAACTTCTTCGGTACCTTTGTTATGACCGTGGGACGAGAACGAGTGTTTTTGGGTGCCGTCCGAAATTCAAGATGGCTACCAGCCGCCATTTTGTACCGACAATGCAGAAATATGTTTTTTGTACAGAACTTCCATATGAAAGCTCTGATTTGAATAATTTTTTGTATGAATGTTTAGTACCATGGGATACATCACATATAATACAGGTTTTTTTCTCGTGCGTAAATTATGCAAATTAGATGAACTTTGTTTTTTTCAGTTCTTTGACGTTTTTTGGTGTTACTTTCAGCACTGTAAGTGCAAATGCCAATATGGCTCGGGCTAGAGGCCGTATTTATGAACCGATCTTTACGAAACTCCTTGGGTACCTTTGTTATCACCATAGGACGAGAACAAATGTTTTTGGGTCCGGTCCGAAATTCAAGATGGCCGATGGCAGCCATTTTGTACAAAATTAGGTACAATCAGATTTTTGCACAGAACTTCCATATGAAAGCGCTGATTTGAATAATTTTTTGTGTGTGAATGTTTAGTACCATGGGATAAATCACATATAATACGAGTTTTTTTCTCGTGCAGAAATTATGCAAATTAGATGAACTTTGATTTATTCAGTGCTACTTATACACTGTAAGTGCACATGTCAATACGGCTTGGGCTAGAGGCTGTATTTATGAACCGATCTTCACAAAACTTCTTGGGTACCTTTGTTATCACCTTGGGATGAGAACGAGTGTTTCTGGATGTGGTCCAAAATTCAAGATGGCTGCCAGTGGCCATTTTGTACCGAAATTAGGTCTAATCAGTTTTTTGTACACAATTTCTATACGGCTCAGGCTAGAGGCCGTATTTATGAACCGATCTTTACGAAACTTCTTGGGTACCTTTGTTATCACCATGGGATGAGAACGAGTGTTTTTGGGTGTGGTCCGAAATTCAAGATGGCCACCAGCAGCCATTTTGTACCAAAATTAGTGCAATCAGTCTTTTGTACAGAACTTCTGTATGAAAGTTCTGATTTGAATAAATTTTTGTATGAATGTTTAGTAACATGGAATACATCACATATAGTACAGGTTTTTTTCTCGTGCAGAAATTATGCAAATTAGATGAACTTTGATTTATTCAGTGCTACTTATACACTGTAAGTACACATGTCAATACGGCTTGGGCTAGAGGCTGTATTTATGAACCGATCTTCACAAAACTTCTTGGGTACCTTTGTTATCACCTTGGAAAGAGAATGAGTGTTTCTGAGTGCGGTCCAAAATTCAAGATGGCTGCCAGTGGCCATTTTGTACCGAAATTAGGTCCAATCAGTTTTTTGTCACAACTTCTACGCAGCTCATATTTGTGAACTGATCTTCACGAAACTTCTTGGGTACCTTTGTTTTCACCTTGGGACAGGAATGAGTGTGTTTTGGGGTGCCTTTGTTGTCACTGTGCTATGAGAACAAATATTTTGGGGTTCAGTCAGACCCACTCTGGGACTCAAATATTTCTTTTCTAGTTTAGCATCTGACTGTCACCCACCTTTACAATACTTTACCTATACATTTGTTACAGGCTACGGTCAGTATTTATGTACAGACCATTACAATACTTTATATGTACCTTTGTTATCAGGTCATTACCTAGATGTTTGTCATTGCTGTGTCACATACTATACATGTACATGTCTTGACAAGTTGAGCTACAGTGTCATTGACACTTTCATTTATTTATTTTTTGACAACCGGTGACACTTAGTGTTGGACAGTTTTATGAGTGGAGAAAGTCGGAGTACCCAAGAGAACTATCGAGTATCGACAAACAACTGTCAGACTCCCAAATATTCTAACTCTGCACAAACTGCATTAGCACTCGTTGAAGCCAAGTGCACATTTGTTGAAGACAATTGCATTGCTGTGCAGCATGTGGGCAATCAGGATTAAGTGCCTTTGCCAAGGACACAACACTGTTATACTTGGCGTAGATCATACCGTAAACTGTTCAGTTTAAAGTCCAATACACTCTCTTTGGCAGATTAGTAAAGCAAATGGTTAACTGTTTGAGATCTGAAAACCTATGCCTGGGCACTACTGAAAAGTGCTGATGACCTGGTACCTCAATTAAAGGGCTTCATGACACATGAATGTGCTTCATATTCTCTTAGAAGTGAAATGATTTTGTTTGTATGCATTTGTCTTGCCACAATTTATTTGAGACTATTTAACCCTTTACCCAACGCAGACGATATCAAAATTTATTATTTTAAATATAATTTTTTTAAATTTTTCAAAAAATTTCAACAAAACCATATCATGTGGCCCCTCGTTGGAACGAGCTCGAGGAGCTAGTTCCAACGAAGGGTCACATGATATGGTTTTGTTAAAATTTTTTGAAAAATAATATTTTTTCAACTGCAGAATTTGCATATTACGCGGGCGGATGCGGGTGATTCGTTGGGTAAAGGGTTAAGGGCACTCTCCAATAAATTATTACAAGGAAAACCTACGGTATATGAAACAATTCTTACAAGCAAAATTAATCTAGCAATCTAGTTTGGAAGCAAAAAAATAATTGGGTTTCAGTATATATTTGTATGGCTGTTGAATTTCATTAACTATTTAAGTCTAGAAGCCACTATCTGGGCTTTAACCCTTTGAGACTTTAATTATCCTGATGTTCAAACGTCACTAGGAATTCTGTTTCTTAAACGTTTTTCAAAATGCGACCTCAAACATCGGAAATTACAAATAAGAAGATATCTTTCACATTAGTGATTAACTGTTTGAGGGCTAGATTATTTTTGGTGGTCTGAACTTGTTATACAAAACTTGTTTCATTACAAATTATTGGAGTGTGCCCAGGGCACTCTCCAATAATTTGTAATAAACAAATTTATATAAACAAAATATTATTTGTGTTTGACTGAATATGAAATATAAGCAAGGAAAGTGTTGGTTTTTGCTCTGGTATCCTCGGTTTTTGAAAGCCCTGATAGAGGCTTCTTGCGCCCATCCAGTTAACCCTTTACCTAACGTGAAAAGCAGACGACACTTGCAAAAAAAATTCTTGAATAACTAAATTTTTTCATTTTTTGTCTCAAAAACATAGGTTATGATCCCTCGTTGGAACGAGCTCAACGAGCTCGTTCCAACGAGGGGTCATAACCTATGTTTTTGAGACAAAAAATGAAAATATTTTGAAAATTAATTGGCGATTTTTGAGAATAGCGCTGGCCGGTTTTGGCCGTTACGTTGGGTAAAGGGTTAAGAAGTCCTGACAGCAGGATTATATTAGTATTTTAAGCTGGGATAACATTTGGCTCAACGGTTTTCATTGAGCACTATTCGGGAGAAAATAGGAATTGAGGTTAAAACATTAAAAAATCGAAAAATAATAACAAAACAAATAATCACAAAGTTTCAACGCGCTGTTTGATTTCATACGTCCTAAGACGTAAAAAAGTAGCAATGCGCTGTTTGATTTCGTACGTCATAAGATGTACAAAAGTATCAAAGGGTTAAAAAAATGATGGTACCATATCAAAAGTCAACATTTTTCTTGCTCATGTTTCATATTCAGTGAAACGCAGATGATATATTTTGTTTATATAAATTTGTTTTATTATATATTATTGGAGTCTGCCTGAGGGCACTCTCCAATAATTTGTAATACAACAAATTTTGATGAACAAATTCAGACCGTCAAATTTAATCTAGCCCTCAACCAGTTAAAATAAAACATTTTTTAAATTCCATAGTGTTTAATATGATTAAACCTACCTATATTTAATTTCCCAAACATTATTTCCAATTGAATCAGGTTTTCCAACATATTACTTTCACATGTCACTTAAAAGAATCACTTAACTCTGAAAAAAACACTCCTCATTTCATTCTTATTCCATTTGAGTGAAGACTGTGAGGAAAATTGTCAATGCACCTGATTTGTGTGGCATTCCAGGTTTGGCAAGATTTCAGACTCAACTGATTGATGAAATAGTTGCACAGACAGATTATTGAATTCTTAATGAAGCACTAAATGTTTAAAACCTTACTGATTTTCCTGTCTTGAAGTATCAATAAAAGAACTTATCACCCAGTTACTACATTTTTATTACTCTCGAGTAAATTTCAGATGCTGTCCAATTATGTTTCTGTATGGTACTTGTTCTTACATAATCACACAAGTTTGAGAAAAGCAATTGATTTGGTTGGTGTGATTGGGGAAAAAACTCTTTTATCAAATCAGTGAATAAAATGGAGCAAATATTCACCATCAGCTTTTATCACATACAGCTTACTTCGAACATAAATATTGGCTCACCACTTTTAAATGTCTCACGGTTGAAACCAATTTTCATGATAATTTTTGAAGTGTGGGTATTATTAACACTTTAACAAGGGACAATATCACAAAGAGCCTATTAGGGTTAGGAGACATAGAGAGAACCACCGAGTATCAAAATTTTTAAAAGTTAACAATTTTAATTCTTAAACTGCTGTCAGCAGTTGGAAATTTCATTCCCTACAGCAGATTTTCGTTGCATTTTATATTTGGCCGTGACAGACTTAGTGCTTTTTAGCTGAACTTGACAAAGTCAAGCTAAGCTATTGCAGTCACTTCCAATCCATTAGCGTACATGTGTGCATCTGTCCACATTTTCCTTTTGCACAGGTCACATTTATGATTGGATTGAAACTTGGTATGTGTGTTTGGGGTGACCTCTAGATGGGAGCTATCGATTTTCTTTTATTTCAGTCAAAAAGCATTAGTAGTGACCTTTGAACTTAGTACATCCCATATATTCCTTTGGCCTGCCCTGCCCTGCAGGGCACATTTATAATTGGATTGCTTTGAAATTTGGTATGCTTGTTTGGGGTGACCTCTAGATGGAGCTATCGATTTTCTTTTATTTCTGTCAGAAAACATTAGCAGTGACCTTTGAACTTAGTACATTTGTGCATCAATATATTTCTTTGGCACGTCCTGCAGGGCACATTTATGAATGGATTGCTTTGAAACTTGGTATACTTGTTTGGGGTGACCTTTAGATGGGAGCTATCAATTTTTAGTCGAGTTGTGATGAAGTCAAACTCAACTTATAGTTTGATGAATGGTGGACGGGCAGGCGGTTTGGTGGGTGGGCGTAAACAATTGGTTTCCGGATGATAACTTGATAATGGTTCAACCCATGTTCATGAAACTTCATAGGCAGGTTGGTATCGGTGATTGGAAGAACCCTATTCATTTTGGACTTGCTTGGTCAAAGGTCAAGGTCACAGTGACCTTGAGAACATAGTAAATTGTGAACAGTTGGTTTCCGGATGATAACTTGACTACGGTTCAACCCACATTCATGAATCTTCATAGGTTGGCCTTCGTGAGAGGAAGAACCCTATATATTTTGGACTCACTAGGTCAAAGGTCACAGTGACCTTGAACATAGTAAATCGAAACAGTTGGTTTCCATATGATAACTTGATAATGGTTCGACCCATGTTCATGAACCTTAATAGTTAGGTTGGCATCAGTGAGTGGAAGAACTTTATTATTTTGGACTCGCTAGGTGAAAGGTCAAGGACACAGTGACCTTCTACATAGTAAATTGGTTTCTGGATGATAACTTGATGATGTTTTGACCCACATTCATGAAACTTCATAGGAAGGTTGGTATCAGTGAGAGGAAGAACCCTATTTATTTTGGACTTGCTAGATGAAAGGTCAAGGTCACAGTGACTTTCAACATAGTAAATCGTAAACAGTTGGTTTCTGGATGATAACTTGATAATGGTTTGACCCACATTCATGAAACTTCATAGGTAGGTTGGCCAAGGTGAGTGGAAGACCTCTATTTATTTTGGACTCACTTGGTCAAAGGCCAAGGTCACAGTGACCTTGAACATAATAAATCGTAAACAATTGGTTTCCAGATGATAATTTGACAATGGTTCCCCCTACGTTCATAAAACTTCATAGGTAGGTTGGCATTGGTGCAAGAAAGAGCCCTATTTATTTCAGAATCACTAGGTCAAAGGTCAAGGTCACAGTGACCCTTCACATAGTAAATTGTAAACAATTGGTTTCCGGACTATAAGTTGATAATGATTAAACCCACTTTTGTGCTGTCACAGCTCGACATTGGATCGGTGATCCTATCGGCATTTTCTTTGATTCTGTCTAGAAACGTCATTGGCTATGACATTCAACTTATGCGTTTGGTCATCAGCAGTTTCCTTTGGCATTTATCATCAGATCACTTTGAAATTTTGTTTGTGTGTTCTGGGTTATCTCTAGAGGGGAGCCATTGATTTTCTTTCATTTCAGCTAGCAACGACCTTGGAAATTTGTGGATTTGTGCATCAGTTTTTGCTTTGGCTTGACCTGCAAGGTGCATTCATGAATGGATTGAATCGAAACTTGGTATGCTTGTTTGGGTTGATCTATAGATGGGCGCTATTTATTTTCTTGCGTATTTGTTGAGAAACGTTGCTGTTGGCAATGAAGTTTAACTTATCCAGTTTGCATGTCGACAATTTCCTTTGGCTCACTGCATAGGTCTCATTTATCTTCAGATTGTTTTGAAACTAGGTATGCTTATTTGGGGTGACGTCTTGTAGGGAAACCCCCTACAAGGTTCATTAATGTACCTTGTAGGGGGTTTCCTTTGAAACCCCCTACAAGGTACATTAATGAACGGATCGCTTTGAAACTTGGCATGCATGTTCAGGTGTGACCTCTAGATAGGGGCTATCAATTTTCTTTTACTTCCATGGAAAAATGTTGCTGCTACCTTGACCTTTGTGGATTTGTGCATCAATATCTTCCTTTGCCACACCCAGCAGGGGCCCTTCATGAATGGATTACTTTGAAATTAAGTATGCTTGTTTGGGCTGACCTCTAGATGGAGCTTTTAATTTGATTCCATTTCCATTGAGAAACATTTCCGTTAGCAACGACATTCAACTTATCTGTTTGTTCATTGACTGTTTCCTTTCACATACTGCACAGGTCGCATTTATCTTCAGATTGTTTTGAAACTAGGTATGCTTATTTGGGGTGACGTCTAGATGGAAGCTATCGATTTTCTTCCATTTTTGTCAAAAATGTTGCCGTTAACAATGACCTTCAAACTTAGTGCATTTGTGCATCAGCATTTTCCTTTGGAACCCCCTACAAGGTACATTAATGAATGGATCACTTTGAAACATAGTGTGTTTTGGGGGTTAACCTCCAGATGGGAGCTTTTTTCATTTCCGTCCAAAAAGTTGCCAGTAGCAATGACCTTCAACTTTGCCCTTTTGTGTGTTGACAATTTCCATTGACACACTGCACAGGTCGCATTTATGATCTCATTGCTTTGAAACTTGGTGTGCTGGTTTGGAGCAACCTTTAGATGTGAGCTATTGATTTTCTTTCATTTTTGTCGAGAAATGTTGCTGTGAGATCTTTGAACTTTGCCATTTTTGCATCAGCATTTTTCTTTGGCATGCTCTGCAGACTGCATTTATGAATGGATGAGTTTGAAACTTGGTATGCTTGTTTTTGGTGACTTTTAGATGAGAGCTATACATTTTCATACATTTCCGTCAAAAAATGTTGCCGTTAGCAACAACCTTCAGTTTTGCCGTTTTGTCTGTCAACAATTTCCTTTTGAACACCGCACAGTTCACATTTATGATTTGATCACTTTGAAGTATGGTGTTCTTGTTTTGAGTGGCCTCTAGATGGGAGCTCTCTTTCATTTCTCTCAACAAATGTTGCTGAATGTTGCTGTTAGCAATGACCTTTGAACTCCTTGCATTTGTGCATCAACATTTTCCTTTCGCAAGCCCTGCAGTTGGAATTTATGAATGGATTAGTTTGAAACTTGGTATGCATGTTTGGGGTAACCTCCAGACATCAGCTATCGATTTTCTTGTATTTCCATCCAAAAATGTTCCCATTAACAATAACCTTTAAATTAACGCATTTGTGTATCAACATATTCCCTTGGCATGCCCAACAGGACATATTTATGAATGGATTGTTTTGAAACTTGGCAGAGTAAGAAATAAACATTCAAGAATATAGCTATAGGTAAGTTACACTGCTTCTGCTTGGCTTTAGAACAATGTTATAAATTAGAAAAACAGTTACATAATTCAAATGATTTGTTAATTAAATATATGTGTTAATATAAAAACATAAAAAGCCTACATCTCACCCTGTATCAATTGTGATATTGCACAATTGCGTCACTGTGTCAAAACACTGTTGGCTCAAAGCATTACTGTCAAAACACGATTATGTGATAGATCAAAAGGAGATCAATAAGATATCTTGTGACTCTTAAATGCAGGCTGCAAACCGAGAGGTCCTCGGTTCGAATCCCACCTGCGGCAACTGTGTTGTGTCCTTGGGCAAGACACTTCACCCCCATTGCCCATGTGGGGGCATGATGACGCCGTGTACTAAGGCGTACTGCACGTCGATGGTACGCATGTCTTCAACCAATCTAACCCTGCCTGTGCTGCAGTGCGGAGTTACGATGTTGGGGAGCTGGCAGCTGCTTGTCGTTGCTCGGTGGTTCTCTCCGGGTACTCTGGCTTCCTCCACCCGTAAAACTGTCACGATCATGATTAGCCATTGTGCATACATATGTGACCTTAAACATCAATAAATAAATAAATATATGTGACTCTTAAAACAGGTCTTGAAAGTGTTTGTTCAGCAAATAACTGCTCTAGAAGTTGGTAACGTTTACACCCGAACAATCTACAGGTCATAGACATGTTTGATGCATTCCGTTATGTCTATTTACAATATCAGATAAATTTAAATGAGAAAAATAAACATAAACAGAAAATTATTGACAAATTATCTCTGTGGCTTATATAAAAATGTTCACACCAAAAATATACCTAAAATGGTAGATATTTTTAAATCAACCCATAATAGCCTGGAAATTGAAAAAATATATTAATTTATTTGTATTTAAGGTCATATACTTATGCAAAATGGCTAATCATGACCGTGACAGTTTTACGGGTGTAGGAAGCCGGAGCACCCGGAGAGAACCACCGAGCAACGACGAGCGGCTGTCAGCTCTCCAACATCGTAACTCTGAACTCTGCGCTGCGCCGTGGCACAGGCAGGGTTAGATTGGTTGTAGACATGTGCACCATCAACGTGCAGTACGCCTTAGTACACAGCATCATCGTGCCCCTATGTAGGCAATCGGGGTTAAGTGCCTTGCCCAAGGACACAACACGGGAGTGCGAATCAGTCGCTGAAATGGTCACCCATCCAACTACTAACTGCACTTGATGTTGCATATCTTCGGTGATCTGACGAGAACCGGTTACCGCGACACCACCGCGCCCCCAATATATTAATTATAATAATGAAAAAACTATGACAATTTCAGTCAACTCCATGGCAAAGACTCTGAAAGATAAATCAAAGACTGCATTGAAGTTTATATATTCAGGTAGTGTAAGTACTGGTTATTTGGAATCAATAATCAACTTCCCATTGTGACGACACTGCCCTGTAAGGAAACCAATATGATGAAATATTACTTTTTCATTGTGATATGGCCAACAACCTGATTTAACACTCTTAATTATATATTCTTGAATATCCCAACTTAGTGAGAAGATTTTGGTCCACTAAATGAGGTGATTTGGTGCAAACTGGGTCGAATCTAATCCCAGCCGATTCGTCTTGGTATTCTCACTAAAGTCAATATTTTGTCCCTTGAGTGCAACAAAGCACCACTTGCAATGCTGAATCATTGCAGATGGTGCCGCCTTGTTATACTCAAGAGATGATTTCCAAATCTAGAACCTAAAGGTAATATATTATGAACACATGTGGAGTGGGTGCATTCAGATTTTTTTAGCAGTTTGAAATTCACAGGTAGCAGTTGAAAAAAGAAAATTCACTCGAGGGGGAGGGGTCGGGGTCTGTTTCAAAAGGGTTTCTAAAAAATTAGATGTTTAGAAACTAGTGGGAGGGGGAGTACAATTGGAACTTCAGAGAGGCACAGAACCAGACTGGGAATATCTTGAGGTTTGATTTAATGTCAACTTACACAAAGTGTGGTATGTTTCTGTAATTATATCACATGTACCTGTTGCTTCACACACATAGTATTTGATGGGTAAGAGGATGCTCAGATTTTAGGGAGGCCAAAGTCCTCTTGTCACACCACTTTTGAACGGGTTGAAGTGCCCAATGTTAAAAACAGATCATGCTCACAATAATACACGTTTCTTCTTGCCTCAACTTGTTTCAAATTTGATGTAGACAATATTTAAACACTTTTGTTATTAATAATAGTGACTGTTAAGACAAACCACTTAAACAGTTTGGAAAACAAACATTCCAAGGTCTGTGAAGGTAGACTGGGAGGTAACACAAGAAAAGACCCAAATTTAAACTGACAGAACACTGTGGTGTTGTCAGCATTGAACAAGGAAATATACATATATCGAACAGTGTTTTGAAAGATAGGAACACTTTGGGGAAATCAGACTTCCAGTGTGGTCAATCTGAACCCTGTATGCAATGAATTAGCTGTAGGTAAATTAATCCAATGGTGAGTCTAAAGTGCACTAAAATGCACCATTTTCATACCTATTATTGGAATTGTTTCCCCGCCTTGGGGGGGTGGGGGTGGGGGGGGGTGGGGTCCTAAGCAGAGAGTGGATTTGCCTGATCCTTTTGCATGAATCATTAGGGAGCATCCTGGCTCAGTGGTTATGGCATTGGACTTCAAACCGAAACCGAAAATGCACCATTTTCATATCTATTATTGGAATTGTTTCCCAACCTTGGGGGGTGGGGGGGGGGGGGGGCACCCTTCCCCTCTCCTTGACACTTTGTGCTTTAAAAGAGTCCTAAGCAGAGAGTGGATTTGCCTGATCCTTTTGCATGAATCATTAGGAATCGTACTGGCTCAGTGGTTATGGCATTGGACTTCAAACCGAAACTGAAAGGTCCAAGGTTTGATCTCCACCAGGTGTAACTGCATTGTGTCCTTGGGCAAGGCACTTAATCCCGATTGCCAGCATGGGGGCACAATGGCACTGTGTGCTAAGGCATACTGCGTGTCAATGGTGCACTTGCTTTCAACCAATGCTAACCCTGCTTGTGCAGAGTTAGTATGTTGAGAAATCTGAAAGTTGCTCACCTCTGCTCGGTCCTCTTGTCACACCACTTTTGAACGGGTTGAAGTGCCCAATGTTAAAAACAGATCATGCTCACAATAATACACGTTTCTTCTTGCCTCAACTTGTTTCAAATTTGATGTAGACAATATTTAAACACTTTTGTTATTAATAATAGTGACTGTTAAGACAAACCACTTAAACAGTTTGGAAAACAAACATTCCAAGGTCTGTGAAGGTAGACTGGGAGGTAACACAAGAAAAGACCCAAATTTAAACTGACAGAACACTGTGGTGTTGTCAGCATTGAACAAGGAAATATACATATATCGAACAGTGTTTTGAAAGATAGGAACACTTTGGGGAAATCAGACTTCCAGTGTGGTCAATCTGAACCCTGTATGCAATGAATTAGCTGTAGGTAAATTAATCCAATGGTGAGTCTAAAGTGCACTAAAATGCACCATTTTCATACCTATTATTGGAATTGTTTCCCCGCCTTGGGGGGGGGGGGGGGGTGGGGTCCTAAGCAGAGAGTGGATTTGCCTGATCCTTTTGCATGAATCATTAGGGAGCATCCTGGCTCAGTGGTTATGGCATTGGACTTCAAACCGAAACCGAAAATGCACCATTTTCATATCTATTATTGGAATTGTTTCCCAACCTTGGGGGGTGGGGGGGGGGGGGGGCACCCTTCCCCTCTCCTTGACACTTTGTGCTTTAAAAGAGTCCTAAGCAGAGAGTGGATTTGCCTGATCCTTTTGCATGAATCATTAGGAATCGTACTGGCTCAGTGGTTATGGCATTGGACTTCAAACCGAAACTGAAAGGTCCAAGGTTTGATCTCCACCAGGTGTAACTGCATTGTGTCCTTGGGCAAGGCACTTAATCCCGATTGCCAGCATGGGGGCACAATGGCACTGTGTGCTAAGGCATACTGCGTGTCAATGGTGCACTTGCTTTCAACCAATGCTAACCCTGCTTGTGCAGAGTTAGTATGTTGAGAAATCTGAAAGTTGCTCACCTCTGCTCGGTGGTCCTCTCCAGGTACTCCAGCTTCACCTGTAAAACTGTCCGACACTAGGTGATCCTGGCTGTTAAAAGTGTCATTAAAAACCCAATACAAATTTTAAAAAAATTTACATGAATCATTATAATCTGTTGTATCTTGTTTGCCAGAGCTCCATGAGCTCTGTAAAACAAGGTATAATACGATAGATGCTCAATTTATTTCTTGAATGAAGGAAAGTGACCAATCCCTGTTTATGAATAGTGCCGTTAATTGAATAATCCTCAGTGGCCAAGTGACTGTTCAATTAAAAGGGTTCCACTATATAAATTGCTGAACAAAATCAACACCATCTTGATTGAAACAAAACTCCACTTGCCCCACAGCCTGTTACCAACGTTTCATAATATAAAGAAGATATAAGTAGTTTTTTAGAAAAAAAAGCACAGTAAATTATCAATAGTTGGTGAAATCATGGATTTTTTTATTTACTTTTATTGCTCTTGGGGATAGATTTCCAATGATTTGCAAACAGAAGTCAGTTACCCATGTTGATAAAAAAAGATACATCACTGTTTATTTTATTCAGGATTTCTTATACTAGAGTATTCTAAAAATCTTCTGATGGGAACAATCCAAGTGACAATTTATTTCAAGTTTAAAGGCAACAGTTTTTTGTTCTTTCAGTAGATTTACATTTGCGAATACAAGCCTGTTTAGCTGTATGATGCCCCTGTTGGAAGCCCTGGAGGTGAAGTTGTGCTAGTACTAGTTTACTAGTACTTGGGGTGGAAGTCCTTTACATTGACAACATGGTTATACATGATTGACTAAACTTGACTTAATCTCCACATTGTGGTCACAATTAGCTATTGTGCAGAAATGTGTGGCCTTAAACAGCAATAAATCAATAAGTAAATTATCTGTATGTTGAGCATTTCATCCTACACAGCTGAACAACTTCCATTACATTTCAAAAACCTTTCTTCATGTAAACTTAGTCTGTTTATCTACTATCATTGTAATGAGTGCATCAGGTTATCCCCCCCCCCCCCCCCCAGGGAGAGGTACCTTAGGATCCCCCCCCCCCCCCCCCCCCAACTGACTTTTCTACTATAGTAATGGAATTTCTTTTCTTACTATCATATTACTGTGGTATCAGTATTTTTTACAAGAAAAAACTAATAAGAGATCTTGGGCTGGGAACGATAAGAAATATTACTGAACAATACCACCATGACATAAGTGCTGCACTGTTTATTGAAACACTTCAATGCAAGATTAAATCTAATACATTTAAGACCAACTGCCTCATACATGTCAATGTGTAGCCAATAATATATATCAGTAATCAGAATAATTGTGTAAGTGGACAAACCTATGTTAAGTATAGTGCCAGCAGAGATCAGCAAGGCAAAGTGAACTAGACTTTATGATTCTGGAGAATCATGGCTTTTCCCGATGAGATTCCATGATTCTTCATGACCCCAGTGTCTGATGAATTGTTTTTAACTGTCTCACTGAAGTTCCTTCGTTGATGTTATGAGAAAGGTGAGTATAGTAGTCTCAAATGACTTGGCTCGATCCTAATTAACACCATAATTATGGAAACACTGGAACTACCAGCGCGACTGAAGAGAACAATAGCAGCTCTGGGCATCTCTTGCCCTGTCACCTGGACTGTCCGGGAGACAGGCAAGAGAGTCCATCTGAACTTGGAGTTCGTCATTGAAGAGCACAACACCGCCACACCTTCTTCGGTGAGAGGTAGCACCTTTCGTGAGAGGAACCCCTCTCACACTGGTCCTCACCCGAAGAAGCCTGGACCTGGCCCTGAAAAGAAGGAGAGCAAGAAGAAGAAGAGTCCGTCCACCAAGCGCCGGGATTCCAGGCGCCTGGAGGCCTTCCGGAATAGGAAGAAAGAGGTGAGCGAGAGGATGGAGGTCCTGGAGGCAGCTGCCAGTTCCCTTCCTAGTCCCACTAGTACACCCAACCAACTGCCAGCTCCTGAGCCGGTACTGCTGGATGAGGAACGTCTGGTGGAGACTGAGGAGGAACCGGAGGTTGCCTTTTCACCACCTCCCACCCCTCACTCCCCACTTCCTTCTCTACCGGACATCCCGGGTGTGTCAATCTCAGCAACACAGCCACCTAAGTCTGCAGTCACCGCCGAAGAATTAAGGAGAATAATATAGATGGGAAGGCGAGCAGTTGAGATGGGAAACCGAATCGCCTCCGAAACCCACGAGTTCAGGGAACAATCCAAGGCAGATCTCAAAAAGGAATTAGACGCAATCCATTCACCAAACTCAACACTAAACTCAACATCGTCGACTTCCACATAACAATCTCAACCAACTCCAAAGAAAAAGAGCCGGAAGAAGCCTAGACGGGGTTAAGCCACCTCCCTCCTTCCTTTTCTTCCTCAACCGCGCCTTGACATCCTACAACAACAACAAACAGCTAACGAGGGTCGAAAGGGGCTTGTCCTCCAAATCGTCCCTGCGCGCCTTTGGCGCGTCAAACCATTTCATTCGTCTCAAATGACTCAGTTGATAAGAAAATTGTTTAGGTAAAAACCATCATTAACGGTGGAGTAGGTTAATATCAATATCGTCGTCCGACAAGTTAATGACCCACAAAAGGAGTTATGTTTGTTTCACACATACCCACTGAGTGCTGTGTATATTTGAAAATGGTCCATTTTATCTCAAATGTATCCAAAATATTGATGTCTGGCAGCTTGTAGAGGGTTAACAAGTACTAATAGGAATATTTTTCCATGCAACTTGTAATGTCACACTAAGAACTGCAAATGGCCATTTTTTCTTTAAAATCTTCCAAGATGTTTTCAGAGAAATCCCTGCGCATACGCTCTTTTCCATTTCGACGTGACGAAATGCGAAATTCATGTCGCTCTTCTTGGAAAGTGATGCCACAACTATTCATGAACAAGGAGTGAAAATTTCATGGAAATCTGCCTAGAATTGGCTGAGATATGGTGTTTTGGCGAGAGGAGGTAATTGTTTGAATTTGGTCCTTCCTTTCAAGCCAGTTCGAAAAAAGACGTCGGGAATGGGCGCAGAATCCTTCAGTGCCTCCTCGCTGGAGTAAGTCCACTTGAATGTTACAATTGTGTGTGACTGGTGGAGAGTTGACTCTAAATGGAAGTTGCTTCTTTAAGACAGCCACCAGGGATCCCAACACAACCTTTAAACCTACGAGAATCTCAAAAGTTTAAAGTCAAGAGAAATTGGCGGTGATTGGGTTTCTGGCAGGCAGGAAAAGATTGACGAAGATTTGCATATTGGACATTAAAATAGCACTTCAGACATACACGAACGGTGTTCAGACCGCTGGAGGCAGCAACTTGAAATTTTCAGAACTTGTTCTACGAACCCTGGCCGACATTTTGGGATCTGTTTGGAGTGTCCGGACCGCGTGGAAAACACCACGCATCGCTTGGAATGTGAGAGTACTATTCATCCCGACTCTATCAGTTTCGAATGGACACCGGCAGTGTTGTAGACGACTGTAGAGCTGCGATTGAGCATAACGTCCCAGGTTTCGGTGCCACATTGCCTAACCAGCTCCAAAAGAGCGACGGGGAGGGGTATCCTGACACTATCTTTAAACCTTAGATAATCGTCAGAAGTTGAAGTGAAAAGAAATCGGCGGTGAGTAGGTTTTTTGGCAGGTAACGATTAACGAAAATTTGCCAATTAGACATTAAAATTGCACTTCTCACAAACATGAAGCGTGTCTAGACCGCTGAAGGCAGCGACATCTAATTTTCAGAACTTGTTCTACGCACCCTGGCCGACATTTTGGCATCTGTTGTGAGTGTCGAGGCCGCGTGAAGAACACCACGCATCGCGTGGAAAGTGAGAGTACTATTCGTCCCGACTCTACCAGTTTGGAATGGACTTGAGGACTGTTGTAGACTACTGTAGAGCAGCGATTGAGCATGAAGTCGGAGTTTTTTGTGCCAAATTGCCCAACCGGCTCCAAGGTATGATTTTTCGTCTGTACATCGCCCAGATCGACTGTAGTTTATACCGTTACTATACGTTGAAGTAGCCTTTTGTCATTTTCGCCACTTTCGCCCCAGATTTGAGGGTACCTTCCTTCAACCCCATTTTATAGCAAAATCTAGCCATGCTCCCAACAACGCCCTCTCCCCGTCGGCCCGGGTGCTTCTAAAAATAGAAAGGTCAATGGGTAGGGGCCCGTTAGCAAACAAACGGGTGCAGGGCAGGTGTACTTGGTGAAAAAACAGTTGTGTGAACATCACCAGAAGTGAAAACCTATGCTCAGTGGCTGTAATCAAGATGTTAATTTAGACTCCCATTACGGCCAAGATACTACAGAATGCAAATGGGTGGGTGGCGGGCATCATCACTGGATCTAATGTTGTATTTCATGTTTTCTTTATATTCTATTTATTTTTTGATCTCTCTCTCTCTCTCTCTCTCTCTCTCTCTCAGTTTAATTTGTGTTTGTCTATAATGTTTATAATATTTTGATTTTGCTAGATTCTGTTATTTATGGAATACGTTCTGCCATATTGTAAATTATTAGTCACCGTACAGGAACGGAAGGGCTTCTAAGTGGTAAGCACTTGTCCTCCAATCCTGATTTGCATTGTCAAATGGCAAATAAAATATGTTTAATCTAATCTAACAGTAGGGGGGGGGGGGGGGGGGGGGGGCATGTGTCCTAGGTAAAAAAACAGCAGGGGGCAGGTGTCCTAGGTAAAATAAACAGCATGGGGGAGGGGGGGGGGATGTCCCCGCTAATTAATTTTAATAGCAGGCATTTGTTCATGGGGGCAGGTGTCCTATCCCACTGGTACTTGGCCTTGATGGAAATAACATTTCAACAAGAAACAACGGGAAACTTATTTGCAATAAAGCTGCAAATATAAACTTGATTTTAGGACCATTCCATGGACATTTTAAAGCCTACTGCGATATCAGCGTTTCTTACTCTCGTCCTTTCACCACACCGCAGTATTTTACCCGAGTCGAGTTCTGACGTCATGCAAGTTTGACGGACATGCTTTCAATTTTGTTATTGACAACAACATATTTATAATTTCGTGCTTACTGATCCGAATTTTGAAAACGACACACGCAATCGCGAAAGCATTTTCTGAAAAACACGATTCTGTAAAAGGTTTTAATGAAATTTGATTATTTTTTTTATTTTCTATTTCGATGGCTCTTGTCGAAAAGGTGCTAATCACTGATCGTCCCAAACGAGATCAAAGACACGCCGTAGTTTAATAACAGACAGAGAATCTTCTAAGAATATACATGCGCAATCCTAAAATGCAATAAATCAAGTGTTTTTTCACGTTTTATGAGAGAAATATGTCCAATTGTATCATTGAATCATTTTTAGGTATATGTGGGTGAGAAATTTTCTATACGGACAAAATACAGGCTAAATAAAATATTTGCCATTATTTTCCGCAGACGTATTTTTGTCTTTGCTTCTTGGGGAAATTTCTAGCTGCTAAATACAACGAAGGTGTGTTATTTGATGTGGTCAGAACCGTCAGGTGGTCGGGTCCGAAACCGCACCTCGCAGAAGATTTAGTGGGGGGGGTGTCGATTTTACAAGTAATGTAGGCAGCGTACACGGCATGGGCTGTCTGTCTTTAATCCGACAAAACAGGGTTAAGGCTTGGTTTTTTGAATACCCTTATTTATTTATTTATTTATTTATTTATTTATTTATTTATTTATTTATTTATTTATTTATTTATTTATTGGTGTTTAAGGTCACATACTTCTGCACAATGGCTAATCATGACCGTGACAGTTTTAGAGGTGGAGGAAGCCGGAGTACCCGGAGAGAACCACCAAGCATCGACGAGCAACTGTCAGCTCCTCAACATTCTCACTCTGTTCAGGCTCCGCTTAGGCAGGGTTACAGAGGTTGAAGACATGTGTATCATCGACGTGCAGTATGCCTTAGTACATGGGGACATCGTGCCCCCATGTCAGCAACCGGGCCAAAGTGCCTTGCCCAAGGACACAACGTGAGTCGTCCCAGACGGGGATCGAACTCGGGGCCTCTAGCATAGAAGTAAAACAGTCTACCACTGAGCCACCGCGCTCCCTTGAATACCCTTAATACTATCATACATTATCCCCCAGGAATTCTAAATCTGATAAAAGAGGTCATGTTTATCTATTGCATACCCATTTTGCTGCCCGGAAACAGCCGATTTTATTAAAATTTTGACGTTTAGCAGCGTGTAGAGGGATTAACAAACGACTAGCGGAATATTCTATCTATGCAATTTGTAAGACCTGCCAATGTCAAATTGTTCTTGAAAATCCCCAACAAGAAGTTAGCGAAATCCACGAAAATGTAAATTTTAAGCGTTTAAGGGGCATCTCTCCTTATCCAGTTCAAAATGGGTTAAGTTTCATTCTTTCAAATACCCTTACTAATTACAAACCTTAAACACCAATTAGATTCCATGATTTTTCTTGACCCCCACAGTGTCTGATGAATTGTTTTTAACTGTCTCACAAAAGTTCCTTCATTGATGTTATGAGAAAGGTGAGTATAGTAGTCTCAAATGATTCGGTTTGGTTTTGATAAAAAAATGTTTAGGTAAAACCCATCATTAATGGTGGAATGGGTAAATATCAATATCAGTTTTGCGTCCGGTAAAAGCCCATGAAGGGTTAACAAATGCCTACCAGAATAATTGATCCATGCAACTGGTCATATGACACCAAGACCTATCAACGGCCATTTTCTCTTGAAAACCCCACAAAATGTTTGTAAAGAAATCCAGGGAAAACGATTTTTAAGCTTTTGATGGGTATCCCTGTTAACCTCCCCAACAGGGGTTAACGCTTGGCTTTTTGAATACCTTTATTACTTACAAAAATGGTCCTCTGTGAATTCCACTTCAAACAAAGGAGATTATGTTTATCTCTCATGTATACATTTGGTGCTGTGCGTGTCTGAAAACAGTCCCATGTTAACAACATTACGATGCTTGGCAGCTTGTAGATGGTTAAAAAACGCTCACCGGAGTATTTTGTCCATGCAACTTTTAATGTCACATAAACACCTACGAATAGTCAATTTGTCTTGAAACCCTACAAGTTACCATTAGGGAAATTCACAGAAAATGGGAATTTAAAGCTTTCAAGGGATATCTCTCTTTAGCCTGCCCAAAATGGGTTAAGATGTCGACTTTTGAATACCCTTACTACTTACAAAAATGTTTCCATATAAATTGTATGCGCGATAAAAAAGGCACTTTTCTTTGTGGTGTACCCTTTGGGTGCTGTTGGTGTGCAAAAACAGCCCATTTTATCGCAATTTTGACCTTCAGCAGCCCGGGGAGGGTTAACTAATGCTGTCCGGAATATATTGTTCATGCGACTTGTAATGTCACACCAAGACCTGCAAATAGCCGATTTTTCTTGAAAACCTACAAGATGTTGTTAGAGAAATCCACAGAAAACGGGTATTTTAAGATTTTAATGGGTATCTCTCTTTAACCAGCCCCAAATGGGTTAAGACGTCAAATTTTGAATACCCTTACCACTTTCAAAAATATTTTCCGATCAATTTTGCGTCCGATAAATGAAGGCCCCTTTCTCTGTGGTATATCGTTTGGGTGCTGTTGGTGTCTAAAAACAGCCTATTTTATCACAATTTTTACGTTTAGCAGCTCGGGGAGGGTTAACTAATGCTGACCGGAATATTTTATCCATGCAACTTGTAATGTCACACCAAGACCTGAGAGTGACCAATTTTTCTTGAAAATCTACAAGACTCGTTTAGAGAAATCAACAGAAAACATGAAGTTTTGAGCTTTTTTGGGGTATTGCTGTTTAACCAGCCCAAAACGGGTTAACACTTGGTTTTCTGAACACCCTTATTACTTACAAAAATGATCTTCGGTGAATTCCACTTCCAATAAAGGAAATTATGTTTACCACTCGGGTATCGTTTGGGTGTTGTGGGGGTCTGAAACCAGCCCATTTCATCAAAATTTCGATGTTTGGCAGCCTGTGGAGGGTTACCATATGCATCGCCAGATATGTCGTGTGTATCAAAGGTCGTGGCACAGGCAGGTCTATCAATGATGGAGGTTTAAAAAAAATCTACAAGACGTGTTTCGAGAAAGTGCCGATAAACCCCAATTTTGACAGTTTTTTGCCAATTCTGACGAAATAAGGGTTAAATCGAAAATTCCGCTTCGGTACATTTTTAGATTTTGTGCCCCTCTATGCGTGTGCAAAATTTTGTGAAAATCGGTCCGAAAATGGCTTGGGAATCGTGCGGACAAAATGTGTGGAAAAAAAAAAAAACCCAAAAACCCCCCAAAAAAACCAAAAAAAACTAGACTTTATGATTCTGGAGAATCATGGCTTTTCCCGATGAGATTCCTTGATTTTTCATGCCCCCACAGTGTCTGATAAATTGTTTTTAACTGTCTCACTGAAGTTCTTTCATTGATGTTATGAGAAAGGTGGTTATAGTAGTCTCAAATGACTCAGTTTTATAAAAAAATTGTTTAGGTAAAAACAATCATTAATGGTAGAGTGGGTTAATATCAATATCGTCGTCCCACAAGTTAATGACCGACAAAAGGAGTTATGTTTGTTTGACACATACCCTTTGAGTGCTCTGTCTATTTGAAAATGGTCCATTTTATCTCAAATGTATCCAAAATATTGATGTCTGGCAGATTGTAGAGGGTTAACATGTGCCAACAGGCATATGTATTCATGCAACTTGCAATTTCAAACCAAAACGTGCGAATGGCCATTTTTACTTAAAATCTATAAGATGTTTTCAGAGAAATCCATGCGCATGCGCTCTTTTCGAATTCGACGTGACGAAATGCGAAATTCGTATCGCTCTTCATGGAAAGTGATGCCGCAACTATCCATGAACAACGAGTGATAATTTCATGGAAATCTGCCTAGAATTGGTTGGGATATCGCGTTTTGAAGAGAGGAGGTAACTGTTTGAATTTGGTCCTTCCTTTTCAAGCCAGTTCGAAAAAAGACGTCGTGAATGGGCGCAGACTCCTTTAGAGCCCCCTCCCCCCTCTCTCTCTCTGTAAATGGAAGTTGCTTCTTTAAGACCGCCACCCAGGGATCCCAACACAACCTTTAAACCTAAGAGAATCGTCAGAAGTTTAAAGTGAAAAGAAATTGGCGGTGATTGGGTTTCTGGCAGGCAGGAAAAGATTGACGAAGATTTGCATATTGGACATTAAAATAGCACTTCTGACATACACGAACCGTGTCCAGACCGCTGGAGGCAGCGACTTGAAATTTTCAGAACTTGTTCTACGAACCCTGGCCGACATTTTGGGATCTGTTTGGAGCGTCCGAGCCGCCTGGAAAACACCACGCATCGCTTGGAATGAGAGAGTACTATTCGTCCCGACTCTATCAGTTCAGAATGGACATGGGCAGTGTTGTAGACGACTGTGGGGCTGCGATTGAGCATAAAGTCCCAGGTTTCGGTGCCTCATTGCCTAAGCGGCTCCATTGTATGATTTTTTGTCTCAATATCGTCCTTACTACTTGTAGTTTATACCGTTGCCGTACGTTAATGTAGCCTCTTGCCATTTTCGAGACTTTCAACCCAGAACGTCGCCAAAGTGAGGAAGTGCGGGGGGGTGGGGGGGCTGTAGCGGCGAGGGGGGTATCCTGACACTATCTTTAAACCTTAGATAATCGGAAGAAGTTGCATTGAAAAGAAATCGGCGGTGAGTAGGTGTTTTGGTGGGAAACGATTAACGAAAATTTGCCAATTTGACATTAAAATTGCACTTCTCACAAACACGAACCGTGTCCAGACCGCCGAAGGCAGCGACTTCTAATTTTCAGAACTTGTTCTACGCACCCTGGCCGACATTTTGGCATCTGTTGCAAGTGTCGAGACCGCGTGGAGAACACCACGCATCGCGTGGAAAGTGAGAGTACTATTCGTCCCGACTCTGTCAGTTTGGAATGGAATTGGGCACTATTGTAGACTACTGTAGAGCAGCGATTGAGCATAAAATCGGAGTTTTTTGTGCCAATTTACCTAACCGGCTCCAAGGTATGATTTTTCGTCTACTCATCGCCCAGATAGTTTGAAGTTTATACCGTTACCATATGTTGAAGTAGCCTTTTGTCATTTTCGCCACTTTCGACCCAGATTTGAGGGTACCTTCCTTCAGCGAAATCTAGCCATGCTCACAACCACGCCCTCTCCCCGTCGGCCCGGGTGCTTCTAAAGATAGAAAGGTCAATGGGGAGGGGCCCGTTAGCAAACAAACGGGGGCAGGTGTAGTTGGTGAAAAACAGCAGGGGGGGCGGGGCACGTGTCCTAGGTAAAAGAAACAATAGGGGGCAGGTGTCCTAGGTAAAAAAACAGCAGGAAGGGGGGGGGGGGGGGGTGCAGATGTCCCCGCTAATTAATTTTAATAACAGGCAGGTGTTCATGGGGCAGGCCCACTGCTCGGTGTTCCAAATTTTCTATGGTACTTGGCCTTGACGGAAACAACACTTCAACAAGAAACAACGGGAAACCTATTTGCAGTAAAGCTGCAAATATAAACATGATTTTAGGACCATTCCATGGCCAGTTTAAAGCCTACTGCGAT
The DNA here is from genome assembly GCA_031216915.1 of Pictodentalium vernedei. Lineage (NCBI taxonomy): Eukaryota > Metazoa > Mollusca > Scaphopoda > Dentaliida > Dentaliidae > Pictodentalium > Pictodentalium vernedei. The sequence continues at coordinate 214,886,348 of CM062295.1, read as the reverse complement.
ATCAGCGTTTATTACTCTCGTCCTTTCACTGTTTCTAAAGATAGAAAGCATCACTGAATCACTGCAGTATTTCACCCGAGTCGAGTTCTGACGTCATGCAAGTTTGACGGACATGCTTTCAATTTTGTTATTGAAAACAACATATTTATAATTTTGTGATTACTGATCGGAATTTTGAAAACGACACATGCAATTGCGAAAGAGTTTTCTGAAAAACACGATTCTGCAAAAGGTTTTAGTGAAATTTGATTATTATTTTTTATTTTCAATTTCGACGGCTCTTGTCGAAAAGGTGTTAATCACTGATCGTCCCAAACGAGATCAAAGACTGACGCTGTATATTAATAACACACAGAGAATCTTCTAAGAATATACACGCGCAATCCTAAAATGAAATAAATCAAGTCTTTTTTCAGGTTTTACGAGAGAAATATGTCCAATTGTATCATTGAATCATGTTTAGGTATAGGTGGGCGAGACATTTTCTATACGGACAAAATACAGACTAAATAAAATATTTGCCATTATTTTCCGCAGACGTATTTTTGTCTTTACTTCTTGGGGAAATCCATGCTGATAATACAACGAAGGAGTGTTATCTGATGAGGTCAGAACCGTCAGGTGGTCGGGTCCGACACCACACCTCGAAGTAGATTTAGTGGGGGGTGTCGATTTTACAAGTAATGTAGGCAGCGTACACGGCATGGGCTGTCTGTCTTTAATCTAATCCTATAAACAGGGTTAAGGCTTGTTTTTTGAATACCCTTATTTATTTATTTATTTGTTTATTGGTGTTTAAGGTCACATACTTATGCACAATGGCTAATCGTGGCCGTGACAGTTTTATAGGTGGAGGAAGCCGGAGTACACGGAGAGAACCACCAAGCATCGACGAGCAACTGTCAGCTCTTCAACATTCTAACTCTGTTCAAGCTCCGCTCAAGCAGGGTTACAGAGGGTGAAGACATATGTACCATCGACGTGCAGTATGCCTTAGTACACGGCGTCATCGTTCCCCCATGTCGGCAACCGGGCTGAAGTGCCTTGCCCAAGGACACAACGTGAGTCGTCCCGAACGGGGATCGGACTCGGGACCTCTAGCATAGAAGTACAACAGTCTACCACTGAGCCACCACGCTCCCTTGAATACCCTTAACACTATCATACATTATCCCTCGTGAATTCTGAGTCTGATAAAAGAGGTTATGTTTACCTATTACATACCCATTTTCTGCCCGAAAACAGCCGATTTTATCAACATTTTGACGTTTAGCAGCCCGTAGCGGGATTAACAAACGACTAGCGGAATATTCTATCTATGCAATTTGTAAGACCTGCCAATGTCCAATTGTTCTTGAAAATCGCCAACAAGCAGTTAGCGAAATCCACAGAAAATGTAAATTTTAAGCTTTTAAGGGGTATCTCTCCTTATTCAGTCTAAAATAGGTTAAGTTTCATTCTTTTAAATACCCTTACTACTTACAAAACTGATCCTCTGTGAATTCTACGCGCAGTAAAAGAAGTTATATTTCTCTGTTACATATCCATTGGGTGCTCTTGGTGTCTGAAAACAATCCATTTTATCAACATTTTGATGTTTAGCAGCTCGTGGAGAGTTAACGAATGCTCAACGGAATATTTTGTCTATGTAACTTGTAATGTCACTCCAAGACCTGCAAATGGTCAATTTTTCTTGAATACTTACTAGATTTTTTGGAGAAATCCACAGAAAACTGGAATTTTAAGCTTTTAAGGGGTACATCTTAACCAGGCGAAAATGGGTTAAGACCTCGATTTTTTGAATACCCTTACTACTTACTAAATTTTTCTCTGTCAGTTTTGCATCCGGTAAAAGAAGTTATGTATCTCTGTGGCATTCCCATTTGTTGTTGTTGGTGTCCAAAAACAGACTATTTTTTTCAAAATGTTGACATTTAGCAGCCGACGGAGAGTTAACAAATGCTTACTGGAATTTTTTATCCATGCAACCGGTAATGTGACTCCAAGACCTATCAATGGACATTTTCTGTTGAAAACTTACAAGATGTTTGTAACGAAATCCACGGAAAACATGATTTTTTTTTAGCTTTTGATGGTATCGCTAATAACCACCCCCAAAAGGGGTTAACGCTTGGGTTTTTGAAATACCCTTATTACTTACAAAAATGGTCCTCAGTGAATTCCACTTCCAACAAAGGAGATTATGTGTAACTCTCGTACATACATTGCGTGCTGTGTGTATCCGAAAACAGCCCATTTCAACAAAATTATGATGCTTGACATTCTGTAGAGGGTTAATAAACGCTCAGCGGAATATTTTGTCCATGCCACTTGTAATGTCACACAAAGACCTGCAAGTAGTCAATTTTTCTTGAAAACCTATGGAATGTATTTAGAGAAATCCACAGAAAAAGGGAATTTTTAGATTTTAAGGAGTCTCTCTCTTTAGCCTGCCCAAAATGGGTTAAATTTTTTGAATACCCTTACTACTTACAAAAATGTTTCTCTATAGATTGTGTGCTCGATAAAAGAAATCACTTTTCTTTGTGGCGTACCCGTTGGGTGCCGTTGGCGTCCAAAAACAGCCCATTTTATCACAATTTTGACCTTTAGCAGCCCGTGGAGGGTTAACAAATGCTCACCGAAGTATTTTGTCCATGCAACTTCTATTGTCACATCAAGGACTGGGAGTGACAATTTTTTCATGAAAATCTACAAGACTCGTTTAGAGAAATCCACGGAAAACCTGAATTTTTTAGCTTTTTGGGGGTATTGCTGTTTAACCAGCCCAAAACGGGTTAATGCTTGGTTTTTTGAACACCATTATTACTTACAAAAATGATCTCCGGTGAATTCCACTTCAAATAAAGGAAGTTATGTTTATCTCTGATGTATCGTTTGGGTGCTGTGGGGGTCTGAAACCGGCCCATTTCATCAAAATTTCGATGTTTGGCAGCCTGTGGAGGGTTACCATATGCATCGCCTAATATGTCGTGTGTATCAAAGGTCGTGGCACACACAGGTCTATCAATGATGAAAGTTTAAAAAAAAATCCTAAACACGTGTTTCGAGAAAGTGCCGATAAACCCCAATTTTGGCAGTTTTTTGCCAATTCTGGCGAAATAAGGGTTAAATCGAAAAATCCGCTTCGGTACATTTTTAGATTTTTTGCCACTCTATGAGTGTGCCAAATTGTGTGAAAATCGGTTCGAAAATGGCTTCTGAATCGTACGGACAAAAATGTGTGGAAAAAAAAAAAAAAAAAACCCCAAAAAAAAAAAAAAATAATAATAATCCGTACAAAAACAATAGTCTTTTCCAGAGGGAAAAGCCTAATAATAATCCGTAAAAAAACAATAGTCTTTTCCTGAGGGAAAAGCCTAAAAAACACTGAATTTTGTATAGGAGATGGGAAGGTAAATTTAATATAAATGACAGGTTCTGCTTCTGACTGGCTAAGCAATACTATTTTGATTTATGAGACTGGAAAATATGAACAGAAGAAAACTTAACACCCACTGTAACTCATTACAGTATAGAAAAATAAATAAAAATAGATGCACCAGTGCATGCTAATCGATCAAGTCATGCATGTGAAAAACCCAAATGGCAGTTATTCAGAAAGCACCTTTGAACTTAGACACACTCAGTAACAATAAATGAGACCAGGATGCATCCCAGCCTTGTATTTATAGTCAGCGCATGAATAAGCTAATATGAGATGTTGGCTGCAGAAATGAAAAGAAATGATAACAACTCTAACTTGCAGTAAGGGCTACACTTTTGAGCGAAATACCTTGATGTGGAATTAAATATAATACATCTGAGGCCAAGTGTACACATGTCATGTCAGGTAGCTTTGTGGCTCAGTGGTTATGGAATTGGACTGAAATGTCCATGGTTTGATTCCCGCCAGACAGGGAAAACTGTGTTTTGACTTTGTCAAGGCACTTAATCCCCGGATTTGCCCACATTGTGGCATGGTGGCATGGTGTACTAAGGCAAACCTCACTTCGATGGGACACTTGTCTTTAACCAATGCTATCCCTGCTTGTGTGGAGTTAGTACATTGGGGAGTCTGACAGTTGTTCTCCATTGCTCGTGATTCTCACCATGCACTCTGGCTTCCTCCCCCTGTAAAATTGTCCAACATGAGGTGACCCTGGCTGTCGAAAGTTTCCTTGAACTCCAATAAATAAATAAATCATGCATGTCACAGTTTAGCAAGTAATATTGTTAACTGCTGAAAGCCACTATAGTGGCTTTTCACTATACTCGTTAGCTTGTTTGCTCAGCAGTACAAAAAAAAACTGTGTTTATAAAATTGTTTTGTTACCATTTATGTATGAAGAATATCTTGCTTAACTGAGGCTCCCCTTGCTGGTAGCATAGTATCTTAGAAAAAAAAAATACTCATGTTGCAATTCACCTTTAAAAAATAATGTAGCACTTTACCAGTTAATGGTCCTAAGAATAAATGGGTTAACCAATGCCAAATATGGGGCTCATGCAGTTTGCATCAAATTACTGTCCAAGAAATGACTGATACAGATTGAGTGCCATCAAAACTCACAACACAGTATTATAATGAAGTAACACAGTGTCACAGAAAATTTTATCCCCATCCAGGATGACCCACATTGTGTTCTTGGGCAAGGCACTTTATCCCAGTTGCCTACATGGGGGCCTGATGACGCCGTGTACTGAGGCGTACTGCACGTCGATGGTGTGCATGTCTTCAACTGCTATAACCCTGCTTGTGCAGAGCTTGAACAGAGTTAGAATGGTGAGGAGCTGACATTTGCTTGTCAATGCACGGTGGTTCTCTCTGGGTACTCTGGCTTTCTCCACCCGTAAAACTGTCACCATCACAATTAGCCATTGCGCATAAGTATGTGACCTTAAACACCAATAAATAAATATTAAATAAATTGTCCCCTGAATGCAGCTATGTGCCATCTGCAATGCTAAAACATTGCAGATGGCACCATGTTGCACTCAAGGGATAAAATGCCATCTGCAATGCTAAAACATTGCAGATGGCACCATGTTGCACTCAAGGGATAAAATGCCATCTGCAATGCTAAAACATTGCAGATGGCACCATGTTGCACTCAGGGGGCAAAATTTTGCAAACTTGAACTTAAAATAAATGTGAGTTGTGTCATACCAGAGAACTCCCCCAATGTTTAAGCTCTTATTTGTTTGTTTAGTAGTTGAATGTTGTGCAGATGGTCACTACATTCAGATTGTTAAAATGTTACCAAAAAATAATCTACCTTTCTTTTCATGTATGCACAAATATATAACTAACTAGAAAAACAGAATTTACTGCCACCAGTAAATTCCAGTCTGTGTGAAAAGGGTTAAAGTATTAGAATAAACTATATAGAAAGAGAATGTATGGAGGCTTATTTTCAGGAGTAAAATAGTTTTTAACAAATCAGAAATGGGTTTTCGATAACAGGATTTACAGATATTCATACAGGAATCAGAACAATTTTCCTAAGAAAACAGAAAAGGCATATATGTGCATAGCATTTAAAGGGTTCGATAAAGGAATCAGAAATTGACATTACTGGCTCTGTCATTTATTTGAATGGTGAGATACTCTGGAAAATATACTGCGAGCAAAAGAGTTCAGTAATGTTGGAATATAGATGTAAAAAGCCTTAAATGCCCCCAAGAGCCTATTTGGCAACTTACTGGCATTGGCAAAATACCTGGGCCCCATCTATAGCCATGTGAGTTTAGAACAACATTGTGAGAATGGAAAAGGTTTTCATTATTCTCAATTTTGCAGAATATAAAATTTTTTGGACACAGGTCTCGAGAGGGTAAAAATACTCACTACATTTTAATACATTAAAAGAGGGCACAGTGGCTGAGTTGGTAGAGGTGCAGGCTACAAGCCGAGAGGTCCTCGGTTCGAATCCCACCTGTAGCAACCGCGCTGTGTCCTTGGACAAGACACTTCACCCCATTGCCCACGTGGGGGCACGGTGGCGCTGTGTACTAAGGTGCACTGCACGGTGATGGTCAACCTGTCTTCAACCAATGCTAACCTTGCTTGCGTGTGTAGAGTAAGTATGTGGGGAGCTGACAGTTGTGCACTGTTGCCTGGTGGTTATCTCTGGGTACTCCGGCTTCCTCCACCTGTAAAACTGTTGTGGTCATGATTAGCCATTGTGCAGAAATATGTGACCTTAAACAACACTATAAGCTTGACCCACTTTCAAATTTTGGCCACGCCAACTTTTTTACATAAAAATGGATGTATGGACTTCAGGAATGCTTTAGAGAGTCAAAAAATGTGATTTCCAGCAATTTTGAAAAATGCACTCAATGACCCCTGGGTGACCTCAGTGACCTTGACCCACATTTTGAATCTCTATCGAGTGTCGACTCATTTGGTGTTGGTCCCTGGTCCATACGTCATACCATGCCTGAGATATGGGCGTGACCCACTTTCAAAACATCCCTACGGACACCCCTAATGCCCCATGAATCTGAAAAACATAGGTGGCTGAGAACTTGTGACTGTCTATCAGCATGCCAAAAATCAACGAGATACGACAAATCGTTTTCGAGTTATCATATAGACAAGGAAGCGCATAGAAGACAGAATAACGAGATAGGACAAATCGTTTTTGAGTTATCGTACGGACAAGGAAGCGCATAGAAGACAGAAGACAGGAGAATAGGAAAAAGAAAAAGAAGAAGAAGAAAAAAAAAAAGAAAAAGAAACCATACAAAAACAATAGACTGTGTGTTTCACACAGACTAACAGAGGTGTTTTTAGTTGATAGTTCAACAAAATTAGTTCACTGACAGGTTGTTTTAAAGATGCATGCTTGTACTCTACTGTAAAGTCAGTTTTTTTTATAACTTCAATATTTTACTTGTGCCACCAGTTTTCATTAACCCTTTACCTAACATAATGTTCATATCTGACAGAACAATTGAAGAAAATTGCGATTCAAATTTAAAATTTTTTATACGGCGACTTATGTGAGCTGGCCATATTATGATATGTATGCTTTGTCAGTCCATATTAAATTTTCCATGTCTCCACAATAACTTAAATACTCTATGTATAACCAATCCCATTTTTAGCTCAACTTTGGCGGAGATTTGAGCTTTTGTCATGGCCCGTCTGTCCGTCTGTCCGTCTGTCCGTACGTCAACAATTGGATACGGCTCGGGCTAGAGGCCGTATTTATGAACCGATCTTTACGAAACTTCTTGGGTACCTTTGTTATGACCGTGGGACGAGAACGAGTGTTTTTGGGTACGGTCCAAAATTCAAGATGGCCACCAGCTGCCATTTTGTACCGACGATGCAGAAATCTGTTTTTTGTACAGAACGTCTATAGGAATGCTCTGATTTGAATAATTTTTTGTATGAATGTTTAGTACCATGGGATACATCACATATAATACAGGTTTTTTTCTCGTGCGTTAATTTTGCAAATTAGACTAATTTTGATGTTTTTTTGGTGTTACTTTCAGCACTGTAAGTGCAAATGCCAATACGGCTTGGGCTAGAGGCCGTATTTATGAACCGATCTTTACGAAACTTCTTGGGCACCTTTGGTATCACCGTGGGACGAGAACGAGTGTTTTTGGGTCCGGTCCGAAATTCAAGATGGCCGATGGCAGCCATTTTGTACAAAATTAGGAGCAATCAGATTTTTGCACAGAACTTCCATATGAAAGCGCTGATTTGAATAATTTTCTGTGTGAATGTTTAGTACCATGGGATACATCACATATAATACGGGTTTTTTTCTCGTGCAGAAATTATGCAAATTAGATGAACTTTGATTTTTTCATTGCGACTTACACACAGTAAGTACACATGGCAATACGGCTCGGGCTAGAGTCTGTATTTATGAACTGGTCTTCACGAAATGTCTTGGGTACCTTTGTTATCACCTTGGGACGAGAACGAGTGTTTCTGGGTGCGGTCTAAAATTCAAGATGGCTGCCAGTGGCAGTTTTGTACCGAAATTAAGTCTAATCAGTTTTTTGTACACAACTTCTATACGGCTCAGACTAGAGGCCATATTTATGAACCAATCTTTACGAAACTTCTTGGGTACCTTTGTTATCACCGTGGGATGAGAGCAAGTGTTTTTGGGTGTGGTCCAAAATTCAAGATGGCCACCAGCAGCCATTTTGTACCAAAATTAGTGCAATCAGTCTTTTGTACAGAACTTCTGTATGAAAGTTTTGATTTGAATAAATTTTTGTATGAATGTTTAGTAACATGGAATACATCACATATTGTAAGGTTTTTTTTTTTTCGTGCAGAAATTATGCAAATTAGATGAACTTTGATTTATTCAGTGCTACCTATACAATGTAAGCACACATGTCAATACGGCTCAGGGTAGAGGCTGTATTTATGAACCAATCTTCACAAAACTTCTTGGGTATCTTTGTTATCACCTTGGAAAGAGAATGAGTGTTTCTGAGTGCGGTCCAAAATTCAAGATGGCTGCCAGTGGCCATTTTGTACCGAAATTAGGTCCAATCAGTTTTTTGTCACAACTTCTACGCAGCTCATATTTGTGAACTGATCTTCACAAAACTTCTTGGGTACCTTTGTTTTCACCTTGGGACAGGAACGAGTGTGTTTTGGGGTGCCTTTGTTATCACTGTGCTATGAGAACAAATATTTTGGGGTTCAGTCAGACCCACTCTGAGACTCACAGATTTCTTTTCTAGTTTAGCATCTGACTCTAGCCCACCTTTACAATACTTTACCTATACATTTGTTACAGGCAACGGTCAGTATTTATGTACAGACTGTTACAATACTTTATATGTACCTTTGTTATCAGGTCATTACCTAGATGTTTGTCATTGCTGTGTCACATACTATACATGTACATGTCTTTGTCTTGACAAGTTGAGCTACAGTGTCATTGACACTTTCATTCTATGGAGGATTGGGCATGACTAGAGGAAGATTCATTTCGATAATCAGCATTCTGGCATATCCAAGATGTTTTCTGATTTTTGCTTGTCCGCGTAATAATTTGAAAAAGGTATGACCAATGGATCAGTTTTTAGCTTAACTTCACTTAGTCAATGTGAGCTGTGGTCATGGCAAGTGCATTTGTCTATTCATAATTTGTTCAGCATTGGCTAAAGCCTGCAGGTCTTCTCCAGTCATTACCAAACTTCATATGCATGTTCAGGTTCATGCCTGGATGAGAAGGTCCCACTATGGTCACTGTCACCTGCCTGCAATGGCTGCCACAGCAACCTTCTTTGATTTATTCTGCAAAGGTTACAGGTTGCATTTATTAATCACTTTTTTAAAAATTTGGCAGGATGACTAATGTATTTTGATAACAGTTGGCCGCCCATAATCAGCCATCTTTGATTTCTTTAGAACACTGTCCACAATTTGATCAGCACGAGCTACAGTTCATTTTCAATCATCATCAAATTTCATGTGCATGTTCAGACCATACCTAGATGAGAACGTCATGTCCTCATCTCACCTGCCCACAATGGCTGCTACAGCAGCCATCTTGGATCTCTTCAGCTTGGGCTACAGGCCACATTTGTGCTTCAGTTTTCTTGTAGGGTGAATTAGTATCACAAGAAGGTGAGAACATCCTATTTTGGTAATGGTCGGCTGCCCATAATGACCACCAAGGCAGTCATCTCATTTCTTTGAGCATGGGCTGCAGCTCTTTCCTGATCATCAGCATATTGTCATGGCGGGCTGCCAGAATAGAATATTGTCATGGCGGGCTACCAGAATGGCTGTCACAACTGCAACCTTGAATTTCTTCAGCCCAGGCTATAGGTCAAATTAATGCATCATTTTTGTTGAGATTTGGCAGGGTGACTCAGTATGATGAATTGATGAGAATGTCTTATTTTGATAAAGGCCGACAGCCCATAATGGCCTCCATGGCAGCTCTTGAATTTTTTCAGAACACTCTGCAGTTGCATTTGTAAATCAATTTTCTTGAAAGTTGCATTTGTAAATCAATTTTCTTGAAACTTCCTGAGTATGATGAGTGAATGAGAATGTCCTTTGTTGGTTTCAGTTGAATTGCTGCCATGGCAGCCATCATGGACGTCTTCAACACACACCTCACAGGGATCATTTTGGATGTCTACAGGGTTTAAATAGGAGACTCTTTCCCAATGGCATTCCCAATTCAGACAAAAAATTTCCCAATCTCAGTCCTCTTTCAAATAAAAATTTAATTCTTTTAACTCTTCAAGGCCTTATTTTAACTTAATCACTTTTTACTGCAATGAAACATCTGACTCAACAGGCAGTTTTTAGATATATTTGCAAGTTACATCCCAAGAACCTTGTCAGTTGTTCGTAGGCAAATCTTGGCTGCCTGTATAGGGCAGCCAAGTCTTGCCTAGAGACAACTGCTAAGCCACAGATTGTAGACTGCCCAAGTGTAGCAAATACACATTATTTCATGTGACTGTTCGTTATAAAACTTACTAAATGTACTATCCATGTAGTAGCTTCTGTATTAATGTTCTCAGCTCAGTATGAAGGTAACATTTCTTGTTCTTTGAGTGTTTCTTCTTCCAAACAAATTCCCAATTGGAGCCTTCATGATCGGAATTTTTCCAATTGCATGGACCATGAACCATTTCCCAAAGAGGGCAGAAGAACCCCTGCCACAGGTGGCATTTATGGATCTGTTTTATTGCAATTGTAAGGATGACAGTGTAATGAGTTGATGAGAATGTCATATTTCCTTCCAGGTTGGCTGTCTATAATAGCCACCAAGGCTCATATTTATCTCAACTTGACAAAGTCAAGCTGAGCTATTGCCATCACTTCTCGTTCATCGGCATACGTACGTACATACGTACGTATGTACGTCCGGGCCTATGTACGTACATATGTATGTACGTACACAATTTCCTTTGGCACACCTCACAGGTTGCATTTATGATCAGATTGCTTTGAAACTTGGTATGCTTGTTTGCGGTGACCTCTAGATGGGAGCTATTGATCTTATTCAATTTCCGTCAAAAAATGTTGCCAATAGTAACGTTCTTAGAACTTAGTTTAGTCAGACCTCAATATTTCCCTTTGATACACCCTACAGGGCACATTTATGATCAGGTTGCTTTGAAAACTGGCATGCTTGTTTGGGGTGACCTTTAGATGGGAGCTATCGATTTTCTTCCATTTCCGTCTCAAAATGTTGCCGCTGGCAATGACCTTTGAACTTAGTTTAGTCAGGCATCAATATATTCCTTTGGCACGCCATACAGGGCACATTTTTTATCAGGTCGGTTTGAATCTTGGTATGCTTGTTTGGGGTTACCGCTAGATGGGAGCTATCAATTTTCTTCGATATCTGCCAAGATATGTTGCCGCTGGTAACGACCTTTGATGAACTTAGTGCAGTTATGCATCAAAATTTTCCTTTGGCACACCCTGCAGGGCACATTTATCATCAGATCGCTTTGAAATTTGGTATGCTTATTTGGGGTGATATCTAGATGGGAGATGTTGATTTTCTTCCATTTCCATAAAAAAATGTCGCCGCTGGCAACGACCTTTGAACTTAGTTTAGTCAGGCATTAATATATTCCTTTGGCATGCCCTACAGGGCACATTTATGATCAGATCATTCTGAAACTTTGTACGCTTGTTTGGTGTTACCTCTAGATGGAAGCTAGTGATTTTCTTCAATATCCGTCAAAAAATGTTGCCGCTGGCAACGACCTTCGATGAACTTCGTGCAGTTATGCATCAATATTTCCATTTGACGGGTGCACCCTGCAGTGCACATTTTTGACAGGATCGTTTTGAAACTTGGTGTGCTTGTTTGGGGTGACCTCTAGATGGGAGCTATCAATTTTTTTCCATTTCCGTCAAAAATAGTTGTCATCGGCAATGCCTCTGATGAACTTAGTAAAAACTTAATGCAGTTATGCACCAACATTTCCCTTTAACACACCCTGCCGGGCACATTTATGATTGGATCCCTTGGAAACTTGGTGGGGTTGTGTGGTGGTGATATCTATATGGGAGTTATCGATTTTCTTCCGTTTCTGTCAAAAAATGTTGCTGCTGGCAACGACCTTTGAACTTGGTTTAGTCAGACTTCAATATTTCCCTTTGGCACACCCTTCAGGGCACATTTATGATCGGATCACTATGAAACTTGGTATGTGTGTTTGGGGTGACCTCTAGATATGAGCTATTGATTTTTTTTTCATTTCCATAAAAAATTATTGTCGTTATGACCAGCTTTTGAACTTTCTACATTTGTGCAGCAACTTATCCCTTTTGCATTCTCTGCAGGGTATATTTATGAATTTCCATAAAAAAGAGAGAAAACAACATTGCCACAAGCTATGACCTTCAAACTTAGCGCATTTGTGCATTAACATCTTCCTTTGGCATGCCCCAGAGGGCGCATTCATTATCAGGTTGTTTTGAAAACTTTGTATGCTAGAGTTAGAAGGTCAAGGTCAACGGAGTGTGAAAAATTAATTCTCTCACAGAATTGGGTTTCTCTTCCAGAACTACTGAAAGACACTGCAACTTTAAATAATTGTTTAGTATGAAAGTGTAGCAACATAACATATATGGGCATCACCATGCCTGAAAACTTAATTCTCTCTACGAATAGGGTCTCTCATCCAGAACAACTGAAAAAGACTACAACTTCAAATAATTTTTTACTATGGAGGTGTCTCAACTTAACATATACGGTGAACACCAAGCCTGAGGGACAAAGGTCAGCAACACCATGCTCGAGTGACAGAAAGGTCAAATTAACAGGAATGTGAAAACTTAATTCTCATGAGTGACAGAGGTCAGCACTCGAGTGACAGGAAGGTCAAGGCCCAACTTTATTTTGACTTGTACTGTATGCCAATTGAAGTGACATCCGTATGTGTATGGTTCTGTTGAGAAAGTTCCAACATATTAGTGGCTGTATTGACCTTATGAAATAAGGTCAGTACAGATCTTGACTGCTATGTTCAGATGTATTTTATTAAATTTGAAACCTTATAGACTCTAGTGAGCACCAAATTCAACACAAAGCTTTTCATCCCATTATTATCGGTCGTTGGGGGCATCCATAGCCAGGTGGTCTCCGTTAGTCTTGTTTTGAGCTATAATTAGCTCAACTTGGACGTTGTCAAATTTGAGGTTATGCCATGGTCCATCTGTCCATTTGTCCACAATTCAATATGGCTCGGGCTAGAGGATGTATTTATGAACCGATCTTTACAAAACTTCTTGGGTACCTTTGTTATCACCATGAGAACGAGTGTTTTTGGGTGCAGTCCGAAATTCAAGATGGCCACCAGCAGCCATTTTGTACCGAAATTAGTGCAATCATTTTTTTTGTACAGAACTTCTGTATGAAAGTTCTGATTTGAATAAATTTTTGTATTAACGCTTAGTAACATGGAATACATCACATATAGTACAGGTTTTTGTCTCGTGCAGAAATTATGCAAATTAGATAAACCTTGATTTATTCAGTGCTTCTTGTACACAGTAAGTACACATGTCAATACGGCTCGGGCTAGGGGCTGTATTTATGAAACGATCTTCACAAAACTTCTTGGGTACCTTTGTTATCACCTTGGGATGAGAACGAGTGTTTTTGGATGCGATCCGAAAGTCAAGATGGCTGCCGGCTGCCATTTTGTACCGAAATTACGTACAATCAGTTTTTTGTACAAAACTTCTAAATGGCTCGGGCTAGAGGCCGTATTTATGAACCAATCTTTAAAAAACTGCTTGGGTACCTTTGTTATCACCGCGGGATGAGACTGAGTGTTTTGTGGTATGGTCCAAAATTCCAGATGGCCACCGGCAGCCATTTTGTACCGAAATTAGTGGAATCAGTTTTTTGTACAGAACTTCTGTATGAAAGTTCTGATTTGAATAATTTTTTGTATGAATGTTTAGTAACATGGAATACATCACATATAATACAGGTTTTTTTCTCGTGCAGAAATTAGATGAACTTTGATTTATTCAGTGCTACTTATACACAGTAAGTACACATGTCAATATGGCTCGGGCTAGGGGCTATATTTATGAACCGATCTTCACAAAACTTCTTGGATACCTTTGTTATCACCTTGGGACAAGAACGAGTGTTTTTGGGTGCGGTCCAAAATTCAAAATGGCTGTCAGCGGCCATTTTGTACTGAAATTAGGTACAATCATTTTTTGTAGAGAACTTCTGTATGAAGGTTCTGATTTGAATAAATTTTTGGATGAATGTTTAGTAACATGGAATATATCACCTATAATACAGGTTTTTTTCTCGTGCAGAAATTATGCAAATTAGATGAACTTTGATTTATTCAGTGCTACTTATACACAGTAAGTGCACATGTCAATATGGCTCGGGCTAGAAGCTGTATTTATGAACCGATCTTCACGAAACTTCTCGGTATGTTATCACCTTGGGCTCGGTCAAAAATTCAAAATGTCTGTCAGCAGTCATATTTACGGGAATTGTGTGCATTACATTTTTTGTACAGAACATGTAAAGAAGATTTTTTTATGTTAGTAAATTTGCTATAAATTTTTTGGGTGCCTTTGTTATCACTGTGGTATGAGAACAAATATTTTTGGGTTCAGTCAGACCCACTCGGGGACTCAAAAAGGGAGATAATTAAAAATCTTTTCCAAAAACACCAGACAGAATAATGTTTCTTGAATTCAGCATCCCTAGGATGTGTATATTCAAATGTGTTGAAGCTAAGTTCCTGTGTTAATATTTGTTGTTGTTTGGGGAGGGTTAACATTATTAGCACAACCCGATTTTCCATTTCCAATGAGAAAAATAAAACCTCCTCACCCTTGGGAACCTGAGCTAAAGATAAAAAATTCAAATACCTATATTTTAAGAAGGACTTGACAAATATTTATTAATTAGTATGAATCAGACTTAGAAGGGTTTGAATCAAACAGGCCAAAACAGTTGCTAACATTTGGCTTATGGTGCACCATACAAGGACCCCCATTGTAACAGTAACCCCATGGAGATTTCTTTTCTAGTTTAGCATCTAACTGTCACACACCTTTACAATACTTTACCTGTACATTTGTTACAGGCTACGGTCAGTATTCATGTACAGACCTTTACAATACTTTATATGTACCTTTGTTACCAGGTCATTACCTAGATGTGTGTCATTGCTGTGTCACATACTATACATGCCCATGTCTTACACAAGTTGAGCTACCATGTCAATGACACTTTCATTTTGAAACTTACCATACTTTCTTAAGTATGGTATAGATATGACAAACATATGTTTAGTTTGAGTTTTTGTGCCCAGGTGGTGCTAGTGGCACCACTTAAAAACTGAGCTAAAATAGTACTTTCCGACAAAGGTCTTCTAGGATATGTAATTTGCTTGTTTAAAGTGTGTTCATATGTTCAGGTATGATCTCTAGATGTGCATAAAGGTTTTGGATTTTTTATCCAGCCCCATTGTCATCAGTTTCTGGCAAAAGACTCGGTTTTTAATTCGAAATGTTGAAAGTGTATTCATATGTTCAGGAAGGGTCTCTAGATGTACATAAAGGTTTCAGATTTTTTATTCGGACCCATGTTTTGTCATCAGAGAATCAGTTTCAGGCAAAAGGTACCAAGGGGTTTTAATTAGAAATATTGAAAGTGTGATCATATGTTTGGTAGGGTCTCTTAGATGTGCACAAAGATTTTGAATTTTTGATTCAGCTCTATGTGGCTACTTTAGTGCCACTTTTGTCATTAGAGAATATTTAATGTCAGATATTGAAATAACTCAATATACTGTTTACATTCACCGACACTTTTGTTGTTAGAGAGAACCTGTTTCTAGCAAAAGGCTCCTAGGGGTTTTAATTCAAAACATTGAAAGTGTGTTCATATACTACTCAAAGTTTGCTAAGCACCAAATATTTGACAGATCATTGTAAAATTTGCTTGTGACATATTCGCGATATTTTTGGTGGATATGATTCAGAAATGTATTGAGATGGTCCCCAGTGTTTACATTAGTTCTCTTGACAGGTAGACTTTTCATGACAGTCATGGAAAGCAGGTACCCCTTGATTTTCATAATGTTTTTGTGTACTGTCTACATGTACATGCCATGTGTAGGGTATTCAGTCTTCATTTCAACACAAACCCTTGTGATTTAATGATTGAATATGGCAAATGCAAATGTAAGAAGACATTTGTCTGAAGCAGAAATGTGGCAGGCTGTGTGGATGGAGGGGCAAGGGGCTACCCATTGTCAGGTTGGTGAAGCCCTTGGTGTGCACCATCCGCTCATCACCAGAGCCTGTGCAAGATTTCAGCAGTATGGCACACCAGTAAGATGGCATGGTGGTGGCAGAGACAGGGCAACATCTGCAGCTGACGACCAGTTTTTGATCATTCAGGCCCATAGGAACCGCTTTGCCACAGCAACCCAGCTTCGCAGTGACCTTCAGAATTCATCCAGGGTAAATGTCTTGGCACAGATTATCTGGGCAAGGTTGCATGAAGGTGGTCTCCGATTGAGAATACCATGTATTCACATTCCGCTGCCCCAGAACCACCGCCAGACACGATATGAATGGGCCATGGGCCACATTGGATGGACCAGAGAAGATTGGCGACCTGCCTTTTTTACAGATGACTCAAGGTACTGCCTAGCCCACACATATAGGCATTCTAGGATATGGAGAAGACCAGGAGAGCGATTCCATGCAGCCAACATTGCTGAGCATGACCGCTATGGTGGAGGGTCAATCAGGGTCAGTCACGGTCTGGGGCGGCATCAGCATGGATGAACGTACAGAGCTCTGTGTCCTTGACCGTGGTATATTGATTAAATCCTGGATGTCCCCGTCAGATTTATGCAGGTACAGTGGGTGATAGATTCGTTCTGACGGACGATAATGCCCGTCCTCATGTTGCCCATGCTGTCGGGGAGTACCGATAGAGGGAGGGGATTAAGCATATGGACTGGCCAGCAAGATCCCCCTGACCTCAATCCAGTCAAACATGTCTGAAATGAGTTGCAGCTTGCAATTTCAGCCCGTCCAGTCCAGCCAAGAAGTGTTGAGGAGCTTGGTGCCATGCTGGTCCAAGAATGGAACAACATCCCACAAAGGACCACCAGGAACCTGATTGGGAGCATGAGAAGGCGTTGTCAAGCTGTAATTAACAATAATGGGTCTCATCTCGATATTGAAACCATACCAGTTCGCTCTGTCAACTTTTTGGCAAATTTGAAAAATTTCCTCTTTTACCAATAATATCCATTATCCATGGTTATCGTATTCAAAAACTAAAAAATAATGTCAAACACAAAATCTTAATTTCTGTACTTAAATCATTAAAGATATTATTAAATAAAATATATATATACACTTTTCATTACAATATTTCAGCTAAAATGTAAAACAGGTAGTTGGATATACTTGGTGCTTAGCAAACTTTTAGTAGTATATGTTCAGGTAGGGACTCTATACGTGCATAAAGGTTTATATTCAGCCTTGTGTGATGCCTGTAGTGCCACTTCTGTTGTAAGACAATCTGTTTCTGGCATTGGGCCCCAAGGGTTTTTAATTCAAAACATTGAAAGTGTGTTCATATTCTTAGGTAGGGTCTCTAAATGTGCATAAAGATTTGGGATTTTTTATCTGGCCCTATTGTCGTTAGAGAATTGGTTTCCGTCAAAAGGCTCCTATGGCTTTTAATTCAAAATGTTGAAAGTGTGTTCATATGTTCAGGTATTGTCTCTAGATGTGCATGAAGGTTTCAGATTTTTGATTCGGCTCCAAGTGGCATCTGTAACTCAAGTTTTGTTGTTAGAGAATCATTTTCTGGTGAAAGGCTCCTGGGGTTTTTAATTCGAAATGTTGAAATATGTTATATGTTCAATTAGGGTCTCTAGATGAGCATAAAGGTTTCAGATTTAGATTCAGCCCCACTTTGGTCTTTAATCAGTTTCCAGTGAAAGGCTTCAAAGGATTCTAATTCGAAACATTGAAAGTGTGTTAATACGTTCAGATAGAGTTTCTAGAAGGTTTGGGATTTTTATTTGTCCACATGTGGTGCCTGTAGCACCCCTTTTATCATGAGAGAATCAGTTTCTGGCAATTCAGGTGGGGGACTCTAGATGTGCGTAAAGGTTTTGGATTTTTGATCAGGGCCCCATGTGGCTCCCATGGTGCCAGTTTTGTTGTTAGACAATCAATTTCTGTGAAAGGCTCGTAAAGTTTTCAATTTGAAATATTGAAAGTGTGCTCATATGTTCAGGTATGGTTTTAAGATGTGCATAAAGATTTTTGATCTTGCCCCATGTGGCTCCTCTAGTGCCACTTGTGTCATTAGAGAATATTTAGTATCAGATTTTAAAATAACTCAATATTCTGTTTACACTCATCTAATTAAAGGTATATTTATGGTATATTTTTGCCTTGGTATAAATAATTATTGATACTTACAAATCATAAGGTTTTGCATAAAGGTTTTGAAATTTTGTATCCAGTCCTGTACAATTCCAATCAAACCACTTTTGTTGTTATAGAATCAGAAAAGGCCTCAAGGGTATATTATTCAAAATGAGCCAAGTTTTTTCATATTATAGGGTTCATAGATTTGCATGGAGGATTCATGGTTTTATAAACCCCTATATTGCTCCAGTGATAACACTTTGGTTGTATGTGAATTGATTTGTGACCATGGCGATGGCAAACTGAAAATGCCAAGACTTGATTTAATGTACAAAAAGAGTTCAGTGTGAAGTATTGATGAAAGGACCACCTCCATCTAAAGGGGTATAATTTGTTAACAAGAACCATGATTATACCATCAATAGGTAACAATGTAAATTTGTACTGGCTGGGAAAGATCTCTCTGCAGCAGACGAAGAGTTACTCAATACCCTGTACTTACTGACAAATATAGTTTACTTTAAGTTAACAATTGATCACTGGGCTGATTATTAATGGTGAACATGCAGGCATCACAATCATTAATATATGTTTTATCTTCCAACTGTGACTTATTTATGAGTAGCAGTAGACTGCTTTTTCTTTTTTCCATTTATCTTTTCAAATATCATTTTTTTTAAATGTGGTTAATGCACCTTAACTGGAGCAAACTCAGTGGTTTGTTTTCAGTGAAAGATCTCCAGCTGTTCCTTGCATGCAAACTAACAATTGTTTTGATCTCTACACCCAGTAGTATGGTCTCATCAGTAACAA
The DNA here is from genome assembly GCA_031216915.1 of Pictodentalium vernedei. Classification (NCBI taxonomy): domain Eukaryota; kingdom Metazoa; phylum Mollusca; class Scaphopoda; order Dentaliida; family Dentaliidae; genus Pictodentalium; species Pictodentalium vernedei. The sequence goes on along the minus strand of CM062295.1, from coordinate 214,867,099 downwards.
AACCATTCTGTTCATTTTGGAATTGGAACTGAACCAATTATACCTTTGTGATAGGGCTGGCCTTGCTTACCCGGTTGCTGTTGTTTCGGTAAAATGTGTGAACATAAGGTAGATCAAAGGGAGAATGATTATAGTCAGTATTTAGGAAGTTTGTTCGCTTTACTCAACTCAGGTTCTTTACAAACAATTAATCGGATAGGTGAAACAAGCAGGATTAACCCATTAGAACAGTACATTAATTGAAAATTACTTTATAAACATAAATACATTAAAATCCAGTACTGTGAGACACAGAGTCCATGTAGTTCAATAGTCCAGTTTCTCCAGCTAGAAATATTCTTTTGAAATGTTCAAGTGAATTGTCTATTTTTTCTGTATTTTCTTTTCCTGGGTGCTAACGTTCCCCAACACTCAACTGCAATATTATGGATTCCTGGAAGGGTTGCTCTTTTTTTAGGAAGTCTATCCTCTTGAATAAATTGGGGTGAGAGCCAGCTATAAATAAACTCAATTTCCTATGCCACCCTTCGATGTGGTTTGTAGTACGCAGTCCGACCATATCAAAATGGTTCCACATGAGCCGTCCTTGATCACCTTCCACCCAATAACACGTAACATAGTCAGTAAACAGTTCAACACTTGTAAAAAGGTGTTAGTGCGATGAGTGTCAATGAAAAGTCAAAAGACACATGAACAATCATCACTGCAGACAAACATACATGGAAATAAGATAATGCATGCACAAAAATGAGAACAATACACCATGAATTATGCTGAGACTCAACAATAGCATCAAAAATGTTCATACAAAATTGTTTTGTAACAATTTATTGGAGAGTGCCTGAGGGCACTCTCCAATAAATAGAAACAGACCAATTATTTATCCCAGAATGGTATCTTGAAAAATAATACTCGCATTTCAAATCACCTTTGAAAAAAGATTTAGCACTCGACCAGTTAACCTAACATGAATAAATTTTGTGTAAAGAAGGTGGCAGCGAGTGAGAAGACAACACAATAAACACCTAATTTGATAGGAGGAACAGTGTTAATGTAATCCTACAGCCCTTTGGAGCTGTGGTATTAAATTAATAACTGAATCTTCCCACAAACCCAACAGAGATTCACCCATTTTGCTGCATACAGTATTGTACTGGACAATTCCTTTCTGGGTGTCAGTGTTGAAAAGGCTAATTACGTTTCCCCACATTTTTCACAAAATTTCAACAAAACCAAAGCATATGACCCCTCACTAGAACAACCTCAAAGAGCTCATGCAAATAAGGGCATCACATGACATTTTGTTTTTTTTTCAAATGTTTCCAAAATTGTTTTTCTCATCTTCTCAATTTGTAAATTAGTAAATTCGAGGGTGAATGTAGCCATTTAGTTAGGTAAAGGGACAATGTAGATGCTATTTTGGTTACCGATATACAATATTTACAAACTAAATGAACATTAATGCCTTGAATTCTAGTTGCATAATCATCAATATTTCTTTTTTATTTGGCTCAAGACTTAGACTAATGAGTTAACCCTTTACCCCACGTAACGGCCAAAACCGGCCAGCGCTATTCTCAAAAATCGCCAATTAATTTTCATTATTTTTTTTTTTGTCTCAAAAACATAGGTTATGACCCCTCATTGGAACGAGCTCGTCGAGCTCGTTCCAATGAAGGGCATAACCTATGTTTTTGAGACAAAAATTGAAAAAAATTAGTTATTCAAGAATTTTTTTTGCAAGTGTCATCTGCTTTTCATGTTAGGTAAAGGGTTAAAATCAATCATTATATCTTCCCTGACAGATAGTGTGGTTAGTTATTGGTTAGTGCATTGGATTTCAGATTGAAAGGTTGATGCTTCGATCCTGACTTTGGTTAGTTATTATCCCCCTTGCAAGGGAGGAATATAGCAGAGTCCGCCATCTGCCTGTCCATCTGTCTGTCCATTCATCCATCCATCTGTCCATCCATCCATCTTCCATCTGTCCATCCATCTGTCCACCCAAACTTTGTTTATGGCATAACTTAAACAATAACGAATTTCAAATTTTTTGGTATATGTCTCTATAGCAGCAATGTCAACGTCAAGTTCAATGACTAACGATATCGCTTGAAAATAATGGGAGTTATGGCCCTTTGTTATAAAAATATCCTGTAAAACTTGTTTATGGCACAACTTGAACAATAGATAACAGATTTGAATTTTTTTTGGTGTATCCCTCTATAGCAACAATGTCTACGTCCAGTTCGATGACCAGCGATATGCAATGAAAATTCTGAGAGTTATTGCCCTTTGTTTAAAAAATATTGTGTAATGCTTGTTTATGGAATATATTTGTTTGTGGGAGGATTGGAATTGCTTTACGATGCTTTTCTTGTTTGTTAGCGCAATGGATTTTAGATGGAAAGGTTGATGCTTCGATCCTGACCTGTGTCATATGTGTGACCAAGACATATAATGTTGATTGCCAAAGTGGAAGCATGGTGATTCTGTGCACTAAAGCATATCATGTCTATGGTACACTTGCCTTCAACCATGGATGATCCTGCTATTGTGAGGATGTATCCATGGAGAGTTTGACAGGTACTCCCCATTGCTTTGTGGTTTATCTCCAGGTACTTCATCTTCCTCCATCCATCAAACTGTCTGACACAAACTGTTGAAAGTGTTGTTAAAGGCCAATAAACAAATGAATAATATCTTCTCAGTGATCTCTGTCAAAGATGATATAATTGGTGAAATTGCTACGTGTATTTTTTGAAAACTTAACTGCTGAACATTTTGTAGTTTTGATATCAATCAGCAGAATATTAAACAGATGATTAATTTGTCTTGAGTCTGAAACATGAGTTTCTTTATGAACAAAAAGACTATATCGGCATTTTGTGTCTGTGATAGATGGCACTCAATTTTCATTATTTTTTCATTTTTTTGCATCAAAAACATAGCCTACGACCTCTCATTGGAACGTGCTCATCAAGCTCGTTCCAATGAGGGGTCATAAACTATGTTTTTGACACAAAAAATGAAACAAAATGGTTATTCAATAATTTTTGAGGTTATAGAGAGACATATAGTTTTGGAAGTGGCTGTTTATGTGTTTATTTATATGTCAAAGGGTGAGGGTGGAAGTTCTGTTCTCAGTGAAGAAGAAAATAGAAGAGAATTTTTGTCCAATAATCACACAGCTTATTTCATTGGTATTATACCGCATCAACAGGAAAAAAAGTTGTACTTTTACTTCAACAAAGTTTCTTGTTTTTATCTTTGATGCTAATACCAACTGTGATATTGATTCTCAGTTCAGACCCTGCGAATGCATTTCAAGAATCGATATATGTGCCTAGTGTTATGAGTGAAAAAGAAAACAGAAGTTTTTTGTGGTATTTCCACAACGTGATACAATTAGTATGTGATAAGCATCACTGCAGTCTTGTGTGATTTTTAACCCTCTGCTCACTGATGTGTTTCAAACAGAAAATGTTTCCAATAATGCAGTTAGGAATCTAAAGAACTCAATCTTCTTTGACAGATCTCTGTCATACAAGACTGAATTGGTTAAATTCCTGATTGCATTATTGGAAAAATATGCCGCTTCAAATTTCGGTATTTTGACTTTAGTGTGCTACTGGCAGATATTCCTATCCAGGACACAGAATCTCTTTCCACTGAAATAAGTATAATTTAGGCACATTTAATCAAATTTCCCAATGTAAATTGAATAGACATTTTATGCACCCGACCCTCTTGGGGGGCATTATGTTTTCCACATGTCAGTCCGTCCATCCATCCATCCATCCATCCATCCATCCATCCATCCGTTATCCATCCATTAACTTTGTGTTTCCGGCCAATAACTAAAGAACCTCTTATTTGATCAAATCATAATTTTAGGGGTTACTTGTGGATGTCTAGATAATCATTCTTTTCGAATTTGGTACAGCTAGCCAATTCAATATGGCTGCCATGGCATTATGGCACCAATGATATCTTGAGTTGCTCTTATTGACCAATGATTTCTTACTTAAATTCAGATGAATTTGTCATCAAATCTAGTCAAGGCTGGTTCACAGCAGGCATGACTAGATTTGATGAAAATATTTTGAAAATCGTCAGTGGGTTAAGAGTTTATAACAGGAAGCAACAAAGTCAAATTAGATGCCATTCTCTGTTCTTTGCATGAAACAAGAGTTCAGAGGGTTAGATCCACTTTCTGGAGCTGATGAGGTTATAGAGAGGCATATAGTTTTTTTTTTCTTTGATGCACACACAATCAAACGATACCCTTTCAATTACGCTTCTGAAGCACTTACATGTAGCTCTCTCAATTGATTCCCAATTTTAACAACCAAACATATTTCATTAGAACATTAGAACATGTAATAATCAATTATTTACAGTACAGGGAACTTATTGACTGGTAACAAGAAATGCGTCAAAAGGCTGCAGCTGCACCATTATTTTCAGTCTACATTGATTTTGTACCTGCTGCACTATTATTTCATCAGGATTAAGGTGGCTAAGATCAAAAATATTGACAGTTTAAACCTGACCCACATAATCTGCATAATGTGTTGCAAAGACACTTAATCCTGATTGCCCAAGTGGGAGCTTGTGCGATTGTGTTCTAAAGCATACAACACCCTGTTGGTGCCAGTGTAGTAACTTAGATAGTCTGACAGTTACTTGCCATTGCTTGGTAGTTCTATCCCTGTATTCCAGATTCCTCCTTGTAAAACTGCCTGGTACGATGTGACTGGCTGATAAAAATACCCTTAAAATAATCAAAATTTAAGGTTATTTAACTGGTTGAATGCTGGAAGCCCATATTTGGACTTTATTCTGAAGTGTAGGTAACACAACATGAAATCTTATATCCTGGGATGTGCTTCATATTATATTGCAAGTGAATTTATTTCATTTGTGTGGATTTGCCTTGCTACAATTTATGGGAGAGTGCCTATGAATCACAATAAATAAACAATCCAGCAAACTATTATTTCACCAACCTTTTTATTAAGGTTCAGCTATCTGTTATGCCTTGCTTGTGTGGGTGAGGACCATTATGTTTGTCCAGGCAATCTGATACTCATTGTGAACACAGCAAGGGCCCTTTAAAGCTCTTTACCTTACATTAATAGCAGGAAACACTTTCCAAAAAAATATTGTTCAATAACTGCATGTTTTCATCTTTTGCCTCAAAATCATTTGGAAATCATAAGCTATTTTTTCAAGACAAAAAGAGAAAAATTGAATGGTGAAACCTGACTCATTGCCAAACATGACCAGCAGGTGACATAATTTATTTCATTTATTTTCTTGAGTAACAAAAATTGCAATTTTTTTCTTCAAAAACAAGATTCTAATTAAGCTATGTTATTGAGACATAACTTGAAAGAAAAATAATTCCTGCATAATTCGAATTTTGAAAAATGCATATTCCACATGAATTCGAAGAGTCAAATATGAAATTTTTGAATATGGTTAATGAAAGAGTTTTTTTTAACTCTTTACCAACCGTAACAGCCCAAACCGTCCAGCGCTATTCACAAAAATCACCATTTTTCAGTTTTCATTATTTTTTCATTTTTTTTCTCAAAAACATAGCTTATGACCCCTCATTGGAATGAGTTCATTTCAATGAGGGGTCATTACCAATGTATTTGACGGAAAAAAAAAAAAAAAACTAGATGGTGCCATTTGTGTGCGAAGCACACTATAGTATATCCCCGCATTTGCACTTTCCTTTTTGGTTAGTGCAGGATACAGACTTGGATAAAAAGGCTTCACGCATGTGTGTGATTTAAAATGATAAAACAGTATTTAATTTCCTTCTGAAGACTCACATGTGAAACTACTTCAATATTTCAAACAAGATACTTCACCCAACATGATGTATAAAGGGTAGTGTTCTGATCACATCATTGTCACATGATTGAAAAACCACTTCGACCCAAATCAAAATTCCAAAACCTTCATGCACATCTACAGATGCTATCTGAACATGTTAACATGGTTTAAACGTTTCGAATTCAATACCCTAAGAGCCTTTGAGCGGACAAAGATTTTCTGAGGGTAAAAGTAGTTCCACTGGAACCACTTGGACCCAAATGAAAATTCCAAAACCTTCATGCACATCTACAGATGCTATCTGAACATGTTAACATGGTTTAAACATTTCGAATTCAATACCCTAAGAGCCTTTGAGCGGACAAAGATTTTGTAAGGATAAAAGTGGTTCCACTGGAACCACTTGGACCCAAATCAAAATTCCGAAACCTTCATGCACATCTACAGATGCTATCTGAACATGTTAACATGGTTTAAACGTTTCGAATTCAATACCCTAAGAACCTTTGAGCGGACAAAGATTTTCTAAGGATAAAAGTGGTTCCACTGGAACCACCTGGAACCAAATAAAAATTTCGAAACCTTCATGCACATCTACAGATGCTATCTGAACATGTTAACATGGTTTAAACGTTTCGAATTCAATACCCTAAGAGCCTTTGAGCGGCCAAAGATTTTCTGAGGGTAAAAGTGGTTCCACTGGAACCACTTGGAACCAAATGAAAATTCCAAAACCTTCATGCACATCTACAGATGCTATCTGAACATGTTAACATGGTTTAAACATTTCGAATTCAATACCCTAAGAGCCTTTGAGCGGACAAAGATTTTGTAAGGATAAAATTGGTTCCACTGGAACCACTTGGACCCAAATCAAAATTCCGAAACCTTCATGCACATCTACAGATGCTATCTGAACATGTTAACATGGTTTAAAAGTTTAGAATTCAATACCCTAAGAACCTTTGAGCGGACAAAGATTTTCTAAGGATAAAAGTGGTTCCACTGGAACCACCTGGAACAAAATCAAAATTCTGAAACCTTCATGCACATCTACAGATGCTATCTGAACATGTTAACATGGTTTAAATGTTTTGAATTCAATACCCTAAGAGCCTTTGAGCGGACAAAGATTTTCTGAGGGTAAAAGTGGTTCCACTGGAACCACTTGGACCCAAATCAAAATTCCGAAACCTTCATGCATATCTACAGATGCTATCTGAACATGTTAACATGGTTTAAACGTTTCGAATTCAATACCCTAAGAACCTTTGAGCGGACAAAGATTTTCTAAGGATAAAAATGGTTCCACTGGAACCACTTGGAACCAAATCAAAATCCCGAAACCTTCATGCACATGTACTGGTGATACCTGAACACGTTAGCATAGTTTAAACATTAATGCAAGTGAATGTAACACCGGACGGATGTACGGACGGACGGACGGACGGACGTACGGACGGAGATAACGACAATATCCCCGACGAAAGCGGGGATAAAAATAATTATTCAAGAATTTTTGTTTGCAAGTGTCATCCACCTTTCATGTTTAGTAAAGCGTTAACTATAATTCAGACTGACTAATATTCCAACTTCATCATCAACGCATGCCTTCAATAAAGGCATGACCTTATGATGCAGTTGAAATATTTTATCTGTCCGAACTTGACCCATTACAGTTGGAAAAAAAATAGTTTCCCACCCCATCTTTGCTGCAATGCCCCTTGTCTCAGTATGCCACATTGGTCGTAAACAGAAAAATGTTCTGCTGTCTGCAGTTGCGGTTCGGTATTCGTTCCATTGGAAATTGTCAGGTACATATTCAATTCGAGTGAAAATGCTATATTTGCAGGAGCCGAGGTCAGTGAGGGAGGTCTTGAGCTATATTTTGATAATATTAACGGCTGATGGAAACCACTGATTTTATTATTTTCTATACACTCATAAAAAATTGTAAGGGACATGTGCTGTTTTGACATCTTGAAAGCAACCAAAGTATCAGGAGAAGCATCAGATCTGTGGAGTTAAGTTAGAAGATAAATCATTCAGGACTGCATTTCTCCCAAAAACAGGCAATGATTTGATTAAGTGTGTTTTCATTGAATACTTGCAACTCATTCGATTTCTATTTTATAAACAACCAGTCCATCATTTTTCTCTTTCTAGATGATAAGGGAATCATTTAATTGAAAGCTAATTTTTTGGATCATATGCACAATGTCAGTTCACAGTGGTGTACTGTACAATGATGATTAATTACAATGTCGTTACCGGTATGTAGTATTGGAGCACTGAATCTTTAGGAAATCATGTACAAAATCCAGAAACAAATTTGTCTTTAACTGGTAGAGTGCTGCATTTTTCTTGGCCACAGATTTCATTTCATCAGGTATTGCTCTTCTTACATTTGATTGGATAGTGCCAAAAGGCACTATCCAATCAAATGTAACTGAGCAAAGTTTCATTAACAACTTTAGATTCTTTCCAGGTTCATTATTAACCTTGTCTATCAGAGTTTAGATGTTAGTCACAACCTGCGGTTTTCTGTAAAGCCCAAATATGGGCTTCCAGCACTCTACCAGTTAATGTCAAATCTTTACAAAGGTTTTCCATTATTATTCAAGAAGGTCTCAGTCGGCAGATGTACAGGCTGCAAGCCGAGAGGTCCTCGGTTCGAATCCCACCTGCGGCAACTGCGTTGTGTCCTTGGGCAAGACACTTCATCTCCATTGCCCGCATGGGGGCACGATGACGCCGTGTACTAAGGCGTACTGCACGTCGATGGTACGCATGTCTTCAACCAATCTAACCCTGCCTGTGCTGCAGTGCGGAGTTACGATGTTGGGGAGCTGGCAGCTGCTCGTCGTTGCTCGGTGGTTCTCTCCGGGTACTCCGGCTTCCTCCACCCGTAAAACTGTCACGGTCATGATTAGCCATTGTTTATAAATATGTGACCTTAAACATCAATAAATAAATAAATAATTCAAGAAGGTCTCATACTGGAACACAAGATTGAAGGGATTAACTTCTTGCTTGCAGCTGGAGGATATTCCTGCTCAGGACCTCTAATGTCTTGCTACAAGAATAAGTTATAATTTGGATACTTTTAAACTGAATTTCCATGAATTTTTCATCAAATTTAGACATGGCTGCTTTACTAGATTTGATGAAAAAATATTTTTTGAAAATACGCAACAGAGTAAGGGTGAACTGGTAGTGTTTTGAATTAGTTTCCAAAGGTAATTTGTCACATGAGTATTTTTTTTCAAATACATGCAAGGGGTTCCTTAGTTTAGTAAGATTTTATTCCTAAGAAATTGTTTTGTTAGAATCTGTTGGTGAGAACCTGTTGGCACTCTCCAGTAAGTTGTAACAAAATTTTAGATCAGATTTATTTTCTACTGCTGAGTAGCAAGCAGCAAAGTAATTCCTGACAGTAAGGTTACTAAAATGGCTTTCAGCACTTTTCAATAGAGCCATGGTAATGGTGTTTTGCACTCAATCAGTTAATTTGTTTTTATTTTGTTTGATAGAGCACCCTGAATATAGTCAAACAAGAAAAAAAAATCTAGTCATGGCTGCTGTGAAGAAGCCTTGACTAGTTTTGATGAAAAATTCATGGAAATTTGACTTGAGAAGTTATTGGTAAAAAATTCTTTACAATTTTTCAGGGGAAGATTTGGTTAACTGGTAGAGTGCAAAATTAGTTTAGGTCATCCAAATCTCCACACCTCTTTGCCCTGTTACAATTTATGGGAGGGCGTGCAATAAATTGTAACAAGGCAAATCCTCACAAACTAAATAATTTCAACTCAAAAATAGTATGATGTCCATCCACAGAATATGAAGCCGTTAAGTTGCAGCACCTGCACTTCACAATAAAGCCCAAATACAGGCTTCCAATATTCTACCAGTTAAATATCCTTAAATTTAGCTTATTTTAATGGCAAGAGATTCCTGTTCTGGGAGGGAATATCTGCCAGCAGCATGCAAGGAATTAAACCAGGAGTGCATTTGACACTGGAGGATGTAGCGATTATTATTCCCCAGTGAAGTGGATTGTGAGCAATCTCAATTTTGACACCATCAAATCTGTGACCTCAAACTGTGTTGTGGACCAAGATAACATGATGTCAGCCTTTTCAGATTTGTCAAAAGAAACATATGTATGCCTCAATAAATAGTGTCACAAATATCGATTCCAACCAAAGCAAGAGGTAACATCCTAAAAGGGATCAGTGGGAAAACCTCTTTCTATCCACAGACAGGCTATACTACAGGAAGTGTTGTTTTCAAAAGTGTTAAATATTGCTGTGAATGTGGAACACAGATAACCTAAATTCACAGGAAACATTCATTATTAGCTCAACTTGACAAAGTCAAGATAAGCTATTGCCATCACGCATGCAGAAGTCTGTTAGTCTCTTCACATTTTCCTTTAGCATGGGCTACACCCCGCAGTTCTTGCCTGATTGTCACGAAATTTCATATGCAGGTTTGGGGTCATGTCTAGATGAGAACGTCCCCTTTTGGTCGCGATCGGTCCTTTGGTATGGCTGCCCGAGCCCAAAACCCGAAAACCATTAGCACAGTCTACAGGTCGTATTTATGAAGGGATTTTATTGTAACTTGGTAGGATGCCTCTGTAGAATGCCTAGATGAGAACGTCCCCTTTTGGGCATGATCTGTCAACCGTGATGGCTGCCCAAGCCCGAAACCCAAAAACTTTTAGCACAGTCTGCAGGTCATGTTTAATATGGAGGGATTTCATTGTAACTTGGTAGGATGACTCCTTATGATGTCTAGATGAGAATTTCCCGATTTGGGCGTGATCTGTCAACCGTTACATCTGCCCGAGCCCAAAACCCGAAAACCTTTAGCACAGTCTACAGGTCATATTTATTGAGGAATTTCATTGTAACTTGGTGGGTTGACTTCATATAATGTCTAGATGAGAAAGCCCCCTTTTGGACGGGATTGGGCAACTGTGACGGCTATGGAGGCCCGAAGCCCTAAAAACCTTTAACACAGTCTACAGGACATATTTATTAAGGGATTTCATTGTAACTTGGTAGGATGACTCCAAATAATGTCTAGATGAGAACGTCCCATTTTGATCACGATCATTCACCCTTGATGGGTGTCTGAGCCCAAAAACCTTTAGCATAGGCAAAAGGTCATATTTATGGAAGGATTTCATTGTAACCTGTTAGGTTGACGCCATATAATGCCTAGATGATGACATCCCCTTTTGGTCGTGATTGGTCAGCTGTGAGGACTACAGGTGCCCGAAGCCCGAAAACCTTAAGCACAGTCTACAGGTCATATTTATGAAGGGATTTCATTGTAACTTTGTAGGATCACTCCAGATGATGCCCAGATGAGATTGTCCCCTTTGGTTGCAATCATTCAACCATGATGTCTGCCCAAGCCCAAAGCCCGAAAACCTTTAGCACAGTCTACAGGTCATATTTATGAAGGGATTTCATTGTAACTTGGTAGGATCACTCCAGATGATGCCCAGATGAGATTGTCCCCATTGGTTGCAATCATTCAACCATGATGTCTGCCCAAGCCCAAAGCCCAAAAACCTTTAGCATAGTCTACAGGTCATATTTATGAAGGAATTTCATTGTAACTTGGTAGGTTGACTTCATATAATGTCTAGATGAGAACGTCCCCTTTTGGACACAATTGGGCAGCTGCGACGCTACAGGGGCCTGAAGCCCAAAAACCTTTAGAACAGTCTACAGGTCATAATTATGAAGGGATTTCATTGTAGCTTGGTAGGATGACTCCAAAGAATGTCTAGATGAGAACATCCCCTTTTGGTCGCGATCATTCAGCCTTTATGGCTGCCCGAGCCCAAAGACGTTTAGCATAGTCAAAATGTCATATTTATGGAAGGATTTCATTGTAACTTGTTGGGTTGGCCCCATATAATGCCTAGATGATGACATCCCCTTTTGGTTGTGATTGGTCAAGTGTGATGGCTACAGGTGCCCGAAGCCTGAAAATCTTTAGCACAGTCTACAGGTCATATTTATGAAGGGATTTCATTGTAACTTCGTAGGATCACTCCAGATGATGCCCAGATGAGGATGTCCCCTTTTGGTTGCAATCATTCAACCATTATGGCTGCCCAAGCCCGAAGCCCGAATACCTTGAGCACAGTCTGCAGGTCATATTTATGAAGGGATTTCATTGTAACTTGGTAGGTTTGACTTCATATAATGTCTAGATGAGAACATCCGCTTTTGGACACGATTGGGTAACTGTGACTCTACAGGGACCCGAAGCCCAAAAACCTTTAGAACAGTCTACAAGTCATAATTATGAAGGGATTTCATTGTAGCTTGGTAGGTTGACTCCAAATAATGTCTAGATGAGAACGTCCCCTTTTGGTCGTGATCATTCAGCCTTGATGGCTGCTCGAGCTCAAAAAACTTTAGCATAGTCTATAGGTCGTATTTATGGAAGGATTTCATTGTAACTTGTTAGGTTGACTCCATATAATGCCTAGATGATGACATCCCCTTTTGGTCATGATTGGTCAACTGTGATGGCTACAGGTGCCCAAAGCCAGAAAATCTTGAGCACAGCCTACAGGTCATATTTATGAAGGGATTTCATTGTAACTTCGTAGGATCACTCCAGATGATGCCCAGATGAGAATGTCCCCTTTTGGTTGCGATCATTCAACCATGATGTCTGCTTGAGTCTAAAGCCCGAAACCTTTAGCACAGTCTTCAGTTCATATTTTTGAAGGGATTTCATTGTAACTTGGTAGGTTGACTTCATATAATGTCTAGATGAGAACAGCCCCTTTTGGACACTATTAGGCAACTGTGACGGCTACAGGGGCCTGAGGGGAGCGCGGTGGCTCAGTAGGTAGAGGTGCAGGCTGCAAGCCGAGAGGTCCTCGGTTCGAATCCCACCTGCGGCAACCGCGTTGTGTCCTTGGGCAAGACACTTAATCTCCATTGCCCGCGTGGGGGCACGATGACGCCATGTACTAAGGCGTACTGCACATCGATGGTACGCATGTCTTCAACCAATCTAACCCTGCCTGTGCTGCAGTGCGGAGTTACGATGTTGGGGAGCTGGCAGCTGCTCGTCGTTGCTCGGTGGTTCTCTCCGGGTACTCTGGCTTCCTCCACCCGTAAAACTGTCACGGTCATGATTCGCCATTGTGCATAAATATGTGACCATAAACATCAATAAATAAATAAATAAATACAGGGGCCTGAAGCCCAAAAACCTTTAGCACAGTTTACAGGTGATATTTATGAAGGGATTTCATTGTACCTTGGTAGGATGACTCGTTTTGGAATAATTTTACTGTAACTTGGTAACTTTCGTTGATATACGTTAACTGTGAGGGCCACATACATTAACTGTGAGGTCATATTAACCCACCCCTCAGCTAGCTCTTCAGTACAGTGTACACCTCATATTATTTTTATCAAAAACATGGCATACAGGGAACGGAAATGAACATATTCCCAATTATCACAATTCTTGTCTTTTTTCATAATCCTTTCATAAACATTGAACATTATCCTTTTCATCAAACACAACACCCAAGTTAAGCTACAGTGTCATTGACACTTTCATTTTTGAAGGCACCAGTCAAAGTGAATGGGTAATCAGGATGTTTAACTGTCCCAAGTGATATTGCATTTGATATGTTCAGAGTTTGGGATGGTGGTTTCAGACTTGTTTCCCACATATTATTCATCAGAGATTAATCAAACAATGTGTGAAAAGGGAATTGTTTTACCCAAAACACACAATGTTGAAATATGAAAAAATCCTGATGCAAGTTTTCCAAAAAAATGGAACTGGGAATGAAATGTAATCAAAGAATCATATTGTATAAAAGTGATGTTTCAATATATTACGTGTTGTTGAAGTTTATAAAATTTGTTAGTGGATTTATTTAAGACACTGAAATTACATGCATCTATTAATTTAATAACAGGGATATGCAGAACAAGACAGCTAAAGATAAAAAATTATTTAAAACGGCAAATCTCTAAATTTACATTAATACTCTTATTTTTTGTGCAGACACCATATACTTTTAACATGTTCATTTTATAGATTATACAGACAATTGCAAAACAATTGCTTACTGCAATTTGCATGGAAATGTATAGAAATTATATGTGTGGTTAGCTATCTTATTGGTTGCATTAAATCAGTGGACAGGTGGCACACTAAAGTTCTAATTACAAAAATTTGTACTGAAGTTTCAGATCTCAATAATTAACCCTCTGCAAACTGATGTCAAAATACTGAAATTTCAACCACAAATTTTTTATGTGTACCCATACTATGTATGGTACACATAATGCCGGCATCCGGGGGTGGCCATCCCTCATTCGTCCATCCTTTGTCTGCCCATCTGTCCGTCATCCGTCTGTCTGTCCATCCAGTGTCCGTATCCATTTCTTTGGCATTCGATAACTTGAAAAATTTTGCTTGGATTGTGAAGTTACTTTATATTTGTGTTCAGGTTACTGATGTGCCGAGCTGTATAGTTTTTGGTGTAAATTTGATAATTTGATCCTGAGATATTAACTCTTTATCCTTCAAATTGAGAATTCTTCCAATCCCTTTGGCATGAGATAACTCAAAAAATATCAATCCAATTGTCATGTTACTTTATATATATCTTCAGGTTACTGATGTTCCGAGCTGTATAGTTTTTGGTGTAAATCTGTTTAATCCTGAGATATTAACCCTTTATCCTTCAAATTGAAAATTCCTCCAATCCCTTTGGCATTCGATAACTTGAAAAATATTGCTTGGATTGTCAAGTTACTTTATATTTGTGTTCAGGCTACTGATGTACCGAGCTGTATAGTTTTTGGTGTAAATCTGTTATTTTGATCCTGAAATATTAACCCTTTATCCTTCAAACTGAAAATTCCTCCAGTCCCTTTGGCATTCGATAACTTGAAAAATATTGCTTTGATTGTCAAGTTACTTTATATTTGTTTTCAGGTTACTGATGTGCCGAGCTGTATAGTTTTTGGTGTAAATTTGATAATTTAATCCTGAGATATTAACCCTTTATCCTTCAAATTGAAAATTCCTCCAATCCCTTTGGCATTCGATAACTTGAAAAATATTGCTTGGATTGTCAAGTTACTTTATATTTATGTTCAGGTTACTGATGTACCAAGCTGCATAGTTTTTGGTGTAAATCTGTTATTTTGATCCTGAGATATTAACCTTTTATTCTTCAAATTGAAAATTCCTCCAATCCCTTTGGCATGAGATAACTCAAAAGATATCAATCCGATTGTCATGTTACTTTACATATATATTCAGGTTACTGATGTGCTGTGCTGTATAGTTTTTTAATGTAAATCTGATAATTTGATCCGGAGATATTAACCCTTTATCTTTCAAATTAGACACTCCTCCAATCCATTTCTATATGTACCCATACCATGTATGGTGTACATAATGTCAGCATCCGTGGTGGCCCTCCGTCATGCAGCTTTCTACTAGTTGCGCGTATGGGTACACATCTGACGATTTCATCGGCCTATTTTTTCCACAATGCAACTAAAGTTTAACCAACTCTGTCTTGTTTGACAGAGCTCAGTGAGCTCTGTCAAACAAGACTGATTGGTTCAATCTCCAGTTGCATTGTAGAAAAATTTGCTGCTTGAAATTTTGCTATTTTGCAGAGAGTTTTGAATCCCTGCTTCATACCTATGTTGTGGTCTTGATATAGCCATAGATGGTTAAAGTAAGGGTAAAAACATTAATAAATAAAATAACTAGGTGTTTATTCTATAATCTGTGTGCAATTAACATTTAAAATTTGTACTGAACATACAAACATGGGTTGGTCTTTGGAAATAACATACAATTAACATGCTTGATATCAAAACACTGAAATTTCCTGCAGCAAATTTTTCCCATCATGCATCAAGGAATTTAGACAATTCAGTTGTGTCTGACAGAGTTCAATGAGCTCTGTGAAACGATATTGAATATGTTAACCCTTTAGCTAACACAGAAGGTAGATGACACTTGCAAACAAAATTCTTGAATAACTATTTTTTTTCACTTTTTGTGAAAAACATAGTTTATGACCCCTCCTCACTGGAATGTGCTCATTCCAGTGAGGGACTATAAGCTATGTTTTTAAGACAGTAAATGAAAATGAAATATTGATTTTTGTGCGTAAAGCTGGCTGGTTTTGACCATTACATTGGGTAAAGGGTTAAATCCCTTCTTGCATTATGGGAAAAATTTGTGGGCTGCAATTTCAGACTTTTGACATCAGTGTGCAGTGGGCTCAAAAGGGTGCACAAGAGAGGGTGGGGAGGGGGTAATATATTAATAAAGTGGATCTAACCACAAAATTTCCTTTAGCAGTAAGTTGTGCAAAACATGGGTGCTCGTGAGCTGTGGCCTGGAGGGAGAGAGTGAGAGGGATTGGTTTTCTATGAATATAATGGGTGCTGTCATTTGTAGTTAGCATTAGGAATAGGTAAATAACTCACGCGGTCTCGGTTCCTAGGGCATGACCTCTGACCCTCCATCAGACCGGCCTCATTGAGAGCGTCCCTATGAACGGCCATGGACCCTGCTTTGGAGGCAGAGATTGATTGTATATGGCTGTAGAAATCCAATGAATAGATCAGATAACTTAGTAATGAGATGAACACCACTGGTGAGAGGAAGAAAGAGAGAGAGAGAGAGAGAATGAGCGAGAGAGTGAATGAGAGGAATGGATATAATGATATTAACTTCACAAGTGACATATAGGCCAAATTGGCCGGATTCTTCGAGAAAATACTAACGAAATACTGTGTGTGTGTGTGTGTGGTGTGGTGTGTGTGTGTGTGTGTGTGTGTGTGTGGGTTTGTCTTACCGACTTGACGAGGTAACTAGACAAAAGAGTTTGCGTGTTTCGCCTTACCGAGGTACAAAAGACAAAAGAAACCCTTTACCTTGGTTGTTTTCCCAGAACTGTACCGGCAAAACGAGGTTGAAACCGTTAGTCCACACAAAGGACAAACAATGGAGTACCTCGGTATGTAGGGAAGACAAGACTGTGTGTGTGTGTGTGTGTGTGTGTGTGTGTGCGTGCTCACAGTCTTGTCTTCCCTACATACCGAGGTACCCCATTGTTTGTCCTTTGTGTGGACTAACGGTTTCTACCTCGTTTTGCCGGTACGAAACACGCAAACTCTTTTGTCTAGTTACCTCGTCAAGTTGGTAAGACAAACCCATGCGTGCGTGCGTGTGTGTGTCTTACCAACTTGACGAGGTAACTAGACAAAAGAGTTTGCGTGTTTTGCCTTACCGAGGTACAAAAGACAAAAGAAACCCTTTACCTCGTCTGTTTTTCCAGAACTGTACCGGCAAAACGAGGAGAAACCGTTAGTCCACACAAAGGACAAACAATGGGGTACCTTGGTATGTGGGGTAGACAAAGATGTGTGTGTGTGTGTGTGTGTGTGTGTGTGTGTGTGTGTGTGTGTGTGTGTGTGTGTGTGTGTGTGTGTGTGTGTGTGTGTGTGTGTGTGTGTGTGTGACGGTGGCATATAGCCATTCTTTGTACAGCTAGTTTCTCTTCGAACTTTCAAGTTCTCAGGCTACCCCTCCAAACAACAGCAATCATATGCACACACCAATAAAAAAAAATCTATGCTACTCTCTCAACCATTAGAAATGTATGGGTTATTTTTTTTTTTTTTGTCCACTTTTAAATTTGTTATTTCAGTGTATATTGGAAGGATTCCCATTCATGCCAGGAACAGAGTACTTCATTGTGCATGGAACTAATTTTAGCCAATCATTCTTGGCAGGTAGAGGACTCTTGATTGTTTACCATGACAGGTCTACCATTATGTAATTATCTCTCATTGTCCATTGTGATGTTGTTTTTTAAATTTAATAGCATATACCATGAGTACACTTTTTTTTTTAAATTTCCATTCCAGCATAATCTGGTCAGCATCAATTCATGCCAAATCCTGATTTTTACAGATTTTCTTTCCTGAGAGTTTTACAATTGTCATCTCTGGATAGATCTGATAATTCTGATGCCCGTCACTTCATTGCTAAATGCTTGTGGATTTTTGTCTGCTGAAATAAGTCTCTGCTTACAAGCTGAGTTATCATACAAGCACTTCTCAAGCCTTTCCCTAAAATAACAGCTATAACTGGCCAGGACTGTCCCCACAAATCACCATTAAAAATTTGGTTATTTTCTTTTCAATTTTTGCTTCCAAAACATAAGTTGTAACCCCTCATTTGAAGAAACATGTTTCTGTGAGGGGTTGCATGGGATAACTATGTTTCTTACACAAGAATTGCCCATCAATACAAGAGCACTTTTGTGTAAATTATAATCTTTCAGTTGATGTCATTCTGGAAATCATTTTTAGCTTAACTTGACATAGTCAAGATAAGCTATTGCCATCACGCGTGCGGAAGTCTGTTAGTCTGTGAGTCTGTTAGTCTGTGAGTCTGTGAGTCTCTGACGTCTGTTCACATTTTCCTTTAGCACGGGCTACACCCCGCAGTTCTTGTCTGATCGCCACAAAATTTCATATGCAGGCTTGGGGTCATGTCTAGATGAGAACGTCCCCTTTTGGTCGTGATCGGGCAACCGGTATGGCTGCCCGAGCCCAAAACCCGAAAACCATTAGCACAGTCTACAGGTAGTATTTATGAAGGGATTTCATTGTAACTTGCTAGGATGCCTCTGTATAATGCCTAGATGCGAACGTCCCCTTTTGGGCATGATCTATCAACCATGATGGCTGCCCAAGCCCAAAACCCAAAAACTTTTAGCACAGTCTGCAGGTCATGTTTAATGTGGAGGGATTTCATTGTAACTTGGTAGGATGACTCCTTATGATGTCTAGATGAGAATTTCCCCATTTGGGCATGATCTGCCAACCGTGACGACTGCCCGAGCCCAAAATCCGAAAACCTTTAGCACAGTCTACAGGTCATATTTATTGAGGAATTTCATTGTAACTTGGTGGGTTGACTTCATACAATATCTAGATGAGAAAGTCCCCTTTTGGACGTGATTGGGCAACTGTGACGGCTACAGGGGCCCGAAGCCCGAAAACCTTTAGCACAGTCTAGAGGTCATATTTATGAAGGGATTTCATTGTAACTTGGTAGGATGACTCCAAATAATGTCTAGATGAGAACGTCCCATTTTGATCGCGATCATGCAGCCTTGATGGGTGCCCGAGCCCAAAAGCCTTTAGCATAGGCAAAAGGTCATATTTATGGAAGGATTTCATTGTAACCTGCTAGGTTGACTCCATATAATGCCTAGATGATGACATCCCCTTTTGGTCGTGATTGGTCAGTTGTGATGGCTACAAGTGCCCGAAGCCCGAAAACCTTTAGCACAGTCTACAGGTCATACTTATGAAGGGATTTCATTGTAACTTCTTAGGATCACTCCAGATGATGCCCAGATGAGATTGTCCCCTATGGTTGCGATCATTCAGCCATGATGGCTGCCCGAGCCCGAAGCCCGAAAACCTTTAGCACAGTCTACAGGTCATATTTATGAAGGAATTTCATTGTAACTTGGTAGGTTAACTTCATATAATGTCTAGATGAGAACATCCCCTTTTGGACATGATTGGGCAACTGTGATGGCTAAAGGTGCCCGAAACCCAAAAACCTTTAGCACAGTTTACAGGTCATATTTATGAGGGGATTTCATTGTAACTTGGTAGGATGACTCCAAATAATATCTAGATGAGAACGTCCCATTTTGATCGCGATCATTCAGCCTTGATGGGTGCCCGAGCCCAAAAACCTTTATCATAGGCAAAAGGTTATATTTATAGAAGGATTTCATTGTAACCTGTTAGGTTGACCTCATATAATGCCTAGATGATGACATCCCCTTTTGGTCGTGATTGGTCAACTGTGATGGCTACAGGTGCCCAAAGCCTGAAAACCGTGAGCACAGTCTACAGGTCATATTTATGAAGGGATTTCATTGTAACTTCTTAGGATCACTCCAGATGATGCCCAGATCAGAGTGTCTCCTTTGGTTGCGATCATTCAACCATGATGGCTGCCCGAGCCCGAAGCCCGAAAACCTTTAGCCCAGTCTACAGGTCATATTTATGAAGGGATTTCATTGTAACTTGGTAGGTTGACTTCATATAATGTCTAGATGAGAACGTCCCCTTTTGGACACGATTGGGCAACTGTGACGGCTTCAGGGGCCCAAAGCCTGAAAATCTTTAGCACAGTCTACAGGTCATATTTATGAAGGGATTTCATTGTAATTTGGTAGGATGACTCCAAATAATGTCTAGTTGAGAACATCCCATTTTGGTCGGGATCATTCAGCCTTGATGGGTGCCTGAGCCCAAAAACCTTTAGCATGTCTGTAGGTCGTATTTATGGAAGGATTTCATTGTAACTTGTTAGGTTGACTCCATATAATGCCTAGATGATGACATCCCCTTTTGGTCGTGGTTGGTCAACTGTGATGGCTACAGGTGCCTGAAGCCCGAAAATCTTGAGCACAGTCTACAGGTCATATTTATGAAGTGATTTCATTGTAACTTCATAGGATCACTCCAGATGATGTCCAGTTGAGAATGTCCCCTTTTGGTTGCGATCATTCAACCATGATGGCTGCCCAAGCCTAAAGCCCGAAAACCTTTAACAGAGTCTTCAGATCATATTTATGAAGGGATTTCATTGTAACTTGGTAGGTTGACTTCATGTAATGTCTAGATGAGAACAGCCCCTTTTGGTCACGATCATTCAGCCTTGATGGCTGCCCGAACCCAAAACATTTAGAATAGTCTATTGGTTATATTTATGGAAGGACTTCATTGTAACCCATAAGTTTGACTCCATATAATGCCTAGATGATGACATCCCCTTTTGGTCATGATTGGTCAACTGTGACGGCTTCAGGGGCCGGAAGCCCAAAAACCTTGAGCACATTCTACAGGTCATATTTATGAAGGGATTTCATTGTAACTTTGTAGGATCACTCCAGATGATGCCCAGATGAGAATGTCCCCTTTTGGTTGCGATCATTCAACCATGATGGCTGCTAGAGCCCAAAGCCCAAAAACCTTTAGCACAGTCTACAGGTCATATTTATTAAGGGATTTCATTGTAACTTGGTAGGTTGACTTCATATAATGTCTAGATGAGAACGTCCCCTTTGGACGCAATTGGGAAACTGACGGCTATAGGGGCCTGAAGCCCAAAAACCTTTAGCACAGTCTACAGGCCATATTTATGAAGGGATTTTAATGTAACTTGATAGGATAACTCGTTTTGGAATAATTTCACTGTAACTTGGTAACTTTTGTTGATATACGTTAACTGTGAGGGCCACATACATTAACTGTGAGGTCATATTAACCCACCCCTCAGCTCTTTAGTACAGTGTACACCTCATATTATTTTTATCATAAACATAGCATACAGAGAACAGAAATGAACATATTCCCAATTATCACAATTCATGTCTTATTTCATAATCCTTTCATAAACATTGAACATTATCCTTTTCATCAAACACAACACACAAGTTAAGCTACAGTGTCATTGACACTTTCATTGAAAGGGTCAAGATGTAGAGAAAAAACATTTTCTCCCACTTTTTGATGTTGTGGAAAAACAACTTGATTAAACTTGAAGAGTTGTGCCGCTTTGTGATATCAGATCTCATGCATGAACACTTTGGAACTTGCAAATGGAGGCTGGACATGTAAACAATAGAATGTAACTTACATTTTTACTTTCAACTACGATCTTCTTACAGCCAAAGATAAATTTTTCAGTAACTTTGAGACTGGATGTGGAAACCAGGGACTGCAGAAGAATTTTGAAAATGGAGAGACTGAATGCAAAGTTCAAATTTTTGTTCATATGTGTGTGTGGCTATTGATCAAAAATATTTTTTTTCAAAATTATTGTTCACTTGAATTAATGTGTGGGTGTAAAATTTTACTCTTAATTGCTTAATTTATAGTTGGGCTACATTTCTTGCCTTGGAACACTTACCTTAACAAGCAATCTAGTTTTTCAGACAAACGTTAATTGGCTGAGTTATTTCAGGTCGTCAGAATTTGTTCACATGTCTTTGCCGTGTAACACATTGTGAGAGAGTGCCTTTCCCATAACATAAATTGTAACAAAGCAAATAATTTCTGACTAAATAATTTCACTTCAGAAATATTATGAAGCACATCCATTGGGTCTTTAAGTTGTGATAGCCACTTTTTAGCATAAAGCTGAAGTATGGCTTCCAGCACCAGTGTTCATGCTGTTGGGTACTAATTTAGCCAATTACACCAACACTTTTGATTTGGCACTAAAAAATCTTCATTGGCTAAAATTTTGGCATCAAGGAAAATAAAACATTACAGATTAGGCCACACAAAGTTGATATTCTGTTTCTCAGGCCATTATTTGTAAAATTGCATGCGGGCGAGCGGTTTTTAGCTCACCTGACTGAAAGTCAGGGTGAGCTTTTCTGATCACTTTTCGTCCGTCGTCCGTCGTCCGTCGTCCGGCGTGAAGGTGGTGTTTGGGTCTTTTTCTTCCAAACCACTGGCCGCATGTTAATGAAATTTCATGTGAGTAGGGGTTATATAGCGGCATTTTGATTTTTGGGCAAATTAGGTTTCGGCTCATATTGAGCAGAGGGGTGGGGCAAAAATGCTCCAATTCTTAAAAAATCTTCTTCTCAAGAACCAGCAATAGCAGAGACTTGATATTTGGTATGCAGCTTCCTTTTGAGGTGTAGACTCAAGTTTGTTCAAGAGAAGTTTGTAGGTCTATACTTGGCGATGTTATGGGAGGAGCAAAAATTTTGGCCCCACCCCAAATTTCTATTTTTTAAACCGAGAGGCCAATTTGAACCAAATTTTATGTGAGGGCTTATTGGGTCATAAGTACCTAATTTATGCAGAAATTTTTTTTCCTGTAGCCCCGTGGGAACCACAGGAGCTAAAAATAGAAAAAAATTAAAACGCCTATATCTCAAAAACTGCACGGCACTGAGAATTTTTATTTGGTGTGCAGCTTCCTTGGGACCAACAGAAAGGATTGGTAAAAAAAAATTGCCATCGGTTTTATCATAGGGTACAGTTTCGGGACTTTGAAAAAGTGCTGAGTCAGCACTTTTTAACACTGTAGGCAATGGGAAAAACATTAAAAAATCTTCTTCTCCAGATCCAGCAGGCAGAATCTTTTGATATTTGGTATGCAACATTGTAGGGTGGATCTGATTCAAGTTTGTTCAAATCGGCCCCCTGGGTTCATATTTGGGCTCAGTATAGGAGCCCGATTTCGAACTTAGTGCATTTCAGGCAAATTTCTTAAAAAATCTTCTTCTCCAGATCCAGCAGGCAGAATCTTTTGATATTTGGTATGCAACATTGTGGGGTGGATCTGATTCAAGTTTGCTCAAATCGGCTCCCTGGATTCATATTTGGGCTCACTATAAAAGCCCGAATTCGATCTTAGTGCATTTCAGGCAAATTTCTTAAAAAATCTTCTTCAGATCGAGCAGGCAGAATCTTTTGATATTTGGCATGCAACATTGTGGGGTGGATCTGATTCAAGTTTGTTCAAATCGGCCACCTGGGTTTATATTTGGGCTCAGTATAGAAGCTCGAATTCGAACTTAGTGCATTTCAGGCAAATTTCTTAAAAAATCTTCTTCTCCAGATCCAGCAGGCAGAATCTTTGGATATTTGGTATGCAACATTGTGGGGTGGATCTGATTCAAGTTTGTTCAAATCGGCCCCCTGGATTCATATTTGGGCTCACTATAGAAGCCCAAATTCGAACTTAGTGCATTTCAGGCAAATTTCTTTAAAAATCTTCTTCTCCAGATCCAGCAGGCAGAATCTTTTGTTATTTGTTATGCAACATTGTGGGGTGGATCTGATTCAAGTTTGTTCAAATTGGCCCCCTGGATTCATATTTGGGCTCACTATAGAAGCCCGAATTCGAAGTTAATGCATTTCAGGCAAATTTCTTTGAAAATCTTCTTTTCAAGATCCAGCAGGCAGAATCTTTTGATATTTGGTATGCACCATGCTTAGGGGGTGAGATTCAAGTTTGTTCAAGCCAAGTCCCTTGGTCCATATCTGGGCTCACTGTGGGAGCTTGAATTGTAACTTAGTTCAAAATGAGGAATTTTCTTTAAAAATCTTCTCAAGATCCAGCAGGCAGAATCTTTTGATATTTGGTATGCACCATGCTTAGGGAGTGAGATTCAACTTTGTTCAAGCCAAGTCCCTAGGTCCATATTTGGACTCACTGTGGGAGCCCGAATTATAACTTAGTTCAATATGAGGAATCTTCTTTAAAAATCTTCTATTTTTTTTTTAGATCCACTGGTCAGAATCTTTGGATATTTGGTATAAGCTTTTCTTAGGAGGATCAGATGCAACTTGTTGAAATCAATTCTCTGGGTTGATATTTAGGCTACCATGTCAGGTGAGCGCCCTCAGGCCCCTTGGGGCCTCTTGTTTATTTTATTTTTTATTTCAGTAATTACTTCTTTGCCATCAAAAATTCATGTTCTTGGTTCAAGTTTTAGGCCTCGAAATCTACTGAATAGCATGGGTGGTGGTGTATTTCATCCCTTGAGTGCAAGAAGGCTTTGCAATGCTAAAGCATTGCAAAGCCTTCTTGCACTCAAGGGACAAATTCATCAATATTTTCAACTTGGGTAAAATATCAGACATAAACCATTTAATTTTTATTTTTTTTAAGTTTAAATTGGTTATAAAATGAGAGCATGCGGCAGCCAAAGGGACCATGCGGGAGGGCCTGAGAAACAGATTTTGTATTTTTTTAGGCCTTATGAACTTTACAAAAGGCAGAATTAATTAGATAAAAACTTAAATACTTAATACCACAGTGAGTGACTCACAACGGTATGAAGTATTTATCTAATTAAATGCTGCCTTTTGTAAATACTCAGGGCCCCCCTAAGCCCAGGAGATTAACAGTAAGTACTTAATATTTTATTGCCTAAGCGCAACAACAGGTGCACATATGGCATCATTCAGTCTGATCATTAATTGAATCAGTTACATAGATATAACTTAGATGATCAGCCTTTTCGCCTACCGAGGTTATCATCAGAAATTTCGAGTTCTGTCGCATTTTTACCGTATCCATTTGCATGTCTGTCCTTAAAATAATTGCCAGTTCATTTTTCAAAATGCGATAAATTTTTGTTTTATCGAGTATAGACGACAAAAAAATAACCCCTTTGGCACCAAATATCCAGAATGGCTAACAATTTAGCACCAGACAGTTTTGGGCCAGCATGAACACTATCCAGCGCTGACCTATCAGTTCAAACAGTCTGACTGGTTTCTGATCAGGCTATTGGTTGCCAATGCTTGACGAGAAATCACTGCCAAGCCACTAGACTTTTGGGTTTTCATAGGGTAGAATTTTTCAAAAGTTGTCCAGGCCTTTAGCGTTTTAACCAACTATAACAAGCTATTAATTAAAAATCGAATATGTTTTCATTTTTGGAATTCACTTTAAAAAAATTTCAACAATCCTGTATAAGTTTTTCCATTAGTTCCTTGAATCCTACGTAACAAAGTAACCAACTAATCCTCTGCATTTTCCAGCTTTAGTCAGTATAAATTTTCATGTAGTGTGTGATATGGCAGTTAACAGCTTTTTTATAACCAGAAAGTGTGACTGACCATGTGCAATGTCAAACTTTCTGGCTATAAAAAATTTCATTACTAACCAAGTAAATAACCCTGTGCACTGTACAGTCTTGGCGCAAACCTCATCTATATCAACTCTTTACCAAACGTAATGGCCAAAACCAGCCAGTACTGTTCTGAAGCTTAGTTTGTGACCCCTCATTGGAACGGATTGTGGAAAGTTTGATTTTTTTTCGTGAACTCAAAAAATGAAAACATATTCTATTTTCAATTAATATCTTCTTGTTCTATGTCCTTCCATCGCTACTTCCTTAACAATGATAGAATATTCCACTAATGCGTTAAATCATATGGATGATTTTACTCTCAAGTATGAGCTGAGGTTTATGGGGCACAACAAACGAACCATTCAACAACAAGCATTTATTGCATTAAACGTATATACATTATTTACATGACGTAGGTTCAAGGGAGGTGCTGCGACTTACACACCTCAGATCAAAGAAGCTGATATGAACAGATTTACGCAAGTTAAAGGGTGTTGCGAGCTACACACCCAGCGAGTATACCCGAGGAGGATGCTGCAACTTACACATCCTGCATAGCTAATATTTTACATATAGGTGCTACAACCCACATGTCACCAGTGTCCAGCACTTTGCTCCAGGTCTGGAACAAAGCGCCAGAGACTCCATGACATCCGTCCCCAATAGGAACCCAACGGAACTGGATGGGGGAACTGATGAATGCCCAATGCCCCCCGACAAAGAACCAGAGGAGGCCCCTCCAATTTTATCGGTGACAACCTGATGGTGGAGGTGAGGGGATGGTGGTGGGTGAAAATTTTTTAACAAAGCTTAGATTTACTGAATGACCGACTTGTATAAACTATGTAAGCGGAATGAATGTAACGCTCTGCACAGTGCATTGAGCTGATTGGTCAATAGTTAGCTTGACCTTCCAAACTAAGTTAAGTAGAGGGCAACACCTGTTGCACGTGCTGGACATGCAATGTATGTACACTTACAGGTCAAATTCGCCACATAAGTACATATGCATGTATATCAGCAGAATGAATGTTACCAGGGAAACGGCCAAGGTGTCACGACTTGGAATGTTTAAGATAAACCATGTGTTATGCATGACTCATCAGAAAATGATTCTAGCATTAGCATGTACTCCCACGATGTCACCCTGGGACTAGCTGGGAGTTCTGCTCCTAAAACTATTATGAATAAACGCGAGCTCCCTCTCATTGCGTGCCCCATAAACATTTGGAAATAAAATTTCCTTCCAATTTATGGGGCACAACAAATGAACCATTCAACAACAAGCATTTATTGCATTAAACGTATATACATTATTTACATGACGTAGGTTCAAGGGAGGTGCTGCGACTTACACACCTCAGATCAAAGAAGCTGATATGAACAGATTTACGCAAGTTAAAGGGTGCTGCGAGCTACACACCTAGCGAGTATACCCGAGGAGGATGCTGCAACTTACACATCCTGCATAGCTAATATTTTACATATAGGTGCTACAACCTACACACCTGTTATACACAATATGAAGGGGCAGTAGGCTGCAAGAAGCAAGCCGTTATGAATGACGGTTTTGGAAAAATTTTAGGGGGCTCCCATGTCGGCACCAGCCTGGGCAATCGGTTACTGGATATTGTCTTTTAAAGGTTCACTGTTGAATTACTTCAGGGACACATGTCACCAGTGTCCCGCACTTTGCTCCAGGTCTGGAACAAAGCGCCAGAGACTCTTTGACATCCGTCCCCAATAGGAACCCAACGGAACTGGATGGGGGAACCGATGAATGCCCAAACGAAGCTGGTGACAGCGGAGAGCCCCCATACAGGACGTGAAGGGGCATGATCACCATCAGGAGTCACAATCGAGAATGGGAGAAGATGGGGGCATGGAAGGTGAAATGGGGACAACAAACAGTAGTGGCCAAAGCCTGTGGAGAAGAGGAAACTGCACGGACTGGCAGAGGAGTGTAGTGGTGTGGGGAAGAAGGTGAGAGGTTAAGAATCTGAAGGAAGAAGGAGAGCTTGTTGAGCTTGCTGTATGACAGCGAGGGGTGTGTGTATGTAGGTAGTGTAGCAATCGGAAGACCACCGACCAAGGGTTTTTATTAGATGATCTTCCAGGCGCAGGTAACAAGCAGATGTGGCTGCACCTGAACGGAAGCTGTGCCCGGAATAAGCATTCGCATCAATACCTCAAGAGGTAAGCATAAATTTCAACTTCCCAATAAAATAGGAGCGACGGAGGGGAAGATTATCCTCTGTGAGGAAAAGAGGATGCTGGGGTGCGGCACCCTGAGAAAGGCGAAGTTGCAGATAGCGCTGGAGAATGGTAACCGGACAAAGAGCATGGGAGGTGCGAAAATACCTAATTGGAACCCCCAGTCGGAAGGGGTCAGTTTTGGAGGCTGGAAGAGAGAGTGTGGCCATGCCACCATCCTGGGAGAAAACCACGTGCCGGATGCAAAGGTGAGCAGTGGGGTTGAAAGAAGCATTGTCAGGGATAGTGAACTCCCCACAGCGGAGGAATCCTGCAAAGGCAATAATAACAGTGGTCTGAAGGGGAAGGTTCGTGTAGGCAGAAAAGGGCCCGTGATGGAGTGCTTGGACTAAGGTGGACAATAGACTGGCGGTGATGGGGAGACGACGACGAGTGGTATTAACATGTAATTTACGGATAGACTTGAGAATGGGACCTATGCGATCCCATGGCCTGCCAGAGGGAGCGACCAGTGGGTTAGGGAGCCAGTGAGCGAGATAGAAATAACGTACACCCGCAAGATAAAGCTTGATAGTGGATGGAGAGAGGTTAAGGGCCCCATGACAAAAGGCAATAAACGGCAACACCACCTGCTCAGTTGGAGGCGGAAGGACTGGTTGAGTTGAATAATGTGGATATAGTTGTAGAAAAAACTGGCGAAAAGTTCTGAAGCCGGTAGTATACGCACTCCTGGTAGTCTCTGAGATGGAGGTGTGCCAGAGAGAGTCTATCATAATATTCAGTCCATGAGCACGTCGGACATCGGTGGGCAGCAATGTGGCTGGAGATCCGCGTCTGGAGCCTAGCAGTGGAAATCCTGCGAAAAACGAGAAAGAGAGTCAGCAAGAGAATTATCTGGGCCAGGAATATGTTGTGAATAAAACATGAAGTTGTGATGAAGGGCACAGAGGGTGACACGACGCATTACTTTCATGATAGCCTGAATGGGCGATCTCCCTTTGCGCAGGATGTGCACCACCGACTCATTGTCACACGTAAATACAATCGCTTTTGCGACCAATATTTACCCCAGAGAATAGCGGCTACAGCAATCGGATAGAGTTCCTTGAATGCCATAGAGTGCGTATTTGGGATGTCCGGGAGGTTCTGGGGCCATCGTGCCTGGAACCACTTGCCGTCAAAGTACCCCCCAAAGCCAATAGTGGAACTAGCATCTGTGAACAAGGAGAGTTTACTCGCAGGCATGAGGTGGTCATCTAAAAACAGAGATACGCCATTCCAGTTGGAGAGGAACTGCGACCACATCGCTAAATCGCGCCGACAGGGGGCAGATAAAGAGACATGATGCCATAATTCCTTGACAGAAGAAGCAAGCTTAATGAGATAGGAAATGAAGGAGCGGCCAGGGACAACCACGCGACAGGCAAAACTGAGGTGACCAAGGAGGCTGAGAAGCTCATGTTTTGTGCAGGTCTTTCTATGAAGAAAAGTTTGAATGAGGTTGGCAATACGCACTCGTTTGTCATGTGGGAGATGAGTTTCCATGTTTGCTGAGTCAATAATGATGCCGAGATATTGCAAAGAGTGTGCAGGACCCTCAGTCTTACCTGGGGAGAGAGGAATATTGAGGGAAGAGAAAATCTGGAGGAAAGTATCATGGACAGAGGAAGGGTTGACCTCGGGTGGGGAAATGACCAGAAAATCATCAAGAAGATGCAATATATTTGGAATGCCGTAGAGTGTGGCGCCAATCCAGCAAACCGCTTGCGAGAGCAGATCAAACAACTTGGGGCTAGACCTACAGCCGAACGCCAAACGAGAACAGAAGTAGTACTGGCCCTCCCAACAGATACCATACAGGTGCCAGAGGGTAGGATGGATTGGAATCAGTTTGAAAGCGGAAGCCACATCAGCCTTGCTAAGCCAAGAATTGGGGCCAAGAGATTGGATAAGACGTACAGCATGATCGATAGTGACGTATGATAAGGAGAAGTCCTCTTTGTCTATCAGGGAATTAATAGAACTGTGCTCGGGAGAACGTCGGGGCGCCGAGAGATCGATGATGAGTCTTTGCTTACCCGAGACTTTATGCTCAACCAGCCCAAGAGGACTCACTCTGTAGGTGACAAAAGGTGGACGTTTGAAAGGGCCCATAAGAAACCCGTTGGACACCTCCTTCTCCAAGAGGGAGGCCACTGCTTGAGGATTGTCTCGTGCTGAGCGAAGATTCGGGAGGATGAGAGGAGAAGAAGGGATACATTTAAGACCTGTATCAAAACCATAAAGTAGCCCGTGAAGAAGATGTTGACAAAATTCCCGATCTGGATGGAAGCTGAGGGCAGCACGAAGGTTGTTGACAGAGATGGGAGTTGTAGACCCAAAAGCAAACTCAGAAGGCCAGATGGGTAGTCATTTCTGGAAAGTGGAGCCCGGCGGGCGTGAATTTTTTGGACAGAGCACCTGTGGATGGGGTAGGCGGCAGACAAGACATAAATGAGTAAACTTGCAATCGGCTCCGATGGAGCAGCCTTTAGCGGAGTTGAATTTGAGACAGAGGATGTGTGAAGTGCCCGAATGAAGTTGAAATAACGAGACAGTGGAGGGGCCCCTGGGCCGAACGCTGGTCTGGGACTGCTGCCGAAGAATAGCAGACTCCTGTGGAGAGGATTTGGAATTGTGATCGGCTCCATGGCCGAGGGAGCAAGATGCCGTGTGACGACCGGCTGAGGAGTCAAGAGGGCAAAACTTGGCTATGTGGTCGCCGCCCTGGCAAACAAAGCAATGAAGTGTCTTGTGACCGGCAAAGATGGAACAAAACAGTTTATAGTCGCGGAGAGACCAATCAATTTTGATACCCCGCTGCAACCATGCAGCAGATTTTGCGGAAAATGCAAGGTGGTACCGATAAAAGGCATCACCATGCTGGGCAGCATTGGAAATGATTTGAGATTGATAAGCGTCAAGCTCAGTGCGGCGGTTGGGGTAAATTTCGGAGACAATGTTCTTGTATTTAGAGAAGGCACGAATGAATTCCGGGAGAAACAGGTGCTTGAGCAGGCGAGGATTCGATTTGGTGTCCAAATGAGTTTTTCCCGAGAGTGTAGCATCGATACAGTTGAAAGAGGGCATAATGAGCCTCGGCAAATTAACATCTTTCCCTGTCAGTATGTCTCTGCGTAACGCCTGTGAAATATCGGTGTCAATCTCGGGCAAGGTACTCAGGGAAACCCCCGGGCAGTTCAGCAGAGAATGTGGAGGCTGTGAAAGCGAGGCAATGGCAGGAAAAGTATAAGCACCTGGTTGTGATGAAGTAGTATCTGGATCGGGTAGTACGCCAGGAAATACGGAGGTGATGGGAAGATCTGATGACTGCACGGATGACTGAAGAGAAGAATGAAAATTATGCTGCAGCAGATGAAGAATGTTTGAAATGTTTGTTTCAATTGATCTGAGTCGTTGTTGCATGGCGTCCACTTGTTGATTGAGTGAGGTGATTGCATTGGGCAAAGTGTCTGGAGTTGTTAGTGAATCATGTTGCAGAGCAGATTGGCCTGTAATAGTTTGCAGAAGAGCGTCCTGTCCAACAGTTCTTGGTGACACAGAAGAAACGGCAGCCGAAACTGGTATTGTAGGTTGAGAGTCTATGACTGATCTGGCACGAGCGTGAATAGATGGAGCGATGATTGTAGAAGCCAGATGGAGGTCAGAGCTACTTGGCACAAACGTGTGTGGCGAATTGTGTGTCCAAACTGTCTGAGCTGGTTCACTGCCAGTGGGTGCAATGGATGAAAAAGTTGGAAACAACAGATTGTCTGCAGAGCTGCTGGAAAGTGTAGTGAAGAAAGTAGCATCGCTGTAGGTGGAGGCCCCAGAAATTAAAATGGATTGAGGCATAGTCAGAGAAGTGGGGGCATCCGGAGGTGCCCCAGAATGAGAGTCCATGAATGCAGCACTGGAGAATGACTGGTCTGGTGCATGTGGTGACACGTTATCTAAATACAACTGTAACAAAACTGCTTTACGAAATGATGGTGAAGTTGTAATTCCCTGCTTGTGTAGTGTAGAACGCAGTCGGGCTGTTGTCTAATTTCTGGGGTCTTCCGACGCCGTGCCCACTGCTGCCTGACGAGGTGCGCTACGCGTTGACCTTGGTCGAGTTGGTCGGTCCCGAACAGAGGTGTTACGAAGAGGGGACGAAACGTCCACAGTCTGAATGTCCACAAACGCCTGTACATTGTGGTCGAAATCCGACACCGTCGGAGTGATGTTATCCACAGAAGTGTCATTGTGCACGGTATTATCACAGAAAGTTTCCATAGTGTGTCAATAACGAAATACCGAAATGGAGCGGTACATGTCCCTCAAATGCGCCTGCAGAAAAAACAGGCACAGAAACAGTTTGCGTCACAATCCAAGACACGAGCAAGATGTGGGTGCTGTTCGAAAATCATGTAACGCACGAGGCGTAAGAGTTCATGTTCTGGCATTGAATACTCGCTTGGGATTTCGAAAAAGTCCATGACGATAATCTGAAGCAGGCGAAACCCGGGCGGTTGATCCATTATGAAGCACAAATAAGATACGGTACGAAGTTGAGAACAATTGAAAATTTTTTAACAAAGCTTAGATTTACTGAATGACCGACTTGTATAAACTATGTAAGCGGAATGAATGTTACGCTCTGCACAGTGCATTGAGCTGATTGGTCAATAGTTAGCTTGACCTTCCAAACTAAGTTAAGTAGAGGGCGACACCTGTTGCACATGCTGGACATGCAATGTATGTACACTTACAGGTCAAATTCGCCACATAAGTACATGTGCATGTATATCAGCAGAATGAATGTTACCAGGGAAACGGCCAAGGGGTCACGACTTGGAATGTTTAAGATAAACCATGTGTTATGCATGACTCATCAGAAAATGATTCTAGCATTAGCATGTACTCCCACGATGTCACCCTGGGACTAGCTGGGAGTTCTGCTCCTAAAACTATTATGAATAAACGCGAGCTCCCTCTCATTGCGTGCCCCATAAACATTTGGAAATAAAATTTCCTTCCAATAAAGTGTAGTGAACATCAAAAACATGAGTAACTGCAGGAAAATGGAACACAACAGTTTAATTTTTGCTGATGTTCTAATAGGATACTTTCATTTGCTTTAACTTGTTAGCACAATGCACTTGCTTTCATAGAAAAGTTCAATACCAGTTTCTCTGTATTGTAAAAATCACTGACACCTGAAAAAAGTGTGGGGATGAAGGCTTCCCACCCCATCCAGTATTTACCCCCATCCCTGACTCATCAGTCTCTGCAAACAATAAGGTCAGTTTGTTTATTTTCCTGTTGTAACTGTTTACAAGTTGCTAACAAGTTTGTTACAGTGGAGTGAACTTTGTCTGAATCATAAGAATATTTCATATGCTTGTCATCAGATACATGTAGACACGTAGGTGATGAAATCAATTAAAACTAGATATTCTGAAATGATAAAACTACATGTACTTGGAAACCGAGGAGACAAAATGATAAAATGTTTACTGGTTTATTAACTTACTTGACTGAAAGTGAGGATGAGCTAATGTGATTGCTCACCATCTGTTTGCACCTTCTCCATCAAAACTGCTGAACTGATTTCAGTTAAATTTGAGGTTTTTGCTTGTTCTGACATCGCATTTTGTTCAGATCAGTTTGCTCAGTCTCATAGGGAGGGTGTGGGGAAAATTCTCCCTTTTTTTTAAAAATGTTCTTCTGATGAACCAGTGGGTACAATGACGTGATATTTGGTACTGAGCTTCCTTTTGAGGTGTAGAATCAAGTTTGTTCAAACGAAAATTTGAGCAATATTTGCCTTTGTAATGGGAGAGGCAAGATTTTTGACCCCACCCAAAATTTCTATTTTCTGAACCAACAGTCGAATTTGAACCAAATTTGGTATGTGCTATTATTGAGTCATGAGTACTTGATAAAGGTTAAAAAAAATTCCTGTGTCACTGTGGGAACCCCAGGAGATAAAAATAGAAATATTTTCAAACGCCCATATTTCACAAATCCCATGGAACAGAAAACTGTTATTTGGTATGAAGCATCCTTATGACCAATGGACTGAAATGGTAAAAAACCCTAATTACCATTGGTTGTATCAGGGTGTTCTGTGGGGGAGAGGGTGCCATTGAATAAATGAATACTGAGTGAGCATATTTGCAAAAATTTTAAAAAATTCTTCTCCCGAACCACTGATCAGAATCTTTTGATAATTGGTATACATCATCCGTAGGGGGTCAGATACAAGTTTGTTAAATTTAATCCCTTTGGTTCATATTTGGGTTCAATACAGGAGCCTGACTTTTAACTTAGGACAATATGGGGAATAATCTTCTTCTTCAGAACCACCCGTGTTTGGTGTATATCATTGTTATGAGGGTCAGATTCAAGATTGTTCAAATCAAATCCCTCAGTTAATTTGGGGGTTTGCTTTGGGTGCATGAATTTTAACTTAGTGCAATATGGGGGATAATATTTAAAAATCTTCTTCAGATCCACCAGTCAGAATCTTTTGATAATGGTATACAGCATCCTAAGGGAGGTTAGATCTAATTTTGTTCAAACCAAGTCCCTGGGTTAATATTTGAGCTCCCTATTTGAGCCCAAATTTTAACTTAGTCCAATATGAGTAATAATATTTAAAACCCTTCTTCTCTGGAAACACTAGTTGGAATCTTTTAATATATGGTGTACGGAATCCTTACAGAGGTTGGATTCAAATTTGTTCAACTCAAGTCTATCGGTTAATAATATGGGAGCCTGAATTTTAACTTATCGCAATATGGGAGGTCTGATATAAGTTTGCTCAAACCAAATCCCTGGGTTACTATATGGGCTCCCTGTTGGAGCACGAATTATTACTTAGTCCAATATGAGGAATGATCTTTAAAGCTCTTCTTCTCTAGAACCACTGGTCAGAATCTTTTGACATATGGAATACAGAATCCTCTCAGGAGTCAGTATCAAGTTTTGTTCAAATCAAACCCGTCGGTTAATAATTGGGCTCTCTATGGGAGCCCAAATTTTAATTTATGCAATATTGGGGAATAATATTGAAAAATCTTTTTCAGATCCACTACTAAGAATCTTTTGATATTGAGTATACAGTATCCTTACTGTGGTCAGCTTTAAGTTTGTTCAAAGCAAGTCCCTCAGTTAATATTTGGGCTCCCTATGGGGGCCCAAATTTAAACTTAGTGCAATATGGGGAATAAACTTTAACAATAATCATCTTCAGATCCACCAGTCAGAATCTTTTAATATTTGGACCCCCTATTGGAATCCAAATTTTAACTTAGTCCAGTCCAATATGCGGAATAATAATTAAAATTCTACTTCTTGAGATACAATCAGAATCTTTTGATGTTCGCTATACAGCATCCTTAGAGAATTCAGATTCAGTTTGTTTAAATGAAGTCCTTGTATTAATATTTATGTTCCTTGTTGGTGGGGGTGGGGGTGGGGGAGGGTATGCAGGGGTGGGGGTAGGCAAATTTTAACATAGTGCAAAATTGGTAATATTCTCAAAATCTTTTTCTCCAGAACCACCCATCAGAATCTTTTCATATTTGGTATACAACATTCTTCAAGTTTGTTAAGTTAATCCCCTAGGTTGATATTTGGACTCCCTAGTTTTGCGTTACTGAAAATCGGGGCATTATTTCTATGGTAGCATCCCAATACCAGAAAAAGATAATCTGGCATGAACAACAGAGTTATAAATAATTAAATAACTTCGGTCCTCTCTAGTGCTAACTAGCCATAGGTGGTAATTAAATCCTTCTTTAAACAACTTTGTTCAGGTGAACACCTCAGTCCCCATGGGGACTCTTGTGTTGTTGCCCTTTTCAGTCTGATAATATTGTGCTTTTATGTTCTGTTATAAAAGTATTGAACATGGT
This sequence comes from Pictodentalium vernedei, assembly GCA_031216915.1. NCBI lineage: Eukaryota > Metazoa > Mollusca > Scaphopoda > Dentaliida > Dentaliidae > Pictodentalium > Pictodentalium vernedei. The sequence goes on along the minus strand of CM062295.1, from coordinate 214,831,330 downwards.
GATTTAATCAAATTTCACCACAAGTCTATAAGAGTTTCATGTTTGAACATACTGAGATAACATAATTAAAGTTATCCTATTTCAAAAACCTGCTCTGTATTTACATTAATTAGTTTACGCAGTGACATAAGATAAGACTGTTTAAGCGTTGATTATATTTAATAAGTCAGCATTGTGAGTAGTCTGGCTGCTGACATGCAGCCTACATGGTGTATATCGCAAATTTAATTGAATTATGTAGTTACATTATGAGTTGGGAAAAAATGGGGGCTCTGGCACCTGCTTAGTTTACAAGCACATGGATGCTGCATCTTGAACTGTACTAAGACAGGGCACCCTTGGGGTGTACTGACCACATACAGTTCAAGCTGCATCTCCATGTTAGCACGCTCTTACTTATCCTGAATGGGGGCCAGTGAAACTGACGGCCCCCGAGCCAAGCAAACCACATGTTTGGAATCCCCGGCGGCAGCATCACCAAAGAGTGTGGTGGGTGTGGAAATGTTTTGTAATTAGCATGGTCCGCTGGCAAAAATGCTTGCAGTGTGGAGTCTGGTATGCGGATGTACCGTGTGTAGCAGTCAGAGGACCTCCTGCCAAGGGTTTTGATAGGGTGGCCCTCAAGGTGGGAATGACAAGCTGCTGTTGCGGCGCCTATCTGAAAGCTGTGGCCTTAATAAGAGTGTGATGGGAGATCTGCAAAGGGCAGAAGGGCCTTAAGCTTAGTTATGAAATAAGATCGCGTCAAGGGAGCGTTATCGGCGGTTACGAATAAGGGATGATGAGGAAGAGCACCTTTTGAAAGGCGAAGGTGAATGTATTTTTTGAGGAAGTACACGGGGCATACCTCGGTGCCAGTCGGAAAGAGACGGTTGGTTATACCTGTGCGGAAGGGGTCTGTTTTGGAGGACTTTGAACGGAGGTGAACCTTGGTGGGATTGTTATGAAACTGAATGTCGCAAATTCGTAAATGAGTCTCAGGGTCGGAGTGGGGAGTCGTGAATTCGCCACAACGCAAGAAGCCAAAAAAAACAGTTACCATGGTAGTTTGTAAGAGGAGGTTCGTGTAAGCAGGGAATGGGCCATTGGTCAAATGCAGGACTAATTGTTTTAGAATATCAAAGATTATCGTCAGTCTACCCAGGGGGACAGTAGATTGATGTTTTTTGACAGCCTTTAGGATAGGCAGAAGACGAGGCCAGGGTGTGCCGGAAGGGGATGTTAAAGGGTTGGGGTAGCCAAATTGTAAGTAAAAATAGCGGATACCTGAAAGGTATAGTTTTATGGTAGCATGAGAGAGGAGTAAAGCAGCGAAGCAAAAGGCAATAAAGCATAGGAGGCGAGACTATTGCTTGGTAGAGAGTCTGGAGCATCAAGAAGCAAGAAGCGAAAGCAGGAAAATCCAATCCAATATGAGCTTTACTGTCACTGATTGTGCTGTGCCAAAGGGTGTCGACGACCACATCTAATCCAGAATGACCGCTGTGAAAGGAGGACATGGGTATGGGGTTTGTTCTGCATCTGGCGCCCACTGCCGGAAGTCCTTTGAAAAGCGAGAAAGAGAGTCAGCAATAATATTTTGTTTTCCAGGAATATTTTGGCATGAAAGGTAAAATTGTAGCAAAGACTGGTGTAGGTCAGACGGCGCATCAAAAGCATGATGGCAGGGATAGGAGGCCTGCCCTTGTTAATAATGGAGACCACAGCCTCATTGTCACAAAGGAAGATGATGTGCTTGTTGGCCCAGAAGGACCCCCACAATATGGCTGCTACCACGACGGGGTAAAGTTCCAGGAGAGCCATGGACCAGGAGTTACCATTAAGTGCAAGGATCTGGGGTGGCCAATGATCCTGAAACCACTTGCCGCGGAAAAAAACGCCGAAGACAATGATAGAGCTAGCATCGGTGAATAGTGCCAGATCGTCGGAAGAAACAGGGGAATTGTCGAGGAACATGGAGCGGCCATTCCAATTGGATAGAAAACATTGCCACATGTGAAGGTCCCGACGACAAGGTGCGGATAAGTTGACGTGGTGCCATAACTCGGAAACAGATGTGGACAGACTGATGAGGTAGGAGATAAAGGACCATCCATGCACAACGGTCCTGCATGCGAAGCTGAGATGACCTAAGAGACTTAAGAGTTCGCGTTTTGTGACTGTCCGCCTATCGATGAAGTGGCTGACCTGGGCAAGGATCCGTTCCTTTTTGTTGCCTGGAAGACGAAGTTCCATTTTGGTGGTATCAAGGATTATTCCCAAGTATTCCAGAGCATGGGTAGGACCTTGAGTTTTTTCCTGTGCAAGATGGACATTCTGCAGGGCGAACGTGTCAAGAAACCTGAAGAAAATGGGCTCTGGATCAATGTCCGAGGGAATGATAGACAAGAAGTCATCAAGAAGATGGAGAACATTGGGAACAGCAAAAAGATTAGACGCGATCCAGCAGATGGCCTCGGACAACTGGTCAAACAGTTTGGGACTGGAACGGCAACCGAAAGCCAGGAGACGTTAAAAATAGTAGAGGCCATCCCACTTGATGCCAAACAGGTGCCACAGACCTGGGTGGATGGGTAAGAGCTTGAAGGCAGATTTAATGTCTATTTTGCAGAGCCATGTCTCAGAGCCAAGTTGCTGAATGAGACGGATGGCGTGGTCAGTTGTGACCTAGGATAGAGAGTAATCATTTTTGTCGATGAGTGCATTTATTGAGTGGTGGGTGGCTGATCGGTGTGGGGCTGACAGGTCAGTTATGAGACGGTGCTTATTAGAATATTTTCTGGTAGCAAGCCCCAATGGGCTGATGCGGTATGATGTGAAAGGAGGGGTCAAGAAAGGACCTAAGACAAAACCCTCGGAAACTTCCGCAACCAAGAGGTCACGAACAATGCCCGGATTGTCGGTGGCCGACGCCAAATTTTTAAGTTCCAAGCAGTCATTTGGTGGAGCAGTAATTCCAATATGGAAGCCATGAGTGAGTTCCTGTGCTAGAAAAGTGACAAAGTCCTGATTGGGATGGCCAACTGCAGAGCACTAACATTGATTGGAGTGGAGGCTGTCAAGTGGAAGTCTTGAAGTGGGGAAAAGCACCTGGGTAGTCACTTTGCACGTGATTTAGGGACGGGATGGACGGAAACCTTGGGACATAAGGTCTGAGGGTGGGGGTTTTGGCAAGCGAGGCAAGTGTGGTGAAATTTGCAGGAGACGCCAAAGGGGCAGCCCCTGGTGGAATTGAAGCATGAGCATGGTTCAGTAGAGTCAGCGCCAGAAAGAAGTGGTTTGACGGCAGATGAGTGGTCAGGGATCGAGACCTTAGGAGGAAAAACAGACGATGGCCGTTCGGTAGTGCTGAGAGGACAGAATTCATTCATTCATTCATTATACACTGATAAATTAGTCTCAATTCCAATCAGAGGAACCAACAATGACTTTGCAGTTGATAAACCACCATTGATTGACAAATCATTTTCATTTAAATTTATTAAGAAATAATATATTTGCCAATTACCAATTCAGCTGTATGATCCTTTACTTTTTAAAACATTTCAAAATTTCTGTATATCCAAAGAATAAATTGGCTTTTGCCAGATGTGCTTCAGGTCCAGTGAGGGATATTGTTTATCATATCCATTCAGAACAAACTACTAACTGAAAATAGAATGCGTTCATTTTGGCAATTCACAAAAAATTCTGCAATCTTGTATAAGTATTTCCATTAATTTCTTGAATCCTGCACCCTATGTCACATGTAACCAACTAACCCTATGCATTTTTATAGCCCCAGTCAGTGTATTTTTTCATGTAGTCATCTGCAATGCACTGGGTTTGTGACTCCTTTCTGGTTATAAATAAAATCATCTGTAATATGTGACTCACTCTGTGCATGCACAGCCTAAGTGAGTGTACATTTTCATGTAGTGTGTGATATGGCAGTTAACAATTTTTTTTATTACCAGAAATTGTGACTAACCATATGTGCACTGCACAGGGTAAGTCACACTTTCTGGTTATTAAAAAATTTTTCATTATTAACTGAGTAACTTATCCTATGCACTGTACTGCCTTGACTCATTGCATGCTGCTGGCAGATATTCCTGCCCAGCACAAGATTTCTTTTGTCATCGAAATAAGTATAATTTGGGCGCATTTAATCATATTTTCCCTATGTGGATTGAATGGATTTTTCCACCAATGATTTCTTGTGTTATATTTAGATTAATTTTTCATCAAATCTAGTCATGGCTGCTGCTTTAAAAATACTCAGAAGGGTAAAGAGTTAATGTAAATCTCATCTATATCTCCACTTTACCCAACATAATAGCCATAATCAGCCAGTAATATTCTCAAGAAGCATTTCAACACAGCTTATGGCACCTCATCAGAATGGACAGCGGAAATGGGTTTTTTTTAGTGAATTTCCAATTCTCTATTCTATTTTCAATTAATAGCTTGTTTCAGGTTCATCTGATAGACCGGCCCATTTTGTTTAAGAATTTGTCCAATAGTTTTTAGCCTTTATTAATATACTACTCAAAGTTTGCTAAGCACCAAGTATGTCCAACTACCTGTTTTACGTTTTAGTTGAAATATTGGAATGAAAAGTGTATATATATTTTATTTAATTATATCTTTAATGATTTAAGTACAGAAATTAAGATTTTATTTGTGTTTGACATTATTTTTTAGTTTTTGAATACGATAACCATGGAAAATGGATGTTTATTTGTAAAAGAGGAAATTTTTCAATTTGCCAAAAAGTTGACGGAATGAACTGGTATGTGTTCAGTATCGAGTATGAGACCCATTACCATTAATTACAGCTTGACAATGCCTTCTCATCCTCCTGGACACTTCTTGGCTGGACTGGATGGGCTGAAATTGCAAGCTGCAACTCATTCCAGGCATGTTCGATTGGATTGAGGTCAGGGGATCTTGCTGGCCAGTCCATACGCTCAATCCCCTCCCTATGTCGGTACTCCCGGACAACATGGGCAACATGTGGACTGGCATTATCGTCCATCAGAATGAACCTCTCACCCATTGCACCTGCATACAATCTGACCTGGACATCCAGGATCTCATCAATATACTGCTGTGCAGTCAATGTACCATGGCCAAGGTCACAGAGCTCTGTACATCCATCCCTGCTGATGCCGACCCAGATCATGATTTACCCTCCAACATAGCGGTCATGCTCAGCAATGTTGGCTGCATGGAATCAGTCTCCTGGTCTTCTCCATACCCTAGAATGCCTATCTGTGTGGTCTAGGCAGTACCTTGACTCATCTGTAAAAAGGACAGGTCGCTAATCTTCTCTGGTCCATCCAGTGTGGTCCATGGCCCATACATATCGTGCCTGGTGGTGGTTCTGGGACAGCGGAATGCGAATACATGGTCTTCTCGATCGGAGACTACCTTTGTGTAACCTTGCCTGGATAGTCTGCGTCAAAACATTTACCCCAGATGCATTCTGAAGGTCACCGCAAAGCTGGGTTGCTGTGACAAAGCGGTTCCTACGGGCCTGAATGATCAAAAAAGGGTCTTCATCTGCAGATGGTGCCCTATCTCTGCCACCACCATGCTGGCTTACTGGTGTGCCATACTGCTGAAATCTTGCCCAGGCTCTGGTGATCACCATACCTTGGGCTTCACCACCTGACAATGGTTAGCCCCTTGCTCCACCATCCCTACAGCCCACCACATTTCTGCTTCAGACAAATGTCTTCTTACATTTGCCATATTCAATCATTAAATCACAAGGGTTTGTGTTGAATTGAAGATTGATTTCCCTCCACATGTCCTGTACATGTGGGCAGTACACGAAAACATGAAAATCAAGGGGTACATGCTTTCCATGACTGTCACGAAACGTCTGCCTGTCAATAGAGCTAATGTAAACACTGGGGACCATCTCAATACATTCCTCAATCATATCCACCAAAAATATCGCAAATATGTCACAAGCAAATTTCACAATGATGTGTCAAATATTTGGTGCTTAGCAAACTTTGAGTAGTATACTTAATTGCATGATATTTTCATTCTGATTGTCAAGTCCGCATGTGGCAGCCTTCTGAAAACCATTTTTAGCTCAACTTGACAAAGTCAAGCTGAGCTATTGCCATCACTTCTCGTCCGTCGGTGTACGTACGTACGTACGTTAGTATGTTAGTACGTACGTCCACAATTTCCTTTGGCACACCTCACAGGTCGCATTTATGATCAGATTACTTTGAAACTTCTTATGCTTGTTTGGGGTGACCTTAGTCAAACCACAATATTTCCCTTTGGCACACCCTACAGGGCACATTTATGATTTGATTGCTTTGAAACCTGGTATGCTTGTTTGGGGAGACCTCTAGATGGGAGCTATCGATTTTCTTCAATTTCCATCAAAAAATGTTGCCGCGGCCAACGTTCTTAGAACTTGGTTTAGTCAGAAGACTCGATATTTCCCTTTGGCACACCCTACAGGGCACATTTATGATCGGATTGCTTTGAAACCTTTCATGCTTGTTTGGGGTGACCTCTAGATGGGAGCTATCGATTTTCTTCAATTTCCATCAAAAAATGTTGCCGCAGCCAACATTCTTAGAACTTAGTTTAGTCAGACCACAATATTTCCCTTTGGCTCACCCTACAGGGCTCATTTATGATTAGATTGCTTTGAAAGCTGGTATGCTTATTTACGGTGACCTCTAGATGGGAGCTGTGACCTCTAGATGGGAGCTATCGATTTTCTTCCATTTCCGTCAAAAAATGTTGCCACGGCCAACGTTCTTAGAATTTAGTCTAGTCAGACCACAATATTTCCCTTTTTTCTTCCATTTCCATCAAAAAATGTTGCCACGGCCAACGTTCTTAGAATTTAGTCTAGTCAGACCACATTATTTACACCCTACAGGACACATTTATGATCGGATTGCTTTGAAACCTGGCATGCTTGTTTGGGGAGGCCTCTACATGGGAGCCATCAATTTTCTTCGGTTTCTGTCAAAAAATGTTGCCACTGGCAAAAAAACTGACATTGGTCCCAATGATCTTCAATTTTGCCATTTCATTTATAACTTACCAAGTTCAAGTTTGTCAAGTTGAGCTACAGTGTCATTGACACTTTCATTTCTTTGTTAGCTCAACAATGTCAATGTCAAGCTGAGCTATTGCCATCACTTCTCGTCCGTCGGCGTACTTATGTGCGTACTTACGTTAGTATGTTAGTACGTTAGTACGTACGTCCACAATTTCCTTTGGCACACCTCACAGGTCGCATTTATGATCAGATCGCTTTGAAACTTGGTATGCTTGTTTGGAGTGACCTCTAGATGGGAGCTATCGATTTTCTTCAATTTCCGTAAAAAAATGTTTCCGCGGACAACGTTCTTAGAACATAGTTTAGTCAAACCTTAATATTTCCCTTTGGCACACCCTACAGGGCACATTTATGATTGGATCGCTTGGAAACTTTGTATACTTGTTTGGGGTGACCTCTAGATGGGAGCTATTGATTTTCTTCAATTTCCGTCAAAAAATGTTGCCGCGGCCAACGTTCTTAGAACTTAGTTTAGTCAAAACTCAATATTTCCCTTTGGCACACCCTGCTGGGCACATTTATGATTGGATCGTTTTGAAACTTGGTATGCTTATTTGGGGTGACATCTAGATGGGAGCTATCGATTTTCTTCAATTTCCGTCAAAAAATGTTGCCGCGGCCAACGTTCTTAGAACTTGGTTTAGTCAGACCACAATATTTCCCTTTGGCACACCCTACAGGGCACATTTATGATTGGATTGCTTGGAAACGTGGTATGCTTGTTTAGGGTGACATCTAGATGGGAGCTATCGATTTTCTTCAATTTCCGTCAAAAAATGTTGTCGCGGCCTACATTCTTAGAACTTAGTTTAGTCAGAAGACCTCAATATTTCCATTGACACACCCTACTTTGGCACATTTATGATCGGATTGCTTTGAAATCTGGCATGCTTGTGTAGGGTGACTTCTAGATGGGAGCTATCGATTTTCTTCAATTTCTGTCAAAAAATGTTGTCGCGGCCAGCATTCTTAGAACTTGGTTTAGTCAGACCACAATATTTCCCTTTGGCACACCCTACAGGGCACATTTATGATTGGATTGCTTTGAAACATGGTATGCTTGTTTAGGGTGACATCTAGATGGGAGCTATCTTCAATTTCCGTCAAAAAATGTTGCCACGGCCAACATTCTTAGAACTTAGTTTAATCAGACCACAATATTTCTCTTTGGCACGCCCTATAGGGCACATTTATGATTGGATTGCTTTGAAACCTGGTATGCTTGTTTGGGGTGACCTCTAGATGAGAGCTATTGATTTTTTTCCATTTCCGTCAAAAAATGTTGCTGCAGCCAATGTTCTTAGAACTTAGTTTAGTCAGAAGACCTCAATATTTCCCTTTGGCACACCCTACAGGGCACATTTATGATCGGACTGCTTTGAAACCTGGTACGCTTGTTTGGGGTGACCTCTAGATGGGAGTGATCGATTTTCTTTCATTTCCGTCAAAAATTGTTGCCACAGCCAATGTTCTTAGAACTTAGTTTAGTCAGACCTCAATATCTTCCTTTGGCACACCCTACAGGGCACATTTATGATTGGATTGCTTTGAAACCTGGCATGCTTGTTTTGGTGATGGGAGTGATCGATTTTCTTTCATTTCCGTCAAAAATTGTTGCCACAGCCAACGTTCTTAGAACTTAGTTTAGTCAGACCTCAATATCTTCCTTTGGCACACCCTACAGGGCACATTTATGATTTGATTGCTTTGAAACCTGGTATGCTTATTTAGGGTGACCTCTAGATGGGAGCTATTGATTTTCTTCCATTTCCGTCAAAAATGTTGCCGCAGCCAACGTTCTTAGAACATAGTTTAGTCAGACCTCAAAATTTCCCTTTGGCACACCCTACAGGGCACATTTATGATCGGATTGCTTTGAAACCTGGCATGCTTGTTTGGGGTGACCTCTAGATGGGTGCTATCGATTTTCTTAAATTTCTGTCTGTCAAAATATGTTGCCGCTGGCAATGATCTTTGAACTTAGTTTAGTTGGGCAACAATATATTCCTTTGGCATGCCATAAAGGGCACATTTATGATCAGATCGGTTTGAAACTTTGTATGCTTGTTGGGGGTTACCTCTAGATTGGAGCTATCGATTTTCGTCAAAAAATGTTGCCACAGGCAAACACCTTCGATGAACTTAGTAAAAACTTAGTGCAGTTCAGCATCAATATTTCCCTTTGACACACCCTGCTGGGCACATTTATGATTGGATTGCTTGCAAACTCGGTGTGCTTGTGTGAGGTGACATCTATATGGGAGCTGTCGATTTTCTTCCATTTTTGTCAAAAAATGTTGCCGCTGACCTTTGAACTTAGTTTAGTCAGACCTCAGTATTTCCCTTTAACACACCCTTTAGGGTACATTTATGATCGGATCACTTTGAAACTTGGTATGTGTATTCGGGGTGACCTCTATATGTGAGCTATTGCTCTTTTTTCATTTCCATAAAAAATTATTGTTGTTATCACCAGCCTTTGAACTTACTGCATTTGTGCATTAGCTTATTCCTTTTGCACTCTCTGCAAGGTATATTTATGAATTTCCACAAAAGACCCCCCACAAAAACCATTCCCACAAGCAATGACCTTCTACTTAGTGCATTTGTGCATTAACATCTTCCTTTGGCATGCCTCCGAAGGCACATTCATTATCAGGTTGTTTTGAAACTTTGTAAGCTTTTGCACGGTGACAAAGATAGGAGCTATTGATTTTCTTTTCATTTCCATCAAAAACTGTTGCTGTTAGCAACAATCTTTGAATTTATTGCATTTGTGCACCAACATTCTTTGACATGGCCTGCAGGTCACATTTATCATAGGATTGTTTTTGAACTTGGTGTGCTCATTAGGCAAGACTTTTAGATAAGTGCTATTGATTAGCATTCATTTCTGTGAAAAAAGTTGCCATTTACAATAACCTCTGAACATACTGCATTTGTGTATCAACATTCTTCCTTTAGCCAATCTTACAGTTTACATTTAAAAATGCATGGATTACTCTGACGTTGTGCACACACAATGCTGTTATGTTGAAATTTCATCAAATAACATTGGTACCAAGGATCTTCAATTTTGCCATTTCATTTATAACTAAACAAGTTCAAGTTTGTCAAGTTGAGCTACAGTGTCATTGACACTTTCATTCCATTCCCCAGATGTAAACATTCAAATTCAGGTAATGTCTTTAATCAATCTCTCATTATAGAGTTGATAAAATACCAAAAACTTGATTTTCGTTGTGATCTACTAACAAATGAGTTATTTCGAGTTTCATTACATAATTTGTTTGTTTTACTAAGCTAATTGTGACTTAGTTTCAAAATCTTCCTCCGTACTTACAGAAATAATAGAGTTTTCAGATGATTTCAATCTTTCCATCCATGGAAAACCATGTGTATTCAGTCTGGTTGCATGGTATTTGTAGATTTTCCATGTTCTGTCCATGATGAAATTGTAAATATCAATGATCATTCCATAGTATATGATTCAAGAAGGAAAGGAATTCTTTTTTATAAGTTTTTAGATTCTTTGGCATTTGCTTGTTTTTTCTTGAAATCCCAAGGCTACCATGGTTAGGCCCAACAAAATAGATCTTCTGTTTCTCAGGCCATTTTTTGTAGAATTGCATGTGGGCAGGCAGTTTCTTATTTTATTTTTTTCTATTTTTGCCATCAAAAGTTCAAGCTTTGCTTTATGTTTTAAGACTCATAATCTATAGCATGTGTGGTGATATATTTTGTCCCTTGAGTGCAGGAAGGCTTTGCAATGCTAAAGCATTGCAAAGCCTTATTGCACTCAAGGGACACATTTATCAGTTTTATTAACTTGTGTAAAATATCAGACATAAACCATTCAATTTTTATTTTTTTAAGTTTGCATTGGTTATAAAAAGAGAGCATGTGGCAAGCAAAAGCACCATGTGGTAGGGCCTGAGAAACAGATTTTTAACTTTTTTTAGGCCTTACCAAACTTAAATTCATGAAACTTTAAATACTCTCAATGCTTGAGCTTCTGAGGTGCTATATTATTCATGAACACAAATGATACAGAGAGCTTATCAGTACAGTGAAGGTTTCTTTTCTAGTTTGCATTATCGCATTGAGTTGAGGACCTTCAACCAAGCAGTAATGGGTGGAATGTTGCTTGGTGAAGCTCCTCAACAAGATGTGATACAGCACTTCAAATAACTTTACTGCACTGATGATCTTTTGACCTCCAAAGAAGAAGCGGCCCATTCATCCGTTTGTCCATCCATCCATCCATCTATCTGAATTGAATTTTGAATCGAACTTCTGAATGGAGTCGATCCACTTGTAAATTAAAGCCTGCTCTACTTCTGTTTATATAATAATCAGGGGTATTCTTTTAGAAAACTGTTGCTTTTGATGATGTATCCAGTAACTGTGATCAAACAGAACAAAATACTTAATATAAAATAATGTGATCATGTTGTGGAACAAATCATTTATTGAATTTAAACAGCTGAATAAATTTTCAAAGTTCAAAACTTAAAATTTTCATAAATGGTCACTGGTCATAATGCACAATAAGTTGAAATGAACAGATGCAGCAGTAACCGCATTTGTAGCAAAGTAGCTACAACTGTTGCACAGTTGTAGCTACATTGCTACAAACACTGTTACCTCTTCATTTCTTATCAGCCTACCTTACAATTGTTTACTACAGGCTTTTACTACAGTGGAAGACCCTAACTCGGAAAATATACTCTCTATTTTGATCTTTCCCAAGAGATTTGGGAAAGAAAAGTGGTGCAAAAGCACCACGAAAAAATAAGCCAAAACTGGGTCGAGCGCCATCGCTCACACCCAGTAGAGGACGCTCTTCTCTTAGTACAATTCCACGACTTCTGGAAAACCAGTGCGCAGACAGTAACTAGTGAATCATTCTTTTTTCGTCCAACCTCCAAGGATGATGTGCATCCATTTGTATTACGAAACAGTGATAATTCAGCTCATCGATAATGGTTTTCTGTGACTGGAATTATGGATCTGAGTATCGTATAATAACAGGACTGTGTTTTATATATTCTTGTTATTATTTTCAACCACATTTTCATTGTATTTTATATTTTACGTGTCGCGCACGACTTTCGCATACCGTGCGGTTCGTACATAAAATTTTTCGGTTGATAAATTTTATTATTATTGGAGTTAGGTGTCAATGGGGGACTGTATGGGCAGGATTTCTCCGCTCTGTTGAGAGCAGAATTTCTGTTTTTTAGGTCCCTGTCAGCCATCTGGGTTCAGTTGTGTTCCTGCAGGTACTTTTTCTGCCACCTTTCTCTCGTAGTTGGGGGTGTTCTTCTACTGTCTATATCTGTTGAGTTCACCTTCTTCTGCTCTCACCTCTGTTATGTCCAGTACAGTTCGTTTAGGGCAATTCCTTTTGCCCTCGCTTTGGTGCCTTCTTGTGGCCGTTCCTCCCACACCCGTGGTGGAGGGGGAGCATGCTGTCGTTTTGGGGCCTCCCGATGTGACCACGTCTGGTGAGTTATACCCCTTCTGTGTGGGGTGTGCAGTTCCTCCAGCTCCCATGGGAGGGGGGGTGGTGGAAGCTGTCGTTTTGGGGCCTCCCGACACGACCACGTCTGGTGAGATTTATACCACCTCCATGGGGGATGTGCAGTTTTTTAACCATGGTAGATACTGCAGGAGCTGTTGAGTTGTCTGGTGAAGAGATGCCTGTTCCGGGACTATGGTGCCTCTCCAGTCGACATCTGAGGCTGTCACTAGGGTTGTGACTCCTCCTTTGGAGGCTGAGCTCAGTTGCTCTCTCCCCTTTTCTGCCACTTTCAACAGCTCCTGTCGTATCGGCTGCTACTGCTGTTCCGTCTACAACGTCATCGGTCACTGTTTCAGCTGGCCTCGGCTTATCCCTGCATTGGTCTGCAGCGATGTGTGGTTGTGGGGTATTGGCCTCAGCGGCTCAGCCTTCCCTGACTTCAACTCGGCAAAGTTGGAAGTGACTGCTGACCAACCCTCTGCTGTGGCCTCTCCTCCATTGAACACAGCAGTTTTATCCCTGCAGGTGTCTGCAGAGGTGTCTGGTAGTGTAGGTGTAGGGTATCGGCCTCAGCCTTCCCTGACTTCAACTCGGCGAAGTCGGAAGTGGCTGCTTTTCTCATTGGATTCGGATGTTCATGGTGGGGTCACCATGAGCTCCATGGCATTTCCGTCCACGCACTCTGGTCCCATGGTCAGTTTTTGCGGGACCAACGCTTTTTGTGCAGCCTGGACCTTCTGTCACGCAGAGGTCCGCGGCGACTCTCCTGAGTTTCCGCTCTGCAGATCCTCGGGGTATGTCATACCCCAAAACACATCTGCCTTCAGATGTTTCGGCTGCAGCCTGTCACCCGCATTGGGTGTATTTGAGGATCGTGACCCTTCGCTGGTTAAATGGGTCAGGAGTGAAGCCACCTTGTCGGTTCATTCCCACGTCGAACTGGCCGACACGGTCAGTGAGCTTAAGGAGGCCCTCTCCTTGCTCACTTAGGTTTTGTCCAAGAGCCCTTTCCATTGCTTCCAGCGAGGCTACGAGTGGTTTCCATGCATCCCCTGTGGCACCGCCTCCTGGGATTGGAAAGAGGCCGCTTTCTGATCCCCCTGGTGTGCCTACACCATGGGAGGCATTGGCTGGTTTGCCCATGATGGGCTGTTTCTTCCGACTCAGGGGATGAGTCCGACATACCTGACGTCGAGAGCCAACAGTCTTCTGACTTGGGGGCAGCTCTTGACTTTGTGTTTGAGTTCCTTCCAGATCTCAAACCATCAAACCAGCCGACAGTGTCAGCCTGGCCACGATCATTAGTCGCGCCCTACAGCCCGTGGAGCAACCTGCTTCTGGGCACCTTCGACCGTGCCTGTCTGTACAGGTGGTTGAAGCGTACACAGCTTTGGGCTCTAAGCTTAGTTCCAAGGCTATGAAGATGTCGTTCTTCATCAGGGTTGACACTTTTTTGCCTCCGGTGTGTTATTGTTCCTACGATTCTGCCAATTTGTCAGTCTGCCAGACTTTGAAGGTCTTGGATCAGGACTCCAACTCACAAGCTGGCCATTTTTCATATGGAGACTTTGGAGTCCGTGTTGGGCTTATCGAGAGAGATGCTGGACATGCTTTCTCTCTCCAATCACGTCGTCTCTGCTTTGCTGCTTATCTGCCCCCAGATAAGTTTGACGACGTACAGGCTCTTTTGTGTGTCCTGTCCAAGGTGCTCATGCATCTTCTCACACGCATACCTGTAACACGACTAACTTGGAATTAGTTCACAGGGGCGCTGTGCTGGACACAAGCCGTCCCTTCTTGAGGGGCAGCGTGCTGCTCTTCGATCTGCTTCTTCGGCGGGTCCGCAACTATTCCATGGTTCCATGGCGTCGGTCCGGGATGACACCCTATGTCATTCCATATATCAGGTGCTGCTTCGTCAGCTTGATCAGCCTTGTTGGAGGCAGGGACCGTCCAATGCCTAACAAGTACCCTTCTGCTTCCTCTGAGAAGCCAAGGGCTGATCCTCTTGCCGCCGCTTCTGCTAACTCACAGGGTAAGGGTAGTTGTCGGCAGTAGTCACCTCGATTCGTCCAAGGTTGAGGCATCCAACTCAGTCGAGAGTGCCTCTTCCAACACAGGTTCCTTTCAATGTTACATGTTGTGAACTTTTGATCACGGCGATAGGTAATCTCTGGTCAAAGGGGACGATCAAGGTCACCCGGAACATTCATTCATTGGGATTTTATTCCCGCCTGTTCTTGGTGCCAAAGAAGGACGCCTGACTCTGACAGGTTATCAATCTGTGTATCCTGACCCAGTCTATCATTGCTCCTAAGTTCAGTATGGAGGCTTTCAAGTCGGTTCGCCACTCCGTTCACCGGCGAGTTTTCCAGTTCAAGGCCATGTCCTTCGGCCTCGATCTGGATCCTTGGGCCTTCACCGCCTGATGTCACATGTGTAAGTCTTACATCGCACACAGTCCAGGGTGTCTTCTTCGGCATATCTAGTCGATATCCTCCAGAGGCATTCCTATGCTGCCTTTCTGGAGTCGGATGTCGACACACTGTTGAGCCTGCTCACGTCACAAGGGTTCAGAGTCAACGAGGAGAAATTGGACCTGGTCCCTTCTCCGTCGTTTTGTCATCTAGGGACGGGCTTCCAGACTCAGCTGTATACGGTGGATATGGTGGCGGTTTCCTGGGCAAGGGCTGTGATTTTCTCAGCCTTTGCCCTGATTCTGTCCCAGTCCACGTCCGCAACAGCTCGGAGTCTTCCAAGTCTGCACCACCTCTGCAGTTCGATGACGAATCTCATTTCTCTCGGTCAGCTGCATGTCAGACCTCTCCCAACACTTTCTGCTCAGTCATTGGAGGCCGATTATCGATCCTCTGGATCTGGTGCTTCAGTTACCAGAGTCTCTTTCTAGTCACTGTCTCCCCTGACAGATGTTCAGTGGATTATGCAGGGAGTTCCGTTGAACTTCCCCATGTTCGATCGTGTTCTGACGGCAGTCGCCAGCAATCTCGGATGGGGAGTGACGTTGGATCCTCTAGGTCTTTCCCTTCCTGGGTCATGGGACCAGGATCCAGCAGCTCTTCATGTCAACCAGAAGGAGCTTCTTGCTCTTCTTCTGAGTTTCCGGCAGTGGAACCCCCACCTTTCGAATTGTCGGGTCCTTCTGTTCTCCAACAATTCAACAGTGGTTGCTTACATTCGGAACCAGGGCGGCACGCACTATGTTCCCATGTACAAATTGGTTCGGGATCTTCTACTGCTCGCTCAGGATGTCAATGCCCGAGTGGTGGTTCGTCACATTCCCGATCGTCTGATTGTCCTAGCCGACTCCCTGTCCTGACGGGGCAGGTTCTTTTTCATCGAGTGGATGCTCCACATGCGGTGTTCCAGTCGCTTTGCGATCTCTGGGGTCGTCCCCACATCGATCTCTTTGCGACTTGTTGGAACCATCACGTGTCCCTGTGTCCAGATGCAGTGGCTTTCGCCGTGGACGCTCTGTGCCTCCTTTGGAACGGTCGTGTCAACTACGCCTTCCTGCCGGTTCTGATTCTGCCTCAGGTTCTAGCCAAGATATGAACTTGCAGTTGTTGACACTTTTCGATCGCACCCCTGATGCCTCAGTGGGTGTGGATCAATCTGTTCCGCTCTCTGTTGGTGGTGGTTCCGGCACGTATCCCTCTACATCGTGACCTTCTTTGCCAAGGTTTCCGGAGGAGGTTTCACATCGATCCGACTTCATTGTGCCTTCGCACATATCTTTTGTCAGGTCCTATCTCCTCCGTAGCGATTTTTTCGAGACGAGCAGTGGAGTTGCTTTTCTTCTTCACGGAGGCACTCCACTGGTTTAGCCTATGCGGCTGAGTGGAAGGTTTTCTGTCGATAGTGTGCAGATCACTCTGTTGATTCTGGCACTCCTTCGATCACACAGATTGCAGAGTTTCTGGTATATGTTTGATTCTGGGTGGTCTCCAGCCTGTTAAAATCAAGGGTACAGGTCCATGCTTCGGAGACCTTTTCGTATGTGGGACAGCATCATATCGGCACTTCTCCATGCCTCCCCAAGCTTGTTCGGCACTTTTCTTTGAAAAGGCCTAGGACTTTGCAGCTTACCCCAAGATGGAATCTTTCTTGGGTGCTGCTCTGCTTGGGGGGGGGGGGGGGAGGGGTTGACAGAAGATCTCTCCTGAATCCATTTCTCAGTGGATTTGTTTTGTTATTCGTGCAGCTTCCACTCGTCTGGCGATTGTATTACCAATCGTTTTTCTGCCACGAGGTGCGTGCATTGTCTACCTCTTGGGGCTTATACTAACTCTGTCATGTTGTCAGATGTTATACTGGCAGCCTACTGGAGATATGCTTCTTTCTCCACTTACCTGCAGGAGCAGGCAGAGGTCCTTTGTACTACGGGCCCTCTTTCTTCTGCTCAGGCTGTTGTCTATCCCAGCCATTCGGCTTCTTACAAGGTCAGTTCCAGCTCTGTGCTGTTACAGTCCTTTCTGTCTGTGCGTTGCACATAACCATATGCCTCATCACTCATTGTCTTTTACTAATGTTTGTGATGCTATGGTTTGATAGGCCTAGGGACCTCTTACTCTGTCCATGGTTCCAGTACAGTTGCGTTATGTGTGGGTTGGTTATGTGATTCTCTTTATATTACTCTTATTATACCTACTGCAATTGTTTACATGGAGGCCCTCCCGTCTTCTTATTCGGGTAAGAATCCTTCTTCCCTGCTGATCACATAACTCCTATGTTGGCAGACTCAAAAAAATGATTCATTAGTTACTGCCTGCGCACTTGTTTTCCGGAAGTCGTGGAATTGTACTAAGAGAAGAGCGGCCCCTACTGGGTTTGCGCCGATGGCGCTCAATCCAGTTTTGGCTTATTTTTTCATGGTGCTTTTGCACCACATTTCTTTCCCAAATCTCTTGGGAAAGATCAAAATAGAGAGTATATTTTCCGAGTTAGGGTCTTCCACTGTAGTGCAAGCCTGTAATAAAAAATTGCAGTAGGAATAATAAGAAGGGAAATTTACTATAAAATTTAAATTTCTACTCAGAACTGTCACAAACTTAAGGCCAAAGTATGTTCGAAAATATTTGAAAATATTCAAATTTCTGATTTTGAATCGTATTGAATATTGACTTTTGAATCGAATTTCGAATTTTCACAGGAGCCTACATTCCAGACTGTGTGGACTCACTCCACCACATCATCTTGGTGGTATATGGAAAAAAAACCTCACGGAAAAAACCTCTCATGGAAAGGACCCACCTGGAAAAAAACCCTTATGACAAAACCCCTCACAAAATTTGTGTTGGTTAGGAAAAAAAAATCCTAACATTAAAATAGGAAGTGTTACTGGAAAGTATTAGTCCTCACATTGATTTAAGAGATGAAACCAACTCTTTTGTTAGTACTACATGTTTGATATTGTGTTAATAACTGCCCCTAACTATTTTTCGGCAAGTACATGTTTTTTTTCTCAATCAAAGGGTGGAACAATACACTCCGTCAGTTGACAGGGCATAGTCACCCTTCAGTGTGGAAAACTGTTTCTTATCAACCTACTCACAATTGTTTACTACAGGCTTGCACTACAGTGGAAGTCCCTAACTCGGATAAAATACTCTCTATTTTTGTCTTTCCCAAGCAAGTTTGGAAAGAAAAGTGGTGCAAAAGCACCAATAAAAATAAGCCAAAACTGGGTCGAGTGCAACCGGCGCAGACCCAGTACGGGACGCTTTCTCCCAAGTACAACTCCACGACTTCCGTTGCCAGTGCGCATATACCGTCTCTAAAGACTCATTCTTTTTAAAATCCGCTTCGTGTCGAGATGTTTTTGCACGCTTATCAGTGTTCCACCAGCTCGATGTTTGATGATTCCTGATTCATTATACCACAGTGTATCCTTTGTATTCTCAGGAACAGTGTTTTATATTCTCTTTTCTATTATATGTCCATAATGTATATTTATTTGCTCTCTCTCGAGTCGCACGCGCATTTCGCGTGCCGCGCAGTTCGGACTTAGATTTTTTTCACAATTATTGTTAATGCTTTTTTTGCAAAATTTTCTAATTGTGTTAGAGTTAGGTGTCAGCGGGGTACCACTCCTACAGTGTTTCTTCTTTCTTTTGAGAGTAGTCTTCCTGTTGGGTGGTTCCCGGTCGACCGTCTGGGGTCTTTGTTTCTGTCACCTTTCTCTCTTCTTTGGGGGTGTTCTGTTTTCTCATCTCACCTTCTCTGATCCTCTCACCTCTATCATGCCCAGGACAATTCCTTGTGGGCAATGTCTGCTGCCAAAGCATGTGGACGATGTACATTCGTCTTGTTCCTCCTGTAATGGGTGTTCGGCCGAGCGGCCGTGTGGTGTCTGTGGAACATGGTCTTCCACCTTCTGGGCGTCAGTAAACCGTGTCGTTCGTTCTCGTGGCCGTGCCTCCCGCTCCCGCGGGAAAGGAGAACATGGTCGTTCGGGGCCTCCCGAGCCGACTTTGTCTGGTGAGAGTTATTCCTCCTCTGTGGGGGATGTGCAGTCTTTTCCTGTGGTGGATACTGCGGGAGCCGTTGAGTGTTCTGGTGTAGAGATACCTGGTTCCGGGACTACGGTCCCCCTCCAGTCGACATCTGAGGCTGTCACTAGGGTTGTGACTCCTCCTTCGGAGCCGAGCCGGTGTGCTCTCTCCACTTTTTCACCAGCCTCAACGACTCTCGACGTATCTACTACTGCTGCTGGCCCGTCTGCTTCGTTGTCTGTTTCAGCCGGCCTCGGCTTTTCGCTGCAGGGGACTGCAGAATCCGATACTGTAGACGTGGGATATCGGCCTCGGCCTTCCCTGACTTCAACTCGGCGAAGTCGGAAGGGGCTGCCGGCCGAGCCCATCGCTGTGGTCTCTTCACCGTCGAGCACCACAGTTGTGTCTTTGGATTCGGATGTTCGTAGTGGAAACACTATGAACTCTGTGGCGTTTCCGTCTACTCACTCTGGTCACATGACCAGTTTTGGGGGACCAACGCCTTTTGTGCAGCCTGGACCTTCTGCCCCGCAGAGGTCCGTGGTGACTCTCATGAGTTCTCGCAATATTGATCCTCGGGGTGCATCGTACCCCTATACACGTCTGCCTTCAGATGTTTCGGCTGCCACCCGTCGTCCCGCATCTGGTGTTTTGGAGGATCGTGACCCTTCGCTGGTTAAGAGGGTCAGAGGTGAAGCCACTTTGCCGGTTCGCTCCCCTGTCGAACCGGTCGGTACAGGCAGTGAGCTTAGGGAGGCCCTCTCCTTACTCACTCAGGTTCTTTTTAAGAGCCTTCCTGTTGCTTCCAGCGAGGCTATGGGTGGTTTCCAGGCGCCTCCTATGGCGCCGCCTCCCGGGATTGGAAACAGGCCGGTTTCCGATTCCTCTGGTGTCCCGACACCATGGGAGGCGTCGGCTGGTTTGCCCACGATGGGCTATGTGTCTTCCAACTCTGGGGAGGAGTCCGACATGCTTGAGGTCGAGGGCCAGCAGTCTTCGGACTTGGGGGCGGCTCTTGACTTTGTGTTTGGGTTTCTGCCTGAGCTCAAACCTGCAAACCAGCCGACAGTGTCAGCCTGGCCGCGATCATCGGTCGCGCGCCAACAGCCTATGGAGCAACCTGCTTCTGGGCGCCTTCGACCGTGCCAGTCGGTACAGGTGGTTGAAGCTTTTTCAGCATTGGATGCCAAGCTGAATTCCAAGGCTTTGAAGACTTCGTTCTTCACCAGGGTTGACACCTTTTTGCCTCCTGTGCGTTATCGTTCCTATGATTCCGCCAATCCGTCAGTCTGCCAGGCTTTGACGGTTCTGGATCAGGACTCCACTTCCCTCGGGCTTTCCAAGCCCAAGTCTGCCGTCATTCCAATGACGACTCTGGAGTCCACGTTGGGCTTATCTAGAGAGATGCTTGGCATGCTTTCTCTCTCAGATCACGTCGTCTCAGCTTTGGCTGCTTATCTGCCTCCAGATAAGTTTGACGAGGTACAGGCTCCTTTGCGTGTACTGTCCAAGGCGCTTATGCACCTTACTCACACGCATACCTGTAACACGGCTAATTTGGAATTAGTTCGAAGGGACGCTGTGCTGGACACAGGACGATCCCTTCCCGAGGAGCAGCGTGCTACTCTTCGATCTGCTGGAGCAGCGTGCTACTCTTCGATCTGCTTCTTTGGCAGGTCCGCAACTTTTCCATGGTTCCGTGTCGACGGTCCGGGATGACGTCCTCCGTCATTCCAAAGATCAGCTGCTGTTTCGTCAGCTTGATCAGCCTTCTCGGGGAGGCAAGGGCCGTTCCAAGCCTAACAAGTACCCTTCTGCTTCCTCTGTGAAGCAAAAGGCTGGTCCTTCTGCCGCCGCCTCTACTTCTTACTCACGGGGTAAAGGTAGGGGTCGGCAGAATCGAGGGAAGTCTCAGGATTCTTCATTTAGCAGAGGAGGTGGTTTCTCCTCTCGCGGGCCTCGTCGGGGCTCGAAATGAAGGTCCTCACCTCGACTCGTCCCAGGTTGGAGGAAGGATAGCAGAGTTCGCAGACCATTGGACCACCATCACATCCGATCCATGGGTGTTAGATGTTGTTCGGTCCGGGCTGCGCATATCCTTCCGACGGCACCCTGCTCTGTCAAGGGTGCCTCTTCTAACCACAGTTCCTTCAGACGTTTTACGTCGGGAACTTTTGTCCACGGAGATTGCCAATCTCCTGGCAAAGGGGGCGATCGAGGTCGTCAAGAACGTTCAGTCAGTGGGTTTCTATTCCCGCCTGTTCTTGGTGCCGAAGAAGGACGGCCGACTCCGACCGGTTATCGATCTGAGTATCCTGAACCAGTCTATCATTGCTCCCAAGTTCAGCATGGAGACTTTCAGGTCGGTCCGCCAATCAATTCACCAGGGAGATTTCGCAGCCAGCATCGACCTGCGAGACGCTTACTTCCACGTTCCGATGCATCGGGCGTCACGGAAGTATCTCAGGTTCGCTTTTCTGGGGCGAGTTTACCAGTTCAAGGCCATGCCTTTCGGCCTCAACCTGGCTCCTTGGGCGTTCACCAGACTGATGTCGCATGTGATAGCGTTCCATCGCACACAGTCCAGGGTGACTACTTCGGCATATCTGGACGATATCCTCCAAAGGCATTCCAATGCTGCCTTACTGGAATCGGATGTCGCCACTCTGTTGAGCTTGCTCACGTCGCTAGGATTCAGAGTCAACAAGGAGAAGTCGGACCTGGTCCCTTCTCAGTCGTTTTGTCATCTGGGGATGTCTTTCCAAACCAAATTCAATTTGGTGGCTGTTCCCCAGGCCAAGGCTGTGATTCTCTCAGCTGTTGCTCTGACTCTGTCCCAGTCCAGGTCCGCGACTGCTCGGAGTTTTCTCCGGCTGATCGGTCTCTGCGGTTCGGTGACGGATCTCATTCCTCTAGGTCGGCTGCGTGTCAGACCTCTCCAACACTTTCTGCTCAGTCGTTGGAGGCCGAATGTAGATTCTCTGGATCAGGTGCTTCCGTTTCCGGACTCTCTGTATCCTCACCTTCTTCCCTGGACAGATGTTCAGTGGATTACGCAGGGTGTTCCGCTGGACTTACCCATGTCCGATCGCGTTCTGACGGCAGATGCCAGCGATCTCGGATGGGGTGCGACGTTGGATCCTCTCGGTCTTTCCCTACACGGGATGTGGGACCAGGATCAAGCAGTTCTACACATCAACCAGAAGGAGCTTCTTGCTCTTCTTCTGAGTTTCAGGCAGTGGATCCCTCACCTGTCGAATCGCCAGGTCCTTCTGCTATCCGACAATTCGACAGTGGTTGCTTACATTCGGAACCAGGGCGGCACGCACTCGCTTCCGATGTACGAGTTAGCTCGGGATCTTCTACTGCTCGCTCAGGATGTTCACGCCGGAGTGGTTGTTCGTCACATTCCTGGTCGTCTGAACGTCCTAGCCGACTCCCTGTCCCGACAGGGCAGGGTTATTTCCACCGAGTGGATGCTTCACAGGGCAGTGTTCCAGTCGCTTTGCGATCTCTGGGGACGTCCCCACATCGACCTCTTTGCGACTCGTTGGAACCATCAGGTGGACACTTTCGTGTCCCCGTGTCCAGATCCTCTGGCCTTTGCCGTGGACGCTCTGTCACTCGATTGGAACGGTCTCGTCGGCTACGCCTTCCCGCCGGTTCCGATTCTGCCTCAGGTTCTCGCCAAAATTCGAACCTGCAGTTGTCGAATCATTCTGATCGCTCCCCTGTCGCCTCAGCGGGTGTGGATCAATCAGCTTCGCTCGCTGATGGCGGCGGTTCCGGCACGTCTCCCGCTACGTCGCGACCTTCTTTGTCAAGGTCGCCCGAGGAGGTTTCACGTCGACCCGACTTCATTGTGCCTTCACGCATATCTTTTGTCAGGTCCTGTCTCCTCCATAGAGGTTTTTCGAGACGAGCAGTGGAGTGCATTTCTTCTTCAAGGAGGCACTCCACTGGTTTAGCTTATGCAGCTAAATGGAAGGTCTTCTGTCGATGGTGTGCTGATCACTCTGTTGATTATGCCAATCCTTCGATTTCACAGATTGCGGAGTTTCTGGTATATCTGTTTGATTCTCGGGGTCTCCAGCCTGTTACCATCAAGGGTTACAGGTCTATGCTTTCAGAGACTTTTTCTTATGTGGGGAAGCGTCGTATCGGCACTAATCCTTACCTCTCCAAGCTTGTTCGGCACTTTTCTTTGAAAAGGCCTCGGACTTTGCAGCTTACTCCACGATGGAATCTTTCGTGGGTGCTGCTTTGCTTGGGGGGGGGGGCAGAGGGGGGGGGTGGAGGGGGGGGGGGCGCCGTTCGAACCTTTATCCCAGGTGGATATGCATTTTCTCACATATAAGACGGCTTTTCTGATGGCATTTGCTTCGGCCAGACGGGTTAGTGAGCTTCACGCCCTCTCGGTTGACCCGGCCTTTTTTAGGAGCTCTCCCAACAGTGTTTCTTTTACCACTGATTGCTCCTTTTTGGCTAAGAATCAGTTACCAGATACTACTCCTCCTCCTATCTGTATCAGGGCTCTTCCCTCTGTTGAGGGTACTCGCCCTTTGCTCTGTCCGGTCCGTGCTATTCGCATTTATCTTGATCGGACACGCTTCATACGGAAAGGCAGAAAACGTTTTTTTCTGTTTCTCATTCCGGGTCGACAGAAGATCTCTCCTCAATCCATTTCTCGATGGATTTGTCTTGCTATTCGTACGGCTTATAGTCGTTTAGCAGCTGGCGATTGTATTACCAATCGTATTTCTGCCCACGAGGTGCGGGCACTGTCAACCTCTTGGGCTTATTTTAACTCGTCAAGTTGTCGGATGTTATGCAGGCAGCCTACTGGAGAAATGCTTCTACTTTCTCCACCTTTTATTTGCGCCAGTTGCAGGAGCAGTCGGAGGACCTTTTTGCCCTGGGTCCTCTTTCTTCTGCTCAGGCTGTTGTCTGCCATAGCCATTAGGCTTCTTGAAGGTCAGTTTCAGCCTTGTGCTGTTACTGCCCTTTTCTGTCTGTGTGTCACACAGGCTCATATGTCTCTTTTCATTGTCCTTTACCAATGATTGCGACATTATGGTTGATAAGCCTCGGGACCTCTTCCTTCTACTTCACGGTTCCAGTGCACTAGGATTATGTGGGGGTTGGTTATGCGATTCCCTCCAGCCTTTTGTCTATTCAGCCTGTAGTACACAATTGTGAGTAGGTTGATAAGAAATCTAAATTTTATAGTATATTTCCTTTCTTATTATACCTACCACAATTGTTTACATGGAGGCCCTCCCATCTTCTTTACGGGTAAAGAATCTTTCCTCCCCGCTGATCACATAACTCTAATGTTTACGGATTCAAAAAGAATGAGTCTTTAGAGACGGTATATGTGCACTGGCAACGGAAGTCGTGGAGTTGTACTTGGGAGAGAGAGCGTCCCGTACTGGGTCTGTGCCGGTTGCACTCGACCCAGTTTTCGCTTATTTTTATTGGTGCTTTTGCACCACTTTTCTTTCCCAACTTGCTTGGGAAAGACAAAAATAGAGAGTATTTTATCCGAGTTAGGGACTTCCACTGTAGTGCAAGCCTGTAGTAAACAATTGTGGTAGGTATAATAAGAAAGGAAATTTACTATAAAATTTAGATTTTAGCATGCCAGCATGACAATGCCAGCGCACATGACAATTTATTTTAAAATGTTGTGAGATTACCACCTAAAAGAGAGTCTATAAAAAGTCCAAAAACTTCAAGACAGACTGAAAGCTTTGTGTGTTGCACTAGATAAAAAAAGAAAAGACAATTCCAGACTTTCAAGGGGCATAGGCTATAATAATCGTTTTTACTGAATGAACATTTTAAATAAGAAAAATCCCAACTAAATTTGATTTTTATCTCAACTTGACAAAGTCAAGATATGCTGTTGCCATCACGTGTGAGGAAGTCTGTTAGTCTGTGAGTCTGTTCACATTTTCCTTTAGCACAGGCTACACCCTGTAGTTCTTATCCGATCATCTCGAAATTTCATATGCAGGTTTGGGGTCATGACTAGATGAGAACATCCCTTTTGGTCGAGATCAGTGAACTGTGATGGCTGCCCGAGCCCAAAACCCCAAAACCTTTAGCACAGTCTACAGGTCGTATTTATGAAAGGATTTCATTGTAACTTGGGAGCTACCTCTGTATAATATCTAGATGAGAACGTCCGCTTTTGGTCATGATCTGTCAACTGTGATGGCTGCCCAAGCCTGCAAACTAAAAACTTTTAGCACAGTCTGCAGGCCATATTTAATATGGAGGAATTTCATTGTAACTTGGTAAGATGACTCCATATTATGTCCAGATGAGAACTTCCCCATTTGGTCGCGATCTGTCAACTGTGACAACTGCCCAGGCCCAAAACCTGAAAACCTTTAGCACAGTCTACAGGTCGTATTTATGGAGGGGTTTCATTGTAACATGGAAGGTTGACTTCATATAATGTCTAATTGAGAATGTCCCCTTTTGGTTGCGATTGGTCAGCTGTGACGGCTACAGGGGCCCGAAGCCCAAAAACCTTTAGTACAGTTATTTATGAAGGGATTTCATTGTAACTTGGTAGATTGACTACAGATAATGTCTAGATGAGGACGTCCTCTTTTGGTTGCAATCATTCAGCTGTGATGGCTGCCCAAGCCCAAAACCCTGAAAACCTTTATCACAGTCTATAGGTCGTATTTATGTAGGGATTTCATTGTAACTTGGTAGGTTAACTCCATATAATGTTTAGATGATAACGTTCCCCTTTTGGCCGTGGTTGGTCAGCTGTGATGGCTACAGGGGCCCAAAGCCCAAAAACGTTTAGCTCAGTCTACAGGTCATATTTATGAAGGAATTTCATTGTAGCTTTGTAGGATGACGCCAGATAATGCCCAGATGAGAACGTCCCCTTTTGGTCGCGATCATTTAACTATGATAGCTGCCAAAGCCCAAAATCTGAAAAACTTTAGCACAGACTACAGGTCGTATTTATAAAGGGATTTCATTGTAACTTGGTAGGATTACTCAGAATATTCTTTAGATGAGGACATCCCTTTTTTGAAGGGTTTTGTTGTGAGGGTTTTTTTACTGGTGGGTTTTTGCATGAGGGTTTTTTTCCTATGAGGGTTTTTTTCCCAACAATTTTGGTATATGTAGCGCAAATATTATGTAGTTTGGACAACATTTGGGGAAGAATTAATTGATTCATTTGTTCGAACAATGAAGATGTAAAAAAATCTGAATCAGTTGATGGGTTTATGGTTTTAGAGCACATTTTATAGTTCGAGGTGGAAGAACACACAATTCTCACTTTGTCTCATTTTTAGCTCAACTTTGGCGAAGCATTTGAGGTATTATCATGGCACGTCGTCCATCTGTCCATCCGTCTGTCACGCCGTACATACGGCTCGCGCTAGAGGCCATATTTATGAACCGATGTTTACGAAACTTCTTGGGTACCTTTGTTATCACCGTGAGACGAGAATGAGTGTTTTGGGGTCCGGTCTGAAATTTAAGACGGCTGCTGGCAGCCATTTTGTACCCAAATTAGGTGCAATCAGATTTTTGTGCAGAACTTCCATATAAAAGCTCTGATTTGAATAATTTTTTTGTATGAATGTTTAGTACATTGGGATACATCACATGTAATACGTTTTTTTTTCTTGTGCGTAAATTATGCAATTAGACTAACTTTGATTTATTTGGTGTTACTTTCAGCACTGTAAATGCCAATACAGCTCGGGCTAGAGGCCGTATTTATGAAGCGATCTTTACGAAACTTCTTGGGTACCTTTGTTATCAAGGTGGGACGAGAATGAGTGTTTTGGGGACCAGTCTGAAATTCAAGATGGCCGCTGACAGCCATTTTGTACAAAATTAGGTGCAATCAGATTTTTGCGCAGTACTTCCATATGGAAGTTCTGATTTGAATAATTTTCTGTGTGAATGTTTAGTACCATGGGATACATCACCTATAATACAGGTTTTTTTCTCGTGCATAAATTGTGCCAATTAGACTAACTTTGATCTATTTAATGTTACTTTCAGCACTGTAACTGCAAATGCTAATACGGCTCGAGCTAGAGGCCGTATTGATGAACCAATCTTTACAAAACTTCTTGGGTACCTTTGTTATCACCTTGGGATGAGAATGAGTGTTTTGGGGTCCGGTCTGAAATTTAAGACGGCTGCTGGCAGCCATTTTGTACCCAAATTAGGTGCAATCAGATTTTTGTGCAGAACTTCCATATAAAAGCTCTGATTTGAATAATTTTTTTGTATGAATGTTTAGTACATTGGGATACATCACATGTAATACGTTTTTTTTTCTTGTGCGTAAATTATGCAATTAGACTAACTTTGATTTATTTGGTGTTACTTTCAGCACTGTAAATGCCAATACAGCTCGGGCTAGAGGCCGTATTTATGAAGCGATCTTTACGAAACTTCTTGGGTACCTTTGTTATCAAGGTGGGACGAGAATGAGTGTTTTGGGGACCAGTCTGAAATTCAAGATGGCCGCTGACAGCCATTTTGTACAAAATTAGGTGCAATCAGATTTTTGCGCAGTACTTCCATATGGAAGTTCTGATTTGAATAATTTTCTGTGTGAATGTTTAGTACCATGGGATACATCACCTATAATACAGGTTTTTTTCTCGTGCATAAATTGTGCCAATTAGACTAACTTTGATCTATTTAATGTTACTTTCAGCACTGTAACTGCAAATGCTAATACGGCTCGAGCTAGAGGCCGTATTGATGAACCAATCTTTACAAAACTTCTTGGGTACCTTTGTTATCACCTTGGGATGAGAATGAGTGTTTTTGGGTGCAGTCCGAAATTCAAGATGGCTGCCGGTGGCCATTTGGTACCAAAATTAGTGCAATCAATTTTTTGTACAGAACTTCTGTATGAAAGTTCTGATTTGAATAAATTTCTGTATGAATGTTTAGTAACATGGAATACATCACATATAAAACGTTTTTTTTTTCTCGTGCAAAAATTATGCAAATTAGATGAACTTTGATTTATTCAGTGCTACTTATACACAGTAAGTGCACATGTCAACACGGCTCGATCTAGAGTCTGTATTTATGAACCGATCTTCATAAAACTTCTTGAGTACCTTTGTTATCACCTTAGGATGAGAACGAGTGTTTCTACGTGTGGTCCAAAATTAAAGGGTGCTGCCATTAGCCATTTTGTACCGAAATTAGGTTCAATCAGTTTTTAGCTCAACTTGACAAAGTCAAGCTGAGCTATTGCCATCACTTCTCGTCCGTCGGCGTACGTACGTACGTTAGTACGTTAGTATGTTAGTACGTTAGTACGTACGTCCACAATTTCCTTTGGCACACCTCACAGGTCGCATTTATGATCAGATTGCTTTGAAACTTCTTATGCTTATTTAGGGTTACCTCTAGATGGGAGCTATCGATTTTCTTCAATTTCCGGCAAAAAATGTTGCCACGGCCAACGTTCGTAGAACTTAGTTTAGTCAGACCTCAATATTTCCCTTTGGCACACCCTACAGGGTACATTTATGATCAGATTACTTTGAAACCTGGTATGCTTGTTTGGGGAGACCTCTAGATGGGAGCTATCGATTTTCTTCAATTTCTGTCAAAAAATGTTGCCGCGGCCAATGTTCTTAGAACTTAGTTTAGTCAGAAGACTCAATATTTCCCTTTGGCACACCCTATAGGGTACATTTATGATCGGATTGCTTTGAAACCTGGCATGCTCGTTTGGGGTGACCTCTAGATGGGAGCTATTATCGATTTTCTTCAACTTCTGTCAAAAAATGTTGCCGCGGCCAGCATTCTTAGAACTTAGTTTAGTCAAACCACAATATTTCCCTTTGGCACACCCTACAGGGCACATTTATGATTTGATTGCTTTGAAACCTGGTATGCTTATTTAGGGTGACCTCTAGATGGGAGCTATCGATTTTCTTCAATTTCCGGCAAAAAATGTTGCTACGGCCAACGTTCGTAGAACTTAGTTCAGTCAGACCTCAATATTTCCCTTTGGCACACCCTACAGGGCCCATTTATGATCAGATTGCTTTGAATCCTGGTATGCTTGTTTGGGGTGACCTCTAGATGGGAGCTATCGATTTTCTTCAATTTCTGTCAAAAATTGTTGCCGCCGCCAACGTTCTTAGAACTTAGTTTAGTCAGAAGACTCAATATTTCCCTTTGGCACACCCTACAGGGTACATTTATGATCGGATTGCTTTGAAACCAGGCATGCTTGTTTGGGGTGACATCTAGATGGGAGCTATCGATTTTCTTCAATTTCTGTCAAAAAGTGTTGCAGCGGCCAACGTTTTTAGAACTCAGTTTAGTCAGACCACAATATTTCCCTTTGACACACCCTCCAGGGCACATTTATGATTTGATTGCTTTGAAACCTGGTATGCTTGTTTGGGGAGACCTCTAGATGGGAGCTATCGATTTTCTTCAATTTCCATCAAAAAATGTTGCCGTGGCCAAAGTTCTTAGAACTTGGTTTAGTCAGAAGACTCGATATTTCCATTTGGCACACCCTACAGGGCACATTTATGATTTGATTGCTTTGAAACCTGGTATGCTTGTTTGGGGAGACCTCTAGATGGGAGCTATCGATTTTCTTCAATTTCCATCAAAAAATGTTGCCGCAGCCAACATTCTTAGAACTTAGTTTAGTCAGACCACAATATTTCCCTTTGGCTCACCCTACAGGGCTCATTTATGATTAGGTTGCTTTGAAACCTGGTATGCTTATTTATGGTGACCTCTAGATGGGAGCTATCGATTTTCTTCCATTTCCGTCAAAAAATGTTGCCATGGCCAACGTTCCTAGAATTTAGTCTAGTCAGACCACAATATTTCCCTTTTGTACACCCTACAGGGCACATTTATAATCGGATTGCTTTGAAACCTGGCATGCTTGTTTGGGGAGGCCTCCAGATGGGAGCTATCGATTTTCGTCGGTTTCTGTCAAAAAATGTTGCCACTGGCAAAAAAACTGACATTGGTCCCAATGATCTTCAATTTTGCCATTTCATTTATAACTTACCAAGTTCAAGTTTGTCAAGTTGAGCTACAGTGTCATTGACACTTTCATTTGTACACAACTTCTATACGGCTCAGGCTAGAGGCCGTATTTATGAACCAATCTTTTTGAAACTTCTAGGGTCCCTTTGTTATCATCGTGGGACGAGAACGAGTGTTTTGGGGTGCGGTCCAAAATTCAAGGTGGCCGCCAGCAGCCTTTTTGTACCAAAATTAGTGCAATCAGTTTTTTGTACAGAACTTCTGTATGAAAGTTTTGATTTGAATAAATTTTTGTAGCAATGTTTAGTAACATGGAATACATCACATATAATACAGGTTTTTATCTCGTGCAGAAATTATGCAAATTAGATGAACTTTGATTTGTTCAGTGCTACTTCTGCACAGTAAGTGCACATGTCAATACGGCTCGGGGTGGCGTCTGTATTTTTGAACTGATCTTCACAAAACTTCTTGGGGTACCTTTGTTATCACCTTGTAACTGGAATGAGTGTTGGGTGCCTTTGTTATCACTCTGCTATGAGAACAAATATTTTGGGGTTCAGGCAGACCCACTCTGGGACTCAAAGATTTCTTTTCTAGTTTAGCATCTGATTGTCACCCCACTTTTACAAAACTTTACCTATATATTTGTTACAGGCTACGGTCAGCATTTATGTACAGACCGTTACAATACTTTACATGTACCTTTGTTATCAGGTCATTACCAAGATGTTTGTCATTTGTGTGTCACATACCATACATGTACATGTCTTAAACAAGTTGAGCTACAGTGTCATTGACACTTTCATTTATTTTGCAGTATCTCACTGCATGCATTTTACCAATATCTGCAGTATCATGTTCTATCTGATAGTACAGGAGAGATTTAATGATCACAATGGTGGCCATATCAGAGATAGGTACAGAACAGCAGCCATGGACTAGTCACTTTCCATAAGTGGACAATATTTCCATAGATGCAATATTAGATTCAAAACACTACTTTATAGAAATAATCATCAAAAATTTAATTAATGAATCACCGGGGACAATCCGGTGCTTCATTAATTAAAATTTTGATGATTATAATATTTATTACCTGGTAAATGCATGGACATCACTGCCCAAGCATGGATTACAACCAGTCCACAGCGACTGTACTGTATATAATAAACCTTATTTCCAGCATATTATTATGGAATCCTATATTGAACTGTTTAGTACTGACCGATAAGTATTTCTTTTTTATTACTTTGAAAGTGAGGCAGACATTATTTGTCCATCCAGAGCCATAATTCTATGATGATTTGGTGGATTTCCATGAAACTTTACTCAAGGGTAAAGGCCAAAAGAAGGTCTGCACAGCAACACCATGCTCAAGTGACAAAGGTCAAGGTCACAGGAATGGGAAAACTTAATTCTTTCACAGACTGTATTTGTCTGACCAGAGCCATGACTCTATAAAGCTTGGCTGACAAAGTTGTCATCTGCTTATACACTTTCGTCATTTAAAATCTCTGTGTGCAGGGTTCATTGTTTGAAAAATTAATCTATACCAGTTAACCCTTTATTCAATAAATTTAAACAAAAAAAAGTAGATTAAATTCTTATCAGAGGGAAAAATTTTATCTCTATTTTCCTATAAAACCATTCAGATATCATAGTAAAAAGAACTTGCACACTACAGTACAAGTTTAAATAAGTTGTAACACATCTGCATTATACTAAATATGCAGCTACTTGTGCTCAGATAAGACCAAAATCTGATATCAGTTTCTGGAAAGCACTCTGTGAGAACTTTCCAGAAAATTATGTTATTTTCTGGTCTTTTCAGTGTAGGAAGAGAAAGATACATAGTTTATAGTGGTTATCCAACAACTTTACTTTGACTTGTACTGTATGCCAATTCAAGTGACATCGGAATGTGTATGGTTTTGTTGAGAAAGTTCCAACATATCAGTGGCTGTCTTGCCCTTATGGAAATAAGGTCAATGCAGCTTTTGGCTGCTATGTTCAGATGTATTTTTTTAAATTCAAAACGTCATGGACTATAGTGAGCACCAAATTCAACACAAAACTTTTCATTCCAGTTTTATGGACTATTTAGCCATAGTTCAAGAGGAATCTGTTGTTGGGGGATCACCGTTAGCCTTGTTGTCAGCTCACCAACTTCAGTTGTGTGAGCTTATGGCATGGCTCAATCGGTCAGCGTTGGCATCAGCGTACATGTCCAATAATGTTAAAGCTTCTGTTTAGGTCACTTATTCGCCCTATTTCCATATCATGACCTTTATAATGCTGCTATATGATTATTATCATTATACCATGATTTAACTCCTCATACCCTGTATTTTAAACATTTTTCTTTACATTTTTAGTTGCGTTTAGTTTTCTGTTTAGCTCAGAATTTCATGTTTAACTAAGTGTTTAGGTCAGCTGCTGTGCTCCTTCTCTTCCCATGGCACTTATATTCATCATACATGTTCCTCAGTATCATTGTTCCATGATTAACCCCTCATACCCTGCATTTTAAACACTTTTCTTGACATTTTTAATTGCGTTTAGTTTTCTGTTTAGCTCAGAATTTCATGTTTATTATCTTAGTGTTTTGGTCAGCTGCTGTGCTGCTTCTCTTCCCATGGCACTTATGTTCATCATACATGTTCCTCAGTATCATTGTTCCATGATTAACCCCTCATACATTGCATTTGAAACATTTTTCTTGACATTTTTAGTTTCGTTTAGTTTTCTGTTTAGCTCAGAATTTCATGTTTAACCAAGTGTTTACATCAGCTGCTGTGCTCCTTCTCTTCCCATGGCACTTATATTCATCATGAGTGTTCCTCAGTATCATTGTTCCATGATTAACCCATCATACCCTGAATTTTAAACATTTTTCTTGACATTTTTAATTGCGTTTAGTTATCTGTTCAGCTCAGAATTTCATGTTTAACTTAGTGTTTAGGTCAGCTGCTGTGCTCCTTCTCTTCCCATGTCACTTATATTCATCATACATGTTCCTCAGTATCATTGTTCCATGATTAACCACTCATACCCTGCATTTTAAACATTTTTCTTGACATTTTTAGTTGCGTTTAGTTTTCTGTTTATCTCAGAATTTCATGTTTAACTTACTGTTTATGTCAGTTTCTGTGTTTTACTTTTAAGAGGTTGTGTTTAGGTCAGCTTTGTCGTATGTTATGAGCCTGTTTGATACAGTTTTTGTGTTTGCCAAAGTTACTATCAAAGAGGAATGTTGGTGAGCTATAGGGCGTTGGTGTCCTTCTTGTAAATTTCAAAATACTTAAAGTAGAGTTATTGTTGTTGGATCGCAGATTTGTTTCTGTTACCATGTCAAGAAGTTTACTGGTAAAATAGGTTACATAACCAAGGAAGTTCACTAAAGTGTCAGCACAGGTATAAACAATTGGCTAAACTTGAATTCATTCCTATGTTGTGGTCATCATGTGACCATAGATGCTAAAAGTGACCTTAATTACCAATAAAATAATTAGCTGTGCTTTAAAGACAGATTTTGTTCATTGATATTGGGGAATATTCCAATTTTTTCCCATGCGGACAAAATCAATATGTTTTCAGCCTATCATGAAAATTACGATGACATGATAAATTGAAATATTATTAATTCTTGTATCATAGAAAAATTGAACATTTGAGATTCAGTCTATTTATATACAAGGTGTGAGCCCACATTGTTTGAAGTAACTATGATCACTCTTCATCAAAATCTTCAACGTGGAATAAGGCATAGAATTAAATCAACATGTATTGGGTATAACATATAATTTTGCTCACTGTACGGAATAATCTATAATCTCTTCATTGGAGGATTTGATTTTTGAAAAGGAAATTACTTCTCTAGGGACTTGAATAAGATATGATTATCAGATGACAAGATTTCTAAACTGAATGTGATTCAAGTTTTTCGTGATTATGACCTTGGATGGACCAGAATAGGGTATTCTGACATTTAACTGTTGGCATGCTAAATTATATTTGGTCATCCAAATTTGTTCAAATGCCTTTACCTCAACTCTTTATTTAACGAATGGGGGTGTGATGGCTCAGTAGGTAGAGGTGCAGGCTGCAAGTTGAGAGGTCCTCGGTTCGAATCCCACCGGTGGTAACTGTGTTGTGTCCTTAGGCAAGATACTTTCCCCATTGCCTATGTGGGGGCATGGTGGTGTTGTGTACTAAGGCATACTGCACGTCTATGGTGCACATGTCTTCAACCAATGCTAACCCTTCTTATGTGGAGTTGGTATGTTGGGGAGCTGACAGTTGCTCACTGTTGCTCAGTAGTTCTCTCCGGGTACTCCGGCTTCCTCCAACTGTAGAACTTTCGTTGTCATGGTTAGCCATTGTGCAGAAATATGTGACCTTAAACACCAATAAATAAATAAATAAATAACAGAAAGATGCAAAAGTCTTATTTTTTATCGAGACAGTATTGCTTTTCAATTTGCTTGAACAGATATAGGGTGAAACATATGCAGAAATTTTGTTTGTATTAATATAGGTTTATAAGCTAAATAAGGCTATGAAAATCACTATGGCTGTATTCTTTCGGTCAGGTAATAAATGAGTGTAGAAATCATTGAAAAATGAAGTTTCTCTGACCGTACTTCTTTTTATGTAGCCCATACTGGTATTGGAAAAAGTGGGGACCCCAAAACATATAAGAGGAAATTTGTTGCCCTCTAAATGTTGAATACAGGTTAGCTTAGCAATGAAAGGGAAAGGCTTTCTCATTTGGAAACAATGTCTACAGAAAGATGCAAAATTTATTGAAAACTAAGGTTTTTCTGACAAAACTAGTTTTTATGCAGCCAAAATAGGTCTTGGATAAAACAGGACATGAAAACATACAACACACAATTTGTTGGCATATAAAAGTGGCATAGTTATGGTAATTAATAAGAGCTGTTTTTTGAAAAATGTGAACAGAAAACTGCAAAATTCACTGAAAATCTGACAGTACTATTCATTGACCCTTTGCCTGCCATGAAAGGCAGAACTTATATTAGCATATTGAATGAGTGTAGGACTATTCGATCATCGTACATTCTTCTGTAAACAAACAACATGGTTTTCGCGTTTCGGAAATATAAGCAGACAAACGTTTCTCAAAGAAAATAGAAATAAAAACACAGACCACAAAACCAAAGGACACTTGACTCTTTTATCTCAATTTTTGGATGAATGCCATTATGAATGGAGTGAGTTGCACAAAATTCTCATCGAAAAGTTATGCAAATACATTGTAGAATTCATAATATGACTTTATCGGAATGTGTCAGTGTTCATTTCACTACAAATCTTTAACCCCTGCCTTTCCGGCATTGGGATTTAATTTTGTGTTATATACCTGTGGTATATACAGAACTTTTGTGCAAAAAACAAATCAATTTTCTTCAGAAATGGACAACAAAATTGTTCGATACAACTGCACAAGCCCCTGAATTACTTTTGATGACGTCTGACTGTTTTGGTGGAGGGAGAAAAATTATCCCTGCTGGGGGTGGGTGTGAGATGGAGAAATCTCTTTCACCCTTGGGACAAGATATTTGGTCCAGACACTCAGCAAGCCTTGAGTCTGGCCCAAATATATTGCCCTCGGGTGAGCTTTCCCTGTCTCTCACCCTCACCCACCAGGGATAATAATAGTCTCTGAGAACCCACTGTACGTACATTTTTTTTCCAATTGTTATGTTGCAATTATATTGTGCTATTACTTGTTTGGTAATATAATATGTAAAATTTATCCTCTAGTTATACGCCCGTTTAAAAAACGGTCGTATTATGTTATCAGTCTGTCTGTCTGTCCATCTGTCTGTCTGTAAACAATTTTCCGTTCATTAAAAGTCGAACGCCTTGACGGATCAACATCAAACTTTCAGAAGTTGTTTTTTAGCATTAAAATACAGGTCAAGTTCGATATTGGTGTTTCTCAGTCCATCTGCTGCAGAGATATGGCCCTTTGAAAACACAATTTTTCTAAAAAAATTGGTTTCCGTTCATTTAAATCTGAATGCCTTGACGGATTGACACCAAATTTTTCAGATGTTGTTTTTAGCAATGAAATACAGGTCAAGTTCGATATTGGTGTTTCTGAGTCCATCCACTGCAGAATTATGGCTCTTTGAAAACACAATCTTTCGAAAAAAATTGGTTTCCCTTCATTTAAAGTTGAACGCCTTGACGGATCGACATCAAACTTTCAGATGTTGTTTGTAGCAATAAAATACAAGTCAAGTTCGATATTGGTGTTTCTCAGTCCATCTGCTGCAGAGTTATGGCCCTTTGAAAACACAATTTTTGAAAAAAAATTGGTTTCCGTTCATTTAAAGCCGAACGCCTTGACAGATTGACACCAAATTTTTCAGATGTTGATTTTATACACCCATTTGAAAAAAGGGACGTATTATGTGAATGGTCTCTCCACCCGTCTGTCTGTCCGTCCATGGACAGATTTCGTTTCCAGACGATAACTTAAGTTGTAATGGATTGAGCTGAGTTAAATTTGGCATGTGGATTTAGTATGAAAAAATACAGGATGGGTTCGATTTCCGTTTCTAGCAGCCCATTTGCAGTAGAGTTATGGCCCTTTATTTATGGGAATTTAGCCCAACTTTTCGTTTCCGAATGATAACTTTAGTTTGCCTTGACCGATTTATTTCAAATTTTAAGTTTTTTGTTTTTGACCACAAAATACAGCTCAAGTTCACTTTTGACCACAATCGCATATACTTTTCCAGAGTTATTCCCCTTGAATGATTGCAAATTTGTGGATTTTGTGGTTTCTGGATGATAACTTTAGTTTGCCTTGACCGATTTTTTTCAAATTCTCAGATTTTGTTTTTGACCACAAAGCACAGCTCAAGTTCACCTTTGGCTATAATCGCATGTACCGTTCCATAGTTATTCCCCTTGAATGATTGCAAATTTGTGAATTATGTGGTTTCCGGATGATAACTTTAATTTGCCTTGACTAATTTGTTTCAAATTCTCAGATTTTGTTTATGACCACGAAGCACAGCTCAAGTTCACTTTTGGCCACAATCGCATGTACCTTTCCAGAGTTATTCCTCTTGAATTTGTGCATTTTGTGTTTTCCAGATTATAACTTTAGTATGGTCTAACTGATTTTTTATACACCTGTTGAAAAACCATTGAATTATGGAATCAGTCTGTCTGTCTGTCTGTCCATCCATTTGTCCATCCGTCGGTCTGTCGGTTCGTCAACATTTGGTTTCCAGATGATAACTTTAGTATTTGTTTTTTTGATTAACTCCTAAACTTGGTGTGTGGTTTTAATCAAAACAAAAGACAGGTCAAGTTCGAATATGGGGTCAGTTCGAACTTCGAAGTTTCCCTGAATTATGGACCTTGTTGGACATAGAATGCATAAAATATTTGGTTTCTGGATGATAACTTTTATTTTTTGTTTTCCGATTGGTTCCAAACTTGGTATGTTGTTTAATCACAACAAAATACAGGTCTAGTTCGAATATGGGGGTTGGTCCAAACAATTTTCACCCTCACCCCATCCTTACCCCAACCCTTCAAAAATACAAAACGGGCGTATATTGTCCCGCTTCGCGGTGCTCTTGTATCTCCTAGCCATGTGAGAATGTATGGAGTATTGTAAAATCATGTAGAATATCACCAAATAAACAATTGGAAAAAAAAAATTAAAATTAAAATATTTTCGAGAAAATGTCGTTTTGGGCTATATTGTGTCCTGACTGTGGTAGAAAGAGTTTTGCCTGATATGGTACATGTACTACAAAGAGGATAAACTTCATATTGTTACATACAAGTGTGCAGCATTTCAGAAACTTCTATAACCCAGTTTTTGAGATATAGTGGTCTCAAAATTAGGTGGGGGGAGGGGGAAATAAGAAAAAAAAGTGCATTAACCCTTTACCCAACATAACAGCCAAAACCAGCCAGTGCTATTCTCAAAAATCTACAATTAATTTTCATTATTTTTTCATTTTTTGTCTCAAAAACATAGGTTATGACCCCTCATTGGAACAAGCTCATCAAGCTCGGTCCAATGAGGGGTCATAAATAATGTTTTTTTTTAGAAAAAATGAAAAAAATTAGTTATTCAAGAATTTTTTTTGCAAGTGTCGTCTGCTTTTCATGTTAGGTAAAGGGTTAACACAAAACTTCCCCCTGTCTGGGGTAAGCCAAACCAAAACCCCCAAAAAGTGCAGTAACAAATGACTTATTATTTGACAGGTAATTCCCCAAAACTAAAAAATAAAAAAAACCTCTCCAAAATTGCAACAACAGTAAGTCGCATACTTGACAGGGTGAGCTTTAATTAGATCGAATTTGGCAAAACTGCCTCTATGCAGCTTCTTGACATTGTCAGCCAACATTCTCAAAAGAATTCCAGTCTCTTGGGCCATGTGGGAATCCCAGGAACCCCTGTGAAATCAAGGCTAGTTCCTGTTTAACCTTGTGTTCACTTCTTATGTGTGCATTAATGGCCAAAAATCAAGCTGATATCTTTAAGTCCACTGCCAGTGGGTACCAATTCTGCTTTCAGATCTTCGATAATTGGAGCAAAAGTGGACACACGTTGATCACATAGTACTGTCCAGCAAACTTCCACTGCGGCAAAATGCCTGGACAAGGCACCTTGAAATCTTCTGTGCTGTTTCTCCTGACTTTGTCCAGTATACTAATCTGGTGTACTGACTCCTGGAACCACATAGTGCCCTTTGTTAACCCTCTAAACTTGCTCTGATTTTACTCTTCTATTTACTCTTCTATTTTCTCATTGCAGTGGAGGAGTGACTTCTCCACACAACACACAAGTGTTAATAGGCAATTTTTTTTATTATTTCTATTTATTGGAGGTACTATTCACCTCTAATAGTTCAAAGATTTACACAGGATCAAGCATGTGTGTGTAGGGTTGAGCTGGGACAGTTTTCTACTTACAAGTCACTAAGCACATTGAATATTGTCATTTAGAGCAGAATCACACAGAACAGAGAATGGGTTAAAATGATTCCAATCCTAATAATGGAAAACTTATTATCTCATAAATGTTCAAAACAGCCACATAATTCAGTTTTCAAGATTTCATTACAGTTTGAGACAAATGAGAATGGAAATGTGCAAAATTCTCAGAAAACTTAAGTTTTCCCAACAGTACTCTTCTTCAAGCAGGCCAGACACATATTAAATAAATTGTGACTCCAAAACATATAGAAGAAATTGTGTTGCCTCACAATGCCAAATACATGTGGCTGTGTAAAGCAAAATAATCAACATCAGTAATTTTTTCTGACTACCAATTTTATGCAACCAAAACAGATACTGGATAAGTAATGACATCAAAACATATAGAAGGAAATTTGTTGCTTCATAAATGCAGAATACAATTATGCAAATGATTAAAAGCTGCAACCTATCTGTTTGAGAAATTTAAAAAAAAAATGTGCAGAATTGTCAAAAAATCAAAGTTGTCCAGACTGTACTCTTCTTTTAAGCAGCTGAAGCAGGTATTGGATTACGTCCTACCACAAGACATATCATAGGAAATTTGTTTGATAGGCAATTATACACACTTAAATGGAAAGTGTTAAAAGTTAACCCTCTCCAATCTGGCAGAAGACCATAAAAGGGTTGATTTTTAGTATATTTTGGCATGGTTTGGACAGAAATGGGGTTTTGCCCAAGGCAGCACAGCAAAGAAAATCAAATTCAGGTTGGAAGAAATCAATGTGCAAAATTTCAGAAACTTTGTCAAACCAGTTTTTGAGATTTAGGGGCCACAAAATTTAGGTGGTATAATAAAAAAAAACTTTTAAAAAAATACAAAAAATGAAACAAAACCACCCCCAAAATACAGTAACATTAAACTCTTTGCATGCAGCTAGCAGATTTAATAAGTATAATCTGGGCTCATTTAACCAAATTTTCCCACAGTAAATTGAATTTGACCAATAATTTCTTATCAACCTACCCTACAATTGTTTACTACAGACTTGCATTACAGTGGAAGTCCCTAACTCGGAAAAATGTACTCTCTATTTTGATCTTTCCGAAGCGATTTGGGAAAGAAAAGTGGTGCAAAAGCACCAAGAAAAAATAAGCCAAAACTTGGTCGAGTGCACACCCATTAGAGGACGCTCTTCTCCAAGTACAGATCCATGGCTTCCGGTACCAGTGTGCATACATGTGACAGATGACTCATTCTTTTTTCTTCCACCATCTTGATGAGATGTGCTCTTCTGTGCATTAGAAAACAGCACTACTAGCTCGTTGATTTCTTGTTCCTGTGTCAAGATTTTTTAGTCCCCTACCAGCAATGCTGGAGGGGACTATAGGTTTGCACTCCGTCCATCCGTCAGTCTGTCCGTCTGTCAGTCTGTCAGTCACACTTTAGTTTTCCGGAGTTTTTTTGGAAATGCTTCAACGGAATGATTTCATTTTTAGTAAACTACTATAGAACGGTGACTTACAGATCAGGTTTGAGTTTCATGCTGATTGCATTATCCTTGTGAGAGTTACGGCCCTTGGAAATATGGGAAAAAGAACCAAAATATCAGTTTTCCGGAGTTTTTTTGGAAACGCTTCAACGGAATGATTTCATTTTTGGTAAACTACTATAGAATGATGACTTACAGATCAAGTTTGAGTTTCATGCTGATTGCATTATTCTTGTGTGAGTTACAGCCCTTGGAAATATGGAAAAGCCCCAAAATATCAGTTTTCCGGAGTTTTTTTGGAAACGCTTCAACGGAATGATTTCATTTTTGGTAAACTACTATAGAACGATGACTTACAGATCAAGTTTGAGTTTCATGCTGATTGCAGTATTCTTGTGTGAGTTATGGCCCTTGAAAATATGGAAAAACGCCAAAATATCAGTTTTCCGGAGTTTTTTTTGGAAACGCTTCAACGGAATGATTTCATTTTTGGTAAACTACTATAGAATGATGACTTACAGATCAAGTTTGAGTTTCATGCTGATTGCATTATTCTTGTGTGAGTTATGGCCCTTGGAAATATGAAAAAGCGCCAAAATATCAGTTTTCCAGACTTTTTCTGGAAATGCTTCAACAGAATGATTTCATTTTTGGTAACTTACTATAGAACGATGACTTACAGATCAAATTTCATTTACAGTCTGTCCATTCATCTGTCAGTCTGTCAGTCAGTCTGTCGGTCATACTTTAGTTTTCCAGAGTTTTTTTGGAAACGCTTCGACGGAATGATTTCATTTTTGGTAACCTACTATAGAATGATGACTTACAGATCAAGTTTCATTTGCACTCTGTCCATCCATCAGTCTGTCAGTCAGTCAGTCTGTCAGTCATACTCTAGTTTTCCGGACTTTTTTTGGAAATGCTTCAACCAAATGATTTCTTTCTTGGTAACCTACTATAGAACAATGACTTACAGTTCAAGTTTGAGTTTCATGCTGATTGCATTATTCTTGTATGAGTTATGGCCCTTGGAAATTTTGGAAATGCTTCAACGGAATTCATGCTGATCACATATAGGTTATAACATTTGTATAATTATTAATGGTCATTAGTCCGGTAGGGGACATTGTATTGCTTCAGCAATACGTGCGCTCTTGTTGATCTAAGGATCTTCTAATATCAGGACTGTGTTTATATATTCTTGTTTCTTAAATGCATCTTTATTGTCATTGCATTCTCCATGTTCATGCGCGACTTTCGCATACTGTGCAATTCAGACATGTCATTTCTATACTCCCGTTTTGAAAAAATGATCGTATTATGGTATACTGCTGTCCGTCCTTGCATCTGTCCATCTGTCTGTCCATCCGCCCACATGTCATACAATAACTCAAAAACGCTTTGAGAAATTTTTGTGAATTTTTTGTGGAAAGTATATGTTGATGGAAGGAAGCTCCCTTTCGAATTATGTCACTGACCGATTTGTCATTCCAGAGTTATGGGACTTTATTCATCAAAATATAGGCAATTTTCCTCATGTCGGACAATTTACCATTTTTGCTTGAAGTTATGATCTCTATAGACATAAGGTATATACATGAAATTAAAAAACATTATTTCCAAATTAATGAACACAGTATGTTGTTGGTTATGATTATTGTACAAGAATATAAAAAAAAACCTGACAAGTATACATGTATACTCATATTGTGTGCTTCCCTCTTGTAATTAATAACAGGCGTATCATGCGCTCATGGCGCAGCTGTTTATTTTATATTTGATTTATGTTATCCTTTTGGATAGTATTATTGTTGTTGGAGTTCGGTGTCGGTGGGAGGGGGGGGGGGGGCTGTATGGGCAGAATTTCTCCTCTCTGTTGAGGGTGGAACTTCTGCTTTTTGGGTTCCCATCTGCCGTCTGGGTGCTGTTGTGTTTCCACCACTCTATTTTTTATGCCCCCCGACTTAAGTCGGGTGGCATATAGTGATTGAAGTGTGCGTGTGTCCATCCATGTGTGTGTGTGTCTGTGTGTCCATGTGTGTGTGTGTGTCCATGTGTGTGTGTGTCTGAGCCAATAACTTGAAAACTGTTAGGGCCACAGTCATCAAACTTCACACAATTATAAAGGACCATGGGAGGATGTGTCACACACCATAGCTGGGTTTGTACCTTCAAGGTCAAGGTCACATTTCAAGATCACACTAAAAAGTCACACTAAAAAGCGGTCAATATTCGTGTCTCAGCCATAACTCAGAAATGAATCATAGTACAATTGTTAAACTTTTTACAAATGTTAAGGAAAGTCAGAAGGTGTGTTGCGTATAATAGTTTCCCCCGCATCTGCAAGGTGAAGATCACAATTGACCTTCATATGTTCAGGGTCAAAAATTGTGTCTCAAGCATATCTCCAAAACTATTAGGGCTACAATCATCTAACTTCGCTCAATTATCAAGGACAACGGGTGGATGTGGCACACACCACAGCCAGGTCCGTAAGGTCAAGGTCACATTTCAAGGTCACAATGAAAATTATCAATATTCGTGTCTCAGCCATAACTCAGAAACCAACCAAAGTACAAATATTAAAGTTTAAAAAAAATTTTTTGTTTGATGGAGGTCAAGGTCACAGATCAAGGTCATTGCCATGTACGGGGCATAGTCACTTCCGAGTGAATCTCTTGTTTCTGCCACCTTTCTCTCCTTGTTGGGGTGTTCTACTGTCTCAATCTGTTGAGTTCACCTTTTTCTCTGCAGCTCTGTTATGCCCAGAACTGTCTCTTGTGGACAATGCCTTTTGCCCAAGCATGTGGAGGACTCGTGACCCTTCGTCACGAGGGTCAGGAGTGAAGCCACTTTGCTGGTTCGTTCCCACATCGAACCGGCTGCCACAGGCCGTGAGCTTAGGGAGGCCCTCTCCTTGCTCGCTCAGGTTCTTTCCAAGGGCCTTCCCGTTGCCTCCAGCGAGGCTACTCATGGTTTCCAGGCACCTCAGCTTCACCACCTCCCGGGATTGGAAGCGGGCTGCTTTCTGATCCCCCTGGTGTGCCTACACCATGGGAGGCATCGGCTGGTTTGCCCATGATGAGCTATGTGTCTTCCGACTCAGAGGATGGGTCAGATGTACATGACGTTGAGGGCCAACAGTCTTCGGACTTGGGGGCAGCTCTTGACTTTGTGTTTGAGTTCCTTCCGGATCTTAAGCCGTTAGGCCAGCCGACGGTGTCAGCCAGGCCGTGAAGGATGGCCGACTCTGACCAGTTATCGATCTGAACCAGTCTATCATTGCTCCTAAGTTCAGCATGGAGACTTTCCGGTCAGTTCGCTGCTCCATTCACCATGGAGATTTTGCTTCCAGCATCGACCTGCGAGGCGCTTACTTTCACCAGGGAGATTTTGCTTCCAGCATCGACCTGCGAGGTGCTTACTTTCACAAGGGAGATTTTGCTTCCAGCATCAACCTGCGAGGCGCTTACTTTCACGTTCCGATTTGTCGGACATTGCGAAAGTATCTCAGGTTCACTTTTCTGGGGTGAGTTTACCAGTTCAAGGCCATGCCTTTTGGCCTCAACCTGGCTCCTTGGGCCTTCACCCGAATGATGTCGCATGTGATAGCCTTCCATTGCACACAGTACACGGTGACTACTTCAGCATATCTGGACGCTATCCTCCAGCGGCAC
This sequence comes from Pictodentalium vernedei, assembly GCA_031216915.1. Taxonomy (NCBI): domain Eukaryota; kingdom Metazoa; phylum Mollusca; class Scaphopoda; order Dentaliida; family Dentaliidae; genus Pictodentalium; species Pictodentalium vernedei. The sequence goes on along the minus strand of CM062295.1, from coordinate 214,786,997 downwards.
TCCAATGCTGCTCTTCTGGAGTCCGATGTCAGTACATTGTCGACCTTGCTCATGTCTCTAGGGTTCAGAGTCAACGAGGAGAAGACAGACCTGGTCCCTTCTCAGTCGTTTTGTCATCTGGGGATGGACTTCCGTATTCAGCTGAATACGGTGGCAGTTCCCCAGGAAAGAGTTGTGATTCTCTCAGCTTTCGGCCTGACTCTGTTCCCAGTCCACATCCGCGACAGCTCGGAGTATTCTCTGGCTGCTCGGTCTCTGCGGTTCGGTGACGGATCTCATTCCTCTCGGTCAGCTGCATGTCAGACCTCTCCAACACTTTCTGCTCAGTCGTTAGAGGACGAATGTAGATCCTCTGGATCTGGTGCTTCAGTTACCAGACTCTCTTCATCGTCACCTTCTTCCCTGGAAGGATGTTCAGTGGATTATGCAGGGAGTTCCTTAGACTTGTATGGGATTTGGGGATCAGGCAGCTCTTCACATCAACCAGAAGGAGCTTCTTGCTCTTCTTCTGAGTTTCCAGCAGTGGATCCCCCACCTTTCGAATTGTCAGATCCTTCTGTTGTCCAACAATTCGACACTGGTCGCTTACATTTGGAACCAGCGTGGCACGCACTCGGTTCCCATGTACAAAATTGTCTCGTGATCTTCTACTGCTAGCTCAGGATGTCGACTCCGGAGTGGTTGTTCGTCACATTCCCGGTCTTAGCCGTCCTAGCCGACTCCCTATCCTGATGGGGCAGGGTCATTTCTACCGAGTGGATGCTTCACATGGCAAAGTTCCAGTCTCTTTGCGATCTCTGGAGTCGTCCCCACATTGTTCTCTTTGCGACCCGTTGGAACCATCAGGTGGACACTTTCGTGTCCCCTTGTCCAGATCCTCTGGCTCAGGTTCTGCCTCTCCCTCTATGTCGCGACCTTCTTTGCCAAGGTCACCCGAGGAGGTTTTACGTTGACCCAACTCCATTGTGCCTTCACGCATATCTTTTGTCAGGTCCTGTCTCCTCCATAAAGGTTTTTCGAGACGAGTAGTGGAGTGAATTTCTTCTTCAAGGCGGCACTCCAGTGGTTTAGCCTATGCGGCTAAGTGGAAGGTCTTCTGTCGATGGTGTGCTGATCACTCTGTTGATTATGCCAATCCTTTGATAACACAGATTGCGGAATTTCTGGTATATCTGTTGGAATCTCAGGGTCTCCAGCCTGTTACCATCAAGGGGTTCAGGTCCATGCTTTCGGAGACCTTTTTGTATGTAGGAAAGCATTGTATCTGCACTAATCCATACCTCTCTAAGGTTATTCAGCACTTTTCTTTGAAAAGGCCTAGGATTTTGCTGCTTACCCCAAGGTGGAATCTTTCTTGGGTGCTGCTTTGCTGAATTGTGGGGAGGGCACCGTTCGAACCTTTATCCCAGGTGGATATGTGTTTTCTCACATACAAGATGACTTTTCTGATGTCATTTGCCTCCGCCAGACGGGTTAGTGAGCTTCATGCCCTCTTGATTGATCCTGCCTTTTTCAGGAGCTCTGCCAACAGTGTTACTTTTAACATTGATTGCTTTCTGGCCAAAAATCAGATACCAGAAACAACTCCACCTCCTATCTGTATCAGGGCTCTTCCTTCGGCTGAGTGTAATCGCCCTTTGCTCTGTCCGGTTCGTGCACTTCGCATTTATCTCAACCAGACGCAGTTCATTAGGAAAGGCAGGAAACGATTCTTTCTGTCTCTTATTCCTGGTCGACAGAAGATCTCTCCTCAATCCATCTCTCAATGGATTTTCTTACTATTCGTGCGGCTTATGCTCGTCTAGTGACAGATGATTGTATCACCAATCGTATTTCTGCCCATGAGGTGCGTGCCTTGTCTACCTCCTCTGCTTATGCTAACTTTGTCAAGTTGTCGGATGTTATGCAGGCAGCCCACTGGAGAAATGCTTCAACTTTCTCCACCTTCTATCTGCGTCAGTTGCAGGAGCAGTCTGAGGACCTTTATTCTTTGGGCCCTCTTTCTTCTGCTCAGGCTGTTGTCTACCCTGGCCATTAGGCTTCATGGTCGGTTCCAGCACTGTGCTGTTTTACTGCCCTTTCTGTCTGTGCATCATGCAGTGCCATACGCCTCATCTCTCATTGTCTTCTACTAATGTTTGCGATGCTATGGATTGATAGGTCTTGGGAACTCTTCTGTCAACGGTTTCAGTGCAGTTGGGTTATGTTGGGGTTGGTTATGTGATTCCCTCCTCCTATTGTCTATTCAGCCTGTGGTAAACAATTGTATAGTAAATTTCCTTATTATACCCACCACAATTGTTTACATGGAGGCCCTCCCAGCTTCTTATTTGGGTAAGAATCCTTCCTCCCTGCTGATCACATAACTCCAACTTTGGTGGATTCAAAAGAATGATTCGTTAGTTACTGACTGCGCACTGGTACCGGAAGCCGTGGATCTGTACTAGGAGAAGAGCGTCCCCTACTGGGTCTGCACCGGTAGCACTCAACCCAGTTTTGGCTTATTTTTTCTTGGTGCTTTTGCACCAATTTTCTTTCCCAAATCGCTTGGGAAAGATCAAAATAGAGATTAGATTTTTCCGAGTTAGGGGCTTTCACTGTAATGCAAGCCTGTAGTAAACAATTCTGGTAGGTATAATAAGAAAGGAAATTTACTTTTAAATTTAGATTTCTTGAGGTAAATTTTGATGAATTTTTCATTAAATCTGGTGCAGATAAACCATGACTAGATTTGATGAAAAATATTTTTTTAAATACTCAGTGGTTTACGAGTTAAGTCTTACCCTGCAATAAGCAATGATTTACCCCCGACAGAGGTAACTCAAAATATACCTTATTTTTTGACTGAATGTTGTAAAGGATTTGAAACACCCCCCTGGTGTTTTCGCAGTGGTTTTAATAGAAACTGTGATTACTTTCATGCTATCTTTCAGATGGCCAAAAATGATTGTTTGTGGAAAGAATGGTCTATTGACAAATGAGAGACACCATAATGATGAAAATATGCAGTATTTTAATAACGCTAATTACACATATCAGTCAGTAATGTTTTTGATGGAAAAATGTTCTCTCGACAAGTATGGTGCTGGAACGGTCCATGATGAAACAATGCTGGTAATTACTGACAAAAAATGTAACTTGTGATCTCCTGAACACAATAGCAGTGTCTGACATCAGTAGCGAGTGTATCCAACATGTGCCCGGATGACAGCCTGGACCCTCCTCCTAATGCTACCATTGAGCCTTCTGATATGGTCCAGAGGCAACTGCTGCCACTCCTCATGCAATGCAGCTTCCAATTCGGCCAAATTCTGTACAGGTGGATCTCTTGCTTGCACACAATGTCCAAGAAAGTCCCAGATGTGTTCTAAGGGATTCAATTCGGGGCTCATTGCAGGCCAAGGTAGTGTTGTCAGAGCGTTGTTTTGAAGGAATGCTCTCAAAGCATGGCAATAATGTGGCCTTGCCTTGCCATCCATGAAAATAGGGCGAGTAGCCAATGGGTAGTTGTCAAAATGAGGCACGACAACCGGATTGAGAATGTCTTGGATGCACTGATGACCATTGAGATTCCCACGTACAGTCACCATATCAAGTTTACAATCATGAGAGAGGCATCCCCAGATCATTTCTGATCCTCCACCTTAAGGAACAGTAGGTCTGATGTTCCTGACATGTAAGCAGTATTTCTGTGTCTCCACACTCTCATGCGACAATCTATGACGTGAAGCAGGAACCTACTCTGGTCTGACCAATGGACCAATGGACTCTCCTCCATGTCCGGAGATTCCAATGTTGTTATGCCATACACCACTCCAAACATCGTATTTAATGCTGATCAGACAGAGCTAGACTGCTTTGAGATGGTTTCAGACAGTTCTGTTGCACAAACGCATGTTGGGGAGCCAAAGGCATTTCAAAACCCCACTTGAAAGAAAGGGTTCATGGCTAATGAGGCATGCCAGACTCCAGTCTTCTCGAGGAGAGGTCTTTTGGGGTTGTCCAGGCCTTGGTTAATCCTTAACATCATTTGGTTTGTTGATGTTTTTGGACAAGTCTGCTGATGACAGAATGACTATAGCCAAGTTTCCTTTCAATAGCTTTGAGCGACATGCTTGTTGCATGCATGCCAACGATTTGCCACCTTAGTGCCTCTGACTGTCTCCTTGCCATGTCAACATTCATTGATAAACGAAATGACAAATTTTCTTGTTTTATACCCAGATATGTATATTTATTTATTTATTGGTGTTTAAGGTCATATACTTATGCACAATGACTAATCGTGACAGTTTTACGGGTGGAGGAAGCCGGAGTACCCGGAGAGAACCACCGAGCATCGACAAGCAACTGCCCCCCCCCCCCCCCCCCCCAAAGAAAAAATTCATTTTTTTTAAAAAATCGCGCGGTGAAAAACCCTCCACACTACAGTGATATTGTATTTAATTTTACTCAAGTATTACTGCTGGATAAATTTATAATAAATTAGATTAGCCAGATTAAACAAGAACCTCATAATATCAAGTGGAGTTATACAGAAAAAAAGCTTTTGTTAACCCTTCAACAAACCTGACTCTAGAACACAAGCAAAATTTTTCTTGAATAACAGACTGTTTTCTCTGTTGGAAACCTGGGAAGTGAAGCAGTGCTTGTTTACTGTGGTAAACAGGTCTTGTTTCACTGGTAAAATAGAATGCAGTGCTATTTGGGGTGGAAGTCCTCTAAAATGGGCAACATGGGTACAAACGATTAGCCATTGTGTAGAAATATGTGATTGTAAAGAGCAATAAATAAATAAATATATAAGCTGACTGTTCCTCTTTTGCTTCCAAAACATAGCTTATGAACCCTGTATGGAATGAGCTCAACAAGTTTATTTCAATGGGGTCGCGTAAGCTGTGTTTGGAGACAAAAACTCAAAAAAATAAAACTTCGATGGTGCTTTTTTATGAATATCATTGGCCAGATGTAAGACTGTTATATTGTGTGTGTGGTATGTAACACATGCTGATAGGTATACAGAAATAATTATTTTTGTCAACAAACAGGAGGGGCCTCCCCACTCTGCAGATGTCAGTGATCGCAGAAGATGTTGTTTTCCAAGACACTTCTTTCCTAAGATGAACATTAACAAAATTCACCCTGTGTTAATTGCCACCATTACCCACAACAGTACCTTTGTCTTGCTGCTGCTATCACACACAGGACAATTACCCTTTATAGAATTTGAGCTGTTTATGTTAAAGAAAATCCCAAAGAAACATGAATTAAGATAAAAATAAAATGAGGTCGAAGCAAGTTTTGCTCTGATGTGAACAGGTCTTTAAAGCTCTCAGGCCACCAGTCTCAATCCTGTAAGAAACGTTGCTGAAATGCTGTTATGGCCCGGAACCAGTCTGCCTCACAAATAGATCATTGCCTGTGTTTTGAACCACTTGTCTGGAAAATATCAAGAAGTTGGAAAAGCAGACATATAGTTTGCTTTTCTAACCAACTGATGTAATCCACAAATTGAATATGAAAAATGTCAAGATTCATTTTCTGTGAATCAGTTAGAAATGTTACTCAATTGAGACTTGATTTGATCAACATTTTGTTGACATTACAGTCGGGTATGAAGAATCGCTACAAGCATAATGTTATGATTATGCCAGATAGTTCCACAAATGATGTTAATAAATTGATGTTTCAAGGGGGATTAAATACTTATTGCTTGAATATTTAGAACTGGGGCAGGAAAGAATAACTGTGTATCATTGTAAATAAAGTCCCATTAAATTAGATCAATGGTCATCTGCATGCAAATTTCCTCAAAACCTGGGTAAACAAACAGCGCATAACTGTGTCGAATGAATTGCAAACAGACTTAGACTGGTGAACCAAGAGCTTGCAGGGGCCAATACTATAAAACTTTTACAATTGTATTTTCTAGTATTGTATTTCTATTTATGACTTGAAATGAGTTAAAATAAACCATTAGCATTTTCAAAGATCTGGCAATCTGTCAGTTGGCAAATTGCCATATCTTTTAAAATGCTAATGATTCATTTTTGTCAGTTATATTAATAGGTAAAAAATACAATTCTAGAAAATACAATTCTAAAAGTTTTATAGTATTGACTCCTCGACTTTATGACTTGGCCTCACAGGAACTAGTCAAACTAGAGTGAAAACTAGAGTTAAATGATCTGGTGAAAAGATAATTCAGTTTCAGCTATCGGTATGCAAGATGCTAGCGGGTGTTTCCATCATTGTGCAAAATATGTTGTAAGATCTCAGATCTGTTGTTGTCAGCATGTGGTGGAGGTAAACACACCCTCTTGTCCCCACCGTCAAGAAGATTTTGTGTTCCAAAACACTACTTCCCTGAAGTGAACATTGAACTGATTTGCCTGTGATGTCTCCATTACACACAACATTATATTCATTGGGAAACAATTTGTTTCCCAAAGTTTATATATCACCCAGCAAGTCACTCTCAGCCACCTGGCTTTGAATGTCTGTGCACACGATTTTCCATCTGGTCATTCTATCAGCACGTGCTGGTCAACTACAAGTAACATGTTATGCACACGAAACATTAGTTCATCAGAGGGTCATTATCATACGCATCAAAGAATCCTTTGTCTAAACATTAACACTGCTCACAACCCCTTTCATTTGCAGACGGCACCTAATGAACATTGTCCACTGCAGTCTTCAGTCATTTCGCAACACTGCCTCAGATCAGACGTCTTTTATTACCCACCACCACCCCATCACCACCACCATCGAAAGCTCACCATATGGGGCCTCCCAGCTCTTTCTTTTATGCCCTATATGCCGCCACATTTCTGTGACCCATTTACTCATGTGCCGGTACATAGCTGTGTCTCTTCTATGCCACCACATAGCTGTGGTCCCTATGCAGTGCTGCCACATAGCTGTGGTATCCTCAAGTTCAGGTGGGGTGGAATTCACATTCATAGGCGCCCAATTCAGTGAACACGTGATCCTGTCCTGAAATGTGTTAGTGCTGGTCAAAGATAACTGAGGAACACTTATTCATTTCAGAACAGGATAACTCATATTAGGGAGCTGGGACAGCCCTCAACTCATTGGGAGCAGGCCCAGTGACAGCTGGGAGCCCCATTACCCCAATATCTCATAGTAAATACTACATGTGCCATCCTATGTTCATGCTCATTGTAAATTTGTACATATACTTTCATCACCCCTCATGTATGCTTGTAATTGATGAATAAATGATGCAAACTATACAATTCTTTGAGTGGTATATAAATCTTCTTCTTCTGGACAGAATGATACATTTGTCTTACTACTGTTAACAGTTCGTTGTGTATAGATTTCCAGCCATAATTTTTCTGCATTTCACAGAAGCATGGTGAATCTCCGAGGAAATTGTGAACCATTTTTGAACTGCACTCTTCTGCTTTGCTGCAGTGTATTACAGGTAGAGTGGGAAATTGAATAAAAATGAGTGTTTTTTTTAACTGAATAAATAAATATGTATTGTTTAATTCTATTTCGTAAATTTTATTCATCAGGAATCGTTATTTAAGTGAAGGTACATGTAGATGCCAAGAGGTGATATGCAAAATTGTGAGACTCAACAGGTCTGATTACCACACACATGACAGTTACCTTTTACAAAATTTGTGTAGTTTCTGTTAAAAACAAAACCCAAACAAATATGAATTAAAAAAAAAAATGTTCAAAATTAAGTTTTGCTCTGAGATGAACAGGCAGGCCTGAAAATAAGCAGTCTGACATTTGCAGAATGAGGTCCCCAGAGGGTGAATTTGATGATGCTATCCCATACAGTGGGCCAATTTATCCTGTGGGTACCTCTTTCTGTTTCATTTTGAGACTCTGATTCAGATTGAGATTCACAATGGGTAAATTTAGTGATGCTACCCTGCATATTCACCCTCTGGGGACCTCATTTTGCAGATGACAGTCTTCTTATTTTCTGGCTTGTGAACAGGTGTAAACTTATGTAAGAGTATTGGCCTTACAGGAACTGGTCAAACCAGAATTTGGTCTAATGAGATGAGACACTTCAATTTCAGCTATCAGTATGCAAGAAGCTAAATGGTGTTTCCATCAGTATGCAAAATACGTCGCCATCCGCTCTCAGATCTGTTCTGTGACTTTTATTGAAATTCATTTAAGTTAGTATGCACAACATGATGTGCTAATCTCATTTGAAACCCTCCGGGAATTAATTATGCAATGTTAACAAATATTATGTTATACCCTTTGACAGTCTTTTCAAAGAAAGTTAATTGGAAAATAGTCAAATTTGAAATATTAACCATGTGTATTCCTATGATGAAATATCAAAATTTCAACTTGCAAATTTTTCCCTAATGCAACATGTTCTTACTGGGAATTTAACCAATTCGATTTGTTTGACAGAGCTCTCTCTTACAAGATTGACTTGGGTTAATTCCTAGTTCCATTACAGGAAAAATATTTGTATTTTGATATCAATGCGCAGAGGGTTAAATTCAATTTTCACTTCATTAACTGAAATAATTTTAATGCATGAAATAGTTATTGTGATAAAACAAAATGTGTGTGCTAACTCTCATATAGGGCCCTGCAAAGCTTCGAGATTCAAATCAATTTCAAATCTTAAGTTGGTATTCAGTTTGAATCGAAATTGGCTGTCCAATTCATTTCCTTCGAATCGTTTTACTGAAATTTTGCCTGGTATCAGCCATCTTAGTCATCTCACAAAAAGTATAGCTGAGATAGAAATTGTACATAAATAAAGTTGAAAATAAAGACTGGGTGTAATTTCCACTGTATTAGCATAAAAAGCATCTGTAGCCATGCCACCATCCATGCTAATTCCAGTTTCATGAGTCAATACCACTGCTGAAACCAAATTTAACCCTTTACCCAACGTAACGGCCAAAACCGGCCAGCGCTATTCTAAAAAATCGCCAATTACTTTTCAAAATATTTTCATTTTTTGTCTCAAAAACATAGGTTATGACCCCTCGTTGGAACGAGCTCGTCGAGCTCGTTCCAACGAGGAGTCATAACCTATGTTTTTGAGACAAAAAATGAAAAAAATTAATTATTCAAGAATTTTTTTTGCAAGTGTCGTCTGCTTTTCATGTTAGGTAAAGGGTTAAAGTTCCCAGGCAATATCAATAGAAAGCTCATGGTTGCTAGTTGGGCCCAGTAAGAATTCTCGCACCTGTTTCTGTTTTTCAACAAATATACTAACTGGGTTATATCCCAACAACATGGGGTCGCGGTGGCTCAGTAGGTAGAGGTGCAGGCTGCAAGCCGAGAGGTCCGCAGTTCGAATCCCACCTGCGGCAACCGCATTGTGTCCTTGGGCAAGACACTTCACTCCCCCCCCCCATTGCCTACGTGGGGGCACGGTGACGTTGTGTACTAAGGCGTACTGCACGTCGATGGTGCACCTGTCTTCATCCAATGCTAACCCTGCTTGTGTGGAGTTCGTATGTTGGGGAGCTGACAGTTGCTCGGTGGTTCTCTCCGGGTACTTCGGCTTCCTCCACCCGTAAAACTGTCACGGTCATGATTAGCCATTGTGCAGAAATATGTAACCTTAAACACCAATAAATAAATAAATAATCCCAACAACATCATCAAGGCATGCCTTCGACAAAGGCAAAATCTCAAATCGAATAGAAATAATAGACGTGGTTCAATTCGAGATTCGATTCGAATAAAAAATATGTGATTCGCAGGGCCCTACTCTTAGAACTCACTTCCAGCTTTGGATAGTTTTTCCCCCATGAGAATCCAAGGAAGTGGAACAGACAAGCAAACAAGTTAAGTTTACTGGTAAAGTAGACCTAAGGATGAAGTCTTCTAAGGTGGACTGCAGAGGTATAAATGTTTGCCTAAACTTGACATTATACTTAGTTGTTCTCATAACTCTCTCTCAACTTTGGTCAGTTCTCGGAACAGATGCCCCTGAGCAATAATATAGGCTTTGCATTTTGTCCAGAGGTTGGGGCCTAAACAAAGAAAAGGTCAGGACCTACACTAGGCTAACTTTGATCAATAGGCTAACAGAAACGATAAACACCACACACATGAACACAAGCAAATACAGAACGATAATATAATTTATTTGAAAAAAAAACACTTGGGACCGTCTTTGAGTCAGTTTGTTTATCAGAGCTGGGTCAGTGTGATTTCTGTGTGAAAATGGACAAGATTCTTGAAGTTAATCATGTTGATGCCTGTGTTACTTAGTGTGACAAGTTGGGGAACTTAGCTTTGTGTAGGTACATGTTAGACATTATTCAAACTACAATTTCTTACCACCAAATTTCTAACTTTTAAGTATAATATACAGTGGAAATATTTAGCGAGGTACAGGTAAATGCAGTTCAAAATCCTGACAACACAAGAGAAAATCAAAGCACTGTCTGGACTGTGAAGTTTTCATTTGGGTCATTTTGGGGATCTAGAAACTGTCACTTCATGAAAATTGCCAGGAATTTTGCATGCAGTGTTTATTCAAGCCAATCGGCTCATCTAACAACTAGAGTTTACCGGGAATTCCTCACTGACATAATCAACTTTGTGTCATGTGATGCTAACACTTCAAAGTATGGAAATTTCTTCAGTTATTTAGTGTCATTAAATTCCAATTCGATATTAAATTTATTGGATTTAAAAATTAAAATGGCAACAATTAACATGGATTATTAACAATTTGTTCACAATAGCTTGATCTAGAGTTGAGTTTAGATATGACCACGTCCATTTCATGAGATAATATGCGAGGGTAAAGTATAAATTACTGTTTATTTTTGTGAAAAAAAACAATGAAATAGTCGTCTATGAAAAATAATAGTCGACTATAGCACCTTCTGATGATTAGTCGATTAATCGAATGGTCGCGACAGCCTTAAAAAATCAAGACAAAAATCGTTGGGGCCGAATATAAAGCCCCAATAACCCAGGTCTCGGGGCCGATATCAGGGCCAGGGGCCGATCGCCCTGACAAAATGCAAAGCCTGATAATAGAGAAATTTGAGATGTTTGTTTCTCTTCTCTCTACTGACTGGCTTGATAAAGAAATCTCCACTTATGCAGAAGTTTTGGGTGGAACAAATTTGGCAACTAACCCTTTTTGGCCAGTTTTACTCCCTTGGACTTTGGTAAACTTCAGTCTCCAAGAACATCTATCCCAGGCCATAGGAGTCTATTTCCCTACCCCCTACCTACTTGCTAATAAACTCTGCCGACGTTGATCTCTTACTTAACAATAGCAGACAAGACCTTAAATAACATTTCTTAAATGAGAAAAAAATTTCACTTTTTTCCCCAGAAGCATATGACCCCTCCCCCACCCCATTGGGATAAGCTCAAAGAGCTCACAAATAAAATAATATCTGAATGGTAACACCGGTAGACCATATCATCTCACCCCTGGATTAACCAACCCCACCCCTACTCATGGATTTTTTTTTTCTTGTTTATTCAATGCCATTTGATTCTCAAATGTGGAGACATAATGTCATTTGGGCCAGGATTAACAAAATCATATAATCAATCACCATATCATAAACTGGTGAAAGTTTTTCACTCTGTTTAGATAGAGTATCTCTCCACTTTTAAAGTCAAATAACTTTGAATTAATGACAGATATTTTTTAATTTTTCAGAGGAGGGTGGAAGATATCCAGGCCTCACATATAGCAGACTCCACAATTTGGTTTATATGGTGTTACTGATCATATTATAAGGGATCTATTTTACCTATCAATATTCATCGAAATTGGTATATATGCAGATTTGGGATGTGGGGGAGGGGGGGGGGGGGGGAGATATCTGTCTGGATATCTTTTCCACCCTCCACATCCCAAATCTGCATATACAATACAAAGCACCACTTTTGATACCCCCACCCATGAAACTTTTTATCAGTTGGGGGGGGGGGGGGGAGGTTGTATAACCATGACGCTATCCTCCTGTCTGTCCATTTATCTATCTGTAGATGGAGTTGGTTTCTTCTCTCATAACTAAGTTTTCGCTTGGCCAACTGAAACCAAACTAGGCATGTGGATAAGGTGTGATGAGAGGAAGAGCCCTACTTATTTTGGGATCATTGTGCCAAAGGTCAAGGTCACAGTGACTTTGAACTTAAACATTTACCAGAATTGGCTTCTCTAATTTTGCTTGCCCGATCAATACTAAACTTGGCTTATAGGTTGAGTATGATGAAAGAAAGAACCCTATTTATTTTTGGGTTATTGTGTCAAAGGTAAAGGTCACAGTGACCTTGAATTTAAAGTTTTATCAGTCAGAGTTGGTTTCCGCTGTCTAATTAAAATGTTGTTTGCCTGATTGAAACCGTACTTGGCATGCAGATCTATCATAATAAGAGGAAGAACCCCAATGACACAGTGACCTTGAAATTAAACTTTGATCGGTCGTAGCTGGTTTTGGCTCTCTCAGTTATTAAAATTATGCATTTCTGATCAAAACTCAAATTGGCATGTTTGTTGAGCATGACCAGAGGAAGAACCCTACATATTTTTAGGCCATTGTGCCAAAAGTAAGATCACAGTGACCTTGAACTTAAAATTTTATTGGTCTCGATCGAAACCAAACTTGATATGTCATCAAATACAGGTAATCTTAGCAGTATTATTTGAGTAAATAATACCAACAGTGGCTGTGTTAATTTAATGTAATTTATATATATTTTACCAAGGTTACAGAATCAGGATGATTTTTCGGGGGGGGATTGGCCACCCCTGGCAGCTGCCTCTAGTTTTTCTTGTTAATTCAATGCTTTTTGATACTCAAATGTTGAGACATACATTTATGACATCAATTTCAGGTGTTTAGGTTTGGAGGAAACATCACCCTACCAAATGACAGTGTCATTTGGGGCAGGAATAACAAAGTCACTTACACGATTACCTCAGCCCAAACTGTTTTTACTGATGATATTATAAGAGATCTATGTTACGGGAGCACAGTGGCTCAGTAGGTAGAGATGAAGTCTGCAAGCCCTGGAATTTTGAGTTCGGTAACAGTTTCGGTATTTTTCAGGGGGTATACCTCAGTATCTGTTCAACATTTGGAATCCGACTTGACTGAGATTTGCTGATAGCACCAAATGAGAATTCACATCAGGAAAATAAAGAATAAGTTGTTCCTGTATCATTCTACCACAGTGCCTCAAATGCCACTGCCAATGAACTCAGCAGTGGCATTCTTTTACAAAAACAAATCATATCTACAGTAATTTTGTGACTTCAAAACATACCTTAACCTTTAAAGGCCTATTTGAGGCATTTGCAGTCCCAGAGCATTTGTCCTGACCATGCCATCTTCAGAAAGTCCTTCTGACAATAAACAAATCGTCAATTTTTGGCTGCCTGTTAAGGCAGCCAAGACTTGGCTAGAAATCACTGCTAAGTAGCTGGACATGTACAGGTTGTAGTCTAATGAAAATTCACAACAATTGCCCATGCCCTTGAAGGTTAACAAAACTGAAAAGAAAATCAGCCACTTTTTTCATGAAAATAAACCCTTCAACTGCTATCAAGCCTCAACAGGGCCTTATAAATAGTGAATGCAGAGAAATTTGAAAATTCAAAAAGTTTTGGTATTCAATGATTGGTTGGATTCGGTTTTTCGGTATGCCCATGATATCGGTATTGGTTCTGTTTTTCAGTATATTGCCCAGCTCTAAACATTATAATTTAAGCAAACACAATTAAATTATAAATATTACACTGAATTACCTGTCATTTTATTCTAGTATGAATGTGGGTTGGGCATGTTAAATTTTGTATGAAGTGCTCCACAATGTGCTACATAGTTTCATTAATAAGAACCATATAGGATGGGGTTCTGGCACACTGACATTCATATAACGGGAAGCTATCACTTTGAATGTATCACTACCCAAAAGAATTTGGACATTTAATATTCTTGTGGTGGCAACTTACCCCCATGTTGTCTTAGCAACAGAACTAGATTCGAATGAGAATTGATCGATATGTATTACCAAAGTGTGGACAAAGTAAAAGTCATATATCATCTCTTTAGTAGGACAAGTATTGTAGATGGTGCCTTGTTCCACTCAAGGACCAATATCGTGAGTAAACTAGGTGTAATGCGATTACCACTATTGCTTCAAATGACACTTTTAGGAATTTTATGACATGTGTGTAATCTTGTTAGGCTGAATAATGTCAATCTTGTTCCACCGAAAATGGCAGGATGAGTTGTCATCTTCTGAAACTAGACAATAAAGAAATGTACAATATTCAAAACTCTCCAGGATTCTAATTCAAATAATCAAAACGTTTTGAATCAAATTGTATCAGTTCAAAGATTCAAAACCAAAATGAATTAGTTAAAAGATTCAAAGCCGTATTGAATGTTGAATGTTCACTGGGCCCAAATTGATTTCTCTATGAAATGGACAAATATATGTATTACACACTGCTCTTGAATCAAGACTACCTGTATGTTGGCACATTAATCAACCAATTAAACAAAAATAGAAATCAGTGGGGTTTTTGAAACATCAGAAAATTTGTACACAGATTACAGAGCTTTCATCTTTTGTCACATGTTATGGCCCCCTATTATAATATCAGAGTTGATATGCCCTTAGTTAATAATTATAAACAATTATTTTTTTCTAAAATTATTTTTTAATCAGAATAAGCAGACTTTGGCTTCTTGGATAAATTATTTTCACAGAGTGATCTTTGAATGTACCTATCAACATGCTTACAAATACTCTTTAAACAGAATCTATTATTAGCTCATTAATTGTTTATTTGGATCACACTTGTTTACTTGAAATTAGACAGAATCATCTAGAAACTTAATGAGGTGACTTAATTCAGCCAATCACAAGTTAATGGAACAATAGAACATGGGAGATATTTTTTATTCTAGAACTTTCTATTTGAAGACTCTATGCCTCTGTCAAAAGACTTCTACCATTCTTTCATCCCACACAGCATTGAGAAGTGACTGACTATTGTATATACATTCAGCATTGGAGATTATTATTACAGGACCATGCATTATTCTAGCTAGTAGCTGAGTAAAATATATATTCTACAGAATAATATTTTGAGATCTGAGCATCTTTTGTATTGGAAAAGTGTTTCCAAAATTGGAAGAATATTCTTCTTCTTTTGTGAACCATGATTTACTGTTGTGGAATCCAGGATTTGCCTAGATAATTTTCAAACAACCTGAGGAGCAAATATTTGTTGGATATTCATTCATTCATATTTTGCTAAGTGTTTTATTGGAATTTATTGGAAATTGCTGAATTTTGAGTGAATATTTCATCACAGTTGACATTATAATACCAGCTGGAAAGTTTCTTCATGATTCTGTGGAACTTTGTTTTGGACTGACTGATAAGTATTTCTGTTTTATTTTTAGCTTAACTTGACAAAGTCAAGATAAGCTATTGCCATCACATGCGCGGTAATCTGTTCGTCTGTTCACATTTTCCTTTAGCACGGGCTACACCCTGCAGTTCTTGTCTGATCGTCACAAAATTTCATATGCAGGTTTGGGGTCATGTCAAGATGAGAACGTACCCTTTTGGTCGCGATCGGTCAACCGGAATGGCTGCCCGAGCCCAAAACCCGAAAACCATTTGCACAATCTACAGGTCGTATTTATGAAGGGATTTCATTGTAACTTGTTAGGATGCCTCTGTATAATGCCTAGATGAGAACGTCCCCTTTTGGGCATGATCTGTCAACCGTGATGGCTGCCCAAGACCAAAACCCAAAAACTTTTAGCACAGTCTGCAGGTCATGTTTAATATGGAGGGATTTCATTGTAACTTGGTTGGATGACTCCTTATGATGTCTAGATGAGAATTTCCCCATTTGGGCGTGATCTGCCAACCTTGATGACTGCCCGAGCCCCAAACCCGAAAACCTTTAGCACAGTCTACAGGTCATATTTATTGAGGAATTTCATTGTAACTTGGTGGGTTGACTTCATATAATGTCTAGATGAGAAAGTCCCCTTTTAGGGGACGCGGTGGCTCAGTTGGTAGAGGTGCAGGCTGCAAGCCGAGAGGTCCTCGGTTCGAATCCCACCTGCGGCAACCACGCTGTGTCCTTGGGCAAGACACTTCACCCCAATTGCCTTCATGGGGGCATGATGACGCTGTGTACTGAGGCGTACTGCACGTCGATGGTGCGCATGTCTTCAACCAATCTAACCCTGCCTGTGCTGCGATGCAGAGTTCAGAGTTACAATGTTGGAGAGCTGACAGCTGCTCGTCGTTGCTTGGTGGTTCTCTCCGGGTACTCCGGCTTCCTCCACCCGTAAAACTGTCACGGTCACGATTAGCCATTGTGCATAAGTATGTGACCTTAAACTCCAATAAATAAATAAATAAATAGTCCCCTTTTGGACGGGATTGGGCAACTGTGACGGCTACAGGGGCACGAAGCCCAAAAACCTTTAGCACAGTCTACAGGTCATATTTATGAAGGGATTTCATTGTAACTTGGTAGGATGACTCCAAATAATGTCTAGATGAGAATGTCCCATTTTGATCGCGATCATGCAGCCTTGATGGGTGCCTGAGCCCAAAAACCTTTAACATAGGCAAATTGTCATATTTATGGAAGGATTTCATTGTAACTTGTTAGGTTGACTTCATATAATGCCTAGATGATGACATCCCCCTTTGGTCATGATTGGTCAATTGTGATGGCTACAGGTGCCCGAAGCCAGAAAACCTTGAGCACAGTCTACAGGTCATATTTGTGAAGGGATTTCATTGTAACTTTGTAGGATCACTCCAGAGATTGTCCCCTTTTGGTTGCGATCATTCAACCATTATGGCTGCCCGAGCCCAAAGCCTGAATACCTTTAACACAGCCTACAGGTCATATATATGAAGGGATTTCATTGTAACTTGGTAGGTTTGACTTCATATAATGTCTAGATGAGAACGTCCCCTTTTGGACACAATTGGGCAACTGTGACAGCTACAGGGACCCGAAGCCCAAAAACCTTTAGAACAGTCTACAGGTCATAATTATGAAGGGATTTCATTGTAGCTTGGTAGGATGACTCTAAATAATGTCCAGATGAGAACGTCCCCTTTTGGTCTCGATCATTCAGCCTTCATGGCTGCCCGAGCCTAAAAACCTTTAGCATAGTCGGTTGGTCATATTTTACGGAAGGATTTCATTGTAACTTGTTAGGTTGATGCCATATAATGCCTAGATGATGACATCCCCTTTTGGTCATCATTGGTCAACTGTGATGGCTACAGGTTCTCGAAGCCCGAAAATCTTGAGCACAGTCTACAGGTCATATTTATGAAGGGATTTCATTGTAACTTCGTTGGATCACTCCAGATGATGCCTAGGTGAGAATGTCCCCTTTTGGTTGCGATCATTCAACCATGATGGCTGCCTGAGCCCAAAGCCCAGAAAACCTTTAGCACAGTCTTCAGTTCATATTTATGAAGGGATTTCATTGTAACTTGGTAGGTTGACTTCATATAATGTCTAGATGAGAACAGCCCCTTTTGAACACCATTTGGCAACTGTGATGGCTACAGGGGCCTGAAGCCCGAAAACCTTTAGCACAGTCTACAGGTGATATTCATTGTACCTTGGTAGGATGACTCCAAATAATGTCTAGATGAGAACGTCCCCTTTTGGTCGCGATCATTCAGCCTTGATGGCTGCCCGAGCCCAAAACCTTTAGCATAGTCTATAGGTCATATTTATGGAAGGATTTCGTTGTAACCTCTTAGTTTGACTCCATATAATGCCTAGATGATGACATCCCCTTTTGGTCATGATTGGTCAACTGTGACGGCTTCAGGGGCCCACAGCTCGAAAACCTTGAGCACAGTCTACAGGTCATATTTATGAAGGGATTTCATTGTAATTTCGTAGGATCACTCCAGATGATAATGTCCCCTTTTGGTTGCGATCATTCATCCATGATGGCTGCCCGAGCCCAAAGCCCAAAAACCTTTAGCACAGTCTACAGGTCATATTTATGAAGGGATTTCATTGTAACTTGGTAGGTTGACTTCATATAATGTCTAGATGAGAACGTCCCCTTTGGACGCAATTGGGAAACTGACGGCTACAGGGGCCCGAAGCCCGAAAACCTTTAGCACAGTCTACAGGCCATATTTATGAAGGGATTTCAATGTAATTGATAGGATGACTCGTTTTGGAATAATTTCACTGTAACTTGGTAACTTTCGTTGATATACGTTAACTGTGAGGGTCACCACATACATTAACTGTGAGGTCATATTAACCCACCCCTCAGCTCTTTAGTACAGTGTACACCTCATATTATTTTTTATCAAAAACATAGCATACAGGGAACAGAAATGAACATATTCCCAATTATCACAATTATTGTCTTATTTCATAATCCTTTCATAAACATTGAACATTATCCTTTTCATCAAACACATCACTCAAGTTAAGCTACAGTGTCATTGACACTTGCATTCTGCAAACCATACAATATAAAAGAAATTTTTCCATTTTCTTTTCATAGTATTTTTTTTAATTAAAATTCAGAATAGTAAATTGGGATTATTGTTGTTGATTCTCAGATTTCTTTCTGATACCCTTATTGCTATTACACACCGTAACATCACACTTTGATGTTATGTACTCTCAGTTGGGAAATACTTAAGGGCATAGTAACATAGTTGGTAAATTTCATTTTGTTCCACCATAACATTCTTAATTGTTTACAAAAGAACAAGGGCACATGTTCTTTGACTTCCCATTGATCAGTTTGTGAGTGATAGTATTTTATCCCATTATAACAGATTTTAGTGTCCATTAAAAAGTAATTTTCATTTTGAATTACAAGACTAGGTCTTCAGTACACCATTTCCAGTTTTCAAGTGCCTGAGAGTGATGAGAATAAAATTGCTCAGTTATTTCATAGATTATGAGTCAAGAGTGTCGCAATATCATTTACCACTAGCATGCTGCTGGCAGATATTCCTGCCAAGACAGGAAATCTCTTGCCATTAAGATAAATCATATTTGAGGATATTTAACCAAATTATCCCCTATAAATTGTAAAGACTTTTTGACCAATAATTTCTCAAATCAAGTGTTTATGAATTTTTAACCATATGTAGTCGCGTATGCAGTGAAGCAGCCATGACTAAATTTGATGAAAATATTTTAAAATTACTCAGCGGATTAAGAGTTAAATACTGTATGCTCTTGAGTTCTATGGAGATTATGAAGGTTTCAGTTGCTTATAACAAGACCTGTACAGATTGAAAGTTAACCCTTATCTACTATATGACAACTGCAAAATAATTATTGAATAATAATGAAAACTTCCATTATTTGCTTCCTAAACAACTTTACACTTAACTCCATGCATGCTGCTGGTGAGATACTACTACCCAGGAAATGAAATCCTTTGCCACTGAAATAAGTATAATTTGGATACAATTAATCACTTTTCCCCCTGTAATTTGAATGAACTTTTGACAAAAGATTTTTAGGTCAACTTTGATGTAGTCAAATTTTTAGCTCAACTTTTGACGTAGTAAAATTTGAGCTTATGCCATGACCCGTCTGTCCGTCTGTCCGTCTGACCATCAACAATTCAATACAGCTCGGGCTAGAGCCGTATTTACGAACCAATCCTTACGAAACTTCTTGGGTACCTTTGTTATCACCGTGGGACAAGTGTTTTTGGGTGCAGTCCAAAATTCAAGATGGCCACTAGCAGCCATTTCGTACCGATATTAAACATTTGTGTGAATGTTTAGTAACATGGAATACGGGTTTTTTTCTTGTGCAGAAATTATGCAAATTAGGTGAACTTTAATTTATTCAGTGCTACTTAAACACAGTAAGTACCCATGTCAATGTGGGTCGTGCTAGGGACTGTTTTTATGAACCGATCTTCACAAAACTTCTTGGGTACCTTTGTTATCACCTTGGGACAGGAACAAGTGTTTTTGGGTGCGGTCCGAAATTCAAAATGGCTTCCCGCAGCCATTTTGTACCGAAATTAGTGCAATCAGTTTTTGGTACAGAACTTCTGTATGAAAGTTCTGATTTGAATAAATTTTTGTATGAATGTTTACTAACATGGAATACATCACATATAATACAGGCTTTTTTCTCGTGCAGAAATTATGCAAATTAGATGAACTTTGATTTATCCAGTGCTACTTATACCCAGTAAGTGCACATGTCAATACGGCTCGGGCTAGAGGCTGTATTTATGAACCGATCTTCACGAAACTTCTTGTGTGCCTTAGTGATCACCTTGGGACAAGAACGAGTGTTTTTGGGTGTGGTTCAAAATTCAAAATGGCTGCCTTCTGCCATTCCTGTATGAAAGTTCTGATTTGAATAAACGTTTGTGTGAATGTTTAGTAACATGGAATACGGTTTTTTTTCTTGTGCAGAAATTATGCAAATTAGGTGAACTTTAATTTATTCAGTGCTACTTAAACACAGTAAGTACCCATGTCAATGTGGGTCGTGCTAGGGACTGTTTTTATGAACCGATCTTCACAAAACTTCTTGGGTACCTTTGTTATCACCTTGGGACAGGAACAAGTGTTTTTGGGTGCGGTCCGAAATTCAAAATGGCTTCCGGCAGCCATTTTGTACCGAAATTAGTGCAATCAGTTTTTGGTACAGAACTTCTGTATGAAAGTTCTGATTTGAATAAATTTTTGTATGAATGTTTAGTAACATGGAATACATCACATATAATACAGGCTTTTTTCTCGTGCAGGAATTATGCAAATTAGATGAACTTTGATTTATTCAGTGCTACTTATACACAGTTAGTACACATGTCAATACGACTTGGGCTAGAGGCTGTATTTATAGTCTGATATTCACGAAACTTCTTGGGTATCTTTGTTATCACCTTGGGACGAGAATGACTGTTTTGGGGTGTGGTCTGAAATTTCAATTAGACAAACTTTGATTTATTCAGTGCTACTTATACACAGTGCAGATTTCAATACGGCTCTGGCGAGAAGCATCTAACTGTCACCCACCTTTACAATACTTTACCTGTACAGTTGTTACAGGCTACGATCAGTATTTATGTACAGCCCTTTACAATACTTTACATGTGCCTTTGTTGTCAGGTCATAACCAAAATGTGTGTCATTGATGTGTCTCATACTACACATGTACATGTCTTACACAAGTTGAGCTACAGTGTCATTGACACTTTCATTTGAGGTAAATATGGATACATTTTTAGCTTAATTTGACAGTCAAGATAAGCTAGATAAGCTATTGCCATCACACGTGCAAAAGTCTGTGAGTCTGTTAGTCTGTGTGTCTCTGTTAGTCTGTGAGTCTGTTCACATTTTCCTTTAGCACAGGCTACACCCTGTAGTTCTTGTCCGATTGTCACAAAATTTCATATGCACGTTTGAGGTCATGTCTAGATCAGAACATCCTCTTTAACCATGAGGGCCAAATTAACCCACCCCTCAGTTCTTTAGTACAGTCTACATCTCAAATTATTCTTATTGAAAACATAGCATACAGGGAAGAGAAATATACCCAAAAACTTTTAGCACAGTCTACAGGTTGTATTGAATATGGAGGGATTTCATTGTAACTTGGTATTATGAATCTGTCTGATGTCTAGATAAGAACTTCCCCATTTGGTTGCGATCTGTCAACCGTGATGGCTGCCCGATCCCAAAACCCGAAAATCTTTAGCACAGTCTATAGGTTGTATTTATGGAGGGCTTTCATTGTAACTTGGTAGGATGTCTCCATATAATGTCTAGATGAGAACATCCCCTTTTTGTCACGATTGGTCAACTATGATGGCTACAGGGGCTCAAAGCCTGAAAACCTTTACCACAGTCTACAGGTCATATTTATGAAGGGATTTCATTGTAACATGGTAGGATGACTCCAGATAATGTCTAGTTGAGAAAGTCCCCTTTTGGTCGCGATCATTCAACTGTGAGCCCAAAACTTGGAAACCTTTAGCGCAGACAACAGGCCATATTTATGAAGGGATTTGATTGTAGCTTGGTAGGATGACTCAGTATAATGTCCAGATGAGGATGCCTCCTTTTTTAAAATTCTTTCGCTGTAACTTGGTAACTTTGGTTGACATACATTAACTGTGAGGGCCACATTAACCCACCCCTCAATTCTTTAATACAGTCTACACCTCAAATTATTTTGATTGAAAACATAGCATACAGGAAACAGAAATTAACATATTCTCAATTATCACAATTCTTAAATTGTCGTATTTTATTATCTTTTCATAAAAATTGAACATTATCCTTTTCATCAAATACAACACACAGTCAAGTTAAGATACAGTGTCATTGACACTTTCATTTATCTAATCTAGTCGTGGCTGCTGTGAAGCTAGATTTGATGAAAAATATTTTGAAAATATTCAGTGGGTTAAGAGTTAAGTCTCCATACAGCCACAAACTGCCACTTTTTATGTGTCTATGAAAAAATTGTTCCGAGTGTAATTTTCCTTGAGGACTCTACTGGTAAGATGCAGTTATCTTGACAATGTTTTCACATCATTGTTGGCTGCCTGTACAGGCAGCCAACAATAACGTAAAAACACTGTTAAGTCATCTGCAGATATGAATATGTATATACAGTAGTTGTTAATTTAAAATGAATCAAAAGACATAAGGGTTAAGCACATTGGAACAAACTTAACTCTTTACCTGCTGAGCATTTTCAGCATATTTTCATCAAATCTACTCATAGCTGCTATGAAGCAGGCATGCCTAGATTTGATGATAAATACATCTAAGTTTAACTAAAGAATTTGTTGGTCAAAAAGTCCATTCAATTTACAGGAGAGAAGTTTGATAAATTGTGCCCAACTATACTTATTTCAGTGGCAGGATATTTGTGTCCTGTGCAAGCCTGAATATAAGCAACCTGTCATTTGCAAAATGAGGTCCCCAGAGGGTGAATTTGCTGATGCTATCCCATACAGTGGACCAATTTATCCTCTAGGTACATCTTTCTGTTTTGGCTTGAGACCTTGATTCAGACTGAGGTTCACAGAGGGTAAATTTTGTGATGCTACCCTGCTCTTATAGTATTTCATGAGTTAATTAACCTAATACCCAACCTAAATAGCAGATGACACTTGCAAAGAAGTTTCTTGAATAACTTACAAGCTGGGGTGGGGGTGCCTCAAAAACATATCTTATGACTCCTCACTGGAATGAACTCATTGAGCTCATTCCAACAAGGTGTCAGAAGCTATGTTTTTGAGGCAGAAACAAATTATAAAATTTTATTGGCAGTTTTTGTGAGGAGCGAGATTAGTCTAACTTGGGTTCACTGGATTCAAGTCAAAAATGTCCCCAAAATATGAGAAACTACAGATTAGTCAATTGACATACAAACAGAATATAATACAGGGTTTTTTCTAAGACCTAGTTTGTATGGTGCTAAAGTATTTCTTAACAAATATCTTCATTTTAGAATGTTACAACAAGCTGTTGGTAGCCATCTCTTAATTTGGGGACACCCTTTACCGGCTTGCATTTGGGGTAATATAAAGGCCTGGAGGAGCACATGCCTTGTTTTGGATGTTACATTAGGTTAAGGGTTAAAGTGATCCGAAGAAGGTTACCTAACATTAGTGATGCAGACCAGAGTGCCTGGTTGGTTGGTGCCTGATACAGCACAGCATTCTTTCTTGACCAGACCTGAGCTGTCAGGGATATGTTAATTTTAGAAGTAAATTTCATCCATATTTATAGCTATATACTTTATATAAACTTATAATAACGTTTTTTGTCCTTTAGGAAATGCAGTGGTTCAGTGGTTTTGGCATTGGACTTCAAACCAAAAGGTCAGTGGTTCAATCCCTGCCAGGGTAACTACGTTGGGTCCTTGTGCAAGGCGCTTAATCCTGATTGCCCACTTGGATGCGCGGTGGCGCTGTGTACTTGTACTAAGTCATACTGCACATCGATGGTGCACTTGTCTTCAACTAATGCTGACCCTGCTTGTGTGAAGTTAGTACTTTGGGGAGTCTGACCATTGTTCTCCAGGTACTGTGGCTTCCTTTACCCATAAAACTGCCCGATGCGAGGTGACCCTGGCTGTCAAATGTGTTGTTAAACCCCAATAAATGAATGAATGAATAAATAAATACTTTTTATCCGTATCCTGAATAAAATTGTATTGGTTATTTCATCCTTCACTATAATATCCCAGATAATCAGTTCAACAAATACCAGAAGTACATCTGCCACAAACCCAACCTAACCTGGCTATTATGAACTAGGTTTAATTTGGGTTCATGCCAGGATTTGTGGCAAACTGGTGTGTAGTGTTGAGTTTCTCAGCTCTGTCGTCAAAGTTTACTAAGAGTTATTACCCTTTAACTGGTTGAGAGCAAGAAGCCACTATCAGGGTTCTGCTGAAAAGCGTTGAAAGCACTTTAGTGGCATTACACTGTGTGCATTACCTAATGTTATTTGCAGAGTAATAGTAAAAAATGTCCACATAAAATTGTTTTGTTACAATATATTGGAGAGTATTTATGAATAAAATCTCACTAAACTAAAGCATTGTATCTTTCAAAAAAATACTTGTGTTACAAATAACCTTTAAAAAATAATTGAGGGGGGGGGGGGGGGGCGCTGTGGCTTAGTTGGTAGAGGTGCAGGCTGCAAACCGAGAGGTCCTCGGTTCAAATCCCACCTGCGGCAACCACGTTGTGACCTTGGGCAAGACTCTTCACTCACATTGTGTACTAAGGCTTACTGCACATCGCTTGTGCACCTTTCTTCAACCAATGGTAACCCTGCTTGTGTGTGGCATTAGTATGTTGGGGAACTGACTGTTGCTTGCCATTGGTTCTCTCCGGGTACTCCGGCTTCCTCCGCCTGTAAAACTGTTGTGGTCATAATTAGCCATTTGTGCAGAAATATGTGACCTTAAACACCAATAAATAAATAAATAAACAATAATTTACCACTCTACCAGTTCACCCTTTACCTAACAAATTGGCCGCTCCCGTCTTCATGATTTACAAATTTAACAGTTGATAAAATATTAGTTTAAAAAAAATGTCAACAAAATCAACCAGCTCTTTCCAATGAGGGGTCACATGATATGGTTTTGTTGACTTTTTTAAAAAATTTGAAAAGATAATATTTAAAATAATAAATTTTGTTATTGTCTCTGTTGGGTAAAGGGCTGATTGCAACTTTAAAAAAAATATTTCTGGGAATGTCCCGTTATAATTATACCCCAAAATGGGAGTAGGGCATGTCATGTATCCACATATGGCTCAGAAAAGCTCTGAGACTGAACTTGGTTATTTGATTCATTCAAACATATTTTAAGTAGTATGCATGTCAATTTTTCATGTAAAATGGCAGCCATGTTTGTTCACTGTAGAGGTACCTTTTTCGGCTTATTCTCACTTACCCAGCAGACTGCAATTTCAGTCCAGTCCAGAATTGGTTATGGTCTGTTTTTATATTCACCGGGAGCAATTCTCACTTACCCAGCAGTGTTGTTTTAGCGAGAGTTAGCCATGTATTTGTTGACAAACGCTTCTCGTGCCGCGGAATGTTTGGTCAATCTTATCAGTAGTCATCAGAAGTTACTGATTAGTATTTGCACTGATTATTGTTAACCTTTATGACAAACATCTTTGTGCGGGTAGCTTTGATTATTATTTTTTTTTTTTATTATTATCGCTATCATTTGTAATGTGAGTATTATTTATGTTGTTGTTTTTTGGGGAGCATATAAGACGATCCGCATCCGTTCAATCATTAGAATATTTCTACACATCAGAATGGATAACGCTCAAGTAAATGTGCATTATATTCCAAATGATAGAGGAGGTCGATATCTCATATACAACAATTTCAAATTCAGTGTCAAGACTCGCAGAAATGAATCCGTCCATTGGAAGTGTTGTGTGAAAACTTGTAGGACAACTGTCAACACAAAAAATGATATGATAACTTCAGTGAGAGATGTCCACAACCACGCAGCCGACAGTTCCAAAATAGCTGCAGAAGCAGTCATTGCAGAACTCAAAGCTACTGTCCGCAAGAATAGCAGACCGATCAGCACTATATTCCAAGAAGAATTAGCCAGTAAGTAATTTTTTAATCTTTGTTATAAAAAAATAATTATTTTTATTAATTTATAATTTATAATTTAAAAATTTGAAATTAAAATTAAAGGTAAATGTTTTCAAAGTTTTAAACCTGATTCTTGAATGTTTTATTTTGATTAATTAATTAATTAATTCATTCATAATTTTTTACAGGTCTGCGAACTGACGAGACTCACCCTGATATTTTAGCCAAGATGCCAACATTTTACTCGGCAAAAGCATCTTTGTACAGATCTCGAGCCAAAATGCAACCCAAGCTTCCAAAACGACGTGAAGACATCGTTCTCCCAGAGCATTACACAACAACAACAACTGGGGCCAATTTTCTACTTGCCAACGACGGTTCTAATGAAAGACTTATAATTTTTGCTACAGACGAAAACTTGTGTCATCTTTCACAGGCTTCTGTTTTTTATTGTGATGGAACATTTGATAAATCACCAAAAATTTTTCATCAATTATATACTATTCATGCATTCGTCGATGGTCAAATGCGACCACTTGTCTATGCTCTGCTCCCCAACAAAACCCAAGTGACATATGAGAGATTCTTCACACTCACCAGCCAACGTGCCACAGATAGCCAAACACCCCTAACGCCGAGAGAAATATTCATGGACTTTGAAATTGCAGCCCAGAATGCTGCAGCGACAGTTTTTCCGTTGGCTAATTTGAAAGGGTGTTTCTTTCATTACAGCCAGGCTGTGTATAAGTATGCTACAAAAGACTGTAAATTGCCGTACCAGGAAAATCTTGAAATAAGAACACTTGTGAAACGATCGATAGCTTTGCCGCTTTTGCCAGTAAACAGAATCAGTGATGCCTGGTTTGAAATCCTAGAGGAGTCGCCGGAATCTGAGGAAAGAAATGTCACCAAGTTCACAGACTATATGACTACCTACTGGGTAGAAGGAAGTCACGGACGTAACCTCTGGAACCACCATGAGACAGAAGGACCTCGCACCACCAACCATGTCGAGGGTTGGCACCGAAAATTACAACTGTTCATACCACCCTCAAAACCAAACATCTTCACATTGGTAGAATTCATAAAGAAGGAACAGGCTTTCCATGAAGTGGCAATCTTACAGACGGCAGCCGGTGCCAAGAACCGTCCACGACAGCGACGCTACCAAAGGATCGATCAATCTCTAAATCATTTCAAACAGCTTTACCACCGCAGAGAATTGGGAAATTTGGCCTTCTTAGACGCTGTGGGCCATGGAACAGGTTTTTAATTATAAATTAATTAATATATATGTATGAAAACATTGTTACATGGAGCTTGTTAATTATGAAAAACAGATTCATTTTTTTGTTGGTATTTTCTATCATTATAAATATCATTATAATTATGTGTTTGAAAATTATTATTGATGATGATCACGGCACTTCGCTAATAAATGGTTAATATAATATGGTATTTTCTATCATTATAAATATCATTATAATTATGTGTTTGAAAATTATTATTGATGATGATCACGGCACTTCGCTAATAAATGGTTAATATGAACACTGGTCTTCGTAATATAAATGTATGAAAACATTGTTACATGCAGCTTGTTAATTATGAAAAACAGATTATGATCACGGCACTTCGCTAATAAATGGTTAATATGAACACTGGTCTTCTTCTTGTCTGTAAATTAATTATAAATATATGGTCGTCAAACAGTGAAAAATAGCGATATGGACTATAGTCGGCAACCCTTTGATATCGGATCAATTAGCACCTATACCGAGAACAATACCTGCTGGGTAAGTGAGAACATCCCCCTTTTTCCCGTTTTTCAAACTCCTGTCACAGAGATTCTTTGATGCTAAACTTTGAAATTTTGTGTATATTCTTCAAACAGAACAAAGGAGATGAATCCTGTCAATGTTTTGAAGATTGAATTGGTTAAACAGGGATTATTCTTCTGCTCTCTTTGGGAAAGGGACCAGTGTCCATGCCACTGGGAAAAAGCTCATCCTGGGAGCACCAATTGGAAATTTGTTCATGAGAGGAAGGAACATACAAAGACTAAGAAATTTTACCTTCGAATTGAACAGAGAACATTAACCCTTTAACTAAGACGAAAGGCAGACCACACTTGCAAACAAAATTCTTGAATAACTAATTTTTTTCATTTTCTGCGACAAAAACATAGCTTATGACTCATTGTTGCAACGAGCTCAATGAGCTCATTCCATTTGGGGAGCATATGCCATGTTTTTGAGAGAAAAAATGAAAAAATAATAAAAATTTAATGGTATTTTTTTTTAATAGCTCTGGCCAGTTTTGGCCATTACATTGGGTAAAGGATTAAGACTGATACCTAAGCAACTGCATGTATACTACAAGTAAGTTTTGTAACAAACAGTCACACGGAATATTGATCACCCCATGCAGTCTCA
Organism: Pictodentalium vernedei; assembly: GCA_031216915.1. Taxonomy (NCBI): domain Eukaryota; kingdom Metazoa; phylum Mollusca; class Scaphopoda; order Dentaliida; family Dentaliidae; genus Pictodentalium; species Pictodentalium vernedei. The sequence goes on along the minus strand of CM062295.1, from coordinate 214,758,414 downwards.
GTTGACTCTATCAAACAGTTCTTATACTCTTAAAGAAATATTTGTCATTTGCCTTTGAAAACAGACACTTTGTAAGCTTTGTTAGGTAAACAATTTAAATTTAATACACAGTTGGTGTCCTGAACTGGGTGGTCATAAGGCCTCAGAAAACCAATGGTTTTCTGAGACCTTATGACTACCCACTTGAGGACACCATTTGTGCATTAAATTTTGTACAAATGGGGACTGAGATTGGGAAATTTGGGGTAGAGGATTGGGGAAAAATCATGCCCAAACACCATTGGGAAACAGTCCCTTATTTGGCCCCTGCAGACACCCAAAAGAAACCTGGTTAAATTCCTAGTTGTATTATGGGAACAATTTGTAGCCTGAAATCTTCATATTTCAACATCTAAGTGCAGACTAAGTTAACAACAATCACATTCAGTTACCATGAATTAACATCACAATTTTTTTCCACAAATCTGTTAAAATGTGATTATGAATGAATGCCTTCAAAGAAAGAGATCATAGTGATTTTTGTCATCAACAAAATCCTGATTAGATTAGATTAGTGGGTAATCCAACATAGTTTTCAAACATACAGATGACCTGTGACAAAGATGCAGATAATTTTTTTTCTTTATTGAGAAACATTTCTTGTGTTGATTCAAAGAACATGAATGTTCAGGCACTTTCAGATTCAATCAACCCCTTCATCTTGAGAAGATTTGATTTTTTTTCCCAACCCAAATGTTGCCAAGGTGGTATCACAACCGCTCCATTGATGGGAAGATTGTTTAAACTATGTTTGATAGGAAGATTGTTTAAACTATAAGGAAACAAGATGTATGTTTAATTTTACAACTTGACCAACCATTCAGACTGCCTAGACTCTTAAAAGAATGCATAAGGACCTGCTCAATTACCAGGTCAGTGGAAAGACCAGCCCAAGGGCGACTACTTTGTCAGACGGATTGATTTCCATTCTCCGCGAAATATAAATGGAGCCAGGGATGCTTCTTGGCAGCTCAAGCATCATTACAATCGAGTGCTCTTCGTGTAATTGATGTGACCTGTTGCCGCAAATAGATTCAACATTCTGCTCAGCGATATGATATGGAGGTTTCAATCACTTAATCATTTAGCTCTGATGAAGTTCTTCAGGAGGTCTACATACTCCACATACCGAAGCCAAAGCTTTGTAGTTGGGGATTTCAGAGCTAACCCAGAGATTCACCGCGAGAGGCGATCTTCTTGTTTGACAAGCTCATCAGATTCTGCTAGATCTGATAGGGGAACTGATTTGCTTCTGACTCCATCATACAGATTCTCCAACCCAATGACACCAGTCTGTTTCAGTTGATCCAGCTCAGAAACTTGAAAATCTCCATTGAAAACTTCTAAAAAGGGTGGTCCTCTTTGGAGCACTGTAAAACATTTTCCCCAGTGCAGATTTAGCAGATTTGAATATGTTATAGAATGAACCTTCCTGCATAAATGAGATAAAATCCAGCTTACTACCAATTTTTAACAGGTTCGCCCCAAAAATTGGCTTTCTAAACTGCACTATTTCTGGGGCAAGTGCACTTTGAAACAAAAATAATGTACCCAAATAATGGCAACAATACATTCATTTTTGATTGGTCACTTGCACATTATTTGAGAACTAAAGTGGAGTTTTTATCCCAAAGTGTTGTTTTCTACAAACACAACTGCAGTATGGAAAATAGTTATTTTGAAAGAATGGTTATACTGTTTTGCACCAGTTCTGGTAATCACCTATTTTTATTTTCACTGTTAGCAATAAGATGTTGAGTTTGAATTATTCCATCATTCAGTGTTTTTTTTATCGTTATTGTATTTTTAGTTACATTAATTAGCTCCGGTATCATTTAATGCTTCCAATAAAACATCTATTAGGTTGTTTTTTTCCAGAAGTTTTGCACGAAATCGCCTAATTTCTAGGTAGTGCAAATTTTCACAGGGTGACTTCAGTCGTTTTTTTTTAGTTCTGGACAAATTTGGCCAATCCAAAGTGACTTCTTCACCCAATTCCACTAGTTGGCTAGTCTCTCTGTGGAATGATATGTATTTCCATTGATGACAAATAAACAAATGCACATAGATTGTTCACTGAATACTGAATATGGCATATTTTCTCTGTATAATAGGAAGATTGTTTAAACTATAAGGAAACAAAATGTAACTTTGTTGATATTTCTATGAAAATAGATATAAAAGTAAATGCAAGTAGTGTGAAATCACTGTATGTGCAAAAACACTTAACTGGTACAGTAAAACCTGTCTTGAGAGACCACTGTCTTGAGAGACCACCTGTCTTGAGAGACCACATCTGCCAGGCACCAATTAGTTTTACTCTGTAATGGACCTGCTATGGGAGACCACCTGTCTTGAGAGACCACCTGTCTTGAGAGACCACTGTGACCTGGTACCAACTTGTATTTTTATGCCATAATGGACCTGTCTTGAGAGACTGCCCCTTTGAAGACTGAAACCATGACAAAAACTTTTTACCTGTTCTGGAATTGGAAAATCCATTGTGGTTATACTAACATAATTAAAAGGATTAAAAGCTCTTAATTGGGATTCAATTGCTAACTCATTAAAGATTGAGATGTTTTTATAAGACCCCTGTGAAAAGATTAGGATTATTGCTGAATAAACAATTTCATACATACCTGAAATATGACAGGAATAAAAATAAATTTGTCTTGAAAATCTTTTTGTAACAAATTGAAATGGACTGTTATAAAAATTATAAAAATAAATTAGTGTTGAAAATCTTCAATGAAGATTTTCAACACTAATTTATTTTTATAACAGTCCATTTCACTTTGTTACAAAAACTTCATAAAAAAGAACTACAAAGTAATTACAAAAATCCATTCTTCTCCATTTCTGAATTTTGTGGTTGGTTATTCACTGACTTGAGAAAACCTGAAACCTGTTATGAGAGACCACCTGTCTTGAGAGACCACTTTTGTGTGGCCCAAAGGCCAGTCTCTTCTGAAGTGCAGGTACCACAACTTGAAGGCTCATATTCAGTGGATGTGCTTTGTATTATCTTTGAAGTGATATTATTAGGCTCTCTCCCATAAATTGTAACAAGGCAAAGACATGTGTACAAGATTTGATGGCCAAAAATAATTTAGCACTCTACCAGTTAAGGTGTTTTATAAGAAAGGGAAATTTGTTTACTTTGAAATTCCCACCTCTGATTATGGTCTGATATTCCATAAATACAAATTAAATATACACAAATGATACAACAAAATGAAGGTTGTTATGTATAGAAAATGGAAAATGTATGCAAATAACTCAATGGTTCCTGGAATTCTGCCACCATGTTCATACCAGAACTGATAAAAAAAAATAATAATTCCGGTGAACAACTTGTGGCCACATGTGCCTCAGATATCCAAGAACAAAGCTAGGCATTCAAAACATTTTAGGATGCAGCAATAGGACTGCATTTGGGAAAAGGACAACACTGTCTGTATTTTTTTTATTGAAGATGGATTCCATGATTGACATGATACCTTGCAAGTAATATGGCAACTGTGCAGTCTCCATATAATATTAGTATGCAGCATTAAGGCAAGCTTTCTCGTTATTTGATTTTAGATGGCATTGTATATTAATGCTTTTTTGGTCCGATGACCAAAATTAGCCATCAATGCAAACAAAATCAAGAGTTGTTTTAATTTACTCCCATGCAGCTCTGTTGCTGCATTTTAAAGAATTTTAATGTTCTAGCTTTGTTCTTGAATATCTGAAGCACATTAAGCCATGGGTTGTTCTCCAGATATTTTATTATCCCCCGCCAAAATGAAGTTTGCGAGAGATATAGAAATGGGGTCCGTCTGTTTGTTTCGTCCATTCGCCTATTTGTCCGCTTGTTCATTCACCTGTCCATTTTTTTTTTCTAGAGTTATGAGCCTTTTTCCACTTTTTTTTAACATAGAAACCCTTCAACTTAGAAACCCTTGATGGGAATACTGGCATTGAACCTTGTTTTATTATCAGATCTGGTACGAATATGATAGCAGACTTCCAGGAATCATTGGTTCCTGTTGTCAACTCTGTGGGATGATTGCATATTTTTTTCCGTGTTCTACACACAACCTTCATTTTGGTCTATAATTTGTGTATATTTAATTTGAATTTAAGGAATATCAGAGGTGGGAAATTCAAAGTAAACAAATTACTCTTACTTATCTAGCACCTAAATAGCGCTTTCTGTAAAATCCTCATGATTGCTTCTTGAACACTGAAGCAGTTAAGTGCTTAAACTGACAGGAAGAAAGCTTAACCATGTGCCATTTAGTTAGAAAACAGTATTTATTCTGCTTGGTGAAGCAAATGATTGATGAGTCTTCAAAAGTCTGTGATCGATTGTTAAGAAGACATATTGTTTAAAAATATGTCATACAGATGGAGAGACTCTCAATATATTCTTATAACAGAGGGGCATGAGCTTTTGAAAAGTGTCAGGTCAAATATCTTTGAAGGATAGTTGGGAAAGCATAGACAATAGGGCAGATATTGTTTATTGTTGTAGCAATTAATTCAATAATTGTTCATTAGTCTGTGTGGTACAGACATATTATTGTTTTTGTATGGTTTATTATTCTCTTTATTTTCTTCTTATGTCTTCTGCCCACTTCCTTGCCCACATGATAACTCAAATATGAATCGTCTTATATTGGTGCTTGATGGCATACTGATAGACAGTAACTAGAACTTGGCTATCTATGTTTTTCAGGCCCATGGGGCATTAGGGATGTCTCTGGAGGAGTTTTGAAAGTGAGTAATCCTCATATCTCAAACATGGCATAACCTATGGACCAATACCAAATTAGTTAAAGCTCGATGGTGGTTCAGAATGTGGGTCAAAGTCTCTGAGGAGTCACTGAGGGGTGCATTTTTTTCAGAATTGCTGGAAATTGTTTTTTATGACTATCCCCTCATGCATTCCAAAAGTTCGTACATGCATTTCTACTCTCAAAAATGTGAGCAAGCATATTTCATCACTCCAAAAAGTGGGCAGTGCAAAAAATTTTGAAAGTGGGTCATTCTCATATCTCAAGCATGATATGATCTATGGGCTTGGCACAAACACCAAATGAGTCCAAATTCAGTAATTCAGTGGAGATTCAAAATATGGATCAAGTCACCCTGTGATCAAGTGCATTTTTTCAGAATTGCTTCAATTAGGCTTTTTTTTTACCCTTTAATGCATTTCCATAGTTCATACATTTATTTCTACACTCAAAGAAGTGCATTTGATCATTCCAAAAAGTGGGCAGAGCAATACATTTTGTGGTGGGTCACACTCATATCCCAAGTATGGTATGTCCTCTGGGCCTGGGACCAACACCAAATGAGTCTACATTCAATGGAGGTTCACAATATGGAACAAGATCACTGAAGTCACCCAGGGATCATTGAGTGCATTTTCAGAATTGTTGAAAATCACATTTTATGATCCCTAAATGCATTCCTGAAGTTTGTACATGTATTTTTCAATTTTTTTTTTGCATTTTGTTCCATTTTGAGACGGGAAAAAAATATTTTAACCTGAAAATTTTGGGTCCGGTTCCAACTTGGAAATTTTGGACCAAAATTTGGAGAAAAAAAATAATTTTTTATGCATTTTGTTCAATTTTGAGACAAAAAAAAATTAATTTTACCCTGAAAATTTTTGGTCCGGTTCAGACGGAAATTTTGGATCAAAATTTGGGGAATCAAAATAATTTTTTCTATGCGCTTTGTTCAATTTTGAGACAAAAAAATTTTTAGCCTGAAAATTTAGGTTCTGGTTCAGACCAAAGTTCAGAAATTTTTTTTGGCTTTTTTTCAGAACAAAATCAAGTTTCCAGATGAATTAGAGTGGTTTTATGCAAAAATTACCCTATGTCCTCTCCTCCCTTCTTTTTTGGGTGGGGGGAGGGAGGGGGGGGGCGTAGGACTGTTCGATGTAACAAAATGTTTGGCTGCAGAATATATTTTGAAAAGATTTAGAGTGATTTTATGCAACCCCCCAAAATACCCCATGACTACCAACCCCACTGCCCACCTTCGGGGTCAATTAAAAGGAGGAAAAAAAATTGCTACAAAATGCGTTTTTGAAGGAATTAGAGTGAATTTATGTTAAAAAAAAGGACCCCTATAATAATTTCATGACTTCATTCCTCTGAAGTGTTGATGACCCATGATTAGCTGAATGTGATCCAAATACTTATTTGAACAACTTGTCAGGTGAGCAATTAAGGCCCCTTGCAGCCTCCTGTTTCCCATGTTAGCATGATGACTTTAACACACATTGACAGATTTGGTTGAAATTAGGGATTTAGTTCCTTGCACTACTAAATGTATTTTTCCTGATAGTAATGTTATAACTTTAATGAAACATTGACTGATTTTGTTGAAATTTGCTGTGTGGTTTCAACTAAATAATGTCTTTTTAACCCCTAGCACGCTGGAAGTGCAACATAATTTTCTCCAATTTCTCTGGTTTCTCTTGTTTACCTATGAATTTAACCAATTATATCTTGTTTGACAAGAGCTCACTAAGTTCTGTCAAACAAGGTATATTTGATTACATATCAAACTGCATTATTGGAAATATTTGCTGCTGAAAACTTTACCATTTTAACATCAGAGTGCAGGGGGTTAAAAGCAGAATTTGTGCTAATGTTACAAATAATTTTTCCAACATTTTAACCTCCTCCTATCCTTGAAGTCTCAGGGATTTTGCCATCTCAAATTTGTGCTAAATTTCTATGGAGAGTTAACTCTTAACCCACTGAGTATTTTCAAACTATTTTTCATCAAATCTGGTCATGGCTGCTGTGAGGCATCCATGATTAGATTTGATGAAAAATTCATCTAAATTTATCTAAAGAAATCATTGGTAGAAATGTTCATTCATTTCACAGGGGAGAAATTTGATTCAGTGTGCCCAAATTTCACTTATTTCAGTTGCAAGGGATTTTGTATCTTGGGTGGGAATATCTGGCAGCAGCAATCAAGGCATTAAAAACCAAATATGATGCTGCAGCACCTTTCAAACGATAACAGATAGGAGCTTCTGTGAAAATTAGTGATCATAATATGCAACACTTCATTGCATATCACTTAATGACAGAGTTCATTTTTTTGCATGGAAGTGTAAGTTTCACATGAAACATGAGTAAAAACACACTGAATTAGAAAGGCTTAAATGTGATGAAATTTCTATAGGTTTCATAAATATTGATTTTAAACCTTTGTGTATAAAACTTAATACATGGTAAAATGTAATTTAAGTTCCGCTGACACGGAATGTAGTTATCTGGAAATGTCTTCTGGTGCTTGTTCATAACTGATGCAATCTTTTACAGTGCTATTATCACAAAAGAAGTCCCTTTCTAGATCAGACCAAGATCTGGTCACAACACCTAGACAGACACCAGTGGGTCAAGATTTCCCAAATAAAATGTAATGGTGTTGACTGGAATAGCCACTGAATCAGAGAAATATATCCAATTCATTCGTGTGGGTTCCAGACGGCGATATATGAGTATATCTAATGTTTTATACTACCTTTCTGAGAATATTTATGAATGACTCAGGGAGATGACTCACATAAGCTTCAAGCTTTCTTTCAAATACCTCCATTACTTAGCAAATTTGTTTATTGTTCAATATATGTCATATTGTGAGCTGCTGGGGGTGCGGTGGCGTCGTGGTAACCGGTTCTCGTCAGATCACCGAAGTTAAGCAACGTCGAGTGCGGTTAGTAGTTGGATGGGTGACCATTTCAGCAACTGATTCGTTCTCCCGCGTTGTGTCCTTTGGGCAAGGCACTTAACCCCGATTGCCTACATGGGGGCACGATGGCTCTGTGTACTAAGGCGTACTGCATGTCGATGGTGCACATGGCTTCAACCAATCTAACCCTGCCTGTGCCGCGGTGCAGAGTTCAGAGTTACGATGTTGGATGACAGCTGCTTGTCGTTGCTCGGTGGTTCTCTCCGGGTACTCCGGCTTCCTCCACCCTTAAAACTGTCACCGACATGATATGACCCTGGCTGTTAATGTGTCGTTAAACCCTAATAAAAAAAAATAAAAAAAATTGTGAGCTGCTGTGCCATTTACCGCTACTTTTTTGGTGTTCAGTTCTGTAACATATAACATATTCATTGAATAAAATATTGTTTAAACCAATTAATAGGTGTGTACAGGTAACAGGAATTGCGTCATTTTCCTATTTTGTAATAACAAACTGAGACCATTATTCTATTATATCTTGTTTGACAGAGCTCAAACAAGCAATAATAGATTAAATGTCTACTGGATGTATTGAGGCCAAAAATGTCTAAAAATCTGGGGAATTCAGTGAATGTCGAAGTAATTCTTTGGCAGATTAGATTTTATTTATTTATTTATTTATTTATTTATTTATTTATTTATTTATTTATTGTATCCATGATGGGGGAACTGAACTGAACCTGAAATGGGGGCACTAATGAGAGGTTGCCAAACGGAGCTGGTACCAATGTGGACTGTCTTTTATTACTGTGATCACAAGGGAGTGAAGTGGTTCATTGGTTAGTGCATTGGGCGTCGATGGCTTGATTCTGATCCTCAGGCTTTGCAGTGTGCCCTTAGGCAGATTCAAGTTTGTTCAAATCGAGTCCCTGAGCTAATATTTGGGCTCTCTATTGGAGCTCGTAGTTCAACTTAGTGCAATATGAGAATTTTTAGCTTTCATTTTTGGTATACAACATCTCGGGGGGAGGTGGGGTGGGGGGGGGGGGGGGTATGGGTGGATGGATGGTGTTATTGCTATTACATGAATGTGCATGTACATCTAATACATAGGGTGCTTCACCTGCGACAAGAGTACACTCCAGCAATAAATAGAACAGAGCTTCGAGTCATAACAAGCGGAAGGATACCTGGATGGGAAGCGGTGAAGTTAATGGCATCAATGGGAAACAAGGAGCTACCGAATGAGTGGCGTACATGTTTTTTGTAAGTAAAAGCTACTTTAACAATGGTAGCAGAGCGATAAGAGGATTCGGACATTATCAGCGTTTCAACAAAAGCTTTTTATAAAAATAACTGGAACTTTCATTCATAAAATTGGAGAAATCAACAACAACAAAAATTATGGTATCATGTGTTCAGTGACATTTTCGAACATTGTTTTCAATGAATCACTTTGAGTCTGAAATATTTTGGAGAATCATTTATGATGAAAGACTGTTTTCGTATCAGTACAAAATAGACTGTTTCAATGTTAGCAAATAATTTATTTCTTGCGTCTTCAGTATTTAAACTGTTTTTCATTTTTACAATGGCATCTTCAAGTCAAGTGAACCCCCCAACTTACTCGAAAGACAAAGCGTACGAGCGTTATAGAGTGGAACTTTTAGCATGGCGAGAAATTATGAAATACACCAAAAAGAATCAAGCTATTGCAGTTGCATTACCGTTACCTGAAAACGATGAACTTCATGAAAAAGTATTTGATGAACTTAGTCTTGAGGATTTAACACTTGAAACTGGTTTTGAAAAACTTCTCACTTTTTTCGACAAAAAGTTAAAGAAAAGATGATCTAGCTGACAATTTGGAGAAATATGAAATTTTTTAAGAATACTCTAGAGAACCTAATCAACCTACGGACAATTTTATATCAAAATTTGCTAGAAATTACAACAAAATTTTAAAGAAAAATATGAAATTACCGTCAGAAATATTTACTTTTAACCTACTGCGTGGATCTAAAATTAGCTGCGAGGAGAAATTGTTAGTGCTAACTGGCATGAATTATAACAATCATGATGATTTATATGAACAAGCAAAATGCTCATTATTAAAATTCAAAGGCAGTTCAGTTATGGCGAGTGGCCATGCTTCCGAAGAAGCAATCAAGCTTGAAGCAATGATAACACAACAATATTGTCATGTTCCAGATTATTCCAGATATTGTCGTAGTTTGGCTAATCGATGTGGGTTGTCTTATTTTTGAGGTAGACATCAAGAGCGACCTGTTAATCCTAAAAGAGCAGATGGTAAACCTCTTACTTGTCATGCATGTGGATCATATCGTCACATGGTGATTGAATGTCCTCATAGTTGGGAAAATAGTTCACCTTCCAATGTTTTAGTTGCAGAACAATCATCTGAAAATATCATTTTATTTACTGGAAATGATCCAAGCAAAATTACGCAACTGGGACTAGGATCAATTAATCATGTAATCTTAGACAGTGCCTGTAGCAGTACAGTTTGTGGACAGAACTGGCTTGATGGCTACTTAGATTCATTATCAGTTAATGACAAAAAAAAGGTTGTGAGTCATAAGAGTAGACAAATTTTTAAATTTGGTGGTGGTGAAAGTCTTGCGTCCAATGCCATGTATGAGATTCCTGCTATGTTAGCAGATCAAGAAGTTACAATTCAAACAGATGTAGTGAATTCAGATATTCCTTTGTTACTCTCTAATAAAGCTATGAAAGCAGCAGAAGTTAAATTAGATTTAACCACCGACACTGCAGAAATATTTGGTTAAGAAGTTCTTCTTAATCATACTTTGTCGGGACATTATTGCATACCGATTGGAAAGACTCGAAGCACAGTACCTGTTTACAATGTTTAATTAGTATTAGTAATTCTACACCTATAGAATGCCAGAAATCTCTTCAAAAACTTCACAGACAATTTGCACATCCGTCAACGGATAGGCATGCATCACTGCTGAAAGATGCTGGAATTTTGAATGATGAAATAAAACATGATTTGGAACAGATTTATTTAAATTGTAAAGTTTGTAAAGTCTACACCAGAACAACATCTAGACCTGTGGTAGGTTTGCCAATGGCTACTATTTTTAACGAGAAAGTTGCAATGGACTTAAAGCAGTGGGGAAATCAGTGGATTTTACACCTCATCGATATGTGATCACGATTTTCCGTGTCTGTTTTGATTTCATGAAAAACTCCTGATGTTATTATTGACAATATTATGAAACACTGGGTAGCAGTTTTTGCAGTTATGAAGGCAATTTTGACAGATAATGGTGGTGAGTTTGTATCGGGTTCTACAAGAGAAGTTGGCAGCATTTTAAATATTGAGCTACATACCACAGCCACTGATAGTCCATTTCAAAATGGTCTCTGTGAACGTAATCACTCAATTACTGACATGATGCTACATAAACTCAAAGAAGATAATCCTAATTCACCTTTAGATGTTCTTCTTTGCTGGGCGAATATGGCGAAGAATTTTTACAAATGTGGCATGGGTTTAGTAGTTAGTATTTGGAAAGAATCCCAATCTGCCAAACATTATGCAAGCAGAGCTTCCAGCTCTTGAAGGGAAAACTACTAGTGATATTTTAGCTACACATTTGAATGCATTACATGCAACTCAAAAAACATTTATTCAGTCAGAATCAAGCGAGAGAATTTGACGAGCTTTGAGGTCGAAAATAAGAGCATCTGAACAAATTTTTCAACATGGTGACCGGGTTTATTACAAAAGAGAAGGAACTAAGTGGTTAGGTCCTGGTACTGTTGTTTTTCAAGATGGAAAAGTAGTATTTGTTAGACATGGTGGTACATTTATTCGCCTATCTCCAAATAGGCTGGTGAAAGTTGATAGTCATCACTTTGCTCCTGATTCTTTCATCTCAGAAAATTTGCATGGAGACTCAAGGGAAACTTCTTCAAATAGCAATGAAACCAAAGATTCCACATGTGTGGATACTGACTCTATTGACCTTTTGGATCCTGCAGATGAAATTTCTACAGATTCAACCTCAGATAAATCTATCCAAGAAAATATAACTCCAGAATCTTTACCTATCATCTGTAATGCTATGTGTAATCTAAAGTCTGGTGTTAACATTGAATGCCATTTACCTAATAATCCGTCAGTATGGAAACACGCAAAAATTATTGGACGCGCTGGTAAAATAACTGAAAGGAACAAGAACTGGTACAATATAAATATCGTTGATTCAAATGAGCAAATGAGTGTTGAATTATCTTCGGTCGAGTGGAGAAAGGTTGAAGAGGTTAACTTAATGTTGGTGCCTAAAAACAGATATACATGTAATGATGAAGCTTGTATGAAAGCTAAACAGATTGAACTTGAAAAACTTGCATCATTTAACACATATGAAGAAGTCATCTATCATGGTCAATCATGTATCTCCTGTAGATGGATTATTTACATGAAGGGTGATGCAGAAAGAGCAAGATTAGTAGCAAGGGGCTTTGAATGATGCCGCTCGGCAATTCTACATAAGTGTGTCTGATATTCTTGAACAATTGGGTTGTAAAAAATGTAATTTTGACCCAGCTTTATTCTACATGAGAAATGAAAATGATCTAAATGGATTGATTGTATGTCATATCGATGACTTTCTTCATGCAGGATTTCAGAGTTTTGATGCAATAGTAATGGACAACTTAACACAAACGTTTCTAAGCTGGTAAACTGGAGGCATCTTCATTTCGTTATGTTGGTTTTGATGTTGTTCAAAATGCTTCAGGTATAACAATAGATCTATCAAAATATGTGCAAGATATTGAAATCAATAACCTACCTGCTTCTAGAACTTCAGAGAAGAATGACAGTTTTACAGTGAATGAACTAAGTATTCTTCGCAGTACAGTAGGAACATTGAATTGGGCAGAACAAGGAGCTCGTCCTGATATGGCTTATGATATGGTAGATTTCAGCATGAAATTCAAATATGCTTCTGTACTAGATTTGAAGCAAGCTTTTAAAAAAATTATCAAATTGAAAGATGAGAAGTCATCAATTCACTTTCCGAAGCTTGGTCCTATGACAGATTGGAAACTGGTTACTTTTATGGATCCATCTCATGCAAATCTAAATGATGGAATTAGTAGTTTGGGAGCATACATTATCTTGTTGGACTCAAATATGAACTGTTGCACATTATCGTGGTCAGCCAAGAAGATTTGACATGTTGTTATGTCTTCTATTGCAGCTGAAACCCTTAGTCTATTGGATGGCATTGAAGATTCCATCTATTTGAAAAACATATTAATAGAACTCTTGAAAATGACTGAACTTAGAATCGAAATATTAATTGACAACAGAAGTGTCGTTGAATCAATTCATTCAACAAAAATGGTGGATGAGAAACGTCTTAGAATAGATATAGCATCAGTTAAACAATGTCTACTGAGTGGTCAAGTTAACTCTATGAAATGGATTCCGTGATCTTTCCAGCTAGCAAACAGTATGACCAAAAAAGGAGCTTCTGGTCAGGAACTACTGAAAGTTTTGCAGTCTGGCAAATTGCCTCCTGAATACTTACACATAGCTTAAACACTTGAAAGCATTCTTCCTGTATCATACTGTACAGTGTATATAGCCAGTCATCTAAAGATACCTATGTGAATAAGTTTGACTGTTTCATTATTCATACGTTGAAAATTTTCAAGAAATATCACTGTACAGACAGTTTATATGTTGGACAATTTCAAAGAAAATTCAAACAGGGGGAATGTTATTGTTATTACATGAATGTGCATGTACATCTAATGCATAGGGTGCTTCACCTGCGACAAGAGTACACTCCAACAATAAATAGAACAGAGCCCCAAAGTCAGAACAAGCGGAAGGATACCTGGATGGGAAGCAGTGAAGTTAATGGCGTCAATGGGAAACAAGGAGCTACCGAATGAGTGGCATACATGTTTTTTGTAAGTAAAAGCTACTTTCACAGGTGGCAGATTCAAATTTGTTCAAATCGGGTCCCTGGTTTAAAATTTGGGCTCTTTATTCGAGCCTGTAGTTCAGCTTAGTGCAATATGAGAAAATTTCGTTAAAAATCTTCTTCTTCAGATCCCTTCATATTTGGTGTACAACATCTCTTGGGGGGAGGGGGCAGAATCAAGTTTGTTCAAAGCGAGTCCCTGAGTTAATATTTGAGCCCGAAATTTACCTTAGTTCAAAAATTTTCAGAATCCTTTCATATTTGGTATACATCTCTAGGGGGTGGGGTGGGGGGTGGGGGAGGGGTATGGTTGGGGGTTCAGACTGAAGTTGGTTCAAATCAGGTCCCTGGGTTAAGATATGGGTGGGAGCGCGGTGGCTCAGTGGTAGACTGTTGGACTTCTATGCTAGAGGCCCCAAGTTTGAATCCCTGTCCAGGACCACCTTGTGTCCTTGGTCAAAGCACTTTATCCCAGTTGCCTACCTGGGGGCACAATGACGCCGTGTACTAAGGTGTACTGCACGTTGATGGTGCACATGTCTTCAAACGCTGTAAACCTGCTTGAGCGGAGCTTGAACAGAGAATGTTGAGGAGCTGACAGTTGCTCGTCGATGCTCGGTGGTTCTCTCCAGGTACTCCGGCTTCCTCCATCCGTAAAACTTTCACGGTCATGATTAGCCATTGTGCATAAATATGTGACCTTAAAAACCAATAAATAAATAAATAATATTTGGGCTCTCTACTGGAGCACGAAGTTTAACTTTGTGCAATATGAGGAGATTTCTTTAAAAATCATCTTCAGATCCACCAGTCAGAATCCTTTTATATTTGGTATATAACATATTTAGGGGGATCAGATTCAAGTTTGTTCTATTCAAGTCCATGGCTTAAATATTTGGGCTCTCTGTGGGGGGGGGGGGGGGGGTGGGGGGGGGGTGGCAGGGAGGGGACAGGTTAAGTTCAAGGTTGTTCAAATCCATTCCTTAGTGTTTTGCTATAAAATTTTCCTTTCAAACTGCAGTGACATAACAACCCTTGGATGTTAGGCAGTGCTTGTCTACAGCTGATAGAATTGGAAGCAGTCAGAAAGACCTATGATAATAATCATCTGACATGGACACTAGAGTTATGAATAATTTCATGACTTCATTCCTCTGGAGTGTTAATGAACCATTTGAGCAGTTCTTGCTTTCTATGGTAAATAAGCTCTGTTTTACTGGTAAAATAGGAGCCATTAACCAATGTCTGAGGTGGAGGTCCTCTAAATAAGGAAACTTTGGTATTTACAATTGGCTGGACTTGACTTTTTTCACTGTTGCAGTTATGCTTAGCCATCATGCAGAAATGTGACCATAAACAACAATAAAGAAACACGAGCAATCACTGATAGTGTTGACTCTTTGGACTCTCCCGGTGTGCACTTATATTTTAATAGGCAATCTGGCATTGAAAACAAAAGAAAATTGGTATAATTAGTTCCTTGTGGCTACACGATGGCCATCGACAGTATTTCGAGTCGCTTCGTTTGCGTCCAAGAAGAATTAGGAAGTTATAGATCATCATTCAGCCAATAAAATTGCTAGAAAGGAAATTTTAATAGGAATTCAGCCACTGCACTATCCCTGTGAAGATGACTTGGCATCGCTCACTTTATTCCAGCAATTCAACAAGTGAATACGACAAGCCTGAACAAAGTGTTCTTGCATGCTGCATGTTTTAAATAGGTTCTGTGGAATTCAGCGATTCATGGTAGCTTAGCTTGAGATTTTGCAGGCAACGATGACAAATTGTGTATCTTGTGTTCGAGGCTCAGTTTTATTAAAAAGTCTAATTCAGTATTTGTTTCCTGGATTTGTGTTTCCCTCAATACTCAATTTTGCTGACCAGTTCAATCTGGATCTAAAGATTTGGGCAGGATAAGTTCGTTCGCATACCTTTGATGGATTTACAATTCACCAGATATGGCAGAGAGATCTCAGACTTCTTTGATTTTTTTTAAACAGCACATCATCATATTACAGATAGGAGAGAATTTCCATGCTAATGGAAACAGATCGGAGATTGTCCGTAGCTGGATAGATGATTTGTGTAGTTGCTTGCTCAAGGAAGTGAGAGTATGTTAGGTTTATGTTTCTCTAGTGTTTCCACACATGATTGAACAGGAAGCAGCTGCGCACTTCATCGATTTCCCAGTAGTCGCAAAATACTTTGAATGTGCGTATTGTGAATCGCTATTTAGCTGCAGTTTCATCTAATCCCATTTTTCTAGCCTTATATCCTTCGTTTATAGGTAAGTTGCATTGTACCTTTGTGATGGTGTTCATTTAAACACAAGCAGGCAAAAAACAGTATTTTCACTCTTTACCCAACGTAATGCCCGAACCGGCCAGCGCTATTCTAAAAAATCGCCAATTAATTTTCATTATTTTTTCATTTTTTATCTCAAAAACATTGGTTATGAACCCTTGTTGGAATGAGCTCATTGAGCTTGTTCCAATGAGTGGTCATAACCTATGTTTTTGAGACAAAAAATGAAAAAAATTAGTTATTCAAGAATTTTTTGGCAAGTGTAGTCTGTTTTTCATGTTAGGTAAAGGGTTAAGAGTGTTCATGGTGCATTTCTTCACAGGATTCAAAATATTTCTCTGGTGGATAACCTCTGTGTTTGCACACGAGCACTCTGCACTGTCTCTGTTTGTAACTTGAATCATTATATATTGTACCAGTATTGGGAATCGAGGGTCCCCACAACTGTTTCTATACTTTACCCAACTGGTTGCTCAAAGATAGTCTTGTAGGGAATTGTGCTGTTTCGTTGAGTTTCTTTTGTTGAGCACTTTTTCACACCTCGGCCCCCAGTGCTGGGCATTTGGCTTGGGCAGAATAAGTTACCCTGGATACTATAAAAAAAAATATAGATCTGGCTGGAAGGTAACATTGCAGATTGTCTCCCCAAGGAAACAATGTCACACGCAGAGGGAGACATTGGTTCCAAGGGGAGGCAATCAGCAATGTTACCCTCAAGCCAGGTCATTATTATTTTTATTATACTGAATGGTTTTATCCCCTCCCCCTCCCCTCAGTCAGATGAATTTGAAAAAAAATTATATCCAACAACTCTAAAGACTATACTAGTACTAGAGAACTTGAATTCATGTTCTACTCGAGAGTTTCAACTAGCCAGGGGACAATATTGAATGAAAGAACCTTGAATAATATAATTTCAATGGTTAAAATTTGGTTATGGTTAATTAGAATGGTTAAATTCAATGATCATAAATCTGAGAGAATGCAACATGAAAGCTGCTTCTTCTTCGGTCGTTTCGGGTATCATTTTCAATGAATGTTACCCCGAGTGGGTGACAAATTGCAAAAAAAGTCACAGGAATATTACCCGTGATGGGATTATTGTAGAATAGCAAATCAAATCGAATGGCAGTTTACCATAGGCTTTTAAAATGAAGTATAATAAGACAATTTTTAACAATTGCTGATTTGTTTTGCTGTTTGCAATGTTAGTAGCTTGGGTTAGTTGTGTACTCACAGCACACCACTTTTCTTGCAGCCAGTTCTCTTTGAATCTGGGAATTAAATATTTATTTTTTGATGATGGGAATTAACACAATTGAATTACGATTTTGTATGGACACACTCCATGAGGTGATCAAACAAACTGATCACATATAAATATGCTATGACTCAACTTCTTTGCAGTTCACAGGAATTCTTCTGCCCTCTTTTAGAAAGGGTCCAGAGCCCCTGCAATTGAGAAAATTTGCTTCGTGGGGAAATTTGTTTTGAATGGGACAAAACGAGAACATTAAGGCTGGTACCTAAGCAACTGCATGTACACAACAACAGGTTTTAAAATAAGAAGTCACATGAAATCATGTTCACGCAGTCTCTGTTAAACTGTTCTTATACTATTAAAGAAGAACTTGTCATTTGCTTTTAAATTAAGAGACTTCATTTGGCAAGCAATATTTTAATGTACAATTAGGTGTCCTGAAGATAGATAGATAAATTTTATTTAACAATTCACAAAGTTAAACAGTAATACAAAAGTGATATTTTTTTACTATAACCCCAATGGCCCAGACTTAGCTGGTGCAAACTCAAAGTTATCAAGGGCCAAACACAAATTTTGAAACCCCCAATCCCCAAAATTTGCTTGCAAAACCGAAAATTAAAAGTCCTATCTGGCCCTCCATACTTTTACTCTCCGTGCATGTGCAATCGCCAGGAAGTGACTGAAATTAGCGCCAACATCATTCTTTGTTTGGCCCTAAAGTCATCAACAATGAAATGACAGCTGTGCTTTAAAATCTTCTTTTTTGAGGATGCCAGACACAAATCAATGCAAGAATTGGTTGATCCAAGGCTGTTATTGAATGATGGAAGTGTTCAACGGTGGTTTTTGAGGTTCAGGGCTGTAACTTTATAATAATTATAAAATTATTTCATGTTTCCCAATTTCGGGATATACACCTGACGTCATCATTTTTGTTAATGATTATTCCACTATTTGTTAAGTATTCCTTCCCTATCCTTCCACGACCCCTTCCTGTTGAACTCTTAATCTTTTTGGCTAATTTTTATTGAAATTTTTTATTAAATTTCTTGGGAGTTTAACATTTATTACAGAATATTATTATGTTTTTTCCCCATGGTTACGTCTCACCCTAGGGGCGTTAGGTCATTTAGTCTTGCATCTTCTATCCGATGTATCGTTTTTTCTTCGTATGAAGATCTAGCTTTGCATCTTGTAGAATAAATTGTTTTCTGACTTTGGGCCTTTTTGTGTGCCTGATGTCTTGTTTACATTGACAGTGTTTACATTGACAACGTCCTCATGTTTAGGTAGTCTTTTTATATTCTATTACTGTAGAATTACTGTAGGGTACATGGATTATTATTCCAGTAGTGCAGCTCCAAAAATTTGAATTTTGTCCACACTTAGGCTCTTTCGGGATGCCTTGGGGCTCTTAATGTTCCCTTTGGAAAAAAAAAAATCTTTTCCAACAAATATTTAGAATTTATTTTTGATTGCTTTTATTCGTGTATCTTAATTATATATATTTTGTTGTGGAATTTGGAGGTCTGATATCGACTTTAGTCGATGCTCTCCTGCGGCCTCTTGTCATTCTTGTGTTCACTGGAATGACTAATGTTGGAGACAGGTGTCGCGGTACGTTGTTGGCGGTGAGGTTCTGAGGGCAGGCATCTCACCGCGTTATAATTCATTTTGTCAGTTTCTATTTCAGAGGAACATGAACATGGTTGATGATTTTCTGATACCCATCCAAATGTGCTACCGTCGTTGCGCTCTATGGATCATATAGAGCTAGCTGCAGTGCTCATGATTGCAAGAGTTAGGACCTTTTGTTAAGGGTTTTAATCTCTTGCAAGCAGCTAGCTCGACCAGTGAAGTGGTACTCTGTCCGTGGGTGCCGTAACGCCGGGTAAGTCTGTTACGATCTAAAAAGTGGATTGGGTAAAGCGAGCACTTTAATATAAATAGCTCAACCAGCGACGACGGAAATAGAGAGGAAATAGGGAGGAAGTCAACAAGTTTCTTGTACTTGGTGAGGTCTATAGACCGCAAGCGGGAGAGGCCCCTCTCTAACCTAACAGACATTTGGGGCCAAATGTTGTTATGAGAAACTTGCATGAGCCAGAGCATATGTCCGCCCTCCACTCTCTTTAGTCTGCAGCCGGGGTCGGCTTCAGTCACGGTTTCCTCCGCTATGTTATTAAAGGACACACGACCACATCCTAGCTACCCAACTACGGATATCCAGCCTGCTGCACGAAGAAGGATCTACTCTTCGCCCATGAAGTTGGATCATCCGGTAGCTAGGGAGACGAGGCCTCGATCATTGGGACATTCGGAGAAGAAATCCATCTCTGACACACTGTCCCAGGAGCAGCAAGCATGTAGGAAACAGAAGACAGCTGCTCCTCAGGCCTTGATGACGGACTTGCTGTCGCAGATTGCGCAGCTAATCGCTGCATCCCAGCAAGTGCAGATGCAACCTCCCTCTGTCTCAGAACCTGAGCTCTCAGATGGTGCTGGGTTGGTCCAGTCATCTGTTCACGCAGATGCAAGGGACCGAGATTCGCAACTGATTCTCTTGGATGGTGAAAGGATTAAGGAAGAGGATTACCATTCCCTTTCGGAACAGCACAGGGTTGCGATGGATTTCATCTATCAATACTACCCTGAATTTGTTCTGATGAATCAGAATGCTGCGACGACAAGGAAGAAACCGCTGGCATCGTTAGACGCAGACTTTATCCTGACTAAGGAGGAAGTCCTTTAATTTCTGGTCCAGTCTAGGCAGGTGTCGCAGGCCTTCGGCCATATAGACGATGCTGTATTTAACCTCTCCAGTGCAAGAAGGAAAGGCAGTTTCTCAGCCACATCTTCCAAAAACATACCGTTTCATGGACTACGTTCATTTTATAATGGTTAGAGAAGATGTTTGGAGAGCTCCTCTGCATTTGAATGAGCAAACCAGAGATCTAGATGTATCCTTGCCTGCATCATTCACTATTCGCTCAGACACAATTACAACGGCAATTTCATCAAGTAGAGTGAATTTGGAAGCAATGTCTTACGCAGATCACCTTACCAGAGCTATGGTGCAACGTCTCAACGGGAAGGAATTTGAGGACGTTTGTACCTCTCTTAGAGTGCTTTCCAGGGCAATTTGTATACCACGTATAACTCCGCCCTTACAGTGGCTAATCTGGACAGAATTATTCTTCAGAACGATGTTCAGAGTCTGCTTCTTTTGTTCCAACGTCTCGGTTTCATCGTAAACAAGAAAAAGTCAGATATAGCTCCGTCCAAGTCGTTCACTCACTTGGGAATGAGCTTCGAGACTCACAACAATCTGGTTCATCAGCCGTTACCCAGAGCAAAATTTGTCAGTTGTTATGCTCGCTTTTGTCTACACTCAGACGCATTAATGGTGAAGGAATTCACGCGACTGATGGGGCTGTGCGGAGCGGCTTCGGATCTTTACTCAGAACTGGAGTGTGAAGACGCATTTGCTCGAAACCAGTATTGTTTTAACGAACCTAGTAAAACGGGTTCAGATTTGGGCAGATATTCAGTGGTTAACTCAAGGCGTTCCGCTGCAACTGCCAGATCCGGCTTTCATGATTATGATGGATGCAAGTCAGATGGGTTGGGACGCGACCCTAAGTCCCGCAGACTTGAGGTGTCTGTGTCTTTGAGACCCTCGGTTCCTAGAGAAGCGCATAAACATCAAGGGATGATGTTAATTTCGTTAGCGCTACAACATTGGATTCACATAATAGAGGACGTCCATGTTCAATTTTGTCGGACAATTTGACAGTAGTAGCTTACATCAGGTACCAAGGCGACACTCATTCAATGCCATTATGTGAATTAATGGAGAAGATTCTCCTATTCATCATGAATCATCATGTTTATCTTTCTGTCCATCATATACCGGGTTGTCTGAATGTACTAGCAGACTCGCTCTCTCGGAAAGGTCACCTGTTGCCACTGGACCGGACTCTCAACAAGCGAATATTCAGGCAGATTTGCTACCAGTGGGATTGTTCCATGATAGATCTGTTTGCGACACACCGGAACAATCAGTTACTGACGTTCGTGTCGTCATGCCAAGATCATTGAGTGTACGCAGCAGATGATCTGTTGATCTCATGGAATGGAATGATAGGATAGGCGTATCCTCCAACTCCGTTGATTTAGCAGATTCTGTTTAGTTCAAACAGTCTCGTTGTGAAATGCTGATAGTAGCACCTCTGTAGTCACAGAAACCTTGGATCAATCTTCTCAGGTGCCTGTTATGGGACGTTCCCCGGAAGCTTCCTCCACGAGAGGACCTTCTTTATCAGGGGAAGTATTTGTTCTTCACGTCCTTCTCTGCCCTTAGTGGTATTATGGAGTCGACCAGATATGAGGGAGCCTTGTGGTTCCTATACTATTTGATAACGAACACAAGAGCGTTTCAAGTAATGCGGGTGAAGGGGGTTCGTTATGAATCCCTCCCCTCCCCCCACACCGCCAATGTGTTAAGAGGTGATTACCGGGCAAGATGCATTTTTCTTCCCGTAAGCCTCATATGCATTTAAGTCCATTCATGCATTTCATGACTTTTCGTTCGGCGGCTGGGTCGTGTTCTAGGGCGACTTCATGGGCACATCCACTTTCTAGTTGGTTGTTTTCCTGTGGTGATTTGTCTATATATCATATACGAGCATATGATTCATCATCAATAAATTGCTAGCCTTGGGGTACCTGGGAGGCTGTCTAGTCAGTTACTGGTATTCAGATGATTACATGTGGGATTTCAATGCTCATGTGCATAATAATCGCATTATTAGGCAGACGCATTATTGTACGTTATGGACCTTAGAAACTATGAATTATTTCGGGGGTGGTCTGTGGTGAGTCTGTTAATCATAGCTCAATCCATTTCTAGATCCAGGTTTCTATTAATGGCGGTACCCAATCGAATACATCTTGTCTTTCACTCTCGTATATTCGACGTTTCCAGGAACATAGATATCGGATAGAACACGTCTGGGAGTGTTATTTACTGGAATTGATTGTACACCTGAATGGGGTCACCTGTGGGTTACCTTGGAAGTGTGTTCACTCTCCAGAGATCGTCCATTGTGATTCTATTGGACATGTGTATGTTATATATTATCACCGGTTTTCGACCTATCTGCGTATGCCGACTCCAGTATATGTTACAAGCGGGTGATATTAATTACCGGGATCGCCTCTATAGCCTTAGCTTCTGAAGTGGCGTTAAGCACCAATTTATTAATAATAATTAATACCTGGGTGTCTATTCGACGAATATTTATATTGTTATTTGGTACCACTTTTACTGATTCCAGAGCGCTCCCCTCTTCTTTTTTGAAAAAAGGTGGGGGGGGGGGGGGGATTTTTTTACCTCTCCTCCGGCTTGATAAGTATGTATCTATGAGTGAAGCTGTTTTGTCTGTAGATTATATCCTGGATACAGCTTGTTTTATTGTATATGGCATATGTTTGAGTGGGGCATAGCCTCTCATTCTCAAATATGCCATCCTAATTTTTGGGGCTTAGTCTGGACTTGCCTTAAAAAATTGGGAACTCGTTACATACAATTAGCATAGTCTTCATGCTAAGAATATGGAATTACTTGAATTTGGCTGATGATGATATGTCTTCTCTATTACTGTATAGAGAGACATACATGTAATTCCTTTTAAATTTAATTTCCTTTCACCTTGGATTACAGGTTATGGAACTATGTTGGTCTACTAATTCTGAAGTCCTAGGCCCTTTGCCTTTTTACGATTCAGCTAAGTCTGGGCCATTGGGTTATAGTATAAAAATATTATAAATTTAAAGTAATTTGTTTATTTTTTATACTTACCAATGGCACAGACGGGTATTGCCCTCCCATAGGTGGGCACTCATACCTCCCCGCTGAGTTATTATGTAGTACTCTTTTCTACAAAGAATGGTGTTGGTGCTAATTTCAGTCACTTCCTGGCGACTGCGCATGCGCGGAGAGTAAAAGTATGAAGGACCAGATAGGACTTTCAATTTTCAGTTTTGCAAGCAAATTTGGGGGATTGGGGATTCATAATTTGTGTTTGGCCCTTGATAACTTTGAGATAGCACCAGCTAAGCCTGGGCCTTTGGTAAGTATAAAAAATATACAAATTACTTTAAATTTACAATTATTTTTACATAATACAAATATACTAAGTGGTTTTCAGAGGCCTTATGTCTTCCCTGTTCAAGGCACAGCTGTGCATTAAATTTTTGATTGAGTGGGAACTGAGATTGGGAAATTTGGGGTTAAGAATTGGGAAAGATCATGCCCAGATGTCACTGTGAAAGGGTCCTATAAACTGCCCCTGTAGATATCCAAAAGAATCCCTGGGTTCATGGTAAATCTTTGCATGATCTATTTGTTTCATCACCTCATGGATTTTGAATTATCATAATTCATTAAGTAATTTAATTCAAACATTTCTGGAAATTTATCTCATCAACAGGAGTTAAGTTTGTATTATCCTAGAATTGTATTTGTGGTAAGGCTCACCTTAAGTCTCTTTTGATAATATCTCTACACATCAGCCCTATCGCAACTGAAGTGTTGTTAAAATTTCAGACTATTTCTTCTGTATTTATCTGTCTCTCTTGCTGAATTCTCTTTTTTGATAATCTCAAAACTCAGTGTTTTCTATTCAAATGATTCCTCATACAAGTTGTTTCGTTTCTTAATGAAAAGCCACCTGAGCAGTCTTAACAGGTCCACAATCTCTTTTCAGCTGAAATGAAAACAAATTTATAATAATAAATATGCTTTATAAATTACAATATAAATTTGGTAAAAAATCTGAAAAATGGTATCTTCCATTGTGAAATATTAAAGAATTTGTTTTCATTGGTGTAAATGTTTGCTTCTTATGGAACTATGTTGGCCTGTAATGCCCTGCATTAATTAATTTATGATTCAACGACACTCACTGTTTTATAAAATAATTTTACTGATTTTATGTGTAAAATACCTGAGATTAGAGTTAAAATACTGATATTTAGATTTGTGAGGAGACCCACATTTTGGTTGTGTGATAAATCCTCTGAAATGTGCAATGAAAAGTGTATTTCTACAAAACCATATCATCTAACCCCTCATTGGAATGAGCTCGACCTTGTTTTCATTTTTGAGAGACCACAGCTGTGCCAACCTTGCATGCCAGCTGCATTTTGATTGGAAGCTATTTCTTCCAATCGTAATGTAATCAATCAAATATCAGCCAAATATTAAAACTGCATAACTCCATTTACAAAGTTAGTGTGTTTTAGTGACATATCTAAAGCGATAATTCAAATTATGGTTCATTTTAAAAATTGTTATTTATGGCGCATAAAAAACCTTCCATTTACCACAATTTAAAAGCACACTTTCAAACACTTTCCAGAACCCTTTCTACGTAGGGTCAATTTTCAAGCACTTTCATGGTCCTGAAATTTCATTTTAAAAGCCAAATGCTTTCTAGCACTTTCCAAGACCTGTATGAACCCCCTTGACAGACACTAAAAACAACTATAGAATTTTACTAAGGTTTAACTCTTAACACACTGAATAATTTTAAAATATTTTTTATCAAATCCAGTCATGGCTTCTCTGAGGCAGCCATGGCTAGATTTGATGGAAAATTCCTGAATATTTGATACAAGAAATCATTGGTTAAAAGTCTACATAGTTTTCTGGGGGAATTTGGGTTAAATATCTGCATATTTCTCTCATTCTAATAGCAGGAAATGTCCTGTCTTAAGCGGGAATATCCTGCATCAGCATGGAAGGTGTTAATGTTTGTGGTGTTGCATTGTTGTAAGATAAAGAAAGCGATACTTAACCACCATGATTAACTCTTAACCCTCAAATCCTCAGATTAATTAAATGATAATAACTACCATATCTACTTTTACACAGATGCAGATAACTTAACAGTGTTTCTACATCATTGTGTTGACTGCCCAAACAGGCAGCCAACAATGATGACAAAACAATGTCAAGATAAATGCAGTAGTAAGTTCTTAAGGAAGAATACACTTGGGTCAACTTTTTAAATGCAATATAAAAAGGGTAGTTTATGGCTACCTGGCAGCTGAAAGGTTAACTCACTGAGTATTTGGAAAATATTTTTTTCATGAAATCTAGTCATGGCTGCTGAGAAGACGACACTTTTTCTTCAATATCTACAAATTTGCATCTTTTGCCTCAAAATCATAGCTTATGACACCTCAGGTGGGGGCATAAGCTATATGACCCCCTTAATGAGGTGGGGGGGGGGAAACTATGTTTTTATCCCCCACCATATAGTAAGAGGAGAACATAGGAATCGGGTCTGTCCATCCTTCTGCCTGTCTACCCATCCCCATTTGGAGCACGGTGGCTCAGTGGTAGACCGTTGGACTTCTATGTTCGAGGTCCCGAGTTCGATCCCCATCCGGGACCACCCGCGTTGTGTCCTTGGGCAAGGCACTTTATCCCGGTTGCCTGCATGGGGGCACGATGATGCCGTGTACTAAGGCATACTGCACATAGATGGTGCACATGTCTTCAACCGTTATAACCCTGCTTGAGCAGAGATTGAACAGCGTTAGAATGTTGAGGAGCTGAAAGCTGCTCATCGATGCTCAGTGGTTCTCTCCGGGTACTCCGGCTTCCTCCACCCGTAAAACTGTCATGGTCACGATTATCCATTGTGCATAAGTATGTGACCTTAAACACCAATAAATAAATAAATCCATCCCCATTTCTTATCACATTTAAAAGAATACCATTATTTTTCCCAACTTAAAGTATACCTTTTTGGGATAGCATTAATATTATGATTGTGAACCAGCTCTGATGAAGTATATTTTTAAGAGTTATTGCTCTTGTTGGACTTTGACTTTCATGTTCATCACTTTACCATTTTTAGTCATCCCAGTTTAAAGAAAGACATTCAAGATTTAAAAAGAAAATTTAATGTATAGCTTTTTGTTAATAATCATGAATGGGATGGCAAACCAGCCACGTTCAAGTATTTCTTCAAGAGTTATTGTCCTTGTTAAACTTAGAATTTATTATTTATGGTTTCATATTTATTTATTTATTTGTGTTTAAGGTCACATACCTATGCACAATGGCTAATCGTGACCGTGACAGTTTTAAGGGTGGAGGAAGCCGGAGTACCCAGAGAGATCCACCGAGCATCAACGAGCAACTGTTAGCTCATCAACATTATAACTCTGTTCAAGCTCTGTTCAAGCAGGGTTACAGCGACAGTTTTAAGGGTGGAGGAAGCCGGAGTACCCGGAGAGATCCACTGAGCATCGACGAGCAACTGTTAGCTCCTCAACATTATAACTCTGTTGAAGCTCTGCTCAAGCAGGGTTACAGCGGTTGAAGACATGTGCACCATCAACGTGCAGTATGCCTTAGTACACGGCGTCATCGTGCCCCCCAGGTAGGCAACCAGGATAAAGTGCCTTGCCCAAGGACACAACTCGGGTTGTCCTGGACCGGATCAAACTCGGGACCTCTAGCATAGAAGTCCAACAGTCTACCACTGAGCCACCGCACTCCTATGGTTTCATATATACCATCTCTTGTCATCACATAAAGAAAACTGTTACAAGATTTTTTTTTCTCCAAATTTAACAATAGCTTTTGGTGATAATATCATGAAAGGGATTGCAGACTTGCTGTATCCAAGTATTTCTTTGCAAGTTATTGCTCTTGTTGAACTTAGATGGTGGGGGATTAGCCATGGTATTGCACATATTGATGCAGAAAATAAAAAAAAATATTAAAATTTGAATGGCTGTGTTTGTGAATGGTACTGGCCAGTTTTGGCGAATGGGGTTAAATAAATAGCCAGTCTGTCAACCAAAAACATTCAGATCACACAAATAATTCATTAATGAGAATATTGGAAACAATCTGTACTTTGATAACAAATGAAGAATTATATGTTCTTTGGACTGAGTTCAGGGAATTCTTTTTTTCACATACTAATTGCCTGATAACAGCATGATTAACAGTCCCATCATTATTTCAGATACACTCCACGGATGTCAGAAAAAATAACACATGAAAAATTTTGAATTTTTTTTTGTCCCAAACCTTTTCCCATGACCCTTATTATGCCCCTGACCTCCGAAGGAGGATTCTGGGGTATATTGTGGAGACCTCTGGCTGGCCATCTGTCTGTCTGTCTGTCCATACAAACATTTTGGATTGTAATTTCAAAACCATTAGTCGGATTTGGATCTCCTTTGGTATGCTGAAAGACCCACATGGGGGAACAGATAAGCACAAGGAACGGGTTCAGTGCAATACTTTTTCCCAGAGTTACAGCCCTTTTTCACTCTTTTGACTTAGAAAATTTTTATGTCCCTCAGTCCATACAAATGTTTTGGATTGCAATTTCAAAGCATTGGTCAGATTTGGATCTTCTTTGGCATGCTGATAGACCCGCATGGAGGAAAAGATAGGCACAAGGAATAGGTTCCGCCTAATAATTTTTCCCAGAGTTATGGCCCCTTTTCACTCTTTTGACTTAGAAATTTTTTTTTTGACCTCTGTATTGCATTCACTGCATGTTGGATTTGATTTATTCTTGGTATGCTCATGGACCCGCTTTGCAAAAGAATATCCTCAAGCAGCGGGGTCTGTCCCATTATTTTTATAGAGTTATGGTCCTTTTTTTTTTACTTTTTTTGACTCAGAAAATTAAAATTTTTCTGGTTTCAGTATGTGTCATCAAATTGAAACCAAATTTGGTATGTGTGTTTATATGACACCGTCGGGGGCATTTGCTACACTTCGCGTTGTTCTTGTTCAAGAATAACAAGGTATTGTTCGGTTAAAAAAAATGAAAGGGATACCTTAAGGTATATTTTTAGCTACTTGCCAAAAAAAAAAAAGAATAAGATTTTCTTTTCTCATCCAGTCAACATCAAGATTGTTATTGTCCCCTGTCACATGTTTGTAGGTGTTCTAAAATGTTGGATGTCCATGTGCTTGTTCACTATGGTAAACGAGCACTGTTGTACATGTAAAATATTAACCAAGGCCTGTGTGACAGAGGTTCTCCAAACTGGGCAACATAGGTATAAACAAATGGCTAAACTTGACTTCATACTTATGTTTTGTTCATGATATAGCCATAGATGCTGAAATTGACTTTAAGCTCTCATAGTTGGGGGGTGTTGTGGCTCAGTAGGTAGAATTGCAGTCTGGAAGCCGTGAGGTCCTCGGTTTGAATCCCACCTGCGGCAACTGCGTTATAATCCTTGGGCAAGACACTCCCCCCCCCCCCTCTCTGTTGCCTACATGGGGCGATGGCGTTGTGTACTAAGGTGTACTGCACATCGATGGTGCACTTTTCAATCAGTGCTAACCCTGCTTGTGTGGAGTTAGTATGTTGGGGATTCTGGCAGTTGCATGCCATTGCTCAGTGGTTCTCTCGGGGTACTCCGGCTTCCTCCGTCCGTAAAACTGTCTGATATGAGGTGACCCTGGCTGTCAAAAGTGTCATTAAACCCCAATAAATAAATAAATTAATAAGCTCTCATAAATAAATAAATATATATATTTCATCATTATCCATAGGTAATAACTTGCATTATGCCCTTGTTAGTTAAATTTATCATTACTTCCTGTGTAAACATTTCTACTTTCTTACATAAATTTACTTGAAATTTAGCAAGCTGATTCTCTTTGTAAAGTTCTTGGTGAAGTTTGATTATCATCATTATCTTTGTGTAATTACTTGAGCTATGTCCCTTGTTAGTTAAATTTATCATTATTTTCCTTCAGCTTTTTGGGAACACAGTGATGGTTTCAATTTTTATTCGCTTTTATTGAAATTGACATGGTGATATACATTGGTCAGTCCCTGATGAAGTTTGATTTTCACCATTTACTCTTAACCTGCGTGATACCTGAGTATTTTTATGAATATTTTGCATCAAATCTAGTCATGGCTTCTGAGAAGCAGCCATGACTAGATTTGATGAAAAATTCACAAAAAATGTAACTGAAAAATTAATCACTGGTCAAAAAGTTGATTAAAATTTTCAGAGTAAAATTTGGTTAAAATGCCCAAACTCCAAGTTGCAAGAGATTTGTTGTCCTTGGTAGGAGTATCCACCAGTAGCAATTAAGGAGTTAATTATGCATAATTACAGGAATTATGCGACTGGTTATTAGCTCACCGAAGGGAGCTTAACTTATCACTGGCCGTCCGGCGTCCAGCGTCCGGCGTTGTGAACATTTTTCAAACGACTTCTCCTCTGAAACCACTGGTCCGATTTTCACAAAACTTCATGTGGATATTCATTACTATATGGCAATTCATGTTTGTTCAAATGAAATGGCGAACGTCCCATGGGGGCTCTGTATGGGGCATAACTCTGATAGCACTGTATGAATTATAGAAAAATTATTAAAAAATCTTCTTCTCCAGAACCAGTGGGCAGAATCTTTTGATACTTGGTATGCAGCATCTTGGTATGGGTCTGATTCAAGTTTGTTCAAATCGGCCCCCTGGATTCACATTTGGGCTCATTATAGAAGCCTGAATTCGAACTTAGTGCATTTCATGCAAATTTCTTCAAAAATCTTCTTCTCCAGATCCAGCTGGCAGAATCTTTTGATATTTGGTATGCAACATTGTGGGGTGGATCTGATTAAAGTTTGTTCAAATCGGCCTCATGGATTCATATTTGGGCTCAGTATAGAAGCCTGAATTCGAACTTAGTGCATTTCAGGCAAATTTCTTCAAATATCTTCTTCTCCTGATCCAGCAGGCAGAATCTTTTGATATTTGGTATGCAACATTGTGGGGTGAATCTGATTCAAGTTTGTTCAAATCGGCCCCCTGGATTCACATTTGGGCTCAGTATAGAAGCCTGAATTCGAACTTAGTGCATTTCATGCAAATTTCTTCAAAAATCTTCTTCTCCAGATCCAGCTGGCAGAATCTTGTGATATTTGGTTTGAAACATTGTGGGGTGGATCTGATTAAAGTTTGTTCAAATCGGCCTCCTGGATTCATATTTGGGCTCAGTATAGAAGCCCGAATTCGAACTTAGTGCATTTCAGGCAAATTTCTTTGAAAATCTTCTTCTCCAGATCCAGCAGGCAGAATCTTTTGATATTTGGTATGCAACATTGCGGGGTGGATCTGATTCAAGTTTGTTCAAATCGGCCCCTTGGGTTTATATTTGGGCTCAGTATAGGAACCCAAATTTGAACTTAGTGCATTTCAGGCAAATTTCTTTGAAAATCTTCTCAAGATCCAGCAGGCAGAATCTTTTGATATTGGGTATGCAACATTGTGGGGTGGATCTGATTCAAGTTTGTTCAAATCAGCTCCCTGGGTTTATATTTGGGCTCAGTATAGGAGCCCAAATTTGAACTTAGTGCTTTTCAGGCAAATTTCTTAAAAAATCTTCTTCTCCAGATCCAGCAGGCAGAGTCTTCTGATATTTGGTATGCAACATTGTGGGGTGGATCTGATTCAAGTTTGTTCAAATCGGCCCCCTGGATTCATATTTGGGCTCACTATAAAAGCTTGAATTTGAACTTAGTGCATTTCAGACAAATTTCTTCAAAAATCTTCTTCTCCAGATCCAGCAGGCAGAATCTTTTGATATTTGGTATGCAACATTGCGGGGTGGATCTGATTCAAGTTTGTTCAAATCGTCCCCTTGGGTTTATATTTGGGCTCAGTATAGGAACCCAAATTTGAACTTAGTGCATTTCAGGCAAATTTCTTTGAAAATCTTCTCAAGATCCAGCAGGCAGAATCTTTTGATATTGGGTATGCAACATTGTGGGGTGGATCTGATTCAAGTTTGTTCAAATCAGCTCCCTGGGTTTATATTTGGGCTCAGTATAGGAGCCCAAATTTGAACTTAGTGCTTTTCAGGCAAATTTCTTAAAAAATCTTCTTCTCCAGATCCAGCAGGCAGAGTCTTCTGATATTTGGTATGCAACATTGTGGGGTGGATCTGATTCAAGTTTGTTCAAATCGGCCCCTTGGATTCATATTTGGGCTCACTATAAAAGCTTGAATTTGAACTTAGTGCATTTCAGACAAATTTCTTCAAAAATCTTCTTCTCCAGATCCAGCAGGCAGAATCTTTTGATATTTGGTATGCAACATTGTGGGGTGGATGTGATTCATGTTTGTTCAAATCGGCCCCCTGGATTCATATTTGGGCTCACTATAAAAGCTTGAATTCGAACTTAGTGCATTTCAGCCAAATTTCTTAAAAAATCTTCTTCTCCAGATCCAGCCGGCAGAATGTTTTGATATTTGGTATGCAACATTGTGGGGTGGATCTGATTCAAGTTTGTTCAAATCGGCCCCCTGGATTCATATTTGGGCTCACTAAAGAAGCTCGAATTCAAACTTAGTGCATTTTAGGTAAATTTCTTCAAAAATCTTCTTCTCCAGATCCAGCAGGCAGAAGCTTTTCATATTTGGTAAGCAACATTGTGAGGTGGATCTGATTCAAGTTTGTTCAAATCGGCTCCCTAGGTTCATATTTGGGCTCACTATAGAAGCTCGAATTCGAACTTAGTGCATTTCAGGCAAATATCTTCAAAAATCTTCTTCTCCAGATCCAGCTGGCAGAATCTTTTCATATTTGGTAAGCAACATTGTGAGGTGGATCTGATTCAAGTTTGTTCAAATCGGCCCCCTGGGTTTATATTTGGGCTCAGTATAGGAGCCCAAATTTGAACTTAGTGCATTTCAGGCAAATTTCTTAAAAAATCTTCTTCTTCAGATCCAGCAGGCGGAATTTTTTGATATTTGGTGTGCAACATTGTGGAGTGGATCTGATTCAAATTTGTTCAAATCGGCTTCCTGGATTCATGTTTGGGTTCACTATAGAAGCTCGAATTCGAACTTAGTGCATTTAAGACAAATTTCTTCAAAAATCTTCTTCTCCAGATCCAGCAGGCAGAATCTTTTCATATTTGGTATGCAACATTGTGGGGTGGATCTGATTCAAGTTTGTTCGATTCGGCCCCCTGGGTTTATATTTGGGCTCAGTATAGGAGCCCAAATTTGAACTTAGTGCATTTCAGGCAAATCTCTTAAAAAAAATCTTCTTCTCAGGATCCAGCAGGCAGAATGTTTTGATATTAGGTATGCACCATGCTTAGGGGGGTGAGATTCAAGTTTGTTCAAGCCAAGTCCCTGGGTTCATATTTGGGCTCACTGTTGTAGCCCGAATTATAACTTGGTTCAAAATGAGGAATTTTCTTTAAAAATCTTCATCAGATCCAGCAGTCGGAATGTTTTGATATTTGGCATGCAGGTTATAAAGGGGCATTTTGGGTTTTTCTTCAAACTGGATATCTGCTCATATTGAGGAGGGGATGGTGCCAAAATGCCCCAATTTTAAAAAAAATCTTATTCTCATGAACCAGCTGTAGCAGAGACGTGATATTTGGTATACAGCTTCCTTTTGAGGTGTTGACTCAAGTTTGTTCAAGAGAAGTTTGAGGGGTAATATTTGTCGTCATTACGGCAGGGGCAAGAATGTTTGCCCTGCCCAAAATTTCTATTTTCCAAACCAAGAGGCCGATTTGAACCAAATTTGACATGAAGTATTAATTGGTCATAAGTACTTGATTTATGCCAAAAACATTTTTCAAAATGCCCCATGGGAACCACAGGAGCTAAAAATAGAAAAAAATTCAAATGCCCATATGTCCAAAACTACACGACACTGAGGATTCTTATTTGGTGTGAAGCTTCCTTAGGACCAACAGAATGGAATGGTCCAAAAAAATTGCTATTGGTTTTATCATTGGGTACTTTTTCGGGATTTTGAGAAAATGCTGAGTTAACACTGTGGGTAATGGAGAAAACATTTAAGACTTTTCTTCTCCCAAACCTCTGCTCCAGAAGCTTTTAAATTTCACATATAACATCTTTGGAAGATTGTTTCACATATTTATTGAAATCAAATCCCTGGGTCCATATTTGGGCTCTCTATGGGAGCCCAAATGTTTAAATTAGTGCAGTATGAGGAGTATTTTTTAAAAATCTTCTTCTTCAGACCCACCAATCAGAATCTTTTGATATTTGGTATGCACCATCCTGGGGGGGGGGGGGGGGGGGGGGGGGGGGGATGGTGTGTGTGGGGGGGGGGGGGGGAATTCAAGTTTGTTCAAGCCAAGTCTCTGGGTTCATATTTGGGTTCCCTGTGGGAGCCTGAATTATAACTTGATTCAATATGAGGAATTTTCTTTAAAAATCTTCTTGTTCAGATCCAGCAGTCAGAATGTTTTGATATTTGGTATACAGAATCCTTAGGGAGGTGTGATTCAAGTGTGTTCAAGCCAAGTCTCTGAGTCCATATTTGGGCTCCCTTTGAGAGACCGAATTGTAACTTAGTTCAATGTGAGGAACATTCTTTAAAAATCTTCTTCACATCCACCAGTAAGAATCTTTTGATATTTGGTATACTGTATCATTAGGGAGGTGAGATTCAAATTTGTTAAAGGCAAGCCCCTGGGTTCTTATTTGGGCTCCCTGTGGGAGCCCAAATTATAACTTAGTTCAACATGAGGAACATTTAAAAAAAAATTTTTTTTCAGATCCAGCAGTTAGAACCTTTTGATATTTGGAATACAGCATCCTTAGAGAGGTGAGATTCAAGTTTATTCAAGCCAAGTCTCTGGGTTTATATTTGGACTCCCTATGGGAGTCTGAATTATAACTTAGTTTGAATTATAACTTAGTTTCAATATGAGGGATGTCTTTAAAAAAAATTTTTAAGCTCCACCTGTCAGAATGTTTTGATATTTGGTATATGGTTTTCATAATGGGGCAGATGAAAGTTTGTTCAAATCAGGACCCTCAGTTGATAATTGTCAGTATCAGATGAGCACTCTCAGGCCCCTTGGGACCTCTTGTGTTTTGTTTGTTTTTTTTGTTGTTGTTTTTTTGCCTTTTATTGAATTAAAAGTCTTTTGATTTATCAAAGACCACCCTGCATGGACAACCATTGTATTCCCCACCTGTTTCACTCTCTGTGGTAACAACTGGAAGTGGAGCAGTACTTGATTGCTGTGGCAAATAAGTTCAGGTTTACTGGTATAATCTGATCAGGTAATCAATGGCTGGTGCTAACGTTCTTTAACCCTTATGTCCCCTTAGGGACACAAACGGACCCTTTTATATTGCATTGAAGAGGTTGTGCAAAGTGTATTCATCCTTGAGAACTTGACAGGTAGGATGCAATTATCTTGACAGTGTTTGTACATCATTGTTGGCTGCCTGTACAGGCAGCCAACAGTAATGTAGAAACACTATAAAGTCATCTGCAGCTGTGTATATGTATGTATGGTAGTTATTAGCATAAAGTAATCTGGGGACTTAAGGGTTAAAGTGAGTAGCATTGGTATAAACAGTTAACTAAACTTGAAGTTATGTTGTTGTCATGATATAGCCATAGATGCTACAGGTGACCTCAACCCCCTGCACACTGTTGTCAAAATACCAGAATTTTGAGAAGTTTTTCTCCATTTATTTATTTATTTATTTATTGGTGTTTAAGGTCACATACTTATGCACAATGGCTAATTGTGACCGTGACAGTTTTATGGATGGAGGAAGCCGGAGTACCTGGAGAGAACCACCAAGCATCAACAAGCAACTGTCAGTTCCTCAACATTCTAACTCTGTTCAAGATCTGCTCAAGCAGGGTTACAGCGGTTGAAGACATGTGCACCATCGACATGCAGTACACCTTAGTACACGTTGCCATCGTGCCCCCATGTAGGCAACCGGGATAAAGTGCCTTGCCCAAGGACACAATGCAGGTCATCCCGTACGGGGATCGAACTTGGGACCTCTAACATAGAAGTCCAACAGATTACCACTGAGCCACCGCGCACCCCTTTTTTCTCCATTACGCAACTGGGAATTTATAGCCAATTCAGTTTTGTTTGACAGACAATGCTGAGCTTTGTCAGACAAGATTGAATTGGTTGAAATCCAAGATGCATTATGAACAAAATATGCCTCTTCCATTTTCACATAGTCAAGATAAGCTATTGCCATCACGCGTGCGGAAGTCTGTTAGTCTGTGAGTCTGTTAGTCTGTGAGTCTATGACGTCTGTTCACATTTTCCTTTAGCACGGGCTACACCCCGCAGTTCTTGTCTGATCGTCACAAAATTTCATATGCAGGTTTGGGGTCATGTCTAGATGAGAACGTCCCCTTTTGGTCGCGATCAGGCAACCGGTATGGCTGCCCGAGCCCAAAACCCGAAAACCATTAGCACAGTCTACAGGTAATATTTATGAAGGGATTTCATTGTATGGCAACCGGTATGGCTGCCCGAGCCCAAAACCCCAAAACCATTAGCACAGTCTACAGGTCGTATTTATGAAGGGATTTCATTGTAACTTGGTAGGATGCCCCTGTATAATGCCTAGATGAGAATGCCCCCTTTTGGGCATGATCTATCAACCGTGATGGCTGCCCAAGCCCGAAACCCAAAAACTTTTAGCTGCAGGTCATGTTTAATGTGGAGGGATTTCATTGTAACTTGGTAGGATGACTCCTTATGATGTCTAGATGAGAATTTCCCCATTTGGACATGATCTGCCAACCATGACTGCCCGAGCCCAAAACCCGAAAACCTTTAGCACAGTCTACAGGTCATATTTATTGAGGAATTTCATTGTAACTTGGTGGGTTGACTTCATACAATGTCTAGATGAGAAAGTCCCCTTTTGGATGTGATTGGCAACTGTGACGGCTACAGGGGCCCGAAGCCCGAAAACCTGTAGCACAGTCTAGAGGTCATATTTATGAAGGGATTTCATTGTAACTTGGTAGGATGACTCCAAATAATGTCTAGATGAGAACGTCCCATTTTGATTGTGATCATGCAGCCTTGATGGGTGCCCAAGCCAAAAAACCTTTAGCATAGGCAAAAGGTCATATTTATGGAAGGATTTCATTGTAACCTGTTAGGTTGACTCCATATAATGCCTAGATGATGACATCCCCTTTTGGTCATGATTGGTCAGTTGTGATGGCTCAAGTGCCCGAAGCCCGAAAACCTTGAGCACAGTCTACTGGTCATATTTGTGAAGGGATTTCATTATAACTTCTTAGGATCACTCCAGATGATGCCCAGATGAGATTGTCCCCTATGGTTGCGATCATTCAGCCATGATGGCTGCCCGAGCCTGAAGCCCAAAAACCTTTAGCCCAGTCTACAGGTCATATTTATGAAGGGATTTCATTGTAACTTCTTAGGATCACTCCAGATGATGCCCAGATGAGATTGTCCCCTATGGTTGCGATCATTCAGCCATGATGGCTGCCCGAACCCGAAGCCTGAAAACATTTAGCCCAGTCTACAGGTCATATTTATGAAGGGATTTCATTGTAACTTGGTAGGTTAACTTCATATAATGTCTAGATGAGAACGTCCCCTTTTGGACATGATTGGGCAACTGTGACTGCTAAAGGTACCCAAAGCCCGAAAACCTTTAGCACAGTCTACAGGTCATATTTTTGAGGGGATTTCATTGTAACTTGGTAGGATGACTCTAAATAATGTCTAGATGAGAACGTCCCATTTTGATCGCGATCATTCAGCCTTGATGGGTGCCCGAGCCCAAAAACCTTTAGCATGGGCAAAAGGTCATATTTATGGAAGGATTTCATTGTAACCTATTAGGTTGACTCCATATAATGCCTAGATGATGACATACCCTTTTGGTCGTGATTGGTCAGCTGTGATGGCTACAAGTGCTCGAAGCCCAAAAACCTTGAGCACAGTCTACAGGTCATATTTATGAAGGGATTTCATTGTAACTTCGCAGGATCACTCTAGATGATGCCCAGATGAGATTGTCCCCTATGGTTGCGATCATTCAGCCATGATGGCTGCCCGAGCCTGAAGCCCAAAAACCTTTAGCCCAGTCTACAGGTCATATTTATGAAGGGATTTCATTGTAACTTCTTAGGATCACTCCAGATGATGCCCAGATGAGATTGTCCCCTATGGTTGCGATCATTCAGCCATGATGGCTGCCCGAACCCGAAGCCTGAAAACATTTAGCCCAGTCTACAGGTCATATTTATGAAGGGATTTCATTGTAACTTGGTAGGTTAACTTCATATAATGTCTAGATGAGAACGTCCCCTTTTGGACATGATTGGGCAACTGTGACTGCTAAAGGTACCCAAAGCCCGAAAACCTTTAGCACAGTCTACAGGTCATATTTTTGAGGGGATTTCATTGTAACTTGGTAGGATGACTCTAAATAATGTCTAGATGAGAACGTCCCATTTTGATCGCGATCATTCAGCCTTGATGGGTGCCCGAGCCCAAAAACCTTTAGCATGGGCAAAAGGTCATATTTATGGAAGGATTTCATTGTAACCTATTAGGTTGACTCCATATAATGCCTAGATGATGACATACCCTTTTGGTCGTGATTGGTCAGCTGTGATGGCTACAAGTGCTCGAAGCCCAAAAACCTTGAGCACAGTCTACAGGTCATATTTATGAAGGGATTTCATTGTAACTTCGCAGGATCACTCTAGATGATGCCCAGATGAGATTGTCCCCTTTGGTTATTCAACCATGATGGCTGCCCGAGCCCGAAGCCCGAAAACCTTTAGCACAGTCTACAGGTCATATTTATGAAGGGATTTCATTGTAACTTGGTAGGTTGACTTCATATAATGTCTAGATGAGAACATCCCCTTTTGGACATGATTGGGCAACTGTGACAGCTTCAGGGGTCCAAAGCCCAAAAACCTTTAGAACAGTCTACAGGTCATAATTATGAAGGGATTGCATTGTAGCTTGGTAGGATGACTCCAAATAGTGTCCAGATGAGAACGGCCACTTTTGGTCACGAGCATTCAGCCTTGATGGCTGCCCGAGCCCATAAACGTTTAGCATGTCTGTAGGTCATATTTATGGAAGGATTTCATGTTACTTGTTAGGTTGACTCCATATAATGCCTAGATAATGACATCCCCTTTTGGTCGTGGTTGATCAGCTGTGATGGCTACAGGTGCCTGAAGCCCGAAAATCTTGAGCACAGTCATCAGGTCATATTGATGAAGGAATTTCATTGTAACTTCATAGGATCACTCCAGATGATGTCCAGATGAGAATGCCCCCTTTTGGTTGCGATCATTCAACCATGATGGCTGCCCAAGCCTAAAGCCTGAAAACCTTTAGCACAGTCTTCAGATCATATTTATGAAGGGATTTCATTGTAACTTGGTAGGTTGACTTCATGTAATGTCTAGATGAGAACAGCCCCTTTTGGACACCATTAGGCAACTGTGTTGGCTATAGGGGCCCAAAGCCCGAAAATCTTTAGCACAGTCTACAGGTGATATTTATGAAGGGATTTCATTGTACCTTGGTAGGATGACTCTAAATAATGTCTAGATGAGAACGTCCCCTTTTGGTCATGATCATTCAGCCTTGATGGCTGCCCAAAACCCCAAAACCTTTAGCATAGTCTATTGGTCATATTTATGGAAGGACTTCATTGTAACCCGTAAGTTTGAGTCCATATAATGCCTAGATGATGACATCCCCTTTTGGTCGTGATTGGTCAACTGTGATGGCTTCAGGGGCCCGAAGCCCAAAAACCTTGAGCACAGTCTACAGGACACATTTATGAAGGGATTTCATTGTAACTTTGTAGGATCACTCCAGATGATGCCCAGATGAGAATTCACCTTTTGGTTCCGATCATTCAACCATGATGGCTGCCAGAGCCCAAAGCCCAAAAACCTTTAGCACAGTCTACAGGTCATATTTATTAAGGGATTTCATTGTAACTTAGTAGGTTGACTTCATATAATGTCTAGATGAGAACGTCCCCTTTGGGCGCAATTGGGAAACTGACGACTACAGGGGCCCGAAGCCTGAAAACCTTTAGCACAGTCTACAGGCCATATTTATGAAGGGATTTTAATGTAACTTGATAGGTGACTCGTTTTGGAATAATTTCACTCTAACTTGGTAACTTTTGTTGATATACGTTAACTGTGAGGGCCACATTCATTAACTGTGAGGTCATATTAACCCACCCCTCAGCTCTTTAGTACAGTGTACACCTCATATTATTTTTATCATAAACATAGCATACAGGTAACAGAGATGAACATATTCCCAATTATCACAATTCTTGTCTTATTTCATAATCCTTTCATAAACAATGAACATTATCTTTTTCATCAAACACAACACACAAGTTAAGCTACAGTGTCATTGACACTTTCATTTAACATCACTGTTTAGGGGTTAAACACCAATAAATGGACAGTATACCTATTCGATATCAGTATGTCCACCATAAGAATTTAATACTCCTGTAAATTAAATTTTTTTCACTGGCAAAGTGGATATTCGATTAAGTGTTCCACTTTTAAATGAGATTAAAAAGTTTCAAGTAAATGAAAACGATCCCCAGTTGGAACCTCGGGAAGCGGAACAGTGCTTGTTTACTCTGTGGTAAACAAGTTATGCTTTACTGGTAAAATAGGACCTGTGGCCAATACTGAAAAACTTTTACAATTGTATTTTCTAGAATTGTATTTTCTAGTTATGTCTTTAAATGGGTTAAAACGAACCATTAGCATTTTCAAAGATCTTTTAAAATGTTAATAATTCATTTTAATCAGTTATATTAATAGGTCTTATAAAAGTTTTATAGTATTGACTCTGGGTAACCAATGCCTGGGGTGGAAGTCCTCTAAAGTGGGCCACTTTGGTAGAAACAATTAGATAAACTTGACTTTCATGTTGTGGTCATGATATAAGCAAAGATTCTAAAAAATGACCTTAAACCACTGTAACTAATAGTAATAAATGAAAAAGGTTACCAAGACATAATGCCAGAAAATCCAAGAAATCACTCCTGATTGTAATGTTCCTGTGTGTGTGTGTACACACTCATGAAATCAATTGCCTCTTTTAATTCTAAACTTGGTCTTTTATCCACTCTTGAGTATGACAGAAGAACTATAAGTTTGTCATCAATCATAGAGACTCTAATTTAGTCTTTGATGAGGGCTTCTCCTTTCTTCTCATCTTTAACCCTTTACCTAACATGAAAAGCAGACGACACTTGCAAAAAAAATTCTTGAATAACTTTTTTTTTTCATTTTTTGTCTCAAAAACATAGGTTATGACCCCTCATTGGAACGAGCTCGACGAGCTCGTTCCATTGAGGGGTCATAACCTATGTTTTTGAGACAAAAAATGAAAAAAATAAATAAAATTAATAGGCGATTTTTGAGAATAGTGCTGGCCGGTTTGGGCCGTTACGTTGGGTAAAGGGTTAACTGACCAGATTGTGAAAGATGTTTCCTATCTATTAATTGATTCCTGTGTGTGCTCTCACCTCCCAACTGAAAGGAACAGGAGCTTTAATGATCAGCTTAACCCTCTACATACTGAGAAGTGCAGTTGATCAGTTGTTAGAGTATTGGACTTTAAACTGAAAGGTTGGTGATTCGGTCCTGTCCAGCAGTAACTGTGCTCTTTTGGACAGTACAATTAACTCCTTGCATGCTGCTGGCAGATATTCCTGCCAGGATCATTAAACCTCCTGAGATTAAAATAAGGAAAATTTATGGATTTTCAACCAAATTTCCCCTGTGAATTGGTATAGACTTTTGACCAAAGATTTCTCATATCCAATTTTCATGAATTTCTCATCAAATCTAGTCATGGCTGCTGTACAGCAGCCATGACTAGATTTGATTAAAATGATTTTAAAATTAATCAGCGGGTTAAGAATTAACACTGATTGTCCACCTGTGGGTGTTGTGGTGTAGTGAGTTTGAGAGTGTGACAGTTACTCACCACTGCTCAGTGATTTTCTATGGTTAGTGTGGCTTCTGCCACCTGAAAAATTGCCTGATACAATTGGATACAATTTGCTGTTGAAAGTGTTATTATGCCCCCGACCTCCGAAAGGAGGATTCAGGGGGTATCTAGTGAAGCTCTTTGTCCTTCCATCCACCCATCCATCTGTCCATACAAACATTTTGCATTGTAATTTCAAAGCCATTGGTTGGATTTGGCTCTTCTTTGGTATGTTGATAGACCAGCTCGTGGGAATGAATATGCAGAAGGAATGGGTTCTGTCCAATAATTTGTCCAAGAGTTATGGTCCTTTTTCACTTTTGGGATTTTAGAAAAAATTTCTGTCCCACAGTACCTTTTAGGCTACTTCGAACAAACCTACGGGTCATGGGGTAGTGGCCCATGTTTTACATAGCCCTTGTTATTAAACCCTGATAAACATACTCTGTACACTGATGTGAAAATAATGAAATTTCAAGCAGCAATTTTTTGTCTTATAATGCAGTTTTCAATAAGCTTTGTCAAACAAAATTGAATTGGTTAAAGCTGAGAGGTCCTTGGTTCGAATTCCATCTGTGACAACTGCGTTGTGTCCTGGGGCAAGACACTTAATCCCAATATTGCCCAAGTGGGGGCATGGTGGCATTGTGTACTGAGGCATACTGCACATCGACAGGACACTTGTCTTCAACCAATGTTAACCCTGGGCAACTGTCCTGAATTTCGATTATACTACAATCTGTAAAATGCCAATTGCTTAGTGATTTCTAGTCAAGTCTTGGCTGCCTGTTAAGGCACCCAAGACCTGACTAGAAATCACTGCCCTGGTGTTTTGTCTTTTGTCAGCAGGACATCCTAAAGCTGGCATGGTCAGGGCACATACTCTGAGATCACAAAAGCCTGAAATCGGTCCTTAAACATTAAGGTGCGTTTAGAACAAGTCACAAATTTACTGTAGAAATGATTTGTGGTCGTAAAAGAATGCCACTGTTGAGCTCATTGGAGGTGTCATTTATAGCACTGTGATAGAATGCTACTACAACGGGAGCACGGTGGCT
Source organism: Pictodentalium vernedei (assembly GCA_031216915.1). NCBI lineage: Eukaryota > Metazoa > Mollusca > Scaphopoda > Dentaliida > Dentaliidae > Pictodentalium > Pictodentalium vernedei. The sequence goes on along the minus strand of CM062295.1, from coordinate 214,716,132 downwards.
CAGTAGGTAGAGGTGCAGTATGCAAGCCGAGAGGTCCTCGGTTCGAATCCCACCTGCGGCAACCGCGTTGTGTCCTTGGGCAAGACACTTTATCTCCATTGCCCGCGTGGGGGCACGATGACGCCGTGTACTAAGGCGTACTGCACGTCGATGGTACGCATGTCTTCAACCAATCTAACCCTGCCTGTGCTGCAGTGCGGAGTTACGATGTTGGGGAGCTGGCAGCTGCTCGTCGTTGCTCGGTGGTTCTCTCCGTGTACTCCGGCTTCCTCCACCCGTAAAACTCACGGTCATGATTAGCCATTGTGCATAAATATGTGACCTTAAACATCAATAAATAAATAGATGCTCCTACAACAATTTATTCTGTTTTCCTGATGTGAATTCCGCTTTGGTGCTATCCACAAATCTCAGTCAACCAATACTGAGGTACATACCCTAAAAATACCAAAACCAATATCGAACTCAAAATACCAATACAGCAGAATCCTCTTAATTGAATATCCATTTTGCCAGTGAAACTTATTCAATTAACAGGAGTATACAATTAACAGGGATTTGGCCAGTTTCTTGTGTTCTGGAGGTAAACTGAGCATTTATTCTATTATATCTTGTTTGACAGAGCTCATAGAGCTCTGTCAAACAAGAGATAATATAATAAATGCCTGTCTTGGATATAGTGAGGCCAAAAAGGTTGATAAATAAGGGAAATTTGGTGCATATCACAGCAATTTTTTCGACATATTACAAAAATTTATATACAATTAACAGGAGTTTACTCTACAACTCATATGCAATTAACAGATCAAATTTGTACTGAAGGTATGGTAAATGGTTTTGTGTTTTGAAAATTATATTCAATTAACAGGGATATACAGTTAAGAGATAGCCATCTCTACCAATAACTTGAAAATCAAATGTCCAATGGACACCATTTTTAGGGTGGATTAGTGATCACAAGCGGAAAGAACCTTTTGATAATCAATATTCTGGTATATCCAATATGGTAGCCTTGCCAGCCAACTCAGATTTTTCGTAGTTTTACTTTTCCACAATTGCAGTCAACTCAGCTAATATGGATCATGAAAGGCCACTTTTCAAAAAATCACCTTCCTTGTTGTGCAGGCAGATTTCTTGGAAGTTTGTTGTTGTGTATGTACACTATTATAAGCCCCTTCCCACACTGAAAGACTAACATAATTAACCCTTTTTGTGTTGTTTATCAAACATCTGAATCAAGGTACAACACACAGCAAAACTGGATCACACTTGACTAAATCAAATCTCTCTTTTCAAAGTTCAGTCTCACCAACCAAAAACATATTAAACAGTTGCTTCCACATTGTATTGTCAGGTGCACATCCACACATGAATTTCAGTCCCAATTTACATTAAATGAATGTTGTGTGACACTACTTTTTTCATAGTGAATCCTTTAATAAGTTGTGTTGGAAGGTGCAAAGGCTTCGCAGTGGCTCAGTGGTTATGGAATTGGACATCAAACCGAAAGGCCAATGGTTCCGTCCCCACCAGGGGTAACTGCGTTGTGTCCTTGGGCAAGACATTTAATCCTGATTTCCCACATAGGGGCATGGTGGCACTGTGTACTAAGGCATACTCTGTGTTGATGGTGTTCTTGTCTTCAACCAGTTCTTACCCTGCTTGTGTAGAGTTTGTACTTTGGAGAGTCTGGCAGTTTCTCGCCATTGCTTGGTTGTTCTCCCGAGGTACTCCGACTTCCTTCACCCATTAAACTATCCAACACAAGGTGACCCTTACTGTCAAAAGTGTCATTAAATCCCAATAAATAAATAAGTTGCATTGAAAACAGCATATTTGAAGAATATCTATTCTTTTTATACAGTGTTGAAGAGTAACATAACCCAATAATAAAGGTACAATATTATTATCCATGCTTTTATGTTGTCGGAAGAGCTTTGGTAATCCAAGTTTCCCCATAGGAACCCCGAAAGTGAAGCAGTGCCTGTTCGCTGCAGTAAACACGCTCTGTTTACTGCTAAAATAGGACCCAGTCACCAATGCTTGGGAGGTGCATACCCTCTCTAAAATGGGCAACATGGCTTATTAATGCTCACCCTTGGTCTTGAGTTGATACTCATGTTATGGTCATGATTAGTCATTGGGCAAAAATATGTGACCTTAAACACCAGTAAATAAATAAATAAATAAATCCTAGTTTGTTTGCCGTCCATCTGTTATTCGCCCATCCATCCATCCGTCATCATTTTCATTTCAACTTTACAAATGTGTGTCTGTTATTCAGAGGTGCTTTTAATGCTTTTTCCCAAAGATCTCCAAGGGGGGGGGGGGGGGGGGAGGGAGGGGGGGAGAGGTCCAAAGAAATGCACGGAGGTTTTTTCGGGTTATCTGAATTAGTTTACTTGATTCTCCTTGGCAGTTTTTACCTGAATTTGATTCTGGGGATGCAAGACAGACCCAGGAGATCAATCTCATACAACAAACGAATGCAAATGAAGATCTGGACATCATCTAGAGAGAAAAAAATGCACACCCTTTGAGACAGTTATCATGCTTAATGACCAGCCATAGCTCAAAGGTGAAGGTCACATCAAGGGAAAAGGTTTTATACACTCTAATGGAAAGAATTACCAGTACACAGGGATATGACAGTGTTCACTACTGACATCAGTGGGACATTCTTTTTTCTCCCAGGATCATGTTAATCAATATCAATGGTCTGAGAATACATTGAAGCCCATCTTGGGCCAATATTATTTGGGAAGGAGGCAGCGAAAATTATGGAGGGGCCAGGCAGCCCAAATCCTCTGTGGCTACACCATCATTTGTCAGTATTTAGTTCATTGATAAGCGACAGCATCAACCCTACAGTTGATGCTTCCTTTACAGTGTCCTCCATCCTCCACCCCACAATTGATCCTCTGTAGAATGTTTGAAAACTGAAAAAGCCTTTCCACTGATGATGGTCAAACTCACAACATCAGTCTGAATGACCAGAGCACTGAATGACCAGAGCACCAATTAACAGCCATTCTACATTGTGCCTTATACAGATTCTGGTAATTATGTACACTGGGGGAGAGGTCCAAAGAAATGCACGGAGGTTTTTTCGGGTTATCTGAATTAGTTTACTTGATTCTCCTTGGCAGTTTTTACCTGAATTTGATTCTGGGGATGCAAGACAGACCCAGGAGATCAACCTCATACAACAAACGAATGCAAATGAAGATCTGGACATCATCTAGAGAGAAAAAAATGCACACCCTTTGAGACAGTTATCATGCTTAATGACCAGCCATAGCCCAAAGGTGAAGGTCACATCAAGGGAAAAGGTTTTATACACTCTAATGGAAAGAATTACCAGTACACAGGGATATGACGGTGTTCACTACTGACATCAGTGGGACATTCTTTTTTCTCCCAGGATCATGTTAATCAATATCAATGGTCTGAGAATACAATGAAGCCCATCTTGGGCCAATATTATTTGGGAGGGAGGCAGCGAAAATTATGGAGGGGCCAGGCAGCCCAAATCCTCTGTGGCTACACCATCATTTGTCAGTATTTAGTTCATTGATAAGCGACAGCATCAACCCTACAGTTGATGCTTCCTTTACAGTGTCCTCCATCCTCCACCCCACAATTGATGCTCTGTAGAATGTTTGAAAACTGAAAAAGCCTTTCCACTGATGATGGTCAAACTCACATCAGTCTGAATGACCAGAGCACTAAATGACCAGAGCACTAATTAACAGCCATTCTACATTGTGCCTTATACAGATTCTGGTAATTATGTACACTTCTAGAATTTACCGCAGTGGTGACTATGGCCATGGCATAGGGGAGTGACGGGGAGCCTCCCTCAGGAGAAAAAAAACTCAGATGACCCCCACCTAAAATTCCCAAATTCTATGATCTGCATGGTTCGTCACCTAATGAAATTACAGATTATATACCATCCTTTTGTGAAAGCCTCAGGCTCAGAATGTCACCAAATAGCAGCATTTGAAGTCTTTTTAGCTCACCTGACTTAAAGGCTATTGTGATCACTCACTGTCCATTGCCTGTCATCCAACATTCATCATCTGTCATCTGTGAACATTGTGTTCGCACCTTCTTCAAAACTGCTGAACTGATTTCAGTTAAATTTGAGGTGATTGTTTGTTCTGACATCGCATTTTGTTTTTATTCAAATCAACTTGTCCAGCCCCATAGGGAGGGGGTGGAGGAAAATGCTCCAAAAAAGTCTTCTTCTCATGAACCAGTGTTTACAATGACTTGATATTTGGTACAGAGCTTCCTTTTGAGGTGTAGAATAAAGTTTGTTCAAATGAAGTTCATGGGCAATATATTGTATTTGCCTTTGTAATGGGAGGGGCGAGCTTTTGGCCTTGCCCAAAATTTCTATTTTCTGAACTGATGATCCAATTTGAACCAGATTTGTTATGTGGTATTATTGAGTCACAAGTACTTGCAAACAAAATATTCCTGTATCCCCATTGGAATCCAAGGAGCTGCAAAAAAACAAAAAAATTCAATCACCCATATTTCCCAAATTGCACTGAATAGAGATCTGTTATTTGGTATGAAGCATCCTTAGGACCAGTAGAATGGAAGGGTAACAAAAATTGGCATCAGTTATCTCATAGTGTATTGTGGAGCAAATCGAAAAAGTTCTGAGTCAGCATATTTGTAAACTTAAAAAAATTTTTTTTCCAGAACTTCTGATCAGAATCTTTTGGTATTTGGTATACAGCATCATGGTGGGGTCAGATACCAGCTTGTTAAAATTAAGTCCCTCAGTTCATATTTGGGCTCAATACAGGAGTACTCTTTGAAAATCTTCTCCAGAACCACCAGTCAGAATCTTTTAATATTTGGAATACAGCATTGCTACAAGGATCAGAATCATGTTTGTCCATATCAAGTTCCCCTCCCCTCCCCATTAATATTTGGGCACCCTAGGGTGTGCCACATTTTATCTAAGTGCAGTACAAGGAATAATCTTAAAAGTCTTCTTCTTCAGAGCCACCATTCAAAATCTTTTGATATTTGGTATACAGGTATGTCAGATCTAAGTTTGTTCAAACCAAGTCCCTGTGTTAATTTTTGGGCTTCTTATTGGAGATTTAACTTAATCCAACAGAGGAATAACCTTTACGAACTCTTTTTCTCCAGAACCACTCGTAAGCATATTTTGATTTTTAGCTCAACTTGACGATGTCAGGCTGAGCTGTTGCCATATTTATTTATTTATTTATTTATTGGTGTTTAAGGTCACATATTTCTGCACAACGGCTAACCATGACCGTGACAGTTTTACGGGTGGAGGAAGCCGGAGTACCCGGAGAGAACCACCGAGCAACAGCGAGCAACTGTCAGCTCCCCAGCATACCAACTCCACACAAGCAGGGTTAGCATTGGTTGAAGACAGGTGCACCATCGACATGCAGTACGCCTTAGTACACAGCGTCACCGTGCCCTCACATGGGCAATGGGGTGAAGTGTCTTGCCCAAGGACACAATTCGGTTGCCGCAGGTGGGATTCGAACCGAGGACCCCTCGGCTTGCAGCCTGCACCTCTACCAACTGAGCCACTGCGATCCCAGCTGTTGCCATCACTTCTCGTCTGCCGGCATACATACGTATGTAAAATCCACAATTTCCTTTGGCACACCGCTCAGGTTGCATTTATGATTGGATTGTCTTGAAACTTGGTGTGCTTGTTTGGTGTGATCTCTAGATGGAAACTATCGATTTTCTTCCATTTCCGGTAAAAAGTTTTGCCACTGGCAATGACCTTTGAACTTAGGTTAGTCAGCCATCAATATTTATTTCCCTTTGGCACACCCTGCAAGGCACATTTATGAACGGGTCGCTTTCAAACCAGGTATGCTTGTTTGGTGTAACCTCCAGATGGGAGCTGTCGATTTTCTTGCATTTCCGTCAAAAAACGTTGCTGTTGGCAACAACCTTTGAACTTAAATTAGTCAGCCATCAATATATTCCTTACAGGGCACATTTATGATCGGATTGCTTTGAAACTTGGTATGCTTGCATGGGGTGAACTCTAGATGGGAGCTATTAATTTTCTTCTATTTGCAGCAAAAATAGTTGCTGTTGGCAATGACCTTTGATGAACTTAGTGCAGTTATGCATCAATATTTCCCTTTGGCACACCCTGCAGGGCACATTTATGATCAGATTGCTTTGAAAGTAGGTATGCTTGTTTGGGGTGACCTCTAGATGGGAGCTATCGATTATTTTCTATTTCTGACAAAAAATATTGCTCCTGGAAACAACCTTTGAACTTAGTTTAGTTCGGCATCAATATTTCCCTTTGGCACACCCAACAGGCCACATTTATCATTGGATTGCATTGATACCTAGTATGCTTGTGAGGGAGGGGTGACCTCTAGATGGGAGCTATCCATTTTCTTCCCATTTCCATCAAAAAATGTTACTGTTGTCAACAACCTTTGAACTTAGTTTAGTCAGGCATCAATATATTCCTTTGGCATGCCCTACAGGGCACATTTATGATCAGATCGCTTTGAAACTTGGTATGTTTGTTTGGGGTGACCTCTAGATGGGAGCTATTTATTTTGTTCCATTTCCATCAAAAAACATTGCCGTTTGGCAATGACCTTTGATGAACTTAGTGCAGTTATGCATCAATATTTCCCTTTGGCACACCCTGCAGGGCACATTTATGATCAGATTGCTTTGAAAGTAGGTATGCTTGTTTGGGGTGACCTCTAGATGGGAGCTATTGATTATTTTCTATTTCTGACAAAAAATATTGCTGCTGGTAACAACCTTTGAACTTAGTTTAGTTCGGCATCAATATTTCCCTTTGGCACACCCAACAGGTCACATTTATAATTGGATTGCATTGATACCTAGTATGATTGTGAGGGGTGACCTCTAGATGGGAGCTATCCATTTTCTTCCCATTTCCATCAAAAAATGTTACCGTTGTCAACAACCTTTGAACTTAGTTTAGTCAGGCATCAATATATTCCTTTGGCATGGCATATTTATCAATGGATTGCTTTTAACCTTGGTATGCCTGTTTGGAATGACCTCCAGATGGGAGCTATTGATTTTATTCCATTTTCCTGAAAAAGTTGATGTTGTCAATGACTTTTGATTATATCAGTGCAGTTAGGCATCAATATTTTCCTTTGGCACACTGTGCAGGGCACTTTCATGATCGGATCTCTTTGAAACCTGGTATGCTTGTTTGGGGTGACCTCTAGATTGGAGCTATCAATTTTCTTCCATTTCTGTCAGAAAACATTGCCGTTGGCAATAACCTTTGAACTTAATTTAGTCAGGCATCAATATTTCTCTTTGGCACACCCTACAGGGCTCATTTATGATTGGATTGCTTTGATACCTAGTATACTTATTTGGGGTGACCTCTAGATTGGGGCTATCAATTTTATTCTATTTCCGTCAAAAAAAGTTGCCGTTGGTAACGACCTTCAAACTTAGTTTAGTCAGGCATCAATATATTCCTTTCGGATGCCCTACATTTATGATTGGATCGCTTTGAAGCATGGTATGGTTGTTAGAGATGACCCCTAGATGGGGGCAATCGATTTTCTTCTATTTCCGTCAAAATATGTTACCATTGACAATGTCCTTTGATGGACTTAGTGCAGTTATGAATCAATATATACCTTTGGCATGCCATACAGGGCACATTTTTTATTGGATTGCTTTGAAACTTGGTACACTTGTTTGGGGTGACCTCTAGATGGGAGCTATTGATTTTCTGCCATTTCCGTCAAAAAATGTTGCCATTGGCAATGACCTTTGAACTTAGTTTCGTTAGGCATCAATATTTCCCTTTGGCACACCCCACAGGGCATATTTATGAATTTCCATAAAAAAAATAAAGAAAAAAAACATTGCCACCAGCCACGACATTCAAACTTAGTTCATTTGTGCATTAACATCTTCCTTTGGCACGCCTCAGAGGGCTTATTCATTGTCGGGCTGTTTTGAAACTTGGTATGCTTATTCAGGGTGACAAAGAAAGGAGCTATCGATTTTCTTTTCATTCTCATCAAAAACTGTTGCTGTTAGCAACAACCTTTGAATTTAGTGCATTTGTGTATCAACATTCTTATTTGACATGACCAACAAGGCACATTGATCATAGGATTGTTTTTGAACTTGGTGTGCTCGTTAGGCAAGACCTCTAAATAAGAGCTATTGATTATCATTCATTTCTGTGAAAAAAGTTGCCGTTTACAATGACCTTTAAACTTACTGCATTTTGTGTATCAACATTCTTCCTTTACCCAGCCCTACAGTTTACATTTAAAAATGCATGGATTGCTCTGATGTTGTCCACACACAATACTGTTGTGTTCAAGTTTAACCAAATAATGTTGGAACCAATGATCTTCAATTTTGTCATTTCACTTATAACTGACTAAGTTCTAGTTTGTCAAGTTGAGCTACAGTGTCATTGACTCTTTCATTTATGGTATACAACATCCTTACAGGGGTCGGCTTCATGTTTGTTCAAATCAGGTTCCTCAGGTAATATTTGGGCTTTCTAAAGGGGCCTGAATTTTTTAACTTTGTGCAATACGGGGAATAATAACTTATTGCAATATGGGGAATAATCTTTACAAATTTTCATCATTAGATAAAACAGTCAGAATCTTTTGATATTTGGTATGCAACCTCATTACGGAGGTCAGATTCAAGTTTGGTCAAATCAAGAACCCGGTTAATATTTGGGCTCCTCATGGGAGCCCCACTTTTAACTAAGTGCAATATGAAGAATAATCTTTACAAATCATCTTCAGATCCACTGGTCATAATCTTTTGATATTTGGTATACAGTATCCTTATAGAGGTCAGATCTAAGCTTGTTCCAACCAAACACCTGTGTGGATACTTGGGCTCCTAATTGGATCCCAAATTGTTACTTGGTTCAGTATGGTTAATATTGTTTGAAAAGAATTTTTTAATATATGGTATACACTATCCTTAGGGGAGTCAAATGCAAATTTGTAAAACCAAGTCCCTGGGTTAATATTTCAGCTCCCAATTGGAGTCTGAATTATAATTTAGTCAGATAGGAGGAATAATCTTTAAAACTTCTTCTCTAGAACCACTGGAGAGATTCTTTTAATAAATAGTATACAGAATCCCAGGTTCAAGTTTCTTCAAAACAAGCCCATTGCCTAATAATTGAGTTTTTTATGAGAGCCCGAATTTTAACCTAGTGCAATATGGGGAATAATCTTTAAAAATATTCTTCTTTAGATCCACCAGTCGGAATCTTCTGATGTTTGATATACAGCTTTCTTACAGGGTCCAATTAAAGGTTCGTGAAATCAAGTCCCTTGATTAATATTTGGGTTCCTCACTCAAACCCGGATTTTAACTTGGTGCAATATGAGGAATATTCTTTAAAAATCTTCTTGAACAAGAACCCCCAATGAGAATATTTTGATACATGTTAAACACATTTGTAAAAATCAAGTCCGTGGGTTAATATTTGAGCTCATTAACTTAGTCCAATACAAGCAATAATCTTTGAAAATCTTCTTCTTCAGATCCAATGGTCAATATGCTGATTTGGTGGGGCCAGGGTGCGGGTGGGAGGGGGGGGGGGGGTTGTTAGTCAGTTCAGTTTTGTTCAAATTAAGTTCTCATGTTGATATTTTAGCTCCCTATATCCATTATTGGAAATCTGGAACATTATTTGTGTGGTAGCATCTCAGTTCCAGAAAAAATCATCTTTCATGGACAACAGGGTTATGAACAGTTACATGACTTCATTCCTCTGTAGTGCTCACTAACCATAGTTCCTAATTAACTCCTTCTTTAAACAACTTTGTCAGGTGAGCACCTCAGGCCCCATACCTCCTCTTGTGTCTTGTTTAAACAATTTCTTTGTGTGGGTGGGGGTGGCGCAACCAAGTGACACTTAGTTTTGAAAACTATCCCTGGATCCCACCAAAGTGAGAGGAACACCACATCTGTACTCTTCCTGAGCTCAGGTTTTTCATCTTCGTGATATGCCTGTGCAGTAAAAATGTTGCCCCCCCAGCCCCCTCCCCAAAAGATCCCATTGCTCGCCTTTATATAGATTACTGGCAATGGCACTGGAGGTAGGGAGGTCTAGCCATCCCAATGGGGAACTACCTTTTTATTGTTGGCCTGCAAGGAATAGGTTGGTGGTTTGCGAAAACAGCAAGGAAATTATATTTTTGCATTGCAAAGGTTTCTCTTTAAATACATGATGTCATGTCATTCCTAATTTTTAGAAGCCTGCAACCCGCAACGAAATTGACCTTACAATTCAAAATATTCTCACTGTCACCTTCAATTATTACAGTTTGTCTTTAGTGTTCAACCGATTACCAAAAATGGTCGTTGACCGATTACTGGTTATTTGAGCTCACAATCAGCCGATTCTGATGCCGATTCCAATTGTAATACCGTGCACTGACTACTAGACAAGTCGAGGCTCGAAAGAACTGCATTAAACTGAGCATTTTTCGCAGTGTTAAACTTCGTTCACTGGGGTCGCAGTAAAATTACCTGTCGCGCACACTTGGGCCATAAACGTGGCTCCCAGAGCCATGTTTACCGCCCAAGTGCGTGCGACTGGTAATTTTACTGCGACCTGAGTCAATTTAGTGCAGCCTTCACTTTTCCGATGTGAACTGGCAATTGCCGCAAGTACGCTCAATTGTAAGCTTTACATGTCATTTAATTGCATATCCCGTAAAGGCCATCTAGAGAGATTAAGAATACACATTGTGGTTGTTTCTCAACTTTATTGAATGATATCATTGACATCATTTTACATTAACAATTGAACAATTGCATAAGATAATAAAATGCAGTTAACGAATCATCACAAAATGCTTGGCAACAATCAGTTGAACTGATGTTCCAGGAGCCGTTGCCATTGTCGTCTGATTGCCCACAATCAGCCAATTGTGGTGGCCGATTCCGATCATCGGTTGAACGCTATTTGTCTTCATTTTGTTTGGTTTCAGTGTGATGCATTGTGGATTGTTTATTTTGCCTATTGGAGTGTGCAATTCTCTGCTATATGGAATGTATGTTGAGGGAAACTAGATGCATCATTTTTGTTGCAGCATTATTGTTTTTTGAAGGCAATGACGTGATTACCCATAACATTGAAATAGTCTATCTGAAAATTCTTAGCAGGTTAATCCTGGTGACTAAAAGATTTTTTTTTTCAGGAGCTGATGAAGCAGCTCGACGAAGAAAGGGAACGGAGGTGGAAAGCTGAAGAAGCTGTTAAAAAGTTAGCTGATCATGTCAAAGAAGTACGAACTAAAGGTACAGTGCAGACCTGTCAATCTAATACCAACATTTTCACTGAAAAACTGCATTTAATAGGATTATTTGATTGATCAGAATTTGGATTTTTTTTTTCTGTGACCTTGACATCAGTTTGAACAGCAGCGACATGCCCATCTCCCAAAGGTGCCATTAATGCTATACAAAATTAATCTTTTGATTCTCAGGCAGCGGCACATTCATTTTTTTGGCCCACATTCATCATATTTTTTTCGGAGACAAAATTCAAAATGTATAAAACTGTTCTAGGGTGTGATTTTAGCGGTATCGCATCGCGATTTTCAACGCAATGCCATACATGTATACGTTGATGCAATATTGTTATTCTCTTCATGATGAAATACGACACGATTCTCATATAAATGGACAAAATAAATATTTACTTAACTGCTTGATGGCTAGATAATTATTGGTAGTCTGAATTTGTTCATCAAAAATGGTCAAAAATTGTTATATTACAAATTATTGGAGAGTGTCAACAGACACTCTCCAATAATTTGCAATATAACAAAATTGTATAAACAAACTATTATTTACATTTGACTGAAGACAAAACATGGGCAAGGAAAATGTTGACTTTTGCACTGGTACCCTCATTTTTTTGAAAGGCCTGCTTGAGGCTTCTAGCACTCAACCAGTTGAAAAACTCATTTTTTTATCTCCATTTTAGTTGTTCTATATTGATTTTGTGTTGTATGATCACTGTTACAAAAACAAACTATCAGTGAAATCAACATGGAAGCTCTAGTATTTAATTTTAGGCTCTCACAACTGGATTTTAGGCATCAGCGACCATTCCATCAGGAATAAAAAATAAAAATAAAAACCGCCCTCCCTCATTCATTTTTAAAAAAAAATTGCCTGAGAATCAATTATTTAATTTTGTTTGGCCTAAGCTTATCTTTATCCCACAGGCCTCAAAGAGACTCCTTTGCTCTGACCCTTGTTGACAATTTCAGTTACATCCCTCTTTGACTCGCTGGCAATTTTTTTTTTACTTCGTTGTCTAAGATCTCTATTGAGTAGTTTTCTATTAACTTCCTCACTTGCTCAATCCACCCTGTCTTAGTATTAGAATTCCAATTATTCTGGAATATTAGTTTACACCATCGACTGTCAGGGAGATTTTCCAAACAGTTAAGATAACAGAGTTTCATTAATTCTATCCTGTTCTTGATCCTCATCCATCCAAGCTGATTGCTTCTAGTGCTGCGGCATTACCCTGTCCTGTTATCCATCAGCCTGCCAGGCCTTTAGGTTACCCCAATTTCACAGCTTTTACAAGTGTGCCCAAATTAGAGAAAGTGTGATGGCATGAAGAAAAATATATAAATTCTCTGTGCCTATTCTATATTTTAAAATAACTTCCATCATAATTTGACTATAGAAGCACAAAGAAAGGCATGACAATAAAACGTAACGGGATAAAACTGGTATTTCTAGTTTTAATGTTCCCAAAGTAGGGCAAAATGGTGTCCCCAGAATAAATGAATTTAAAGGCCTGGACTGCAACAATTCTTCGAGTCTCCAACTGCAGTGATGAACAGTGCAAAAAGGATTGGTGAAATTTGTTACAGACTAACATTCCAGCCAATATATAACAAACATTACAAAAGAAAGTTTAACCCTGCCCAAATCGAAATGCAGATGATACTTGCAAACAAAATTCTTGAATAACTAATTTTTTAAATTTTTTTGCCTCAGAAACAAAGCTTAAGACCCCCCCCCCTCTTATTGGAACGAGCTCAACAAGCTTGTTGGAGGTGTCATGAGCTATGTTTTTGAGATGAAAAAAGTAATGAAAATAGAATGGTAATTTTTAGCTTAACTTGACAAAGTCAAGATAAGCTATTGCCATCACACATGCGGAAGTCTGTTAGTCTGTGAGTCTGAGTCTGTTCACATTTTCCTTTAGCATGGGCTACACCCCGCTGTTCTTGTCTGATCATCACTAAATTTCATATGCAGGGTTGGGGTCATGTCTAGATGAGAACGTCCCCTTTTGGTCGCGATCGGTCAACCGGTCTGGCTGCCCGAGCCTAAAACCCCAAAACCATTAGCACAGTCTACAGGTCGTATTTATGAAGGGATTTCATTGTAACTTGGTAGGATGCCTCTGTATAATGCCTAGATGAGAATGTCCCCTTTTGGGCATGATCTGTCAACAGTGATGGCTGCCCAAGCCCGAAACCCCAAAACTTTTAGCACAGTCTGCAGGTCATGTTTAATATGGAGGGATTTCATTGTAACTTGGTAGGATGACTCCTTATGATATCTAGATGAGAATTGCCCCATTTGGGTGTGATCTGTCAACCATGACGACTGCCCGAGCCCAAAACCCGAAAACCTTTAGCACAGTCTACAGGTCATATTTATTGAGGAATTTCCTATGATCCTATGAAGTTACAATGAAATCCCTTCATAAATATTACCTGTAGACTGTGCTCAAGATTTTCGGGCTTCGTGCCCCTGAAGCCGTGACAGTTGACCAATCACGACCAAAAGGGGATGTCATCTTCTAGGCATTATATGGAGTCAACCTAACAGTTTACAAATGAAATCCTTCCATAAATGTGACCTATAGACTATGCTAAAAGTTTTGGGGTTTTGGGCTCGGGCAGCCATCAAGGCTGAATGATCGCGACCAAGAGGGGACGTTCTCATCTAGACATTATTTGGAGTCATCCTACCAAGGTACAATGAAATCCCTTCATAAATATCACCTGTAGACTGTGCTAAAGGTTTTCGGGCCTCAGGCCCCTGTAGCCGTCACAGTTGCCTAATGGTGTCCAAAAGGGGCTGTTCTCATCTAGACATTATATGAAGTCAACCTACCAAGTTACAATGAAATCCCTTCATAAATATGAACTGAAGACTGTGCTGAAGGTTTTCGGGCTTTGGGCTCGGGCAGCCATCATGGTTGAATGATCACAACCAAAAGGGCACATTCTCATCTGGGCATCATCTGGAGTGATCCTAAGAAGTTACAATGAAATCCCTTCATAAATAAGACCTGCAGACTGTGCTCAAGATTTTCGGGCTTTGGGCACCTGTAGCCATCACAGTTGACAATCATGACCAAAAGGGGATGTCATCATCTAGGCATTATATGGAGTCAACCTAACAGGTTACAATGAAATCCTTCCATAAATACGACCTATAGACTATGCTAAAGGTTTTTGGGCTCGGGCAGCCATCAAGGCTGAATAATCGCGACCAAAAGGGGACGTTCTCATCTACACATTATTTGGAGTCATCCTACCAAGCTGTCACAGTTGCCCAATCGTGTCTGAAAGGGGACGTTCTCATCTAGACATTATATGAAGTCAAACCTACCAAGTTACAATGAAATCCCTTCATAAATATGACCTGTAGACTGTGCTAAAGTATTCGGGCTTCGGGCTCGGGCAGCCATAATGGTTGAATGATCGCAACCAAAAGGGGACATTCTCATCTGGGCATCATCTGGAGTGATAATACGAAGTTACAATGAAATCCCTTCATAAATATGACCTGTGGACTGTGCTTAAGATTTTCAGGCTTTGGGCACCTCTACCCATCACAGTGGACCAATCACGACCAAAAGGGGATGTCATCATCTAGGCATTATATGAAGTCAACCTAACAAGTTACAATGAAATCCTTCCATAAATACGACCTACAGACTATGCTAAAGGTCTTTGGGCTCGGGCAGCCATAAAGGCTGAATGATCGCAACCAAAAGGGGATATTCTCATCTAGACATTATTTGGAGTCATCCTACCAAGCTACAATGAAATCCCTTCATAATTATGACCTGTAGACTGTTCTAAATGTTTTCGGGCTTCGGGCCCCTGTAGCTGTCACAGTTGCCCAATCGTGTCCGAAAGGGGACGTTCTCATCTAGACATTATATGAAGTCAACCTACCAAGTTACAATGAAATCCCTTCATAAATATGACCTGTAGACTGTGCTCAAGATTTTAGGACTTTGGGCACCTGTATCCATCACAGTTGACCAATCACAACCAAAAGGGGATGTCATCATTTAGGCATTATATGGAGTCAACCTAACAAGTTACAATGAAATCCTTCCATAAATATGACCTTTTGCCTATGCTAAAGGTTTTTGGGCTTGGGCACCCATCAGGGCTGAATGATCGCGATCAAAATGGAACGTTCTCATCTAGACATTATTTGGAGTCATCCTACCAAGTTACAATGAAATCCCTTCATAAATATGACCTGTAGACTGTGTTACAGGTTTTCGGGCTTCGGGCCCCTGTAGCCGTCACAGTTGCCCAATCACGTCCAAAAGGAGACCTGCAGACTGTGCTAAAAGTTTTTGGGTTTCGGGCTTGGGCAGCCATCACGGTTGACAGATCATGCCCAAAAGGGGACGTTCTCATCTAGGCATTATACAGAGGCATCCTACCAAGTTACAATGAAATCCCATCATAAATACATCCTGTAGACTGTGCTAATGGTTTTGGGGTTTTGGGCTCGGGCAGCCATATACTAGACATGACCCCAAACCTGCATATGAAATTTTGTGACGATCAGACAAGAACTGTGGGGTGTAGCCTGTGCTGAAGGAAAATGTGAACAGACTCACAGACTAACAGACTTCCGCATGTGTGACTTTGTCAAGTTAAGCTAATAATGTCTAGATGAGAAAAGTCTCGTTTTGGACGTGATTGGGCACCTGTGACGGCTACAGGTGCCCGAAGCCCAAAAACCTTAAGCACAGTCTACAGGTCATATTTATGAAGGGATTTCATTGTAACTTTGTAGGATCACTCCAAATAATGTTTAGATGACAACGTCCCATTTTGATCGCGATCATTCAGCCTTGATGGGTGCCCGAGCCCAAAAACCTTTAGCATAGGCAAAAGGTCATATTTATGGAAGGATTTCAATGTTATTATGGTTGCGATCTTTCAAGCATGAAGCCTGCCCAAGCCCGAAGCCCGAAAACCTTTAGCACAGTCCACAGGTCATATTTATGAAGGGATTTCATTGTAACTTGGTAGGTTGACTTCATATAATGTCTAGATGAGAACGTCCCCTTTTGGACACGATTGGGCAACTGTGACGGCTACAGGGGCCCAAAGCCTGAAAACCTTTAGAACAGTCTACAGGTCATAAGTATGAAGGGATTTCATTGTAGCTTGGTAGGATGACTCCAAATAATGTCTAGATGAGAATATCCCCTTTTGGTCACGATCATTCAGCCTTGATGCCTGCCCGAGCCAAAAGACCTTTAGCATAGTCTATAGGTCATATTTATGGAAGGATTTCATTGTAACTTGTTAGGTTGACACCATATAATGCCTAGATGATGACATCCCCTTTTGGTCGTGATTGGTCAACAGTGATGGCTACAGGTGCCCAAAGCCCGAAAATCTTGAGCACAGTCTGCAGGTCATATTTATGAAGGGATTTCATTGTAACTTTGTAGGATCACTCCAGATGATGCCCAGATAAGAATGTCCCCTTTTGGTTGCATCATTCAACCATGATTGCTGCCAGAGCCCAAAGCCCAAAAACCTTCAGCACAGTCTTCAGGTCATATTTATGAAGGGATTTCATTGTAACTTGGTAGGTTGACTTCATATAATGTCTAGATGAGAACAGCCCCTTTTGGACACCATTAGGCAACTGTGACGGCTACAGGGGCCTGAAGCCCGAAAACTTTTAGCACAGTCTACAGGTGATATTTATGAAGGGATTTCATTGTACCATGGTAGGATGACTCCAAATAATGTCTAGATGAGAACGTCCCCTTTTGGTCGCGATCATTCAGTCTTGATGGCTGCCCGAGCCCAAAACCTTTAGCATAGTCTATAGGTCATATTTATGGAAGGATTTCATTGTAACCTGTTAGTTTGACTCCATATAATGCCTAGATGATGACATCCCCTTTTGGTCATGATTGGTCAACTGTGATGGCTTCAGGGGCCCGAAGCCCGAAAACCTTGAGCACAGTCTGCAAGTCATATTTATGAAGGGATTTCATTGTAACTTTGTAGGATCACTCCAGATGATGCCCAGATGGGAATGTCCCCTTTTGGTAGCGATCATTCAACTATGATGGCTGCCCGAGCCCAAAACCCAAAAACCTTTAGTACAGTCTACAGGTCATATTTATGAAGGGATTTCATTATAACTTGGTAGGTTGACTTCATATAATGTCTAAATGAGAACGTCCCCTTTGGGCGCAATTGGGAAACTGATGGCTACAGGGGCCTGAAGCCTGAAAACCTTTAGCACAGTGTACAGGCCATATTTATGAAGGGATTTCAATGTAACTTGATAGGATGACTCATTTTGGAATAATTTCACTGTAACTTGGTAACTTTCATTGATATACGTTAACTGTGAGGGCCACATACATTAACTGTGAGGTCATATTAAACCACCCCTCAGCTCTTTAGTACAGTGTACACCTCATATTATTTTTATCAAAAACATAGCATACAGGGAACAGAAATGAACATATTCCCAATTATCACAATTCTTGTCTTATTTCATAATCCTTTCATAAACATTGAACATTATCCTTTTCATCAAACACAACACACAAGTTAAGCTACAGTGTCATTGACACTTTCATTACAAATAGCGCTGGCCGGTTTTGGCCTTAACATTGGGTAAATGGTTAAACCTGACTTCTGGTTTTGAATCACAGATATCAAATTAACTTTCACTCTGTAGGGGACAAGTAGTTCTGCTGGTATCAGAATGACAGATTGACAAATGTCTTCCTGATGTATTTGACAGGGAAGAATATGCTGGACTGGAGAGAGAAAAAAACCAGACATGTAAAATAGTACAATGTGTACCTTAAATGAAGGAGGTTTAACCTTTTCAAATCAGTGGGCCTAAATTTTTGTGTGTAGAAGAAATGTTAGTAAACGAGCAGATGATATAAAGAGCAAAAAATCTGAAGCGGGGCTCAGTAATAATTTAATCAAACTGCTCAACAGAACAGCTGAATTAAATTATTACTTAACCTCCCAATGCCCATTTCACCGTTGACAGTATTAACTGAAATGATACCTTCCAGGGCGCCAGTAGTGAAAGGGTTAATAAAAGTAGTGCCTTGTAAAGATATAGATGGTTGTTCTAAGTAAAATGGGAGGCCCGAATGTGAGGTAGGTACTCGGTCAGTGACAAAAGGATATACCCCTGATTTAGGCACAGCTCCATAGGCACCCAGTTTGTTACGTTGCCCAGACTAAGTTCAGTTTGCACATCTTTATACAGTGCTTTTAAAATTCCAACAAACTCGCCTCCCAGGCCCAAGATCTCAAGCTTTTGCGACATTCCCTTCCTCCGTACTCTATCATGTGCAAAAACAAAATATGCAAAAAACTCAATGATGCATAAAACATCGGGTATTCAAAGATAATGCTTTGACTGTTAAACTGTTGATTATTTTTAAAATATTTTTCAGAAAATCTTGTTTACTGTGGTAAACAAGCTTTCCTTTTCTGGTAAAATAGGACACAATCATTAATTCTTAATTCTTGGAGTGAAAGTCCTCTAAAATGGGCAACATGGGTATATTCATGTTGTGGTCACAATTAGCTATTGCGCAGGAATGTGTGAAATACAAATAAATGCCAGAATACAAATGATTTTAAATGTTATGTCTGTTGTTTCATTTCCAGATGATGCTACATGATTTTACAGTAAAACACACATCACACTGCTTTGTTTATTTATGATGGCATTTAAAAGTGAAACCATGTAAACATGTACTAGGGAGTGGGGTGGCTTGGTAGTTGTGGCAATGGACTTCAAACCAAATTGTCCACAGTTCGATCCCATCCAGAGTAACTGCATTGTGTCCTTGAGCAAGACACATAATCGTGATTGCCCACATGGGATATGTGTACTAAGGCGTAATGCATGTCGATGGCGCATTTGTCTTCTACCAATGCTAACCCTGTTTATGCAGAGTTAGTACATTGTGGAGCCTGACAGTTTCTCGCCACTGCTCATTGGTTCTCTCTGGGTTTTCTGGCTTCCTCCACCCATAAAACTGTCCGACATGATGTGACCCTGGCTGTCAAAAGTGTCATTAAACCCCCAATAAATAAATAAATAAATCAGTTAACCTGTTACCTAACACAACAGATATAACCTGCCAGTGCTATCCACAAAAATCACCATTCAGATTTTATTTTTTCAGTTTTGCCTCTGAAACATACCTTATGACCCATCATTGGAATAAGTTCGTAAATCGTGATCCAGTGAGAGGGTCATATGCAAAAGTTTTGAAACCAAAAAAATGAAGAAAGTTTAGTTAACCCCCCTCCCCCCCCCTCCCCCCCCCCCCCCCCCCGGCCCATCCCACATTCATACTCTGATAATGCAACAGTGGAAAAGAAGGGTCGGCTGAGTGAAATGTTTTTTTCTGTGTGTAAAATCACTCAAACCTCTTCAGAACTCAAAGAGAGAAAAATCATACAGTGGAACCCCTCCCCCCCCAACCATCAACCTCCATCTCCCACCCCCACCTCCACAAATTATTTTTGCATAAAGTTATCCAAAATCCTCGCAATCTTGTTCTCAGGCCAAAATCCTCGTAATCTTGTTCTCAGTTGTTATAATTTAATCAGATTTTGCTTGTATTATAATGTAGTGTACTCTTACATGGCTGAAGTCTCCATCACTCAATCATTGCAGTCAATTCACCTTTTGTGCAGATGACAGTTTTATTAGCTCACCTGAGTGAAGCTCAAGAGAAGCTTTAGTGACCACTTACGGTCTGCCAGCCGTCCATCCATCCAGCATAAACTTTACATTATTAACTTCTCATAAACCACTGGCTGAATTGAACCAAATTTGATATGCATGTTCCTTACCATATGCTAATTCAGCTTTGTTCAAATAAAGTTGCCATGTCTACAGGCATCTCCACAAAGGGCATAATTCTGTAAGCACCCACAATTTTTTTTTAAAATCTTTTAAATCTTCTTCGGAACTTCCAAACAGAATCTTTTGATACTTAACACACTCCGCGAAATTAAGAGAATTTCTACACAGCAACAAATTGCCATGGACAAGGATACAGTCACTGGCAAACTCTAAGGCAATTTTAACGATCAGCCAACAGCACTGATTCAATGCTTCCACTGTTGATGTTTCAGTTGAATAGATGATTTTAACAAATTTACAATTGACTTCAAGTCTTGTGTTGTCCTAATGCCCCCTGTGGCACATTGATAATTCTAGTTATGATTTGCCTTAGTGATAGTGGTCAACTTTAGTTAGATGTAAATGTTAGTCACTAAGATTAACTTTTGTTCAAATGGGGCCCCACCGGACAACAGACAACTTGGGGGGGGGGGGGGGGGCAGAGGGTATATTGGGCATTTTTTTTTGGCCTGAGAACAAGTTTGCGAGGATTTTGGATAACTTTATGCAAAAATAATTTGTGGGGGTGGGAGATGGAGGTTGATGGTTGGGGGGGGGGGGGGGAGGGTTCCACTGTATGATTTTTTTCTCTTTGAGTTCTGAAGGGGTTTGAGTGATTTTACACACAGAAAAAAACATTTCACTCAGCCGACCCTTCTTTTCCACTCAAACCCCACTAGCTATTTTAAATTAGCTATATTAATATGTTCATGCTGAATGTGACCTAAATTCCTCTTTAAACAATTTTATCAGGTGATCAGTTAAGGCCCCTTAGGGCCTGTTGTAATTTTCAACATAAGTTAATGCATGTGGTCTCAAATACTGAAGAGAAAAACCAGTGTGAGCAACCTATGTTAGTAATTATTAACAGGCCACCTGAACCTGAAAATATGGCTTTATTGGACCCTTGGCAATAATTGTTTATTTGGCAAATATGCAAGAAGACAAAGAAAAAACTTTCATACAGTAGGAAACTTCTCCATCGATTGGAAACTTCTACATTGAGTTATGAAAAACTCATCTCTAGTAGTCATATGCATGCAAATCAGATATCATTAAAGAAAATTAAATTATAAAGGCCCAAAAAAATTAAATAATTGATGCTCAGACAATTTTGTTAAAAAACGAATGAGGGAGGGCAGTTTTTATTTTTATTTTTTATTCCTGATTGAATGGTCGCCGATGCCTAAAATCCAGTTGTGAGAGCCTAAAATTAAATACCAAAGCTTCCATGTTGGTTTCACTGATAGTTTTTATTGTAACAATTAGGTTTTATTGTAACAGTAATCATACAACACAAAATCAATATAGAAAAACTAAAATGGAGATAAAAGATAATTATATAATAATATATTAATTACATAATAAAGAGTTTTTTAAGTAAGTAATACTCTTATTATTGCATTTTGTAGAGCACTGTCATAAAATAGATCCTATATTGTTTTGCAACTTTGCTGTTCCCGAATTTTAATTTACTTGGAATTTCTCAGAAAATAACTTGCATTTTTCTGAATTTTCTATAAAATATTACACTATTATCTTTTATTAACAGGCTAATTATTCTAATTTTCCAAATATCTTGTTTATAACAACTTGATTCAAACAGCTGATCTGGCATGGAAATCAACGTGAGTTCTTGAGAGTATCGGAAGACATTCCTGTGATGTCTGACACCAGAGTAACATCCCTTGAGTGATAAACATTGCTAAAACATTCTAAAAACACCTTTGGAGGTGTCAAACATTTTCTCTTTATATTGAACGATACAGTATCACTGGCATTTTTAAAATTTACTTAGTCACTCTAAAGTTAAGATACTTACTACCTATTTGGGGTTCAGGTACAAAAACTTCTCTCAGGACAACCAAAAAAAGATCATTGGGCTTTCCCAAACCCAGTTTGGGAAAGACTATTGTTATTCTTCTTTTTCAAAATTTTTCTTCTCTATTTTTTTTTTTTTTTTTTTTTTTTTTTTAATTTCCTTCCTGAATTTTGTCTGTTGAACTGCTCGAAAACAAGCTGTACGATTTTGACAAAATTTGGCACACTTATGTAATGTCATAAAATCTCGTAAAATGCGGTATCGTCATATTTGTGAAAACGCGTGTTTTCAAAATATTCTGCCAAAACCTTCAAAATTTCACCATTTTTCGAATGTCTCAAAATTGATTACAGTTATTTAGCTCAAATTTTCCACACATTTAGAGCATAATATGATACATCACAATCACCACTCAGATCTTTAACTGGTAGAGTGCTGGAAGCCCATATTTGGGCTTTAATCTGAAGTGTCAGTACCACAATTTAAATGCTTCATATTCAGTGGATGTTCTACATATCACCTTTGAAGTGAAATTATTTAGTCTGTTAGGACTTGCCTTGTTACAATTTATGGGAGAGTGCCTACTGGCACTCTCCCATAAATTGTAACAAGGCAAAGATATGTGAATAAATTTTGATGACTAAAAATAATTCAGCACTCTACCAGTTAACCCCCACTGGCCAATAATGACATGACTATAGAATTTTTCTTCAAAATTGACCAACTTCAAGGGCAAATTTCTCTAATAACAAGGTTGTTGTAACAATTAATTTGATTTGGATAGATGAAACAATGATTGCGGTTGAAAGTTACTGTTTACTTTTTAATCTCAGATTTAACCCTCAAGCACAATGAGGGTGAGAATAAGAGTACCGTTTGAAAATGCCAAAATTAGCCAACTTTGGTTGCCTTTTCCATTATTTTGGAAAAGGGTCAATTTCAAACACTTTTCGTGTATGTATTCACAATTGACTACCGAGCATATTTGCTGTTGTAAGTTTGGTTGTAAAGTTTAACCCTATCCCATTCTGGTTGCATAAATGTAGGTACCGTCCAAAAAACTCCAATTTTTTCAGAATTTGGTAAGTTTGGGTGACGATTTACTCCATTTTTAATTGCTTGAGCTCTGAATGTTTTCTATAGCTGCTTGCAGCAGTCAAAGTATGACAAATTTTGTTCTGTATGTTATTATTAAAAGTTTAACCCTTGGCATATTTGAGACTTCCCATAAGGGTACTGTCAGAATAATTGTTATTTTTGCCAACGTTTTTCATGCACTTTCTCAGCACTGGAGCCATATTGTCTCAAAACCTTTTCCATGAGAGGATTGGGCCTTCATCCAAGAACAATTTTGCTGTTATATATTTTATTCAAAGTTTTAACCTTCACCCAGTTTTCGGGCCTTGAATTTGAGGGCCCTGAAATTCTTCATAAAATTGGCTAATTTGGAGCTCACTTTTCTTCTATTTTCGAAAGGAATATCGAAAAATAATTTACATGTTCGTATTTACAATTGCCCACCAAGCATATTTGCTGTTGTAAGTTTGGTTGTAAAGTTTAACCCTATGCTCGTTCCGTTTTCTATGGCTGTATGCAGCAGTCATAGTATGACAACTTTTGTTTTATATGTCATTATTAAAAGTTTAACCGTTGGCAGATTCGAGACTGCCCATATGGGTATGGTCAGAATAATTTTAATTTTCATAAAATCACTGAATATTGATAAGCGTGCAGTGGTAGTTTGGAATAGAATATCCGAAAATGCTTTCGAAATTCGGGTTCACAGTTCAATTCCAAGAATATTTTCTGTTATAAGGTTGCTGTAAAGTTTAACGCAATCCCTGTCTTAGATGCATAATGGTAGATGCAGTCGAAAAAATCTCATTTTTTCAGAATTTCTTATGTTTAAGTGACAATTTACTCCATTCCTAATTCATTGAGCGCTGAATGTTTTCTGTGCCTGCATGCAGCAAGCATAGCATGACAACTTCTGTTTTATACGTCATTATCAAAAGTTTAACCCTTGGCATATTTAGGAGTTCCCATGTGGGTATAGTCGGAATAATTGTTATTTCTTATCAACCTACTTACAATTGTTTACTACAGGCTTGCACTACAGTGGAAGTCCCTAACTCGGATAATATACTCTCTATTTTTGTCTTTCCCAAGCAGTTTGGGAAAGAAAAGTGGTGCAAAAGCACCAAGAAAAAATAAGCCAAAACTGGGTCGAGAGCAACCGGCGCAGACCCAGTACGGGACGCTCTCTCCCAAGTACAACTCCACGACTTCCATTGCCAGTGCGCGTATACGTCGCTAAAGACTCATTCTTTTTGTCATCCGCCATGTGACGAGATGTTCTGCATGCTTATCAGTGTTCATCCAACTCGTTGATTGATGTTTCCTGCTTCATAGTGTATCCAAGTATCCTTTGCATTCTCAGAAACAGTTTATTATTATATTCTCTTACATATTATTATCCATAATGTATTTTATATGTTCTCTCTCGAGTCGCGCGTGAATTTCGTGTGCCATGCCTGTTCGGACTTAAATTATTTTTCACAATTATTGTCAATGCTTAAATTGCTAATTTTTCTAATTGTGTTAGAGTTGGGTGTCAGCGGGATACCGCTTCTGCAGTTTTTCTTCTCTCCTTTGAGAGTAGTCATCCTGCTGTGTGGTTCCCGGTCGACCGTCTGGGGTCTAAATTTCTGTCACCTTTCTCTCTTCTGTGGGGGTGTTCTTCTGTTCTCTGATTTCACCTTCTTTGCTCCTCTCACCTCTATCATGCCCAGGACAATTCCTTGTGGGCAATGTCTGCTGCCAAAGCATGTGGACAATTCACATTCT
Source organism: Pictodentalium vernedei (assembly GCA_031216915.1). Taxonomy (NCBI): domain Eukaryota; kingdom Metazoa; phylum Mollusca; class Scaphopoda; order Dentaliida; family Dentaliidae; genus Pictodentalium; species Pictodentalium vernedei. The sequence continues at coordinate 214,691,183 of CM062295.1, read as the reverse complement.
TCTTGCTCCTCCTGTAATGGGTGTTCGGCCGAGCGGCCATGTGGTCTCTGTGGATCTTGGTCATCCACTTTCTGGGCGTTAGTTAACCATGTCGTGCGTTCTCGTGACCGTACCTCCTGCTCCTGCGGGAAAGGAGAATGCGGTCGTTCGGGGGCTCCCGAGCCGACCATGTCTGGTGAGAGTTATTCCTCCTCCATGGGGGATGTGCAGTCTTTTCCTGTAGTGGATACTGCGGGAGTCATTGAGTGTTCTGGTGAAGAGGTGCCTGGTTCCGGGACTACGGTCCCCCTCCAGTCGACATCTGAGGCTGTCACTAGGGTTGTGACTCCTCCTTCGGAGCCGAGCAGGTGTGCTCTCTCCACAATTCCACCAGCCTCAACGACTCCCGACGTATCTACCACTACTGCTGGTCCGTCTGCTTCGTCGTCAGTTTCAGCCGGCCTCGGCTTTTCTCTGCAGGGGACTGCAGGAATGTCTGGTACTGTAGACGTGGGATATCGGCCTCAGCCTTCCCTGACTTCAATTCGGCGAAGTTGGAAGGGGCTGCCGGCTGAACCCACCACTGTGGTCTCTACGCTGTTGAGCACCACAGTTGTGTCTTTGGATTCGGATGTTCTTAGTGGAAACACTATGAACTCCGTGGCGTTTCCGTCCACTCATTCTGTCCAAACGACCAGTTTTGGGGGACCAATGCCTTTTGTGCAGCCTGGACCTTCTGCCCCACAGAGGTCCGTGGTGACTCTCATGAGTTCTCGCTATATTGATCCTCGGGGTGCCTTGTACCCCTATACACGTCTGCCTTCAGATGTTTCGGCTGCCGCCCATCGTCCCACGTCAGGTGTTTTGGAGGATCATGACCCTTCGCTGGTTAAGAGGGTCAGAGGTGAAGCCACTTTGCCAGTTCGCTCCCCTGTCGAACCGGCCAGTTCGGGCAGTGGGCTTAGGGAGGCCCTCTCCTTACTCAATCAGCTTCTGTCAAGGAGCCTTCCTGTTGCTTCCAGCGAGGGCAGCGAGTGGTTTCCAGGCGCCTCCTATGGCGCCGCCTCCCGGGATTGGAAACAGGCCGGTTTCTGATCCCCCTGGTGTCCCGACACCATGGGAGGCATTGGCTGGTTTGCCCACGATGGGCTATGTGTCTTCCTACTCTGGGGAGGAGTCCAACATGCTTGATGTCGAGGGCCAGCAGTCTTCGGACTTGGGGGCAGCTCTTGACTTTGTGTTTGGGTTTCTGCCTGATCTCAAACCAGCTAACCAGCCGACAGTGTCAGCCAGGCCGCGATCATCGGTCATGCGCCTGCTCCGTACTTCACCAGGGTTGACACCTTTTTGCCTCCTGTGCGTTATCGTTCCTACGATTCTGCCAATCCGTCAGTCTGCCAGACTTTGACGGTTCTGGATCAGGACTCCACTTCCCTCTGGCTTTCCAAGCCCAAGTCTGCCGTCATTCCAATGACGACTCTGGAGTCCATGTTGGGCTTATCTAGAGAGATGCTTGGCATGCTTTCTCTCTCAGATCACGTCATCTCAGCTTTAGCTGCTTATCTGCCTCCAGATAAGTTTGATGAGGTACAGGCTCCTTTGCGTGTGCTGTCCAAGGCACTCATGCATCTTACTCACACGCATGCCAGTAACACGGCTAATCTGGAATTTGTTTGAAGGGATGCTGTGCTGGACACAGTACGATCCCTTTCCGAGGAGCAGCGCACTGCTCTTCGATCTGCTTCTTTGGCAGGTCCGCAACTTTTCCATGGTTCTGTGTCGATGGTCCGGGATGACGTCCTACGTCATTCCAAAGATCAGCTGCTGTTTCGTCAGCTTGATCAGCCTTCTTGGGGAGGCAGGGGCCGTTCCAAGCCTAACAAGTACCCTTCTGCTTCCTCTGCGAAGCAAAAAGCTGGTCCTTCTGCCGCCGCTTCTACTTCTTACTCAAGGGGTAAGGGTAAGGGTCGGCAGAATTGAGGGAAGTCTCAGGATTCTTCATTTAGTAGAGGAGGTGGTTTCGGGGCTCGAAATGAAGGTCCTCACCTCGACACGTCCCAGGTTGGAGGAAGGATAGCAGAGTTCGCAGGCCATTGGGCCACCATCACATCCGATCCGTGTGTGTTAGATGTTGTTCGGTCCAGGCTGCGAATATCCTTCCAAAGGCACCCCACTCTGTCCAGGGTGCCTCTTCCAACCACAGTTCCTTCAGACGTTTTACGTCGGGAACTTTTGTCCACGGAGATTGGCAATCTCCTGGCAAAGGGAGCGATCAAGGTCATCAAGAACATTCAGTCAGTGGGTTTCTATTCCCGCCTGTTCTTGGTGCCGAAGAAGGACGGCCGACTCCGACCGGTTATCGATCTGAGTATCCTGAACCAGTCTATCATTGCTCCCAAGTTCAGCATGGAGACTTTCAGGTCGGTCCGCCATTCAATTCACCAGGGAGATTTCGCTGCCAGCATTGACCTGCGAGACGCTTACTTTCACGTTCCAATGCATCGGGCGTCACGGAAGTATCTCAGGTTCGCTTTTCTGGGGCGAGTTTACCAGTTCAAGGCCATGCCTTTCGGCCTCAACCTGGCTCCTTGGGCCTTCACCAGACTGATGTCGCATGTGACAGCGTTCCATCGCACACAGTCCAGGGTGACTACTTCGGCATATCTGGACGATATCCTCCAGAGGCATTCCAATGCTGCCTTACTGGAGTCGGATGTCGCCACTCTGTTGAGCTTGCTCACGTCGCTAGGATTCAGAGTCAACGAGGAGAAGTCGGACCTGGTCCCTTCTCAGTCGTTTTGTCATCTGGGGATGGCTTTCCAAACCCAATTCAATTTGGTAGCGGTTCCCCAGGCCAAGGCTGTGATTCTCTCAGCTTTTGCTCTGACTCTGTCCCAGTCCTCGTCCGCGACAGCTCGGAGTTTTCTCCGGCTGATCGGTCTCTGCGGTTCGGTGACGGATCTCATTCCTCTATGTCGGCTGCGTGTCAGACCTCTCCAACACTTTCTGCTCAGTCGTTGGAGACCGAATGTAGATTCTCTGGAGCTGGTGCTTCCGTTTCCGGAATCTCTTTATCCTCACCTTCTACCCCGGACAGATGTTCAGTGGATTTTGCAGGGTGTTCCATTGGACTTACCCACGTCCGATCGCGTTCTGACGGCAGATGCCAGCGATCTCGAATGGGGTGCGACATTGGATCCTCTGGGTCTTTCCCTCCACGGGATGTGGGACCAGGATGAAGCAGCTCTACACATCAACCAGAAGGAGCTTCTTGCTCTTCTTCTGAGTTTCAGGCAGTGGATCCCTCACCTGTCGAATCGCCAGGTCCTTCTGCTGGCCGACAATTCGACAGTGGTTGCTTACATTTGGAACCAGGGCGGCACGCACTCGGTTCCGATGTACGAATTCGCTCAGGATCTTCTACTGCTCGCTCAGGATGTCCACGCCGGAGTGGTTGTTCGTCACATTCCCGGTCGTCGGAACGTCCTAGCCGACTCCCTGTCCTGACAGGGCAGGGTTATTTCCACTGAGTGGATGCTCCACAGGGCAGTGTTCCAGTCGCTTTGCGATCTCTGGGGATGTCCCCACATCGATCTCATTGCGACTCATTGGAACCATCAGGTGGACACTTTCGTGTCCCCATGTCCAGATCCTCTGGCTTTTGCCGTGGATGCTCTGTCACTCGATTGGAACGGTCTAGTCGACTACGCCTTCCCGCCAGTTCCGATTCTGCCTCAGGTTCTAGCCAAAATTCGAACCTGCAGTTGTCGAATCATTCTGATCGCTCCCCTGTTGCCTCAGCGGGTGTGGATCAATCAGCTCTGCTCGCTGATGGCAGCGGTTCCGGCACGTCTCCCGCTACGTCGTGACCTTCTTTGTCAAGGTCACCCGAGGAGGTTTCACGTCGACCCAACTTCATTGTGCCTTCACGCATATCTTTTGTCAGGTCCTGTCTCCTCCGTAGAGGTTTTTCGGGACGAGCAGTGGAGTGCATTTCTTCTTCAAGGAGGCACTCCACTGGTTTAGCTTATGCAGCTAAATGGAAGGTCTTCTGTCGATGGTGTGCTGATCACTCTGTTGATTATGCCAATCCTTCGATTTCACAGATTGTGGAGTTTCTGGTATATCTGTTTGATTCTCGGGGTCTCCAGCCTGTTACCATCAAGGGTTACAGGTCCATGCTTTCAGAGACTTTTTCTTATGTGGGGAAGCGTTGTATCGGCACTAATCCTTACCTCTCCAAGCTTGTTCGGCACTTTTCTTTGAAAAGGCCTCGGACTTTGCTGCAGCTTACCCCACGATGGAATCTTTCGTGGGTGCTGCTTTGCTTGGTGGGGGGGGGGGGGGGCGGGGGGGGGGGGGGGGGGGGGGGGGAGGTGGGGGAGGGGCCGTTCGAACCTTTATCCCAGGTGGATATGCATTTTCTCACATATACGATGGCGTTTCTGATGGCGTTTGGTTCTGCCAGATGGGTTAGTGAGCTTCACGCCCTCTCGTTTGACCTGGCCTTTTTTGGGAGCTCTCCCAATAGTGTTACTTTTACCACTGATTGCTCTTTTCTGGCCAAGAATCAGTTACCAGATACTACTCCTCCTCCTATCTGTATCAGGGATCTTCCTTCTGTTGAGGGTAATCGCCCTTTGATCTGTCCGGTCCGTGCTATTCGCATTTATCTCGATCGGACACGTTTCATATGGAAAGGCAGGAAACAGTTTTTTCTGTCTCTTGTTCCTGGTCGACAGAAGATCTCTCCTCAATCCATTTCTCGATGGATTTGTCTTGCTATTCGTACGGCTTACGGTCATTTAGCAGCTGGCGATTGTATTACCAATCGTATTTCTGCCCACGAGGTGCGTGAATTGTCCACCTCCTGGGCTTATTCTAACTCCGTCAAGTTGTCGGATGTTATGCAGGCAGCCTACTGGAGAAATGCCTCTACTTTCTCCACCTTCTATCTGCTCCAGTTGCAGGATCAGTCGGAGGACCTTTTTGCCTTGGATCCTCTTTCTTCTGCTCAGGCTGTTGTCTGCTCTAGCCATTAGGCTTCTTGAAGGTCAGTTTCAGCCTTGCGCTGTTACTGCCCTTTTCTGTCTGTGTGTCACACAGGCCCATATGTCTCATTTCATTGTCTTTTACCAATGATTGCGACGTTATGGTTGATAAGCTTCGGGACCTCTTCCTTCTGCTTCACGGTTCCAGTGCACTGGGGTTATGTGTGGGTTGGTTATGCGATTCCCTCCAGCCTATTGTCTATTCAGCCTGTAGTAAACAATTGTGAGTAGGTTGATAAGAAATCTAAATTTTATAGTAAATTTCCTTTCTTATTATACATACCACAATTGTTTACATGGAGGCCCTCCCGTCTTCTTTTACGGGTAAAGAATCCTCCCCGCTGATCACATAACTCTAATGTTGGCGGATTCAAAAAGAATGAGTCTTTAGCGACGTATATGCGCACTGGCAACGGAAGTCGTGGAGTTGTACTTGGGAGAGAGCGTCCCGTACTGGGTCTGCGCCGGTTGCTCTCGACCCAGTTTTGGCTTATTTTTTCTTGGTGCTTTTGCACCACTTTTCTTTCCCAAATTGCTTGGGAATGACAAAAATAGAGAGTATATTATCCGAGTTAGGGACTTCGACTGTAGTGCAAGCCTGTAGTAAACAATTGTGGTAGGTATAATAAGAAAGGAAATTTACTATAAAATTTAGATTTTCATAAAATCAATCCCTGAATTTATTGGTAACCGTGCAGTGGACTTTCAGTGGTGCTACATGAAGCCGCAAATAGTTAAGGTTGAAAAGTTCATCAAATAGACAAATATAATACCTACCTCAGCCGGTGACAGGTAAATAATGAATGGAAAAGTCGTTGAGTTGAGAATAAAGTAGGGACAAATCGTGCCCTCGGTTTCCACCTATCCACGGTATTTCCACGCGGTCTCAGCACTTGACAAAGATACTAAACTGTCGGGCAGGGATAGTAGGAATTTCAAGTTGCTGCCTTGCATGATCGGGACATAATTGGAATATATCTGATATTGTATCTGTCGGATATATTCCAATTATGTCCCGATCACTTCACACCGACTGTCCGCATAGGGGCACCATGACGTCGTGTACTAAGGCATACTGCATGTCGATGGTGCGCACGTCTTCAACCAATCTAACCCTGCCTGTGCTACAGTGCGGAGGCACTATGTTGGGGACCTGGCAGCTGCTCGTCATTGCCCGGTGGTTCTCTCTGGGTACTCCGGCTTCCTCCACCAATACAACTGTCACCGACATAATATGACCTTGGCTGTTAATGTGTCGTTAAAACTAATAAATAAATAAATAAATCCAGTACCAGTTTTGCTCGTACAAATATTAGTACCGTCAGACAAAATTCATTTTCTGATTAATTTCGTACTTTTCTGTACTCACCTTCCCTGAGTAAGATTCGTATACCTTTTCAATCTCAGATTTAACCCTCAAGCACAATGAGAGTGAGAATAAGTGTACCATTTGGAAATACCCAAATTATCCAACTTTGGTTACTCTCTACTATCATTTTGGAATGGGTTAGTTTGAGACACTTTGCTTTGCTATATGCAGAGATGTTTAATCAATAAATCCGGCTTTAGTTATGTTCTGGGACTTAATGAAACATGTTCTTTGGCCACTTAAAAATAGCACTGTCTGCAAAAAATGACTTTGAGTGAATACTCACTTGTCCAAAAACAAAAAGGAAAGAGCTCTTTGAGCTTTTCATAACTGCTTTCAAAAATCAATGGGGAACAAATTTTGTGTTATATGTTTTGGTGTTCCGTGTTATCCAACACCAGTTTGGCCATACAAATATGAATACCGCCAGGAAATAAAGCACAATTTCTCAGTGGTAGACTGTTTGACTTCTATGATAGAGGTCCCGAGTTTGATCCCTATCTGGGACGACCCACGTAATGTCCTTGGGCAAGGCACTTTATCCCGGTTGCCAACATGGGGGCACGATGATGCCATGTACTAAGGCGTACTGCATGTCAATGGTGCACATGTCTTCAACCGCTGGTACCCTGCTTCAGCGCAGCTTCAACATAATTAGAATGTTGAGCTGACAGTTGCTCATCGATGCTTGGTGGTTCTCTCTGGGTCCTCCGACTTCCCCCACCCGTAAAACTGCCATGGTCACAATTAGCCATTGTGGATAAGTATGTGACCGTAAACACCAATAAATAAATACCGTCAGGGAAACCCTCTGTGAAATCCTTCTGTCAGTAAATAGCAAAATAGTATTGTAATGCAAGAAATATTAACAAGCTGTTCAACATCCCTTTAATCAACTCATTTTGACTTGAACTGTACCCATCACTGTGCATACTAGCTCTCTAGATGGTTTAAACCATATCAAATAAACAACTAATTTGTGCGTGACAGTAACTCATATTACATGTATTTCATTGTATCTGAAACAGATATATTGGAAAAATTGTGAAATCATGGAGCAGGAAGCTTACCCTCGTTTGTTGACAAATCCCACACATTCACAAACAGAGAAAATGATAGAGAATAAATTAATTATTGATATTTAAGGTCCCCCCCCCCCCCCCCACCCCCCACATGGAAAATTAAATTTGGATGAAGCGTCTTGCTCAAGGACACAATGTGGTTGCCACAGGTGGGATTCGAACCGAGGACTTCTTGGATTGCAACAATCATCTCTACCTTCTGAGCCACCAGGCTTCCGTAATATGCAGTAATAGAGCTCTTTATGTGTACTTGTGTGATTATAAATGAATAATATTAACATGGATATGGTTCCACTGAATCAACTTGTACAGTGTAATGGTCAGTTTACTTACAACTTCTAAGTGATGAAATAGGAAAACAACATTTTGTGTGGAAAATGTTTTGTGGTCATTTCTGGCAACTAAATTGTCCGAAATTTTCTGGCATATTGGCTGAAAAATCGGCTCCTTCGTGACTCAGGGCTGGGTTGGGGCACAGTCCTTCATGAAACCCTGTCCCGTACGCCCATAATTCATATGTACTAATTTTTTCCAAAGCACAAAGGACATCGCTTGTTTTGCTTTCTATGAAAATATTCTGTAATTATTGAAGAGCAAATTTTGTGTTAAATGTTTTGGTGTCCTGGTGTATCTCAGATATCTGTTTTGGCTGCATAAAAACTAGTAGCATCACAAAAACTTTGATTTCCACTAAATTTTCTGTTTTCAAAACTGATCGATAGTTTTGTGTACAATACAGTTTGCCTTTTCATATTAAAAAGTTGGGGAAGCCCATAATTTGTCCAACAAATTACAATTCTCTAGTTTTTGGATTGTTTTTCATATTTATTTTGTACATACATGTGAATTGTATTGCATTTCGCAAAGAGAATAACAATACTGTATCAATGTATATTTCATTGCATGCAATACCGCTAAACTCATTTTGTACATTTTGAATTTTGCCTCCAAATAAATATGATGAACTCGAAAACTGATAGGGCCACAGTCATCAAACTTCACACAATTATAAAGGACCATGGGAAGATGTGTCGCACACCATAGCTGGGTTCGTACCTTCAAAATCAAGGTCACATTTCAAGGTCACACTAAAAATCGGTCAATATTCGTGTCTCAGCCATAACTCAGAAATGGATCATAATACAATTGTTAAACTTTTTACAAATGTTAAGGACAGTCAGAGGGTGTGTCGCGTATAATAGTTTCCACCGCATCTACAATGTGAAGGTCACAATTGACCTTCATATGTTCAGGGTCACAAATCGTGTCTCAAGCATAACTCCAAAACTATTAGGGCTACAGTCATCAAACTTCACACAATTATAAAGGACCATGGCAGGATGTGTCACACACCATAGCCGGGTTTATACCTTCAGGGTCAAGGTCACATTGCACGGTCACACTAAAAATCGGTCAATATTCGTGTTTCAGCCATAACTCAGAAACGAATCATAGTACAATTGTTAAACTCTTTACAAATGTTAAGGACAGTCAGAAGGTGTGTCGTGTATAATAGTTTCCACCGCATCTGCAAGGTGAAGGTCACAAGGGGGGGGCATGTGTTACCTTAGTAACATTCTTCTTGTTTGTTTTGTTCATTGAACTTACAGGAAACAATAGTAATCAAGCCTGAAAATAAGCAATCTGTCATTTGCAGAATGAGGTCCCCAGAGGGTGAATTTTCTGAATCTATCCCATACAGTGTGCCAATTTATCCTCTGGGTATCTCTTGCTGTAAAATATATTTTTTCAACTGCACAATTTGTAAATTACGCAGGTGGATGTGGCCTATTCATTGGGTAAAGGGTAAAAATTGGGCATTATTACCCTGCGATCCAGCACTTGTATTTATGGCATTGTTATATCACTTGTAAACTTGTGTGTGTATCTGAAATATTATCTGCAAAAGTCAAACAAATTAATTTGTCACAACACAAAATTCAGTTCTCCAAAATAAATTATTCAGTTGGTTTTCAGTAACAGATTTTTTTTGTCTCTTCGCAGATGTACACTAATGTACTTCACAGAGCAATACAGTTGATCATTAGTTTACTTGGGTAGGGTAATAAATAGAGGATATTCACGAAAATTTGATGAATACCGAAAATATCTCGTTCGTGGCTACAAAGAAATATGAGGATCTTCACGAGCGACGCAGTCGCGAGTGAAGATCCTCATATTTCTTGTAGCCACGAACGAGATATTTTCGGTATTCATCAAATTTTCGTGAATTTTCTTTTTATTTAATGCTCTACGACTACAAACTCTCCAATTTGTGGCCTTTATTTGCCATTAAGGCGCAAAATTTATGTGCCGAACCGGCGTCCATACAAAAATTACAACAACCAAACTCCAACCATTGGAATGTGTGAATATCCGCACAAAAAGTAGTCCCGTCTTATTTCTCCCCTAACTTTACGATTTACCAAGGCTGGCGAATTGAAATAATCGCAATGTGTTTCGAAGAAATAGAACAATAACAAAAAACACCACTTTCTTATTTTCAATAACAAGACACGTCATTTTATTTTTTTTGAACTCAATGCACTGAAGACGTGTGAAGTTGAACTGAAGAAATTTGAAAGTGATTTCGGCTTTTCGCTGGAAGGTGAATGAGAAAGTCAAACTTTGAAACCGCTGATTTAATGAATTGATTTAGTCACTGTCACTATCAATTATTCGAATTCGTTTGTATTTGGGACTCTGGAATTCATTACTGATGTGCTGACTCGTTTAAAGTACATGTGATTCGTCATCCGAACCTACGATGAAATATCGATTTCTAAATATCATTTTGATATTTCGTTTTGCCGACCGACAGGGGAATATGACTTAATTTTTCAGCGTGAATTGATGCCTGAGCATTAAATAAAACAATCTTTTCAGGTGTGACTCTCATTATAGGACCTCTATAAAATTTAAGCTCAACACCTATTAGTGGTCCACTGCACACCTTGGGTCTCTATTGACTGCGTGATAGCTAATTACTAACATCGGTCTGATAATGACTTTTATCTACCATTTACAGCAAGCTATTAACTGGTAGAGTGCTAATTTATTTTTGGTCATCCAAATTTGTCCATGTCTCTTTGTCTTGTTACAATTTATGGGAGAGTGCCTAGTGGCACTCTCCCATAAATTGTAACAAGGCAAACATTCACTGACTAAATAATGTTAATTCCAAATTATTATGAAGCATATCCACAGAATATGAAGGCATCAAGTTGTGGCACCTGCACTTCAGAATAAAGCCCAAATATGGGCTTCCAGCACTCCACCAGTTAATTGAAAGTAGAATATATTTTCATCTGTGGAAATCACTAAAAAACCTTTCAACATTCCATTTCAATGAGGTGCTATAATCCAAGTTTAATTGGACAGTCCATTCCAATTATGTGCCATAAGCTGAGTTTAATTTATGTTGGCTAGAGAGTTGCTACAGATGAGATTTACATTAAGGATGTACAGTGCACAGAGTTAATTACTCAATTAAAAAAGAAGTTTTGTTGTACAGTGGAACCCACTTAATTGGATATCTCTTAATTGTATATGCCTGTTAATTGAATAAAATTTTCAAACACAAAACCATTTACCATACCTTCAGTACAAATTTGATCTGTTAAATGCATATGGGTTGTAGAGTAAACTCCTGTTAATTGTATATAAATTTTTGTAATATTTCGAAAACATTACTGAGACATGCACCAAATTCCCCTTATTTATCAACCTTTTTGGCCTCACTACATCCAATACAGGCATTTATTCTATTATATCTTGTTTGACAGAGCTCTTTGAGCTCTGTCAAACAAGATATAATAGAATAAATGCTCAGTTTACCTCCAGAATACAGGAAACTGACTAAATCCCTGTTAATTGTATACTCCTGTTAATTGAATAATTTTCACTGGCAAAATGGATATTCAATTAAGAGGATTCTACTGTAACCCAAAAGTATGACTAACCCATTGCACAGGGTTATTCACACTTTCTGGCTATAAAAAATTGTTAACTGTCATAACACATGCTACTTGAAAATGTATGCCCACTCTGCACAGAGTTAGTCGCATAATAGAGATGGTCTTATTTATAACCAGAAAGACAAGAGTGACTAACCCTGTGTACAGAGTTAGTATGCAAGCTACCATACACTGGCTGGCCATAGGCATTGCACAGCATTAGTTGATAGGCTGCCATATCGCATACTACATGAAAAAGTACACTGACTAAGGCTGTAAAAATGCACAGGTTCAGTTGGTTACATGCTGCATAGGTGTTATGGTGTGTAATAACAATAGTGGTAACAGAAAGAAATCTGAGAATCAACAATAACTTGAATTTAACTATTCTGAAATTTCATAAAAAAAAATAGTTTGAAATGAAAATGATACAAAATCTTTTACACTATCTGGTTTACAGAAAAATAAAAACAGAAATACTTATCAATTAGTCCAAAATATAGTTCAATAGAATGCAGTAATCCAGTGAAGAAGACATTTTCCAGCTAATATTGTAACGTCCAAGAATGTGTCTGCGGAATCAGTATCCATTGAACTATAATGAAGTGTTCACTCAAAATTTCAGCAGTCGCCAATGAAGCACTCAGCAAAATTCAAATGGAATTAATATTCATCAAATATTTGCCCCACAGTTAGTTTGAAAATGATTCCGTTGAATCCTGGTTTTTCACAAGTGTAAATCCTCTTTCGCACAAGAAGAATAAATTCTCTCCAAATTTTGGAACCTCTTTTCCAATAGAAAATTATGCTCAGATCAGAAAATAATATTCTGTGGAATATATATTAAACACATCTGCTTCTATAATAATGCACTCTTCTGTAATAATAATCTCCAGTGTTCAGTGAATGCTGAATGTATAACCAAGTCACTTCTTTGTAAGATGAATGAGTGTTGGAAATCTGTTGATAGAGGTTAGGATATAGTCTTCAAATTCAGAATGAGAAATTTCTCCAATGTTCTTTTATTCCACCAAGTGCTGATTGGTTGAATTAAATCACCTCATTAAGTTACTAGATAATTCTGTCTTCTTTCAAGTAAACACGTGTACCCCAAATAAACAGTCAGTGAGCTAAAAATAGATTCTGTGTAACAGTATGTGTAAACATGTTAATAGGTTCATTCAAAGGTCACTCAATGCAAATAAATGATCACACCCTCCAGAGTCTGCTTTTTCTAACAAAAAAAATAATTTCAGAAAATATTAATTGTTTATAATTATTAACCAAGGACATGTCAATTCTGATATTCTAATAGTAGCCTATAACAATAGGGTGCAGGATTCAAGGCACTACATGAAATACTTATACAGGATTGTTGAATTTTTTTTAATGTGAATTCCGAATGGTAGATAAAAGTATTGTGTGCTCATTGTGGATGTATACAATCTTTTATCACAACTCTACTCATTTTTGGGGAGGTGTAGCTACTCTTTGTGCAAGCGTGACTCAGAAACACATACAAAAAAAACGAGTCATGTCTTAATTAACTGCTATGTAATGCCCTAAAAAATCATATCTTTGTTAATTTTTAGAATGTCCATTAGTGATTAGCAGCTGAACTGTCATTAGAGCCCCACAACAAAGCTGTCGTTTGCTTTTGACAACAGGGCTGTTAGTCACTGATGTCAAGCTGATAATGAAATGCAATGCTCTCGAGAGTCACGTTATTGTTTTATTAACCAGTCAAGTATATATTAACCCTTTGAACCCTGGTAGTATCACCCATGTCAGTTCAGTGGCAACAGTTGGAAGAGTCCATATTCATTATACGGGGGTGGACCAATTAATGATTTCAACCTGCAGCCTTGGGAGTTGCATGTTGAAAATATTGGTTGGTCTCCCCACACATTCACTTAGCAGCCATCCTACTTAATGAAATTATGATGTTTCATGTTCCTGGGCCGGAAAAATGGCCCCTCGGGTTCAAGGGGTTAAAAGGTATGGGACATACTTTTGTGATTGATATTTATAGACATTTAACATGATCATACTATGAATCAGAATACAAATAAATGAGGCACACTCTACTTAAAACTTCTTTCTATATACATGAAAGGTATTGATAGGCTATTGTATGCACAAAGGAATATGTGCTGATGGATGATACACTAACTTGTTAGCCATGTAAATGTTTTAATTAAAAATCTAGTGGACATATTCTAAGCACCAGGTTAACTGCTAAGAGTGTTCAATATTTTATTTCAACTACAGGCCTGGGAATAAATGGTTTATATTGTAACCCATTGGAAGGTTATGCTGAATAGCATGGTGGTAACCCATAAGAAAAAAGGTGTTTTTATGCTTTTCTGCCTTTCCTGGTTTTACTTCGCCAGTTATGCTGTTTTATACCTAAACAGGTTTTCCGCCTAACTAAATATTTACCTTGCTGGAAATTCTTAAAAATGGAAACGGCATGTTATTTTATTCATATATGGATTCAGTACTCAACCTTTCAGTTGAGATAGTTCTGAAATATTGTCAAGTCTTTTTTGTAAAACATGTGAGATTAGTAATTTGATGAAGTTAAGTTAGATTGCTTTGTCATAACCTTCTGTTCGGATGTGTAGTTTACATTTGTCGTAACCCAAACAGAACCTAAATGATCATTTCCAGGATATTTCCAGGCCTGATACCATACTACCAGCATGGGGAACCTATGTTGTTCTCTTGTAGGTTATTGTAGAGTGCCAAGAGGCTTTTATCAATAAATTGTAGGAGAATTTTATTGTCTCATCTGCTTTAGCAGAGATTAAATCTTACAATCAATTGCTGATGGCTGTCAGAAGTGGGCTATAACTTTTGAACCATTGAAGATAATTCCGTGAAACTTTTAAGGTTATGCATTGTATAACCATTTGATGATGTGTCACAATCAGTACCTTGCCACTAGGTTCAAGGTCATGGTTGTTGTTACTAAAAATAGAACTTTACTTCAAGATAAGTTATCTGGCCAAGTGTTTCAATTGGCTATAACTTTTTGTCTCCCACTTTTTGAAAAAAACGGGTGATATTAAATTCTGGGTGTCCTTCCTTGTTTTTCGTTTCCAGACTCTAACTTTCCTTACAGTCAGTCGATTTCGATGAAATTTGGGTAGTAGATCACTTTCATCAATTGTGGGTCCAAGTTCAAACATGGGCATTTTCTCCGCATATTTAATTAGGTTGCTTAAATTTGATTGGCTGATGCTTTCCAGACTCTAACTTTCCTTAGAGTCAACCGATTTCAATGAAATTTCATATATGGATTACTTTTATCAATACCTAGGTCAAGTCCGAATGTGGGAAATTTTGTACCGAAAATCTGTCCGCCTGCCTGTCCGTCTGCTCATGCATCAACGCACCTCGGACTAAAAGCCGTATTTATGAACCGATCTTCACAAAACTTCTTGTGTATCTTTGTTATCATTGTGAGACCAGAATATGTCTTCATCATCACTTCTTTTGGAACTCTACAAAGTCAGACTCTCCCAGTACCATATACAGACCACCATATTATCTGGACATCACTTCCAAAGTTTCATTAACGTCCAGTCACAAGCTTTACAGGTTGGTTAACACTTTTCACATCAGTTTAATGTAATATGTCTTATCATACAGTCTTAATTTTTAGTGATTCTCACAGTTATACTCCACATCACTTCACTTGCTTTGACAGTGACCTCCGTGAAAATAAATCTGAAAACCACTGTCTGAAGCACTTTCTGTCTCTTCTAAATAACTTCCACTTGCAACTCAACTATATTCCACTGGATGCATTAATTCCCCTTGAAACTGCTGCCCAGAGGGAGACATGAATTCACTGAATTTGCTTGTTAACTGTTGAACTGTGAAACTTTATGAGGTTATTCAACATCATCACATATGTCACAATCATTGCCATGCCACTATGTTCAAGGTCGTTGTAGCTGTCACTAAAAATAGAATTTCACTTTAGGGTTAAGTTTCATGGGCAAGTTTTTCAATCGTCTATAACTTTTTATCCGATGAAGATAATTCCATGAAAATATGTGGGATTTATCTGTTCATCCTTCTCTTTGTTTGTATATTCAGTTGTCTATCCATCTCTCTGTCCCTCCATATTCTGTATATCAAACCATCTATCTGTGTGTCCCACTCATTTACAGACAATAACTTTCATACCCTTGATACGTGTAATTGCACTTTATACTGCACTAGACATTTCCCACTTTACTAGTAAAATTGGACCTGGTAACCAATGCCTGGGGTAAAAGTCTTCTAAAGCAGGCAGCATAGGAATATACAATTGGCTAAACTTGACTTCATTCCTACCTTGCAGTCATGATGTGGCCATAGATTCTGAAAGTGACCTTAAACACCAATAAATAAATATGTCAAAAGTCAAGGCCACTGTTACTATAAAAAAGGTGTTTGGTTTTCAAGCAGTAACCATAGCTCTCTGTGGGAACCCTGTGAAGTGGAGCAGAGCTTCTTTACTGTGGTAAATAAGTCCTGGTAACCAATGCCTGAGGTGAAATGCCTTTAAAATGGGCAGCATAGGTATAAACAGTTGGCTAAACTTTACTTCATACCTATGTTGCTGTCATAATTATGCCACAGATTCTGAGTCACCCCCAAACACTGAAAATAAATGCAAGAGTTCTTTTTCAATTAATATGAGTTTTATCAAGAAACTGAATACACTTGACAGGTCAGATTCATATTAAAGGTATTGTGAATGTTTTGGTATTGGAAGTTATGTGATAAACTTGGAGAATGCTGAATTATTTTTCAAAGGTGATTTGAAACTCGTGTATTTTTTTCACGGGTACCATGCTACCATGCTACAAGCAAAATGCACCCTAGTTTAATAAGATTTTTTTCATAACCAATTGTTTTGTTACATTTATTAGAGAGTGCCTCTTGGCACTCTCCAATAAATCATAATAAAACTATTTTGTTTAAACATTTTTTGTGTTTCAACTGCTGAGTAAATGAGGTTATCAATACAGTGTAAAGCCACTAAAGTGTCTCAGCACTTTTCAACAGAGCCTTGATAGTACTCAACCATTTAACTAGGTTTTTTAGCTCAACTTGACCAAGTCAAGCTGAGCTATTGCCATCACTTCTCGTCGGTCGGCGTACGTACATACGTACATATGTACGATAGTACGTTAGTACATTAGTACGTACGTCCACAATTTCCTTTGGCACACTTCACAGGTCGCATTTATGATCAGATCACTTTGAAACTTGGTATGCTTGTTTGGGGTGACCTCTAGATGGGAGCTATCGATTTTATTCAATTTCCATAAAAAAATGTTGCCGCGGCCAACGTTCTTAGAACTTAGCTTAGTCAAACCACAATATTTCCCTTTGGCACACCCTACAGGGCACATTTATGATTGGATTGCTTTGAAACCTGGTATGCTTGTTTAAGGTGACCTCTAGATGGGAGCTATCAATTTTCTTCAATTTCCGTCAAAAAATGTTGCCACGGCCAACGTTCTTAGAACTTAGTTTAGTCAGACCTCAATATTTCCCTTTGGCACACCCTACAGGACACATTTATGATCGGATTGTTTTGAGACCTGGTATGCTTGTTTGGGGTGACCTCTAGATGGGAGCTATCGATTTTCTTCAATTTCCGTCAAAAACTGTTGTCGCGGACAACGTTCTTAGAACTTAGTTTAGTCAAACCACAATATTTCCCTTTGGCACACCCTACAGGGCACATTTATGATTCAAGATGGCCACCAGCAGCCATTTGGTACTTTAGTTAGTGTAATCAGTTTTTTGTACAGAACTTCTGTATGAAAGTTCTGATTTGAATAAATTTTTGTATGAATGTTTAGTAACATGGAATACATCACATATAATACAGGTTTTTTTCTCATGCAGAAATTATGCAAATTAGATGAACTTTGATTTATTCAGTGCCACTTATACACAGTAAGTGCACATGTCAACATGGCTCGGGCTGGAGTCTGTATTTATGAACCGATCTTCACGAAACTTCTTCGGTACCTTTGTATCGAAATTAGGTCCAATCAGTTTTTTTGTACACAACTTCTATACGGCTAAGGCTAGAGCCCGGATTTATGAACCAATCTTTACGAAACTTCTTTGGTACCTTTGTTATCCCCGTGGGACGAGAACGAGTCTTTTGGGGTTCGGTCTAAAATTCAAGATGGCCGCCAGCAGCCATTTTGTACCAAAATTAGTGCAATCAGTTTTTTGTACAGAACTTCTGTATGAAAGTTCTGATTTGAATAAATTTTTGTAGGAATGTTTAGTAACATGGAATACATCACATAATACGGGTTTTTTTCTCATGCACAAATTATGCAAATTAGATGAACTTTGATTTGTTCAGTGCTACTTATGCACAGTAAGTGTACATGTCAATACGGCTTGGGCTAGAGTCTGTATTTATGAACCGATCTTCATGAAACTTCTTGGGTACCTTTGTTATCACCTTGTGACAGAAACAAGTGTTTTTTGGGTGCCTTTGTTATCACTGTGCTATGAGAACAAATATTTTGGGGTTCAGTCAGACCCACTCAGGGACTCAAAGATTTCCTTTCTAGTTTAGCACCTAACTGTCACCCCACCTTTACAATACTTTACCTATATATTTGTTACATGCTACGGTCAGCATTTATGTACAGACCGTTACAATACTTTACATGTACCTTTGTTATCAGGTCATTACCTAGATGTTTGTCATTGCTGTGTCACATACTATACATGTACATGTCTTAAACAAGTTTAGCTACAGTGTCATTGACACTTTCATTTATCCTTCAGTAAATTATTTATTCACAGAATAAAGGACATATTTACCATCTTGTGAGGAATAGATATCTGTACATGAAATTCCAGGATTCTTTGAATTGTACTAGAACTACATTCTTGTGCACAATTTCATTCTGGAACTTAGAAATAACGAAAATTTTTGGGAAAGTTTGAAAAAATGATATTTAAAATAATAAATTTTGATATCGTCTGTGTTGAGTAATGGGTTAAGCACCTCCATTTGTACCATATTTGACATATTAACAATCCCAGAATAATCCCTGAATCCCTCCCAGTGTGAGATCAGTATAGCAAAAAATCCCCAAGAATCTTACAAAGTTTTTTGCAGTTTGGTGATGTTCAGTGTCGATTTGCAAGTGTTGGAGTGAAAATAGGCAACTTATGCTCACATTTTAAATTACACCTCTATTTAAATGAAGTTTCCTATTGAATAAAATGTATGAAAGGGCAGTTGATTAATATATATTTATATACTTAGTTAAACTATTGACTTGTGTTTTTTTTTTCTGATTTTCAAACCCATTCATAACCCACAAGGACATTGCAAATATACAGATAAAAAGTAGATCATGTTTTGGTGCACAGTAATTCGCACTGTTTACAAAGGTGGAGAAAATTCTACTCCAATTTCACCCAGCAGGAATCACATGAGATGCACATGTGCTATTATGAATCAGTGCGTCGCTTTGTTTCAGTACTAATTAACATCGTTTTGTGATTGGCTGATTAAACTTATTTTTTCTGTGCATCGCTGGAGATTTACATTTTTCTAGACATCCACATCTACAAAAAACGTATCTGCGATCCGTTTGGTTGACATTTCCTGTGCTAATTGAGCTTGCTAGGCTGTTTTAACAACTTTATTAACTTTTGTTTCTACGAGGACAATGGCCTCGCCGGATTCCGAGTCTGCAGACATCTTGGATTCGATTTTGGATGACACAGTGGCACTCAGTTCTGTTAGTGCTAAAGGCAAAAAACAGACAGGGGAGGCAATGAAAAGCTCCAGGCTTAGTAATGCGCTCCTGGTAACACAAGGCTCCAGGCCTGTTGCTACTTCTGCCCCCCCCCCCCCCCCCCTTCGACCCACGGGGCCGAACTGCGGGGATGTTGAACAGTCGGCTGGCTCGTCGAGTTCGTCAGTGGTTAATGTGGATGCATTTCATGACTTACAACAGACAGTGGCCACACTGTCTCAGACATTCGGCAAATTTAATGCTTCCCCTGATGGGAATAATGAATTTGATGGAGATGCTGATGTTTCGGACGGAGAAATTCTTGACGACGCAAAAGATCAGCACGCAGATACAGGGCCGAATGACTCTACTACGAACGTTTTTAATGAGCATTCCTCATATTATGATTCGGGAGAGGCAGTCTCCGCCAAGGTGGAGCCTAAACTTGCTAGCATTTTGGACAAGTTAGCACACTCGAAATTACCGGAGGACAAATTGAAGGAGAAATTGGGGCTGTATCTTCGACCGGACAACTGTGAGAGTTTGGTTCTGACAAAAGTCAATCAAGAGATATGGGACAAGTTGCAGATGCCCACTCGGTCACGTGACCTGAAGTTTCAGAAGATTCAGACATTGATGGTTAAAGGTATGATTGCTGTCACGCAAGCTGCGGATGCTCTCGTGAAAAACGAGATCTCCAAGGACGCCATGTTGAGGAAACTTGTGGATTCTTTGCGTTGTTTATGCATTCAACACACAATTGAATCAGCGTCTACGGGAGGATTGTCAATCAGACCTCAGCTATGAATTTAAGGAATTGCGCTCATCTTCCGATAGTGCTAATGACTTGCTGTTTGGGTCGGATTTGCCAAATCGCATCAAACAAATAGCAGATACGAATCGCGTTTTGGCCCGCGGCCAACATAACAAATCGAGGAGGTTTCAACCATACGCCACACCAGCTTCACGTCAATCTTGGATTCGCAATAAATTCAGGCAGTCTTTTTTAGGCAGAGGCCCCAACAAGCAGCCCTACTGGCAACAAAGAAGGGGCAATGTTTCTCGACAACGACGGGGTCAACAAGCTCAGCGACCCGCCCCACACAGAAGTTAAAGCTTAGTTCCGTTTCACCTCACTTGCACAATAACACTTTGAGACAATGTTTTACCAAACAATCTACACATAATTTGTGCTTGCCTACGGACAACTCAGTTATTATTGGTCCAGGCCTTCAAACTTCTGCATTAACAAAAAACCCTGCCAATGATATTGATAAGGTAAAATGCACCGTCACCAAAGTGACTGAACACTCTGTGGGTCATGATACCACATCTGAGCATGGCATTGCCGGTGAGGCGGGGATGACCCCTGCTTTTTCAGCTGAATGCACCAAACCTTTTTTGCACTGTTGGCGCAAACTTACAACTGACACATTTATTTTGCAGGCGATTGAGGGAGTTCGCCTGGACAAACTTTTGTTCACCACACCTCCCCAAGCCTATGGAATTTACTGCTAAGGAAACTAAAATTATTGATGCAGAATTGTGACAATACATTGAACTGGGTGTTCTAGAAGAGGTTGAGCACTCTTCGGATGAGTTTATTTCGAACATTTTTGTGCGACCAAAGAAAAATAATACTTACAGAGTTATTCTTAACCTTAGCAGTTTAAATATGTTTCTTGTGTATCGCCATTTTAAAATGGACACCTTGGACACTGTGATCAGTCTTGTCCTCTCGGGTTGCTACATGGCATCTATTGACCTTAAAAATGCTTATTATTCTATCAGCTTCATCGGAAATTCTTACGGATTGTGTGGCAAAATTCACTTTACCAGTTTACTTGTCTGCCAAATGGGCTTTCCTCTGCACCACGCATCTTCGCTAAGTTGCTCAAGCCTCTGCTATCGGCATTACGCAAACAGGGTCACCTATCCAGTGCATACATTGATGATGTTTTTTTGGCAGGACGTGATTGTACAGCCTGCCGGAAACACATAGCTGATACGTTAGACTTGTTGCAGTCTCTAGGCTTTATCATAAATTTGGAAAAATCTATTTTGGCACCGACACAGCGTCTAGAACATTTAGGCTTCATCATTGATTCTGTTGATATGACTGTCACATTGACTGCACTCAAACAACTCAAGAATATCAGCATATGTAAAGCTTTACTGGTAAAACAGACACCACACATTCAGGACTTGGCAGAACTGTTGGGCACTTTGGTGGCTACCTTTCCTGGGGTTGAATATGGGCCGCTGCATTACAGGCATATTGAGCATCAAAAGACTACATCGCTATCACAATCGCATGGTGATTTTTCAGCTCCCCTCACATTGCTCCCTTCGGTAACAACTGAGATACACTGGTGGATTGACAACCTGTTGTTGCAGAGCAGGAATATCAACTGTCCACCACCACGCCATGTCTTGACCACTGACTTGAGCTTAGATGGCTGGGGTGCTGTACTTGACCAGGTCACAGACAGTGGTGTTGGTGGTCGATGGGATCTACACGAAGAACAATTACACATACATTTTTTGGAATTAAAAGCTGCATTCATGGGTTTGCAGACATTTTTTATGGCCTCACAACACTTGCATATTCAATTACGTATGGACAATGTCACGGCGGTCGCGTATATTAACCACATGGGTGGCTTCAGGTCTGAACAGTGCAATTCTATGGCTGCTACTATTTGGTTGTGGTGTATTGATAGATCATTGTGGCTGTCAGCAGCTTATTCACCGGGGAGTCTCAACACACTTGCAGATAAAAAATCTCGCATTTTTGATGATCAAATGGAATGGAAACTCAGTACAGAAGTCTTCAAGCACATTTGCTCCCAATTTGTCACGCCTACCCTAGATTTATTTGCATCACGCCTAAATAAACAACTCAGTGCATATATATCCTTCGGCCCAGATCCGGAGCCTCTGGCTGTGGATGCATTCTCTATTTCCTGGAATAAATTTATTATCTATGCTTTCCCACCTTTCAGCATCATCAACAAAGTACTTCTGAAGATCGAGCAGGACAGGGCCACAGGAATCTTGATCGTCCCTCAGTGGCCAACGCAACCTTGGTACCCCTTACTGGACCAGTTAATGCTGGATGCTCCCAAGAACCTATTGTGGATGAAGGATCTTCTCACGCTGTCTCACTCATCAGGGCAACACCCTCTCAGCAGCAAACTGAAATTAATGGCTTGTCATGTCTCAGGGGCTGTCTCCAACGACACGGCCTCACTGCATCAACAATAGAGATTCTACTAAGCTCCTGGTGTGGATCTACCCAGAAAAAGTACATTGTTTATCTCAATAAATGGATAAAATTTTGTAAGGAATATGATTACAGCATTCTTACCCCTGCTATCGGACACGTGCTGCAGTTTCTTACTCAGCTCTATGAGGGTGGCCTGGGCTATAGTGCACTTAATACAGCTCGGTCGGCTCTGTCAGTTATCATTCACAGTGATGGGGGAGCGAGTGTTGGATCACATCCTTTGATGACTCGCTTCATGAAAGGAATCGCCAAGCTTCGACCATCCTTGCCATGGTATACGGTCATATGGGATGTCAATGTTGTGTTACAATTTTTTCGAAAACAGTTATTAGTGGAATATTTATCGCTGCATGATTTAACTCTTCGTACAGTAGCTTTAGTGGCATTAGTTACGGCACAAAGATGCCAAACATTACAATTGTTAGACCTTTCCACAATGTTAGAAAAAGATAATTGTTTGATTTTTCATGTGCTTGGTAAGTTTAATCAATCCCGACATGGAAGGAACTCTTTGGAGGTCGTGCTACCACAGTTTGAAGATGACATACAGCTTTGTGTTTTCCACACCGTCAAACATTATATTCAGCGCACGAAGGATATTTGTATTTCCAGTCGGCTATTTATCAGTACAGTCCGCCCACATGCAGCTGTTGGTACAGACACTATAGCAAGGTGGATTAAATTGACATTGCAACGGGCTGGTATAGATACAGCAGTGTTTTGGGCTCATAGTGCAAGGGCGGCCTCCACTTCTGCTGCCAGTAGAAAAGGTTTAGACTACTCGCACATCATATGCACTGCTGGTTGGTCAAATGCAGGGACATTTGCAAAGTTTTATAACAAGCCGTTGGTGGACAATGATAGCTCAACCAACGCTACCATCTTCGCAGACACAGTGTTACGGTAACCTGAGGTGAGAGTAGCTATTTATATTTAAATGTACCGATACATAAATTTTCCACTTGAAGCATTCCAGTACTACATGTACGTGTACATGGATCAACATACGCTATGTTCCTGGCCATCTGCCACTCTGATAATTTGACAGAAATGAGAAATTTTTGGCTTTAAAGTCTCATGTGATCCCTGCTGGGTGAAATTGGAGTAGAATGTATGGTTGGACGAGACTTACCTGTAAGTCGTAGTTCGACTGGGATTCTACTCTAATTTCACTGGAAGCAGGGGTCACATCCCGCCCGATCGAGGGCACCTGACCCGAAAATTCACAAAGTTCTCATTTCTCTTTGAAAACTGATTCATAATAGCGCATGTGCATCTCATGTGACCCCTGCTTCCAGTGAAATTAGAGTAGAATCCCAGTCGAACTACGACTTACAGGTAAGTCTCGTCCAACCATACATTCTACATCTGAAAATAGATACATAAAGGATGTATTTTCAAACAGCCACTAACACTACATTTCACTCCATTGTGTTGATTTGTAGTGGAGCATATGTTGCCAGAAAGCTCCAAATGGAATTGGAACTGCTTCACAAATAATAATAATAACACTTTGGCCATCTGCTGATGACTAATTCCAGAAATCTATGCACAAAATGGCTGAACACCATTTTTAGAGTATTTATACATAAAATAAATTACATGCACAACATTGACTTATCATACTCCGACTCTCTAAACCATCGGCTGGTGGGTGGATTTCATGGTCATTTAATGTTGAACAAGATTGTTTGACAGTGATTAAAAATTAATTGGGTGACAAGCTTGTTGCCAAATAAACTGATTCTGATGCCAAAAGATGAAACCTGTAACTGGTATTGGAAATTGGATATAAAAGTTGATGATTAATCAGTGTGGACTTTTCTAGCTGACTAATCGATGAATTGTTTCAATACTCTTTTATAATATCATTATACTTTCATCGAGAAGAATATTTTATACAACGTAATATTATCAAAGTCTACTGTGGCAACAATTATCTCAAGGGTGGGTATGAAAAATATTTATTTCCGTAAACAACTTTTTGACTTGTGAACATACCTCATTTCTTGTGCCTGTGAATCTCCTATGGGAACCTTGGGAAGTGGAGGCATGCTTGTTTCCTGTGTAAACTAGTTCTGCTTTATTGGTAAAATGGGATCCAGAAATAATGCCTGGGGGTGGAAGTCAGCAGCATAGGTATAAACCAGGCATATCAAAGTACATAAAGCACAAAGATCATGCTTTATGATTACTTTGATGTCACCACAAATAATTTCTTTGAAGTAGCCAATGGCAGTGCTTCCAGTGTCTTTGATTTGATGTATGAAAAGTCAAAATGGTCGGCTTTATCGAGTTGTGCAGACAAAACATGCACCTGTAGAATGTTTTGATATGTTCATTCACAAATAAGTTAAAAGTATGTTGTGCAAGTGTGCCACACACGATTATCAGCCTGTTTACCCTCGTTCAATTAGGAATTTACCCATAAAATAATTTTGTCCCGGTACTGGCGAGACAAAAACTTCAGAACCAGTACTGGTTGGAGCATGAGGGAACTGGCGGTACTGGTACATGTACCGGTTGATATGCCTGGTATAAACGATTGGATAAAGTTGACTTCATACCTGCATGTTGCAGGCATAATGTATCCAAAGATAGTGAAAATAACTTTAAATACGAATAAATAAGTAAATTGTGTCTAAGAATGAGATAATTTGCTGGCAAAACAAATGATTTCCTGTTTATTACATGTATTTGCTTTTCAGAAACATTTTAGGCCTATTTGAAAGAGCCACCAGTGAATCATCAAAGACCAACTTCTGATCATTGTCTAACCATACTCCTGCAGTGTATTTAACCAGCACAGCAAATGTTAGTCCTCTAGTATTTCATACACAACATTCCCGAATGACAACATTGTTTTAGAAAAAGAAATTAATAAGGAGGGAAGTGCCAGACAACAATATATGTGATTAAAGTTCAGCAGTTTTAATAAATACACATGAAAGAAATCTGGATAACTTAACATGGCCTTTTGATGACAGTGAAACTGATTCTTCAGTTCTCATGCTCAGGAAACAAGTTTTACAACTTTTACACTTTCTTAATAAGTTACAGCTGCAGTAGAGCATATATTAGACAGTGTTATCAAATTGACATAGGCTAATTATCACCCCCCCCCCCCACCCCCATGTAGTGGTTGAGGGATATAGGAATGGGTTCCATCCATCAGTCCATCTGTACATCAGACCTGTTAACCTCTGAAAATGACTGTTTACTTCAGTTAAATTTTGGTGAGCTTGTAGAGAGATTTCCACCATTGTCAGATTTGTGCATGCAGGCTGCACATAAATAATTTGTATTTTGCACTTCCTAGCCCCCTCTCTCCCCATCCTAATGCATCATATTTCATTTTGTTTGAACAGTTTAAGTGGTATTTGTCAATAAATTAAAAGCATACATATATGGATATCATTAAATCCAGCTCTCTTGGCATCTATATTTATTTAAAAGGTTGATTGGTTTAATTGTCAAAGTTTTAAGATATTGTAGGTCTTCTTAAGCCTGTATCAGTTTTGTCTGCCATGTTATAATTGTAGGGTCCATTCCGGTAATTTTAAGTACTTGTCAGTTTGTTTCCTGTAATTTGACATCTCCCCTCCCCCCAATACCACGTAACTACTCTTTCGACAGGTGACAGAATGGAGGTAGTTAGTCATGGATGAAGGGGATTTGGAATGGGGAGAATCCCATTTTCCAATCGAACTTGAAAATAATATCGCAAGACGAAACATCTCAGGCCAGTTAGGGCCAAAATGTCCATTTACCAAGTACTTTTTCATTTCTACCTTTATTACCATTACCCAAAACCAACCAAACTTGGCCCAAATTATCTTTGGGAGATATCCTTTCAAGTCTGTTCGATAGAAGTTGCTAATCCTGATGGTCCAAATGCACTGCTTGAAAAGCCAAAAAAATTTTAAAAATCATCTTCTCATAAACTACCGATCTCAGTTCTTTGAAATTTTGAATGCAACTTCCCTATGTGCTCAAGATTAAATTTTATTCAAAAGAAGTTTCTCGTGCAAAATTTTGTCTTGTGCAGGGAGGGACTAAATTTTTGGCCCAGCCCACAGCATCTATTTTCCGAACTGGTTGGCCACTGTAAATCAAATTTGGTATGCAGTAGTTTTACAGGACATGTACTTGCCAGGAAAAGTTCTTCATTTGAGTTCATATTTGGACGCCCTATGAAACCCAAATTTTAATTTTGTGCAATATGAGAATATTTTTCAAAGAGCTTCTTCTTCACGATGACCAGACTCTTGTTATACTTGATAAGAAAACAAATGTTCTGTTTTCATTATTGATTTCATCTGTTTGTGAGTGTTTAAGAATACACAACCAGAAAGCCCTGATTTGTAAAAGAAAACTTTCTCAGTCACATCCTTGTTGACTGCCATTTCCCTCTATTTCTTCACACAACTGATGGCTTCCAGGTGCACTGAATATTTCAATCTCAACCCAAAAATCTAACCAATCTAGGAGGTCTTTAGAGGGAAACTCTTCTGTCAATTTTCAGCATAGTTTCAAGCTTAATGTGGGATGTTTACTGAGAGTGGGAGTTGAAAAATAGACATCCTTTTTCTGAGCATCCTTTTTCAGGTTATAGTCTGCGCAATATGCACACATCTACAGGGTGGCACTTCCTGTTTCTTCCATCTTTTTGATCCCTTAACACTGGAATTGTTATTTCACTCATGCTTCCTCTCTCTCTAACACTCTATAATTTCCTTCTGGACAACTTTATCCACTTGAGTGTTTTGGCCCACTTGAGCCTTCTCGTATATTTATATACCAAGTTTCAAAGATGTATTCGTGAAAAATTCAATTCCTTTCACAACCTACATTATAAAATCATTAATGGGAATTTATTCCAAATTACCACAACTCAGTTGAACCAGTATTTGATCTGTATATATTATTTCTTGCAGAATGCATAAAACAGACTGAAGTGTTTGAAGATTTTATTGCACACTTCAACTGCACCTAATATTAAAAATCTGTAATTTATCATTAAATACTACTGCTACTTTAATATATATATTTTTTTTTTATGTGTGGGCCCCCTTTCACTAAACTCCTCCTACCCAGACGGTTGGGGTGAAGCTTGTTTGGAAAACAGATAGTGCAGAACCGAGCTATATATGATGAAATTGGACCACCCCATGGGTGGCCGGTTTATTGAAACAGATAAATAATTGCCCCAACCTTTGATGCCAGGGCAGTGCACATGCCTAATAAAACAATAGTAAAACAATAGTATAAGACTGCCTAAGCCATTTGATGCGAAGACATTGAAAAGACTTTTCCCCCATCAAAATCAATATTAATGTTTGCCAAAGGTGGCACACTTTAGGCCACACTTTGACAAGTATAATAATGAATAGGGAGTGGAATGAACATATAGAATGAAAATGAACGTGCTACCAAATCAGAAGTGGGGTATACAAAAAAGAGAAAATATGTACAGTACTGTCGACATCCACTGAATTACCATGTAATTTCCTGCCACTTATGTTGGAAAACTTACAAGTCTATCATGAGTACTGGCCATTGAATGCATGGAAATCACATCATGGTAAAAGGTCACCATGTCCCCTCCTGAAAAAGGGGGTGTCCATAACACATATGAAAATTGTATACAGAAATTAACATCCTGCCGTGTAATGCAGAGACTACACTTTGATGTTTGCCCAGGTGTGTGGCACCGAAGCGAGTCTATATCACAACCATGTACATGTTGTAATGTTGTAATGCAGACATTTTCCCCAGGTTGTTTTGTGGAAAAAGGGATATTTCCTCATACATTTTTTCTGTTATTATTTGTTCAAAATTTTGAGTTAAATTTTTTGTGTTGATTTTATTTTAATAAATATTTCCAAATGTTTCACCCCAATGTTGGAAGTTACTCCCTTTGTCTTTGTTTTTGAGCCAGCTTTTATGGAGTGATTATAAGTGCTTGCTTTTAGTGCAGCCTTTACTCCCTTTGTTTTCAGCTGAATTTTATGCAGTGATTAGAATTCCTCGCTTTGCATACTGCCACATGGGTGTTTTTGTTCAACAGCCTGTATGATTTCATTAAAAAAAAGGTATAAATAAAGGGGCACAAGTCTAATTTTTATCAGATATTGAGGTGACAGAAAACATTTCCAAGAAATTACACAGGGACCAGGTCTTATCAACACAGAAATATTATAATACAAATTGTTACAAGTTTACTCTTCAGTCCTGAAAGAATTTCCAACAACACACAAATAAATTGTTTCTCTTCATTCTCACTTTGATAGTTGTTTTCAGCATGCAATAAAATGTATAAAAATCTGCAGGTCCTTTAAACATTAACCCTTTGCCAAACATAATCACCACATCCAGTCAACATGAGTCACATAAATCACCATTCAAATTTTAATATCTTTTCAATTTTTGCCTGTAAAACATAGCTTATGTGCTCTCATTACGCCATATTCATTTTACTCATTCAAGTGAGTGCTCACAAGCTATAATTTCAAGGTGAAAAATGAAAATTCTTAGTTTTTTAAAGTTTGTTTTTTTTCCTGGTGTTGTGTTATAGTCATGTTAGATAAAGGGTTAGGCACTACTGGCAATAGAATAAATTATCATCATGAAAACAAAAGACATTAAGAAAAAATATTCATTGTTCAATTTTTTTTTTACATTTTTAAGAACTGGAAAATACCGAGTTGAAGAATGTCGCAATTGAAGCAACAACCAGACTAAAGCAGGGGTTAATGAATGAAAGAGAATCAAAGATGCGATTAGAAGATGATTTAGAGAAACAAAGGGCAAGTATTTTAATAAGCAAAATGTAAAATGATAGAACAGTAAAAATTGAATAGCATTTTCGCATAGAAAATCTCTTCAGTTAACAGAAATAATTAAACAACGTGAGTTGACCCTGGCTCTCAGAAGTTAGACTCCAATGAATAAAAAAGAGAAAGAGAGAAATATCCTGTTACCTGGAATTTATTGTCATACATTCTGTTGGTAACTTGAGCATTTATTATACCTTGTTTGTCAGAGCTCATGAAGCACTGTTGGAATGATCTCTCAACTCTAAGCTTCTAATGGTATGACAAACAACATAAATTTAACTTTAAATCACTGCACTCTGATGTCTGAAATCGAAACTTTTTAGCAGCAAATATTTCCCATTACCATCTGCCAGTTTAAGCAGCTATATCTTGTTCGAAAGAGCTCAGTGAGGTCTGTCAAACAAGATAAAATTGGTTAAATTTTTTAGTTTTACAAGTGCAAAATAGTATCTTTGAAGAGATTTGTATTAAATTACCAATGTGCTAGGGTTAACAAAACATGATTAAGTTCCGAAAGGTTAATATTGCTTTTAAGTTGATCACATTTAATTGGATATTTCTTACTGAATAAAGTCACTTCAGAAAATTTATTCTGAATTCAGTGATGCTGATTTTATAAATTATTATTTATAAATTATTTTAAATTATTATTAAATCATCCTTTGAAAGTATAAAAGTGCCAACTGCTTTAGCATTGGAGTTGGCATATTTATGCATTCAAGGGATGAAATGTTATTCACATCATCATACAAGACTCCAGAAAGTTGAATGCTCTCATGAGTACAAGGTGAACAATATTTGAATTTGAATACTGATGAAGGTAATGAGACCATGCAGTGTATTTCAACAAACATATTTCAACACCATAGTTGAGAACTGCAGAGTAAGGGTATTACCAAATACCCTTACTCTGCAGTTCTCAACTATGGTGCCCATTGCTTAATTAACTATCATTTTAATTTCAGATTTTATTTTCAGACTCATGAAATGCTGGTTCTTTCGATCGAAACAGCATGCAGCTGCCTTGAACTTTCCCAATCCTGAATGAACTTAATGAGAAAGTTCCCCCACGGGAACTCTGGGAAGTTGAATGGTGCAAGAATATTTGTCAGGATTGGAATCTTGCTAGTAATCATGTACTTTCTTAACCCTTTACCCTACATGAAAAGCAGGAGACACTTGCCAAAAAAATTCTTGAAAAACTTTTTTTTTTCATTTTTTGTCTCAAAAACATAAGTTGTGACCCCTCATTGGAACGAGGGGTGAGCTTGTTCCAATGAGGGGTCATAACCTATGTTTTTGAGACAAAAACATGAAAAAATAATGAAAATTAATTGGCGATTTTTTAGAATAGCTCTGGCCGGTTTTGGCCATTACATTGGGTAAAGGGTTAAATGACTAGATTTGGTACTTAGACTAGTGTCCCACACACAGTCAGTCATAGAAATAGAGGGCTGTTGCTTAGACTAGTGTCCCACACACAGTCAGTCATAGAAATAGAGGGCTGTTGCAGGGCCTAGTGCAGGACCAATTTCGAGTACCTGTAGGGCACATGTTAATTGAATGAGAGTTGCATCACACCTACTACATGTGTGTTTTATTTATTCATTAATAAATTTCCAACAAGTCGGGTACTTTTTTCTAACTCTATCCTGACTGACTCCTCTATGGGAACCTCCAGGAAGTGGAACAGTGCTTGCTTATTTGCGAGAAAGAAGCTCAGCTTTACTGGGAAAACAGAATCCGGTGTCCCATGATATCTACCCCCCCCCACCCTGATTTTCTCCCCTCCCCCCAAAGATAAACTAGGTTATCTTTGGAGATGTGGGGGTGGAAGAAGTGGTAACCTAGTTTATCCCCCACCCCGATTATCCACCCAAACGTAAAAAAAAAAAATTAATTTATTACTTTAAATTTAACAACAGAAAAAAAAATTCTGAACACATCCCAGCACATAATGCTGTTCATCCAAGGTCAATTAAGATAATAAAAGAAGTTGAGCAGAATAAATTAAGCTCGGGTCTCAAATCATTTTAGGGGAGAGAATTTCATCCATATTCACCATTTTCAAGATTGACTTTCACATCGTTGAGCTCGTTCCAAAGAGGGGTCATAACCTATGTTTTTGAGACAAAAAATGGAAAAAATTAGTTATGTTTTTGAGACAAAAAATAATAAAAAATGGCGATTTTTGTATATATCGCTGGCCGGTTTTAGTCAATACATTGGGTAAAGGGTTAAAGTCAGTATTAATTATGAGTATGGGCAGATTGGTTTGCTATAGCTAACTCTGCTTTCATCAGAACAGTGTCAGTGTCCAAACTATCTGAAAACATTTCAACAAGTGGTGCTATCGTCGCTTCATAGTCTAAAAAGGCACCTGATGGAAACCCCAGAAGTGAATCAACACCTTTCATTACAGTCAAACTGCTGGGCGAAAATCGCTGTTCAAGTTCTACTTTGAATTTGTCTAATAACTGAATAAACAGGTCAGTTCATGGATGTTTTGAAACATTTTCTGGCTGATCTTGTTGGCCTCTTATACAATACATTATACTTGTTATAGCGGATATCAAAAAACAACATAAGCATTATAGGTGTAACATATCCCCATCGGCCAGCCGGATTAAATTCATTATCAATGACCTTAATTAACTGCATACTCTATCGACAACAAGTGTACAAAATTGTATGCTTAACTTTATCCCTCTGGGCCAGCTGGATTAAGTAACGTTATCAGTGACATTAATTCATTCTCATAACATAATAAACTAGACTGACAATAGTTAACTTAATACGGTACCGGTACATCCAAACTTCATAAATTTAATTTTTTTTTAGAAAAATTGGGTGGGGGGGGGGGGGGGGGAGCATGTGTCCCCTCGTGCCCCTGCTTTTTTATGTCTTTGTGACTGACTAATATTCGTCAAAGGCATGGCTTAATATTGTAGTTGGAGAGATTCATAATACAATTACAGAATTATCTAGATAAACTTTGTTTCCTAAAAATTATCTTGAGGGGTTAACACAGGGCTGGTTCAGGAATTATCCAATTCATGGAGTATTTTACATGAAGATTTACATTTTACTTCTTATAGGGATTGAACTGTTACTATAATAACCAATAATAAGTTTCTTAATATCATTAGGCAGTCTGCTAGTCTGGAGTGGACACATTCAAAAGTTCAGGTAGCTGATAATCATGGTCTGTTATGGAAATTCAGTAATCTGGTAGCTCCAAATGATATGGTGAGACATTCATCAAAATTTTCTTCTAGTGGCTTGGTACTGAATATTTAAATGGAACATTTGAAACTGATAGTTTTCCATTCAGAGATGGCGGAAATTTGCGCATCAATTTCAAAGAGGCAAGAAAGGGTCTAAAATTGATGCTCCCAGTACTTTTGGTACTCTGATCTGAAAGAAATGTATTGAAAATCACTCAGAAAGGAGCTCTCATGTGGCTTTTAGAAAGGTAAGGGTTGAGGTTGAACAAATCCTCTGATACACTTGATGAATACAAGTGTAGACTGCTGAAGATATAAACCATGGTTTGTATGGGGGCATTATGGTGCTTGAGTTTAAAACTCAAACTCCAGTCCCTTTTAACTCCTTACATGCTGGTGGGGGATATTCCTGCCCAGGACAAAAAATCTTTTGACACTAAAATATGTATAAATTGGGCACCTTTAACAGAATTATCCCCTGGATATTGTATTAACATTTTGTCCCTTGAATTCTTGCGTTGACTTGTGAATTTTCCATCAAATCTCGTCATGGCTGCTGTAAAGCAGCCATGACTTGATTTGATGGAAAACACTTTTAAAATACTCAGTGGATTCTAGCGGATTAAGCATAAAAGTGCTTGAAAATTAGATTTTTATGAAAAAAACTCATGGAAAGTCCTTGAAAAATATATTCAGGTAGTTGTTTTGGCTCATTTTGGTAAATATGTGATGTTTCTGTTTCTCAGTGCTGGAGGACATTTTTAGCTCACCTGACTTTCAGTCAGGTGAGCTATAGTGATCACTCACCATCCGTTGTCCGTTGTCTGTCATCCATTGTCCGTGAACATGGTGTTTGCGTCTTCTCCTCCCAAACCGCTGAACCAGTTTAATTGATATTTGAGATAATAGTTTGTTATGACATTGCAATTTGATTTTGTTCAAATCAAGTTGCCTTGCCTCTCGGTAGGACCACGCCCCAAAAGTGTGCTTAAATCTTAAAAAATCTTCTTCTCGTGAACCAGCAGTAGCAGAGACTTGATATTTGGTGTGCAGCTTCCTTTTGAGGTGTAGACTCAGATTTGGTCAAGAGAAGTTCGAGGAGCTATATTTGCCTTCGTTATGGGAGGGCAAGAATTTTCACCATGCCCAAAATTTCTATTTTCCAAACTGAGAGGCAGATTTGAACCAAATGTGATATGAGGGCTTATTGGGTCATAGGTGCTTCATTTATGCCCAAATTCTTTTTTCCCGTCGCCCCATGGGAACCACAGGAGCTAAAAATAGAAAAAAATTAAAACGCTCATATCTCCAAAACTACACGGCACTGAGAATTCTTATATGGTGTGAAGCTTCCTTAGGAACAACAGAATGGAATGGTAAAAAAAAATTGCAATCGGTTGTATCATGGGGGTACTTTTTGGGGACTTTGAAAAAGTGCTGAGTCAGCATTTTTTAACACTGTGGGTAATGGGAAAAACATTTAAGACTACTTTTCTCCCAAATCACTGCCCCAAAAGCTTTCAAATTTCACACATAACATCTTTGGAAGATTGTTTCACATGTTTATTGAAATCAAATCCCTGGGTCCATATTTGGGCTCTCTATGGGAGCCCAAATGTTTAAATTAGTGCAGTATGAGGAATATTCTTTAAAAATCTTCTTCTTCAGATCTACCAATCAGAATCTTTTGATATTTGGTATGCAGCATGCTTGGGGTGGGGGGGGAGATTCAAGTTTGTTCAAGCCAAGTCCCTGGGTTCATATTTGGGCTCACTGTGGGAGCCCGAATTATAACTTAGTTCAAAATGAGGAATTTTCTTTAAAAATCTTCTTCTTCAGATCCAGCAGTCGGAATGTTTTGATATTTGGTATGCAGCATCCTTAGGGAGGTGAGATTCAAGTTTGTTCAAACCATGTCCCTAGGTCCATATTTGGGCTCACTGTGGGAGCTCGAATTGTAACTTAGTTCAAAATGAGGAATTTTCTTAAAAAATCTTCTTCTTCAGATCCAGCAGTCGGAATGTTTTGATATTTGGTGTGCAGCATCCTTAGGGGGGTGAGATTCAAGTTTGTCAAAACCAAGTCCCTGGGTTCATATTTGGGCTCCCTGTGGGAGCTCGAATTATTATTTAGTTCAATATGAGGAATATTCTTTAAAAATCTTCTTTTTTTTTAGATCCACTGGTCAGAATCTTTGGATATTTGGTATAAGCTTTTCTTAGGAGGGTCAGATGCAACTTGTTGAAATCAATTCCCTGGGTTGATATGTAGGCTACCATGTCAGGTGAGAGTCCTCAGGCCCCTTGGGGCCTCTTGTTTGCTTTACTTTGACAGTCTGCATCCTGTGGCTTTGCAGTTTTAAGACTTGGCTGGCTATATAGGCAGCCAAGACTTGCCTAAAAATAACTACCAAA
The DNA here is from genome assembly GCA_031216915.1 of Pictodentalium vernedei. Taxonomy (NCBI): domain Eukaryota; kingdom Metazoa; phylum Mollusca; class Scaphopoda; order Dentaliida; family Dentaliidae; genus Pictodentalium; species Pictodentalium vernedei. The sequence goes on along the minus strand of CM062295.1, from coordinate 214,656,184 downwards.
GTGTTTAGAATGTGACTTGTGAGTTAACCCAGACACTTCATGTTGTGTGTTTGCAGGGGGGGGGGGGGGGGGGGGGGTGCTCTTTCCATTGCACTTAAAATAATCTGCAAGTCAGAAATAGGCCCTTAAGGGTTAAATTGCATTTTTTTGCCACTGAAATAATACCTGCGCCTTAACACTGATCCTTGGGAAGCTTTTGGATTGTTAGGTGCAGGGAAAATTGGTTTGGAATACAGTAGAACCTGTCTTGAGAGACCACCTTTTTTGCCAGGTGATTTTCCATGAAAGCTCCATTATAGAGTAAAACAACCAATCCATATAATGTGACAGTGATCTCTCAAGACAGGTTGTCTCACAATACTGTGGTCTCTCAAGACAGGTGTTACTGTAATGCAAGCTGCATCATGGGAAATATTTGATTTGCTTGCGTTTTGAGTATTTTGACACCAGTGGGATGAGAGTTAAAGGTAGATATTAACATAGTCTCTAAAAAACCTTGTCACATCTGGGCCTAGTTGGGGGCCCCTCCACGTAATCCAGGGTAGGGCAGGGTCTTGTAGAGGCAAATGATAATAATGTAGTGTGGTATGATTGTTCATTTAAAGATGCAGTTCGTTAGAAGTTTCACAGCATTGTTATTCCACAGTTTGTTCCAAATGGCAGCACACAAAAAAACAGAATGATGTCAATGTGAGACTGATTAATTTGAAATATTTCTGAACTGAATGAAAATTAAATGAATTATTAGCAAGTCTCATTTCTGGAGTATGAGATACTACATGAATGCTCTACTATCAACCTGCTGTATCCATGGTAGCTTTGCGCCCTTCTTAGTCACCAAGGAAATTTTGATAGATTCAGACATTTTTTAACAGCCTTTATGCACCAGTTGTGAGGGTAAAATAACAAACTTGTAAAACAACTAGGAAAGCTCCAGTTAGAGCAACACAAAGGTTGCCAATTTATCATTCATTTGCCAAGCAAAAGAGGTCTCTCAAAACAGGTGGTCTCTCATGACAGGTCCATTACAGAGCAAAACAACCAAATGGTACAAGGTCACAGGGGTCTGTCGCTCAAGACAGGTTTACTGTACATGTATAGTTGTTGTTAACTGCTATGTATGAACTCTTTTAGTCCTACAATGATAAATTCCTACAGACAAAAGCTGAGTCGAAAAAAGTCCAACAACATTATGTTAACAAAGCACAAAAAGCACTACAAAAGTTGTACTATAAAATTAATTTTATTCAAACTTTTAAATTTATTTTAATATCGTTACTCCATATTAAGTTTGGGTGCAATTAGATAATTATATTATTGTTTCATCTTTCTGATAGTATCTACTGGGTGAATATTGATTGATTGTTTGATACCTATAGTACCCTATAAGATCTTAAAACTCACTCCATTTAAAACCTGCTTTTGCTCTGACCTGCCTCAGGTTTCACCATTTAACTGATATTTGAGAGCATGAAACAATACATTGCATAATAATCACTGCTTGTTTCTCTGTTTAGTTTCCATATGTCAGCTAATAGATTGGCAGTATTCTTCCCATTGACTGATCTGAAAGTTTTGAGCAGACGTGATATATCCTTATAAATATGTTACCTTGATCAGACTTTTAAAATTTGAAATTTTTTTGTGATAGACAGTTTAATTTATGCAGATTTTAGAACCATCCATATCCAGTTAAAAATTTAAAGCTGGGAGAATGGGGGCTGGCTGCAGGGTACGTGCAACTGATGAACGTGAGGAAGACACTCATTGGAAAATTAGGCCTAAATATATGTGAGAAAGGATTTTCAAAATCTTCAGATTTCATTCTGACGTGAAAATCACAAAAAATAGTTGAAAATATTGTTTAAGAGGCCTACTAAGTTTTGTGATTTTCTCATGTGAGACTAAAATATGAAATTACAAGGCGTTCTTTTTATCAACGATCAAAAATGTCTACTTTGATGTATGAACAATTTTTCCATCCCTCTTTAAATTTGGGTCTCGACCTTGCCTCTGGGTCTTATATAAATAGACTCGTCAATATATACTCTGAGACAAGGTCTCAACTTCACTACACCATCTCGGAAACCCACATGGTGGTAATAACCTATATGTATAAAAGATTCCAAGAGGTGAAATACACAACATCGCACAAGTAATCTACTTGAATATATTCATTGTTTATACCAAAATCTTTTCTGGAGCTTATCTGTTTACTGTGTTTATAAGCTGGAAAATCAGACAATTTGATCCCAATGTTTAGGTTGTCTCTTATGGTAATCTTATTCCATTTCTCTGTAAAAGTCTAGAGACATAAAATTGCTGTGAAATGCAATTTACTCTGAAAACATTAGTACACCTTCTACCAGATTTAATTTAACATGTAGACAAATTCGAATATTAATCAATCATTATTAATTTGTTCGTCTGTGAATGTGATGACAACAGCTTATTTGTGTATTGGCTCAGGAAGGAATGATAATTAATGTGTTTGTTGTCAATTAGGTTGATGATCTATTTTTGTGGTGGGATTAATTTCCTTCAAATAGAAACAATAAGAAAATTTTCATTCCAGTCAGGGTTATTTCTGGTGAACTGTGAGAATTGATCAAATTTTTTTTGCCCTAATATTTTGCTGACTTGTATTTTTTTCGAAGTCAAATCAATTGGTGTCACATGGAATTGTATGTAAATTACTATTGATGATTTTAATGGTGAAGGAGACACTAAATAGTTTTCTACTTTTGAGATATTAGCTTTATTTGCACATCAATTGATAATTTTTTCTGAGTTTTGCTTTTCATTACAGTGGAACCCTGTTAATTGAATAGCTACTTTGCCAGTGAGAATTATTCAATTAACAGACGTATTCAATTAACGGATTGTGTCACTTCTCTGTATTCTAGGGATAAACTTAGCATTTATTGTATTATATCTTGTTTGACAGAGCTCCATGAGCTCTGTCAAACAAGATATAATGGATTAAATACCTGTATTGGATGTTTGGAGGCCAAATAGGTCCATAAACAAAGGCAAACTGGGAAGAGTCAATATAATCTCTCGAGAGGTTGCAAGATTTTTTATTCAATTAACAGGAGTTTACTCTATAACCTGTATTCAATTAACAGGTCAAATATGTACTGGGAGTATGGTAAATGGTTTGGTGTTTGGAAATTATATTTAGTTAACAGGGTTATCCAGTTAAGAGATATCCAGTTAAGTGGGCTCCACCGTACTGCTTTATCAAACATGGACAATCTCCATTCATTCGTGAATGTAACAAGATTAGTTATTTTAGCCTTCACAGTATAACAGTTTTCTTACACTGTTTTGAAAGTTTGGAAAACATTTGAAAGTCTGTAAACATATTTTCTGGTTGTGGAAATGTACAGCACATTTCTCATGTGGAATAAAAAACTTTTGGCATTTATTTTTTAGTCAGCCTTCTATCTCTCAATTGTAATTATGGAAATGCAAGCTCCAGTTGAATACAACCAAGATAATACCACTTTCTTACCACAGTTTTTAAATCTTATATCATCCTACCATCCTCCTAAAACCTTTACAATGAAAGTTGTAAAGGTTTTTCTAGGTGTCCCTATTGAAATCTCAGGTAGTGGAGCAGTGCTTGTTTACTGTAGTGAACAAGATCTGTTGTACTAATAAAATAGTCCATGCTAACCAATACCTGAAGTGAAAGTCATCTAAAGTGAGCAGCATTGGTATAAATGATTGGCTGAACTTTACTTCATACTTGTGTTATGACCACAATATTGTGAAAGATGCAGATAGTCATGTTGAACACACTTTGTCGACACTGCTTTCTGTCTCAATAAGATTTATGTCTTTGTTTGCATGGTTTCAGAGTTATTACTCTTGATGTACATTCAGGTAACATTTTTTTTCAAAATTTGTGATGTTTAGTTTCAGTCAAATAAAATCTGTTTGAAACATGAAACAACAACTTGTTGTCAAGTATTAGGAAATTCTTACATTTCATGAAGTACAGGTCAAGTTTGATTTTGACAATTGTCCCTTTTATAATTTAAGAGTTATTCTCCTTCAAACAGAAAAAAACGGTAAGGCCTAACAAAATAAAAAATCTGTTTCTCAGGCCCTCCCGCATGGTCCTTTTTGGCTGCCGCATGCTATCTTTTTATAACCAATTTAAACTTAAAAAAAAAAAAAAATTTAATGGTTCATGTCTGATATTTTACCCAAGTTAAAAAAATTGATGAATTTGTCCCTTGAGTTCAAGAAGGCTTTGCAATGCTTTAGCATTGCAAAGCCTTCTTGCACTCAAGGGATGAAATACACCAACACTCATGCTATTCTGTAGATTATGAGGCCTAAAACATAAACCAAGAGCATAACTTTTGGTGGCAAAGAAGTAATTACTGAAATAAAAAATAAAATAAAAAACCGCTCGCCCGCATGCAATTTTACAAATAATGGCCCGAGAAACAGAAGATCTACTCTGTGTGGCCTAATATTGGAGGATTTTTTTCTATCACATCAAACCTATTTCAGATAACTAAAAGTTTTCAAATTTCTGGATCATCTCAACTTTACACTACAAGTTCACTTTTTGCTTTTGTTCGTAATATAGTTTAGGATTTATGTCCCTTGAATTAAAAAAAAATGGAAAAATATGTTTTGATCTATTGTTTCTACCAGATAAAATCTGTAAAAATAGTGTTTGCAAACTTTTGGAATATCTTCAAACTGATAGAAACAGACCATGTTTGTTTTTCATGTTTGTTTATAATGAGGCTTGGTAGTTATGCCCCTTGAATGAGAAAAAAACTATTAAAATTTGTGAGATTTTTCTCTGATAAAATATGTTTCAAATGCAGATAGTTTTAACACATTTGGAACAATACACTTTCAGAAATGCAAGTTCGATGTTCCATACTAAAGTTTTCCAATATCGCAGTTCAGGATGTCATTTTGAATGTGAGAAATACCTTCATTTGCCAGACACCAGTTGTGTCTACTTTCAAATCAAGGCTTAATGGATGGAGTAAAAAAATTTGTTATTGTGTCAAGCTAATATCTTGGACATGGTATAAAATATTGACTTGGGACCAACACCAAATCTATCAAAACTCGGAGCTTCAAAATATGGATCAAGGTCAGTGGGGCCATTCTTGGGTCATTGAGTGTATTTTCAGAAATTTTGAAATTGAAATCTCTTTTGATACCTTCAAATGTATTTTTGTACCTCAATGATTGATTTTAATGCTAAAAAATGTGGGCGGAGCAAAAAAATGTTATAAATGGGTCATTCTTGTATCTCAGACACGGTTTGACACATCGACATGGAATACATTGAGGAATTGGAATTTAAGTCCATATGGAGTCTGCCATGTTTGCACCTGATTCAATAAAAGAGAACTGTGAACCATATATTCCTCCTTGGCATCTTCGGAAACTTACTGTTATTTTTTAAAAACCTTACTTCCTCCAAAAAATCTGAGATAAACTTTCTGCTGTTTAAACAAAAATATGCCAAAATAGAGTCTTAATATAGTGCATATGGAAGGGTCTGTACAGATGGATCTAAAGATGGTGACAAGGTATCATCAGCAGTTGTTACTGATGATCAGATCACCTCGATCAGAATACCAAATAAGAGTTCTATTTTCACAGCTGAAGTTAATGTTCTACATCTAGCACTTGATCACATCGAGAATGTACAGGAAAGGAAACTGATTTTATTTAATGCTCAGGCATCAATTCACACTGAAAAATTAAGTCATATTCCCCTGTCAGTCGGCAAAACGAAATATCAAAATGATATTTAGAAATCGATATTTCATCGTAGGTTCGGATGACGAATCACATGTACTTTAAACGAGTCAGCACATCAGTAATGAATTCCAGAGTCCCAAATACAAACGAATTCGAATAATTGATAGTGACAGTGACTAAATCAATTCATTAAATCAGCGGTTTCAAAGTTTGACTTTCTCATTCACCTTCCAGCGAAAAGCCGAAATCACTTTCAAATTTCTTCAGTTCAACTTCACACGTCTTCAGTGCATTGAGTTAAAAAAAAATAAAATGACGTGTCTTGTTATTGAAAATAAGAAAGTGGTGTTTTTTGTTATTGTTCTATTTCTTCGAAACACATTGCGATTATTTCAATTCGCCAGCCTTGGTAAATCGTAAAGTTAGGGGAGAAATAAGACGGGACTACTTTTTGTGCGGATATTCACACATTCCAATGGTTGGAGTTTGGTTGTTGTAATTTTTGTATGGACGCCGGTTCGGCACATAAATTTTGCGCCTTAATGGCAAATAAAGGCCACAAATTGGAGAGTTTGAAGTCGTAGAGCATTAAATAAAAAGAAAATTCACGAAAATTTGATGAATACCGAAAATATCTCGTTCGTGGCTACAAGAAATATGAGGATCTTCACTCGCGACTGCGTCGCTCGTGAAGATCCTCATATTTCTTTGTAGCCACTCACGAGATATGCGTCGCGAGTGAAGATCCTCATATTTCTTGTAGCCACGAACGAGATATTTTCGGTATTCATCAAATTTTCGTGAATATCCTCTATATCTTTTTCGACTCTCTTTCCTCTTTACTAGCTTTACTCAAACCTAAATTGAAGAATCCTCTCATTTTGAAACTTTGTGAAAATTTGAACACTCCCATGTCTGACTATTCAATATGATATCATGATTTGCTTATTACTAGGGCTGTCACGATTATCAATTAATCGATTGTCGACCGACCACGCCGAAATCGATTAGTATTTTTCGTTGTTGAAGAATCGTTAAATTTTACCCCATTTTAGACGTATAATAATTTTTAAAAAAATTGATGAAAAAACTGTTGTGTTTAAATGTCAAGAACGTTGACGTTAAACCACAAGAAGCCATTAGAAGCATTTGTGTTTTTGGTACATTCAAAGCTTTGATGTTCTGAACTTTTGACTGTTAGTGTAATAATTAAGACCAGTCGGCAGTTGCAAACTTACGAAGTTCGCAACTGATGACCAGTCTTTATTATTACACTGATGGTTCAAAAGTTCAGAACATCAAAGCTTTGAATGTACCTAAAAGAGGATCGTCTTCATTGTTTACTTGAGGTAGGTTAACTGACTTGAACTTCATTTTTAGCTTAACTTGACAAAGTCAAGATAAGCTATTGCCATCATGCGTGCGGAAGTCTGTTCATCTATTCACATTTTCCTTTAGCACAGGCTACACCCCATAGTTTTTGTCTGATCGTCACTAATTTCATATGCAGGTTTGGGGTCATGTCTAGATGAAAACGTCTCCTTTTGGTCGCGATCGGTCAACCGGTATGGTTGCCCGAGCCCAAAACCCAAAAACCATTAGCACAGTCTACAGGTCGTTTCTTTTCAACCTACTCACAATTGTTTAAAATTGGCTGTAATGTAAGTGCAAGCCCTACTTCGGAACTAACTCAAGCTTTTAAGAAACTTTTCCAAACCAGTTGGAAAAGTAATAGAGTGCAAAAGCATAAACAAGATCGAAAAAGGGTCGAGCGAGATCAGCGCTCGAAATTACAGGTACTCTCTCTGCACACCTCTTGCGTTTACCGAGCGCATGCGCAACAACCCTGACGTCAATTCCTTTTATTTCCACCATTGTACTGGTCGGAAATTTTTGTGACTCATGCTATTTTTTAGCTGTTATCTTCGTGAACAACTTATTTGTATGTGCTATCTTCATCTGATTATGTGCAAGTGGATTGTATCCTTTTCAAGCTTCCAAATTATTACTATTTCATGATATTTTTGAAATTTTTGCTTGCTTTTTCACACATAGTCTTGTTTTTCCCCCACGTGTGAACACAACCATTGTTCTGTTTTCCATCGGCGGGAAGCTTGATTTCATATATCATTTTCATATTATGCCTAAGACTATTCCTTGTTCCTCTTGTTTGCAAGTGAAACATGTGGACGACTCTCATTCCACATGTGTCACTTGCAACAATTGTACTCAGGCCCAATCATGTGGTATTTGTGGGGTTTGGTCCTCAAAATTCTGGGCTTCTGTTAACAAGGTGGTTCTGTCTAGAGCTAGAACCCCTCGTTCTCGGGGTAAGGGTAGCCGTGCCTTATCAGATATTTCTGTGAGTGCACGTAGTGACTCTGTCACACAGGATGCTGATCTGTCTTTTTCTGTGGCGAGTTCCTCTGCAACTGTTGACGGTGCTAGTGCGGTGATACCTGACGTGGAGACCATGGTCTCTTTGTCTTCTGATGTCACTCTTGAGGCGTCTGTTTTCGTAGAGAGCTTCTCCGAGGTCAGCTCGGTGACCCTCTCCGATTTGCCTCCTATGCCATCGACAGTTGCTGAGGAAGTTGTTACTACAGATCCTATTCTGTATGATGGTGGCTCTTCCATCTCCTCTGGGGATGGTATACAGTCTCGGGGGTCCGAGACTGTATCTGCTGGTGTGTCTATGAGCTCTCAGCCTCCCCTGGCTTCGTGGCGAAGCTGTGCGGGTTTGCTGTCTGCTCCGTCTCATCTGGCTAGGTTTGCTCCTAGTCGGTTGAGCCATTCGGCTGCTTTGGCAGCAATTCCTCGCCCCTCAAGCGAATCGTTTATTGTTCCTCCTTCCCCTGCTAGTGTCCCGACTAGCAGGATGGGGTTGGGACATTGGCATCCAGTGCCTGCTATTCGGCAGAGGTCAGTGACAGTCCCAGTTAGCTGTCACTCTCAGAACCTTCCTCCGGTGATTCCTCACTGTGTTCTGAGTCTGGATGTCGATCGATGCTTGCCGTCGGTCTCAGAGGATGGGCAGTTGGGGCATTCTGCTGCGCAGAGGCCAATGGCAGGATCCTGTCATTCTTGGGACTATCCTCCCGTGTCTTCTCACCGTGTCCCAGGTCCAGCTACCGATCGACGTACGCCATCGGTCTCTTTCGAGGATTTGCAGGCAGGGCCTTCTGTTCCGCAGAGGTCAGTGATTGCCCCTGGGCATCACAATCGGGACTATCCTCCGGTGTCTTCTCACTGTGTCCCTATTCTGTCTGCCGATCGACGTTCATCGTCGGTCCCTACTGAGGATTTGGGTTCTTCTACAAGAAGGGTCCATTGGGAGGACACTCCGTCTGGCAATGCTGCTGCAACAGATTCTCAGGGTGACCTGCGTCAGGCCGTTTTGGCGCTCACCTGGTTGCTTTCTAGCAACCCTCAAGTTGGGCTCCCTGTGCCTCCTGAGGCACAACCTCCTTTGGTCGGTCGCTGAAATGTCTCGCCTGGCCCATTGGATACTGCACATTATTCACAGGAGGTTTCTGCTGGTCAGCCCGAGTTGGGCTCCGTCTCTTCTGCAACAGAAGATGACGATTTTCTTGAAGGTGATGGCCCCCCGCCCCCCTCGTCAGTCTTGAGGCAGGCTTTGGATTTTGTCTTTGGCTTATTGCCGGACATTCAACCTTCAGACCAGCCATCTGTGACCGTCCGGCTCCGGTCCTCTGTGGAGCGCCGTAACCCTGTTGAGCCTTCTAGCTCTGGGGCTTTGCGTCCTCTGCAATCAGCTCAGGTTGTTGAGTCCTTCCAGGGCTTGGATGCCAGAATGCGTTCTAAGGCCCTCAAGGATTCTTTCTTTTCTAGAGCTGATGCCTTTCTGCCTCCATCGCATTTTCGTGTTTACGATTCCGTCTGTCCACCAGTCTTCCAAGGCATGACTACTGTGGATGAGGATTCTTCTTCCCTCGGGTTAACTAAGCCTAAGTCGGTAGTTCTCCCAATGTCGGTAGTTGAGTCTATGGTGGGCCTGTCCCGAGAGATGCTGGGTATGTTATGTCTCGCGGACCATGTCGTCGCTTCTCTGGCTGAATATTTTCCACCAGGGGAGTTTGATGATGCTCAGGCACCTTTTCGTGTTTTGTCACAGGCTCTCATGAACTTGACACACGCTCACGCCTGTAACACGGCTAATTTGGAGCTGGCCCGCCGGGATGCGGTGTTGGATTCCTCTCCATCCCTTCCGTCTGAGCAGCATGCTGTTCTGAGGTCTGCCTCTTTGGTTGGACCTCAGTTGTTCCATGGTTCCGTGGAAGCTGTCCGTGGCGAGGTTCTTTGTCATTCGAAGGACCAGCTTTTGCTACGACAGCTGGACCAACCTGCTGCTGCGGGTGTTGGTCATTCCAGGCCCACCAAGCGTCCTGCTGCTTCTGCCTCGTCTGCGACGTCGGCTACGCCTTCGGCTCCTTCTGCTCAGAAGAAGCGCCGATGTGGCCATGCTCGCTGGCAGCCTCAGGACTTTGTCGCTTCCCAAGGTGGTGGTTTCTCCTCTGGGGGGCCTCGTCGAGGCCGCAAGTGATGGTCCTCACCTTGATTCACCTCCAGTCGGGGGAAGGCTGTCAATGTTTTACGACAGTTGGACAGAGACAACACGTCAGACACTTGGGTCCTCGACGTCATACAATCTGGTCTGCGACTGTCCTTCCATCGGCACCCCAGCTTATCTCGGGTGCCCCTCCCAACTTAGGTCCCTTCCGACTCTCTACGTCGGGACCTTCTGGTGCAGGAGATCGACAATCTCCTCTCCAAAGGTGCGATCGAGGTGGTCAGGAACACCCTTTCACCGGAGTTTTACTTGAGACTTTTCTTGGTGCCGAAGAAAAACGGCCAATTTCGTCCTGTCATCGATCTGAGTATCCTGAACGAGTACATAATAGCTCCTCGTTTCAGTATGGAGACTTTCTGGTCAGTTCGACATTCAGTTCATCAGGGCGACTTTGCTGCCAGTATCGACCTGAAGGATGCCTACTTCCATGTACCCATTCATCTGGCATCACGAAATACCTTCGGTTCTCGTTTCGGGATCGAGTCTATCAATTCAGAGCTCTCCCGTTCGGTTTGAACCTGGCTCCTTGGGCCTTCAGCCGACTGATGTCACATGTGCTTGCTTTCCACCATACTCAGTCGGCTGTGACTTCGTCAGCCTACCTGGACGACATCCTTCAACGGCACCATGATGCTGCTGTTCTGGAGTCAGATGTCCGGCAGTTTCTTTGCCTACTAGCGTCGCTGGATTTCAGAGTCAATCGCGAGATGTCGGATCTCCTTCCTTCTCAGCAATTTCGTCATTTAGGGATGGATTTCGACACTCTTCACAATGTGGTGTCGGTCCCCAATGCTCTGGTGACGATTCTTTCCGCCTTGACTCGGAACCTGCTTCAATCTTCCTCGGTCTTGATCAGGACTTTCCTTCGGATGCTGGGCCTTTGCGGTTCAGTGACAGATCTCATTCCACTCGGCCGCTTGTTTGTCCGACCTCTCCAGCACTTCCTGTTGGATCATTGGCGTCTGAATGTAGATCCGCTGGACCTGGAACTTCCTATTCCTCGGTCCCTGCTTTGTCACCTCCACCCTTGGGCCGATGTTTCCTGGCTGACACAGGTGTTCCGTTGGATCTTCCTTTGGCCAATTGCATCCTTACTGCGGATGCCAGCGATCGGGGCTGGGGTGCGACGTTGAATCCTCTCGGTCTGTCCACTCATGGCGAGTGGGACAGCGAGCAGGTGGGCCTTCATATCAACCAGAAGGAGCTCCTTGCTCTTCTGTTGAGTTTTCGGCTTTGGATCCCTCACCTATCGGACCATATTGTCCTACTTCTTTCGGACAATTCGACAGTAGTGGCCTACATACGGAATCAAGGAGGCACACATTCGATTCCCATGTATCGGCTATCTCGGGATCTTCTTCTGTTGGCGCGGGATGTAAACGCTCGGGTGTCCATTCGACACATTCCCGGGAGTCTCAAAATGCCTAGCAGACTTTGTCCTTCCAACCGAATGGACGCTACATCGGTCGGTGTTTCAGGCGATTTGCGAGCGGTGGGGACGTCCTCTGGTCGACCTTTTCGCCACCTGCTGGAATCATCAGGTAGAGACCTTTGTCTCTCCTTGTCCAGATCCTCTGGCATTTGTGGTAGACACTCTATCTCTGGACTGGACAGGTTGGATCGGCTATGCCTTCCCTCCTGCACCGATTCTTCCTCAAGTATTAGCGGAGATTCGTGCTTGCAGTTGCAGGATCAATCTGCTCCTCTCTCTGTTAGCGGCCGTTCCGGCATGTCTCCCTCTACGTCGCAACTTTCTTTGCCAAAGTCGCCCGAGGAGGTTTCAAGTTGACCCGACTTCATTGTGCCTTCGCACATGTCTTTTATTGGGTCCTGTCTTCTCCGTAGTGGTTTTTTGAGACATGCAGTGAAGTTGCTTTTCTTCTTCAAGGAGTCACTCACTCCACTGGTTTAGCCTCTGTGGCTAAGTAGAAGGTTCTTCTGTCGATGGTGTGCGATCACTGTGTTGCTTCTGTCACTCCTTCGATCACACCACTTGCGGAGTTTCTTGTATATGTTTGTTTCAGGGGGTCTCCAGCAATGAGTACAAGTCCATGCTTCGGAGGCCTTTTTTCATACGTGGTACCGCATTGTTTCGACACTCATCCTTGCCTCTCCAAGCTTGTTCAGCTCTTTTCCTTGAAAAGGCCTAGGACTTTGCAGTTTACTCCAAGATGGACACTTTCTTGGGCGCTGCTCTGCTTGGGGGTGCGGGGCGTTCGCGCCTTTATCCTGGATGGATATGCATTTTCTCACATGCCAGATCTCTCCTGCATCCATTTCTCGATGGACGTCTTGCTATTCGTGCAGCTTCCGCTCGCCTGGTGATTGTATTACCAATTGTTTTTTTCTGCCATGAGGTGCGTGCATTGTCTTCCTCTCGGGGCTTTTACTAACTCCGTCATGTTGTCGGATGTTATACTGGCAGCCTACTGGAGAAAAGCTACCTTCTCCATTTATCTGCGACAGTTGCAAGAGCCGACAGAGGACCTTTGTCCTATGGGCCCTATTTCTTTGGCTCAGGCTGTTGTCTATCCCAGCCATTCAGCTTTTTACAGTGTCAGTTCCAGCTCCGTGCTGTTACTGCCCTTTCTGTCTGTGCGTCGCACAAAACCATATGCCTCATCTTTCATTGTCTTTTACTAATATTTGTGATGCTATGGTTGATAAGCCTCGGGACCTCTTCCGTCTATTCATGGTTCCAGTGCGCTTGGGTTATATGAAGGGTTGGTTATGCGATTCCCTCCAGCCTATTGTCTATTCAGCCTGTAGTAAACAATTGTGGGTAGGTTGATAAGAAATTTAAATTTTTTAGTAAATTTCCTTTCTTATTATACCTACCACAATTGTTTACATGGAGACCCTCCCATCTTCTTATGCGGGTAAGAATCCTTCCTCCCTGCTGATCACATAACTCTAACGTTAGCGGATTCAAAAAGAATGAGTCATTAGCGACGCATATGCGCACTGGCAACGGAAGTCGTGGAGTTGTACTTGGAAGAGAGCGTCCCGTACTGGGTCTGCGCCAGTTGCACTCGGCCCAGTTTTGACTTATTTTTTCTTGGTGCTTTTGCACCACTTTTCTTTCCCAAATTGCTTGGGAAAGACAAAAATAATATATTATCGGAGTTAGGGACTTCCACTATAGTGCAAGCCTGTACTAAACAATTGTGGTAGGTATAATGAGAAAGGAAATTTACTATAAAATTTAAATTTCTGTTCAATAACTAATGAATACTGACTCGAATCATTTTTAGCTCACCTGACTTTCAGTCAGGAGAGCTATAGTGATCACTCACCGTCCATCGTCGTCGTCCGTCGTCGTCCTTCGTCGTCCGTGAACATGGTGTTTGCGTCTTCTCCTCCCAAACCGCTGAACCAATTTAATTGATATTTGAGATAATAGTTTGTTGTGTCATCGCAATTTGATTTTGTTCAAATCAAGTTGCGTCGCCCCTTGGTAGGGCCACACCCAAAAAGTGTGCTGAAATCTTAAAAAATCTTCTTCTCATGAACCAGCAGTAGCAGAGACTTGATATTTGGTGTGCAGCTTCCTTTTGAGGTGTAGACTCAGATTTGTTCAAGAGAAGTTTGATGGGCTATATTTGGCATCGTTATGGGAGGGGCAAAATGTTTGGCCCCGCCCCAAATTTCTATTGTCCAAACCGAGAGGCTGATTTGAACCAAATTTTATGTGAGGGCTTATTGGGTCATAAGTACCTAATTTATGCCAAATTTTTTTTCCCCGTTGCCCCGTAGGAACCGCAAGAGCTAAAAATAGAAAAAAATTAAAATGCCCATATCTCTGAAACTGCATGGCACTGAGAATTTTTATTAGGTGTGAAGCTTCCTTAGGGCCAACAGAAAGGATTGGTCAAAAAAAAATTGCCATCGGTTTTATCATAGGGTACAGTTTCGGGACTTTGAAAAAGTGCTGAGTCAGCATTATTTAACACTGTAGGCAATGGGAAAAACATTAAAAAATCTTCTTCTCCAGCTCCAGCCGGCAGAATCTTTTGATTTTTGGTATGCAACATTGTAGGGTGGATCTGATTCAAGTTTGTTCAAATCGGCCCCCTGGATTCATATTTGGGCTCACTATAGAAGCTCGAATTTGGACTTAGTGCATTTCAGGCAAATTTCTTTAAAAATCTTCTTCTCCAGATCCAGCAGGCAGAATCTTTTGATATGTGGTATGCAACATTGTGGGGTGGATCTGATTCAAGTTTGTTCAAAACGGCCCCTGGATTCATATTTGGGCTCACTACAGAAGCCTGAATTCGAATTTGTGTGGTATGAAACATCGTGGGGTGGATCTGATTCAAGTTTGTTCAAATTGGCCCCCTGAGTTCATATTTGGGCTCAGTATAGGAGCCCAAATTTGAACTTAGTGCATTTCAGGCAAATTTCTTTGAAAATCTTCTTCTCAAGATCCAGCAGGCAGAATCTTTTGATATTTGGTATGCAGCATGCTTAGGTGGTGAGATTCAAGTTTGTTCAAGCCAAGTCCCTGGGTTCATATTTGGGCTCACTGTGGTAGCCCGAATTATAACTTAGTTCAAAATGAGGAATTTTCTTTAAAAATCTTCTTAAGAGCCAGCAGTCAGAATGTTTTGATATTTGGTATGCAGCATCCTTAGGGGGGTGGGATTCAAGTTTGTTCAAGCCATGTCCCTAGGTCCATATTTGGGCTCACTGTGGGAGCTTGAATTGTAACTTAGTTCGAAATGAGGAATTTTCTTAAAAATCTTCTTCAGATCCAGCAGTCGGAATGTTTTGATATGTGGTGTGTAGCATCCTTGGGGGTGGGGGGGGGGGGGGGGGGGAGATTCAAGTTTGGTAAAGCCAAGTCCCTGGGTTCATATATGGGCTCCCTGTGGGAGCCCGAATTATAACTTAGTTCAATGTGAGGAATATTCTTTAAAAATCTTCTTTTTTTTTAGATCCACTGGTCAGAATCTTTGGATATTTGGTATAAGTTTTTCTTAGGAGTAGCAGATGCAAATTGTTGAAATCAGTTCTCTGGGTTGATATTTAGGCTACCATGTCAGGTGAGCGCTCTCAGGCCCCCTGGTCTTGTTATTTTTGAATTATTCATTGTTGGTGTCTAGAGGAAACCTCCTTTCGATTTTGGTCCAGCTGGCCAATTCAATATGGCTGCCATGGTGACCATATTGAATTTGGTTTCCGTTCAATAACTAATGAATGCTAACTCAAATCATTTTTATTTTTTAATTATGCATTGTTGGTGTCTAGAGGAAGCTTCCTTTCAATTTTGGACCAGTCAGCTGATCCAAGATGGCCACCAGTGGCCAATTTATTATGGCTTCCATGGTGACCTTCTTGAATTTAGTTTTCACCCAATAACTAATGAATACTGACTCCAAATCAATTTCCACCAGTGGCCAATTCATTATGGCTTCCATGGTGACCTTCTTGAATTGGTTTCCACCCAATAACTAATGAATACTGACTCAAATCAATTTCAGTTTTTGGTTACACATTATTGGTGTCTAGAGAAAGCTTACTATCAATTTTGGATCAGTTAGCCAATTCAATATGGCCGCCATGGTGGCCATATTGAATTTGCTTTCTGTTCAAAACACTTGAAATTGGTTTTCGATCTATAACAAAAGTAATACCAACCGGATCTTTAGCATACTTCATATGTGGGTTAGGTATGATGAGTGGAAGAAGCCTATTTATTTTGAACATGATGTACGAAAGGTCAAGGTCACAGTGACCTCCAGAATTAATTGAACTTGAAATTGGTTTCCGCTCTATAACAAAAGTTCTACCAACTGGATCTTTACCAAACTTCATATGTGGGTTATGTATGATGCGTGAAAGAAACCTGTTTATTTTTACCATAATGTGCTACGGTCAAGGTTACAGTGACCTCCAATGTTAAATACACTTGAAATTGGTTTCTGCTCTATGTCTAAAGCTCTGCAAGGTTGATCCTGTTTTTGTTTTTTTTTTTTTTAAATTCTATCCATGATATTGCAGAAGGGGGCATATGCTGCACTTCATGTTGCTCTTGTTTAATTATGCATTGTTGGTATCTAGAGGAAGCTTCCTTTCGATTTTGGACCAGTTAGCTGAACCAAGATGGCCACTTCATTTTGACTTCAGTGGCAGCCATCTTGAATTTGGTTTCCGTCAAATAGCTAATGAATGCTGACGTGAATCAATTTTAGTTTTTGGTTATGCATTATTGGTGTCTTGAGGTAGCTTTGTTTTGATTTTGGATCAGTTAGCCAATTCAATATGGCCTCCATGGTGGCCATATTGAATTTTGTTTCCGTCCAATAACTAATGAATGCTGACTCAAATCAATTTTTTTTAGCTCACCTGACTTTCAGTCAGGCTGAGCTATAGTGATCACTCACCGTCCGTTGTCTGTCCGTCTTTCGTGAACATGGAGTTTGCACCTTCTCCTCCAAAACCGCTGATCTGATTTAAGTAAAATTTGAGATGATTGTTTGTCATGATATCGCATTTTGATTTTGTTCAAATCAAGTTGTCCCGCCCCTCAGTAGGGCCATGCCCAAAAAGTAAATCTTCTTTTCATGAACCAGCAGTATCAGAGACTTGATATTTGGTGTGCATCTTCCTTTTGAGGTGTAGACTTGATTTGTTGAAGAGAAGTTTGTGGGGCTATATTTGCCATCATTATGGGAGGTGAGATATAAGTTTGTTAAAGCCAAGTCCCTGGATTCATATTTGAGCTTTCTGTGGGAGCCCGAATTGTACCAAAATTTCTATTTTCCAAACTGAGAGGCCGATTTGAACCAAATTTGATATTAGGGCTTATTGAGTCATAAGTACCTAATTTATGTGAAAAACTTGTTCCTGTCACCCCATGAGAACTGCAGGAACTAAAAATAGAAAAAATTTAAAATGCCCTTATCTCCAAAACTACATGGCACTGAGAATTATTTTTATTTTGTGTGAAGCTTCCTTAGGAACAGCAGAAAGGAATGGTCCAAAAAAAAATTGCCATTGGTTTTTTCATAGGGTACTTTTCAAGGACTTTGAACAAATGCTGAGTCATCATTTTTAACACTGAGTAATGGGAAACACATTAAAGAATCTTCTTCTCCTATACCACTGCTCCAAAGGCTTTCATATTTTGCATATAACGTCTTTGGAAGATTCATTCACAGGTTTGTTGAAATCAAATCCCAGGGTTCATATTTGTGCTCTCTATGAGCACCTAAATGTTCAAATTAGTGCAATATGAAGAATATTCTTTAAAAATCTTCTTCCGATCCACCAATCAGAATCTTTTGATATTTGTTATGCAGCATCCTTAGGGGGTGAGATTCAAGTTTGTTCAAGCCAAGTTCCTGAGTTCATATTTGGGTCATGCCCCAAGAGACTTACCTACCCTTTTATGCAACAGTTAGGGGCATATGCCATGCTTTGCATTGCACTTGTTATGGTTGACATGCATGTAATGTTTACATGTCATATACTAGGGTTGCTGATGAAAACTCAAGAGTGCCAACTTGAATGACTGGGATAGCCAGTAATTACTTCGTAGATGTACTGCGGCTTCTTAATTGGCATCTGTGTCTTGACCAGATGACCTGTCTCATGTTCTCCGGACACTTCATGTCCACACAACTGACTTACTTATTGGAACTATCAATAGCTGTTTGATGTAAATATTTTGGGGTTTCTTGATTATAATCGATTTAACCCTTTACTCAATTCACGGGCATAAAAATTTAAAATATTTTAAATATTATTTTTCCATTTTTAAAAAAAAATTTCACCCAAAGCATATCGTGTGACCTCATCATTAAGGGGTCACATGATATGGTTTTATTAGCTCAACTTGACAACATCAAGTATGAGCTATTGGGATGGGTTGCGATCCATTGTACATCCATACTTCTGTCTGTCCACAATTCCTTTAGCACACCCTACAGGCTGTAGATTTCACCTGATCAGTTCCAAATTTCATATGTGGCTTTGGGGCAATGTCGAGATTGGAGCTATTCAGTTTTTAAAATTTTGTTGAAAATCATGGCTGCCAGTGGCCATCTTAGATTCACATATCTCACCCGATCTTTTTCAAATTTCATATGAAGCTTTGGTGTGATGTCTAAATGGGAGCTGTTGAATTTTTCTGTATTTTGTTGAAAAATATGGCTGCCAGCAGCCATCTTAAATTTGGATATAAATTGTCCAACAATTCCTTTAGCACACCTATATAGTCTGTAGCTCTTATCCGATCAGTCCCAAATTTCATATGTGACTTTGGGGCAATGTCTAGATGGAAGCTATCAAATTTTTCCATATTGCATTGAAAAACGTGGCTGCCAGTGGCCAATTTAGATTTGGCATATGAATTGTCAACATTTTCATCTCTCACCCCATCTTTTTTTAAATTTTGTGTGTAGCTTTAGTGTTATGTGTAGATTGGAGCTATCAAATTTGTCTGAATTTTGTTGAAAAACATGGCCCCAGCACCCATCTTGGAATTGGCATATAAATTGTCCACAATTCCATTAGCAGACCATACAGGCCACACCTCTCACCCGATCTTTTTCAGATTTTACATGTAACTTTGGTATGATGTCTAGATGGGAGGTATCAGAGTTTTCTGCATTCCATTGAAAGAGGTGGCTGCCACCGGCCATCTTGAATTTGATATATAAATTGTCAACAATTCCATTAATATACCCAACAGGCCCCATCCCTCACCCGATTTTTTTCAGATTTCATATGTAGCTTTGGTGTCAATATAATGTCTTTTCTGTAGAAACTTGAGTGAATGACTTGGCATTACTTGTGCTTTCTATTTAGATCAGTCCCTTTTTGGACAAGCTGAGCTGCAGTGTCATTGACACTTTCTTTGTAGCCCAAGAACATTAGGTTTCACTAGGGAAAAAAATCGGAGAAAGCTGATTTTTTCAGGGAATGTCGAGTACATGTCACTGAACGATTAGACAAAAGTCCCCTAAAATCCCAGTTGAGCTTTTTTTTCTACAGCCTTTTTTCGAAAACGCGTTTGAAAAAAAAAAAAAAAAATCGCACGAACTTTGTAACCTCGAATTGATCCAACTGTATTTTTTGTTTACGCATATTTCGAGCTACATAATGTCTAATATACATTTACCTAGAGGAAAATGTGCATTCTGTGACAATTTCTGCGAAAAATTATTGAAAATTCACAAAAAAGTATCGGATTTACGCAAAAAATGACGATTTTCCTAACGGATTTGCCCAAAGGGTCGTAGTACAGAACGGGATGTTAGTTGGACAGACGATAAAAAATCCACCACCATTTGAAGACTTTTATCATTGCTTACAAAATAGACATTATGGAAGACCCCCTCTGCTTCTGGCTGAGTTCCCCTTTTGGCATAAAATTTGTCAGCATGAGAACTCAACTATTTTCGGGCTTGGGACCGAACAGACACGTCTGTGTCTGGCAGCATTAGATCAATAAATAATATTTACAGAATGTACAAAAATCAATAAATAATATTTACAGAATGTACAAATCAATCAACATGGATTAAGTTACATTGACTATTATCAACGCTATATACAGAAATGACATGACCTATATACATATTATTCATCGAACTCAGAAAGTTCCGACAGGACAGTGTTTCTGTGGTTGTTACAAGAATCCGAACTGCAATTACACAAATCTGAGCAAGAGAGTCCTGCCTTCTTACACCCACACCTTTTTGTACAAGCACTCTTGCAACCACAACTGATCAGATTCAGTAGGTTATCGGGGGCACATGGCTTTGTGGCTGCAGTCGGTACAAGAAGTCCATTGTCTAGCGACCACCCCCAATCCGTCGGAGGAAGCGAAGTGCCCAGCCATTGTTGGACCTGGAGATAACATCTGTAGACATGTTGTTGTGCAGCATCGCTGCTTGGTGGGAGTGAGGCTAGGTCGATGGGTTTATTCAGTTTAGATTTTTCTACATAACGCTTGTAAGTGACATATCTATATTGGTCGAGAGAGGAAACAGTTTTACTCCCGTATAAGATCAGGAGAAGTTGTTCCCCGGCAGCGGCTACTGCACTTGGTGTACTGTCATCCGCCAAAATTGTGTTGACATACTGTTGTGAGTCGCTAGTAACATCGGAGACAATTGTACTGAATACTTTCTTCTTACCAACTCGAAAGAGTGCAGAAGTAGTGTCACAACCACTTATAGAATGTGCTACAAGGAGGTTGCTTCTATGGTCACCCATTTTGGTTGCTATTTCACTAACTGAAACTAGTAAGTTTGGGGTAATGGAATACATCATGTGAATATTACATCCCGGTTGAACTCGAGAGGTAAGAATGACTAACAAGTCTGTGTCTGTTCCCACAACGACAACATTGTTGTCATCTTGAGCGATGTCAAGTGCAGTTTCAGCTATCAGTACATCAGCATCAGCCTCGGCCTGCTTGGACTGAATATTGATAGCAGATAGCTCCTGCATTAGAAGATCAATCAGTTGGGTTTTGTTCTTGGCATTTGCAAGGAAATCGGATTGGGGTGTGGTGGCTGGTAACTCGGGTGAGATATTGATATCAATGGAATACCTGTCTTTAGATCTACGGGCTTGTTCCATGCCCTTTGTCGACATTGTACAAGCATAACCATCAAAAACAACCACGACGTTCGCCCCAAAATGTCTCACTAGATAATTGGAATATGATGTACATATGTCCTTATATGACGACTGTTTAGGCCATACAACTGCCCTCAATAAAAATCCACCATCTACAACAAACAGAGAATGTTCTGGGATTTTAGTTTGCTCGGAACCGTATGTATTGAGGATCTTACCAAGCGTGCTTTTCTGTGTCTTCCTCATTCCAGCAGAATCAAACAATGCTGGTGGTTTCGGGGCGAGTTCATATTTGAGATACTCTTCCATCTCTGCTTGTGACTGAATAACACATGTGATGCGGTTGAACAGAATTGTGGGGTCAATCACTACCTTACTTCCACAGACTTTGATGCTATTTGCCATCGATGCGAAAGACTTCACAGTGTCAACACGTCGTAGTTTGATGCTGTTGAACGTTTTGCTTACAACATTCGATACGCAACATTCACCAATTTTGCGAACTTGGTCACAGTTCACAGTTTCGTCGGCCACAAGCCCGGTCGCTATAGAGACTAATTGTAGTGGATCTCTATTCTGAAAGGGGGAATGCACTCTGAGCCAGTTCAATAATTTGGTGATATCATTGGCATCAGTCAATTGTGAACTTTGACGGAGATCCCGATGTTGTTCGCCATGACCAGTGTGAACATGAACAAAATTTTCGAGAGCATTACATATCGGAAGGCAAAGAGGTAGTCCATGTACCCATTTCGCAACAGTGCTATCGGTTATTCCCCTGCCATGTGTGAGACCATCAGGGAGCTTGGACATTCTCATTAAACACTGCTCTATGGTCTGATCAGAATATATCCCGTCCCAGAATTTATCTGAGTGCCTTATGGTAAAGTAACCTTTCTCAGTGAACAACTTCAAATCATCCTGTTGCATTATTTCTGTTAGCTCATTCATCTGCTGCAAATAGAGATGAGAACTTTTTGCGTATGCAAAATGACCACCTGCGTGAAATACTGGAATCATATTGCGAACACAATATGTGTGGAGTTCCCAGTCGCCTGTGCGCTCTGCTCTCAAGAACAACTGGAGAAGACCTATTTGCTCGTAGTATTGTACCCAAAGCTTTCCTGTGCGTCCTACGGACGCATTCTGGAGCAGTTCATGTAATTTTGACAGTAGATGGTTGACACTTTCTTGATTGACAGCGTCAGCTGTTGTACAGTCACCTCTGGCAAGTCCACAGAATATTTCATTGACTTCTGTGCAGTCTATGTTATCTAGTGTTCGGCTTTCTTCAAACACAAGTTTTGTAATGGCAATTTGTGTTAGCAAATGGGCACGAACTGCTCTTGAATATGCATGACCACTGATCAAATGATGGATTGACCCACCAGCATAAACAGTCCCCCAAAGTTCATCCAAGCCACTACCAGCCATGATCGAACCAATTGCCCCTAAATATGACATAATCATATGGAAGCCGCCGAGCACACATTACATGCCAATGCATCTTGAGTGTAGGCGAACACCACATTATGTGATTTAATCGAACATGGAAATTGAAACAATGATGCTATAATACGGTATTTGAATGAGAAAAGTCGATGCCGTTTGAATTTGAGTTTAGGGGGTATGGTTAATATTTCACACGTTTCACCAGTTCATTATGGAATAAATGACTATTGTTATATATCATTATAAAGCCACTGCTTTTCTGCAATTTTTGATATATAATTTAACTCCCAAAGTAGTCGTAGATTTGATTTAATGGACGTTGTGTACCGTTGTGTGTATGAAAACAATAAATTTTTTTTCGTAATTTTGTACATTTTCGTGAATATTTCACCATTGAGTGTGAGGATTGGTACAAAGTTGGCATTTTCTGTTGGGGATATGTATTCTCAATATAATTCAGCACGATATTTATGATTCTCACCCTACTAAGGCGAATAAGAATGAGAAATATGGAGCTGGGTCGAATTTTTTTTTGAATTTTTTTTTTCATCAAAAAAACGCTATAACTAAAAAAGCTCAACTCGGATTCGCGGGGACTTTTCACACTTTATCCGCAATGTGTGTCCCGGAAACATATAAAAAAATCAGCTTTCTCCGATTTTTTTCCTTACTTTCTCATTTTTATGTCTAATGTGCCTGGACTATTGAAAATGTTTGAAAAATAATATTTTTTCATCTGCTAAATTTGCTTATTACATGGATGTATGCAGCCGATTCATTGGGTAAAGGGTTAAAGACCATATGACCTATGCAGTACCAATTTTGATAAAGACATCTAATTTTGGTGACTGACATATTATTTCCAGAACCTAGTGAACTTTTTTACCAGTATCTGGTAGAGTGCCAGAAGCCACTATTATTGGTCTATTGAAAAGTGTTGAAAGCCTCTTGAGTAGCTTTACACTTTCAAGCAATTAGCTTGCGGTTTGCTCAGCAACAGAAAAAAAGGTTACATACATTTGATATGTTAAATTATTGAAGCGTGTCTGTTAAAATATAAAACAAGATATTAATTGAAAATAGAAATAATGAGGGATTTTAACCCTTTACCCAACGTAACTGCAAAAACCGGCCAGTGCTATTCACAAAAATCACCAATTAATTTTCATTATTTTCTCATTTTTCTCTCAAACACATGGATTATGACCCCTCTTTGGAATGAGCTTGTTGAGCTCGGTCCAATGAGAGGACATAACCTATGTTTTGGAGACGAAAAAATTAGTTATTCAATAATTTTGTTTGCAAGTGTCGTCTGCTTTTCACGTTAGGTAAAGGATTAAGCTGAGTTTGAATAGTACTGGCTGGTTTTGGCAATTATGTTGGACAAAGAATTGATTTAGAGGAGATTTACACTAAGGCTATACAGTGCCCAGGATTAGTTACACTCTCTGGTAAAAAAAAATAGTAACTGCCGTATTATACACTACATGAAAATACACACTGACTAAGGCTGTAACAATTCACATGGTTAGCTGGTTACATGTTGTTACATAGGGTGTAGAATTCACGGAACTAATGAAATTATACTTATACTGGGTTGTGGAAAGTTTTTTTAAGTGAATTCCAAAACCAAAAACATATTCTATTTTCAATTAATAGCTTGTTTTTAGTGATCAGCATAAATATAAACATTAGCTGAACTTGACTTTATGCTTTTATTACAGTCACAAAATAGCCATATAAGATCATGAAAGTGACCCAAAACACCAGCAAATAAATAAATTTCACAATTTTGCTAAAGACTCCAAGTCAAGGTGACACTGGACTGACTTTGGAGTCAAAAGAACTTTATAAACCTCTTTTGAGGAGTGGCATCCACGTAAAGTCCAGAAGACCTTCAGTGATTTTATTGTCATAGACATCCAATCTTGATAACATAACTGATTTACTGACAAGAACTACATTCTTCACAACAATTACACGGTGACAGTGTGAGATAATGTGAAGGTGCGGCTAAAAGGTCATCCTTTTCTTTACTATAATATTACAGGGTGTAAATTAGATTTGAAAGTGTAATACACTGTTAGATTTCTGATAATTACACAGAGGACTGGAAAATAAAGAGGCAGCCCCATGAAGATTTTGGCATTCACTGATTATTATTTTTTTATTGATTAAATAATGAACCAGATGAACTGACTTCTAGAGTCATGTTTGATTTGTTTTCTTCTGGTTCCGGTATCTGGTTCCAGCACTTTAAGGCACATACTTGAGCAATCCGGCTAGGCTATATTGTTTGTGAGGCAGATTGCTTACAAGTCTTGTTTCCTGTATACTTGAGCAATTTCAATCAGTACTTGATGAGCTTTGTCAGATTCCAATCAGCAGTTACATGATTTACTATCACTAGATGATTGGAAGATTTTTTTTTTTACATTATTTTAACAAAATGACAACATTTTATGCAAAGATGCCAAACTAGAAATTTAATTTATAACCGGATACATGTTGGTTTTTGAATGATTTGACCCATACCATTTGATGATCGATGTGAAAGTTTGAGGTAAAATGGTTTTCGCTTGTGACATCTTCAGAGGCCGCATTTTTACTGATCACCTTTTCCATCTTCTCTCTGTTTTTGAAATTGCTGATTTGCCCAAACTTGACTTTATCTTCATGTTGCGGTTACGATTAGCAATTGTTCTGAAATATGTGACATTAAACACCAATAAATAAATAAATTTGAAATTGCAAATCTATGTGAACGAGACATTAATGTCTTCGCCAAATTTCTATTATGTTTTCCTCACATGTGTATTCCTCTACTATTGTGGCAGCTGTCATTTTGTACAAGTCACATTATAGGTATCACTGAACTAAATATTTGAATTAGAAATACCCGCCTTGAAATGTTGCACTCGGAAGTGATGCAATCTCTAAAAATAAACAGCCTTGGGAAAATAAATTGTTTCAATAAACGTTTGAAGCATTCTATTGACATCTTGCATTATTGATGAATATTCCACATAAAAAAGAGGGTGATTTGATGACTTTTGGACCTAAAAAATACAGTTTACATTTGGTGTATTTTTGTAGGGAATTCCCTGAAAAATATGTGCACGTGACCAGTACTTCCCTTGCTGTCAACTTTTCTCTCTTTATTTGTTGCATGACCCCCTGTTTTGGGGTCAGAAAAAGTTGTCTGAAGGGCTATACTTGACAAAGATATTTGAATGCCAAAATTAAAGTGATGCAATCATATTTTTTTTTGCTTGTACATTATAATGGTCGCCTATGGGAAAATATTTAGTTCCGTGATGCCTATATGGAAGTGTAATTTGATTGGCATGATTCACAGAGCTCTGCCACAAATGTTAAAAATAGCATAGTCGCTGTAAGTTATCTGGCTTGCATACTCTGTACACTTGATCAATCTGACTTGTGAGTCAAATAATATCAAACATGTTTGATGTATGAGCTGTTTGAAAAACTCAAATCACACTGGAGTCATATTGCTTTTGCTAAGTTACATTGCTGAAGTTTGTAGGGGATTTTATCTGTCAGGTAGATTGAGAAAGGGCGTGGATTTTAATTAACTCTTTCCTTACTACAGCTTTTGAATAGTTAAGTCCAGCTATGTAGTCTTGTGAAAGAAAGGAAAGTCCATTATGAAAATTAAGGGTGAACAATATTAAATTTCAAATCCCCTGCCAATGGGCAGGGGATTTGAAATTTTATATCACTCACCTCTTTATTTTAATAAATTCTATTGCTTGGTTTATACTATAACATGGAATAAGAAGCACGGTGACAATAGGCATCACTGGGAGCATGGTAACTCATTGGTTGGAGCATTGGACTTCAAACCAAGGTACTTCATCCTGATTGCCCATGGGGGAGCATTATGGTAATGTGTAAAGGTGTACTGACCGTCAATGGTTCACTTGTCTCAACCTATGCTAACCCTGGCTGTGCCGAGGTAGTACTTTAGGCAATCTGACAGTTACTTGCCACTACTCACTGTTTTTCTCTGCATATACTCTGACTTCCTCAACCTTCTGACAAGAGGTGACCCTGGCTGTGTGGAAAGAGTTAAAATGAAAATTCCAGACCATGGAAGTGCTTGAAAATCAGCCTTTCTAAGGAAAAAGTCCTGGATTTTGCTTGTCTCATTTTGATAATAATCTGCACTTACATGAACTGGTCGAGTGCATGAAGCCATTATCAATTGAAAAGTGCTGAAAGCTACTTCAGTGGCTGTACAGTGAATGCATTAGCTTATTATTTGCTTAGCAACAGAAAAAAATGTTCATTTTAATTTATTTTCTAACAATTTATTGACAAGTACAAGTAGAATCATGAATAGCTTATATATGCGAAACACTCCATGGAATGAAAATTGGTGCATTTCTTGGTCTGACTGATGACTCCAGTATACTATGAAATACGGATTCCTATGTAAAAACATTTGCCACATTGACTGCGGCTTACAATAACATTCCCATCTTGTGTCAAGCCTTCGACTTATTACAAGCTGGTTTATTTGGGCCCTATACCAATCTCTCATTGCAGACAGCTTCAGCGATCGCCTTCTTTGGTTTTCTTAGACGCGGTGAATTTACGACATCTTCACCTGCATTTGAGGAAACAAATTTAGGTATCGGTGATGTACAGTTTGAATTTGTGGAAGGGATGGAGTGTTGTCATCTTTTAATCAAAGTATCAAAAACAGACCCTTTCAGACAGGGTATTGTGATGAGATTGTTTAGAAATTTTACCGAGTGTGTCCTGCAGAATTATTAAAGAAGTATTTATGACCAAGGGATCGCTTCTGTCATTGTAATGCACCCTTCATTATCTCTGAGGGTGCACCACTAAACCGCAAGTACTTTCTGGAGCACTTGAAACTCGTGTTAAGCTGATTAATACTGTGTTCTGGACAGTATTTGGGGAATTCTTTTAGGATAGGAGCTGCTACATCTGTTGCGGGTGTGAGAGTTGAGGACCATTTGATAAAAACTCTTGACTGATGGTCCTCAGACTGTTATACCCACTCTGTAAGGACACCACTTGTCACACATAGGTCTGCCCAAACCTTGCTCTGTCTACATAATTGATTCCGCGTGTCAGAAAAGAGTTAGCATATCAGATGCTCTTTCATGTAATCTCATCAGATTGAATAGTTGGTAGTTGGCATTAATTTGATACACAATCAAACTGAGAAGTGCATTTAATGTTGCATTGTCATGAATGGGGGTGTGGACATGAGCAACATGAGCCCCTACCACCTGTCCATTCATGACAGCACAATAATCTAGTACTACGAACGTCATAATCAGAGGAACAAAAATATCATTGAATAATAAACAGGGCACTTAGGAGTTCTACATGTTCATATATATTTGTGTAAATCACAAAGTAGGATGTGCACTTATCTGTTCAGCAAGTGTCTTAAGATGTGCATTATGACTCATTAACTTCAGAATCTGTAGATCACGCTGTGGGACAGTGCAATATGAGGATTTGACTCAAGGATTTGTGCTTCACCTAAACCACTCTAAAAGTAGTGATGACTGTGTTTGTAGGAAAGTACATAGGTACTTATGGATGCTTGCATATTGCAGACTATTCATTCTTCATGAGGACTGGAATGAGAATGTGCAATAAACTTGGGAAAACTTGTTTCTTTTCAACCTACTCACAATTGTTTACAATTGGCTGTAACGTAAGTGCAAGCCCTACTTCGGAACTAACTCAAGCTTTTAGAGAACTTTTCCAAACAAGTTGGAAAAGTAATAGAGTGCAAAAGCACGGAAAATATTGAAAAAAGGGTCGAGCGAGACCAGCGCTTGAAATTACAGGTACTCTCTCTGCACACCTCTTGCATTTACCGAGTGCATGCACGACAACCGTGACGTCAATTCCTTTTATTTCCACCATTTGTACATGGTCGGAAATGTTTGTGACTCATACAACTTTGCTGTTATTCTTCGTGAACAACTTATTATATGTGCTCTGCATTTCATTGTGTGCAAGTGGATTGTATCCTTTTATCAAGCTATCCAAAATTGTTTTTGATTAATGTTATTTTTGATCAATATTGCTTGTTTCTTCACACTTAATCTTGTTTTTCCTCCCACGTGTGAACACGACCTTTGTGCTGTTTTCCATCGGCAGGAAGATTAATTCCATTTTCATTCATATAATGCCAAAGACTATTCCTTGTACCTCTTGCTTGCAAGTGAAGCATGTGGACGTCCCTCATTCCACATGTGTCACTTGCAACAATTGCACTCAGGCCCAATCATGTGGTATTTGTGGGGTTTGGTCCTCTAAATTCTGGGCTTCTGTTAACAAGGTGATTCTGTCCAGAGCTAGAACCCCTCGTTCTCGGGGTAAGGGTAGCCGTGCCGTAGCAGACATTTCTGCTGGTGCATGTGGTGACTCTGTCACACGGGATTCTGATCTGTCTTCTGTGGCGAGTTCCTCTGCAACTGTTGACGGTGCTAGTTCAGTGATACCTGACGTGGAGACCGTGGTCTCTTTGTCTTCTGATGTCACTCTTGAGGCATCTGTTTTCGTAGAGAGCTTCTCCGAGGTCAGCTCGGTGACCCTCTCCGATCTGCCTGCCACGCCGTCAACAGTTGCTCAGGAAGTTGTTACTACAGATCCTATTCTGTCTGATGGTGGCTCTTCCATCTCCTCTGGGGATGGTCTACAGTCTCGGGGGACCGAGGCTGTATCTGCTGGTGTGTCTGTGTGCTCTTAGCCTCCCCTAGCCTCGCGGCGGGGCTGTGCGGATTTGCTATCTGCTCCGGCTCATCTGGCTAGGTTTGCTCCTAGTCGGTTGAGCCGGTTGGTCGCCTCGGCAGCGATTCCTCGTCCCTCGAGTGAATCGTTTATTGTTCCTCCTTCCCCTGCTAGTGTGCCGCCTAGCAGGATGGTGTTGGGACGTTGGCATCCAGGGCCTGCTGTTCGGCAGCAGTCAGTGACAGCCCCTGTTAGCTGTCACTCTCGGAACCTTCCTCCGATGATTCCTCACTGTGTTCCGTGTCTGGGTGTCGATCGATGCTTGCCGTCGGTCTCAGAGGATGGGCAGTTGGGACCGTCTGCTGCGCAGAGGCCAATGACAGGTTCCTGTCATTCTTGGGCCAATCCTCCGGTGTCTTCTCACGGTGTCCTAGGTCCAGCTACCGATCGACGTGTGCCATCGGTCTCTTTCGAGGATTTGCAGGCAGGACCTTCTGTTTCGCAGAGGTCAGTGATGGCCCCTGGGCATCACAATCGGGACTATCCTCCGGTGTCTTCTCACCATATCCCTATTCTGTCTGCCGATCGACGTACGATGTCGGTCTCTTCTGAGGATTTGGGTTCTTCTACCAGAAAGGTCCATTGGGAGGACACTCCGTCGGGCGATGCTGCTGCGACAGATTCTCAGGGTGACCTGCGTCAGGCCATTTTGGCACTCACCCGGTTGCTTTCTGGTAACCCTGAAGTTGGCCTCCCTGTGCCTCCTGAGGCACAACCTCCTTTGGTCGGTCACCGAGATGTCTCGCCTGGCCCCTTGGATACTGCTCAGTCTTCCCAGGAGGTTTCTGCTGGTCAGCCCGAGTTGGGCTACGTCTCCTCTGCTATGGAGGATGACAATTATCTGGAAGGTGATGGGCCCCCCTCGTCAGTCTTGGGGCAGGCTTTGGATTTCGTCTTCGGCTTATTGCCAGAAGTTCAACCTTCAGACCAGCCATCTGTGACCGTCCGGCCGCGGTCCACTGTGGAGCGCCGTAACCCTGTTGAGCCTTCTAGCTCTGGGGCTTTGCGTCCTCTGCAATCGGCTCAGGTTGTTGAGTCCTTCCAGGGCTTAGACGCCAAAATGCGTTCTAAGGCCCTCAAGGGTTCCTTCTTTTCTAGAGCTGATGCCTTTCTGCCTCCATCGCGGTTTCGTGTTTACGATTCCGTCTCTCCACCAGTCTTCCAAGGGATGACTACTGTGGATGAGGATTCTTCTTCCCTCGGGTTAACTAAGCCTAAGTCGGCAGTTCTCCCGATGTCAGTAGTTGAATCTATGGTGGGCCTGTCCCGAGAGATGCTGGGTATGTTATCTCTCACGGACCATATCGTCGCTGCTCTGGCTGAATATTTTCCACCAGGGGAGTTTGATGACGCTCAGGTGCCTTTTCGCGTTTTGTCACAGGCTCTTATGAACTTGACACATGCTCACACTTGTAACACGGCTAATTTGGAGCTGGCACGCCGGGATGTGGTGTTGGATTCTTCTCCATCCCTTCCTTCTGAGCAACGTGCTGTTCAGAGGTCTGCCTCTTTGGTGGGACCTCAGTTGTTCCATGGTTCCGTGGAAGCTGTTCGTGGCGAAGTTCTTCGTCACTCGAAGGACCAGCTTTTGCTGCCACAGCTTGACCAACGTGCTGCTGCGGGTGGTGGTCGTTCCAGGCCTGCCAAGCGTGCTGCTGCGTCTGCCTCATCGGCGACGTCGGCTACGCCTTCAGCTCCGTCTGCTCCTTCTGCACATAAGAAGCGCCGACGTGGCCAGGCTCGCTGGCAGCCTCAGGCAGGAAAGTCTCAGGACTCTGTCACTTCCCGAGGTGGTTTCTCCTCTCGGGGGCCTCGTCGAGGCCGCAAGTGAAGGTTCTCACCTCGATTCGCCTCCAGTCGGGGGAAGGCTGTCGCTGTTTTATGATCGTTGGACAGAGATAGCGTCGGACCCTTGGGTCCTCGACGTCATTCAATCTGGTCTGCGACTGTCCTTCCATCGGCACCCCAGTTTATCTCGGGTGCCCCTCCCGACTCAGGTCCCTTCCTATTCTCTGCGTCGGGACCTTCTGGTGCAGGAGATCGACAATCTGCTCTCCAAAGGGGCGATCGAGGTGGTCAGGAACACCCTTTCTCCGGGGTTTTACTCAAGACTTTTCTTGGTGCCGAAGAAAAACGGCCAATTTCGTCCTGTCATCGATCTGAGTATCCTGAACGAGTACATTATTGCTCCTCGTTTCAGTATGGAGACTTTCCGGTCGGTTCGACGTTCAGTTCATCAGGGTGACTTTACTGCCAGTATCGACCTGAAGGATGCCTACTTCCATGTACCCATTCATCTGGCGTCATGGAAATACCTTCGGTTCTCGTTTCGGGATCGAGTTTATCAATTCAGAGCTCTCCCGTTCGGTTTGAACCTGGCTCCTTGGGCCTTCACCCGACTGATGTCACATGTGCTTGCTTTCCACCGTACTCAGTTGGCTGTGACTTCGTCAGCCTACCTGGACGACAACCTCCAACGGCACCACGATGCTGCTGTTCTGGAGTTAGATGTCCGGCAGTTTCTTTGCCTGCTAGCGACGCTGGGTTTCAGAGTCAATCGCGAGAAGTCGGATCTCCTTCCTTCTCAGCGATTCCGTCATTTGGGGATGGATTTCGACACTCTTCACAATGTAGTGTCGGTCCCCCATGCTCGGGCGACGATTCTTTCCACCTTGACTCGGAACCTGCTTCAATCTTCCTCGGTCTCAGCCAGGACTTTCCTTCGGATGTTGGGCCTTTGCGGTTCGGTGACAGATCTCATTCCACTCTGTCACTTGTTTGTTCGACCTCTCCAACACTTCCTGTTGGATCATTGGCGTCCGAATGTAGATCCGCTGGACCTGGAACTCACTATTCCTCGGTCTCTGCTTTGTCACCTCCACCCTTGGGCCGATATTCCCTGGCTGACACAGAGTGTTCCATTGGATCTTCCTTTGGCCGATGGCATCCTTACTGCGGATGCCAGCGATCGGGGCTGGGGTGCGACGTTGGATCCTCTTGGTCTGTCTACTCACGGCGTGTGGGACAGCGAGCAGGTGGGCCTTCATATCAACCAGAAGGAGCTCCTTGCTCTTCTGTTGAGTTTTCGGTTTTGGATCCCTCATCTGTCTGACCATTTTGTCCTACTTCTTTCGGACAATTCGACAGTAGTGGCCTACATACGGAATCAAGGAGGCACACATTTGATTCCCATGTATCGGCTGTCTCGGGATCTTCTTCTGTTGGCGCAGGATGTGAACGCTTGGGTGTCCATTTGACACATTCCCAGGCGTCTCAACGTCCTAGCAGACTCCCTGTCCCGGCGCGACAGTGTCCTTTCAACCGAATGGATGCTACATCGGTCGGTGTTTTAGCCGATTTGCGAGCAGTGGGGCCGTCCTCAGGTCGACCTTTTCGCTACTCGCTGGAATCATCAGGTAGAGACCTTTGTCTCCCCTTGTCCAGATCCTCTGGCATTTGCAGTCGACGCTCTGTCTCTGAACTGGACAGGTTGGATCGGCTATGCCTTTCCTCCTGCACCGATGCTTCCTCAAGTATTAGCGAAGATTCGTGCTTGCAGTTGCAGGATTATTCTGATCACACCTCTGTCTCCACAGAGGGTGTGGATCAATCTGCTGCGGCCTCTGTTGGCAGATCGGCCGATTCGTGTACCTCTACGTCGCGATCTTCTTTCCCAGGGTCATCCCAGGAAGTATCACAACAACCTGGCGAGCCTGTCCCTTCACGCCTGTCTTTTATCAGGTCCAGTCTCCAACGTAGAGGTTTTTCGAGATGAACAGTGGAGTGCATTTCTGCATCGCGGTGACATTCCACTGGCATGACTTATGCTGCGAAGTGGAAGGTTTTCTGCCGCTGGTGTGCAGATCACAATGTGGATTACCGTGATCCATCAATCACTCAAATTGCGGATTTTCTGGTATATCTTTTTGACTCCAAGGGCCTCCAGCCTATTACGATTAAGGACTATCGGTCTATGCTGTCTGATACTTTCTCTTATGTGGGAAAGCGGTGCATTGGTCGTAATCTTTTTCTCTCCAAACTCATTCGGCGCTTTTCTTTGAAGAGGCCTCGAGTTTTGCATCTTACACCCAAGTGGAACTTGGCATGGGTGTTGCATTGTTTGGAGGGGCGCCATTCGAGCCTTTATCTGAGACCAATATGCGTTTTCTCACCTATAAGATGGCTTTTCTTCTAGCGCTATCTGTTGATTCTGCCTTCTTCAGAAATGAGGCTAACAGTGTCACCTTCACTACTGATTGCTCTTTTCTGGCTAAGAACCAACTTCCTGATTCAGTACCTCCTCCCATCTGCATTCGGGCTCTCCCTGCTGTCGATGGCCGGAGACCTCTTCTTTGTCCTGTTCGTGCGATCAAGATTTACATTACTCGCACTCAGTTCATTCGAAGGGGTCGGAAGAGATTCTTTCTGTCTCTCATTCCCAAGAGGCAGTCTATCTCTTCCCATTCTATTTCCAGGTGGATCTGTCTTGTAATCGAGCTGGCTTATTCCCGCTTGTCTGCGTCGGATCTTGTTTCGAACCGGTTTAATGCTCATGAGGTTCGTGCCATTTCTACATCCTGGGCGTTCTCCAATTCTGTTTCGCTCCGGGAAGTTATGAATGCGGCTTACTGGAGGAATGCCTCTACCTTCTCCTCCTTTTATCTCCGCCACCTTCAGCAGCAATCTGAGGACCTTTATTCTTTAGGCCCTCTCGTTGCTGCTCAGGCTGTTGTGCACCCTCGTTAAAATTGTTTTTATCGAGGTTGTGCTTCGCTCAGCCTTGTTCTTTTCAGGTGCCTTCTCTCTATCTTCATTACAGGTTTCGCTATTGTTCTCTGCCATCCTTGCTTTTCTTTCTGCTACTATTGTTGGTATTGGTTAGGTGATTTACCTCCTCCTATTGTTTATTCATCCAATTGTAAACAATTGTGAGTAGGTTGAAAAGAAATTACAATTTTTTAGTAAATTTTGTTTCTTAACATACCTACCACAATTGTTTACCGGAGGCCCACCCTCCTTGGGGATATCTTCGATATCGATGCCTCCCCGCTAAATCACAAACTTCTCGTTGACGGAAATACGGAATTGACGTCACGGTTGTTGCGCATGCGCTCGGTAAACGCAAGAGATGTGCAGAGAGAGTACCTGTAATTTCGAGCGCTGGTCTTGCTCAACCCTTTTTTCGATCTTTTTTGTGCTTTTGCACTCTATTACTTTTCCAACTTGTTTGGAAAAGTTCTCTAAAAGCTTGAGTTAGTTCCGAAGTAGGGCTTGCACTTACGTTACAGCCAATTGTAAACAATTGTGGTAGGTATGTTAAGAAACAAAATTTACTAAAAAATTTTAATGTTTCTGTGATTTTATATTGATGTATTTTCATGTAGACATATATATATAAAGACTGAAAGGTTATTTTGTACATGTAAATTAATGCAAAAAAAAATTTATTTGAGACCTCGTACACCTGGGGCCAATTCAACCTTTGCCATTTTGTCGAGAAGTGGCAAAGCTGTCAATGGTCCTAAAAAACCCACTTCTTGGTATGTCCAAATCACACCTTAATATGTATGCCACCCATGTGGCATGCTCTTAGATACATTGGTCTTCATACATTGCCCATGTTGCCACTGGTAAGAAGACAGCCACCCTTGGGGAATGCGATGCATGTATATTCACATGTGTATGTAGCCATCTGGATACTGAGTCCCGGTTATATGCATCAACGCATTTTAATACACATGTACTTCCCATAACTTCGCAACTGTCTCCGATCCATTGTTTCATATGTGAGCAAGTGCAACCTTCAGGGCTGGAACTTCCCAGGACATGTAGATATACATGTGTTATACTATTTTACACGCTAGTTCTATACATGTGCATGTGTCCTTACATGACTGTCTCCACCAGCCAAAAACACTTATCGGCTATAGATTCCACATGCAACATATATGGGTTTGTAGCCACAGTGGATACTGTTTCAAGTAAGTTCTCATTCGTCAACCCATCATGCCACCTGTAGTGACTCATATTGGTATCAATGTGGTTGGTTTGGTGGGTCACCAATGGGCTCTCCATGGCCTAGGCTTGAGCCCCAGCAGGATACCAGGCCACAAGCTCAAATATGGTGTGCTGGGTTCAAGCATGTGCATGCCCTACCCTGGGCCAGGATGAGTGGCTGACAGAGACAAATTACATCAGAGTGTACAAGAGTCTGTCTTAGGTTAAACCAAAGTTGTTTAATAAAGTATTTTTTACAATCTGTCTCCAAGTCGTTTGTAACATAAACAACATCAGATCGTGATACATTGGAAATAACATTGTGAATTGAAGACAGAATTTTAAAAAACAAAAATTGCCTCTTTCAGATACAGCATTTTCTCATTTATTTTGGACACATGAGATTCTTATGTGTGGTGGAAAGGGAAGCAGACCCTCACGTGATGTTAACCAAATTCTCTTTCTGCTTTTATGATGACAGTGCAGTAATCCTACCCACTAGCACAGTGGTTAGAGCACTGGACTTTAAATCGAAAGGTCGACAGTTCCATCCTGGCCAATGATAACTGCATTGTGTCCTTGGGCAAGACACTTGATCCTGATTGCACATTGTGGGAGCATGGTGGCACTGTGTTCTAAGGTGTATTATATGTCGATGGTGCATTTTCCTTCAACCACTGCAAACTATAGCTGTCCAGGGTAAGTACATTGGAGAGTCTGACATTTGCTCACTGCTGCTCTGTGGTTCTACGCTACTATACTATACTTTTATATATATATATATATATATATATATAACTTCGTCAAAAATCTTCTTCTTCAGATCCAGCAGTCGGAATGTTTTGATATTTGGTATGCAGCATCCTTAGAGGGTGAGATTCAAGTTTGTTTAAGCCATGTCCCTAGGTCCATATTTGGGCTCACTGTGGGAGCTCGAATTGTAACTTAGTTCAAAATAAGAAATTTTCTTAAAAAATCTTCTTCTTCAGATCCAGCAGTCGGAATGTTTTGATATTTGGTATGCAGCATCCTTGGTGGGGGATTCACGTTTTTTTAAAGCCAAGTCCCTGGGTTCATATTTGGGCTCACTGTGGAAGCCTGAATGATAACTTAGTTCAAAATGAGGAATTTTTTTTAAAAATCTTCTTCAGATCTAGCAGTCAGAATGCTTTTGATATTTGGTATGCAGCATCCTTATTTATTTATTTATTTCACCAACTGGTGAAATAAATAAATAAATAAGGTCTTGATTTTGTATTAATTTATTTATGAAATTACAACCCACAGGTGCAACTGTGTTGAACCAGATTGCAACCTGATTGAGAAAGAGACCACTAATTGCATTTGCAGAACTGTATTGGCAACCAGGTCAGTTACCTCTCCTGCACACTGGTGTAGAAATCTAAAAATTTCAGTCTGCAAATTTTTCCCATGATGCAACTAGGAATTTCACCAGTTGGCTGAAACTATGCTCGTTGTTGGTTGAAAACTTTGCACGTCCTGGTCCTGAACATGTGTCAAGCCAATTGGTTTGACCTGTACTGCCCAGTTCAGAGAACTTGATCCCACCCCAGGCACTGGTTTCTAGATCCTATTATGCCAGTATGGGAACGCAGTGGCTCAGTTGGTAGAAATGCAGGCTGTAAGCCGAGAGGTCCTCAGTTTGAATCCCAATTCCAGCAACCGTGTTGTGTCCTTGAGCAAGACACTTAATCCTGATTGTCCATGTGGGGGCATGGTGGTGCTGTGTAGTAAGGCATACTGCACGTTGATGGTGCACCTGTCTTCAACCAATGCTAACCCTGCTTGTGTTGAGTTAGTATGTTGGAGAATTTGACAGTTGCTCGCCATTGCTCAGTGGTTCTCTCCGGGTGCTCTGGCTTCCTCCACCCATAAATCTGTCCGACATGAGTTAACCCTGGCAGTTGAAACTGTCATTAAACCTCAATAAATAAATAATTATTATGCAAGTGAAGTCTATTTGTTTATCAGGGTTTAACAACACTTTTAACAACCAGGGTCATATCTTGTCAGACAGTATTACTGATGGAGGCAATCTGCGTACCCAAAGAGAACAGCCAAGCCAAGCAATGGCACCTGAGAGTCAGAACTAACTAACCCGGCATGAGCAGGGTTGGCATACATTGAAGGCAAGTGTATTGTCATTGTGCTTCTTTGTACAGTCAGTTCCACCATGCTCCCACATTGGCAATCGGGTTTAAGTGTCCTGCCAAAGAACATAACACAGATGACACTGGTCAGGACAGAACCGTCAACTTTTCGATACCAAATTCAATGCTCTAACCAATTAGCCACCATGCTCCCTTAATTAGTAAAGTAAAACTGGCTAACTACTGTAATCAAGCACTATTCTACTTCCCAGGGTTCCCACAAAAATCATTAAAGTTCTTAAATAATATCAACTGTACTTCAGACCTAAATAAAACAGAAGCAACCAAATGTGACCGGCACAGTTTGTATCATGGATACACAATACTCTGCTCCCCAAATCAAGGCCGGTATCATTGCCTTATTCTTCACAATTCAATAACTGCTAGAGTGTTAAATTATTTTTAAAAGGTGATTGGTAACATGAGTATTTTTGTCAAAGACACCATGGTACCAGTAATGTGGCTCTTAGTTTGGCAAGATTTTGTGCATAAATAATCATTTTGCAACAATTTATTGCAGAGTACCAACTCTCCAATCACTTGTAACAAAATGTTATACAAACATTTATTTTCTACTGCTTAAAGAACTATAAACTAATGCATGTATACAGTATAAAACCACTAAAGCAGATTTTTCAATAGAGTCAGACTAGTAGCTTCTAGCACTTAACTCCTTGCATGCTGCTGTTTCGATATTAATGCCCAGGCCAGGATTTCTCTTGCAGCCATGACTGGATTTGATAAAAGTATCCTGAAAATACTGTGTGGGTTAAGAATTAATGAAGCAGTGTCAAATAATGAGTTTGAATTTCTTGCGTTTGATCCTTGAGCAAGGCATGTTAGCCAACTTTCACATCTGGAAGCCTGGTAAGAAGATGTGCTAATTAAGTCACATTGCCAGGCAACTCCTGCTACAATAGTGATTAGCTCATAAGCCTTAAAATTTGTCCCAGTGCTAGAGAGATGGTTTTAATTCTCTCGGACTTTTGCTGTGAGAATAAATTGTCAATTCCTAAATAATTTATAATTTGAGCATACTGGTATACCCTTGTGAGCGCAACCAGAATATATTCCACTGTAAAAAATAAACCTCATATTATATATACAAGTTGGGGGGCAGTGTCTCAGCAGGTAGAGGTGCAGGTTGCAAGCCGAGAGGTCCTCAGTTTGAATCCCACCTGCGGTAACTGCATTGTGTCCTTGAATAAGACACTTCACCCCCATTGCCCACGTGGGGGCACAGTGCCATTGTGTGGCATACTGCATGTCGATGGTGTACCTGTCTTCGACCAATGCTAACCCTGCTTGCGTGGAGTTAGTATGTTGGGGAGCTGACAGTTGCTCGCCATTTCTCAGTGGTTCTCTCCGGGTACTCTGGCTTCCCCCACTCGTAAAACTGTCAAGGTCATGATTAGTAATTGTGCAGAAATATGTGACTTTAAACGCCAATAAATAAATATGTACAAATTTAACCCCGGGGCCAAGTTCCAGATTGGTAAGTTATTCACTAACCTGCACATGTAGAACACATGTTCCAACATACAGGCTTTTTATACCACCACTCTCAAAATAAATGGGTAGTATACTGGATTACATGCAAAGTAAGGACCATAACTTGGTTGAAAAAATGCGGGCAACTTTTTTATAACCTGTGCAGGAGCGGCTTGTAATAAGGATCCCTCAGAGTAAATTTTATTGAAATCCATCCACTCACTTGTAAGATATCACAACAGATGCACAGATGGACAGACAGACATGCAGACAAACACATGCATGAACAGCTTCCCATTGGCACTCTCCAATAAATTGTAACATACAATTTTATGCAAATATTTTTCTTCTACTGCTGCAAAAACAGCAAGCTGATGCATTCAGTGTAAAGCTGTTAAAGTGGCTTCCAGCAACTTTCAGTAGAACCATGATAGTGGCTTCTAGCACTCAACCAGTTAAAATGTGCAGTAAATAAAATAAAATTAATGCTGGTTTGAAACATCAGATAGATCAAGATATTTCTTCAAGAACAGTTTTCTGCTGTGATTTTGATTGATATAAGTATTGCTGGGTGGATTTGTCAGATAAATGAAGCCACAGGAAGTAGAGCAATGTTTGATTGCAATAGTAAACAAGTTTTGCTTCACTGGTACAATAAAACCTGCTTACTTATAAACTAGGAAACAGTACCAAATGCCTGAAGTGTGATTTCACTAAAATAAGCAGCATAGAAATAAGGCATTGGCTAACATGACCTTATACTTTATTGTGGTTCCATAGATGCTGTAAGAGACCTTGCACATCAATAAATAAAAAGATAAATGGTCAAGACATTGTTCAAACAATTGAGAAAAGCAATTGTGATTTGAGTTTCTTCCTTTATAAAATTTCTTCAACATTCTTATAACTAGAAATTAATTGAAAACCACTGCTCAGTCACAAGATTTGCCAGCAGTTACAATTCGTTTCTTGGAAAAGTGTTTAAAGACTCATTATTTTCTGTTTCTCTGGTGACAGAATGGTATTAAGGAATGTTTCCGATGAAAATGTAGCCAGTCATTTAGTCAGAAGATGCTCTGTAACCCTTTAATTACCTCTTCAGATTTGAAACTTGGTCAACACAAAATCCTTTATTCCATGACTGTTGTGTGTATTCACTGTTACCTGATTCAGTATAGGCATTGAGAAATATGCTAGATACACCTCACATGGAATTCAGACTGCTGTAAGAATGTCATGTCAAAATGCATCTGATTGGTTGTTATGCATCTGAGTGACGTAATGATGTGAATGAAATGCTTCAAGACAAAATTGTGTCAAGTAAGAAAGTAAACAGACTTTCTTTAAAAATATAAATTTCATCCACTGTAATTGAAGCTTAATATGGGAGTGCGGTGGCTCAGTGCTTCTATGCTAGAGGTCTTGAGTTTGATCCCCGTCCAGGATGATCCGTGTTGTGTTCTTGGGCAAGGCAATTTATCGCAGTTGCCTACATGGGGGCACGATGATGCCGTGTACTAAGGTGTACTGTACGTCAATGGGGCACATGTCTTCAACTGCTGTAACCCTGCTTGAGCGGAGCTTGAACAGAGTTAGAATGTTGAGTAACTGACAGTTGTTCGTTTATGCTCGGTGGTACTCTCTGGGTAATCCTGCTTCCTCCACCTGTAAAACTGTCACAGTCATGATTAGCCATTGTGCATAAGTGTGCGACCTTAAATATCAATAAATAAATAAAAAAACTCAAGCTTAATCGTGGTATAAATACAGAACACATATTAGAAGAGTAACAGTGTGTAAAATTTGATGAGAACAGTTGTTTCGTTCATGTTGTGGTTACTAAAATTTACATCTACACGAACGGATGACCGGTTAAGATTGGGGCGCACGAACGAATATTTTTTGCTGATCGCAGCGATTTGAAAATCGGTGCTAAAATTTGCTTGTGTGCCCAGATCGGTGACGGTGATAAAAATCTTCGATCTTGGTCACCTGATCGATCGCAAAGATCAAACATGTTTGATATTTTTGTAGGATTTTATCGAGTCTGCAACTGTTCGTGTGCCCTAGTCTTTAGGCAAATATTGCATCTTGAATGGTAAAGTCTGAGTAACTTAACAGGTAGAGTGCTAAATTTTTTCTCAACCTCAAGATACAATTTATGGGAGAGTGCCTATAGGCTATTATGTTCCTTAAGTGGTTAATTATCCCCCGCCAGAACGAAGTTTGGATATAGAAATAGGGTCTGTCCATCCATTTCTCTGTCCATCATCTGTCTGTAATAACTTTGGACTTTCATATCTTAGTCAGTGGATGTTGGATTTAAATGATCTTTGGTATGCTGATAGACCACCTTATAGTTTTATGAATGGTGGGCGGCCGGGCGGGTGGTTTCGGGTGTAAACCATTGGTTTCCGGATGATAACTTGATAATGGTTCAACCCATGTTCATGAAACTTCATAGGTAGGTTGGTATCGGTGAGAGGAAGAACCCTATTAATTTTGGACTTGCTTGGTCAAAGGTCAAGGTCACAGTGACCTTGAACATAGTAAATTGTGAACAATTGATTTCCGGATGATAACTTGACTACGGTTCAACCCACATTCATGAAACGTCATATGTAGGTTGGTCTTCGTGAGAGGAAGAACCCTATTTATTTTGGATTCACTAGGTCACAAAGATCAAGGTCACAGTGACCCAGAACACAGTAAATCAAACAATAGGTTTCCAGTTGATAACTTGATAATGGTTCGACCCATGTTCATGAAACTTCATAGTTAGGTCATAGTTAGGTTGGCATCAGTGAGAGGAAGAACCCTATTTATTTTGGACTCGCTAGGTGAAAGGTCAAGGTCACAGTGACCTTCAACATAGTAAATCGTAAACAATTGGTTTCCGGATGATAACTTGATAATGTTTCAACCCCGAGGAAGAACCCTATTTATTTTGGACTTGCTAGGTGAAAGGTCAAGGTCACAGTGACCTTCAACGTAGTAAATCATAAACAATTG
Source organism: Pictodentalium vernedei (assembly GCA_031216915.1). Taxonomy (NCBI): domain Eukaryota; kingdom Metazoa; phylum Mollusca; class Scaphopoda; order Dentaliida; family Dentaliidae; genus Pictodentalium; species Pictodentalium vernedei. The sequence goes on along the minus strand of CM062295.1, from coordinate 214,614,307 downwards.
GTTTCCGGACGATAACTTGATAATGGTTTGACCCACATTCATGAAACTTCATAGGTAGGTTGGTCTAGGTGAGTGGAAGACCCCTATTTATTTTGGACTCACTAGGTCAAAGGCCAAGGTCACAGTGACCTTGAACATAATAAATCGTAAACAATTGGTTTCCAGCTGATAATTTGACAATGGTTCCACCCACGTTCATGAAACTTCATAGGTAGGTTGGCATTGGTACAAGAAAGAGCCCTATGTATTTCGGAATCACTAGGTCAAAGGTCAAGGTTATAGTGACCCTTCACATAGTAAATTGTAAACAATTGGTTTCCGGACTATAAGTTGATAATGATTAAACCCACTTTTGTGCTGTCACAACTCGACATTGGATTGGTGATCCTATCGTCATTTTTTTTTTCTAGAGTTATGGGCCTCTTTCCACATTTTTCAACTTAGAAACACTTGTCGGGGTATACCAGTGGCGTTGCACCTTGTTTGTTTTGGCTTCGTTGTTGTTTTAGGGCAGGTGATTTTCAACTCAGAGACAGGTGACTTCAGAAGATGGATACAGTTTGCAATGAGTGATTTTGTACTTAACTCTTAACCTGCTAAGTATTTTCAAAATATTTTTTATCAGATTTACTCATGGCTGCTGGGAAGCAGCCATGACTAGATCTGATTAAAAATTTATCTAAATTTAAGTAAAGAATTCATTGGTCAAAAAGTCAATTCAATTTAGAGGACAGAAATTTAGTCAAATGTGTCCAAGTCACATACTATTTCTGTGGCAAGAGATTTTGTTTCCTGGGCAGAAATATCTGCCAACAGCATGCAAGGAGTCAATAATTTTCTGGGAATGACACACCTTTTTTGTGTTACAGTACATGTAGTTACAATTGCACATTGGTAATTATTCTGTTAAAAGTTGCTGGAATGTATACTTGCACTCTCCAATATAATGTGATGTAACAAATCTTTACTACCAGAGAACTGATAGCTAGATCTTGGCTGATTATGAGGTGCACTTGGAAATAACCCTTTGAACCCCGAAGGCCTTTATTCCGGTCAAGGGACAACATGCTTCATAATATCCTACTAGGATGGCTGCTAAGTGAATGTATGGGGTATACCAATCAATATTTGTAATGCGCAGCCCCAAGTCTGCACGTTAAAAATTTTAATTGGTTTAACCCCCCAAAGCCCCAAGTCTGCACGTTAAAAATTTTAATTGGTTTAACCCCCCAACCCCTCCAACCCCCCCCCCCCCCCCCCCCCTCCACCAGATAATGGATATTTACTCTCCAAGTTGCTGTCGTTGAACAGAATGGAAGATACCACCAGGGTTCAAAGGGTTAAAAAAAAAGAGTTTGCACTTATGTTGAACAGTTGAGTGTAAGGTGATTTTATCCCTCTGCACACTGATGGAATGTGAATGAAAAATGTTTTTGACTGATGGAACCTTCTCTGGTTCTTTTTTGTGTTTTTGAACAAAGTGTTTGGAAACAAGCCATCTGAAATTGAGAAACAGGATCAGCATTTTCATTTTGTGGGTCAGGAAGGTGTTTTTGCAAAAATATTACCTTTTTCATTAGCCCTTTACCTAAGACAGTATTTAAAAAAAAATAAATTAAACTTCACATTTTTCGAAAACAAATTTCACATTTTTTCAATAAAGCATGGAAATATGGATATCATTAGAACCTGCTCGTTGAGCTGTTTCTACAGATATCCATATTTGTATGGTTTTACTGAGAAACTTCCGAGATATTTTAGGCTGTGATAGGCTTATTCTGGTTAATTTTCTGGACTTTTTATCACTATATTGGGTAAATGGTTAAGTATAACTTGAAGACAGTTTGCATTATATTTTAAATTGTTTTTGTTTTTAAAGATTTCTTTTATTAGCCCTTCACTTCTCTTTGAAAAGTCTATACTGAAATTTATTGTTCCCAGCTGAATATTCTGTTGCTCAAGCCCACATATTCATCAAGTGCAACATTAATTTTTATTAAAACATAGACAAGTATTGGTGTTTGACTGTGGTAACATTGAAGTTTCGGGGTAAATGATGTCAGTTGAGTGGTCAAGCCACTCTTTTCTACAGGGCATTAATTGTCAGAGAAATTCTGTCAAATAAGCCATGGATTTTAAGATGAATGACACTATAGTTGCCATGAGCATTTCTAATTGTCATTTCGTTCTCCTGCTGGAGCAATTTATGCCCCAATTTATTATGGTCTTTGAGGACAATTTTGCATCTTTCTGTCATTATACAGAATAAATGTCTTCCTCCACCAGAAGATGTTTAGTGATTGTAAGGTGTTGTGATATTCAAATCTGATTTGTGGTTTGAGAGGAAAATTACAGAGGTGACAAAACAAAACCCTTTGTTTACTGGAACTCTACTGTGGAAATTATGAAAAACAGAGGTTCTCTAATTATAGCTTTCTGTTGATTATTAAGGACAGATTAGCTCATCGAGCAGCCAGGCAGTTGCATGGTAACTTTGTGAAAATTAAATTTAGATCTTATCACACTGTTTCTCAAATAAATTAGGACATACAGAACCCAAATCCCATAGATACTTAATACATCATAAATTTCTTTGATAAAGGCATTTAATTTTAAAATGACTCCACTTCAGTTTATCTCCAGTGGTGGACAATAAAGAAGGGAGATTTCTGGAAATGATCATTTTCCTTCGTCTTATTATAAATTTGCCAGTGAACAAATTTATTATTTTACAAGTCCTCGAATTGAAGTGATTAGATTTTGATTCTGATTTTTGAAAAATAAGAAATTTTGAAGCATTTTTATATTTCTTGACAAATGTTGGAAGGGGAAAACATATTTTGACATGGTCACTTTACTTTAGTATTGGAACAACTAAACTGTTAACTTATACCAGATACCCAGGAGAACCTCAGCAAGTGGAGCAGGGCTTGTGTATTGCAGTGAATAAGTTCTGCTTTAATTACTGGTTAAATAGTACCTGAAACCAATGCCTGGAGTAAAAGTCCTCGAAGGTATAAGCGATTCAGTAAACTTGACTTACACCTATGTTGCAGTTATGTTGAAAATTACCATAGACCAATAAATAAATAAATAACTTGTAGTACAATAGCAAGCATTTTCCGGATGTAATTTTTGCTACCGGTTAGTCACTCTCTCATGACAGAGGTGTGGAAACTGTTGTATTAGTAGTTTCAGAAAATGGGAAATACACAAAATTGCATCAGTTACATTCTGAATTTTTTCTCTTAGTCTGAATGAACTAATATAAAACATTGAAGCTTAATGTCCTGACTTTATTATCAAGTTTCATTATCCAAGCATATTCTCTGTTCCAAGTAATTGGTAGTTAACTGGTAGAGTGCTGGAAGCCCATATTTGGGCTCTATTCTTAAGTGCAGGTACCCTACTTAAAGGCTTCAAATTCAGTGGCTGTGCTTCATATTATCTTTGAAGTGATATTATTTAGTCTGTTAGAATTTGCCTTGTTATAATTTATGGGAGAGTGCCCATAGGCACTCTCTCATGAATTGTAACAAGGCAAAGAGAACTGAACAAACTTTTATGGTTAAAAATAATTTAGCACTCTACCAGTTAATCAGTAACAGAATGGTTATAAGAATCATTTGAGAACACAATGGCTCACTGATTACGGCATTGACCTTCCAACCAAAAGGTCCACGGTGTGATCCATACCAGGGGTAACTATGTAGTGTCCTTGACAAGGCACTTAATCTTGATTGCCCATTTGAGAGCATGAGATGCTGTGAACTAAGACATACTGCATGTCGATGGTGCTCTTGTCTTCAACCAGTGCTAACCCTGCTTGTGCAGAGTTAGTACATTGGGAATGGGCGCAGTGGCTCAGTAGGCTGAGATGCAGGCTGCAAGTCGAGAGGTCTTCGATTTGAATCCCATCTGCGTAACCACGTTGTGCTCTTGGGCAAGACACTTCACCCCATTGCCCACGTGGGGGCACGGTGGTATCGTGTACTAAGGCGTACTGCACGTCTGTAGTCCACTTGTCTCCAACCTACACAAAGCCTATTTGTGTGGAATTAGTATGTTGGGGAGCTGACAATTGCTCGCCATTGTTCAGAGGTTCCGGCTTCCTCCACCTGTAAAACTGTCATGGTCATGATTAGCCATTATGTGCAGAAATATGTGACCTTAAACACCAAAATATAAATAAATAAATAAGTACATTGGGGAGTCTGAGAGTTGCTTGGTGGTTCTCTCCAAATATTCTGGCTTTCTCCACCCATAAAACTTTGCAAAACGAGGTGACCCTGATTGTTGAAAGTGTCATTAAACCCTATTGAATTAATAAATGAATTATAAGTGTCCATATATATATATATTTAATACAAACAAAATTTTCAATCATTTTTGGTCATGTTACTGTCACCTTAACTGGTAAGAGTTCTGAATTAATTTTTGTCATCCAAATTTGGTCACTTGTCTTTGCATTGTTGCATTTTATGGGAGAGTGCCTAGAGGCACGATCCCATGAAATGTGTTGAGGCAACTCCACACAGATTTAATAATTTCACTTCAAAGTTAATTAGCACATCCACAAAAAATGAAGCCTTTAGGTTGTTGCATCTGAATTTTAAACTAAAGTCCAAATATGAGCTTCCAGAACTCTACCAATAAATTATGTTGTTTACTCTGCACTAAAGGAGTAGTCACAGTAACCGAGCGAGATTTGCATTTATCAGTTTCAGTAAAATCATGGTGCAAAAGAACTACATTAATTTAATTTCCTCAACATTCCTTCTTTGCCACTTGTAATTTCATTGACCATGAATTTATTTGAAATTAGGACCCTCCTTCCAAACAAAGGACATTTGTTTACCCAAGACAGTGATTTTGTAGATGGTCATTGAAAATGTCATCACATGTTCATTCCCTACAAGAGCCAAAACACTGATGCTCTCACCTGTACTGCAAGGTGAAATTTTAAAACACATCCATGTCATCTAATGTGAGAGTGCACATCTGACAAAATGCATGTTCGTTTCTCATGTCTAGACAAAATGGATTGCTCAAATATGCATTGGTCAGAACAGAAAAATGTGTCCCAGCTTCCTGCAAAAAGGCTTGGAAATACACTCTTGTCATCTGAGTGGCAAATATAAATTGTTTTCTGAATTTTGTTCCAGACCAAACTATAATTATATACCCATGAGTGATCACCTCTGCAGTAATGCCCAAGTTTAGATAGGATGACTGGATTCAACTGTAATTGCTCTCACCATTAGTGAAGTCAGGGAACTGATTCAGGAAATTAATGCTTGTTCCCACTTCGAGCCTGGAAAACTTAGTGCTTGATTTACTTATTTATTTGCTGCCATTTACAACAGCAATATAGAGGCATATGATGATGTCCCAAACTACAAAGTCATTTACCTTGATGTGAGGCAGAGCATTTTTATCTCATTTCAACGGTATTGTGTTGCCAGTACACTACAACAGGTAGTCATACTCTGTCATGGGCCTTTTAAGCATTGCTTTCATTGTACAGTTAAAACTAGAAGTCCTGTCATGAAGTCCTGTCATGAAATGTGCACATATAGCACGTCGATCTGCACATTAATCTACTCGTTATGACCATAGTAAGGCTATCAAATTGTGTACATATGGCCTGTGCACAAACAATGTTTCAGCCAATGGACCTCTGGGTAACTCAGAGGTCCATTGGCAGAAACATTGCCTGGGTTTGCTATGAGTAACCAGGAGAACCTGCTGTGCTTTGGATGCCAATCGATATGGCAATTGCTCGCAATTCCTATGTGCAATTAAGCCTTGATAAGCACACAGTTCGTGACAGGACTTCTAGTTTTAACTGTACCATATTCAAAAATATCATAGTTGGTTCATTGGTTTGTGGACCTTGTTAATTGGATAGCCACTTTCCCTGTGAAAATTATTCATTTAACAGTAATATTCAATTAACAGGGATTGTGTCACTTTCCTGTATTCTAGAGATAAATTTAGCATTTATTCTATTATATCTGGATTGACAGAGCTCTAAGAGCTCTGTAAAACAAGATATGATAGATTAAATGCCTGTATCGTATGTACTGAGGCCAAATAGGCCTATAAATAAAGGAAAACTGGGGAGAGTCAGGGTAATTTCATGACAGGCTACAAGATTTTTTATTCAGTTAACAGGAGTTTCCTCTATAACCTATATTCAATTAATACGTAAAATTTGTACTGGAGGTATGGTAAATTGTTTTGTGTTGGGAAATTATATTAAATTAACAGGGTTATTCAGTTCAGAGATATCCAGTTAAGTGGGCTCCACTGTATATGATGATGTCCCAAACTACAAAGGCATTTACCTTTATGTGAGACAGAGCATTTTTATCTCATTTCAACGGGATTTTGTCACCAGTACTGCAACAGATAGCAGTCATACTCTGTCATGGGCCTTTTAAGCATTGCTTTCATTATACCAAATTCAAAAATTTCATAGTTGGTTCATTGAATTTAGACTCGATTATATACTTTCAAATCAAATTGTTTTTTTGAATATCAAATATTTGCAGGGCCCTATTATTACATGCAGAACAATGTAAGTGCAAACAATTTATTAAAATGAACTTTATACTTGTTTTGTGGTATTCCCTTGGAGAATTTTGGTGCTTATTTACTGTGGTAAACAAATTCAGTTAAGAATCTGAAGGGTTTTGGGGACTTACTGATCGAAGTCCTGCAGGAAAAATGTGCTGCTCTACGTCTTCTCATCAGACACTCTCCAATAATTTGTAACAAATCAGTTAATCATGAACAAAATCTAGCCAAATTAAGGCTCTCTTTGCAGGTAGCAATAGAATTTTTGAAAACAATACTCATATGTTACAAATCACCTTTGAAAAATAGTTTAGCTCCCTACCAGTTCCGTAAACAAATTATAATAAAATTTAAATGGTGATTTAGTTAGAGGATTAAATCTTGGGTAACACTGTGGATATCAAACCAACGGGCACTCTACAACCCATGCAAGGTATGGTGTACTGAAAAACTGCACAGGCTCCCTAAAAGTGAAGCTTTCAGAAAATATGCCAACAGCCAGGAGAAAGGATGAAGAGGCAAGTTAAAGCTTTGAGTTTAGTTCTGTATCATTTCATAAAATGAACACACACTAATAAATCCAATTATTATTTTGTCACAAAACGACTGGGATTCATTTCTCTGGAGACACAAAACCTGGCAATTCATATCACTGTCTGATTACCTAAAATTATCCACAATTGAGATATCAATATGCCTGATTTTAAAGGGGATTGTCAGTAATGATTTTTCATCACAAGCAATTTAGTAACTGTTTTTTGATGCATCTGTAACCTTTTTGACTGTGGATTGGAATGGTAAAACTTTACTCTCATAGTCACCATATACAGTACTGTGATCACAAAACAGTTACAGTGGAACCCTGTTTATTGAATATCCATTTTGCCAGCAAAAACTAGGCCATTAACATGAGTATTCAATTAACAGGAAGGAGTCACTTTCCTCTATCCTAGAGATATGAGTATTTATTTATTATACCTTGTTTGACAGAGCTAGTGAAGCTTTGTCGAACAAGATATAGTAGCGTAAATGCTGCAATGGATGTACTGAGGCCAAATAGACTATAAGCAAGTAGAATTTGGTGATTGTCAGGGTAATTTCTTGGTCTGTCACAAAATTTTTAATTCATTTAACTGGTAGAGTGCTGGAAGCCTATATTTGGGCTTTATTCTAAATAAAGGCTTCTTAAAGGCTTTTTATTCTGTGGATCCTTGAAGTGTAATTATTCAGTCTGCTTGGTTTTGCCTTATTACAATTAATTACAATTAATGGGAGAGTGCCTGTAGGCACTTTCCCATTAATTGTGACAAGGCAAAAACAAATGAACAATTTTTGATGACAAAAAATAATTTAGCACTCAACCAGTAAACAGGAGTTTACTCTATATAACCTGTGTGCAATTTACATGTCAGATTTGTATGGAAGGTATGGTAAATGTTTTGTGCTTGGAAGTTATATTCAATTAACAGGATTATACAGTTAAGTTGTCTCCACTATTTATGACAGCATATCAGGAGCTAAAGGAAAGTCAACATAAAAGTTGATTAAAAGTATATGGCACCACTAAGACAAGTCTCAGTAAAAGAAAAATTACCTTTTTCAAAGCAGAACAGCTTTTTCACTGGGGTTACACTAGAAGCTTCCTTTATAGATTTGTCTTATTATGCCCCCGACTTGAAAAGTCGAAGGGGTATCAAGAGGAGACTTCCATCTGTCTATTCGTCTGTCCATTCGTGTGTCCGTTCATGCCAACATTTTCTCTTGTATCTCAGCCACTGCTGTTATTAGGCCTAAAAAAGTTAAAAATCTGTTTCTCAGGCCTTCCCACAAGATCCTTTTGGCTGCCGCATGCTCTCTTTTTATAACCAATGCAGACATAAAAAAATAAAAATTAAATGGTTTATGTCGGAAATTTTTATCCAAGTTAATAAAATTGATAAATTTGTCCCTTGAGTGTAACAGGGCTTTGCAATGCTTTAGCACTGCAAAGCCTTCTTGCATTCAAGAGACAAAATACACCACCCCAGTTTTACAAAAAAAATGGCCTGGGAAACAGAAAATCTACTTTGTTGGGCCTTACTACTGCTATTTGAATGATATTTGGTGTTGTAATAGAGCATCATGGGGGAATCCTTTTTCACTCTTTCAACAATTTTTTGGTGGGTTGGAGGCATTGGCACATGCTTTGCATTGCCCTTCTTGTTATATTTATAAAATGTAACCACCCTTGGAACCCCAGGAAGTGATGCATTGGTTGTGATTTCATAAATAAAATATTGCAAAACAAGGATCAAGAAAAACAAATAAAAATAAGCTCTCAGAATCAATGTTCTCAAACAAATGTTTTCCAACAGGGGAGACTTTGCAGTGCCGTGGGGAGACAGGGATCATTTTGGGTGTCTACAGGGTTTGAATATGGGAACCTTTCCCAATGGCATTTTGGCATGATTTTTCCCAATTCAAACCAAAAATTTGCCAATCTCACTCCTCATTTAAATAAAAATTTAATTCTTATTTTAACTCTTGAAGGCATTATCTTGACTTTAATCACTTTTTACTGCAACAAAACATTTGACTCAACTGGAAGTTTGTAGATACATTTGCAAGTTACATCCCAAGAACCTTGTCAGTTGTTTCTAGGCCAAGTATTGCCTAGACACAACTGCTTAACCACAGAATATAGACTGTCCAAGTGTAACAATTTATAATAGAGATTACAAAGACTGATCATTATTTCATGTTACTGTTTGTTATAAAACTGACTACATGTACTATACATGTAGTAGCTTCTGTATTAACCCTTTACCCGGAAGTAAGCAGCACTTGTTTACTGTGGTAAACCAGTTCCGCTTTACTTGTAAAATAGGACCCAGTCACCAATGCTTGGGGTGAAAGTCCTCTAAAATGGGCAACATGTTGATCAACGATTGACTAAACTTGACTTCATCTCCATGTTGTGTCACGATTAGCCATTGTGCATAAATATGTGACGTTAACCACCAACAAACAAACAAACAAACAAACCCTTTACCCAACGTAACGGCCAAAACCGGCCAGCGCTATTCTCAAAAATCGCGAATTAATTTTTACTATTTTTTTCATTTTTTGTCTCAAAAACATATGTTATGACCCCTCATTGGAACGAGCTCGTCAAGCTCGTTCCAATGAGGGGTCATAACATATGTTTTTGAGACAAAAAATGAAAAAAATTAGTTATTCCAGGTTATTCAAGAATTTGTTTTCCAAGTGTCGTCTGCTTTTCATGTTAGGTAAAGGGTTAATGTTCTCAGTTCAATATGAAGGCAACACTTCTTATTCTTTGTGTGTTTCTTCTTCCAAACAAATTCCCAATTGGAGCCTTCATGACAGGAATTTTCCCAATTGCATGGACCCAGAACCTTTCCCAAACAGGGTTAAAGAACCCCTTGGATGAAAGTAGAAAAATAATTATGATCGAATCATGACCCAGAACAAGACTTTTCTCTTGAGTAGCTACCTTCTCCCCTCCCAACTGACAAAAACAGGCTACAGCGAAGCAACAGAAACTCTGATTGGAAGTGCAAGAGATCATAAAAATTCACCATAGAAACAGTGATAGAAACAGAATTTTTTTAATAGAAAAATGTTACTCGCCTCATTTTGTTTCTTGCCTGAAATAATAATGCATTTTCTTTATTTGCTATACAAATGGGTACCTCCTTTATTGCCAAGAGAATACACCATTTCATGTTTGTTCCTCATCATCTTTTGAAATGCCAGATTATTGCCTCATTTTTAGGCTTTTCCCTCTGGAAGAGACTATTGTTTTTCTACGGATTATTATCATTTTTTGGGTTTTTTTTTTTTTTTTTTCCCCACACATTTTGTCCGCACGATTCCGAAGCCATTTTCGGACCGATTTTCACAAAATTTTGCACACGCATAGAGGGGCACAAAATCTAAAAATGTACCAAAAGTGGAATTTTCGATTTAACCCTTTTTTCGTCAGAATTGGCAAAAAACTGTCAAAATTGGGGTTTAACGGCACTTTCTCGAAACACGTCTTGTAGATTTTTTTTAAACCTTCATTAGCTCAACTTGACAAAGTCAAGCTGAGCTATTGCCATCACTTCTCGTCCGTCGGCGTACGTACATACGTACGTACGTACGTACGTTAGTACGTACGTATGTTAGTACGTACGTCCACAATTTCCTTTGGCACACCTCACAGGTCGCATTTATGATCAGATTACTTTGAAACTTGGTATGCTTGTTTGGGGTGACCTCTAGATGGGAGCTATCGATTTTCTTCAATTTCCGTCAAAAAATGTTGCCACGGCCAACGTTCTTAGAACTTAGTTTAGTCAAACCACAATATTTCCCTTTGGCACACCCTACAGGGCACATTTATGATTTGATTGCTTTGAAACCTGGTATGCTTATTTAGGGTGACCTCTAGATGGGAGTTATCGATTTTCTTCAATTTCCGGCAAAAAATGTTGCCACGGCCAACGTTCGTAGAACTTAGTTTAGTCAGACCTCAATATTTCCCTTTGGCACACCCTACAGGGCCCATTTATGATCAGATTGCTTTGAAACCTGGTATGCTTGTTTGGAGAGACCTCTAGATGGGAGCTCTCGATTTTCTTTAATTTCTGTCAAAAAATGTTGCCGCGGCCAACGTTCTTAGAACTTAGTTTAGTCAGAAGACTCAATATTTCCCTTTGGCACACCCTACAGGGTACATTTATGATCGGATTGCTTTGAAACCTGGCATGCTTGTTTGGGGGGACCTCGAGATGGGAGCTATCGATTTTCTTCAATTTCCGTCAAAAAATGTTGCCGCGGCCAACGTTCTTAGAACTTAGTTTAGTCAAACCACAATATTTCCCTTTGGCACACCCTACAGGGCACATTTATGATTTGATTGCTTTGAAACCTGGTATGCTTATTTAGGGTGACCTCTAGATGGGAGCTATCGATTTTCGTCAATTTCCGGCAAAAAATGTTGCCACGGCCAACGTTCTTAGAACTTAGTTTAGTCAAACCACAATATTTCCCTTTGGCACACCCTACAGGGCACATTTATGATTTGATTGCTTTGAAACCTGGTATGCTTATTTAGGGTGACCTCTAGATGGGAGTTATCGATTTTCTTCAATTTCCGGCAAAAAATGTTGCCACGGCCAACGTTCGTAGAACTTAGTTTAGTCAGACCTCAATATTTCCCTTTGGCACACCCTACAGGGCCCATTTATGATCAGATTGCTTTGAAACCTGGTATGCTTGTTTTGGGAGACCTCTAGATGGGAGCTTTCGATTTTCTTCAATTTCTGTCAAAAAATGTTGCCACGGCCAATGTTCTTAGAACTTAGTTTAGTCAGAAGACTCAATATTTCCCTTTGGCACACCCTACAGGGTACATTTATGATCGGATTGCTTTGAAACCTGGCATGCTTGTTTGGGGTGACCTCTAGATGGGAGCTATCGATTTTCTTCAATTTCCGTCAAAAAATGTTGCCGCGGCCAACGTTCTTAGAACTTAGTTTAGTCAGAAGACTCAATATTTCCCTCTGGCACACCCTACAGGGCACATTTATGATCGGATCACTTTGAAACCTGGCATGCTTGTTTGGAGTGACCTCTAGATGGGAGCTATTGATTTTCTTCAATTTCCATCAAAAAATGTTGCCGCAGCCAACATTCTTAGAACTTAGTTTAGTCAGACCACAATATTTCCCTTTGGCTCACCCTACAGGGCACATTAATGATTAGATTGCTTTGAAACCTGGTATGCTTATTTACGGTGACCTCTAGATGGGAGCTATCAATTTTCTTCCATTTCCGTCAAAAAATGTTGCCACGGCCAACGTTCTTAGAATTTAGTCTAGTCAGACCACAATATTTCCCTTTTGTATACCCTACAGGGCACATTTATGATCGGATTGCTTTGAAACCTGGCATGCTTGTTTGGGGGGGCCTCTAGATGGGAGCTATTGATTTTCGTCACTTTCTGTCAAAAAATGTTGCCAAAGGCAAAAAAAATGACATTGGTACCAATGATCTTCAATTTTGCCATTTCATTTTTTGTTGAAACAGAATTCATAAATGAGTGCATTTTCAAGAAAATCTTCTTTGAAACTTCAAGGCCAAATGGTTTGAAAACTTAGTGTGACTGATGACTGTAACCCCCTCTACCAATGATCCTCATTTTAATCTTCATCAGGTTGCAATTATGACTGCAGTTGTGGCTTATAGTTACTATAGAAACCCTATGGGAAATCACATTTTTATCATCTTCACTGAAAGTACTGAGCCAATGTGAACCATACTTGACAGGCATTGTCTATGAGAGCTTCTCCACAACTGTTACTCATTTTATTCCTGTTGCATGAAAAAACGTGGTCGCCAGAAGCATTCTTTGATTCTGATTAGTCAATTTTGAAAACTCTTCTCTGATGAAACCACTGGGCCAAATGTTTTGATACTTTGCATGGTTGATAACTGGGACACCCTCCACGACATTCCTCATTTTAATTTTGATTGTATTGCAAACCTGGCCACAATTGCAGTTTTTGTTACTATAGAAAAAACCTATGGGAAATCACATTTTCATCTTTTCTCTGGAACTACTGAGCCGATGGAACCAAAACGTGGCAAGATTGGTCTATAGGAGGCCCTCTACAAACGATCCTTTTTTGTTCCCATTTGTTGGAAAATATGGCCACCAGAGACATTCTACGATTCTGTTTGATGGATTCAGATATTTTGAACCTTCACATGATTGAAGACTGGGACACCTTCTACCAATGATCCTCATGTGATGTTGATGTAATGTTGCAAACATGGCCACAATTGCAGCTCATAGTTACCATGGAAAGCCTATGGGAAATCACATTTTTATATGTGGTTCCAGGCGAGCGATTACAGGCTCTGTAGAGCCTCTAGTTTGTTTTTTTTATGTGATTTGGTCAATTTTTGGGGGCTGGGTGGGACTTCGAAAATTTTGGACCAAAATCCGGAAATTAGTTTTTTTGTTTTTTATGCGTTTTGGTCCATTTTAAGAAGAAGAAAAAAATTTTAGTCCAAAAAAATTTTGTTTGGGACGAACAAAAATGATAAAAAATCTGTTTTTTATGTGTTTATCTCAATTTTGGGACATAAAAATGCAGGAACTGAAAATAGAAGGAAAATCCTGTGTATTGTTTGGCCACAATTGCTTCATCTAGTTGGTATATGCTTTTATTAGGAGGGGCGTATGCAGCTTATTCAAGTCAAGTCCCTGGTTTGATATTTAGACTACCATGTCAGGTGAGTGCCCTAAGGCCCCCTGGGGCCTCTTGTTTAGATTATCTATTAGTAATCTTTGCAATTGGTAAGTTATTTCATTCTTATTTTCAACACATATAACACATATATACACGGAATGACATGCATGTGTGAATGGGTTAATCGATATGGCACGAGTGCGGAAGGATAAAATGAGAGGCCGCAGGACTTGAGTTTTATCCTTCTGTGATGGCACAAGTGCCATATTGATTAACCCATTCACACACGCATGTTGTTCTGTGTTCATTACATGCCATCACATCTATAAAAGCAATTATTAGAAGGACACTCAGTAATTCATTTGACGACTACCGGTATTTGCAAAAAGAACACATTTTATCACGAAACAAATTTGTGAGGGGACCCTGTGTTACTATTTTGTTCCCTGAGTTCTAATGTGTTCTATGCGCCTACACACATAGAACACATTGGAACTCCAGGGACGATTTTTAGCTATCACTAGCGATTCAAATTGTAATTGCGGTGCACAATTTGTAGAAAATTCCAGTGAAATTTTGCTTCTTTATAAACATAGTCTGTCATTGATTTATGTTCTGCACATGTGTGCGGAAGAGATTTTCATTTTCCACATGGTTTAGTGTTGCTGTAGATGGAGATTTCGTAAAACAGGCATGCAATAAACTGCTGTTACTGAAAAGCCATGTTCATCTGTTGTCTGACCATGTGACAATAAACTGTCTCTAGCAGTGAATGCTCCTGTCACAAGCCATCTTATTTTTAGCTCAACTTTGGCAAAGCCAAATTTGAGCTTATGCCATGGCCCGTCATCCGTCTGGCCGTCTGTCCATCAACAATTGGATACAGCTCGGGCTAGAGGCCGTATTTATAAACCGATCTTTACAAAACTTCTTGGGTACCTTTGTTATGACCGTGGGACAAGAACGAGTGTTTTTGGGTGCGGTCCAAAATTCAAGATGGCTGCCAGCCGCCATTTTGTACCGACAATGCAGAAATCTGTTTTTTTGTACAGAATTTCCATATGAAAGCTCTGATTTGAATAATTTTTTGTATGAATGTTTAGTACCCTGGGATACATCACATATAATACAGGTTTTTTTCTCGTACGTAAATTATGCAAATTAGACTAACTTTGATGTTTTTTGGTGTTTCTTTCAGCACTGTAAGTGCAAATGCCAATACGGATCGGGCTAGAGGCCATATTTATGAACCGATCTTTATGAAACTCCTTGGGTACCTTTGTTTTCACCGTGGGACGAGAACGAGTGTTTTTGGGTCCGGTCCGAAATTCAAGATGGCCGATGGCAGCCATTTTGTACAAAATTAGGTGCAGTCAGATTTTTGCACAGAACTTCCATATGAAAGCGCTGATTTGAATAATTTTGTGTGTGAATGTTTAGTACCATGGGATACATCACATATAATACGGGTTTTTTTCTCGTGCAGAAATTATGCAAATTAGATGAACTTTGATTTTTTCAGTGCAACCTACACAGTAAGTGTACACATGTGAATACGGCTTGGGCTAGAGTCTGTATTTATGAACCGATCTTCACGAAACGTCTTGGGTACCTTTGTTATCACCTTGGGACGAGAACGAGTGTTTCTGGGTGCGGTCCAAAATTCAAGATGACTGCCAGTGGCCATTTTGTACCGAAATTAGGTCCAATCAGTTTTTTGTACACAACTTCTATACGGCTCAGGCTAGAGGCCATATTTATGAACCGATCTTTACGAAACTTCTTGGGTACCTTTGTTAGCACCGTGGGATGAGAACGAGTGTTTTTGGGTGTGGTCCGAAATTCAAGATGGCCACCAGCAGCCATTTTGTACCAAAATTAGTGCAATCAGTCTTTTGTACAGAACTTCTGTATGAAAGTTCTGATTTGAATAAATTTTTGTATGAATGTTTAGTAACATGGAATACATCACATATTGTACAGGTTTTTTTCTCGTGCAGAAATTATGCAAATTAGATGAACTTTGATTTATTCAGTGCTACTTATACACTGTACGTGCACATGTCAATATGGCTTGGGCTAGAGGCTGTATTTGTGAACCGATCTTCACAAAACTTCTTGGGTACCATTGTTATCACCTTGGGACGAGAACGAGTGTTTCTGGGTGTGGTTCAAAATTCAAGATGGCTGCCAGTGGCCATTTTGTACCGAAATTAGGTCCAATCAGTTTTTTGTCACAACTTCTATACAGCTCATATTTGTGAACTGATCTTCACCAAACTGCTTGGGTACCTTTGTTTTCACCTTGGGACAGGAATGAGTGTGTTTTGGGGTGCCTTTGTTATCACTGTGCTATGAGAACAAATATTTTGGGGTTCAGTCAGACCCACTCTGGGACTCAAAGATTTCTTTTCTAGTTTAGCATCTGACTGTCACCCACCTTTACAATACTTTACCTATACATTTGTTACAGGCAACGGTCAGTATTTATGTACAGACCGTTACAATACTTTATATGTACCTTTGTTAACAGGTCATTACCTAGATGTTTGTCATTGCTGTGTCACATACTATACATGTACATGTCTTAACAAGTTGAGCTACAGTGTCATTGACACTTTCATCATTGATAGACCTGTCTGTGCCACGACCTTTGATACACATGACATATCAGGCGATGCATATGGTAACCCTCCACAGGCTGCCAAACATCGAAATTTTGATGAAATGGGCCGGTTTCAGGCCCCCAGAGCACCCAAACGATACACGAGAGATAAACATAACTTCTTTATTTGAAGTGGAATTCACCGGAGATCATTTTTAGCTCAACTTTGACGAAGTCAAATTTGAGCTATTGTCATGGCCCGTCGTCCGTCGTCCATCTGTCCGTCTGGCCGTCTGTCCGTCTGTCCGTACGTCAACAATTGGCTATGGCTCGGGCTAGAGGTCGTATTTATGAACCGATCTTTACGAAACTTCTTGTGTACCTTTGTTATGACCCTGGGCCGGGAACGAGTGTTTTTAGGTGTGGTCCGAAATTCAAGATGGCTACCAGTGGCCATTTTGTACCGATGATGCAAAAATCAGTTTTTTGTACAGAACTTCTGTATGAAAGTTCTGATTTGAATAAAGTTTTGTATAAATGTTTAGTACCATGGGATACATCACATATAATACGGGTTTTTTTCTCGTGCGTAAATTATGCAAATTAGACTGACTTTGATTTATTTAGTGTTACTTTCAGAGCTGTAAGTGCCAAGCTGCTATGGCTCGGGCTAGAGGCCGTATTTATGAACCGATCTTTACGAAACTTCTTGGGTACCTTTGTTATGACCGTGGGACGAGAACGAGTGTTTTTGGGTGCGGTCCAAAATTCAAGATGGCTGCCAGCCGCCATTTTGTACCGACGATGCAGAAATCTGTTTTTTGTACAGAACTTCCATATGAAAGCTCTGATTTGAATAATTTTTTGTATGAATGTTTAGTACCATGGGATACATCACATATAATACGGGTTTTTTTCTCGTACGTAAATTGTGCAAATTAGACTAATTTTGATGTTTTTTGGGGTTACTTTCAGCACTGTAAGTGCAAATGCCAATACGGCTCGGGCTAGAGGCCGTATTTATGAACCGATCTTTACGAAACTTCTTGGGTACCTTTGGTATCACCGTGGGACGAGAACGAGTGTTTTTGGGTCCGGTCCGAAATTCAAGATGGCCGATGGCAGCCATTTTGTACAAAATTAGGTGCAATCAGATTTTTGCACAGAACTTCCATATGAAAGCCCTGATTTGAATAATTATTTTGTGTGAATGTTTAGTACCATGGGATGCATCACATATAATACGGGTTTTTTTCTCGTGCAGAAATTATGCAAATTAGATGAACTTTGATTTTTTCAGTGCGACTTACACACAGTAAGTACACATGTCAATATGGCTCAGACTAGAGTCTGTATTTATGAACTGATCTTCACGAAATGTCTTGGGTACCTTTGTTATCACCTTGGGACGAGAACGAGTGTTTCTGGGTGCGGTCTAAAATTCAAGATGGCTGCCGGTGGCCATTTTGTACCGAAATTAGGTCTAATCAGTTTTTTGTACACATCTTCTATACAGCTCAGACTAGAGGCCATATTTATGAACCAATCTTTACGAAACTTCTTGGGTACCTTTGTTATCACCGTGGGATGAGAGCGAGTGTTTTTGGGTGTGGTCCGAAATTCAAGATGGCCACCAGCAGCCATTTTGTACCAAAATTAGTGCAATCAGTCTTTTGTATAGAACTTCTGTATGAAAGTTCTGATTTGAATAAATTTTTGTATGAATGTTTAGTAACATGGAATACATCACATATTGTAAGGGGTTTTTTTTCGTGCCGAAATTATGCAAATTAGATGAACTTTGATTTATTCAGTGCTACTTACACAATGTAAGCACACATGTCAATACGGCTCAGGGTAGAGGCTGTATTTATGAACTGATCTTCAAAAAACTTCTTGGGTACCTTTGTTATCTCCTTGGGATGAGAATGAGTGTTTCTGGGTACGGTCCAAAATTCAAGATGGCTGCCAGTGGCCATTTTGTACCGAAATTAGGTCCAATCAGTTTTTTGTCACAAGTTCTATACAGCTCGTATTTATGAACTGATCTTCACAAAACTTCTTGAGTACTTTTGTTTTCACCTTGGGACAGGAACGAGTGTGTTTTGGGGTGCCTTTGTTATCACTGTGCTATGAGAACAAATATTTTGGGGTTCAGTCAGACCCACTCTGGGACTCAAAGATTTCTTTTCTAGTTTAGCATCTGACTGTCACACACCTTTACAATACTTTACCTATACATTTGTTACAGGCAACGGTCAGTATTCATGTACAGACCGTTACAATACTTTATATGTACCTTTGTTATCAGGTCATTACCTAGATGTTTGTCATTGCTGTGTCACATACTATACATGTACATGTCTTTGTCTTGACAAGTTGAGCTACAGTGTCATTGACACTTTCATTGTAAGTAATAATGGTGTTCAAAAAACCAAGCATTAACCCGTTTTGGGCTGGTTAAACAGCAGTACCCCCAAAAAGCTAAAAAATTCAGGTCTTCCGTGGATTTCTCTAAACGAGTCTTGTAGATTTTCATGAAAAAATTGTCACTCCCAGGCCTTGATGTGACAATAGAAGTTGCATGGACAAAATACTCCGGTGAGCATTTGTTAACCCTCCACGGGCTGCTAAAAGTCAAAATTGTGATAAAATGGGCTGTTTTTGGACGCCAACGGCACCCAACGAGTACACCACAAAGAAGAGTGATTTCTTTTATCGAACGCACAATCTATAGGGAAACATTTTTGTAAGTAGTAAGGGTATTCAAAAAACGAAGTCTTAACCCATTTTGGGCAGGCTAAAGAGAGAGACCCCTTAAAATCTAAAAATTCCCATTTTCTGTGGATTTCTCTAAATACATTCCATAGGTTTTCAAGAAAAATTGACTACTTGCAGGTCTTTGTGTGGCATTACAAGTGGCATGGACAAAATATTCCGCAGAGCGTTTATTAACCCTCTACAGAATGCCAAGCATCATAATTTTGTTGAAATGGGCTGTTTTCGGACGCACACAGCACGCAATGTATGTCCGAGAGTTACACATAATCTCCTTTGTTGGAAGTGGAATTCACTGAGGACCATTTTTGTAAGTAATAAGGGTATTCAAAAACCCAAGCGTTAACACCTTTTGGGGTGGTTATTAGCGATACCCATCAAAAGCTAAAAAAAAATCATGTTTTCCGTGGATTTCGTTACCAACATCTTGTAAGTTTTCAACAGAAAATGGCCATTGATAGGTCTTGGAGTCACACTACCGGTTGCATGGATAAAATATTCCAGTAAGCATTTGTTAACCCTCCATGGGCTGCTAAATGTCAACATTTTGAAAAAATAGTCTGTTTTTGGACACCAACAACAACAAATGGGAATGCCACAGAGATACATAACTTCTTTTACCGGATGCAAAACTGACAGAGAAAAATTTGGTAAGTAATAAGGGTATTCAAAAAATCGAGGTCTTAACCCATTTTCGCCTGGTTAAGATGTACCCCTTAAAAGCTTAAAATTCCAGTTTTCTGTGGATTTCTCCAAAAAATCTAGTAAGTATTCAAGAAAAATTGACCATTTGCAGGTCTTGGAGTGACATTACAAGTTACATAGACAAAATATTCCGGTAGGCGTTAGTTAACTCTCCAGAGGCTGCAAAGCATAGAAATTTTGAGAAAATGGACTGTCCTTGGGCACCCATTGCACGCAATGTGTACCTGCGAGATAAACATAACCTCCTTCTTTGGAAGTGGAATTCATCAGCCCAAGCATTAACCCATTTAGGGCTGGTCTTAACCCGTTTTGGGCTGGTTAAACAGCGGTACCCATCAAAGACTTAAAATTTCATGCTTTCCCTGGATTTCTTTAAAAACATCTTGTAGTTTTCAAGAAAAATGGCCATTCACGGGTCTTCATGTGACATTACAAGTTACATGGACAAAATATTCCGTTGAGCTTTCGTTAACTCTCCACGAGCTGCTAAACATCAAAATGTTGATAAAATGGATTGTTTTCAGACACCAAGAGCACCCAATGGATATGTAACAGAGAAATATAACTTCTTTTACTGCGCGTAGAATTCACAGAGGATCAGTTTTGTAAGTATTAAGGGTATTTAAAAGAATGAAACTTAACCTATTTTAGACTGGATAAGGAGAGATACCCCTTAAAAGCTTAAAATTTACATTTTCTGTGGATTTTGCTAACTGCTTGTTGGCGATTTTCAAGAACAATTGGACATTGGCAGGTCTTACAAATTGCATAGGTAGAATATTCCGCTAGTCGTTTGTTAATCCCGCTACAGGCTGCTAAACGTTAAAATTTTGATAAAATCGGCTGTTTTCGGGCAGCAAATGGGTATGTAATAGGTAAACATAACCTCTTTTATCAGACTCAGAATTCATGAGGGATAATGTATGATAGTGTTAAGGGTATTCAAGGGAGCGTGGTGGCTCAGTGGTAGACTGTTGTACTTCTATGCTAGAGGTCCCGAGTCCGATCCCCGTCCGGGACGACTCACGTTGTGTCCTTGGGCAAGGCACTTTAGCCCGGTTGCCGACATGGGAGCACGATGATGCCGTGTACTAAGGCACACTGAACGTCGATGGTACATATGTCTTCACCCTCTGTAACCCTGCTTGAGTGGAGCTTGAACAGAGTTAGAATGTTGAGGAGCTGACAGTTGCTCGTCGATGCTTGGTGGTTCTCTCCGTGTACTCAGGCTTCCTCCACCTATAAAACTGTCACAACCACGATTAGCCATTGTGCATAAGTATGTGACCTTAAACACCAATAAACAAATAAATAAATAAATAAATAAATAAATAAATAAGGGTATTCAAAAACCAAGCCTTAACCCTGTTTATAGGATTAAAGACAGACAGCCCATGCTGTGTACGCTGCCTACATTACTTGTAAAATCGACACCCCCACTAAATCTACTTCGAGGTGCGGTGTCGGACCCGACCACCTGACGGTTCTGATCTCATTAGATAACACTCCTTCGTTGTATTATCAGCATGGATTTCCCCAAGAAGCAAAGACAAAAATACGTCTGCGGAAAATTATGGCAAATATTTTATTTAGTCTGTATTTTGTCCGTGTAGAAAATGTCTCGCCCACATACACCTAAACATGATTCAATGATACAATTGGACATATTTCTCTCGTAAAACCTGAAAAAAGACTTGATTTATTTCATTTTAGGATTGAGCGTGTATATTCTTAGAAGATTCTCTGTGTGTTATTAATATACAGCGTCAGTCTTTGATCTCGTTTGGGACGATCAGTGATTAACACCTTTTCCACAAGAGCCATCGAAATTGAAAATAAAAAAAATAATAATCAAATTTCACTAAAACCTTTTGCAGAATCGTGTTTTTCAGAAAACTCTTTCGCGATTGCATGTGTCGTTTTCAAAGTTCTGATCAGTAATCACGAAATTATAAATATGTTGTTGTCAATAACAAAATTGAAAGCGTGTCTGTCAAGCTTGCATGACGTCAGAACTCGACTCGGGTGAAATACTGCAGTGATGCAGTGAAAGGACGAGAGTAATAAACGCTGATATCGCAGTAGGCTTTAAACTGGCCATGGAATGGTCCTAAAATCATGTTTATATTTGCAGCTTTACTGCAAATAGGTTTCGCGTTGTTTCTTGTTGAAGTGTTGTTTCCGTCAAGTACCATAGAAAATTTCGAACACCGAGCAGTGGGCCTGCCCCATGAACACCTGCCTGTTATTAAAAGTAATTAGCGGGGACATCTGCCCCCCCCCCCCCCCCCTTCCTGCTGTTTTTTTTTACCTAGGACACCTGCCCCCTATTGTTTCTTTTACCTAGGACACGTTCCCCCCCCCCTCCCCCCTGCTGTTTTTCACCAACTACACCTGCCCCTGTTTGTTTGCTAACAGGCCCCTCCCCATTGACCTTTCTATCTTTAGAAGCACCCGGGCCGACGGGGAGAGGGCGTGGTTGTGAGCATGGCTAGATTTCACTGAAGGAAGGTACCCTCAAATCTGGGTCGAAAGTGGCGAAAATGACAAAGGGCTACTTCAGCATATGGTAACGGTATAAACTTCAGACGATCTGGGCGATGTACAGACGAAAGATCATACCTTGGAGCCGGTTAGGTAATTTGGCACAAAAAACTCCGATTTTATGCTCAATTGCTGCTCTACAGTAGTCTACAATAGTGCCCAATTCCATTCCAAACTGATAGAGTCGGGACGAATAGTACTCTCACTTTCCACGCGATGCGTGGTGTTCTCCACGCGGTCTCGACACTTGCAACAGATGCCAAAATGTCGGCCAGGGTGTGTAGAACAAGTTCTGAAAATTAGAAGTCGCTGCCTTCGGCGGTCTGGACACGGTTCGTGTTTGTGAGAAGTGCAATTTTAATGTCTAATTGGCAAATTTTCGTTAATCGTTTCCCGCCAAAACACCTACTCACCGCTGATTTCTTTTCACTGCAACTTCTTCCGATTATCTAAGGTTTAAAGATAGTGTCAGGATACCCCCCCCCCCCCCCCCCCTGCACTTCCTCACTTTGGTGGCGTTCTGGGTTGAAAGTCTCGAAAATGGCAAGAGTCTACATTAACGTACGGCAACGGTATAAACTACAAGTAGTAAGGATGATATTGAGACAAAAAATCATACAATGGAGCCGCTTAGGCAATGAGGCACCGAAACCTGGGACTTTATGCTCAATCGCAGCTCCACAGTCGTCTACAACACTGCCCATGTCCATTCTGAACTCATAGAGTCAGGACGAATAGTAGTCTCCCATTCCAAGCGATGCGTGGTGTTTTCCAGGCGGCTCGGACGCTCCAAACAGATCCCAAAATGTCGGCCAGGGTTCGTAGAACAAGTTCTGAAAATTTCAAGTCGCTGCCTCCAGCGGTCTGGACACGGTTTGTGTATGTCAGAAGTGCTATTTTAATGTCCAATATGCAAATCTTCGTCAATCTTTTCCTGCCTGCCAGAAACCCAATCACCGCCAATTTCTTTTCACTTTAAACTTCTGACGATTCTCTTAGGTTTAAAGGTTGTGTTGGGATCCCTGGGTGGCGGTCTTAAAGAAGCAACTTCCATTTACAGAGAGAGAGAGGGGAGGGTGCTCTAAAGGAGTCTGCGCCCATTCACGACATCTTTTTTCGAACTGGCTTGAAAAGGAAGGACCAAATTCAAACAGTTACCTCCTCTCTTCAAAACGCTATATCCCAACCAATTCTAGGCAGATTTCCATGAAATTTTCACTCGTTGTTCATGGATAGTTGCGGCATCACTTTCCATGAAGAGCGATACGAATTTCGCATTTCGTCACGTCGAATTCGAAAAGAGCACATGCGCATGGATTTCTCTGAAAACATCTTATAGATTTTAAGTAAAAATGGCCATTGGCACTTTTGGTTTGAAATTGCAAGTTGCATGAATACGTATGCCTGTTAGCACATGTTAACCCTCTACAATCTGCCAGACATCAATATTTTGGATACATTTGAGATAAAATGGACCATTTTCAAATAGACAGAGCACTCAAAGGGTATGTGTCAAAGAAACATAACTCCTTTTGTCGGTCATTGACTTGTTGGACTACGATATTCACATTAACCCACTCCACCGTTAATTATGGTTTTTACCTAAACAATTTTTTTATCAAACTGTGTCATTTGAGACTACTATACTCACCTTTCTCATAACATCAATGAAGGAACTTCAGTGAGACAGTTAAAAACAATTTATCAGACACTGTGGGGTCATGACAAATTATGGAATCTCATCGGGAAAAGCCATGATTCTCCAGAATCCTAAAGTCTAGTTAGGCTTTTCCCTCTGGAAAAGACTATTGTTTTTCTACGGATTATTATTTTTTTTTTTGGGGGGGGAGGTTTTGGGGTTTTTTTTTTTTTTTTTTCTTTTCCACACATTTTGTCCGTACGATTCAGAAGCCATTTTCGAACTGATTTTCACACAATTTTGTACACGCATAGAGGGGCACAAAATCTAAAAATGTACCAAAGCGGAATTTTCGATTTAACCCTTATTTCCTCAGAATAGGCAAAAAACTGCCAAAATTGGGGTTTATCGGCACTTTCTCGAAACACGTCTTGTAGATTTTTTTTAAACATTCAACATTTCTAGACCTGCCTGTGACACGACCTTTGATACATACGAGATATTCGGCGATGCATATGGTAACCCTCCACAGGCTGCCAAACATCGAAATTTTGATGAAATGGGTCGGTTTCAGGCCCCCACTGCACCCAAACAATACATGAGAGATAAACATAACTTCCTTTATTGGAAGTGGAATTCACCGATGATCATTTTTGTCAGTAATAAGGGTGTTCATAAAACCAAGCATTAACCCGTTTGGGACTGGTTAAACAGCAATACCCCCATAAAGCTAAAAAATTCATGTTTTCCGTGGATTTCTTGAAACGAGTCTTGTAGATTTTCAAGAAAAATTTGTTACTCCCAGGTCTTGGTGTGACAATAGAAGTTGCAAGGACAAAATACTAAGGGGAGCATTTCTTAACCCTCCATGGGCTGCTGAAAGTCAAAATTGTGATAAAATGGGCTGTTTTTGGACGCCAACGGCACCCAATGGGTACGCCACAAAGAAAAGTGCGTTCTTTTATCGAGCCCACACTCTATACGGAAACATTTTTGTAAGTAGTAAGGATATTCAAAAGTTGAAGTCTTAACCCTTTTTGGGCAGGCTAAAGAGAGAGACCCCTTAAAATCTTAAAATTCAAATTTTCTGTGGATTTCTCTAAAAACATCTTGTAGGTTTTCAAGAAAAATTGACTACTGCCAGGTCTTTGTGTGACATTACAAGTGGCATGGACAAAATATTCCGGTGAGTGTTTATTAACCCTCCACAGGCTGCCAAGCTTTGTAATTTTGTTGAAATGGGCTGTTTTCGGACGCACACAGCACCCAATGTGTACCTGAGAAATAAACATAATCTCCTTCGTTGGAAGTGGAATTCACCGAGGACCATTTTTGTAAGTAATAAGGGTATTCAAAAAACCAAGTGTTAACCCATTTTGGGTGGTTTAAGAGTGATTCCCCCAAAAGCTTAAACAATCATGCTTTACGTGGATTTCTCTAAAAATGTCAAGTAGATTTTCAAGAAAAAACTGGTCCGTTGCAGATCGTGGTGTAACATTATAAACTGCAAGGACAAAATATTCTGATAAGCATTTGTTAACCCTCCACAGACTCTCAAATATCAACACTTTGATAAAATAGGCTGTTTTCAGCCCCTCACAGCACCCAACCTGTAGCTGGGAAATAAACATAACTTCCTCTCTTGGAAGTGGAAATCACCGAGGATAATTTTTGTAAGTAATAAGGGTATTCAATAAACCCAGCCTTAACCCTGGTTAAACAGCGATACCCATCAAAGGCTTAAAAATTCAAGTTTTCCCTGGATTTCTTTAAAAACATCTTGTAAATTTCAAGAAAAAAATGGTCATTCATAGGTCTTAGTGTGCCATTACATGTTGCATGGACAAAATATTCCGGTCCGGATTTGTTAGCTCAACACCAGCATCTGAACATCAAAAGTTTGATAAAATGGGCTGCTTTGAGACACCAACAGCACCCAATGGGTATGTAAAGGCTAAACAAAACTTCTTTTACTGCGCGTAGAATTCACAGAAGATCAGTTTTGTATGTAGTAAGGGTATTTAAAAGAATGAAGCTGAACGCATTTTGGACTGGATAAGGAGAGATACCCCTCAGAAGCATAAAATTTACATTTTCCGTGGAGTTCGCCAACTGGTTGTTGGCGATTTTCATGAACAATTGGACATTGGCAGGTCTTGGTTGGTATTACAAGTTGCATGGATAGAATATTCCGCTAATAATTTGCTAACCCCTCTACAGACTGCTAAACGTCATAATTTTGATAAAATTGGCTGTTACTGGGCTCCAAATGCGTATGTAATAGATAAACATATCCTCTTTTATCAGAATCAGAATTCACGAGGGATAATGTTTGATAATATTAAGGGTATTCAAAAAACCAAGCCTTAACCTGTTTTTTCCTGATTAAAGACAGACAGCCCATGCCATGTATGCTGCCTACATTACGTGTAAAATCGACACCCCCATTAAATCTACTGCGAGGTGGGGTGTCAGACCTGACCTCATTAGATAACATTCCTTCGTCATATTTAGCAGCATGGATTTCCCCAAGAAGCAAAGATAAAAATACGTCATCGGAAAATAATGCCAATTGTTTTATTTAGTGTGTATTTTGTCCGTATACAAAATTTCTCACCCACATATACCTAAAAATGATTCAGTGATACGATTGGACATGTTTCTGTCATAAAACATGCATAAAACGTGAAAAAAGACTTGATTTATTGCATTTTAGGATTGCACATGTATATTTTTAGAAGATTCTCTGTCTGTTTTTAATCTTCCGCATCAGTCTTTGATCTTGTTTGGAATGATCAGTAATTAACACCTTTTCGACAAGAGCCATCGAAATTTAAAATAAAAAAAAATGAAATTTCACTAAAACTTTTTGCAGAATCGAGTTTTTCAGAAAACTCTGTTGCGATTGCGTGTGTCATTTTCAAAATTCTGATCAGAAATAATGAAATTATAAATATGTAGTTAGCAATAACAAAATTGAAAGCATGTCGACCAAACTTGCATGACGTCAGAACTCGATGTGGGTGAAATACTGCAGTGATGCACCGAAAGGTTGAGAATAAGGGATGCTGATATCGAAGTAGGCTTTAAACTGTCCATGGAATGGTCCTAAAATCAAGTTCATGTTTGCAGCGTTACTGCAAATAGGTTTCCCGTATTTCTTGTTAAAATGTTTTGGACCGCCTCACTTCATATTCCACACTGCACTGATATTGTTTATTTATTGGTGTTTAAGGTTTGTACATGTAAGTAGTAAGGGTATTTAAAAGAATGAAACTTAACCCATTTTGGACTGGATAAGGAGAGATGCCCCTTAAACGCTTAAAATTTACATTTTCCATGGATTTCGCTAACAGCTTGTTGGGGATTTTCAAGAACAATTTGACATTGGCAGGTCTTACAAATTGCATAGATAGAATATTCCGCTAGTCGTTTGTTAATCCCTCTACAGGCTGCTAAACATCAAAATTTTAATAAAATCGGCTGTTTTCGGGCAGCAAAATGGGTATGCAATAGATAAACATGACCTCTTTTATCAGACTTAGAATTCCTGAGGGATAATGTATGATAGTATTAAGGGTATTCAAGGGAGCGTGGTGGCTCAGTGGTAGACTGTTGTACTTCTATGCTAGAGGTCCCAAGTTCGATCCCCGTCCCGGACGACTCACGTTGTGTCCTTGGGCAAGGCACTTTGGCCCGGTTGCCGACATGGGGGCACGATGTCCCCGTGTACTAAGGCATACTGCACGTCGATGGTACACATGTCTTCAACCACTGTAACCCTGCCTGAGCGGAGCCTGAACAGAGTGAGAATGTTGAGGAGCTGACAGTTTCTCGTCGATGCTTGGTAGTTCTCTCCGGGTACTTCGGCTTCCTCCACCTCTAAAACTGTCACGGTCACTATTAGCCATTGTGCAGAAGTATGTGACCTTAAACACCAATAAATAAATAAATAAATAAATAAATAAATAAATAAATAAATAAATGAGGGTATTCAAAAAACCAAGCCTTAACCCTGTTTTGTCGGATTAAAGACAGACAGCCCATGCCGTGTACGCTGCCTACATTACTTGTAAAATCGACACCCCCCACTAAATCTTCTGCGAGGTGCGGTTTCGGACCCGACCACCTGATGGTTCTGACCACATCAAATAACACACCTTCGTTGTATTTAGCAGCAAGAAATTTCCCCAAGAAGCAAAGACAAAAATACGTCTGCGGAAAATAATGGCAAATATTTTATTTAGCCTGTATTTTGTCCGTATAGAAAATTTCTCACCCACATATACCTAAAAATGATTCAATGATACAATTGGACATATTTCTCTCATAAAACGTGAAAAAACACTTGATTTATTGCATTTTAGGATTGCACATGTATATTCTTAGAAGATTCTCTGTCTGTTATTAAACTACGGCGTGTCTTTGATCTCGTTTGGGACGATCAGTGATTAGCACCTTTTCAACAAGAGCCATCGAAATTGAAAATAAAAAAAATAATCAAATTTCACTAAAACCTTTTACAGAATCGTGTTTTTCAGAAAATGCTTTCGCGATTGCGTGTGTCGTTTTCAATATTCGGATCAGTAAGCCCGAAATTATAAATATGTTGTTGTCAATAACAAAATTGAAAGCATGTCGGTCAAACTTGCATGATGTCAGAACTCGACTCGGGTAAAATACTGCGGTGTGGTGAAAGGACGAGAGTAAGAAACGCTGATATCGCAGTAGGCTTTAAAATGTCCATGGAATGGTCCTAAAATCAAGTTTATATTTGCAGCTTTATTGCAAATAGGTTTCCCGATGTTTCTTGTTGAAATGTTATTTCCGTCAAGGCCAAGTTACTACCATAGAAAATTTGGAATACTGGGCAGTGGGATAGGACACCTGCCCCATGAACAACTGCCTGTTATTAAAATTAATTAGCGGGGACTTCCCCCCATGCTGTTTATTTTACCTAGGACACCTGCCCCCTTCTGTTTTTTTTTACCTAGGACACATGCCCCCCCCCCCCCCCCCCCCCCCTACTGTTAGATTAGATTAAACATATTTTATTTGCCATTTGACAATGCAAATCAGGATTGGAGGACAAGTGCTTACCACTTAGAAGCCCCTCCGTTCCTGTACGGTGACTAATAATTTACAATATGGCAGAACGTATTCCATAAATAACAGAATCTAGCAAAATCTAAATATTATAAACATTATAGACAAACACAAATTACAAACACGTAATGGGAGTCTAAATTAACATCTTGATTACAGCCACTGAGCATAGGTTTTCACTTCTGGGGATGTTCACACAACTGTTTTTTCACCAAGTACACCTGCCCTGCCCCCGTTTGTTTGCTAATGGGCCCCTACCCATTGACGTTTCTATTTTTAGAAGCACCCGGGCCGACAGGGAGAGGGCGTTGTTGGGAGCATGGCTAGATTTTGCTATAAAATGGGGTTGAAGGAAGGTACCCTCAAATCTGGGGCGAAAGTGGCAAAAATGACAAAAGGCTACTTCAACGTATGGTAACGGTATAAACTACAGTCGATCTGGTCGATGTACAGACGAAAAATCATACCTTGGAGCCGGTTAGGCAATTTGGCACAAAAAACTCCGACTTCACGCTCAATCGCTGCTCTACAGTAGTCTACAACAGTCCTCAAGTCCATTCCAAACTGATAGAGTCGGGACGAATAGTACTCTCACTTTCCACGCGATGCGTTGTGTTCTTCACGCGGCCTCGACATTCGCAACAGATGCCAAAATGTCGGCCAGGGTGCGTAGAACAAGTTCTGAAAATTAGATGTCGCTGCCTTCAGCGGTCTAGACACGCTTCATGTTTGTGAGAAGTGCAATTTTAATGTCTAATTGGCAAATTTCCGTTAATCGTTACCCGCCAAAAAACCTACTCACCGCCGATTTCTTTTCACTTCAACTTCTGACGATTATCTAAGGTTTAAAGATAGTGTCAGGATACCCCTCCCCCGCCGCTCTTTTGGAGCTGGTTAGGCAATGTGGCACCGAAACCTGGGACGTTATGCTCAATCGCAGCTCTACAGTCGTCTACAACACCGCCCGTGTCCATTCTAAACTGATAGAGTCGGGACGAATAGTACTCTCACATTCCAAGCGATGCGTGGTGTTTTTCCCGTGGTCCGGACACTCCAAACAGATCCCAAAATGTCGGCCAGGGTTCGTAGAACAAGTTCTGAAAATTTCAAGTCGCTGCCTCCAGCGGTCTGAACACCGTTCGTGTATGTCTGAAGTGCTATTTTAATGTCCAATATGCAAATCTTTGTCAATCTTTTCCTGCCTGCCAGAAACCCAATCACCGCCAATTTCTCTTGACTTTAAACTTCTGAGATTCTCGTAGGTTTAAAGGTTCTGTTGGGATCCCTGGTGGCTGTCTTAAAAAAACAACTTCCATTTACAGTCAACTCTCCACTAGTCACACACAATTGTAACATTTAAGTGGACTTACTCCAGCGAGGAGGCACTGAAGGATTCTGCGCCCATTCCCGACGTCTTTTTTCGAACAGGCTTGAAAAGGAAGGACCAAATTCAAACAATTACCTCCTCTCTCCAAAACACCATATCTCAGCCAATTCTAGGCAGATTTCCATGAAATTTTCACTCCTTGTTCATGAATAGTTGTGGCATCACTTTACATGAATTTCGCATTTCGTCACGTCGAATTGGAAAAGAGCGTATGCGCAGGGATTTCTCTGAAAACATCTTGGAAGATTTTAAAGAAAAAATGGCCATTTGCAGTTTAAGCTTAGTGTGACATTACAAGTTGCATGGAAAAATATTCCTGTTAGTACTTGTTAACCCTCAACAAGCTGCCAGATATCAATATTTTGGATACATTTGAGATAAAATGGACCATCTTCAAATAGACATAGCACTCAGTGGGTATGTGTGAAACAAACATAACTCCTTTTGTGGGTCATTAACTTGTCGGACGACGATATTGATATTAACCCACTCCACCGTTAATGATGGTTTTTACCTAAACAATTTTCTTATCAACTGAGTCATTTGAGACAAACGAAATGGTTTGACGCGCCGAAGGCGCGCAGGGAAGATTTGGAGGGCAAGCCCCTTTCGACCCTCGTTAGCTGTTTGTTGTTGTTGTAGGATGTCAAGGCGCGGTGGAGGAGGAAAAGGAAGGAGGAAGGTGGCTTAACCCTGTCTAGGCTTCTTCTGGCTCTTTTTCTTTGGAGGTGGTTGAGATTGTGATGTGGAAGTTGACGATGTTGAGTTTAGAGTTGAGTTTGGTGAATGGATTGCGTCTAATTCCTTTTGAGATCTGCTTTGGATTGTTCCCTGAACTCGTGGGTTTCGGAGGCGATTCGGTTTCCCATCTCAACTGCTCGCCTTCCCATCTCTATTATTCTCCTTAATTCTTCGGCGGTGACTGCAGACTTAGGTGGCTGTGTTGCTGAGATTGACACACCCGGGCTGTCCGGTAGAGAAGGAAGTGGGGAGTGAGGGGTGGAGGTGGTGAAAAGGCAACCTCCGGTTCCTCCTCAGTCTCCACCAGACGTTCCTCATCCAACAGTACCGGCTCAGGAGCTGGCAGTTGGTTGGGTGTACTAGTGGGACTAGGAGGGGAACTGGCAGCTGCCTCCAGGACCTCCATCCTCTCGCTCACCTCTTTCTTCCTATTCCGGAAGGCCTCCAGGCGCCTGGAATCCCGGCGCTTGGTGGACGGACTCTTCTTCTTCTTGCTCTTCTTCTTTTCAGGGCCAGGTGCAGGCTTCTTTGGGTGAGGACCAGTGTGAGAGGGGTTCCTCTCACAAAAGGTGCTACCTCTCCCCGAAGAAGTGTGGCGGTGTTGTGCTCTTCAATGGCGAACTCCAAGTTCAGATGGACTCTCTTGCCTGTCTCCCGGACAGTCCAGGTGACAGGGCAAGAGATGCCCTGAGCTGCTATTGTTCTCTTCAGTCGCGCTGGTAGTTCCAGTGTTTCCATAATTATGGTGTTAATTAGGATCGAGCCAAGTCATTTGAGACTACTATACTCACCTTTCTCATAACATCAATGAAGGAACTTCAGTGAGACAGTTAAAAACAATTCATCAGACACTGTGGGGTCATGAAGAATCATGGAATCTCATCGGGAAAAGCCATGATTCTCCAGAATCATAAAGTCTAGTTTCTAGATTGCTGTTGCAAGGATAATGGTACATTTTGTTATACTTGGTAACAGTGTATATTTGCTGCAGAAGGTCATTTTAAACTGTAATTTGCACGATACCCGAAATTTGACTTTATATGTGCTGTGGTCAGGTCATAGCCTTCTGTGCTGTCATCATTTAAAGACAAACCTTTTGTATTCTAACAATCTGCCATGTTACCCTCATGCTAGCTATGTGAATGAATAGTGTTTATGAGTATCATAGACACTAAGCACACCTGTAACTATCTTCAAATATAAGGCAGGGGAGGGGGATTCTTCATATATATCTGTGCCACTCTGTGAGCTTGACAGGCTGGGAATCCATAATCTCTGTAAGTGGCCAAAACAGTCTGCAATGTCGTGATATAAGCTTGGCAGACTGGATGGCTTTTACCACAGCATTGTTGACTGCCATGGCTAATTTCTAGGGCGAGCCCATCTTGCACATTACCAAACTAGCAACCACCTGTGATAGTTTTATGTCTACGCAGAGGCCTTTGAACATGTCTCTTATCCAGGAAGTTCTCTTCTTTTCTCCTCTCTCACAAGACAAAGAATTTATGAGGAGTATGATACCCTCTACTCCAGGATTTATGCCTCTGACACTGAGCCGCATTCTCCTGACAAAAGTAAAGGAAGAATAGAGTGTGGTTACTAAAGTACTTGCATAGGTTGTGCAATGGACGCAGATTTCACCAATCTTTGATCAGGCAACCTTCCTTCACTACTGTTTGTTTTTTTATCTGGTCTGTTGACTGACTAAAACCCTGTTTCTTGTACACATGCTGACATTGTTTATTATTAGTGCACAAAGAACAGCCTAACTGATGGATTTTCGAAGAGTAGATGACTCCAGGTTTCTCAGCATCTGACAAGAAAGTCATGATGTCATCAAGGTAGCTTAAAATAGTGCAAGAAAATCCCCTGAGTATCCAGAATATGACTAACAAAAATGTATGACCTACACCTTCACATATAGTCATTTTTGTCTTTCTCAACATGGGTGTTTGCATGCATTTTTCTTGCTAAAACTCTAATATGCAGGTGATCAATGTTGCATTGCAAATTGCAAATCAGTGTTCTGATATTGTGCTCAGGCTGACCAATCATGTATAGCATGTTGTGATACAAAACACAGCCCATGATTCTCTGGTAGTGTAATAGAGAGAAGGATAGATTGTAGAGAGATTATCTTTCATTTGTTACCCAAGCTGGAGATGTAAGAAATAAGTGTAGAGTTTCTACGCAGTAAGATCCTGCATCCCTCTAAAATTTTAGCTCATTCTTAACTGGTATTGTTCTAAATTATTTTTGGCCATCAGATCTTGTACACATGTCTTTGCCTTGTTACAATTTATGGGAGAGTGCAATCTCCTATAAATTGTAACAAGGCAAACCATACAGACTAAATAATATCACTTCAAAGATAATACAAAATACATGCACTGAATATTAGCCCACAAGCAGTGGTACCTCCACTTCAGAATAAAGCCCAAATATGGGCTTCCAGCACTGTAGCAGTTAATGGAGCTCATGGACTACATTTTGGAATTAAAAAATGAGTGTTAACTCCTAACACTTTAGAATACAAAGTGAGGTGTAACCTAACTGATAATGATTACATGGGTCTGGAAATGTATAATAAATATAATGTATATAAAAAAGAAAGGGCCACTACTCTAAAAATTAGGAAATACATCCCAGTTGAAATCAAATGTATATTTTTTCTCTTTCATAACAAATAGGATTTTAAATGTATTCAAATTTTATTTAATATTCACTTGGCTATCAAACAATACTAATTTTTGGTGAAAGAGCTTCAACTATCCTTGAGATATGCAAGGAGATTCTGGGAAATGTTTAAGTTTGTTCAGCCAATTGGTCATTTTTTGCATAAAAAATCAATGACAAACCCCTGCTTACATTCCCAAAAGAGATAAAATATACATTTGATTCCGACTGGGGTGTGTTTCCTAATTTCAAGAGTTGTGATCCTTTTATTTTTATTTGATGGATGTATTATGTTATGGCGTTGTCTGCCTGCCTGCCTGCCTGCCTGCCTGCCTGCCTGCCTGCCTGTCCGTAAACAATTTTTGTGTCGCCTACTCCTCCAAAAGTTTACATGCTACATTGTTCAAACTTTGCACACATGTTGATCAGTAATTGCCATTGTGCATGTGGCAAGTGCAGGTAACTCCATTTTGTATTTCCAGAGTTATGCCCCCTTTTAGTACTTAAAACATTACAGTATTGTGTTGCCTTCTCCTTCAACATTTTACATGCTATATTGTTCAAACTTTGCATACATGGTGATCACCAATTGCCCTTGTGCATGTGACAAGAGCAGATACCTCCATTTTGTATTTCCAAAGTTATGCCCCTTTTTGTACTTAAACATTACAGTATTGTGACGCCTTCTCCTTCAACCTTTTTCATGCTATATTGTTCAAACTTTGCACACATATTGATCACCAAATGCCATTGCACATGTGACAAGAGCAAGTAACTCTCTTTTGTATTTACAGAGTTATGTCCCCTTTTAGTACTTAAAACATTACAGTATTGTGTCGCCTACTCCTTCAACATTTTACATGCTATATTGTTCAAACTTTGCACACATGGTTATCACCAATTGCCGTTGTGCATGTGACAAGGGCAGATAACTCCATTTTGTATTTCCAGAGTTATGCCCCTTTTAGTACTTAAAACATTACAGCATTGTGTTGCCTTCTCCTTCAACATTTTACATGCTATATTGTTCAAACTTTGCACACCTGTTGATCACCAATTGCCGTTGTGCATGTGACAAGAGCAGATAACTCTGTTTTGTATTTCCAGAGTTAGGCCCCTTTTAATACTTGAAACATTACACTATTGTGTCGCCTACTCCTTCAACATTTTACATGCTACATTGTTCAAACTTTACACACTTGTTGATCAGTAATTGCCGTTGTGCATGTGACAAGAGCAGGTAACTCTGTTTTGTATTTTCAGAGTTATGCCCCCTTTTAGTACTTAAAACATTGCAGTATTGTGTCGCCTTCTCCTTCAACATTTTACATGCAGAATTGTTCAAACATTGCACACATGGTGATCACCAGTTGCCGTTGTGCATGTGACAAGAGCAGGTAACTCCATTTTGTATTCCAGAGTTATGCCCCTTTTAGTACTTAAAACATTACAGTATTGTGTTGCCTTCTCCTTCAACATTTTACATGCTATATTGTTCAAACTTTGCACACATGTTGATCACCAATTGCCATTGTGCATGTGACAAGAGCAGGTAACTCTGTTTTGTATTTCCAGAGTTATGCCCCTTTTTGTACTTAAAACATTACAGTATTGTGCTGCCTTCTCCTTCGACATTTTACATGCTATATTGTTCAAACTTTGCATACATGTTGATCACCAATTGCCGTTGTGCATGTGACAAGAGCAGGTGTAACTCTGTTTTGTATTTCCAGAGTTATGCCCCTTTTTAGTACTTGCAACATTACACTATTGTGTCGCCTACTCCAACATTTCACTTGCTTTATTGTTCAAACTTTGCAATCATGTTGATCATCAATTGTCGTTGTGCATGTGACAGGAGCAGATAACACCATTTTATCTTTTTTAAACGACGAGAATTCTCGCTGTTTATAGCTATTATGATCCTCAAAATGTCCTTTTCCTTGGCGCCACCTATCGTCAATCATTGTCAATGAAGTTAACCTGTCATTGAATGGATGCTACCATTGTAAATGCGAGGAGAATCTTCTACAGCAGCCTTGTTTTTATTTTGTGGAGATCTCAGATCAATTAATATGAAAATGTGAAAACAGGTGAATTACCCTTTACCCAGACAGGGCAGGGGAATGGGCAATGATTGGAGGGGGGGGGGGGGGGGCAGACATAGTCGAGTCAACAAAAATTTCAAACTTTACCCCAGAGAAACTTGTGCATGTTCCAGTTTTGACAGGCATATGTTGCCCTGCAAGACAGTGCTCTTATTATATATATATATATATATATAATATAACATGCTATTAATTGAAAATAGAATATGTTATCATTTTTGGAATTCGCCCCAGTCCTGTATATGTATATCCATAAGTTCCTGAAATCCTGCACTCATGTAACAACATGTAACCAACTAACTCTGTGTATTTTTACAGCTTTAGTCAGTGCATAATTTCATGTAGTGTTTGATATGACATTTTCCAATTTTTTATAACCAGAAAATGCACAGGGTTAGTCACACTTTCTGGTTATAAAGAAAATCATTTTTTAACTCAGTAACTAATCCTGTGCACTGTACAGCCTTAGTCTGAATTTCATCTAAATCAACACTTTACTAAATGTAATGGACAAAACCAGAAGTACAAGACAAACTCAGCAAGTATCAATGGCATGTAGCAGACCAGGGTATGGGGGATCTGGAGCTGGGTATGACCCCTTCCTCAAAATGTTTTCATACTGGTACATTAATGAAAACGTCCTCAATCAATCCATTGAGCATATAGAAGGACAGTGTTTTTTTTCAATAAGAGACTAGTGAATATTTACTAGTCAAGAGGAAAAAACGAATTCCCTGCCTTACTTTTTACCTTTTCCTCTCTCATTCAATTCTTCTCTGGGATGTAGGACCCTCCTCCCACACACATTCATTTGCCTACTTCCACCTAGTGCTACGTATACCATTGTGCCAAACAGTAAGTACAGAGAAATAGTTATTTTCACAAAGTCTCCCCATCTCACGTCAAGCTTTAATTGTGACCTATGTCCCGACTGCCTATTTATATTATATAATTAATATTTTTTATATATCATGTCCATATTTTAGTTTAAACCCTCTATTACAATACTTAGAATTGACCCTTGCCTCCAATTAGTGTAATTTCATCATTTATAATGGAAACGATTATCAAAAGCTCCTAGCTTACTGTCGAAATCCTATCCCTATAATCTGTGTCTTTGTCTGTTGTACTTGTTACATTGTACACAATTAATTTGAAGCATTTTTATTTTTTCAAGTGTTTGTTCCATATGATGTAACCATGTAACATATTCATTTCAAATAAATATTGTTTAAACTAAAAAATGAAGATGAAACACAATGAAAAGATCTATAAAAAAATGTTTTTCTGTAATGTGTAGGAATGTGCATTATATAAGGTGAATGCAACTGGCTGTGCCCCTGGTGTCAGTAAATTATCTTTGAAGATGCTATCCTCCCATGTTTAACAAAGAATTTAACCAGTTATATCTTGTTTGACAGATTTGTAGATTTTAAATTGTGCTATAGAAGATTTTAGTGCTAAACTTCTGGTGGGTTTTGTTCAACATCAAAATGCAGAATTTTGAAAACTACACAGGAAAGGGTTAACCCTTTACCTGAAATAGTGACCAAAAACGGTCAGAAAAGTAATCAGAATAAGCCTACCATAGCCTAAAATATCTCGGAAGTTTCTCAATAAAACTCGACAAATATGGATATCATTAACACTAGCTTGTCATGCTGGTTCACAAATATGGATATCTTTAGAACCAGCTCGTCGATCTGGTTCTAATGATATTCATATTTGTATTGTTTTTTTTTAAAAATTGTGATTTTTTTTTCGAAAAATGTGAAATTTAATTTATTTTTTAAAAATACTGTGTTAGGTAAAGGGTTGAATGTTATCAGTAAAGGTTGTTTTGTCACAGTGTTACAAACTGCTGACCAAATTCATGTGAATAAACCATGGAAACAATTTCAGTGCAAAGGAATCATATTTGTTCAGTCTTTTAATTTCCTGACTCCATTCAGTGCATCAATAATTCATCAGAGGAATCTTCATTGATTCATCCATGACTGGTTGATGAAGAATCTCCCCAGTTAGCAACTTAAATTGCATCAGAAAATTGTAATGAAGAGGTTTGTAAAACCAGTCTTGATTTTAAAGAACAGGAAAAATTTAGCTCAACATGTGAACAAGTATTGTCCAGTACATTTTGTTATGGACAGATGACCTTGTAATGTTTTCTGCTGTGCAAGTAAAATTTTGGTCACCCAGTGCTTTTTACTAGGCAATTTTGGTGAAAATTGCAAATGATTGCCTATGTATTAGAAATAGTTCTAAATAAACGAGGAGATAAAACAAAACTCATATCTTTTTACAGAATTCAAAAATTCATTACGGTTCAGAAGTTACGGAATTTGTTGTGTTCCAAAAAGATGGTATTTTTTTGTAAACAGCCTTCCAGTGCTTTATCACTAAACTGGTAAGTCTAAAACGGCCCCCAAACCCCATAATTTGAAGGTATTTTTCAATAGAGCATGTCAGAAAAAATACTATATCAGGAAAAGTTCTTTACTAATTCACTCAAAATTTGACACATGTTTTGTCTGCCAATGCCCTTTGACTGGACATGCTGTTTATGACTTCAGGTCACATGACCACAAAATAATTTGCTTATATTTTGCATAAATTAGGCTATAAAAAAAAGAAACTCTGTTTCTCAGGCCCGCGCACATGGTCATTTTTGGTGTGCATGCAACCTTTTTATGACACCAAAAAATCTTCAAAAAAAATTTGAGATATTGTGCTCATTTCGGTAAATCGATATCGATGCGTTCGCAAATTTTAAATTAATACACTTCAATCTTTTTCTACATCATACCTTAATAAAGTGGGTGGGTTTTAGCAATATTCACGACAGAAAGTGTTTTATTCTGTAAAAGGTAAGTCATAATGACAGCAAGAAGGAAGGTGTCCTTCAGTCTGACAACAAACAGTCACAAAGGGGAATGGTCGATTCGCACCATGTTTGCTTCGCACCAACCCTCAGAAAGTCTGCAAAGTCAGGTGCTATGTTGAATGGAACACAGTCTCCTGGCATTTATTTTTAGTAACATTTGTATTGTAAATGGCCGTCATTGGGAATTTGTGTACTTTATTTGAAACCGTTACGAGTTTCCCAGTTAATTTAAATAAATGCATTTGGGATGCAGGATAATTGGATAACTAATAGTAACCGTTGCTTGATATAAAAGTAACAGTCATAGTTGAAAATAAATCGCATATAGGCAGGTATGTGCGGTCGAATTGGTTAATAAAAACATGCAAACATTCGTTTTGTATTTCATTTTCAGATTTCAAAAAAATATGATTTATGGATGAACTGCCTGTTCAAATGGGTTGTGATAATTTTGAATATAATGGGGAAAAATTGCGATTCACGATTTTATTAGGCAGGTTGTGAAAGGATTTTTTTGGGGGGGTGAAATAAATCTCTGAAAGTTGGCACTTCGACATTTGATTTGTCCCAGAGACGTTTCAACCAGAGACGTTTCACCCACGAAAAGTTTCGTAACTTTCGTCCTGTGTTATAATTTTGACGTTTCACTGAAAAAACAAACATTCAAACCCCACTTCATTTACGACCCAACACCCCTATGGTGATTAACCAATATATTTGCGAAATTTTGCATGGTCCACCAGGCGTTTGGGTGGGGGTCAAATTACCACAAACAACCCCCCGGGGAGAAAATAAAAAAAAAACAAAAAAAAAACGCCCACCTGCATGCTTTTTTGGAAAAAATGGCCTGAGAAACAGACAATCAACTTTGTATGGCCTTAACTTAATTTATTACAAAAATGAGCTCAAAAATGCCATTTCTTAATATAAACTGTTTTGATGCCTTAAAAAGATGTTTCTGAATGTGTGATGCTGGTTTACATTGTTCATCACCCACAAAATGCAAAGGATGTAATTGTAAGGACCATAATTATTCATTTTTTAGAAAAAATAGGCCACACCCCTTTTTGAAGACTTTTCGAGTGAAGACACTTTCACAAAAAACAATTTAGCACAAACAAAACTTGACTAATTGGTCAGAAATTTTGCAACTCTATTTAGGTGACAATTTTGTTCAAATGAACACACAATTAGAGGTTGGAGGTCAAGTGACCACAGGGTAATTTGCATATACTTTGCATAATTTAACTTCATTTGTCATAAAAATGAGCCCAAAAGTGCCATTTCTTGAATATAAACTGTTTTGATGCATTAAGAAAGATGTTTCTGAATGTGTAGCACAGGTTTACATTGTCATTCACCCACAAAATGCAAAGGATGTAATTGTGGGGTCATTAATTATTCATATTTCAGAAAAAATTGTCCACACCCCTTTTTGAAGGTCTTTCAAGCGAAGACTTTTTCACAAAAAATAATTTAGCACAAAAATACATGCACTCGACTAATTCACCATATATTTTACAACACTCTGGGTGACAATTCTCTTCAAATGGACATACAATTTGAGATTGGAGGACAAGTGACCACAAAGTAATTTGCATATAATTAGCATAAATTAGCATAATTTTTATGAAAGTTATCTGAAATATCTTACTGTCTTATAAAATATTAAACTGCTGTAAGACCCCAAAAAATGTTTTTCCTAAAGTGTGACAATTGTTCAACTTCAACACCTTCCATATCCCTAAACAGCCATGAATGAAATACCTGTTAGCTAATTGGTTTTTCCTTTAGAATTTCAGTGGAAAAATAGGCCACACCCATTTCTGAAGGTTTTTCATTTGGGGATATAATCACATAAAATTAACTGAAAAAATTAGAAACTTTCATATGAATTTTATATTTTTTGTAAGACATTGATTTTGTTCATGTTGTTTAATATTAAAGGATATGTGAGCGTGGCTGAATTTTCATTTAATTTGCATATATTGAATAAAAATGCCATTGAAAATGTTTTAAAAAATTATATTTTCTCTGTTGGAATTACCCCCACAATGTGAGAAAAGCAATCAATTGAGAGGTTAATATGAGTGAGTATTGGTACTATTGACAGAGATTGACATCTGTTCTCTTTTGAAAATTTTTTTTCTCCTTTCTCCTCATTCAATTAACTTCAACAGATAAATTTTCCTTTTGTTTGGAAATCAAATCTGTTCAGGATTCATAGTGAAACAGTGATGTGGATATCTGAATGGATATGTCATTGTGGGGGGAGGGTGAGGGGAGGCATCATAAGCCCACTGAAATTACAATTTTTTTTCACATATGACTGGGTATGGGT
This sequence comes from Pictodentalium vernedei, assembly GCA_031216915.1. Classification (NCBI taxonomy): domain Eukaryota; kingdom Metazoa; phylum Mollusca; class Scaphopoda; order Dentaliida; family Dentaliidae; genus Pictodentalium; species Pictodentalium vernedei. The sequence continues at coordinate 214,572,964 of CM062295.1, read as the reverse complement.
GTCTGGGTGTATATGTGCCCACATTTCATATTCACCTCAAACACCCCTCCCCCCACCCCCTCCTTAAACCCCACACAAACATACAAAAGTGTGAGTGAAATTCTTGTGGTGGGGAGGGATAATTGATCAAACTTCCATTGGTTCATCGCAAATGTCAAAAATTTATTTTCTATTTCTGACCAACCTTTTTATAACCTTTCATCCTAAATAGCAACAAATGTCATTAAAAAAATTGCAGCTTGTTGGAAAACATTTGAAAGCATGATGGTGATACATTTGTTTTTTTTCTCTATATTCGTTTTGAATAGACAACACACTTTGGCCAAAAATGAGATCCCATCATGAATTAAAATGCAAAAACAGTGGGGGTTATATGAACTGCTCAGGACTTGTGTTGATGGAGTTGGGGGGAGAGGGTGGGGGGGGGGAATTGGGGCAATGGTGGAAACATTTCATAGTTCTATCGGAAAGAATATGGAAGATTGACAAACGTCTAGCTGCATCCCTCAACCTCTTTCTCTTCTCCAAACAAACTTGCATTTTGACAAACTTCTAGCAGCATCCCTCAACCTCCATCTCATCTCCAAACAACAAAAACATTTGGCTTGCTAGAAAAAATAAAATCCGGGAAGGGAGTTGGGGGGTTGAAAAAATGTAATATTGTGTTTGATATAAACTGACCCTGCTAAAGACATGGATGTCCACAAATACATCCAAACTGACTGTCCTGTTCCCCAGTATTGGGATTTATAGTGTTTGGTGTGTTCATTAATTTATTCTTAAAAACTGGACTTAATTGGATTTAATTTCACACATGTTCTTGGATTCAGATCAGAAGGTAAGATTTTTCTGTTAACTTTTTAAGATTAAATATTCATATAGGAACAACAGGAAATGAATAAAAATGTCAGAAAAAAAAAATTAGCAAAATTAAAAAAAAGTCAGAACAGCATTGAACTTCAGAGGTTCACAGTTCCCATGGTTCGATCCCCGGTCATCAGGGGTTTGTGCATTGTGTCCTTAGGCAAGGCAGTTAATGCCGTTTGCTCAAGTGAGGGCACTGTGTACTGAGGCATACTGCATGTAGATGATGCTTCTGTCTTCAACTAATGCTAACCCTGCTTGTGTGCAGTTAGTATGTTGACAGTTCCTTGTCGTTGCTCGGTGGTCCTCTAGCTAACTCCACTCATAAAACTGACATGAGGTGAACCAGGCTGTCGAAAATGTTCAACTCCAATAAATAAATAATAAATAAATAAATAAAACAAAATTGAGGTGAGTTCCACTCCCGGTCATCAGGGGTTTGCATTGTGTCCTTGGGCAAGGCACTTAATGCCGTTTGCTTAAGTGAGGGCACTGTGTACTAAGACATACTGCATGTCGATGGTGCTTCTGTCTTCAACTAATGCTAACCCTGCTTGTGTACAGTTAGTATGTTGTCAGTTCCTTGTCGTTGCTCGGTGGTCCTCTAGCTAACTCCACTCATAAAACTGACATGAGGTGAACCAGGCTGTCGAAAATGTTCAACTCCAATAAATAAATGAAAGTGTCAATGACACTGTAGCTCAACTTGTCAAGACAAAGACATGTACATGTATAGTATGTGACACAGCAATGACAAACATCTAGGTAATGACCTGATAACAAAGGTACATATAAAGTATTGTAACGGTCTGTACATAAATACTGACCGTTGCCTGTAACAAATGTATAGGTAAAGTATTGTAAAGGTGGGTGACAGTCAGATGCTAAACGAGAAAAAAATCTTTGAGTCCAAGAGTGGGTCTGACTGAACCCAAAAATATTTGTTCTCATGGCACAGTGATAACAAAGGCACCCCAAAACACACTCATTCCTGTCCCAAGGTGAAAACAAAGGTACCCAAGAAGTTTTGTGAAGATCAGTTCATAAATATGAGCTGTGTAGAAGTTGTGACAAAAAACTGATTGGACCTAATTTCGGTACAAAATGGCTACTGGCAGCCATCTTGAATTCTGGACTGCACCCAGAAACACTCGTTCTCGTCCCAAGGAGATAACAAAGGTACCCAAGAAGTTTTGTGAAGATCGGTTCATAAATACAGCCTCTAGCCTGAGCCGTATTGACATGTGCACTTACAGTGTATAAGTAGCACTGAATAAATCAAAGTTCATCTAATTTGCATAATTTCTGCACGAGAAAAAAACCTGTACTATATGTGATGTATTCCATGTTACTAAACATTCATACAAAAATATATTCAAATCAGAACTTTCATACAGAAGTTCTGCACAAAAGACTGATTGCACTAATTTTGGTACAAAATGGCTGCTGGTGGCCATCTTGAATTTTGGACCATACCCAAAAACACTCGTTCTCATCCCACGGTGATAACAAAGGTACCCAAGAAGTTTCGTAAAGATCGGATCATAAATACGGCCTCTAGCCTGAGCCGTAAGAAGCTGTGTACAAAAAACTGATTAGACCTATAAAAAGGCCACTGGCAGCCATCTTGAATTTTGGACCGCACCCAGAAACACTTGTTCTCGTCCCAAGGTGATAACAAAGGTACCCAAGACGTTTCGTGAAGATCGGTTCATAAATACAGACTCTAGCCCGAGCCGTATTGACATGTGTACTTACTGTGTGTAAGTAGTACTGAAAAAAGTTCATCTAATTTGCATAATTTCTGCACGAGAAAAAAACCCGTATTATATGTGATGTATCCCATGGTACTAAACATTCACACAAAAAATTATTCAAATCGGCGCTTTTATATGGAAGTTCTGTGCAAAAATCTTATTGCACCAAATTTTGTACAAAATGGCTGCCATCGGCCATCTTGAATTTCGGACCGGACCCCAAAACACTCGTTCTCGTCCCATGGTGATAACAAAGGTACCCAAGGAATTTCGTAAAGATCGGTTCATAAATACGGCCTCTAGCCCGAGCCGTATTGGCATTTGCACTTACAGTGCTGAAAGTAACACCAAAAAACATCAAAGTTAGTCTAATTTGCATAATTTACGCACGAGAAAAAAACCCGTATTATATGTGATGTATCCCATGGTACTAAACATTCATACAAAAAATTATTCAAATCATAGCTTTCATATGGAAGTTCTGTACAAAAAACAGATTTCTGCATCGTCGGTACAAAATGGCGGCTGGCAGCCATCTTGAATTTCGGACCAAACCCAAAAACACTCGTTCTCGTCCCACGGTCATAACAAAGGTACCCAAGAAGTTTCGTAAAGATCGGTTCATAAATACGGCCTCTAGCCCGAGCCGTATCCAACTGTTGATGGACAGACGGCCAGACAGACAGACGGACGACGGGCCATGGCATAAGCTCAAATTTGGCTTCGCCAAAGTTGAGCTAATAATAAATAAATAAATAAATAAATACATAAAACAAAATTGAGGTGAGTTCCACTGGGGTAAATTCTGTGTCATTTGCCAAAAGACGGTTTGGACAACTTTGGGTCGAATATCCAGGTGAAAGTTCCAGCCAATCATTTCTGAAAGTGCATAATTTTTTTTAAAAATAACACGCACTCAGACTAACCATCAACTCTCAATAATATAGTAATGTCTCTTGAACCTTTTATTGAATAAAAAGCATTGTTTGTTCAATATTTTAAATGATTTGTTGATAGAACATCGATAAGAAAGAAAGGGAAATGAAATAAGTGAAACACTAAATGACTTGTCAGTGACGACGTTATTCAAACTCGGGGAATTTCCCGACTCGTTTTTTGCAAAAACGGCGTGTGACACCTTTTTTTCAATCAAAATCCCGACAGGTCAAGCCCAAATATTCGATCAAAAAACACATGTTACTGTGTAGATTACATTCCCAATTTTATAAAATCGAGTGCAACCCTTTTAGTTAGGTCGATTTTGGGGGAAAAAAATTCATTCAAAAACTTTAATCAATAAATAAAATGGTAAAAAGCAAAAAACTCGAAAGGTTGCACTCGCCATTTTCAAGTTCAACTTCCGTAGAAAACATATCCGGCATCAGTTCATAGCTGGAACCTGATTGGTCCTGTCGGAAATTCCATTGAAACCTGGAGGGGGTATCCTGAAATTTAAAAAAAAAATTGGGCCAGCATTGCGAAATTTGTAAACAATATGGCTGCCCACTTCAAATGACGATTATGTCGTAAATATCGATCCTCATGCATCCAAATTTCACGAATATGTTTATAAATACTGCAGGAATGGATTGGGGTATCAAAAAATATGACTTACAAAGCATTTTCTATGTATTTTTTAAGTAAATGCAAAAATAATTGAAAACCTCGAAATGTCAACAGATGCCGGCACGTCATCGAACTGCCTATTTTTATGTGTACCCATACTATGTATGGTACACATAATGCCGGCATCCGGGGTGACCATTCGTCGTTCGTCCATCCTTTGTCCGTCCGTCTGTCCATCCGGCATCCGTATCCATTTCTTTGTCATTCGATAACTTGAAAAATGTTGCTTGGATTGTCAAGTTACTTTATATTTATGTTCAGGTTACTGATGTGCCAAGCTGTATAGTTTTTGGTATAAATCGGATAATTTGATCCTGAGATATTAACCTTTTATCCTTCAAATTGAAAATTCCTCCAATCCCTTTGGCATTTGATAACTTGAAAAATGTTGCTTGGATTGTCTAGTTACTTTATATTTGTGTTCAGGTTACTGATTTGCCGAGCTGTATAGTTTTTGGTGTAAATCTGATGATTTGATCCTGTGATATTAACCCTTTATCCTTCAAATTGAAAATTCCTCCAATCTCTTTGGCATTCGATAACTTGAAAAATATTACTTGGATTGTCAAGTTACTTTATATTTGTGTTCAGGTTACTGATGTGCCGAGCTGTATAGTTTTTGGTGTAAATCTGGTCATTTAATCCTGAGATATTAACCCTTTATCCTTCAAATTGAAAATTCCTCCAATCCCTTTGGCATTCGATAACTTGAAAAATGTTGCTTGGATTGTCAAGTTACTTTATATTTGTGTTCAGGTTACTGATGTGCCGAGCTGTATAGTTTTTGGTGTAAATCTGATAATTTAATCCTGAGATATTAACCCTTTATCCATCAAATTGAAAATTCCTCCAATCCCTTTCGCATTCGATAACTTGGAAAATATTGCTTGGATTGTCAAGTTACTTTATAATTGTGTTCAGGTTACTGATGTGCTGTGCTGTATAGTTTTTTATGTAAATCTGATAATTTGATCCGGAGATATTAACCCTTTATCCATCAAATTAGACACTCCTCCTGTCCATTTCTATATGTAACCATACCTTGTATGGTGTACATTGTGTCAGCATCCGTGGTGGCCCTCTGTCATGCAGCTTTCTACTAATTGCACGTATGGGTACACATCTGATGATTTCATCGGCCTATTTTTACTGTTTGATGTAAAAAAAATTTCATGAGCAGCAAGAGTGCACAGTAACTGTTTCTTACAAAATATTTTTAATAGCCATTAAGTTTATTGTTCACAAAACAGACCATTTTGCGAATAAACACTCATCTGCCACATACTTTATAACCATTGCAAACTATGTTTAAGCATGTGATTTAGGTTGTGCAAGTTTTGAAAAGTTGACTTTGCTCATTAGAGAAATTTTGAACTACAACCTATGTGCACGAGGCTCTAAATTGTTTATCAGAAATATTTCAAATTGAATAAAAGCTGAAATTATAAGGCTAATTCACAGGAGGCTTTTTAAAATCATGCCCTTTGACTCATATTTAGAGGGTGTTATTGGGCCCCCAGATTTTAACAGCATGAGCAGTAGAGGAAACATTTCAAAAATCTCCCAAACTACTGCTCCAAATTCCTCCATATTTAATATATTTGCATTCTTGTTGGGATGGATTTCAAGTTTGTTCAAATAAGCCCCTTGGGTGCATATTTATTTATTTATTATGCCCTCGAAAAATTTTCGAGGGGGTATATAGTTGAGGTCTCTGCCTGACCATCGATCCATCCTTCCGTCCATCTGTCCATATGAACAAACATTTTGTATTGTAACTCGAGTATCAGCTGTCGGATTTTAATGTTCTGTGGTGTGGTGATAGGGCAGCTTGGGGGAACAGATGCCCTCATACCTGGCGTTTCGTCCATTCATGTTTGGTAGAGTTATGGCCCCTGTTTGTTTTTGGCCTCTGTTCCTGACTAAGGTAAATTGTACCATAGTCTATAGGGCAAAGTGCTGCCTCATTTTTTTTCTAGTTCATTATTTTTCTGCAGCCCAGTGCATGCAGGGGAGGTTGCATGACATTTTAACCTCTACATATCAATATATCCATATAAATATGGATGACACAAAAATTATAGTGATTTTGGTTCCAGACCATTTAAAATTGTATCACCGCACCAATCGATTTCAAATTTTATTTGCTTATTACTAATGTCAAAATACAGGTCAAGTTCAATTTGGAGGTTCACTTCGACCATTCTTGCAAGAGTTATGCCTCTTTTTGAATTAAAAAATCACAAATTTCCCAATTTCTGCTTTATTCTTACTGTCCAGTGCCTATAGGGGAAGTGCTGCCCGATTTTTTTTTAGTCCACTATTTCTGTACTGACCAGTGCTTGCAGGGGAGGTTGCATGTCATGTTAAACTACATATCAATATAACCATACAAATATGGATGCCAATTTCAGCTTTGTTCTTACTGGCCAGTGCCTATGGGGGAAGTACTGCCCAATTTTTTTTAGTCCACTATTTCTATGCTTCCCAGTGCTTGGTGGGGAGGTTGCATGTCATTTTAACCTACTACATATCGATATAACCATATAAATATGGATGCTAATTTCAGCTTTATTCTTACTGGCCAGTGTCATTTTTAGCTCACCTGACTTTCAGTCAGGAGAGCTATAGTGATCACTCACCATCCGTCGTCCGGCGTCCATCGTCCGTCGTCCGTGAACATGGTGTTTGCGTCTTCTCCTCCCAAACCGCTGAACCAATTTAATTGATATTTGAGATAATAGTTTGTTATGGCATCGCAATTTGATTTTGTTCAAATCAAGTTGCCTCGCCCGTGGGTAGGGCCACACCCAAAAAGTGTGCTGAAATCTTAAAAAATCTTCTTCTCATGAACCAGTAGTAGCAGAGACTTGATATTTGGTGTGCAGCTTCCTTTTGAGGTGTAGACTCAGATTTGTTCAAGAGAAGTTTGTGGGGCTATACTTGGCGTTGTTATGGGAGGGGCAAAATTTTTTGCCCCGCCCAAAATTTCTATTTTCCAAACCGAGAGGCTGATTTGAACCAAATTTTATGTGAGGGCTTATTGGGTCATAAGTACCTAATTTATGCTGATTTTTTTTTCCCGTAGCCCCATGGGAACCGCAGGAGCTAAAAATAGAAAAAAATTGAAACGCCCATATCTCCAAAACTGCACGGCACCGAGAATTTTTATTTTGGTGTGAAGCTTCCTTAGGACCAACAGAAAGAATTGGTAAAAAAAAAATTGCCATCGGTTTTATCATAGGGTACAGTTTCGGGACTTTGAAAAAGTGCTGAGTCAGCACTTTTTAACACTTATAGGCAATGGGAAAAACATTAAAAAATCTTCTTCTCCAGATCCAGCAGGCAGAATCTTTTGATATTTGGTATGCAACATTGTAGGGTGGATCTGATTCAAGTTTGTTCAAATCGGCCCCCTGGGTTCATATTTGGGCTCTGTATAGGAGCCCGATTTCGAACTTAGTGCATTTCAGGCAAATTTCTTAAAAAATCTTCTTCTCCAGATCCAGCAGGCAGAATCTTTTGATATTTGGTATGCAACATTGTGGGGTGGATCTGATTCCAGTTTGTTCAAATCGGCCCCCTGGGTTTATATTTGGGCTCAGTATAGGAGCCCAAATTTGAACTTACTGCATTTCAGGCAAATTTCTTTGAAAATCTTCTTCTCCAGATCCAGCAGGCAGAATCTTTTGATATTTGGTATGCAACATTGTGGGGTGGATCTGATTCAAGTTTGTTCAAATCGGCCCCTTGGGTTTATGTTTGGGCTCAGTATAAGTGCCCAAATTTGAACTTAGTGCATTTCAGGCAAATTTCTTTGAAAATCTTCTTCTCAAGATCCAGCTGGCAGAATCTTTTGATATTGGGTATGCAACATTGTGGGGTGGATCTGATTCAAGTTTGTTCAAATCGGCTCCCTGGGTTTATATTTGGGCTCAGTATAGGAGCCCAAATTTGAACTTAGTGCATTTCAGGCAAATTTCTTAAAAAATCTTCTTCTCCAGATCCAGCAAGCAGAATCTTTTGATATTTGGTATGCAACATTGTGGGGTGGATCTGATTCCAATTTGTTCAAATCGGCCACCTGAATTCATATTTGGGCTCACTATAGAAGCCCAAATTCAAACTTAGTGCATTTCAGGCAAATTTCTTCAAAAATCTTCTCCAAATCCAGCAGGCAGAATCTTGTGATATTTGGTATGCAACATTGTGGGGTGGATCTGATTCAAGTTTGTTCAAATCGGCCCCCTGGGTTTATATTTGGGCTCAGTATAGGAGCCCAAATTTGAACTTAGTGCATTTCAGGCAAATTTCTTTGAAAATCTTCTTCTCAAGATCCAGCTGGCAGAATCTTGTGATATTTGGTATGCAGCATCCTTAGGGGGGTGAGATGCAAGTTTGTTCAAGCCATGTCCCTAGGTCCATATTTGGACTCACTGTGGGAGCTTGAATTGTAACTTTGTTCGAAATGAGGAATTTTCTTAAAAAATCTTCTTCTTCAGATCCAGCAGTCGGAATGGTTTGATATATGGTGAGTAGCATCCTGGGGGGGGGGGGGGGGGGGGGGGGGGGGGGTGGGATTCAAGTGTGTTAAAGCCAAGTCCATGGGTCCATATTTGGGCTCGGGAGCCCAAATTATAACTTAGTCAATATGAGGAATTTTTCTTTAAAAATCTTCTTCAGATTCAGCAGTTGGAATGTTTTGATATTTGCCATGGAGAAACCTTAGGGGGCTGAGATTCAAGTTTGTTCAAGCCAAGTCCCTTGGTTCATATTTGGGCTCACTATGGGAGCCTGAATGACAACTTAGTTCAAAATGAGGAATTTTCTTTAAAAATCTTCAGATCCAGCAGATGAATGCTTTTGATATTTTTTATGCAGCATCCTTAGGCGGGTAAGATTCAAGTTTGTTCAAGCCATGTCCCTAGGTCCATATTTGGGCTGATTGTGGGAGCTCGAATTGTAACTTGGTTCAAAATGAGGAATTTTCTTTAAAAATCTTCTTCTTCAGATCCAGCAGTCGGAATGTTTTGATAATTGGTGTGCAGAATCCTTAGGGGTGTGAGTTTCAGGTTTGTTAAAGCCAAGTCCCTGGGTTCATATATGGGCTCCCTGTGGGAGCCCGAATTATGACTTAGTTCAATATGGGGAATATTCTTTAAAAATCTTTTTTTTAGATCCACTGTCAGAATATTTGGATATTTGGTTTCAGCTTTTATTAGGAGGAGCAGATGCAACTTGTGGAAATCAATTCTCTGGGTTGATATTTAGGCTACCATGTCAGGTGAGTGCCCTCAGGCCTCCTGGGGCCTCTTGTTTTTTAAGTCTACTATCTAGTCCACTATTTCTGTACTGCCCAGTGTTTGCAGGGCAGGTTTGCATGTCATTTTAACCTACTACATATCTATATATTCATATAAATATGAATGACACAAGAATCATAGTGTTTTTTAATTCTGTTCATTCAAAGTTGTTTGGATGAACCAATTCTCTTCAAACATTCAGAAGTTATTTATTTACATGCAAGTCCGACTTTACTACCTTTGGGGGCATCAGCACACTTTAGCATTGCTCTTATTTATTTATTTATTTATTTATTTATTTATTTATTTATTTATTTATTTATTTATTTATTTATTGGGTTTAAAAACACTTTCAGCAGCCAGGGTCACCTCATGTTGAACAGTTTTAAGCCCAAGTACCCAGAGGAAGCAGCAGCGAGCAACTGGCCAACTCCTCAATGTACCAACTCCACACAAGCAGGGTTGGGATTGGTTGAAGACAAGTGCTCGATCGACTGCCACTGTGCCCCACAATGGGCAGTCATAATTAAGTGCCTTGCCCAAGGACACAATGCAATTAAGTGCCTTGCCCAAGGACACAATGCAATTACCTCTGGTAGGTATCGAACCAAGAACTTGTTAATGTTAAGTTGATGGCATATCCTGGAATCAGCACTAAATGAAATGTGAAAATCCGTTACTGTGGAAGAGTAAGATGAAATTTAGAAGACTGACAATCACAATAGTTTTTAATTCACCATCACTGATAAAATTCTACACTGATTGGAAGGCAATCGTTAGCCTCCACCCATTCCCCCTCCCCCCCCCCCCCAAAAAAAAAAGGTAGAGTGCTGGAAGCCCAAATTTGGGCTTCACTCAGAAGTAAAGGTGCTGCAACATAAAGGCTTCATACTCAGCAGATATTACCTTTGAAGAAAAATTATTTAGTCTGTAAGGATTTCCATTGTTACAGTGTATGGGAGAGTTCCTGCAGGCACTCTACCATAAATTGCAACAAGGCAAAGAGGTATGAACAATTTTTGATAACCAAAAATAATTCAGCACTCTAGAAATGGTTTTTTACTAGCCCCTAGCCTCACAAGATTTTCCTGCCGCTATCAGCTATTTTTGAATAATTTTCACTAGCAAAGTTGCTGTATTCAATTAATTGGTAGAGTGCTAAATTATTTTTGATCACCAAAATTTGTTCATATGTCTTTGCCTTGTTACAATTTATGGGAGAGTTCTATAGACACTCTCCCATAAATTGTAACAAGGAAAATCCATCAAATAAAATAATTTCAGTTAAAAGATAATATGACGCATTTCCACTGAATATGTGGCCTTTAAGTTATGTACCAGCACTTCAGAGTAAAGCCCAAATATGGGCTTTCAGTACTCTACCAGTTAACAATGAATATAGCACTTCACTACAATATACATGTAGTTGATACATGCTGTAGTTATTGAAACAGTTGTGCTTTAATTTTTTTTTTCTCTCACAAATTTATTGATAATCATTATAAATTTTGATTATATATGTTTGAGATCTGTGTTTATTAAGCTTTCCCAAACCCAGTGGGTTTGGGAAAGACTCTTGTTATTCTTCTTTTTCAAAAATTTTCTTCTGCATTTTTTTTTTTTATTCATTTTTTTTTTCCTCCTTCAATTTTGTCTATTGAACTGCTCAAAAACAAGCTGTACGATTTTGACCAAATTTGGCATACTCATGTAATGTCAAAATCTAGTGAAATGCCTTATCGTCATGTCTGTGAAAATGCGTATTTTCAAAATATTCTGTCAAAATTTCACCATTTTTCAAATGTCTCAAAATTGTTTACAGTTATTTAGCTCAAATTTTCCACACATTAAGAGCATAATATAATACACCACGAACACCACTCAAATCTTTCAACTTTAACCCCCATTGGCCAAAAATGACATGAATATAGATTTTGTTTTTTCTTCAAAATTGACCAACTTCAAGAGCAAATTTCTCTAATTACAAGGTTGTTGTAACAATTATTTTGCTATGGATAGATGCAACAATGATTGTGCAAGAAAGCTATTTTTTACTTTTTAATTTCAAGATTTAACCCTCAAACACAATGAGGGCGAGAATAAGAGTACCATTTGAAAATGCCAAAATTAGCCAACTTTGGTTGCTTTTTCTATCATTTTGGAAAGAGTTAATTTCAAACACTTTTCATGTACGAATTCAAAATTGACTACCAAGCATATTTGCTGTTGTAAGTTTGGTTGTAAAGTTTAACCCTATTCCATTCTGGTTGCATAAAAGTAGGTACCGTCCAAAAAAATCCACTTTTTTCAGAATTTGGTAAGTTTAGGTGACGATTTACTCCAGTTTAAATTGATTGAGCTCTGAATGTTTTCTATAGCTCCATGCAGCAGTCAAAGTATGACAAATTTTGTTTTATATATTATTATTAAAAGTTTAACCCTTGGCAGATTTGAGACTTCCTATAAGGGTACTGTCGGAATAATTGTTATTTTTGCCAAGATTTACATGCAATTTCTCAGCACTGGGGCCATGTTTTCTCAAAACACTTTCCATGAGAAGATAGGACATTCATCCAAGAACAATTTTGCTGTTATATGTTTTAATCCAAGATTTAACCCTCACCCAGTTGTTGTGCCTTGACTTGGAGTACCCTCAACTTGTACATGTTCATTCAATTACCAAGATTCAAGATTCTGCCATGTCTCTTATCAGACACTCAGTCTGTGATTGATGTTCACACATTTAGAGCATAATATGATACACTAAAATCACCACACAAATATTTTAAAATTAACCCCTATTGGCCACAAATGATAGGAATATAGCATTTTATCTTCGAGATTGACTAACTTCAAGCGCTAATTTCCCTAATTGCAATGTTGTTGTAACAATTATTTTTGTATGCATAGATGCAACAATGCTGGCAGAAGAAAGTTACTGTTTAGTTTTTAATCTCACCTTTAACTCTCAAGCACACTGAGGGTAAGATTTCCATTCGTAAATGCTAAAATTAGCTTTAGCTAACTTTGGTTAAATTTTCCTGTAATTTTGGAAAGGGTTAATTTTAAATACTTCGTTTTTGCTATAGGTAGAGATGCTTAATGAAAAAATCTGCTGCTGTAAGTTATGCTTTGGGGGCTTAACCCAAAATATGCTTTGGCCATGTAAAGGATAGTATTGGTTGTCAAAAACTGATTTTCAGTGAATTTTGCAAACAACTGTACTCATTTCCTCCAATTGCAAGGTTGTTGTAGCGATTATTTTGGTATGGATAGATGTAACAATGATTGCAGAACAAAGTTACTGTTTACTTTTTAATCTCAAGATTTAACCTCCAGGCACAGTGAGGGTGAGAATAAGAGTACCGTTATAGAATGCCAAAAATAGCCAACTTTGGATGCTTTTTGTCTATCATTTTGGAAATGGTTAATTTCAAGCACTTTGCTTCGCTGTATGTAGACTGCATTTTCACATTGGAAAGTTGGGAACAAACAAATTACAATTCTCTAGTTTCAGCTTTAAGTTTGCCTTATAATTAGATTACATATGTGTACTGACCGCAGTATCAACACATCCCATGTGTATACTGTGGTTTGTTAACCTGTAAACCCAACTTGAAAACCAAATTTTCTGCCTTGAGTTGTCATTCCTATACACTCTGGGTTGTTGGCTTTTTTCTCTTGTTCACACCTATGATACCCTTTTGACTTTTTTCATGCCAAATCCAAATAAACTAGCTGTTTTGACCAAAAATATGATGTTTAGAAGATACATTTGGGGTTGCAAATGCAACATAGGTCTTCTACAAGCAAATTTGACAGTGTCTCTAAGGGTGGGAGAAAATTTTTCCACCTATTACTGTCCATTTAGGAAAAGAAAATCTCTCCTTCAGGGCAGACATTTAACTCTTAACCTACTGATCTTCAAGGTATTTTTCAGCAAATCTAGTCATGCCTGCTTCACAGCAGCCATGACTAGATTTGATGAAAAATTCATTTAAATTTAACTCAAATCATTGGAGAAAAATCTTTTCAGTTTATGAGGGGGGAAACTGGATAACGTGTACCTAAATTATACTTATTGCAGGTTCAAGAGAAACCCTGTACCGGGCAGGAATATCCACCAGCAGTATTCAAGAAGTTAAGTCAGATCTGTGGTCAAATCTTTTGACCTAATTTAAATGTTGACTCACATGGGCAGCTGGCATGGTTGAGATTTTCCCTTCCTACACAAACAACCATGGAACTTACAACGACTTAAATACCATCACCTGAAACTTATATTTCTCTTTTAAACAGTTGACTAAACTTGACTTTATCTCCATGTTAAATAAATAAATAAATAAATAAATAAATAAATAAATAAAATATTTCTCTTTGCCTTCCCTTCATTGCGTTTTTATTTGGAACTGGCAAGAAGCGGCTGCACAGACTAATCACTGTTAAGAAGAGTGTCTTAAGATTTGCTCTTATGATTTGTCGCTTCTAAGGACTTTAAAATTGAGAAAAGTGAATATGTTTGCTCTACATTTAACAAATATCCCCACCAGGCTAAATTCTTCAACCCACTGGGAAAATTTGTTAACTTTTGAGCAAAAAAATGTGCATTTTTCTCAATGTAGTGCCAGGTGCATTAGTCTCAAACATAGCTGTGTGTATTATATATATTCTTACCAACCCACTAAGGAGTATGGAGCATCACTGATAGATATATATATATCAATGTGTGGATGCCCTTGTTTGACTGTGCCCTCACCTCCCAGTTTGGAATGCTTCCAACCCTTCTGAACTTTAAAATTCATTAAACTATTTATTACTCTTCCAGACGGGGAGCACAGTGACTCAGTGGTTATGGAATTGAACTTCAAACTGAAAGGTCCAGGGTCCATCCCTGCAAGGGGCAACTGCATTGTGTCCTTGGGCAAGGCACTTAATCCTGATTATCTACATGGGGGCATGATGGTGCTGTGTACTAAGGTGTACTGCATATCGATAGTACTCTTGTCTTCAACCAATGCTTGTGTAGAGTTAGTAAGTTAGGGAGTCTGACAGTTGCTCGCCATTGCTCGGTGTTCTCTCTGGGTCCTCTGGCTTCCTCCAACTGTCCAACATGAGGTGACCAAGGCTGCCAAAAGTGTTGTTAAACCCCAATAAATAAATATGCTTCCAGACTATATGATCAGGTTTTGTCAATGACCCATTTGCCATTTGATATTTGGGTGTGGGATGAGATAATCCCACCACAGGACAAGAGATTTGTGATAGACACCGGCATGCTCCAGGTCTGACTCCAATCTCTTACCCTTCAAGTAAGATTTACATATGCCACACCCACATCCATTGAAGGTAATAATAATTTTAAACAGTAGATACTAGCTCTCAAGCCACCAGTCAAATTTCTAAATGAATTTTATGCATATTTGGCTTGGAATCAGTCTCTACTCTAAAATGTTGGTTTTTATGCCCAAATGAAATATTCCATCCAATTGAATCTAAAAATAACACGAACATTCATTATTTTCTTTGAATTTACAAAGAAATGAAAGAATATGCTAAATGATGTTTATTGGATATAATTATTGATAACGATACACAAAATCTCTTTTGTTTTCTAACTACAAGTATTTATAATAATTTACAAATAAAACTGAACATTATATAGAACATTTTGGGCTTAGGGGTCCATGAAGAAATATATGTGAGCAACCAGCTTGGAAAATTTAACCCAGTACAAGCAAAGCTGTCTTACACTGTTTCATTGTCATATACTGCATGCACTGGTTGCATCTACATCTTGCCCAGGAGCTTTCACACATTTTTTGAGGGGCAAGTTGCACACAAACACAGTGTGTGAAAATGCCCAAGCAGAGGCATGAATGAAATTTGATGCCGTTGTGCCCCCCAAAAATGCACACAAAACCCCAATATGAAGGACCCTAAACTAGGTCAACAGCTGCCACAAAATGGAGGAAAAAGGATAAGCAGGTATTACACGAGTGGATGGGTAATGGTTCTTTGTGCGGCTCATAGTGTACTAGAATGCATGTGAATATAGCGAGTATAACAAAGTGAATTCCACTGTCCTAATGCCCGAATAACATGATCTGGACACCACATGCAGAAGCTGAGGAAGCAGCTCCAATATGAAATAAACAGCCAGTAAAGAAGCGGTTGTCGTAACCCAAGTTGGATAATAAGGCTTTGATAGTGGACAGAAAATATGGATGTGTCAATGCAAGATTGGAATGAGTAACAAACACTGGATCTGTTGGTTGGCAGGTCCTCACACAACGATGAAGTAAATATGTCTGCAGTTTAGTGTAAGGGCAAAGAGAATGATGGCCAAGGCGAAAAAGCCTGATATTAACACCCCTCCGAAAGGGATCCGATTTGGAATTTTTAACATGGAGAAGAACACAGGGAAGATCATGCTGACTGGAGAAATGAACATCACCCACACACAAATACACTGTAGAATCAAATGGTGGACGAGTGATTGTGAATTCTCCACAGCTCAGAAAGCCTCAAAATGCTACCACATAAGCTGTGGAGAGCATCAAATCATCAAATGGGTGATGGAATGGTGACTCTAAGCGATGTAATATGTGATGTAAGATCTTAATTGTAATCAGCAAGCATTTTGTCTTGCATTGTTTTGAAGATGATGTATCCCTCTCATAACTGCTTCAAGGTGAGCGAAGGGAGTACCCAAGGGGGACACAAGTGGATTGGGAAGACCTGCTGTGATATATGCATGGCGAACACGTTGAGATACAATTTAATGGTTGAATATTGTAAGTTACAAGTGTAATAACAGTAAGTAACATAATATATTAACAGATGTTCAGTAACATGTGGAAGGGAGGTGGAGTGGCTGAAAGCACCATTTATGGAAGGCAACAAACCGACAAAAATGATTATATGCTGTATGGTAGATCCGTCTTGTAGAGGGATTAATGGAGCAGATGTCAGACATTGTACTAATGGAGTTAAATGTTGAAAACTTCCTCGATTGTCGGGACCTGACATGGTTTTGGATCTGCAAATGGTGCCAGTTGTCGAAATCTCTCCATCTGAAAACGTGATAAACTATTACTAATAGCATTAGCTTTAGAAGGAATATATTTTGCATCTATCAAAAATGTTTTTGTGTCACAGATGACCCCATAGCATTGCAGCCAATACAATGGGATACATTTCAAGCAGTGTCATTGAAAGTTCATCATCCCTAATATATTCACTTGAGATAATGCTGAGCCATCGAGCCTGACACCACTTATTTTGAAAGAATACTCCAAACCCGATGTTACCAGCAGCATCTGTGAAAAACTGCATGGCATTTGCATCAGTAATGGCGCTTTCAGTAAAAAGCCACTCCATTCCAGTGCTGTAAAAATGTATACCACATTGACAAATCCGTGTGACAATCTGCATTAATCGTGATATGATGGTGAAGGTCAGTAACTGAAGTATACAAAGTCAAAAGATATGACGCAAAGAAATGCCCTGGGATTACAACCTTGCAGGCAAAATTAAGATGGCCAAGTAACAGTGCCATTTCCCGTTTTGTGCATTTTCCAGCAAGACTGAAATTGTTGGATGATGTCAACAATACAGCTGATCTTTGATTGGGGGAGCCAAGCTTCCATCCTCTCTGTGTCCAAAGTAATACCCAGATACTCCAGACAGTGAGATGGGCCAACTTGGTTGTATGAGGCCAAAGGGATCTTCAATTTTCCAAAGACATGTGTCATAATGGCCATAGTTCTCTCCGGAATGTAATCTGTTGAAGAGTCCAGCGTGAGGAAATCATCAAGTAAATGTAAGATATGTTTCACATGATAGTTATGTCCTGCAATCCAGCAAATTGCTTGGGAGAGCTGATCAAATAATTTTGGACGAGACCGAGAACCAAATGACAGTCTCTGATAAAAGTAATATTGTTGACCCCAGCAAATTCCAAACAAGTGCCAAAAGTTTGGATGGACAGGTACCAATTTGAAGGCATCAGATACATCAAATGTACAAAGCCAGTTGCCCCTATCCAAGGCCTGTATGATCTCAATGGCATCGTCCACTCGTACATGGGATAAAGAAAAGTCCTTATCAATAAGAGAATTTATACTGTTGTGAGCTGAATGGTGATGTGGGGATGACAGGTCAATGCTAAGTTGTTGCTTGTTGGAATATTTGCCAGTAACTACACCAATTGGGTTAATCCTGTAAAGAGTATAAGGTGGAGAGTTGAATGGGCCACATAAGTAACCTTTATGTACTTCATCCGTGATTAGTCGATAAACAGCAACTTCATTATGGACTGCAGAGAATAAATTTTTGGCATGATAGCTTTTAGAAGGCATTTGATTGACACCCGGGCGTAAGCCATGGGTCATACCTTCCACCAAATCGGCCACAAAATGCCTGTCAGGATGGTATGCTAGTTCACGTTGCAGCTGGGAATAATCAACTGGAGTTGACGCCTGTGCATGGAGATAATTGTCTGGACTATCATGTCCATGTAAATGAGAAGCTGTCTGTGGCACAGTGGATAGTAATTTTGCCTCCGAGGATGATGGTACAGCCTTAGCGCACTGAACCTTTGGCTGATTTTGTTTGCAAATTAAGCATACATGTACATAATGACATTGTTTGTTCATGCAACCTTTAGTATTAAAATTGATGCACACTTCCTTCCCATGATGAAAGACTTTTTGACGCATCATTGAAGATGTTGGTGAGGGAAATCAAAGACCACCCCCAACTTGTGTTGACTCAGGCAGGTTCATACCTAGGAACAAATTGGAACTAACCATAGGGCAAAATTTGGAAGTGTGTATGCCACTTTTACAATAATCACATTGTTTGCTCATTTTTCCAGCAAATATATCACATAATAGTGAATCATCACGTATGGACCAGTCCACCAAAATGTTGTCATTAAGTAGCCATGCAGTGGCTTTAGCAGAAAATGCCTTGTGATATTCATAAAATGAAGTGCTTGGAAATCATGTAGCCATGTCTGTGATAGATGCTTGATAAGTATCTAACTCGGCACGATGATGCGGAAATGCCTGACACATTACTTCTTTATATTTGTTAATTCAGTTAAACTTGTAGATCTACATAATCGTGTATCAAGTTTAGATGATGTTTCACTGTGAGATGCATGAAGAGATCACTTCTTGTCAGGGAAGAGAAGACAGGGGAACACCTTTGCGAGTAGCAGAAAATGGGGAGATCAGATTTCTGTCGTGCATATAAGAGGAAGTACCTGCAATTGGTAACTGAGAAGGATGAGTATTACAAAGTGTGTTAAAGGTAGTGGTGGTGAATACATCATATATGGATGCGGCACACTGGGTGAAGCATTCTGCGGGGATACTGTCATATATGGAAAGCTGGATAAAGGAGATGCAGCAGCAATGGTTGGTCGTGTAGTGCAGATCTCCGTCATTGTAGGAAGGAAACTGGAGGAATGTGTGGAGTGAATAGTTGCTGTCGATGGAACAAAAACTGTTGGGTTGGATTGTCCATGGGTGAAAATTGGTTCTGGTCCACTATTTCCTGGTGGGTTAATCTATGTCCCAGTGAACTGTGTTTCTAGTCGCTGATTGTGGCAGAAATCTGATTCAGTGAGCTCCATATTAAAGGGATCTGTCAGGAGTAATCTGGAACAGACTCATTGGAGCTGACAGTGGGAGTAACACTGGGCATAGAACTGTTGCTTGGATTGGTATTGGCAGCAGACACTTTCTGTGAAAGCACAGCCTGTTGACTCAATGTGTGAGTGTTTGCTGCTGTATGTCCTGAATGTAGCATGTTATCAGTGTATAGCTGGAGAAGTTGCTGCTTGAGTTTCAATGAAGTTTGAACATTAGTTTCACTTAATTTTTCTTTCATTTGACAAATTGTCCAATTCTGGGGGTTATTTATGTCCCAAGATAGAGCAGGTCTAGTAACTGTACTTATAATAGAAGAGTGTCTCATTGTAGGAATTGTGCTGTAGGTTGAACTATTAATAGAAACTGGAGTAGAACTTGTTGAAAAAAGTGTGTCAGTGCTACTAAAAATAGCTGTTGAGGAAAGATCAGTTTCCACACTGTCATGGTCCACCATCATAGAATTGCTGACAGTTTTTGGAACAATTTTTGTTGTATCTCTACAAGCTCTGTTCCTTCCAAAATTGGAATAAGGACTTACTCCTTGCATCCTCCTCTGTCTCCTTGTATTTGTCATATTGTAGCCAAACAAACCTTCAGTGTGGTGTGCAAAACTATTATACCATATCAGTTTACAGCTTGTTATGATATTCCTTACAAACTGACAGTTTGTACAATTAGAAAAGAAACGTTTTGACACAGAGAAAAGTTTTGTCACAGCTAGTGTATGGCATGTTGAAATTAGACTGGAACAAAGCTGCAAATAAGAATGTAGCCAAACAAACCTTCAGTGTGGTGTGCAAAACTATTATACCATATCAGTTTACAGCTTGTTATGATATTCCTTGCCATCACCGCAAAAGTGTCCCTATTATATACTGGAACTGAACTCTGTTTTTAACTGTTTGTCATGAAAAGTAGTATTTGTACTGCCACAAAAGTTTACTGTAAAACAATGTTAACTTATTTATATTCTACATAGAAGATGTATAGCTTCATTTCCTTTATAAACTTCACCAAACATAACTGTTTAGTTACAATTAACACAAGAAATGTTTCTCAATCAAGACTCGATTTGACTGAATTTTGGATAACATTACCATTACCATTAGATATGTTATTTACTAAAATACTGTGGATGAAGACTAACCACAGCTGTAGTTTTTATGATTATGCCACATCGTTCCACTAAGTGTTAATATCTTGATGCTTTCAAGTTGAATTTAATACATATTGATTAGAATATCTATATCTGGACAACGAAATTTTACCTATTTATGTATTTTGTGAGTAAAGGGATATCACATTACATCAATGATAATCTGTATCAGACTCACTGAAAAGTGGATAAACTAACAGCCCATAACCAAATTCTTTACAGAACTTATTTATTTAGTTATTGATGTTTAAGGTCACATATTTATGCACAATGGCTAATCATGACCGTGACAGTTTTACGGGTGGAGGAAGCCGGAGTACCCGGAGAGAACCACCGAGCAACGACGAGCAGCTGCCAGCTCCCCAACATCGTAACTCTGCACTGCAGCACAGGCAGGGTTAGATTGGTTGAAGACATGCGTACCATTGACGTGCAGTACGCCTTAGTACACGGCGTCATCGTGCCCCCACATGGGCAATGGGGGTGAAGTGTCTTGCCCAAGGACACAACGCAGTTGCCGCAGGTGGGATTCGAACTGAGGACCTCTCGGCTTGCAGCCTGCACCTCTACCTACTGAGCCACCGCGCCCCCTTTACAGAAACTAATAGGTAGTCTGAGTGATAGCAGTGGAGGGTAAGTAAAATATACTTTCTCAGCAGTGAGCAAGTCAAAATTGAGTTCAGAAAACAGATTATATCCTGTGTTGACTAGGTTTTATGAGGCATGTAAAGTACTGTATAAAAATGCTTGAATTCTCAAGAAGAGAACCTCTTCAGTACAGCAATCAGTTTGGGTTTTTTTTACCCTGCAGGATACTTCAAAATAGATTTTTTGTGTACTTTATTATGTAAATCGATTTTTTATGTGAACACATTCTAGAAAAAAAAAATTTGCTGTTCTTTAGTTTTTTTATTTGATGTAAGAGCGTAAAAGTTAACTTGAAAATGAAATTGAGTGTGATATTTACTGTATTAAATGAAATTAAAGTAATTTACCTCCCCTTCCCCTAGGACAGACAGATTTAATATTAATTTTCAGGATTAGGGAATGTTTTTGGTTTTTACCTCACTATTGAGCTTGTGCTAAATTTCTTGTAATAAAATTGAAGAGAATTAAGTTCCTAGAAAAATGATGTACAGAAAGTGGGATAAGAACACTGATCTATACAACTGGATTGCTGAAATGCTCCTTGATTAAAAATAGAAAACTGCTCACCTGCCGTCATCTTGGGTGAGGGAAATTTTGCTATAAATAGTAGAAATAGACAATGTGCAGCAACAAAATTTTTCTCATAGGTTTCCAGCTCTGGGCCACCTCACAGTTGCCAATCACATTTTAACTGGTAGAGTGCTGAATTATTTTTGGTCATCAAAATTTGTTCACATATCTTTGCCTTGCTACAATTTATGGGAGAGTGCCAAAAGGCACTCTCCCATAAAATGTAACAAGGCAAATCCTAACAGACCAAATAATTTCACTTCAAAGATGATATGTAGAACATCCACAGAATATGAAGCCGTTAAGATGTGGTACCGACACTTCAGTATAAAGCCCAAATATGGGTTTCCAGCACTCTCCCAGTTAAAGGGATTACTCTCACATCTGCGAAAAATGTAAATGCTGATAATGTGCACATTTTTTGAGGCAATAAAAATTGAATATTTACCACACGTCGATGGTGCACATGTCTCCAACCGCAGTAACCCTGCTTGAGCAGAGCTTGAACAGAGTTAGAATGTTGAGGAGCTGACAGTTGCTCCTCGATGCTCAATGGTTCTCTCTGGGTACTCCGGCTTCCTCCATCTGTAAAACTGTCACGGACACAATCAGCCATTGTGCATAAGTATGTGACCTTAAACACCAATAAATATAATAAATAAATATCATGCTAGGTAATACCATGGCATTTGCTGAAGTGAAGGCTGTTACACTGTGACTACAGTCTCAGCATAACAGCTTTCATGTAATCAAACAGCATCAATGGTAGGAGTTATGGCATTGATTGACCTGTCACCATCTTTGGAAAAGCATATGTGCTGAGGTGTAAAGATTTGCTAAAAGTTATCAAATAAGGTCTTTATAGATTGAGCAGTCACAGCAGATAATAGTCAAGGAGAGTAACTGAAACTAACCACAAAGGAAACTTTTCTTTTTAAATATCCTGTTACTTCGCAGTAATGGTAAATTTTCTAGTTTGAGAGGTCTCTTTCCCCAAAGTATTCAGGAAAATTCTTGTTATTGAAGAGTGCTTGTAGACACTCCAATAAACTTGTTCAAAACATTTCTATTTAACCCTTTAACCTTTGCACGTGATATCAAAATTTATTATTTTAATTATTGTTTTTTTAAATTTAAAAAAAAATTTCAACAAGACCCTTACCTAACATAAACGGTGGTAAAACTTGATAGAATTTTTTTAACCCTTAAGGGTCTGGAGAATTTTTACATTTTTTCTACACTTTTAACAGTCTACATCCTGTGGCTTTGCTGCAGTTATGTCTATGCAAGTCGTGGCTGCCTATATCGGCAGCCAAGGCTTGCATAGAAACAACTGCCCAGGCATTTGGAATGTAACTTGCAAGCTTCCCCATAGACATCATGTCAGGGAACCTGTTCTGTTGCAAGCAGTCATTAAAGATGTAATTGTGCCCTTAAGGGTTAAAATAAAACATAGCTTATGACATTGAGCTTGTTGCAGTGAGGGTTCATAGGCTTTGTTTTTGAGGCAAAAATTTTTAAAAAATAATAAAATTTAAAAAATGATGTTGATGAATCACACTGACTGGTTATGATATTACATTTGCTAACAGTTATGCACTGAGTGATTGTTAGCTATGGTGCCGTCAACTTGCCTAATACGAATCACTAAAATTCACTTTTCAAAAAAATTGCTACACCTGTCACAATATTGACAGATTTTTGATGAAATTTGTTGTAGTTTTTGTAGACTATTATAAGCTCATTCCTACCACTGAAAGATTAACAACATTAACCCTTCTAAGCATGCTTACCGACTGTCTGAATCAAGACACAAAGCATGGCAAAATAGGATCACACTCACCCAAACGGAATCACTCGTGAAAGTTTAATCTCACCAACAAAAAACATTTACATGTATGCGACCACAGTGAATTCCTGTTTCAGTTTAACATTACATTTTTAGCTCAAGTTTGGCAAAGCCAAATTTGAGGTATTGTCATGGCCTGTCATCTGTCTGTCCGTCGTGCCATCAACACGGCTTGGGCTAGAGGCAGTATTTATGAACCAATCTTTACGAAACTTCTTTGGTACCTTTGTTATCACCGTGGGACGAGAACGAGTGTTTTTGAGTCCGGTCCGAAATTCAAGATGGCCGCTGGCAGCCATTTTGTCCAAAATTAGGTGCAATCAGATTTTTGCGCAGAACTTCCATATGAAAGCTCCGATTTGAATATTTTTTTTGTATGAATGTTTAGTACCATGGGCTACATCACATATAATACGGGGTTTTTTTTCGTGCGTAAATTATGCAAATTAGACTAACATTGATTTATTTAGTGTTACTTTCAGCACTGTAAGTGCAAATGCCAATACAGCTCGGGCTAGAGGCAGTATTTATGAACCAATCTTTACGAAACTTCTTGGGTACCTTTGTTATCACTGTGGCACAAGAACGAGTGTTTTTGGGTCCGGTCTGAAATTCAAGATGGCCGATGGCAGCCCTTTTGTACAAAATTAGGTGCAATCAGATTTTTGCACAGAACATCCATATGAAAGCGCTGATTTGAATAATTTTTTGTGTGAATGTTTAGTACCATGGGATACCTCACATATAATATGGGTTTTTTTCTCGTGCATAAATTATGCCAATTAGACTAACTTTGATCTATTTAGTGTTACTTTCAGCACTGTAACTGCAAATGCCAATACAGCGTGGGCTTAGAGGCCGTATTTATGAACCGATCTTTACGAAACTTCTGAGTACCTTTGTTATCACCGTGGGACGAGAACGAGTAGTTTTGGGTGCGGTCCAAAATTCAAGATGGCCACCAGCAGCCATTTTGTACTTTAGTTAGAGCAATCAGTTTTTTGTACAGAACTTCTGTATGAAAGTTCTGATTTGAATAAATTTTTGTATGAATGTTTAGTAACATGGAATACATCACATATAATACAGGCTTTTTTCTCGTGCAGAAATTATGCAAATTAGATGAACTTTGATTTATTCAGTGCTACTTATACACTGTAAGTGCACATGTCAATACGGCTTGGGCTAGAGTCTGTATTTATGAACCGATCTTCACGAAACTTCTTGGGTACCTTTGTTATCACCTTGGGATGAGAACAAGTGTTTCTGGCTGCGATCCAAAATTCGAGATGGCTGCCAGTGGCCATTTTGTTCCAAAATTAGGTCCAATCAGTTTTTTGTACACAACTTCTATACTGCTCAGGCTAGAGGCTGTATTTATGAACTGATCTTTACAAAACTTCTTGGGTACCTTTGTTATCACCGTGGGACGAGAACTAGTGTTTTTGGGTGCAGTCCGAAATTCAAGATGGCCGCCAGCAGCCATTTTGTACCAAAATTAGTGCAATCTGTTTTTTGTACAGAACTTCTGTATGAAAGTTCTGATTTGAATAAATTTTTCTAGGAATGTTTAGTAACATGGAATACATCACATATAATACAGGTTTTTTTCTCATACAGAAATTATGCAAATTAGATGAACTTTGATTTATTGAGTGCTACTTATACACTGTAAGTGCACATGTCGGGGGCGTTGTGGCTTAGCAATAACCGGCTCTCGTCAGATCACCGAAGTTAAGCAACGTCGAGAAGTTAAGCAACGTCGAGCGCGGTTAGTAGTTGGATGGGTGACCATTTCAGCAACTGATTCGCGTTCCTGCGTTGTGTCCTTGGGCAAGGCACTTAACCCCGATTGCCTACATGGGGGCATGATGACGCTGTGTACTAAGGCGTACTGCATGTCGAAGGTGCACATGCCGTCAACCAATCTAACCCTGCCTGTGCCGCGGTGCAGAGTTCAGAGTTACGATGTTGGAGAGCTGCCAGCTGCTCGTCGTTGCTCAGTGGTTCTCTCCGGGTACTCCGGCTTCTGCCACCCATAAAACTGTCACTGACATGATATGACCCTGGTTGTTAATGTGTCGTTAAACCGTAATAAATTTTTTTTTTTTTAAAAAGTGCACGTCAATATGGCTAGGGCTGGAGGCTGTATTTATGAACCGATCTTCACGACACTTCTTGGGTACCTTTGTTATGCCCCCTGACTTAAGTTGGGTGGCATATAGTGGTTGAAGTGTGCGTGTGTGTGTCCATGTGTCCATCTGTGTGTCCGTGTATGTGTGTGTGTCTGAGCCAATAACTCGAAAACTGTTAGGGCCACAGTCATCAAACTTCACACAATTATAAAGGACCATGGGAGGATGTGTCACAAACCATAGCCGGGTTCGTACCTTCAAGGTCAAGGTCACATTTCAAGGTCACCCTAAAAATCGGTCAATATTTGTGTCTCAGCCATAACTCAGAAACGAATCATAGTACAATTGTTAAACTTTTTACAAATGTTAAGGACAGTCAGAAGGTGTGTCGCGTATAATAGTTTCCACTGCATCTGCTAGGTGAAGGTCACAGGGGGGTGGGGGGGGGGGGGGCATGTGTTACCTTAGTAACATTCTTCTTGTTATCACCTTGGGACAAGAACAAGTGGTGTTTTTGGGTGCGGTCTGTAATTGAAGATGGCTGCCGGCAGGCATTTTGTACCAAAATTAGTGCAATCAGTTTTTTGTACAGAACTTCTGTATGAAAGTTCTGATTTGAATAAATTTTTGTATAAATGTTTAGTAACATGGAATACATCACATATAACACAGGTTTTTTTCTCGAGTAGAAATTATGCAAATTAGATGAACTTTGATTTATTCAGTGCCACTTATACACAGTAAGTGCACGTGTCAATACGGCTTGGGCTAGAGGCTGTAGTTATGAACCAATCTTCACAAAACTTCTTGGGTACCTTTGTTATCACCTTGGTACAAGAATGAGTGTTTCTGGGTGCGGTCCAAAATTCAAGATGGCTGCCAGTGGCCATTTTGTACCGAAATTAGGTCCAATCAGTTTTTATGCCCCCGACTTAAGTTGGGTGGCATATAGTGGCTGAAGTGTGTGTGTGTCTGTCCGTCCATGTGTGTGTGTGTGTGTGTGTGTGTGTGTGTGGGTTTGTCTTACCAACTTGACGAGGTAACTAGACAAAAGAGTTTGCGTGTTTTGCCTTACCGAGGTACAAAAGACAAAAGAAACCCTTTACCTCGGTTGTTTTCCCAGAACTGTACCGGCAAAACGAGGTAGAAACCGTTAGTCCACACAAAGGACAAACAATGGGGTACCTCGGTATGTAGGGAAGACAAGACTGTGTGTGTGTGTGTGTGGGTTTGTCTTACCAACTTGACGAGGTAACTAGACAAAAGAGTTTGCGTGTTTCGCCTTACCGAGGTACAAAAGACAAAAGAAACCCTTTACCTCGGTTATTTTCCCAGAACTGTACCGGCAAAACGAGGTTGAAACCGTTAGTCCACACAAAGGACAAACAATGGGGTACCTCGGTATGTAGGGTAGACAAGACTGTGTGTGTGTGTGTGTGTGTGTGTGTGTGTGTGTGTGTGTGTGTGTGTGTGTGTGTGTGTGTGTGTGTGTGTGTGTGTGTGTGTGTGTGCGTTTGTCTTACCAACTTGACGAGGTAACTAGACAAAAGAGTTTGCGTGTTTCGCCTTACCGAGGTATAAAAGACAAAAAAAACCCTTTACCTCAGTTGTTTTCCCAGAACTGTACCGGCAAAACGAGGTAGAAACCGTTAGTCCACACAAAGGACAAACAATAGGGTACCTCGGTATGTGGGGTAGACAAGACTCTGTGTGTGTGTGTGTGTGTGTCCGAGCCAATAACTCGAAAACGGTTAAGGCCACAGTCATCAAACTTCACAGAATTATAAAGGACCATGGGAGGATGTGTCACACACCATAGCCGGGTTCGTACCTTCAAGGTCAAGGTCACATTTCAAGTCACACTAAAAATTGGTCAATATTCGTGCCTCAGCCATAACTCAGAAACGAATCATAGTACAATTGTTAAACTTTTTACAAATGTTAAGGACAGTCAGGTGTGTCGCATATAATAGTTTCTTCCGCATCTGCAAGGTGGAGGTCACAGTTGACCTTCATATGTTCAGGGTCACAAATCGTGTCTCAAGCATAACTCCAAAACTATTAGGGCTACAAACATCGCTCAATTATAAAGGACAACGGGTGGATGTGTCACACACCACAGCCAGGTCTGTAAGGTCAAGGTCAAGGCCACATTTCAAGGTCACACTGAACACGGTTAGGGCCACAGTCATCAAACTTCACACAATTATAAAGGACCATGGGAGGATGTGTCAGAAGGTGTGTCGCGTATAATAGTTTCCGCTGCATCTGCAAGGTGAAGGTCACAAGTGGGTATCGGGGCATGTGTTACCTTCGTAACATTTTTCTTGTTTGTACACAACTTCTATACGGCTCAGGCTAGAGGCTGTATATATAAACCGATCTTTGCAAAACTTCTTGTGTACCTTTATTACTGTGGGATGAGAACGAGTGTTTTTGGGTGCGGTCCAAAATTCAAGATGGCCACCAGCAGCCATTTTGTAACAAAATTAGTGCAATCAGTTTTTTGTACAGAACTTCTGTATGAAAGTTCTGATTTGAATAAATTTTTCTAGGAATGTTTAGAGACATGGAATACATCACATATAATACAGATTTTTTTTCTTGTGCAGAAATTATGCAAATTAGATGAACTTTGAGTCTGTATTTATGAACCGATCTTCACGAAACTTCTTGGGGTACCTTTGTTATCACCTTGTGACAGGAACGAGTGTTTTTGGGTGCCTTTATTATCACTGTGCTATGAGAACAAATATTTTTGGGTTCAGTTAAACCCACTCTGGGACTCAAAGATTTCTTTTCTAGTTTAGCATCTGTCACCCCACCTTTACAATACTTTACCTATATATTACTTACAGGCTACGGTCAGCATTTATGTACAGACCGTTACAATACTTTACATGAACCTTTGTTATCAGGTCCTTACCTAGATGTTTGTCATTGCTGTGTCACATACTATACATGTACATGTCTTAAACAAGTTGAGCTACAGTGTCATTGACACTTTCATTTCACAATGAATCATTTAATAAGTTGAAAACATCTTCTATGAAACATAGCTGTTCATTTTGTGCATAGTGTAAGTTGGTAACATGAACCAGTAATAGTGGTATAATATTATTACCCTCTCTCTACCCTCATCAGCAGAGAGTTGTTCTTCCATCCATCAGAATTTTCATTTTAACATTACAAATATGTCTCTGCTATTAGGAATGTTTTTTATTGTGTCGCCGCCCCACGAAGTGGGGAGCGACATATAGGGATTATTGTGTCGCCGCCCTACGAAGTGGGGAGCGACATATAGGGATTACTTTTGTCGTCTGCATCGTCGTCCACATCGTCCGCATCACACTTTCTCTTATCCGCCACTCCTCTTTAACCTATGAATGGATTTTGATGAAACTTTCAGTGATTCTTTATCACATAATGGCATTGTGCACCACCTATTTTATTTTTTGATCCGCTGTATTTTTTCCAGAGTTATGCCCCTTTTCCACTTAGAATTCTGTCTGAAATATTAAAATATAGTGCAGGCGACACACGTCTTCCATGGAAGACTCACATCTAAGTTGCTTTCTCCTCAAGATCTCTGAGAGATATCATAATTTGGAAAAATAACAAAATACTAATATTTCGTTATATTGTTCCACCACTACTATTGGCTGATAATTCCTATAATTGATGGAATTACCATATTAATTTTTAGCTCAACTTGACAAAGTCAAGCTGAGCTATTGCCATCACTTCTCGTCCGTCGGCGTACGTACGTACGTATGTTAGTACGTTAATATGTTAGTATGTTAGTACGTTAGTACGTACGTCCACAATTTCCTTTGGCACACCTCACAGGTCGCATTTATGATCAGATTACTTTGAAACTTCTTATGCTTGTTTGGCGTCACCTCTAGATGGGAGCTATCGATTTTCTTCAATTTCCGTCGAAAAATGTTGCCGCGGCCAACGTTCTTAGAACTTAGTTTAGTCAAACCACAATATTTCCCTTTGGCACACCCTACAGGGCACATTTATGATTTGATTGCTTTGAAACCTGATACGCTTATTTAGGGTGACCTCTAGATGGGAGCTATCGATTTTCTTCAATTTCCGGCAAAAAATGTTGCCACGGCCAACGTTCGTAGAACTTAGTTTAGTCAGACCTCAATATTTCCCTTGGGCACACCTACAGGGTACATTTACGGTCAGATTGCTTTGAAACCTGGTATGCTTGTTTGGGGAGACCTCTAGATGGGAGCTATCGATTTTCTTCAATTTCTGTCACAAAATGTTGCCGTGGCCAACGTTCTTAGAACTTAGTTTAGTCAGAAGACTTAAT
Source organism: Pictodentalium vernedei (assembly GCA_031216915.1). Taxonomy (NCBI): domain Eukaryota; kingdom Metazoa; phylum Mollusca; class Scaphopoda; order Dentaliida; family Dentaliidae; genus Pictodentalium; species Pictodentalium vernedei. The sequence continues at coordinate 214,543,061 of CM062295.1, read as the reverse complement.
ATTTCCCTTTGGCACACCAGGGTACATTTATGATCGGATTGCTTTGAAACTTGGCATGCTTGTTTGGGGTGACCTCTAGATGGGAGCTATCGATTTTCTTCAATTTCTGTCAAAAAATGTTGCCGCGGCCAACGTTCTTAGAACTTAGTTTAGTCAAACCACAATATTTCCCTTTGGCACACCCTACAGGGCACATTTATGATTTGGTTGCTTTGAAACCTGGTATGCTTATTTAGGGTGACCTCTAGATGGGAGCTATCGATTTTCTTCAATTTCCGGCAAAAATGTTGCCACGGCCAACGTTCGTAGAACTTAATTCAGTCAGACCTCAATATTTCCCTTTGGCACACCCTACAGGGCCCATTTATGATCAGATTGCTTTGAAACCTGGTATGCTTGTTTAGGGAGACCTCTAGATGGGAGCTATCGATTTTCTTCAATTTCTGTTAAAAAATGTTGCCGCGGCCAACGTTTTTAGAACTCAGTTTAGTCAGACCACAATATTTCCCTTTGGCACACCCCACAGGGCACATTTATGATTTGGTTGCTTTGAAACCTGGTATGCTTGTTTGGGGAGACCTCTAGATGGGAGCTATCGATTTTCTTCAATTTCCATCAAAAAATGTTGCCGCGGCCAACGTTCTTAGAACTTGGTTTAGTCAAAAGACATATTTCCCTTTGGCACACCCTACAGGGCACATTTATGATCGGATTGCTTTGAAACCTTTCATGCTTGTTTGGGGTGACCTCTAGATGGGAGCTATCGATTTTCTTCAATTTCCATCAAAAAATGTTGCCGCAGCCAACATTCTTAGAACTTAGTTTAGTCAGACCACAATATTTCCATTTGGCTCACCCTACAGGGCTCATTTATGATTAGATTGCTTTGAAACCTGGTATGCTTATTTACGGTGACCTCTAGATGGGAGCTATCGATTTTCTTCCATTTCCGTCAAAAAATGTTGCCACGGCCAACGTTCTTAGAATTTAGTCTAGTCAGACCACAATATTTCCCTTTTGTACACCCTACAGGGCACATTTATGATCAGATTGTTTTGAAACCTGGCATGCTTATTTGGGGAGGCCTCTAGATGGGAGCTATCGATTTTCTTCGGTTTCTGTCAAAAAATGTTGCCCCTGGCAAAAAAACTGACATTGGTCCCAATGATCTTCAATTTTGCCATTTCATTTATAACTTACCAAGTTCAAGTTTGTCAAGTTGAGCTACAGTGTCATTGACACTTTCATTTAATGTTTGCTACACTGGCCACCTAACTGTATATATATATATGCCATTAACTCAGACTTGGGTCACTATGACTATTGTTTCCCTTTTTATTAGCTCACCTGGCCAAAAAGGCCATGTGAGCTTTTCTCATCACTTGATATCCGTCGGCGTCCGGCATCTGTAAACTTTTCACATTTTTATCTTCTTCTCTGTAACTGCTGAGCCGGTGAGAAGCAAACTTGGCAGGAATGGTCTATGGGAGGACCTCAACAAACGATCCTCAATTTGTTCCCGTCAGATGAAAAACATGGCTTCCAGAGGCATTCTTTGATTCTGGTTGGTGGATTTTCAGAAATCTTCTCCTCTGAAACTACAGGGTCAAATGTTTTGAAACTTGCATGGTTGAAGACTGAGACACCCTGTACCAATGATCCTCATTTAATGCTGATCGGGTCGCAAACATGGCTGCAATTGTGGCTTATAGTTACTATAGAAGCCCTATGGGAAATCACATTTTCATCTTCTTCTCTGGAACTACTGAGCTGACATGAACCAAACCTGGCAGGGACAGTCTATGGCAAGTCCTCTACAAACGCTCCTCATTTTGTTACCATGCATCAAAAAACATTGATTGGTGGATTTTGAAAATCTTCTCCTCTGAAACCACAGGGCCAAATGTTTTGAAACATTGTATGGTTGATGACTGGGACACCCTCTACCAACGTTCATCATTAAATGTTAATCGTGTTGCAAATATGGCCACAATTGCGGCTTATAGTTACTATAGAAGCCCTATGGGAAATCACATTTTCATCTTCTTCTCTGGAACTACTGAGCCGACATGAACCAAACTTCGCAGGAATGGTCTATAGAAGGCCCTCTACAAATGATCCTCTTTTTGTTCCCGTTGGTTGGAAAATATGGCCACCAGAGACATACTCTGATCCTGATTGATGAATTTTGCAAAAATCTTCCCCTTTGAAACTACAAAGTCAAATGGTTTTGAAACTTCAGATGATTGAGGACTGGGACACCATCTACCAATGATCCTCATGTAATGCTGATATAATGCTGCTAACATGGCCACAATTGCATCTCATAGTTAGCATGGAAAGCCTAGATGGGAAATCACATTTTTTTAGCCCGACTGTTTACAGTGAGGGTGAAAGTCATGACTTTCGTCCATCTGTCCATCCGTCTGTTAACATTTAGAGTTTTGGTTAAAGTTTGTGGTTTAAGTTTTTTACTGAAGGTTCAAGTGTTTTTTTTTTTTTTTGTTTCCAGTTTAGTCATGACTTTCGTCTGTCCGTCTGTTAACATATGGAGTTTTGGTTAAGTTTGTGGCAGGGACCAGCCATGAGGGCGACTAGGGCGATTATGTCGCCCTTCTAAGCCCAAAGTCGCCTAGAAAAATAGTCGGGGCGATTACAAGTCGCCCTCTAAAAATTGGCCGAAATGAGGAAAGGCTGAACTGAGTGATGCGAGGTTTACATGAAAACGATTATTTTCATAAATCGAATGTGCTTGAGAGTGATAAATGTGCATTTTAATTCGTCAAATAAACGTCCATTTATTTGAAATGACACGACAATAAATTGTCCATTGTCGCTTTTGGCGGATTTTTTTATTTCTATTTTGTTGCGTTTCAGTCGGAGCTTCAAGTGTCGAAACGAAAATAGGTGACTTACGCGACTCAACAAAATAACCCAGTTTGAAAGTAGGTTACGTCGCTTAGGATGCCGAAAATGTATACACAACGGACGTATTTTATAACACAGTATTTTCATTTTGTTTTTCTGACTGTTAACTGTTGGGCTGTCTATTCCCAGAAAAACATGAATGGAATTGAAACACATGAAAAAAAGCTTTAGTGATGACAAGAAAAGCTTTGTACAGGACACAAGTGTGCATGTGGACGATCTTGAAAAAGGGTCCTCCTAAACACCGGAATGACACAAAATGACGCGGAATGACACCGGAATGCCATAAAAATGATGTGGAATGACATTTCTTTTACAAAATACTCAACCCCAGAATTTATTTTGTTTATTAACTAACAAAGTACCTCCCAAGCAACCTTCTTACATCTGGTCCTGTTCACACTTTCAGACTTAGGAAATTATTAGCTTAGTAGAGGGTGCTGGGGGATTGGCACGAAGAAGAGGGGAGGGGTCATGAAGGAGAGGGTAGCAGTGGGGGATTTTCAGTCAATAATTACTTTGTGATTTTTTAACCTGGCACAGACGCATCATAGACAACTGGACCTGGATTATTTGGACATTAATGGAGGACCACAAATTGAAAATATGAAGGGGCGGCGGGGGAGATACATGAATATTCTTAATTTTCCCCACTTGCCTATGAAGTCTCCCTACATGACACTGCAGTCTCCCTATTTGTTCTGGAGGGAGACTTGAAGTCTCCCTAAAATTCCCCCCAAGGCTGGTCCCTGGTTTGTGGTCAAAGTTTTCAAGTCAACCTTAAAGTTTTTTTTTCTTTTAAATTATTATTACTATTGATTGTATCATTCTCATTATGTTTTTTTTTTAACCCCTTTTTTGTATGGCAATTTAACTTACAACTTCCAGGTTCAAGTTTTTGGTTAAAGTTTTTTTTTTTTGGGGGGGGGGGGAGGGGGGGGTGTTTTAAAATTACACCTTTAATTCTTCAAACAGTTTAGTGGAATGTCACTGTTTCTTATTTGGGACAATGTCTACTATCTACTGAACATTTCTACAGTGATTTTCATTAATATCGGCATGATTTTAACCCATTTTAAACATGTTTTTAGACTTACTTTCTTTGTATTTGAAATTAGACTTTGTCACATACTTTCTTACTCTAATTCTTGCATGGTCAATACAACTTAATGATTCCATTTACATCAATGATTTTTTTTATCGGTTTTAGGAAATATTTTAGGAAATATTAACCCTTTTTATATATAGCACAGAGCTCACTCCGTCTGTCTACCTGTCAATCCGTCCATCTGTCGGTCCATCCATCTGTCTGAACTTTCTTTATACCACTGATTTTATAAGTCGGTTTTGCTTTTGCTTTAAAACCGAAACCGTGTAATTGATAAATGAGTACGGTTTCGGTTTTTTTCCTAAAACGTCGGGAAGAGAAGTTTTCATTGTTCAGTTTGCACTAACAACATCTGAAATGTCAAGCTTTGTCAGGAAATGACAGCATCGTCAATGCACGCCACATTCTGGATGTAAAGGAGTCACTGCAGCATGTCTCGATCACTCCAGAATGATGTATGACAAGTTCTCAATCACACATCGTTGACATAAAAATGGGTTGTGTTTTCTGTGAGAATGACAAAACAGGCAGCCAACACGCCTACATTTCACTGATTACAGGAAATACCTTGCGCCATTGGCTTCGTTTTTGAACAGGTTTGTCTGAAATAGTCAATCAGTTTAATTAAAATTACTTATCTACAATCTGTTGGACAGTGAATAATATCATTTCAGAAAAAGGTCTTGGTATTTCATTGTTGTATTCGAAAATAACATTTGTCACGGGTTTCCCCACCAAGTGTTTTGGATGTAAATCTGTTGCCTCCCTTGATGTGCTTATCTGGGAAGAGGTTTTACTGCGATTCAGTCTTGGGACGTTCCGACCGGAGACATTTTGTCCTGGACGTTTCGGCCCACTAAAACACGAAACCCCAAGTTCTTATTCTATTTAGTTCAATATATGAAGACCAAAACGTCTTGAACCAAAACATCCTGAGGCCGAAACGTCCCAAGGCCAAATCGTCCATATCCATGGGAAAAAGCTGCGTTCCGTAATATCACTCTTGTCAACATGCCACGGTTGCATTCCCACACCACTAATTCCAAGGGGGCCAACCAAAGGAACACATAAGCGGTAGAAATAGAAAGTGGAATGGCAAGAGGCAAACACAGAAAGTTACAATATAAAACAGTACACCAGTGAATTTGTAAAATCAATTCCGTTGAGCGAAAACCGTTGCATGCGCACGATGGGAGTAGGGGTAGATAGACAATAGGTATTTGGTAAAGTGGTTCGTTTTGAAGCCCAACCAGCTACAACAATATGATTTTCCCATTCCAGACTGACATGAAATTATTGCTTACTATCCCATTAGCCACCAATGTGAGTGTGTGTGTGTGTGTGGGGGGGGGGGGGGGGGGGGGGTGCAGGGGGGGGGGGGGGGGCCTCTGAAAAGAGTCCATACTCCAGTTCATTGTCAAATATCTTAGGATGGGTGTCTAGGTGACCCACTTGGCAACACTTGGTATTACTTGCAATGCCTGGTAGGGTCACTGGGCTCACTAGGGCTGCCCAGGGCCCCACCCAGGATTGAACACTGAACAGAGCCCTGGGAAATTTGAATTGGCTCATTTTGTACCCATGTGTTAATATCAATTCATTATAGACTCTCTTACGCCTGAACTTAAAGACCAGAGGTGGGGGTGGGGGGGCATGTGCCTAGAATTGGTGAGTGCTGAGTGGTGGTTTTCTATGAACACTGTTACATTTTATTTTCTTTTAATTTTTTTGGTTTTGATAATGCCTGCCATTTATACACTTAGTCCCAATGGCCAATGCAAGTCACTGAAAACTAAATAATCATTGAAAATATGACAGTATGGGCATTATGTTGACACTACATAGTTTCTGTTTGAAACTGCAGATGTCTTACTATAAAAAAAAAAAAAAAAACGACCTATAAACCGAGTTTTTTTTTAAAAACCGAACCGAAACAAGAAAAATAAAACCGCACAACACTAGTCTCTAGGTCAAGTTAGATGACCACAATTATCCAATGAAAATTGTTGAAGTTATTGCCCTGCCCAACCCTCGCCAATTAGGCATTTTTTTTTTCTTTCCTCCAATATGCATTTTGAACTATTTACAGTCACTGCATGCAGAACTTTTTTTAAACTCATGTCCCCCCCCCCCCCCCCCCCTCCGGGCCAATTAGGCACTTTTACAAACCTTGCTCATCCCCCTTGGGACCTTAGGAGTGGAGCCCCACTTGTTTAAGGTAATAGGCATCTGCTTAACCGATATAGTAGGATCTGGTAACAAATGTATTGGATATGAGTGGGAGTGTGGTGGCGTCGCGGTACCTGGTTCTTGTCAGATCACCGAAGTTAAGCAACGTCGAGCGCGGTTAGTAGTTGGATGGGTGACCATTTCAGCGACTGATTCGCGCTCCCGCCTTGGGCAAGGCACTTAACCCCAATTGCCTACATGGGGGCACGATGACGCTGTGTACTAGCGCATACTGCACGTCCAAGGTGCGCGTGTCTTCAACCAATCTAGCCCTGCCTGTGCCGCGGTGCAGAGTTCAGAGTTGTGATGTTGAAGAGCTGACAGCTGCTCGTCGTTGCTCGGTGGTTCTCTCCGGGTACTCTGGCTTCCTCCTCCCGTAAAACTGTGACGGTCATGATTAGCCATTGTGCATAAGTATGTGACCTTAAACTCCAATAAATAAATAAATATAAATTGGATATGAGCCCTCCGAATTAACAAAATTCCAAACTGTAATTTAAATTTCCCACAATGCAAGTAGGAATTTAACCTATTCAGTCTTGTTTGACAGAGCTCACTGAGCTCTGTCAAACAAAACTGAACTGGTTAAATTCCTAGTTGCATTGTTGGAAAAATTAGCTGGTTGAAATTTTGATACTTTGAAATCAGTGTTAGGGGGTTAAGTGGGCAGCAAAAGAATAAACAATTGGCTCAACTTGATGTTATACTTTTGTTGTTGTTATGATATAGCTACAGGTGCTGATAGTGATCTCTTCTTGTTGAGTGCTAAAAGCCACTATGATCATGGTCTATAGAAAAAATGCTGAAAGGCACTTGAGTGGCTTTGCACTGCATTCTTCAGATTATTTAGTAGCAGAAAAAATAACCTCCATAAGAAATTGTTTTGTCACAATTTATGTCAATGGACACTCTACAATAAACTGTTACTAAACGACTATAAAGAGCAAAATCTTGTTATACTGTGTCTCCTCTTTCTGTTAGCATAGCATATTTGTTAAAATATCCTGATGTTACAAATTATTTTTGAAAAATAATTTGACAATCAGTTAAGTGCCTATTGACAAAAAAAATTTCCTACCAAAACCTACAGTTAGAATTTCTTGTTCCGTTAAGTGCAATATGCATATTCTAGTTATATATCATGGGTTGTCTTTTATGTGTGTTTTGGGGGGAGGAAAGAGGAATAAAATAAATAAAGAAACAACTGTTGCACAATATTTACACATTGTTCACCATTTTTGACGAAGTCAGTCAACTTGAAGTCAGTCAACTTAAATATCAAAGTTTCAGGTTTTCAAATTCAACATCAACATACCAGAATAAAAATGTACAGTACATTCGCCGTGGGAGGGCACTTTTCCACATGTTCACAGTGGTTGTGGAAAACCGTGGGCAAATTACTTTTCAACTGGCCACAGAGATTTCTGTGGACAGAGATTTTTATAGACCGTGGGCATGCTACCTACTTGCCCACGGAATTAATAACTAACACGGCAAATCCCGTGGAGTCCACATGATCTGACTTTTTATTACACTACTATAATATTTATGTTACGTAGTTTTTCTACACGATAACAATAAGAAAAAAAATCTGTTAACATCAGAACGAGGTCAAAATATCAGACTAATTTCTGTTCTGCCCTGTCACGACAAATTCCTGGGATAATCCAACTGACGAAAATGCAGAAACTAAAAAGCTTGTGGACCATGTGATATTTATCTACTCATCTGTTTGCCATTTGTTAACCCTTTATCTAACGCTAGGAGTAGATGACACTCGTGAAAAAATTCTTGTGTAACTAAAAAGTTTAATTTTTTGCTTCCAAAACATAGGTTATGACCCCTCATTGGAACGAGCATGTTTTTGGAAGCAAAAAATGAAAATATAAAATAGATTGAATGGCGATTTTCGTGTATAGCACTGGCCGTTACGTTAGGTAAAGGGTTAAATAAAAAAGGAGGGATATTTCCACCAATTATGAATTTATTGTCACCAAATAAGGCCTCTCCAGTTCCCCGTCACGATGTCATTTTTATCTTCCGCTTCCGCAAAGTTCCTGTTCGTTTTCGCGACAGCTACCGGCTGTCTTCAAAATTCGAATCAAGAGTTGAGAGTATAATTTCAGAAAAACAACTTCTACCCCAAGCATTGGTTACTGTTCATAATCCACCAGTAAAGCAGGGCTTGTTTACCACAATGAACAAGCACTGCTTCACTTCCCGGGATCCCCACGGGTGTCGGTCCATTACAGGTGGGGAACCACCTCTCGAGTATTCGCTTACCAATACCTGATGTTGTTTTTTAACCCTACCCCCGTCGATATTAATAAAAGTTACCCCCATGGTCTGTGTGAGACAAGATAGATCCATCAGTCTCGTGAACAAGTCGTTTGAAGTCGTTTGAAGTTTTTAATCCTTTCAAACGCTGCTGTATATAGTATACACATGCCACTAACTTCTGTATCCTTCAGAAGGATTATAGCAGGTCATAAATCATAAACACAAGAGCACCATTAATTGCCGACCAACATAAGTCAATCAAGTTAATTGATTTAATCATTGATGAATAACAAACAATCTTAAAGAAAAATAATAATAACAATCAAGAGAATAAAAATGTTTGGTTTATATTTTTTCATTCTTTCACTTTAACAATTAAAAATATACAAACTGATTTATAGAGGTTCCGGGACGAGAAGGCCCAATAATCAGTTAACTTTTTACTCAATTAAAGAGAAGTGCCTCCCCCCCCCCCCACCCGAAAATTAACTCAAATGAGGCTGCCACAGAATGAAATATCTAAAAAAAACGAAATTAATTTGACGATGCATTTTTATTGTACGCTGAACTATCAGAATTACTCTGAAATTATCCACTAAAAAGTGTGACTTTCATATTGCACTTTTTAGTGAATAGTTCCGAAGTAATTTATCGATAGGGCCAGGTTAAAAAAAGGAAATTAATTTGACGATGCATTTTTATTGTACGCTGAACAATCAGAATTACTCTGAAATTATCCACTAAAAAGTGTGACTTTCATATTGCACTTTTTAGTGAATAATTTCGAAGTAATTTATTGATAGGGTCAGGTTTAAAAAAAACGAAATTAATTTGACGATGCATTTTTATTTACGCTGAACCTGAACTATGAGAATTACTCTGAAATTATCCACTAAAAAGCGCGACTTTCATACTGCACTTTTTTAGTGAATAATTCCGAAGTAATTTATCGATAGCGCCAGTTAAAAAAAGAACGAAATTAATTTGATGATGCATTTTTATTGCATGCTGAACTATCAGAATTACTCCGAAATTATCCACTAAAAAGTGTGACTTTCATATTGCACTTTTTAGTGAATAATTCCGAAGTAATTTATCGACAGGGCCAGGTTAAAAAAAAACGAAATTAATTGGAGGTGCAATTTTTCTAATTTGCCCGAATAATTTTTTTAATTATTTCAGAACCCGAAAAAGGTTCAAGGCCTGGGGGTGCTGTCATGATTAGCCTCTTTCTGCATAAACATATGACATTAAACACAAATAAATAAATAAATAAATAAATAAATAAATAAATAAATAAATAAATGGGCCTGAGTACTGGGCACTAATTTCCCCGGGCTTATGTGCCTTTGTCAGAATATTTCCAGGCCAAAAATTCTAGAAGCCGAATGTTTCCCATTCCCGCCCGAGCTTAGAGTTGTCAGCGAAAGCGAACAAATTGTTCAACAGTCGATCGAAAATCAGATTCGGTTTTAACGGAAAGATCATATCAATACATAATTGCATATCAGTGATATTCCCAGGTGCAATCTTTTATTTTCAACTATTTTTTTCGTTTTGTACACTTTTTTTTTCAAAGCACTCGTTCGCAATCGACATGGGTTTGTCACTGTATGTCTTGTTTTCACAGTGTGGGTTGTGCTATTCACTTTTCAGATTGAGAATATGTGACGTAATTTTGTCAAGTTATCAATTTTTTCCTTTTTGTAAATACAAAAATGACCATACACCTGTGCTTGCAAAATGAAATGATAAAGAAATAAATATTTTTAAATAGTGTCCTATTCTATCAAGACGTGTTAAAAATTATTTCCAATTACATTTCTGTGGGCAGACGTGTTTCGGATTAATTATGTGGACACTGCCGTCCGGCATTGCCATCGTTCAGTAATCTTTTCCACAGAAGTCCACAGGCTTTTGCCCACAGAACTACATGCCCACAGAAATCCACAGAAATTGGTATCAAACTGATTTCTGTGGAAAACCAGTGGGCGCCCACTGTGGACATGTGGAAAAGTGACTGCCCACAGCGACTGTACTGTACTATGGAGTCTAGCAAAGTGGAGCAGTGCCAGATTGCCGTGGTAAACAAGTACTGTCTTGCTGAAATAATAGGGCATAGTGACGGATACCTGTGAGTCCTTTAACCCTTTAACCCTTTACCCAACAAATCGGCCACATCCGCCCGAATAATATGCAAATTCAGCAGCTGAAAAAATACTATTTTTCAGACAATTTCAACAAAACCATATCATGAGACCACCTCTTTGGAACGACATTCCAGTGAGGGGTCTCATGATATGGTTTTGTTGAAATGTCTTGAAAAATTAAAAAAAATGATATTTAAAATAATAAATTTTGATATCGTCTGCATTGGGTAACACAACTCAGAAATGACCCTTACAAAAAAACATTCATGAAAAACATAATAATGTTGGGTAAACTTGTTATTCTTGAATTATGGTCAGGATATAGCCATAGATGATGAGAAGTGAGTGTTTTTGTGTTTTGATGGGAAGATTCAGTAAATAGTTCTTTCCTATAGCCCAGAAGAATGGTAAATGCGCAAGGAGGACCAAATTAATTTATTCCCAACACCCTATTGGCGCTGGAGTAATAAATTATTACTGCTCCACCAAACCATTTATTATTTTGTGGCAACTTTTTTCTTTACAGAAAAAGTTTATGCTTAGGCCAAACAAGATGAAATAATTGATTCTCAGGCAATTTTTAAAAAAATGAATGGGGAGTGGAGGGGGGGAGGAGCAGTTTTTATTTTTATTTTTTATTCCTGATGGAATGGTTGCCCTTGCCTAAAATCCCATTGTGAGAGCCTAAAATTAAATACTAGAGCTTCCATGTTGGTTTTCCTCATATTTTAAATTTTTTTTTAACAGTGATCATACAACCCAAAATCAATATAGAACAACTAAAATGAAGGTAAAAAATAATAAGGAGTTTTTGAACTGGTTGAGTGCTAGAAGCCACAGTTAGGCCTTACGAAAAAATGAGGGTACAGTAGAATCCTCTTAATTGAATATCCATTTTGCCAGTGAAAATTATTCAATTAACAGGAGTACACGATTAACAGGGATTTGGTCAGTTTCCTGTGTTCTGGAGGTAAACTGAGCATTTATTCTATTATATCTTGTTTGACAGAGCTCATAGAGCTCTGTCAAACAAGATATAATAGAATAAATGCCTGTATTGGATGTAGTGAGGCCAAAAAGGTTGATAAATAAGGGGAATTTGGTGCGTGTCACAGTAATTTTTTCGACATATTACAAAAATTTATATACAATTAACAGGAGTTTACTCTACAACCCATATGCAATTAACAGATCAAATTTGTTCTGAAGGTATGGTAAATTGTTTTGTGTTTGAAAATTATATTCAATTAACAGGGATATACAATTAAGAGATATCCAATTAAGTGGGCTCCACTGTACAACATTTTCCTTACCCATGTTTCGTATTCATTCAAATGTAAATAATAGTTTGTTTATACAAATTTGTTCTATTACAAATGATTGGAGAGTGCCTGTTGGCACTCTCCACTAATTTGTAATGAAACAATTTTTGTTGAACAAATTCAGACCACCAAAACTAATAGGGCTCTCAACCAGTTGAATAAATATTTATTTTGTACATATATATGCAAATTGTGTCTCAATTCGTAACGAGAATAACAATACTGTATCAAAGTAAACAGCATATTACATTGCAAATCACAATGTGATACCACTCAAATCACAAACTTTGATAGTTTTATTCATTTTGAATTTTGCCTCCAAAATAAATATGATGAACGCGGGACAAAAAAAACAAATGTACCACTGCCTGAGAATTAAAATATTAATTTTCTTTATGCTTACAGCTTTGAAAAATTTAAAGTGTTAAAACTTTACTTAATGAATCAGCAAGCATCCTCCCACAGAATTTTTTTGAGCAGTTGAAAAAAAGTAATTTTCAAAACATTTCATCAAAATCATTTTATTTGACCCCCGATTAGAACTTGCACATCCAACAGGGTGGCACATGATATGGTTTTGTTGAAATTTTTTTTAATTTGAGAAAAAAAATATTTAAATTAATAAATTTTTATATCATTTGCATTGGGTAAAGGGTTTAACACAAGTCATGCTATTTTCTCGAGATATCTTAAAATTCCGAATTTTTTAATTTTTTCTCCTTTGGAGGTTGGGGGGTGGGGGGGGGGGGGGGGGGGGGGGGGGGGTGATTGAGGATGGGGAATCACCAAGATTTTGTGACATGCTTGGTTCTAAATATTATGTCAAAATGAAATGGGTAATGATGGGGGAAATCTTTGTTAGAGGTTGTATCATTATTTAGAATATTTTGTAAATTTTTATTTGAATATACAGTGGAGCCCACTTAATTGGATATCTCTTAATTGTATATCCCTGTTAATTGAATATAATTTTCAAACACAAAACCATTTACCATACCTTCAGAACAAATTTGATCTGTTAATTGCATATGGGTTGTAGAGTAAACTCCTGTTAATTGTATATAAATTTTTGTAATATGTCGAAAAAATTACTGTGACACGCACCAAATTCCCCTTATTTATCAACCTTTTTGGCCTCACTACATCCAATACAGGCATTTATTCTATTATATCTTGTTTGACAGAGCTCTATGAGCTCTGTCAAACAAGATATAATAGAATAAATGCTCAGTTTACCTCCAGAACACAGGAAACTGACCATATCCCTGTTAATTGTATACTCCTGTTAATTGAATGATTTTCACTGGCAAAATGGATATTCAATTAAGAGGATTCTACTGTACTTATTATTGTGAAAAAGAGGGCAAAAGGAGTTTATTGAATTTATAATTCAAAAAATTAAAATGAGCCCTGTGTTTCTGAAAAAAAAATCCCCCAAAAACCATTTAAATTGAATTCACTTCTACGTAGATTGGAAAATAATGGGGTCGAAAAATAATGAGTTATTTAAGAACTAATGGATGGGTCCTTGCTATGATGATTTTTCGTTAGGTGGCTGTTTGAGTTACCTCTCTTATACCATAGGATGCTCCAAATCCTAAAGTGTTTCACATGCACCTATCTTGCAACACAATTGCCAATTCTCAGTAAGGCCTAAAAAAGTTAAAAATCTTTTTCTCAGGCCTTCCTGTATGATTATTTTGGCTGCCACATGCTCTCTTTTTATAACCAATGCAAATTAAAAAATAAAAATTAAATGATTTATGTCTGATATTTTACCCACGTTAATAAAATTGATAAATTTCCCCCTTGATTGCAAGAAGGCTTTGCTATGCTTTAGCATTGCAAAGCCTTCTTGCGCTGAAGGGATGAAATACACCATCCTCCATGCTATTTTGTAGCTTGAGGCTTAAAACAAATGAAGAACATAAACTTTTGATGGCAAAGAAATAATTACAAAAATAAAATATAAATTAAAAAACAGCCTGCCCGCATGCAATTTTACAAAAAATGGCCTGAGAAACAAGATCTCCTTTGTGTGGCCTAAATAATGCAATATATTGCTACCTAACCTGTTGATTTAGTTATATCTGAAAGAAATACCCACACCTGCTGAGTTTGAAGTCGATGGGGCTCGTGGAGGCTGAGGCATAGGGCATGTCACGGTAAACAGAATAACTCAAATTTTAGTAAGATAAAAATGAACCTTTCTGTTGTTGTGTTAAGAAAAAATCCAGCTTACCTTTAATCCCGGTTTAACTTGACAGGTACTTTCATTAGAAATCAATGCTACAAAAATATCTTGTTTCAAAAAGTCATCAATATTCAGTTGTATGAAAGCCTCAAGTATTGTCAAACACTGAAGAATATTTCCTACTCTCACTTACACTGAAGTTTATACTCAGATTTATTAGAATAGGTAATCAAGATTGTGGTAGAAATAAGTCTTCCCTCTCAGGGGATAATCTGACATTGATATTTTGCTTTCCAATAGCATTTGCAGTGTGTCGTGCCAGAGATATCCCTTGATTTATTGGCAGAAAAGTAGAGGGATCAGATAATCACTATCTTTCCAAAGAGTCTGGAATGCCAATCAGTTGGAGTTGACCAATAAAGTCACTGATACTTTATTGGTGACAATGTGTTAACTGGTTGAGTGCTAAATGACTTCAAAGGTGATTTGAAACACAAGTATTTCTTTCAGAGATGCAACCTGCAAGGGAAGCCTTAGTTCAGCAAGATTTGTTCATGAACAATTGTTTTGTCACAGTTTATTGGAGAGTGCCTGTACAGGCAACCAACAATGAGGTAGAAACACTGTTAAGTAATCTGCAGCTGTGGACATGTATATAGTAGTTATTGTCACCTATCACAAGTCGGTATCCATTAGGTGGGGGATTTTTTTTCCAAGTGTTTTTTGGGGGATTTCAAATAATTTTAGACGAAAAAAGTTCCTCCATTTCCATTGGTGAGGTGGTGGTGGTGGTGTGGATCCTTTTGGGTGTATTGTGGGGTAGGGATCCATTGGGTGATTTTTTTCATTTTGTTTCGATATCTATTTTTGGGGAATTTTGGGTGATTTTATTTAAAAAAATAATACCTGTGAGGTGGGGGGAGGTCCCATTGGGTGATTTATTGTCACCTATCGCAAGTCAGTATCCATTAGGTGGGGGATTTTTTTTCCAAGTGTTTTTGGGGGATTTCAAATAATTTTAGGAGAAAAAAGTTCCTCCATTTCCATTGGTGAGGTGGTGGTGATGTGGATCCTTTTGGGTGTATTGTGGGGTAGGGATCCATTGGGTGATTTTTTTCTTTTTGTTTCGATATCTATTTTTATGAAATTTTGGATGATTTTATTTTAAAAAAATAATACCTGTGGGGTGGGGGGAGGTCCCATTGGGTGATTTATGTTTCCATAAAAATTAGTTTTGGGTGTGATTTTAAGCAAAAAAAAGGAAAATTCCTTCTTGTAGGGACCTTTGTGTGGGGAGTAGAGTGCAAACTGGAATTTATCACTTCAATAAATTTCATTAGATTCACACTTTTGTGGACTGAAAATACAGCTCGAATTACCCTCCTCTGATTTTGTAAAGGATTGGTTGACAGTCATGAAGGCTATATTTGTAATCCAATTAAGAAATGTGACATGTTGACAAAAGCAAAATACACACAAAGCAAACAAAATATGCACCACCTTGAGTGAAAACCAAATATTAATTTTATTGAATTTATACTTTGCACATGTGTTGTACATTTGTTTTTGTGGAATCACACTGCTGAGCTAACAACAAGCTAAGTTTTACAGGTGTAGGAAGCCGGAGTACCCCAGAGAGAACCACCAAGGAATCTAGGTAATGTGACGGTTTGGCGCTCATGGTTGACCGACCCTGACCAAAATAGGAGAGTCTCATCTAGATATCATACCAAGTTATCCTTGGGAAAAACAGCGAAAAGGAGCGGCAGATGTGTAATTTGGGCATGGTGGAGACCCTGGAACACTTTCTTCTAGAATGCCCAAAATACCAGTCTAAAAGAATAAGATTCACTGGGAGCATAATGGGGAAGTGGGATGGGAGAAAGAAGGACATGTGGTTAGTGAGAGACTCAAAGGAGAGGGTTAATATGCTAATCGGAGAGATTGGGAAGAATGGGGCAAGGGATGTCATCAAGCAGTTCGTCTCCGAGTGTTGGGAGGAGAGAAGAAGCATGGGAATAGGGAGGTAGTTGGGAATACAGGGGTAACCAAGGCCTTCTCACCCGAGAACTGCGACAAATCAGCGGCCGGCCAAAGTGCTATTATTATTATGCATACAATGATAGTGGCTTCTAACACTCTTAAATGCCAAACCACTTATTATACCCTAAGTACAGATTTTGAGGGAGCAGTGTTTCATTGAGTAGAGCTTAGATTTTAAATTGAAAAGTTGATGGCTGAGTCCTTTATTACATGCCTGTTCTTTGTAATCCCCATCTACAACAACTTTAAACCATGTGGAAAATGAAAATCTGATATGTTTAGAACAGAAATCGTTGACTGACTATTTTTAAACAGAAGCAAAATTTCAATGGAATTTTCTACAATTCGTCCAACGCAATTACAATTTGAATCGATAGCAATAACTGACAATCGTCCCCTGAGTTCCACTGTGTTTTATGTGCCAGTAAGCACATAGAACACATTGGAACTCGGGATGAAATAGTAACATGGGTTCCCCTCGCAAATTTGGTTGGCGATAAAATTTGTTCTTTTTGTTGATAGCTGGCAAATGAATTGCTGAGTGTCCTTCTAATAATTGTTTTTTTCTAGATGTGAAGGCATGTAATAAACACAGAATGACTCGCGTGTGTAAATGAGTTAATCGATATGGCACTTGTGCCATCGTGGAAGGATAAAACTTGTGGCTTGCAGCCTCTCAGTCTATCCTTCTGCGCTGGCACTCATGCCATATCGATTGACCCCTTCATACATGCGTGTCGTTCTGTGTATGATCTGTGCCATGTCCTTGGGCAAGACACTTAATCCTGATTGCTGATGTGGGTGCATACTGTATGCCGATGATTCTCCTGCCTTCCTCCACTGCTAACTCTGATTGTTGTGCTGGTGTATCATCCCCCCTAAATACTCCCATTGCCCACAGCCCATGTTTTTTTTTTCTCCTTGATTTAATGCATCTGATGCTCAAATGTTGAGACATACATTTTTTTCATCAGTTTCATGTGTCTGAGTTTGAAGAAAACATCACCCTAATAAATAGTAATGTCATTTGGGCCAGGATTAACAAAGTCATGTGGGGGCACGGTGGTGTTGCGGTAACCGGTTCTCGTCAGATCACCGAAGTTAACGCAGCGTCAAGCCCAGTTAGTCCTTGGATGGGTGACCATCTGAGTGATCAATTTGGACTCTCGCGTTGTGTCCTTCGGCAAGGCACTTAACCCTGGTTGTGTCCTTGGGCAAGGCATTTAACTCTGATTGTCCTCAAGGGGGCACGATGACGCTATGTACTAAGGCGTACTGCACGATGGTGCGCATGTCTTCAACCAATCTAGCCCTGCCTATGCTGCAGTGCGGAGTTACGATGTTAGGGAGTTGGCAACTGCCCGGGTACTCCGGCTTCCTACCCCTGTAAAACTGTCACCGACACGATATGACCTTGGCTGTTAAAGTGTCGTTAAACCCTAATAAATAAATAATAACAAAGTCATGTAAATCACCATATCACAAATTGGTAAAAGAAATTTCCAAAACTGTTTAAATTTAAAGTCAAACTGCTTTGAATTAATGGCAAATCTTTTTTCATGGGTGGGTGGAAGATATCCAGGCCAGGATATCCCTTTCCCTCCTCTCTCCCTACCTCACATAGGGCATTTTCTATAATTTAGTTTATATGGTGTTAAGGGATCTATGTTACCGGGGGCGCGGTGGCTCAGTAGGTAGAGGTGCAGGCTGCAAGCTGAGAGGTCCTCGGTTCGAATCCCACCTGCGGCAACCGCATTGTGTCCTTGGACAGTGAAGCTGTGAACTGAGGCATACTTCATGTCGATGGTGCACCTGTCTTCAGCGAATGCTAACCCTGCTTGTGTGGAGTTAGTATGTTGGGGAGCTGACAGTTGCTGCTGTTGCTCGGTGGTTCTCTCCGGGTACTGCAGCTTCCTCCACCCGTAAAACTGTCATGGTCATGATTAGCCATTGTGCAGAAATATGTGACCTTAAACACCAATAAATAAATCTATGTTACCTTTTGCTAAATATTCAGAATTAGTGCTTTGTATTACATATGCAAATTTGGGATGTGGAGGGGTGGGTAGATATCCAGGCCTGGATATCTCCTCTCCCCCTCCCATGAACAATTTTTTTCTTGTTAACTCAATGTTGTTTGGTGCTCAAATGTTGAGACAAACATTTTTAACATCAATTTCAAGTGTTGATTTTTGGAGAAAATCTTACTGGCAGTTTTACGGCAATACCCGAGTCAGCTGCATGTCAAGTTTCCTGTTAGAGTTATGTTTCCTGGTGTTCTTGAAATGTAAGCATGTCAAAAAAAATGTTAAAACTGATGAAGTTGTTGCACAGTTATTTGCTGACAATGACGGTGATGCAGACAATTTATGTAGTTCGGGTGACTTTAGCGAATCCAGATATTGCTGCTCAGCCTAGTCCTGGTCTGGACTATGTTATTATCCATGTTTCAGGTTATATCACACCAAAATTAGATATTAGAACTAAACATTAGACTCCAAAAGTGTTCATTTATTTTCTGGTAGGTTTAGAATTACAAATTCTTTCTTTCCCAAATTTTTATCATTTTCTATCATTTTTCCCAATATATGGCTCGGCACAAGGTATCACAAAATTGTGCAGCAGCAAAGGGATAAAATGACATTACTATTTGATGTGGGGGGATGTTGTTTCAAAACATCTGAAATTGATGACAAAAATGTATGTCTCAACATTTGAGCATCAAATAGCATTGAATAAACAAGAAAACAAATTATCATGGGTGGAGGGGAATATAAATGCACAGGGGGAAAGATGTCCTGTTACACCAAGTTTGTAAAGTGGAGTTTCTGTCATTTGCTCACCATACTGGTCAATGGTTCTATCTGGATACACTGGCTTCCACCAATTTCAATGGAACTTCCCAATCATGACCACTATCAAGTGAACATGTGCTTATTTTTAAATTTTCAATCTACATGGAATTCAACCAAGTTATCTATCCTTAGTCTTAAAGTATTTAGTCAAGATTTCTGTACAAGATTCTTGTGTGTTCAACTCCTATATTTACAAATTGATTTCTTTGAAACTTTTCAGACATGAACAGTAACAATAAACATATTCTTTTCCCTAAAGCCTTCTGGCTTCTCGGATGTAACACTGGCATATTATTTTGTACGGGATTACCATTCCAGCTCACTTCAAAGCACTAAAGTTTGAAGGTCACACACAAACACTGTAAATACTCAGCTCAGGTGGAAAGCGTTGTCTTTTTATTTTGAACGACTTTCCGTTTCATTTCGATCATGTCAGCCTCTAATAGTAGCAGTAGCAATAGTTCTGCTTATAAAAATTCCACTCTCCTTGATTCGACATCAGAATCAGAGAATTCACATGATAGTTCTACTGATAGTGAAATTGTAAATATTTTTGCCTCTGACGCAGATTCCAGTGGCGACTTCAGTGGGTAGCTCGAAGAGCAATTTACAAATCACTGTGGGTGAGGTCGCTGACCCATCCAATATTTGTAGAGATAAGGAGGAGGATGTAATCCCCTCCAGTCAAGCACGACCCAGTCATTCTGTGAAAAATATTGAAAATACAGTATCACGCTGTGATCCGGATCGCTTCAGACGGGTAAATACAGAAGTATCGAAAGTAGCACGGGGGAGTTCATCCCAGTCTGCTAAAAAACGAAAGCATAAAACTTCTCACCCACCTCAAAAGAGGTCGAGATTGAATAAAGATACTATTACACATACTTCTGATTAAAATTCTGCGACATATTTGGTTGATACACAAGCAGCAGTTCATGATTTGTTTGACTCTTGATTCTGAGGACCAACATTGATCTTTGCCCAGTGATAACTTACACAGGTCAAATTCTGATCACAATGGATCAGATGTCAACAACTTGTCGGGGAATGATTTTTTGAATTTACCTAAACTTTTTCCTGATGATATAAAATATGGGCAGGAAGTAAATACAACAATAGAAGATTTTGCTAACAAAACTATGACAATTAAATCAGATATAACTGATATCATTAGCAAACATCCTGTTCTCAAAAACTGTAAGCTGATATCAGCACCCAAAATTAATTCTGAATTCTGGCAACAGCTGGATGGTCGCACCAGGACACATGATTGTCAACTGCAAGATACACAAAAAATTATGGCTCATGCCATGACACCACTCTTAAAAATGGTTGATAATTTAAAGGAAATTGATAATTTAAAGGAAATAAAACACATTATTGGAAAATTAAAAAATCAAAAAATAAGTCAGAAGTTTAGTGATAATCTAGAAAATGCTAAAACAAACTTGACTGATGGAACTTCCCTGACAGGTTCAGTCATTCACGATGTGTCTGTTAAACAACGACTGTTAATAAAACCAAATTTTAGCAATCCATTCAAGGCTTTGTGTTCACCTGACAGACCAATTACCCTCAATTTATTTGGTGACAATATCTCCAAGGAGATTAAAAAAGCACAAAAGGGCACCAGGGTAACCTTTCAAAATAAAAGTAGGGGCTTCAGAAATAGAGGTTCTGGTCCTTTTTTAGGCAGGCGCCCTTATTACAATCAAAATCCTCGGTCGTCAAATCAATACAACCAGGGCCGACAGCGATGGTCAGAAAGGTCGTCAAACTACAAGAGACCATACAGAGGCAACCACAAGTTTACATACCAACATGACAGGAAGTAAATGTAAGTATGTTAAAACCTGGTGGCAGAACTCAACATTTTCTCTCTGAATGGGAGAAACTGACTCATGATAAATTCATAAATCTGATAAACTATTTATTTCTTTCAAAACCAAGAAATCAATATCTACATCTACATTTGCTAGATGGGTTTGTGAATATATACATAAAGCAGGTATTAACAGTTCTTTTAAGGCACATTATTTGAGAGGTGCTGCAACTTCAGCAGCTGTTCGGAAAGGTCTCCCATTGAGTCAGGTTCTAAAGGCTGCAAATTTGCAATGTGCAAAAACTTTCCATGATTTTTATTGCAGGAACCTTGAACACACAGATGAACAGTTTTCACACACCCTCTTGACGTGACTTGATATCATCCATTCACATGTCGGTTGAAGTACGGCCTTCAAACATCTTCCATTCAGTGAAGAATGCCTGCAATGATATAGACTCTTTTTCGTTAGTGTTTTTGTAGAAAAACGTCAATAGAGAAATGGATTTATGTGTATTTTTTTGTTGTTGTTACTCTCTCAGGTGTTCTGTTTCACTCTGATTACTTATCTACACGCGATATTCAGTGAATACGCAATATGTGACATACGCACTACATTGATCATACCTGTGTCGCTACGTGGCTTCATGTACTCGTATTTAATGATAAAAGCTTTGAAATCATGCCAGTGTTACATCCGAGAAGCGGGAAGGCTTTATGGAAAAGAATCCCCCACCTCATCCAAGTCATCCGAAGGATGTGATGGATGAGGGGATTCTTTGAATACAAGCCTGTAGGCTTGAGGATGTAACACCCACCCTCATAGGGTCAAAAGTACACTGTAATACACTCTTTTCTCCAATGTTCCCCACCTCATTTATGGTAGGGGTTTTTTATCATTAAATATGACCATTCTTTGAAGAGACAACGCTTTCCACCTGAGCTGAGTATTTATAGTGTTTGTGTGTGACCTTCAAACTTCAGTGCGTTGAAGTGAGCTGGAACGGTAATCCTGTACAAAATAATATGCCAGTGCTACATCCTCAAGCATACCGGCTTGTATTCAAAGAATCCCCTCATCCATCACATCCTTCAGATGACTTGCATGAGGTGGGGGATTTTCAAATTTTCAATCTGTGCTACTGTTAACCATGTTAGCTCCCCTTGGACTTAAAAAAGATTAATATGAATTTCTAGATGAGATTCGTGAGTGTGCAAATGGTGATTTAGATTATTTTTGGTGTGGAAGACAACTAATACAATATGAATAAAAGTGTTCAGGGTTTTCTCGCATGCATAAATTATGTAAATTAGCCAGCCATCTTCATTTTTGAAACTGTCCGTCTGTGGACAAAAAACCTAAAATCAACCAAATCACCTAATCTCAGTAAGATGGTAGAGTGCTGGGAGCCCACATTTGGGCTTTATTAGCAAGTGCTGGTACCCCAATTTGAAGGTGTCACATTTTGTTGGTGTGCTTAATATAATCTGTGAAATGGAATTATTTAGTCAGTATAGATTTACCTTGTTATAATTTATGGGAGAGTGCCCACAGGCACTCTCCCATAAATTGTAACAAAACAAAAAAAAATGTGAACAAATTTTGATGACCAAAAATAATTTAGCACTCTACCAGTTAATTCAAAGCCAATTGTTATGAAACTTAATTTAATGTTTATTGACAAGACTGATGAGGAAGGGGATATTATATATTGGAGTTTGGCAGTCATCAGAATTGGCCACCCAAAGTCATTTTGTACTGAAAGTACTGTATACTTTTTGGGCAAGAAATTCCAATTTATTTATATTTATTTATTGGTGTTTAAGGTCACATACTTATGCACAATGGCTAATTGTGAGCGTGACAGTTTTACGGATGGAAGAAGTACCCGAAGAGAACCACCGAGCATTGACGGTCAACTATCAGCTCCTCAACATTCTAACCCTGTTCAAGCTCTGCTCAAGCAGGGTTACAGACATGTGCACCATCGCCGTGCAGTACACCTTAGTACATGGCGTCATCGTGCCCCATGTAGGCAACCGGGGTAAAGTTCTTTGCCCAAGGACACAACAAGATTTTTGGCCCCTCCCAAAATTTCTATTTTCTGAACTGATGATCTGATTTGAACCAAATTTGATATGTGGTATTATTGAGTCATAAGTACTTGATTCATGCAAAAAATTCTCGAACCACACAGAACAGAGAACTATTATTTGGTATGAAGCATCCTTAAGACCAGTAGTGAATGGTAAAAAAAAATTGCCAACAACACAGCAGCCCAACTTCTTAACTTATGGGGAATGATCTTTAAAAATCTTCTTCAAATCCACCAGTCAGAATGCATTGATATTTGGTATGCAACATCTTTTTTTTTCTTTTTTTTTTTGAGGGGGGGGGGGGGGGGGGGCAGATTCAAGTTTGTTCAGATCCAGTGCTGTGGTTAATATTTGGGCTCCGAATTTTAACTTAGTGCAATATGAGTGAATTTCTTTAATAATGTCAGATTCAAATTTGTTCCAGTCGAGTCCCAATCGAGTCCCTGAGTTAATATTTGGGCTTTTTATAGGAGCCTGAATTTTAACTTGGTGCAATATGAGGGAATTTAAAAATCTTCTTCTCCAGAACCATCTCTTAGAATGTTTTGATATTTTGTATACAACGTCTCGTGGGGGCGGGGGTGGGGGGGGGGAGGGGGGTGTCAGATTCAAGTTTGTTCAAATCAATAGTTGGTTTCTTTATGGGAACCTGAATTTTAACTTAGTGCAATATGGGGGAATTTCTTTAAAAATCTTCTCCTTCAGATCCCTCGCCATGGCAGCCATCTTGGATTTGTGGTAACTTTTTGATTATCTGCACAATAACTTGAAACTGAAATGCAACCATAGATTCTATATTTTGTGGTGGATTAGTGGTGACTAGCAGCAGGTTCCTTTTGATAATCAGTTTTCTTCCATATCCAATATGGCTACTGTGGTAGCCATCTTGGATTTTTTGTAATTTTTACTGGTCTCCGCAATAACTTGAAAATGAAATACACCATGGATCCCATTTTTTGTGGTGAATGAGTGGCAATGGAAGGTTCCTTTCAGTAATTAATTTTCTGCCATCTTGAGATTTTTTGTGATTTTTGCTAGTCTGTGCAATAACTTTAAAAAATATTGACCAGTGGATCCCAATTTTTTCTGGTGTCATTACTAGTGACTGTAGGTATGTTCCTCTCAATAACCAGCATTCTGGCAAATTCGACATGGCTGTCATGTTCAAGCAATTACTCAAAAAAAACAAATGACTAATGCATCCTATTTTTAGCTCAACTTGACAAAGTCAAGATAAGCTATTGCCATCACTTGTGCGGAAGTCTGTTCACATTTTCCTTTAGCACGGGTTACACCCTGCAGTTCTTGTCTGATCGTCATGAAATTTCATATGCAGGTTTGGGGTCATGTCTAGATGAGAACATTCCCTTTTGGTCGTGATCGGTCAACCGGTATGGCTGCCCGAACCCAAAACCTGAAAACCATTAGCACAACCTACAGGTCGTATTTATGAAGGGATTTCATTGTAACTTGGTAGGATGCCTCTGTATAATGCCTAGATGAGACCGTCCCCTCTTGGGCATGATCTGTCAACCGTGATGGCTGCCCAAGCCCGAAACCCAAAAACTTTTAGCACAATCTGCAGGTCATGTTTAAAATGGAGGGATTTCATTGTAACTTGGTAGGATGACTCCTTATGATGTCTAGATGAGAATTTCCCCATTTGGGCATGATCTGCCGACCATGACGACTGCCCGAGCCCAAAACCTGAAAACCTTTAGCACAGTCTACAGGTCATATTTATTGAGGAATTTCATTGTAACTTGGTGGGTTGACTTCGTATAATGTCTAGATGAGAAAGTCCCCTTTTGGACGTGATTGGGCAACTGTGACGGCTACAGGGGCCCGAAGCCCGAAAACCTTTAGCACAGTCTACAGGTCATATTTATGAAGGGATTTCATTTTAACTTGGTAGGATGACTCCAAATAATGTCTAGATGGGAATGTCCCATTTTGATCGCGATCATTCAGCCTTCATGGGTGCCTGAGCCCAAAAAACTCTAGCATAGGCAAAAGGTCATATTTATGGAAGGATTTCATTGTAACCTGTTAGGTTGACTCCATATAATGCCTAGATGATAACATCCCCTTTTGGTCGTGATTGGTCAACTGTGATGGCTACAGGTGCCCGAAGCCCAAAAATCTTGAGCACAGTCTACAGGTCATATCTTCGTAGGATCACTCCAGATGATGCCCAGATGAGATTGTCCCCTTTGGTTGCAATCATTCAACCATGATGGCTGCCCGAGCCCAAAGCCCGAAAACCTTTAGCACAATCTACAGGTCATATTTATTAAGGGATTTCATTTTAACTTGGTAGGATGACTCCAAATAATGTCTAGATGGGAACGTCCCATTTTGATCACGATCATTCAGCCTTGATGGGTGCCCGAGCCCAAAAACCTTTAGCATAGGCAAAAGGTCATATTTATGGAAGTGTTTCATTGTAACCTGTTAGGTTGACTCCATATAATACCTAGATGATAACATCCCCTTTTGGTCGTGATTGGTCAACTGTGATGGCTACAGGTGCCTGAAGCCCAAAACCTTGAGCACAGTCTACAGGTCATATTTATGAAGGGATTTCATTGTAACTTCGTAGGATCACTCCAGATGATGCCCAGATGAGAATGTCCCCTTTTGGTTGCGATCATTCAACCATTATGGCTGCCCGAGCCCGAAGCCGGAATACCTTTAGCGCAGTCTACAGGTCATATTTATGAAGGGATTTCATTGTAACTTGGTAGGTTTGACTTCGTATAATGTCTAGATGAGAACATCCCCTCTTGGACACGATTGGGTAACTGTGACACCTACAGGGGCCTGAAGCCCCAAAACCTTTAGAACAGTCTACAGGTCATAATTATGAAGGGATTTCATTGTGGCTTGGTAGGATGACTCCAAATAATGTCTAGATGAGAACGCCCCCTTTTAGTCACGATCATTCAGCCTTGATGGCTGCCCGAGCCCAAAAACCTTTAGTATAGTCTATAGGTCGTATTTATGGAAGGATTTTATTGTAACTTGTTGGGTTGACTCCATATAAAGCCTAGATGATGACATCCCCTTTTGGTCATGATTGGTCAACTGTGATGGCTACAGGTGCCCGAAGCCCAAAAATCTTGAGCACAGTCTACATTATAACTTAGCCCGAATTATAACTTAGTTCAAAATGAGGAATTTTCTTTAAAAATCTTCTTCTTCAGATCCACCTATCAGAATCTTTTGATATTTGGTATGCAGCATCCTTAGGGGGGTGAGATTCAAGTTTGTTAAAGCCTAGTCCCTGGGTTCATATTTGGGCTTCCTATGGGAGCCAGAATTGTACCAAAATTTCTATTTTCTGAACTGAGAGGCCGATTTGAACCAAATTTGATATGAGGGCTTATTGTGTCATAAGTACCTAATTTATGCCAAAAATTTTTTCCTGTCATCCCATGGGAACCGCAGGCGCTAAAAATAGAAAAAATTAAAAACGCCCATATCTCCAAAACTACATGGCACTGAGAATTTTTAGCTCACCTGAGCGAAGCTACTAATCACTTTCCATCCGTCGTCTGTCCATCCATCCGTCGTCGTCCATCTGGCGTAAACTTTACATTATCGACTTCTACTCACAAACTCTGGACCCAATTGAACCAAATTTGGTGTGCATATTCCTCATCATATTATTTAGAAAAAATTTTTTCTTCTCATGAACCAGTGGGTACAATGACTTGATATTTGGTATGAAGCTTCCTTCTGAGGTGCCCGATTTGAACGAAATTTGGTATGTGGTATTATTGGGTCATAAGTCCTTGATTCATGCTAAAAAAATATCCCATGTTCCCTGTGGGAACCCCAGGTGCTAAAAATAGAAAATATTTTCAAATGCCCATACTTGCCAAACCACATGGAACAGAGAACTGTTATTTGGTACAAAGCATCCTTAGGACCAGTAGAATTGAATGATAAACAAAATTGCCTTCAGTTTTGTTATCATGTTCTGTAGGGGTGGGCGGGGGGGGGGGAGGTGGCATCGAAAAACTTCTGAGTCAGGAGTCAGCATATTTGCAAATATTAAAAAAAAAAGAAATTCTTCTCTAGAACCACTTCTGATATTTGGCATACAGCATCCACAGGGGGGGCCAGATACAAGTGTGTTCAATTTAAGCCCCTCGGTTCATATTTGGGCTCAATACAGGAGCCCAAATCTTAACTTTGGGCAATATGAGAAATAAGCTTTAAAAATCTTTAAAAATCTTCTTCTTCAGAACCTCTGGTCAGAATGTTTTAATATTTGGTAAACATCATTGTTACGAGGGTCAAATTCAAGTTTGTTCGCATCAAGTCTCTCAGTTAATATTTGGGATTCCTATGGGGGCCCGAATTTTAACTAAGTACAATATGACAAAATTTCTTTAAAAAATCTTCTTCTTCAGATCCACCAGTCAGAATCCTTTCATATTTGGTATACAGAATCTCTAGGTGGGTGAGATTCAGGTTTGTTCAAATCGAGTTCCTGGGTTAATATTTGGGGTCTCTGTGGGTGGGGGGGGGGGGGGGGGGGGGGCCTGAATTTTACCTTAGTGCAAAAGACGAAATTTCTTTAAAAATTTTCTTCTTCATATCCACCAGTCAGAATCCTTTCATATTTGGTCCCAGTTGGTTCAAATCTCTTCCTAAGTGTTTTTTTAACATAAAATTTGCATTTCAAACTGCAGTGAAATAATAACCCTTGGAAGTTTGGCAGTGCTGGTCTACAGCTGATAGAATTGGAAGCAGGAAGACTTATGATAATCTTCTGACATGGACACGAGAGTTATGAATAATTTCATGACTTCATTCCTCTTGTAGTGTTGATGAACCATGACTAACTGCATGTGATCTTCTTCTTTGAACCACTTTATCACTTGAACGATTAAGGCCCCTTGGGCTTCTTGTTATTTTGCGTGAAGCTTCCTTAGGAACAGCAGAAAGGAATGGTCCAAAAAACATTGCCATAGGTTTTATCATGGGGTACTTTTCCAGGACTTTTGAAAAAATGCTGAGTCAGCATATTTCAACACTGTGAGTAATGGGAAAAACATTAAAGAATATTCTCCCATACCACTGCTCCAAAGGCTTTCATATGTCACATATATCATCTTTGGAAGATTCATTCACATGTTTGTTGAAATCAAATCCCTGGGTCCATATTTGGGCTCTCTATGGGAACCCAAATGTTCAGATTAGTGCAATATAAGGAATATTCTTTAAAACTCTTCTTCTTCTGATTCACCAATCAGAATCTTTTGATATTTGGTATGCAGCATCCTTAGGGGGTGAGATTCAAGTTTGTTCAAGCCAAGTCCCTGGGTTCATATTTGGACTCCCTTTGGGAGCCTGAATTATAACTTAGTTCAACATGAGGAATATTCTTCACAAATATTTTTCTTCAGATCCAGTAGTCAGAATCTTTGATATTTGGTACACAGCATCCTTAGTGAGGTGAGATTCAAGTTTGTTCAAGTGAAGTCCCTGAATTATAACAGAATTCAATATGAGGAATATTCTTTAAAAATCCTTTTTTTTCAGATCCACCAGTCAGAATCTTTTGATATTTGGTATAAGCTTTTCTTAGGAGGGGCAGATGCAACTTGTTCAAATCAGTTCCCTGGGTTGACATTTAGGCTACCATGTCACATGAGTTCCCTCATGCCCCCTGGAGCCTCTTGTTTCATATCTCGAACCTGCATCAGCAGTGAAAGGGTTGACCATTCCATCTATCATATGAAATCAGTTCTCTTGAGTAAAAGTGTAATCTAATGGAGGTATCCTGTATATTTACCTGTCCTTTGTGTCATTAATCTGCTATCAATTCACTGTGGGATAACAGGCTATCAGTAGGATACTATTTCATTGTAAAGGCATTTAATAAATATGTATTGAAAATGTCTCATCAGCATTTAGTTCATAGAAAATTTAATTAAATGTAGCGAGGAACATGATGGCATTATGAATAGAGCATTCATCTTTTGTTACAGAACAGTTCATACTGTGGTTATAATTAGCCTAAAAATGGATCCGGAGATGTCATCAGCAATTCTATTAAGAGTAATCTAATGGAACGCTCTTTATATTTACATCTGGTAATTTGCAATTTTCTGTTGAATAAAACTCTCAACTTTCATTAATGGATACAGGATACATATGGTTTCTATATCTGTACATATTGTTAAATGATTAATTGATACTACATGTTAAATAATATACCTTCACTCTTCCTTTTGTTTAGCAATATATTCTGGAAACAAACAGGAAATGATGTGAGCTAATATCTGGTCAAAGTGAACAGTAATTTTCTAGCCTTTTAACCTGTATGAAACGAGAAATACAGTATTCACACTGGTACTCATTTAGTCCAGCGCTACAGTGGGGATATAAATTGCCTTCAGCAAAAGCTCTTGTTTTAAATTTTATTTTTAAAAACTTCAGTGCTCAGAATAACTTTTTTTCTATGCGTAGCAAAATGCTACACATTTCAAAAAAATGAATAGCATTTTGTAAAAATTGCATAGCTATTTTTGTATACCGGAGTTTTGTTATGCTGTTTTGTATTGAATTCTTCTAAGTAGATAGAATAGTTTCCATCCATTTCTGGGCATTTCCAAATGATCTGCAACACATGAAACATTTACTATGTTTTTTTTAACTGAACTGCCTTTAAGGGTTGCATGGACTTGGATATTTTCAAATGACGTCGTGGTTGTTTAACAGAGTTCTCAAAATGGAAGTTGGGATTTTTAATTTGATGGGCTTGAAGTTATTTTTAATGGACATTTTATGCAAAATGTTGTAAAAACAGGAAGAATTTAAACCAATAGAATTCATCTTACTTATGAAGTTGCTAATGATGCTTGATGGAGAGTTAATCTGAGTTATGCCTGGAATGTTTCACAGTCAGAAGTAAAGATTCAGTGAACTGGTTTTCAAATTTGTTTGCAAATTTTCATTTACATTTTGCGATACAAGATAATCAACTGCAGCCTAATAGGCTGCAATTGATTATCTTGTATCGCAAAATGCTATACATAATTGAACATTGTGTAGCTTTTTGCAAGTTTTGCATAGCAAAAAGCGACGCGACACCGCTTATTTTGAGCCCTGAAAAACTTTTCAAAAAGTCAGCAAAGCCTTATCATGTGACCTCTCATTGGAACAAGCTTTTTGAGCTTGTTCCAATGAGGTGGTCACATGATTATTATTTTGTTGAAATTTTTTTTCTTTTTCCACTGCTGAATTTGTATATTACTTGGATGGATGCAGCCAATTCGTAGGTGAAGGGATAACGGGTTAAAATTGACCTGCATTTGTCCCTGTTGCACCTTAATCTTTGTTCATAGTGCTATATCCTGAGCAACATGATCTCAACTCTCATACAGATTCAAGTACCTGGGCATGGTGGCTCAGTTGGTAGAGGTGCAGGCAGCAAGCCTAGAGGTCCTCGGTTAAATCCCACCTGCTGCATTTGCGTTGTGTCCTTGGGCAAAACACTTCACCCCCATTGCCTATGTGGAGGCACGATGGCGTTGTGTATAAGGCGTATTGCACGTCAATGGTGCACTTGTCTTCAACTAACCCTGATTGTTTGGAGTTAGTATGTTGGGAAGCTGACAGTTGCTCACCATTGCTCAGTGGTTCTCTGCAGGTACACTGGCTTCCTCCACCCGTAAAACTGTTGTGGTCATGATTAGCCATTGTGCAGAAATATGTGACCTTAAAAAACCAATTAATGAAGAAATAAATAAATATAGTGATCACTCACCATCCGTTTTGTTTTGGCGTTTTGTACGGTGGATTGTTTATGTAATGGATTGTGCAATTCCCCACAAGGTGAAATGTATTATAGGTTGAGGGAGACTTGATGCATCATTCCGTGCAGCATTTTCAATTTTTGAAGGAAATGTGACTTGTGATTGCCAGCACTATTGAAATAGTCCGTCAGGCACTTGTGCATTCTTTTCTCGCAATGTCATGGTACTTTTATCACTACCGCAATAGCGATACAAGATCTTTTATTGCTGAATTTTTATCACTACTGATACTGCTGTTTGCAATTGCATTCCTTGGTGAATGGTAGATAAATATATATATTATCACCAGTCTTTCGATTTTGTAAAATGCAAGTGCACCAAGTGTGCACCAAGCGTCATTATCCTGACTTGCAAAACGCTCAGCCATTCTGAAAAAGTTACGGAAATGGCAATGTTTTAATAGAATACAGCGTGTCACTGTTGCTTAATTTATACTATTTATACACTGACTGAAACAACTCCAAACCTGTTTTGAAAATGTGCTAGTATATTTGCACAACTTGAACAGTTTCTTAATTATTTCTCAGTATTTCTATTAATTTTCCTATATTACCTCGAATTACGTAGGCCTACATGTTAGTTGAATTTAAATTAGTACAGCATGTGGCATCTGAACACCAACAACCTAATTGATGATGTATACAGGGAATTCCATAACCAAAAAATTCTTTGCAAACATCATCAATTTTTATCGTTGGAATTGATTCCAAATAGCATGGTACAACCCTCCCTGGAATATTGTGCAGCACTGATGTATTATCTCTTAAGTGCTTCCCTACCATTGATGGCATCCTGCTTCATATTCCACTCTGTGGTTATAAAACCAATCAAAAGAATTCTCTGATGCAAAGGGATGAGTAATTTTAAATTTCAAATCTATTCAGGCAGTGGATTTGAATTTTAATCTTCCTCACATCTTAACTTTCATACTTTCCTTTCATGTACAAGACTAGACAGTCCAAGATTTTCTGATGAAGGGGGGGGAGGGGTGTGGAGGTGTGGTCGGTATGTTGAGATGTCGAACTTTCTGATAGTATGACATCCAACATACCGTAAACTGGGGTGTGTAGGGACAGGGGTATGAATAGGGACAGAAAACTGAAAAGTTATTTCAAGTTTTGTAAACATGCCTAGATTATTTTTTTAAGAATCTTTATATATTATTTCCCGATGGGTCTATAAGTGAAGAAAAAAATATCTAGGCGTGTTTACAAAACTTGAAATAACTTTTCAGTTTTCTGTCCCTATTCATACCCCTGTCCCTATACACCCCAGTTTACGGTACCGCATTGTTAGCTCAACTTTGGCAAAGCCAAAATGAGCTTATGCCATGGCCAGTTGTCCATCTGTCCATCAACAATTCAATACGGCTCGGGCTAGAGGCCATATTTATGAACCAATCTTTACGAAACTTCTTGGGTACCTTTGTTATGATCGTGAGACGAGAACGAGTGTTTTGGGGTCCGATCCGAAATTCAAGTTGGCCGTGGCAGCCATTTTGTACAAAATTAGATGCAATCAGATTTTTGCACAGAACTTCCTTATGAAAACGCTGATTTGAATAATTTTTTGTATGAATGTTTAGTACCATGGGATACATCACATATAATACAGGTTTTTTTCTCATGCGTAAATTATGCAAATTAGACTAATTTTGATGTATTTAGTGTTACTTTCAGCACTGTAAGTGCAAATGCCAATACGGCTTGCTAGAGGCCGTATTTATGAACCGATCTTTACGAAACTTCTTGGGCACCTTTGGTATCACCGTGGGACGAGAACGAGTGTTTTTGGGTCCGGTCCAAAATTCAAGATGGCCAATGGCAGCCATTTTGTACAAAATTAGGTGCAATCAAATTTTTGCACAGAACTTCCATATGAAAGCGCTGATTTGAATAATTTTTTGTGTGAATGTTTAGTACCATGGGATACATCACATATAATACGGGGTTTTTTCTCATGCAGAAATTATGCAAATTAGATGAACTTTGATTTTTTCAGTGCTACTTACATACAGTAAGTACACATGTCAATACAGCTTGGGCTAGAGTCTGTATTTATGAACTGATCTTCACAAAACGTCTTGGGTACCTTTGTTATCACATATTTAATAAAAGCTCTGTTGAGCCCGAGAGAGTGGATAGTTGAGCTATACCCTGGTGTTAAAATAGCCAAACAAGAACTACAGCAACAATTCGCATTTACCTCATCAGCTGCTCAGAATGTGGTAAACAATACGTGGGCGAAACAAAACGCCACTTCTACATCCGCATCAAAGAACACTTAGCGGACATCAGACTTAAAAGAGACACACCTGTCTCCTATCACTTTAACCAACCTAACCACACACTGAGCAACATCAAGTATAGGATTATACAAATTCTCAACACCAACCCAGATGACCCGAAAAATTTGGATAGAAGACGCACTGCTGAAATCACATGGATCTTCCAACTTAAAACGCTCATACCGTTCGGCCTGAACAGAAAGGACTTTTAGTCTATTATTCTCTTGTACCTTTGTTATCACCTTGGGATGAGAACGAGTGTTTCTGGGTGCGGTCCAAAATTCAAGATGGCTGCCAGTGGCCATTTTGTACCAAAATTAGGTCTAATCAGTTTTTGTACACAACTTCTATACAGCTCAGGCTAGAGGCCGAATTTATGAACCGATCTTTACGAAACTTCTTGGGTACCTTTGTTATCACCGCGGGATGAGAACGAGTGTTTTTGGGTGTGGTCCGAAATTCAAGATGGCCACCAGCAGCCATTTTGTACCAAAATTAGTACTATCAGTCTTTTGTACAGAACTTGTGTATGAAAGTTCTGATTTGAATAAATTTCTGTATGAATGTTTAGTAACATGAATAACATCATATATAGTACGGGTTTTTTTCTCGTGCAGAAATTATGCAAATTAGATGAACTTTGATTTATTCAGTGCCACTTATACACTGTAAGTGCACATGTCAATACAGCTCGGGCTAGAGGCTGTATTTATGAACTGATCTTCACAAAACTTCTTGGGTACCTTTGTTATCACCTTGGGACGAGAACGAGTGTTTCTGGGTGCGGTCCAAAATTTAAGATGGCTGCCAGTGGCCATTTTGTACCGAAATTAGGTCCAATCGGTTTTTATATTCCCCCACAAACAAAGTTTGGGGGGGGTATATAGGAATCACCCTGTCCGTCCGTCCATCCATCCATCTGTCCATCTGTCCATCCTTATAAGCGCAACTCCTACTAAACCATTTGAAGAATTTTCAAGAAACTTTACACAATGGAAGAACTCCATATGAAGATATGCATGAAGCAATATAATTCTGTTCTGTCATTTCCAAGCGGAGATAATCTAACTTATACATTCGGGGGGTATCACTTTGTGAGCTTGCTCACAGTACCTCTAGTTTGTCATAACTTCTATACAGCTTGTATTTATGAACTGATCTTCACAAAACTTCTTGGGTACCTTTGTTTTCACCTTGGGACAGGAACGAGTGTGTTTTGGGGTGCCTTTGTTATCACTATGCTATGAGAACAAATATATTTGAGTTCAGGCAGACCCACTCTGGGATTCAAAGATTTCTTTTCTAGTTTAGCATCTAACTGTCACCCACCTTTACAATACTTTACCTATACATTTGTTACAGGCTACGGTCAGTATTTATGTACAGACCGTTACAATACTTTATATGTACCTTTGTTATCAGGTCATTACCAAGATGTTTGTCATTGCTGTGTCACATACTATACATGTACATGTCTTGACAAGTTGAGCTACAGTGTCATTGACACTTTCATTGGTAGTTAGAGTACTATCAGAAAGTCTAACATTTCAACATACCAACATATTAGCACTCTAGAGGTTGTGTAAATTATCTACAAGATGGTCACCTCATCAGATTTCCAGAAATTCCATGTCCATTGTTTCTTTCAGTTTGCATTGAGTTATCATTATCCGAGAGTATTCACTGAATTCTGAGAATTCCAATTACTTTGAAAAAAATAAAACACAGCCATGTACATATAAGCATATTTTGGATTTTTAGTTTTATTCCTTTCAAATTTTTCAATTGACACTTTGTATGACAGGTATGTGCAGAAAACTTTTTATTAATATTAATTTAACCCTTTCCCTGCAGTCCCAGGATTCTCAACATTAATGGAGCATTAAGCGAATTGATACTTTCTCTTACCTTGATACCAGGTCTCTTTGCAGGTGTCACAGTCCATTCTTTTTCAAGAAGAGATTTGTTCTCTTCAGCCTGATGATTTTGTATGTGGCGATGTAGATTAGAGGTATTTGAATTGTTAGGCAGTTATACAGTGCTCTGATTATAATTAGTGTCACACCAGTTCTTTCTCATTCTGATACAGGTATATCATTGGAAGAAAAATGGGATGGTCATGTGAATCATTGGAGAGACAAGCACAAATCAACATGGAGTTGCGCGTAGTAGCTGTGTGTGCGAATCGATTCGTGGATGCGTGTGAAATTTTAACCCCTGGGCTTGCAGCCTGCACCTCTACCTACTGAGAACCTCCCCCCCAGCAATTCAGATATAGAAACATAAAAGATATGTGGTTTCGTAATTTAAAAGTTATTCTTTTGAGACGTATTTTTTATTCTAAAATATAGAAACATATAAGGTCTTTTGCAAATGCCTTTTGAAAGCGTATAAGGTTCTACAGATAGTATTGTAAATTAATCGAAACTAAGGTCCCTTAAAGTAGATCTTCTGTTTCTGAGGCCATATTTTGTAAAATTGCATGTGGGCAGACATTTTTATGCCACCAAAAGAATTTTTTCGGGGGCATATAGTGTTTGTCATTTCTGTCCGTCTCTATTTGTCCATCCATATGTCTGTTCATCAGGAAGATTTTTATGTCCGCTCCATAACTCTGAGATGCTTCATTGCATTTTGTTGAAACTTGGTATACATGTTGCTTATGGGGAGATGATGTGTCGTGCACAAATGTTTTTTTTTGTTCCATAGAGGTCAAGGTCACAGATCAAGGTCATTGCCACATTGGGAGCATAGTCACTTCCGAGTGACAATCACTTGTTTTATTTTTATGCCCCCTGACTTAGGCTGGGTGGCATATAGTGATTGAAGTGTGCGTGTGTCCATCCGTCCGTGTGTGTGTATGTGTGTGTGTGTGTGTGTCTGAGCCAATAACTCAAAAACTGTTAGGGCCACAGTCATCAAACTTCACACAATTATAAAGGACCATGGGAGGATGTGTCACACACCATAGCCGGGTTTGTACCTTCAAGGTCAAGGTCACATTTCAAGGTCACATTAAAAATCGGTCAATATTCGTGTCTCAGCCATAACTCAGAAACGAATCCTAGAACAATTGTTAAACTTTTTACAAATGTTAAGGACAGTCAGAAGGTGTGTCGCATATAATAGTTTCTGCTGCATCAACAAGGTGAAGGTCACAATTGACCTTCATATGTTCAGGGTCACAAATCGTGTCTCAAGCATAACTCAAAAACTATTAGGGCTACAATCATCTAACTTCGCTAAATTATAAAGGACAATGGGTGGATGTGTCACACACCACAGTCAGGTCCGTAAGGTCAAGGTGAATTTTGGGGGGAGGGGGAGGGGGCATGTGTTATCTTAGTAACATTTTTCTTGTTTAGCAATTAAATTTATTTCATAATCATTACTATGTCACATGGGCCATTCTGTTATAACTGATGGAAATTATCAATATTTTACCACCCCCCCCCCCCAATAACTACAAAATAATTGGAATATCTATGCTACAATATAGCTTTAAAAGAATTATTGTGAAATTATTTTTTTCACCAGTTATTGCTTTGAAGTAAATAATTGTAAATTAATATGAATAGAGGGAGTCTCATCAATCCACTATAAAGTATTGCATAATTCCCACTCTTGCCTGCCAATTGACGAATGGCGACTCAGCAATGATACTGAACAGTAACCGATTGGCCTGGTGACTCACAGGACTATCGATGAGATTGTCTGTTACATACAAGGCATTGCTAAGGTCTTAGTAGCGATCTTGTTGGCGACACCGTCAATGACTTTGATAGATGTTCTGCAACCACAATACTGGGGATACTCACAGTCACATACTCAGTTGAGTGGAATGAAGAGAAACCATCGTGACAAAAAAGATTACTTCACACTGTAGTACTGTGCATTTCTTTTGATGTCATATTTTGAAAGGGCTTCAGAGGACGCTCGCTGAAATACACATGTTCTTTGAACAATCAGAATGAAAAGTGCAACTACTGATTGTTTTGATGCCATGCCATATACAACTAAGTTGGACTGTCAGTTATCGACGACATCAAAGGATGTGAACAACATGGTGAGCTTGATTGATGCGTGTTTTCCAAGCGCTTCTATGAGGTTTTCCCCAATGTAATCCCAAGATATTCAATTATATTGAGGTTTTTATTATGTTAGACTAATTTTACAGCATTATATGCTGACAACCACTGTCTTAATAAATGTCATGACTAGTTGACTGGTGGTTTTGAGAGCTGACTTTCCCGAATTGTGAGTTGAGGTTGATTGGTCGGGTAACTGTTTCAGCCCTAATTTCATCCCTTGAGTACAAGAAGGCTTTGCAATACAAGAAGGCTTTGTTCCTTGAGTGCTAAAGCATTGCAAAGCCTTTTTGCACTCAAGGAACAAATTTATCAGTTTTAATACTTGGATAAAATATCGGACATAAACCATTTAATTTTTTTCAAGTTTGCATTGGTTATAAAAAGGGAGCATATGGATTTCAAAAGGACCATGCGTGAGGACCTGAGAAACAGATTTTAAACTTTTTTTTAGGCCTAAGTTGGCACTCTTAATACAGAATTTGTGCCAGGAGCCCCCCACACACAGTGCATTCAGGTAATTACAGACTCAGTACATAATTATTGTAAGGTAAACTTTATAAATATGATAAAACTATATTTTTTATACCCCCCGCAAACAAAGTTTGGGGGGGGGGGGTATATAGGTATCACCCTGTCCGTCCATCTGTCCGTCTGTCCATCCTTGTAAGCACAACTCCTCCTAAACCGTTTGAAGAATTTTCATGAA
The DNA here is from genome assembly GCA_031216915.1 of Pictodentalium vernedei. Taxonomy (NCBI): domain Eukaryota; kingdom Metazoa; phylum Mollusca; class Scaphopoda; order Dentaliida; family Dentaliidae; genus Pictodentalium; species Pictodentalium vernedei. Next base: position 214,505,114 of record CM062295.1, on the reverse strand, counting down.
ACTTTACACAATAGAAGAACTCCATATGAAGATTTGCATGAAGCAATATAATTCCGTTCTAACATTTCCAAGGGGAGATAGTCTAACTTATACCGCCTGTCCATCCTTGTAAGCGCAACTCCTCCTAAACCGTTTGAAGAATTTTCATGAAACTTTATGCAATGGAAGACCTCCATATGAAGATATGCCTGAAGCAATATAATTCCGTTCTGACATTTCCAAGGGGAGATAATCTAACTTATACCATCTGTCCATCCTTGTAAGCGCAACTCCTCCTAAACCATTTGAAGAATTTTCATGAAACTTTACACAATGGAAGAACTCCATATGAAGATGTGCATGAAGCAATATAATTCCATTCTGACATTTCCAAGGGGAGATAAACTAACTTATACTGTCTGTCCATCCTTGTAAGCACAACTCCTCTTAAACCATTTGAAGAATTTTCATGAAACTTTACACAATGGAAGAACTCCATATGAAGATGTGCATGAAGCAATATAATTCGGTTCTGACATTTCCAAGGGGAGATAATCTAACTTACACATTTCAGGCGTGGGGGGGGGGGGGGGGTATCACTTTGTGAGTTTGCTCACAGTACCTCTAGTTTACTTTTGCAGTTAAATACGGAGATGCAGCACACTGTTCATAGTGATGTGAAATATCTCACAAAATACTGTTCTGGTACCTGTCCAAGGCTGGACAATGGTCCCGACCAGATCCCCTGGCTGTCCTGGTCAACAGACAAGCTCGTCTAGTACTGATCCAAGGCTGGACTGGATCACCTTGCTGAACTGGTACACAGACAAGCTGTACCAGTTTGAGGTGGTCCGGATGGGATAGGAAAGGGATGGTCATTTCAAGCTCCAGGTGATAAAGAACGCATTTCCAAAAGTGTGGCCATCTGGACTTATTGACATTTAGTATCACTAACTCAGCTACATTAACCCTTTACCCAACACAGACTATATCAAAACTTATCATAAATATTATTAGCTTTAGCTCCGCTGACAAAGTCAGCAGAGCTTTTTTAGCTTTAGCTCCGCTGACAAAGTCAGCAGAGCTTTTCTTATACTGATTTTCGTCCGTCGTCCATCGTCTGTCATCCGTCGGCCGTCCGTCCGTCAACATTTTATTTGTCCGAGCCATAATTTCTAAACCGCTGAATATTTTTCCACCAAACTTCATAACAATATGTATTATCATTAGACGGTGTGTCATCGTCTGTCTGTCCGTCGTCAACATTTTATTTGTCCGAAATTCCGTCCATCCGTCGTCAACATTTTATTTGTCCGAGCCATAATTTCTAAACCTCTGAATATTTTTCCACCAAACTTCATAACAATATGTATTATCAATAGACGGTGTGTCATCGTCTGTCTGTCCGTCCGTCCGTCCGTCCGTCGTCAACATTTTATTTGTCCGAGCCATAATTTCTAAACCGCTGAATATTTTTCCACCAAACTTCATAACAATATGTATTATCAATAGATGGTGTGTCATCGTCTGTCCGTCCGTCCGTCCGTCCGTCCGTCCGTCCGTCGTCAACATTTTATTTGTCCGAGCCATAATTTCTAAACTACTGAATATTTTTTAACCAAACTTTATAACGTCATGTAATGTCAATAGGCGGTGTGTAATCGATCCAAGCCATAATTTTCGTGACAACTGAAAATTTTTCGGCTAAAGTTTGTAACAATATTAGTATTAGAAAACATGCCCATGCGATCAGTGGCCCTCAGCGGAGCTCTCTGGGCGTGACAGGCCTCTTATTTTTTTAAATTGTTCAAAAAATTTCAACAAAACCATATCATGTGACCTCTCATTGGAACGAGCTCGACAAGCTCGTTGCACCAAGAGGTCACATGATATGGTTTTTTGTTGAAATATTTTGAAAAAAAAAAAAAAATTTCATCTGCTGAATTTGCATATTATGCAGGTGCATGTGGGCGATTCGTTGGGTAAAGGGTTAACAAATCTAGCTACATTACACAATGACCACCGTGATTCCATAATTCTTATCATTAATGAAGACCAGGTGGCAGTATGCTACAGGAATGAAGTTTTCATCCTATGTTGAGCATGTTGCGAAGATGATTAATTTTGTATTTTGTAATGCTGAATTGTCACGATTGTGATGGCTCAAGTACCGACTGATCAAATATTTCATCTACATCATCAAAGCATGCTTTTGTTAGAATATTAATCAGTCATGATCAAGGCTCGAAATAAGTGGTGGGACAAGGACAATGATCGACAGCAAACTTACTTTGACATGCACACTTTGAAATCCATAGGACATTTTGACCGATGCAAAATTCTGCTCAAATCTAGAATCTGAGTTTAAACAAGCCAAGATCAATACCTGGTCTGGACCTGCGTCGGTGCATGCAATTGATTACAGAGATGAACAAACTTCAAAGTATCGGCAAACGGGAAGTGGCTGCACGGCAGATCTGAAAATTAGATACACGATACAACTCATCATTATGAAGCAGCAGACCAAATAAAATCATTCCCTTTCATAGAAGGCAAGAAAACTTTGACGGAAGAAGTGTTTTGGATGGACTGACGGACGGTATGATGGATGGACTGATGGACGGACGGACGGAGTCGAGCGGTTACTAAACCTGCTCTGCCGCTGAGACGCAGGTAAAAATGCTGATAATTTGGTATAAACTTAACCCTTTGAACACTGGTGGTATCTTCCATATCAGTTGAAATGCAGCAATAAGAAGAGTCCATATTCATTATTTGGGGGTAGACCAATCAATAATTTCAACGTGCAGCCATAGGGCTGCATGTTGAAAATATTGGTCTAACCGACCCTTGAATGCGAGTATGGCGTACCATGTTCCTGGGCTAGTAAAGTGGCCTCTCATGTTCAAAGGATTAAATTCTATTGTGAATTAACGTCATTTCTTTATTTAGTAGTCACCATATGTCAATTTACAATGTGTAAAAGAATATGCTGAAAATGACCAGCACCAAATTAAAATGACCTGTACCAACTAATTGGGGCAGGACATTTTGACCTGCACTAGAAAAATAATTATTTCGAGCCTTGTTGTTAGAATATTAATCAGTTGTGATTTTAGTTAAAAAACTCAATACTTCTTAGAAATTCCCCTAAAGTTACACTGTTATACAATGTTCCCAAATAAGTAAAATGTACCCAAGTTAGCATTTGGGCAAATAAACATTTCACTCTTAACCCATTGAGTATTTTCAAGATATTTTTTGTAAGATCTAGTCATGTCTGCTCAGAAACAAACGTGACTAAATCAAGTCATGGCTGCTCTGAAGAGGTTCATGGCTGTTAATTGAAAAAAGATGCTCCACTCCATCCACAATACCTTGCACAACAAACTGCAATCAAAAAAAGGAAACAAGAGTGACAAAAAACCACTGGGAAGCAACTCTTCCATATATTTCCCATACACGAATCACTTTCAGTAATTCATGCCTGAGATGTATGAAGAAAAGCTGCTTACCAGCAAGGCTTTACCACTTCTACTTACTTACTTCAATGACCTCTACAATTGTAAATTTATCACAGGCGAAACTACTTCACATTTTTCTTCAGTGAAAAGTCTCATACAGAGCTGAGTCATGCCGACCCCACTGGCCTGCAGTCTCCTGGTCTGCCCATATTAAAAGAATCTAAAGGCTTCATATCATTGAATAAACTGCAGATTTCTTGGTTGCTTATCTCAGCTTTTGCCCTAACACTAGTAACCATAGTATAAATTAAATACAGTAGAACCCTGTTAATTGAATAGCCACTTTGCCAATGAAAATTATTCAATTAACAGGAGTATTCAGTTAACAGGGATTGTGTAACTTTCCTGTATTCTAGAGATAAACTTAGCATTTATTCTGTTATATATTGTTTGACAGACCTCTATGAGCTCTGTCAAACAAGATATAATAGATTAAATGCCTGTATTGGATGTACTGAGGCCAAATAGGTCTATAAACAAAGGAAAGCTGGGAAGAGTCGAACTTTCCTGTATTCTAGAGATAAACTTAGCATTTATTCTATTATATATTGTTTGACAGACCTCTATGAGCTCTGTCAAACAAGATATAATAGATTAAATGCCTGTATTGGATGTACTGAGGCCAAATAGGTCTATAAACAAAGGAAAGCTGGGAAGAGTCGGGGTAATTTTGCGACAGGTTACAAGATTTTTTTATTCAATTAACAGGAGTTTACTCTATAACCTATATTCAATTAACAGGTCAAATTTGTACTGGAGGTAAATGATTTTGTATTGGGAAATTAAATTCAATTAACAGGATTATTCAGTTAAGAGATATCTAATTGAGTGAGCTCCACTGTATCAAGAGTTTGCCTGGAGCCTTATGTTATCTGCCTTTCTCATTACATAAGTCATCCTTGGCTGATACACCCCCAAACTCGACTGATGCAGGTTTCAGATCAGCTGAAATAAGTCACATGGGCAATTATCATATGCAATTCTTCTTTTACCCGTCAGTGCCTCCAATGCATATGCATTCACGTTGCCAGCAAACTTGTTTGTGCTTCGCTCTTTCTGTTTTTAGCTCACCTGACTTTCAGTCACGGGAGCAATAGTGATCACTCACCGTCTGTGAACATGGTGTTTGCATCTTCTCCTCCAAAACCACTGAACCGATTTAATTGAAATTTGAAATAATAGTTTGTAATGACATCGTATTTTGATTTTGTTCAAATCAAATTGCCTCGCTCCTTGGTAGGGCCACGCCCAAAAAGTGTGCTTAAATCTTAAAAAATCTTCTCATGAACCAGCAGTAGCAGAGACTTGATATTTGGTGTGCAGCTTCCTTTTGAGGTGTAGACTCAGATTTGTTCAAGAGAAGTTCGAGGAGCTATATTTGCCTTCGTTATGGGAGGGGCAAGAATTTCCGTCCTGCCCAAAATTTCTATTTTCCAAACCGAGAGGCTGATTTGAACCAAATTTGACATGAGGGCTTATTGTGTCATAAGTATTTAATTTATGCTGAAAAATATTTTCTCGTCGCCCCATGGGAACCGCAGGAGCTAAAAATAGAAAATATTTAAAATGCCCATATATCCAAAATTACGCAGCACTGAGCATTCTTATTTGGTGTGAAGCTTCCTTAGGACCAACCAACCGGTTTTGTCATTGGCTACTTTTTGGGGCTTTGAAAAAGTGCTGAGTCAGCATTTTTTAACACTGTGAGTAATGAGAAAAACATTTAAGACTACTCTTCTCCCAAACCACTGCTCCAAAAGCTTTCAAATTCCACATATAACATCTTTGGAAGATTGTTTCACACGTTTATTGATACCAAATCCCTGGGTCCATATTTGAGCTCTCTATGGGAGCCCAAATGTTTAAATTATTGCAGTTTGAGGAATATTCTTTAAAAATCCTCTTCTTCAGATCCACCAATCAGAATCTTTTGATATTTGTTATGAAGCATCCTTAGTGGGGTGAGATTCATGTTTGTTCAAGCTAAGTCCCTGGGTTCGTATTTGGGCTCACTATGGGAGCCTGAATTATAACTTAGTTCAAAATGAGGAATTTTCTCTAAAAATCTTCTTCTTCAGATCCAGCAGTCGGAAGCTTTTGATATTTGGTATGCAGAATCCTTAGAGGGGTGAGATTCAACTTTGTTCAAGTCAAGTTCGTGGGGTTCATATGTGGGATCACTGTGGGAGCCCAAATTATAACTTAGTTCAATATGATGAATTTTTCTTTAAAAATCTTCTTCTTCAGATCCAGCAGTTGGAATGTTTTGATATTTGGTATGCAGCATCCTTAGGGGGGTGAGATTCAAGTTTGTTCAAGCCAAGTCCCTGGGTTTATACTTGGGCTTCCTGTGGGAGCCCGAATTGTACCAAAATTTCTATTTTCCGAACTGAGAGGCCGATTTGAACCAAATTTGATATGAGGGCTTATCGGGTCATAAGTACCTAATTAATGCCAAAAAAATTTGCCGTCGCTCCTTGGGAACCGCAGGATCTAAAAATAGAAAAAATTTAAAACGCCCATATCTTCAAAACTACACAGCACTGAGAATTTTTATTTTGTGTGATGCTTCCTAGGGAACAGTAGAAAGGAATGGTCCAAAACCAAAAAAATTGCCATCAGTTTTATCATAAGGTACTTTTCCAGGACTTTGAAAAAGTGCTGAGTCAGCATTTTTTAACACTGTGAGTAACATTACTGTGGGTAATGGGAAAAACATTTAAGACTCTTCTTCTCCCAAACCTCTGCTCCAAAAACTTTCAAATTTCACATATAAGATCTTTGGAAGATTGCTTCACATGTTTATTGAAAGCAAATCCCTGGGTCCATATTTGGGCTCTCTATGGGAGCCCAAATGTTTAAATTAGTGCAGCATGAGGAATGTTCTTTAAAAATCTTCTTCAGATCCACCAATCAAAATCTTTTGATATTTGGTATGCAGCATGCTTGAGGGGCTGAGATTCAAGTTTGTTCAAGTCAAGTCCCTGGGTTCATATTTGGGCTCACTGTGGGAACCCAAATTATAACTTAGTTCAAAATGAGGAATTTTCTTTAAAAATCTTCTTCTTCAGATACAACAGTCGGAATGTTTTGATATTTGGTATGCAGCATGCTTGAGGGGCTGAGATTCAAGTTTGTTCAAGTCAAGTCCCTGGGTTCATATTTGGGCTCACTGTGGGAACCCAAATTATAACTTAGTTCAAAATGAGGAATTTTCTTTAAAAATCTTCTTCTTCAGATACAACAGTCGGAATGTTTTGATATTTGGTATGCAGCATACTTAGGGGGTGTGAGATTCAAGTTTGTTCAAGCCAAGTCCCTTGGTTCATATTTGGGCTCCCCGTGGGAGCCCAAATTATTTCTTAGTTCAATATGAGGAATATTCTTTAAAGATCTTTTTTTTTAGATCCACTGGTCAGAATCTTTGGATATTTGGTAGAAGCTTTTCTTAGGAAGGGCAGATGCAACTTGTTCAGATCAATTCCCTGGGTTGATATTTAGGCTACCATGCCAGGTGAGCACCCTCAGGCCCCCTGGCACCTCTTGTTTTAAAAATATTTTAAAACAGTAAATTTAAACTCATACTTCGTGTTAAATTAGTAGTCATATAAATATTACATGCAATAGCAAATTTTTCCCTGACATGAAATGCAGATGCTTTGATAAACGCAAGTGATTTGAACACCAAATACTGCAAATCTGCAAACCAAATTGCTCGGGAGGTTATTATTATTATAACTCTGTAACTGGCTCAGTGGTAGACTGTTGGACTTCTATGCTATAGGTCCCAAGTTCAATCCCAGTCCGGGACGACCCACGTTGTGTCCTTGGGCAAGGCACTTTATCCAGATTGTCTGCATGGGGGCACGATGACGCCGTGTCCTAAGGCTTACTGCATATTGATGGTGCACATGTCTTCAAACTGCTGTAACCCTGTTGAACAGAGTTAGAATGTTGAGGAGCTGACAGTTGCTCGTCGATGCTCGGTGGTTCTCTCCAGGTACTTCGGCTTCCTCCACCCGTAAAACTGTCAGTCACGATTAGCCATTGTGCACAAGTATGTGACCTTAAATACCAATAAATAAATATAACTGTATCGAACTGTGACAAACACAAGTACAATTAGAAATTGTCCGAATATGAAAGTTATCTCCAATTAGTGTTACCAATAATGTGAATACATGAACCAAAATGAATAAGGAAGGTATGGCTAAACTTAATCTGATAAAATTGACAGGTTTTTTTATCTTGTATTTCCGAATAAGTAACTAGTCAGTACTCAAAAGCATTGACCTGTTGATATCTTGCAAGTTGCAGGCCTAATGTAGGTAGGTTTGGTATCGCTTGTGTGGATTTTAAATTTAATCATCTAATAAACTGGTTGAGTGCTAGAAGCTACTATCCAGGACTTTCAAAAAAATTAAAGTGTCATTGACACTGTAGCTTAACTTGACTATATGTTGTGTTTGATGAAAAGGATAATGTTCAATGTTTATGAAAGGATTATGAAATAAGACAACAATTGTGATAATTGAGAATACGTTAATTTCTGTTCCCTGTATGTTATGTTTTCAATAAAAATAATTTAAGGTGTAGACTGTACTAAAGAATTGAGGGGTGGGTTAATGTGTCACTTACAGTTGATGTACATCAACCAAAGTTACCAAGTTAACGTGAAGTTATTCCAAAATGAGTCATCCTATCAAGTTACAATGAAATCAGTTCATAAATAAGGCCTGCAGACTGTGCTAATGGTTTTCGGGCTTCGTGTTTGTGTGGCCATCATGGTTGAATGATCATGACCAAAAGGGGATGTTCTCATCTAGATATTATCTGGAGTCATCCTACCATGTTACAATGAAATCTTGTAATAAATATGACCTGTAGACTGTGCTAAAGGTTTTAGGTCTTCGGGCCCCTGTAGCCGTCACAGTTGACCAATCCCGACCTAAAGGGGACGTTCTCATCTGGACATTATATGGAGTCATCCTCCGAGTTACAATGAAATCCCTCCATAAATACGACCTGTAGACTGGGCTAAAGGTTTTTGGGTTTGGGGCTCAGCCAGCTGTCACAGCTGACAGATCGTGACCAAATGGGGAAGTTCTCATCTAGACATCATACAGAGTCATTGTCTCAAGTTACACTGAAATCCCTCCATATTAAATATGTTAAAAGTTTTTTGGTTTCGGGCTTGGGCAGCTGTCACGGTTGACAGATCATGACCAAAAGAGGATGTTCTCATCTAGACATTATACAGAGTCATTCTACCAAGTTACAATGAAGTCCCTTCATAAATACAACCAGTACACTGTGCTAAAGGTTTTGGGCTCGGGCAGCCATAATGGTTGACCGATCACGACCAAAAGGGAACTTTCTCATCTAGACATGACCCCAAACCTGCAGATGAAATTCTGTGACGATCGGACAAGAACTACATGGTGTAGCCAGTGATAAAGGAAAATGTGAACAGTCTCACAGACTAACAAACTTCCGCACGCGTGATGGCAATAGCTTATCTTAACTTTGTCATGTTAAGCTAATGAGAGAACCAGAGCAAAATCCAACATATTCCTTTCTTGTGTTTCATATTCAGTCAAACAGGGAGCACGATGGCTCAGTGGTTATGGCACTGGACTTCAAACCGGAAGGTTTACAGTTTGATACCCTCAGATGTAACTGTGTGGTGTCCTTGGGCAAGGCATTTACTCCTCATTGCCCACATAGAGGCACGGTGGCTCTGTGTACTAAGGAATTCTGCACGTCGATGGTGCACTTGTCTTCAACTAATACTCACCCTGCTTGAGCAGAGTTAGTACACTGGGGAGTCTGACAGTTGCTCGACACTGCTCGATTGTTCTCTCTGGGTACTCCGGCTTCCTTCAGCCCTGCAATTCTGACACGAGGTGACCCTGACTGTTGAAAGTATTCTTAAACCTCCAAAAATAAATAAATATCCAGTGAAACGCAAATAATATTTTGTTCATATAAATTTGTTCTGTTGCAGATTGTTTGAGATTGCCTGGGGGCATGCTCCAATAATTTGTAATAAAACAAATTATGAATAACAAATTCAGACCACCAAAAATGATCTTGTCCTCAACTAGTTAATAAACAGTTTATCACTTGTTTGATTTTATATTAGCTTTGATATCAGCCCTTCAGTTGATAACATGTTAACTCAGGCCGATATCAAGGCTGTTGCAAAATCAAATAATGATCTTATAATATTCCTTTCCTTTTGTCTTGCTCTGAAAATTTGAAAAAGATGTTTGTCTCAGAATACGTATGCTGGAAAAAAATTGACTACATGTATTTAGTCATATTAGGTAAAACAGGATTCAGTGTGGTCTTTGAAAATCTAGAAAGTCCTTGAACAGGAAAATGGTTAATCAAATCAAGGCCTTGAAATTTGGGCATTAGAATCGTAATTTCTCGATGTTTAACCCTTTCCCAACGAATCGCCCACATCCGCCTGTGTAATATTCAAATTCAGCAGCTGAAAAAATATTATTTTTCGAAAATTTTCAATAAAACCATATCATGTGACCCCTCTTTGGAACGAGCTCATCGAGCTCGTTCCAAAGAAGGGTCACATGATATGGTTTTGTTGAAATGTTTTGAAAAATATTAAAAAATGATATTTAAAATAATACATTTTGAAATCGTCTGCATTGGGTAAAGGGTTAAGGAAGTTTTAATTTTTACAAGACTAGGAAATTGAGAATTTATTGAAAATAAACACTTTGAACCCGAGAAGCCACTATTGTGGCCCAGGAACATGATATGTCATAATTTCATGAGGTAGAATGGCTGCTAAGTGAATGTGTGGGATGCACCAATCAATACTTCCAACATGGAGCCCTATGCAACATTAATTAATTGGTCTACCCCGAATAATTGAACATGGACTCTTCCAGTTGCTGCCATTGAACTTGATTGACATGGTACAGCCCACCTGGGTTCAAAGGTTTAATGAATATCAAGGCATGACATAGCAATTGTTTTTATTATTATGCCCCCGACCCCAGTGGGGGTACATAGCATTCATCTTTTCCTCCCCTCTGTTCATCCATCCATCCGTCAAACCATCTGTCCATCATACAATCTTTCCGTTCGTCCGTCCGTCTGTCCCAAAATTCAATCAGGAATAACTTGTAAAGTACTTGGTTTTATACCCCCATCCTCAGTGGGGTACATTCATGACCTACTGACAGTCATAACCATGCCTCTAGTTAGTCAAGTGTTGTCAGGAAACACTTAACAAAAATGACAGCTTGGGTTTTATTACGTTTCTTGTTCACTATTAGTCAGATGTCAGTATGAGTACAACATCGAAGAAGAGAAAATTCAATATTTGGCTTTGAAGTTTTAATGAATCTTTGCATATTCTTATATTCAGATAGTTTACTCAAGGCTATATTCATTTAGATTGAAATAATTTCAAAAATTGTCTGAAAGGTCCTTAAAATGGCCTGACAGGGGCCTTGAAAGTCTGTGAAATAACTTCATTCTTTAGACAGTGAACCCTGTAAAGGGTTAATTTCTACTTTGTACAGATCTGCATTATTAGATAACAATATGATAAATTAATTACTTTGCTTCTTGAATTTCAGAATGCCTTGGAAGATTTGAAAAAGCTGTTAAAAAAATCTCAGGAAAATGAAGAATCTCAAAAGAAAGCCCTTCAGATGATGGAGTCATCGACCTCAAAGAGTGAAAAGGAACGACTGCAGCAACAGGCTCACGATGTGAGTATTCTAGTTTAAACAGTATTTCATTTCAGTGGGATCAGATTAAAGAAAGAAAAATACACTTTAAGACCAGAAAAACAGAATTACTGTGATCAATAAATTCGAGTCTGTGTGAAAATGGTGAAAACCGCAGAACTGAACCATGTTGGAAGAGAAATTATGGAGACTTATTTTCAGGAGTGAAATATCTTTCAAGAAATCAGAAATAGGTTTTCGTAAACAGCATTTAAAGATTTTCATACATTCTCGACAAACTATTATTGATATACTTATACAGAACACCTCATAGATGCAAAGTATGCCTTGTACAGGGAGCGTGGTGACTTAATGATTGGAGCATTGGACTTTAAACCAAATGGTTGATTGTCTGATCCAGTGGTAACTGTGTTATGTCTTTGCTCAAGACACTTAATCCTGAGTGCCTATGTGGGTGCATGGTGGTATTGCATACTAAGGCATACTGCACATTGATGACACACTTGCTTTCAGCTGGTGCTAATTCTGCTTTTGTGATCATCTACCAAGGTTAGGTCCCTTCCATAACATGTCTATCTCCTGTAAGAAAAACTCATTTCCATATGGCATCTAAATGAAGCAAGCAACAACAATATAATTTATAATCATTTACAGTGGAACCCTGTTAAATGAATAGCCACTTTGCCAATTTAAATTATTCAATTAACAGGTATATTCAATTAACAGTGATGGTGTCACTTTCCTGCATTCTACAGATGAGCTTAGCATTTATTTACACAAAAGGTTTGCCCTTGCCTCTGAAGTCCTACAACATTGAGCATTTATTCTATTATATCTTGTTTGACAGAGCTCCATGAGCTCTGTCAAACAAGATAAAATAGATTAAATGGCTGTATTGGATGAACTGAGGCCAACTAGGTCTATAAACAAAGGAAAACTGGGGAGAGTCAGGGTAATTTCTCGACAGGTTACAAGATTTTTTATTCAATTAACAGGAGTTTACTCAATAACCTGTATTCAATTAACAGGTCAAATTTATACTAGAGGTATGGTAAATGGTTTTGTGTTGGGAAATTATATTCAGTTAACAGAGTTGTTCAGTTGAGAGATATCCAATTACGTCAGCTCTGCTGTATCACAAAAAGAGAGATTAAATTTGGACACCCTTTTTGCAGCAAAGTTTACCTTCTATATAATAAGTTGTGTTGCTGTTGTCATGATTTATGTGGTTAAAGGAGGACTGTTATGGGAAGGAAATACTGGCAGTACATTCCATTTTCCATCAATGAGTTCTCCTCTGAATACCACTAAAATGTAGAAATTAGAAGTTCACAAAAACAATCTCATAGAACTGTATGATTTATGCGGTTTCAGGAGGACTGTTATGGGAAGGAAATACTGGCAGTATATTCCATTTTCCATCAATGATTTCTCCCCTGAATACCGCTAAAATGTAGAAATTAGAAGTACACAAAAACAACTTCATAGAACTGTATTTGTAATTTTGTGAATTCCACATGAAGATTATTAAATTCAACTTACATTACTTTTGGCATATAAATTGTCAACAATTCTATTAGCATACCCTACAGGCCACATCCCACACCCAGTCTTTTTCAGATTTCATATGTAGCTTTGGTGTGATATCCAGATGGCAGCTATCAAATTTTTCTGAATTCTGTTGAAAAACATGGCTGTCAGCAGCCCTCTTGGATTTGGCAAAAAATTGTCAGCAATTCCTTTAGCACACCCCACCGGCTGCACCTCTCACCCAATCTTTTTTTAAATTTTATATGTCGCTTTAGTGGTATGTCTACGTGGGAGCTACAGTTAGTTATTTAGTTCAGTCCCTTTTTGATGAAGTTGAGCTGAAGTGTCATCAGCATTTTCATTTGATAATCTCATTGTGAAGAATCAATGGACGTTTGTCAGGTGAGTGCATCAGGCCTCTTGAGGCCTCTTGTATTGAACATCTATTTTCTTGATTGAATATGAGTGTGATTTTTTTCTCATATTTTTAATAAAAAGTGCATTTTGTTTCTCCAATAAACTGCATCAAAACATTTCAGTACATAACGAATGTACGTTGTCGCATAAATATTTACTCTCTGTCTTTGATACACTTGAAAATTTCTCAGGTACGAAATGAATTTTTAAAATTTATTCAGCAACAAGACGAGGAAAGTTCATTTCTGTCAGAGGACAGATGTATGGCTTATGGGAATGTAATTAGTACTGGCTCTGCATTTATGCACATTGTTTAAGTCTGTGTTGTGTCCATGGGCATGACACTTAATCCTGATTGCCTAACCTGGGGGCACGGTGGCACTGTGTACTAAGAAGCAGGGTACATTGATGATGCACTTGTCATAAACTGCTGCTAACAACTCTTGTTTGAGCAGGGTTAGTAAATTGGAGAGTCTGGCCGTTGCTACTCTAGGTTACCCTCCAGATACTCTGGCTTCCTGCACCTGCAAATTGCTTCTGTCCCACAAGATATAACCCTGGCTATTGAAAGTGTCATTAAACCCCCAATAAACATGCAAACAAACTTTGTTTAATCCTCTGCACACTGATGTAGTACCTTAAGATTCCACGCTTTTAATTTTTCCCATAATTCAACTGTGAATTACTCTTAATCTGCTACGTATTTTAAAGATATTTTTAGCTCAACTTGACAGTGTCAAGTTTTATCTATTAGAATGGGTTCTGATCCATCATCTGTCCATATGTACGTCTGTTCATTTCCTTTAGCACACCCTAGAGGCCACAGCACTCACCCAATTAGTTCCAAATTTCATATGTGGCTTTGGGGCAATTTCTAGATGGGAGCTGTCGATTTTTGTTGAATTTCATTGAAAACATGGCCTCCATTGGCCATCTTGGATTTGAATATAATTGTCCAACAATTCCTTTAGCACACCTTACAGGTGGCAGCTCTCACCTGATCAGTCTCAAATTTCATATGGAGCTTTGGGGAAATGTCTAGATGGTAGCTATCACATTTTTCCGAATTTCATTAAAATGCATGGCGCCAGTGGCCATCTTAGATTTGACATATAAATTGTCAATAATTCCATTAGCACATCCTATGGGCCACATCTCTCTCCCAACTTTTTTCAAATTTCATATGTAGCTTTGGTGTGATGTCTAGATGGGAGCTATCAAGTTTTTCTGAATTCCGTTCAGAAATATAGTTGCCAGCAGCCATCTTGGATTGGCATTTGAATTGTCAACAATTACATTAGTTTTGGTGTGATGTCTAGATTGGAGCTAACAAATGTTTCTGAATTTTGTTGAAAAACATGGCAGACTGTGGTCATCTTGGATTTGGCATATAAATTGTCAACAATTTGATTAGCAGACCCTACAGGCTGCACCTCTCACCCAATCTTTTTCAAATTTTATCTGTAACTTTGGTATGATGTCCAGATGGGAGGAACAAATTTTTATACGCCGGTTTGTAAAACAGTTGGTTTCTCACTGATAACTCCAGTTTGGATTCTTTGATTTCAACTAAAGTTGGTATGTGTATTCTCCAGCTTGTAAGTCAGGCTAGGTTCGAATATGGGCTCTGTCCAATTATTTATGCATGAGTTATGGCCCTTTTTCAACTTAGAATTTGACCTTCTATTAAGATTTTTGGTTTCCCACTGATAACTCCAGTTTGGATCATTTGATCTCAACCAAAGTTGGTATGTGTGTTTCCCAGCTAGTAGTACAGGCCAGGTTTGCATATGGATTCCGTCCAATTATTTTTACATGAGTTACTCCCCTTTTTCAACTTAGAATTTGACCTTCTATTAATTTTTTTGGTTTCCGACTGATAGCTCCAGTTTGGATTATTTGATCTCAAACAAAGTTGGTACGCATATTACCAAGATAGGATTACAGGCCAGGTTTGATTATCGGTTCCGCCCAATTAGTTTTATATGAGTTATGGGCCTTTTCGACTTAGAAATAAAATTTCTCATTACCATCAACATTTTGGTTTCCTATGCTAAATTGAGTTTGGATTCATAGATCAAGACCAAACTTACTTTCTGCCTCCGTTATATCAAAATGAAAGTTAAGTTTGAATTAGGGCATGGTCCAATGATTTTTGCAAGAGTTAGGGGGCTTTTCAACTTGGAAATTTGCATATTTCAATCAACATTTTTTCAGAACTTTATTTATGGCATAACTTGAACAATAGTTAACAGATTTCAATTCTTTTGGGGTTATGTCTCTATAGCAACAATGTCTACATTATGTTTGATGACCAACCATATCCAATGAAAATTATGGAGTTATTGCCCTTTGTCAATAAATATTGTGTAATGTTTGTTTATGGAATAACTTAAACATTAGTAACCAAATATCAATTTTTGGGGGGTATATATATCTCTTTGGGAACAATGTCTACCTCAGGTTTGATGACCACCATTATCTGATGAAAATTTTGTCAAAGGTATTGCCCTGCAAGGTTGAATTGGATACTTTCCTACGTTCAATAGGGGAAAAAAAATGCTGCTTGAAATTTCACTGTTTTCACATCAGTATTCATCATGCCTATTCCACTGAAGGCTCACATGATATGGATGATTTGGTTTTGTTGAATTTTTTTTTCAAAATGGTTGGGGTTGGGGGATAGTGGGAAAGTGCCAGTATTGAATGCACTGTGGCCAAATTGCAAATTCAGTGGCTGTTGGATAGGGTCATGCAAATATAGCATTTCCATTCAAATTGACATGAATATTTATTTATACATCTGCAAATTTTGAATTGAATGAATGTCAAATATCAAATATGGATGATCCCCTGTTTTTCCATTTCTGTCCCATGTGATATATTCCACAGCAGAAACCCCGGGATGTGAAGCAGTGCTTGTTTACTGTAGTATTAAATAAGCTCTGTTTTACTGGTAAAATGGAATCCAGTCACCAATGCTTGGGGTGAAAGTCCTCTAAAATGGGTAATATTGGAATAAACTATTGACCACAAACTTGACATCTCGATGTTTCGATCACGATTAGCCATTGTGCAGAAATATGTGATGTTAACTCTTTAGGACCTAGAGATTTTTACATATTTTTTCTACACTTTGACAGCCTACATCCTGTGACTTTGCTACTGTTTTTTGGCAAGTCTTGGCTGCCTATATAGGCAGCCGAGACTTTCCTAAAACCAACTACCAGGGTGCTTAGAATGTAACTTGTGAGTTAACCCAAAGACTGCATGTAGGGGTACCTGTTCTGTTGCAAAAAAAGTTGGTGGAATTAGCCCCTAAGAGTTAAACACAAATAAATAAAATGTGGCATGTTGTCAGAGATTCATGCCATGCATCGCAGCCAAACTTTTGAATGTTTTTTGTCATATTAAGTTTCAAAGCCAAAGCTCAAACTCAAATTACTTAACAGTATCAGTTGAAGATTGACCCCGAAAGATATGATATGCTGAATGTGGTCTCCAAAGTACAAAAAAACTTGGAAGTACACTTGTCACCTGAGTCAATATGTGCTTGTTGGAGAAAAATAATATCCCATTTCTTATCAACCTACCTCAATTGTTTACTACAGGCTTGCACTACAGTGGAAGAACCTAACTCGGATAAAATACTCTCTATTTTAATCTTTCCCAAGAGATTTGGGAAAGAAAAGTGGTGTAAAAACACCACGAAAAAATAAGCCAAAACTGGGTCGAGCGCCATCGGCGCACACCCAGTATGGGATGCTCTTCCATAGTACAAATCCACGACTACCATAAAAACAGTGCGCAGTGCATCAGTTCGTCATTCTTTTGATTATCCGCACACGTGGTGGATGTGTGCCATCTTGCTCCATAACAGTGATATTTTAACTCGTCGATAATGGTTTTCCTGTGACTGGAATTATGGATCTGAAGATCGTATAATAACAGGACTGTGCTTTATATATTCTCGTTTATATTTTCGTCCACATTCTCATTGTATATTATTTACTATTCCGTTTTTGCGAATGTTTTGTTTTCGACATCACACAATTGGACAATGAATTTTTCGGTTGATGAATTTAATTGTTATTGGAGTTAGGTGTCAATCAAGGACTGTCTGGACAGGATTTCTTCACTCTGTTGAGGGCTGAATTTATGTTTTTTCGGTCCCTGTCGACCGTCTGGGTTCTGTCGTGTACCCACCGTTTTTTTTTCTGCCACCTTCTCTCATAGTTGAGGGTATTCTTCTACTTTCTGTTTCTGTTGAGTTCACCTTTTTCTTATACTGCTCTCACCTCTGTTATTTCCAGTTTGGTTCCTTTAGGGCAATTCCTTTTGCCCTCGCCTTGGTGCGTTCTCGTGGCCGTTTCTTCCGCACCCGCGGGTGGTGTGGAACGCTGTCGTTTCGGGAGCCTCCCGACATGACCATGTCTGGTGTGAGTTTACCCCCTCTGTGGGGGATGTGCAGCTCCTCCCACCCCTGGGGGGGGGGAGGGGGAACACTGTCGTTTTGGGGTCCCGACACGACCATGTCTGGTGTGAGTTTGACCCCCTCTGTGGGGATGTGCAGCTCCTCCCACTCCCGCAGGAGGTGGGGAACGCTGTCGTTTTGGGGTCGCCCGACTCGACAACATCTGGTGAGAATTGCTCCCCTCTGTGGGGGATGTGCAGCTCCTCCCGTACCAGCGGGGGGTGGGGAACGCTGTATTTTCGGGGCTTCCCGACTCGACCATGTCTGGTGAGAGTTATTCCCCTTCCATGGGGAATGTGCAGTTTTTTACCATGGTGGATACTGCGGGAGCTGTCGGATTTCTGGTGAAGAGATGCCTGGTTCTGAGACTATGCGCCCTCTCCAGTCGACATCTGAGGCTGTCACTAGGGTTGTGACTCCTCCTTTGGGGGCCGAGCTAGGTGGCTCTCTCTGCTTTTCCGCCAGTTCCAACAGCTCCCATTGTATCTGCTGCTACTGCTGTTCCGTCTACAGCGTCATTGGGCACCGTTTTTAGCCGGCCTCGGCTTATCCCTGCAAAGGTCTGCAGGGATGTCTGTAGTGTGATTGTGGGGTATCGGCCTCAGCTTTCCCCAACTTCAACTCGGCGAAGTCGGAAGTGGCTGCCGACTGAACCCCCTACTGTGTCCTCTCAGCCGTTGAGCACAGTAGTTTTATACCTGCAGTGGTCTGCTGCGGTGTCTGGGAGTGTAGACGTGGGGGTATCGTCCTCAGCCTTCCCTGACTTCAACTCGGCGAAGTTGGAAGTGGCTGCTGGCCGGACCCTCTACTGTGGTCTCTGCGCCGTCGAGCACCACAGTTGTGTTATTGGATTTGGATGTTCTTAGTGGGGACACTATGAACTCCGTGGCGTTTCCGTCCACTCATTCTGGCCACACGACCAGTTTTGGGGGACCAACGTCTTTTGTGCAGCCTGGACCTTCTGCCCCGCAGAGGTCTGCGGTGACTCTCATGAGTTCCCGCTATGTTGTTCCCCGGGGTGTGTCGTACCCCTGTACACGTCTGCCTTCAGACGTTTCGGCTGCCGCTCGTTGTCCCGCGTCGGGTGTTTTGGAGGATCGTGACCCTTCGCTGGTTAAGAGGGTCAGAGGTGAAGCCACTTTGCCGGTTCGTTCCCCTGTCGAACCGGCCAGTACGGTCAGTGAGCTTAGGGAGGCCCTCTCCTTACTCACTCAGGTTCTGTCAAAGAGCCTTCCCGTTGCTTCCAGCGAGGCAGCGAGTGGTTTCCAGGCGCCCCCTATGGCGCAGCCTCCCGGGATTGGAAAAAGGCTGCTTTCTGATCCCCCTGGTGTTCCGACACCATGGGAGGCATCGGTTGGTTTGCCCACGACGGGCTATGTGTCTTCCGACTCAGACATGCTTGATGTCGAGAGCCAGCGTCTTCTGACTTGGGGGCAGCTCTTGATTTTGTGTTTGGGTTCCTTCCGGATCTCAAACCATCAAACCAGCCGACAGTGTCAGCCAGGCCACGATCATCAGTCGTGTGCCAACAGCCTATGGAGCAACCTGCTTCTGGGCGTCTTCGACCGTGCCAGTCGGTACAGTTGGTTGAAGCATTTTCAGCCTTGGACTCTAAGCTGAGTTCCAAGGCTATGTAGGCTCCGTTCTTCACCAGGGTTGACACCTTTTTGCCTCTGGCGTGTTATCGTTACTACGATTCTGCCAATCCGTCAGTCTGCCAGACTTTGACGGTTTTGGATCAGGACTCCAATTCCCTCTGGCTTTCCAAGCCCAAGTCTGTCGTCATGCCGATGACGACTCTGGAGTCCACTTTGGGCTTATCGAGAGAGATGCTTGGTATGCTTTCTCTCTCAGATCACGTCGTCTCAGCTTTAGCTACTCTTCGATCTGCTTCTTTGGCAGGTCCGCAACTTTTCCATGGTTCTGTGTCGACGGTCTGGGATGACGTCCTATGTCATTCCAAAGACCAGCTGCTGTTTCTTCAGCTTGATCAGCCTTCTAGGGGAGGCAGGGGCCATTCCAAGCCTAACAAGTACCCTTCTGCTTCCTCTGCGAAGCAAAAGGCTGATCCTTCTGCCACCGCTTCTACTTCTTACTCAAGGGGTAAGGGTAAGCGTCGGCAGACTAGAGGGAAGTATCAGGATTCTTCATTCAGTTGAGGAGGTGGTTTCTCCTCTCGTCAGGGCTCGAAATGAAGGTCCTCACCTCGACTCGTCCTAGGTTGGAGGAAGGATAGCAGGATACGCAGACCGTTGGGCCACCATCACATCCGATCCTTTGGTGTTAGATGTTGTTCGGTCCGGGCTGCGAATATCCTTCCGAAGGCACCCCATTCTGTCCAGGGTGCCTCTTCCATCCACAGTTCCTTCAGACGTTTTACGTCGGGAACTTTTGTCCACGGAGATAGACAATCTCCTGACAAAGGGGGCGATCGAGGTCATCAAGAACATTCAGTCAGTGGGGTTCTATTCCCGCCTGTTCTTGGTGCCGAAGAAGGCCGGCCGACTCCGACCGGTTATTGATCTGAGTATCCTGAACCAGTCTATCATTGCTCCCAAGTTCAGCATGGAGACTTTCAGGTCGGTCCGCCGTTCAATTCACCAGGGAGATTTCGCTTCCAGCTTCGACCTGCGAGATGCTTACTTTCACGTTCCGATTCATTGGGCGTCACGGAAGTATCGCAGGTTCGCTTTTCTGGGGCGAGTTTACCAGTTCAAGGCCATGCCTTTCGGCCTCAACCTGGCTCCTTGGGCCTTCACCTGACTGATGTCGCATGTGATAGCTTTCCATCACACACAGTCCAGGGTGACTACTTTGGCATATCTGGACGATATCCTCCAGAGGCATTCCAATGCTGCCTTACTGGAGTCGGATGTCGCCACTCTGTTGAGCTTGCTCACGTCGCTTGGATTCAGAGTCAAAGAGGAGAGGTCGGAACTGGTCCCTTCTCAGTCGTTTTGTCATCTGGGGATGGCTTTCACACCCAATTCAATTTGGTGGCGTTTCCCCAGGCCAAGGCTGTGATTCTCTCAGCTTTTGCTTTGACTCTGTCCCAGTCCACATCCGCGACGGCACGGAGTATTCTCCGGCTGATCGGTCTCAGCGGTTCGGTGACGGATCTCATTCCTCTAGGTCGGCTGCGTGTCAGACCTCTCCAACACTTTCTGCTCAAGTCGTTGGAGGCCGAATGTCGATTCTCTGGATCTGGTGCTTCAGTTACCAGATTCTCTTATCCTCACCTTCTCCACTGGACGAATGTTCAGTGGATCACGCAGGGTGTCCTGTTGGACTTGCCCACGTCCGATCACGTTCTGACATCAGATGTCAGCTATCTTGGATGGGGTGCGACGTTGGATCCTCTAGGTCTTTCCCTTCACGGGATGTGGGACCAGGATCGGGCATCTCTACACATCACCCAGCAGAGCTTCTTGCTCTTCTTCTGAGTTTCAGGCAGTGGATCCCTCGAATCGTCAGGTCCTTCTGTTGTTCGACAATTCGACAGTGGTTACTTACATTCGGGACCAGGGCGGCACACACTCGGTTCCAATGTACGAATTGGCTCGGGATCTTCTACTGCTCACTCAGGATGTCACTGCCAGTGTGGTTGTTCGTCACATTTCCGGTCGTCTGAACGTCCTAGCCGACTTCCTGTCCCGACGGGGCAGGTTCTTTTCCACCGAGTGGATGCTCCACATGGCGGGTTCCATCGATCTCTTTGCGGCTCATTGAAATCATCAGGTGGACACTTCCGTGTCCCCGTGTCCAGATGCTCTGGCTTTCGCCGTGGATGCTCTGGCCCTCCTTTGGGATCGTCTTGTCGGCTACGCCTTCCTGCTGGTTCCGATTCCGCCTCAGGTTCTCTCCCAGATATGAACCTGCAGTCGTCGAATCCTTTCGATCACACCCGTCGCCTAGGTGGGTGTGGATCAATCTGCTCCGCTCTCTGTTAGTTGCAGTTCCTCCGGCATGTCTCCCTCTACATCGCGACTTTCTTTGCCAAAGTCGCCTGAGGAGGTTTCAAGTTGACCCGACTTCATTGTGCCTTCGCACATGTCTTTTATCGGGTCCTGTCTCCTACGTAGTGGTTTTTCGAGACACGCAGTGGAGTTGCTTTTCTTCTTCCAGGAGGCAATCACTCCACTGGTTTAGCCTCTGTGGCTAGGTGGAAGGATCTTCTGTCGATGGTGTGCGATCACTCTGTTGCTTCTGTCACTCCTTCTATCACACCGCTTGCGGAGTTTCTGGTTTATGTTTGTTTCTGGTGGTCTCCAGCAATGGGTACATGTCCATGCTTCGGAGACCTTTTTTCATATGTGGTATTGCATTGTTTCGACACTCATCCTTGCCTCTCCAAGCTTGTTCAGCTCTTTTCCTTGAAAAGGCCTAGGACTTTGCAGTTTACTCCAAGATGGTCGCTTTCTTGGGCGCTGCTCTGCTTGGGGGTTGCGGGCGTTCGCGCCTTTATCCTGGATGAATATGCGTTTTCTCACATGCCAGATCTCTCCTGCATCCATTTCTCGATGGATTTGTCTTGCTATGCGTGCAGCTTCCACTCGTCTAGCTACTGGTGATTGTATTACCAATTGTTTTTTCTGCCACGAGGTGCGTGCATTGTCTTCCTCTTTTAATAACTCTGTCATGTTGTCGGATGACGGATGTTATACTGGCAGCCTACTGGAGAAATGCTACATTCTCCTTTTATCTGCGACTGTTGCAGGAGCCGATAGAGGCCCTTGGTCCTTGGGGCCCTCTTTCTTCGGCTCAGGCTGTTGTCTATTCCAGCCTTTCAGCTTTTTCAGGGTCAGTTCCAGCTCTGTGCTGTTACTGCCCTTTCTGTCTGTGCGTCGCACTTCACCATATGCCTCATCTTCATTGTCTTTTCTAATGTTTGTGATGCTATGGTTTGATAGGCCTAGGGATCTCTTCCTCTGTCCACGGTTCCAGTGCTATTGAGTTATGTGTGGGTTGGTTATGTGATTCCCTCCATCCTTTTGTCTATTCAGCCTGTAGTAAACAATTGAGGTAGGTTGATAAGAAATATAAATTTTATAGTAAATTTCCTTTCTTATTATACCTACTGCAATTGTTTACATGGAGGCCCTCCCGTCTTCTTATTCGGGTAAGAATCCTTCCTCCCTGCTGATCACATAACTCCTGTGTTGTCGGAATGAAATGAATGACGAATTGACGCACTGCACACTGTTTTACGGTAGTCGTGGATTTGTACTATGGAAGAGCGTTCCATACTGGGTGTGCGCATGGCGCTCGACCCAGTTTTGGCTTATTTTTTCATGGTGTTTTACACCACTTTTCTTTCCCAAATCTCTTGGGAAAGATTAAAATAGAGAGTATTTTATCCAAGTTTGGTTCTTCCACTGTAGTGCAAGCCTGTAGTAAACAACTGCGGTAGGTATAATAAGAAAGGAAATTTACTAGAAAATTTATATTTTCGGAGTATTAAGCACTTACACTAGCACTTGTCAATGTGACTTGTCTTTTTAGTTCTTGATTTCATCATTTTGGTTACCTGGTTCTATAATACAGATTTTCGATTGACATTGATTGTGTGGAAAGTCCGGTCCAAGTTTCAATGGATAGGATGGTTGGATTCAGCTGTTATTGCTCTCACCATTAATGAAGTCATGGAATTTGATTTAGGAAACTTATATTTGTCCCCGGGAACTTGGTGGCTCAGTGGTAGACTGTTGGACTTCTATGCTAGAGGTCCCGAGTTTGATCCCCATCCAGGACGACCCATGTTGTGTCCTTGGGCAAGGCACTTTATCCTGGTTGCCTACATGGGTGCACGATGACGCTGTGTACTAAGGCATACTGCACGTCGATGGTGCACATGTCTTCAACCACTGTAACCCTGCTTGAGCAGAGCTTGAACAGAGTTAGAATGTTGAAGAGCTGACAGTTGCTCGTCGATGCTCAGTGGTTCTCTCCGGGTACTCCGGCTCCCCCCACCCATAAAACTGTCATGTCACAATTAGCCATTGTGCATAAGTATGTGACCTTAAACACCAATAAATAAATATGTTTGTCCCCACTAGAGATGGGCATTATACCTAAAAACCAAACCGATATCGATATCAGGGGGGATACCAAAAAACCAAACCATGACCAATCACTGAATACCGATACCATCTGAATTTTCAAATTTTCCTACATGTGCTATTTATAAGTCCCTGTTGAGGCTTGATAACAGATGAAAGGTTCATTTTCATGAAAGAAGTAACTGATTTTCTTTTCAGTTTTGTTAACTCTCAGTGGACTGGACAACTCTCCTGAATTCCCACTAGACTACAACCTGTACATGTCAAATGCTGAGCTGTGATTTCTGCAAAGACCTTACTAGAAATCACTGCCCAGGTGTTTTGTCTTTTGTCAGCAGGGCCCCCTAAAGATGGCATGGTCAGGGCACCTGCTTTGAGATCGCAAAAGCCTAAAATAGGTCTTTAAACAGTAAGGTGCATTTAGAACAAGTCACAAAATTACTGTAGATATGCTTTGTTGTCTGTTGTCGTAAAAGAATGACACTGTTGAGCTCATTGGCAGTATCATTTATAGCATTGTGGTAGAATGATACTATAATAACTTATTCTGTTTTTCCTAATGTGAATTCCTCTGGTACTGTCAAGCCAAATACCAAAAACTAATACTGAATCGATACTGAGGTATACCCCCCCCCCCTCCCCCACCCCATCCCCCCCATCTCCCCCCCCCCCCAGAAATACCGAAACCGACACCAAACTCAAAATTCCAAAACCGCCCATCTCTCGTCCACACCGTGAGCCTGAAAAGTCAGGTGAAAGCCTGAAAATAAGCAGACTGTAATCTGCAAAATGAGGTCCCCAGAGGGTGAATTTGGTGATGCTTCCCTGCACAACAGGGTAGCATCACAAAATTTAACCTCTGTGAACCTCAGCCTCAATCAAGGTCTCGAGCCAAAACAGAAAGATGTACCTAGAGGATAAATTGGCCCACTGTGTGGGATAGCATCAGCAAGTTCACCCTCTGGGGACCCCATTTTGCAAATGACAGATTGCTTATATTCAGGCTTGGTCAGGTGCTTGATTTAATAGTGCCAACATTCACTATAGCAATGTCGGACACATGATAATGCAATTATACTGCATAGTCAGTTATTCTGGCATCAAGAAGAGCACATATCATTGTGTTTGAATGGAACTGTGCCACCAGTACTGTAATAGTGATCGGTCAGACTCCATCAGATGCATTTTGTGCATTGCTTTCATCAACCATATCAAATAAATTTGTATTCGGCTCTGATTTCGACTCTTTATTTGACTTGAATATGTGTTTCAAATCAAATTGTTTTTTGAATATCAAATATTTGCAAAATCCTACTGCCAGAGTCATTCTTTGATACATTACAAAACTTTTTATTCCATTAACACGAGTTTACTTTTTAATGCATATTCAAACAGATTAAATTTGTACTGATGAAATTTCAATGATATTTCATATATGGATTACTTTTCACATCAGTTTAATGTAATATGTCTTAATTTTTAGTGATTCTCACAGTTATACTACACACACATCACTTTACTTGCTTTGACAGTGACCTCGGTGAAAATAAATCTAATAACCACTATCTGAAGCACTGTCTGTTCTGTCTCTTCTAAATAACTTCCACTTGCAACTCAACTATATTCCACTGGATGCATTAATTCCCCTTGAAACTGCTGCCCAGTGGGAAACATGAATTCACTGAATTTGCTTGTTTTTTCTTTGCTCCAAAATGCATTTTGAAGGATTTTGAGTGACTACATGTACCCCCCCCCCCCCCCCCACTTCTTTCTGGAGAATTTTTTATCCCTATGACCCCCCCCCCCCCTCCCCCCCCCCCTTCTGTGCCAATTAGGCAATTTTTTTTCTTTGCTGCAAAATGCATTTTGAAGGCTTTAGAGTGTGTAGAATTTTTTTTACTCCTATAACCCCACCCCAACCCCTGTGTCAATTAGGCACTTTTTTCCGCTCAAAAATGCATTTTGAAGAATTTAGAGTGATTACATGCAGAAAAAAAATTGGTCTCCTATGACCCCCCCCTCCCCCTCCCCCTCCCCCTGTCCGTCAGTTAACCTTCAATTTTATTTTTTTTTTGCTTCAAGATGGGTTTGGCCCAATTTAGAGTGATTATATGTGGGGAAAAACCCCACCTTTTCTCCTCCTCCCCAATTGTGGCGATTAGCAGCGCTTGGCATTGCAGGCCTCTTGTTTCAATATTTATTAACTGGTAGAGTGCTGGAAGCCCATATTTGGGCTTTACTCTGAAGTGTTGGTACCAGCACCTAAAGGCTTCATATTTTGTGGATGTTGTTCATATCACCTTTGAAATGAAATTATTTAGTCTATTAGGATTTGCCTTGTTACAATTTATGGGAGAGTGCCTATTGGCACTCTCCCATAAATTATAACAAGGCAAACATATGTGAACAAATTGTGATGACCAAATATAATTCAGCACTCTACCAGTTAAGGTTTTAGGGGAGCGCAGTGGCTCAGTGGCAGACTGTTGGACTTCTATACTAGAGGTCCTGAGTTCGATCCCTGTCTGGGACAATCCGCATTGCGTCCTTGGGCAAGGCACCTTATCCCACTTGCCTATGTGGGGGCACAACGACACCATGTACTAAGGCATACTGCACGTTGATGGTGCATATGTCCTCAACTGCTGTAACCCTTCTTGAGCGGAGCTTCTACAGAGTTAGAATGTTGAGGAGCTGACAGTTGCTTGTTGATGCTCAGTGGTTGTCTCCGGGTACTCCGGCTTCCTCCACCCGTAAAGCTGTCATGGTCACGATTAGCCATTGTGCATAAGTATGTGACCTTAATCACCAATAAATAAATAAATAACTTAAGGTCTTAGAAAATTTTCACCTAATGATCCACCAGGTTACTAGATAAAAATAGTTGAATAAAATTATAGTTGAAGAGTATTTTTCCATTTTTTTAAAAATCTGTGGAAGAAAATCCAGAAAGTTGGCCTTTAACAACACTATATGGAGTAGGTGGTGCACAAGCAGGACATATTAGGACAAAGACCCACCTTAGCAACAAACTAATTGCCTCTGTGCTTTCGCAGTATAAAAGAAGAGACGTGTTTGAGTTTCTGAGAGGCATAGCATACAATCTCAAATTCTAAGAGCTGGGTATCAAGTATTTTGTTACTATTTTATTAGTATTTGTTGATATAATGTACAGGTCTGTACTATTAAAAAGATAAAAAAAATTGCTTCATTACTTTGTCTGGTCTGTATTTATAAAACAATGATCAGCATTGTCATGAGCATGATTTTTAGTTTAACTTGACAGAGTCAAGATAAGCTATTGCCATCACTCGTGCGGAAGTCTGTTAGTCTGTGAGTCTGTTAGTCTGTTAGTCTGTTCACATTTTCCTTTAGCACAGGCTACACCCTGTAGTTCTTGTCCGATCACCACGAAATTTCATATGCAGGTTTGGGGTCATGTCTAGATGGTCACGATCAGTCAACCGTGGTCGTTACCCGAGCCTCAAAACCTTTAGCACAGTCTACAGGTCATATTTATGAAGGGATTTCATGGTAACTTGGTAGGATGACTACGTCCCCTTTTGGTCATGATCAGACAACCATGACGGCTGCCCAAGCCCGAAACCCAAAAACTTTTAGCATCGTCTGCAGATCATATTTAATATGGAGGGATTTCATTGTAACTTGGTAGGATGACTCTGCATGATGTCTAGATGAGAACTTTCCCATTTGGTCACGATCTGTCAACCGTGACAACTGCCTGAGCCCAAAACCCAAAAACCTTTAGCACAGTCTGTAGGTCGTATTTATGGACGGATTTCATTGTAACTTGGTAGGATGACTCCATATAATATCTAGATGAGAATGTCCCCTTTTGGTCATGATTGTTTAACTGTGATGGCTACAGGGGCCCAAAGCACAAAAACTTTTAGCACAGTCTTCAGGTCATATTTATGAAGGGATTTCATCGTAACTTGGTAGGATGACTCTAGATAATATCTAGATAAGAACGTCCCTTTTTGGTCACAAACATTCAGCCATGATGGCTGCCCGAGCCCAAAACCTAAAAATGTTTAGCACAGACTACAGGTCACATTTCTGAAGGGATTTCATGGTAACTTGGTAGGATGACTCTGTATAATATCTAGATGAGAATGTCCCCTTTTGGTCATGATCTGTCAACCGTGATAGCTGCTGAAGCCCGAAACCCAAAAACTTTTAGCACAATCAAAAGGTCATATTTAATATGGAGGGATTTCATTGTAACTTGATATGATGACTCTGTATGATGTCTAGATGAGGACATCCCCTTTTGGTTGCAATCGGTCAACCGTGATCGCTACAGAGGCCCCAGGCCCCTGAAAACCTTTAGCACAGTCTACAGGCCATATTTGTGAAGTGATTTCATTGTAACTTGATAGGATGACTCGTTTGGAATAATTTCACTGTAACTTGGTAACTTTGGATGACATACATTAACTGTGAGGGCCACATTAACCCACCCCTCCATTCTTTAGTACAGTCTACACCTCAAATTATTTTTATTGAAAACATAGCATACAGGGAACAGAAATTAACATATTCCTAATTATCATAATTCTTGTCTTATTTCATAATCCTTTCATAAACATTGAACATTATCCTTTTCATCAAACACAACACACAGTCAGGTTAAGCTACAGTGTCACTGACACTTTCATTAACATTCCGCATCAATATTAATCCTTTATATTTTTCAAACAATTTCAATAAAACCATATCATGTAACCCCTCTTCGGAATGTGCTCATCGAGCTCATTCCAACAAGGGGTCACATGATATGGTTTTGCTGAAATGTTTTGAAAACTACTTTTTTGTTCTTCTGAATTTGTTTAATGTGGGATGCAGCCGATTCATAAGGTAAAGGGTTAACCTGTCATATCTTTTCTGAAAGAGCTCAACTCTGTTCAGTAAGATAGAATAAATAGAGGATGTCTACTTTAGTGAATATTGGAAATTATCTCATGAGTGTGAACCTGAAAGTTTTATTTTTCATGAGCAATTGCACAAGTGAAAATTAATAGTCCTTTTCCAATTTCGCCTGTTTGTCCTCCTCAATAAGCATGCACTGACAGAGTCCTGTCATGGCTGACCTCATTTCAAAGTAATAAGAAAAAAACGTGCTGAGTGAGCTGCTGAGCGAGGGTATAAAAGTCACAGGTAATAATGACAAGTCATCATTCTTGTTTGAGCTGACCTCGTGTTTTGTTGATTCTGTCACTTATTTTCTCATACGTCTGCGGACAGTTGATCTCGATGATTTATTTCACTTTCTTGTTAATACGGTGTTTAGTATAACTGTGTTATACAAAAATTGTACTGCGGTGCAATGTCGTTTTCGGACAATCACAGTGACGGAATGGGGGGCTATGGCTCCTCTCCATATTCTCTTGACAAATATTATTCTTCATTTATTTTCCTCTGAGACTGAAATAAGTTTGTTAGCTTGGTTCGATTTGGCCCATCATCCTATTACACATGATTCTGAAACTGGCATCAAGTCTGCAAAATGTTCAGCCACAAAACCTGCGGGTCAATGTCACAGTGTTTGTAAACACACAACTAAAATCATGGAACCCAAGACCGCTAAGCGGAAAGGGAAAGATCCTGTAAAGCAGAAGGGCAAATCCTCAAAATGCAGTGAATCAGTTCTAAAAACAAAAAAGTCATCAGAACTTTTGAATGAAGACACTATAATTATTTTAAAAGAAAAAAGGGGTTTTCCACGATAACTGGCTATATTGTCAGTATATCCTCTCTGTTAAAAATTATGACTTCAAAACAAATTGCTACAATTGAGACTGATATGAGCCTTGCCAGAACTCCTGTGATTGGCTTACTCACTTCTGAGAGTGATGAACATTTTTTTCTGATTGTGAAATTACAAATGTACCACAATCTAGTACTAGTTCTACCAATCCTGCCTCAAATTCTCGGGATATATTACTCAATTCCTTTTCTTCAGGACCAGCAATTGGTGACACCAGCCTTGTGAAATTTTTCAACAAATGTTGCAGTAAGCAATAAAAGCCTAAAGATACTTCAGATTTATATGACAAATCTCCACAGCCTGACCACTGCCCTCTGATAATTGCCCCAAAGGTCAAACCTGCGATCTGGATTCCGTTCAAGCACACTAACAAAAAGTTTCTTTATCACAGAAGACATTCAATTACAGTATATTCAAAAAATGTTGGCGGGTGCTCTCACCCCGCTTCTTATAACTATCATGGAACTTTTCACTGATACTTTTGATACCGATAAGATCGAATCTCTCATTGTTGATTCATTGTCCCAGCTTGGGCCATCTACATTTGAAATCTCCCCGTTGAGGTGTCTTTTTTGAAGTCCATGCTGAAGGGCAAATACAGTTCATTGTGCTTACCAGAAAAGCCTATTACTACTCAACTGTGTTCATCTTTCCAAACGACTCAAGTCTGTGAATGAACGGGAGTTCTTACTTCCTCTTACAGGAATACATCCAGTGGAATGTACCGAGGCTCTTGGGGCAACCCCAACTGGCTAAGTGGTAATTATCCTCGGAAACGAGGAAACTTCACGCCTTGAACGAAACAGAACACCTTTCCCAGGAACAGCTGCCAGGGAAAGTCACTAAGTCAACCTTCTGGTTCTCTCAAATTTTTTTCTGGATATATGGAAACAGCTTACCTCAGATCAGTGGGTGTTGGACACTATTCAGGGTTATAGAATATCATTTACCACACCCCCTTTCCAACTCAATCTGCCTTGCAGTATTCCATTCTCTCACACTGAGTCTGAAATCTACTGCATCGAGGTGCACTCATTATTCAATACGGGTGCCATTTCGGCGTCCACACCAGAAGAATCTCATTTCCTTTCTACTAGTTTTTTGTGCCGAACGAAAAATGGGACATATCGAGTAGTCTTCGGCATCTGGACAAAATTCATCTCTTATGAAAAATTCAAACTTGGAACACTGGATTTTTGTTTTAGAATTTATTCAACCACACATGTTTTTCGCGTCCATTGCTCTGAGAGACGCTTATTTCAGTATACCGACCTATCAAAGCAGTCACAGGTATTTAAAGTTTTTTTTCTGGACTGGGACACTATATGAGTTTACGTGTCTCCTGTTTGGGTTTTCCTCGACACCCCTAGTGTTCATGAAAGTTTTAAAACCGATTTTTGTCTACTTCAGAAAATGGGAAATTTTCTGCTCGTTGTATCTCGACGATTCTCTCATTCACAATCATGACAAATCTTTGTGCCAACAGGACACTCAGTACCTTGTATCCACATTACAGTCTCCTAAAAAAAAACCAAAAAAAAAAACCAAACAAAC
This sequence comes from Pictodentalium vernedei, assembly GCA_031216915.1. Lineage (NCBI taxonomy): Eukaryota > Metazoa > Mollusca > Scaphopoda > Dentaliida > Dentaliidae > Pictodentalium > Pictodentalium vernedei. The sequence goes on along the minus strand of CM062295.1, from coordinate 214,474,056 downwards.
ATCAATTCTTCTACCATCCTAAATGATTACTTATCTTGGGTTCCAGATCGATTCTAGGACATTCAAAGTTTTTTCTGGAGACACCTAAAATAGCAATCATCAAAATGAGAATCCATGATTTCTCAGATCGGCGAGTGTTACTGTTCAACAATTAGCCAGAGTTATTGGCCTCTGTGTGTCAACATTCAGAGCCTTCAGACTTGGCCCATTACATGTACATTCTTTAGGAAAAGTTAAAGTCACAACCTAAAATGGCCAGGATAACCATCACCGACTGGTCACACTCTCACCAAATTCAACAAAGGAATTTCTTTGGTGGATTACGCACATTTCTACCCACCATGATAAACTGATGCGTCCGCCTCCTATGGATTTTTTATTTGGACACCGATGCCTCTTCATCAGGTTGGGGGGCTTAATTTGGCCAGTCTGAGACTAATGGTCAGTGGTATCTACATGAATCCACATTTCACATTAATAAACATGAATTACTGGCAATTTTCTTTGGCTCGAAAAGTCTCTGTTCCGACGCTTATCACTGTCATATTTGTATTAACTCTGACAATACTTCCACAGTCAATTCATTACCTCCACTAGCATAGTGGTACATCCATTCGATGTTTCATTATTACTAAGGACATTTTGTATTAGTGGGATAACAAACACATCCTATTATCAGCAACACATATTCCAGGTGAAACGAACGGGCCGATCGTCTGCTCAGGAATTTTAATATATCTTTAGCATGGCAATTGAACACTAAAGTGTTTGCATAACTCACAACTGTCTTTTTCAGCCCGACATTGATCTATTTGCCTAGACTTAATGCACAACTTTCCAAATTTGTTTTTTGACGGCCTGATCCTGATGCAATATTTTGTGATGTTTTCTGCTTGAATTGGCATTCTTTCCGTCCTTATATTTTTTGTCCTTTTAGTTTGATCGCCAGATGCTTAATGCAAATTCCCGAGACGAGGTAAGGAGGGCCATAATCATTGCCATTTTGGCCTACACAACCCTGGTCTCCACTCTTGCTGAGATGTCTAGCATCCACACCAGTTCTGAATTCCTCCCACAAAAATATACTACGGCTACCAAATAGCTCCATAACACACACGTTGACAAGACGGTTGAGTTTAGCCCCCTGCAATGTATCAGGAGTTACCTCTGTGGTTAGGGTTTTTTTCAAATACAGCAGCCTCACATATCTCAGCCTCCTGGAGGCAAAGTACTGACAATATGACCATGCTTGACGAAGATGGGTCCTTTGTTGCCGTCAATACCAGAAAAATATTACACAACCTTCTGTATTATATTTCATAGAATACTTGACTGACTTGACCAGTTCTGGCTGTTCCTATTCTGTTTAAATACTCATACGGCCTTGCTTGTACAGGCTCTGTGGTTATTGGATTGTAACCTTCGTGATTCTCCTTTAGTATCATGGTTTATGAAGGTGGCATTTAATACCAGCCCACCGCTTCCACAATATACATTTTTTGGGGGATTGTTCTCGGGTTTTACAATAATTATCTACTCTACACCCTCTCGAGACCTTGAATCTGAAAGCTCTTACAGAAGGGCTTATATGTCTTATTGCTATGTTTCATCCGCTCGTGTTGATACACTTGCGGCATTAGATGTCAGTCACTTGACTTTTCAGGACCATTCAGCTGTTTTCTTGTATTAATTCACTCCTTCACACTACCGAAATTAAAAGATATCAACCACCAGTAAAACTGAGAAAAATTTCACAATTCATCCCTGTGTGTCTCTTCTGTTCTGAAACATTATCTAAAAAGAACAAAACCAATCAGAAAACGTTCTCCACTTTCATATAAGTCTTGTTATAAGACATTTACATCTGTTTCCAATGTCACCATATCCAGGTGGACATGCAGGGTTCAGAACTGATGTTCACCAATTTAAGGCTCATAGCACCAGGAGAGCTGTGTCTTCTGCCGTTTTTTCAGTTATAGGTTTCTGTTGGCACTCCTCGCAAACTTTTTAGTATTCTTATAGCAGACCCGTTCGATGAGAGGTTTTGTCACAGTTTACTGTTGAAGGAGAAGCAACAGTTTCGATATTTTGTTATTCTCTCAATGTACAACGGTATCATTATTACATAAATGGAACAGTTCTTCTTTGTTATTATTTCTTTCTTCCTGTTTTCTGGTCTGTACCATTGAAGTCAGTTATTTGCTTTGAACAGTGCATGCTTATTAAGGAGGACAAACAGGCGAAATTGGAAAAGGAATGCCCCAGCTCATCCGAATGAATGTGTCCGGATGAGCGACATTCTTTCCAATGAAGCCTGTGTAGGCTGTAGTAATAAGCATCCCATCCCAGGTGGGGTGCGTTCTTCCCTCCCATTGCTTGTTACTATGGCTACTGGCTTCAATTACTTTGGGAACTGATGACTTGTCATTATTACCTGTGACTTTTCTACCCTCGCTCAGCAGCTCACTCAGCACTTTTTTTTCTTATTACTTTGAAACGAGGTCAGCCATGACAGGACTCTGTCAGTGCATGCTTATTACTACGGCCTACACAGGCTTCATTGGAAAGAATGCCGCTCATCCTGACACATTCGTTCGGATGAGCTGGAGCATTCTTTTTCATCAAGCCATTCCGGCTTCTTTGGATGTGACACTGGCATATTATTCTGCACGATTTATCGTCCTGCCTCACTTCAAAGTGATAACCAATCAATAAACAAAGATCCCCGCACAGTATAAATACAGGCATCCACTGATATCTGGTGTCTCTTCAAAGTGAGTAGTATTCAATGATAAAAGTAGTAGAATAAAGGGTAGGGATTTAACCCCTACAGTTGGAAATTTACATAGAATGTCTTGTGTGGAAAGTTTGGACAAAGCCAAAATATTTCAGTGGGAGGGTGCCACATCCTCCAAGCCTACAGGCTTGTATTCTAAGAATCCCCCTCATCCTGCATATACTGCATATACATGGATGAGGTGGGGGATTTTCAGGTCCACACGAATGAGATAACTCCCGATATTCACTAAAATAGCGTATATTTTCTTTTTATTATATGCTATATTCGACTGCAAACATGTACATTTCAAAACAGTAACAAAGATCAGTTGATTGTTCTTTCAAGCCTGTACTTGCCAAATCACTCAAACATAAAAAAATAGTCACACTTCACACAATGTTTTAACCCACTAATTGTTTAACTCACAGAATAAATTTAATAATTATAATTCTACAAATGAGAATATTCTCATATTTTTCATTAATGTTAATTTTTAGAACATTTTAAATGTCAGTTTACAACAGGGAATTTGGAATTGAGTGTGGCAACTAATAAAAATCGATCAGTGAGGTTTTTCAGAAAAGATACCAGTTCAAGGCTCAGTATAACTTTCGGAGTCACTTTCTATACATCTAATGCACTTGAAGCTGTGCCTCGGAGATGAAATGATGCTCAGATTGCTCCAGACGCTATGTAAGTGTTGATTTTGTGACAAATTGAAATAAAACATGACATGACTTCATTTAGGAAGCTAGTGAGGGATATTCCTCGTTATCAAACAGGTCGGTAGATATTGAGAAATACCTTTTTAGATAATTTGTGATAATTCACAGGCTAGCATATTATAAATGCTCATTTTATAACTTAAGAATTACCCCTGCAGTCTTACCTCAGAATACTGAAATTTCAAACAAATTTTCCCATAATGTAATTAAACTAATTCAATCTTGTTTGGCATAGTTCAATAAGCTTTGTCAAGCAAGATTGATTTGTTTATATTCTTAGTTGCATTATAGGAAAAAATTGCTGGTTGAAATTTTGTGATTTTGACATAAGAGTTCAGAAGGTTAAAAAAAATGACCAAACTTCTGTTAATTGAATGTTTATTAAATATTTTTCCTGGAATTTAGATATTCAGTTAACGGGGTTCTACTGCAGGAGCACATTTGAAGAAGGCTCTGATCATGGCATCCATCACAAAGCAGGCACTTAGAAAAGTATTAATGAGAATAGCCTTTAACCCTTTACCCAACATGGGGGCATGGTGGCTCAGTAGGTAGAGGTGCAGGCTGCAAGCCGAGATGTCCTCGGTTTGAATCCCACTTGCATCAACCACGTTGGGTCCTTGGGCAAGACACTTCACCCCCAATGCCCACGTGGGGGCATGGTGGCGCTGTGTACTAACTCATACTGCACGTCGATGGTGCACTTGTCTTCAACCAATGCCAACCCTGCTTGTGTAGAGTTAGTATGTTGGGGAGCTGGCAGTTGCTCGCCATTGCTCGGTGGTTTTCTCCGGGTACTCCGGCTTACTCCACCCGTAAAACAGTTGTGGTCATGATTAGCCATTGTGCAGAAATATGTGACCTTGAACACCAATAAATAAATTTACCCAACGTAATAACCAAAAGCGGCCAGCGCTGTTAACAAAAATCACCATTCAATTTTCATTATTTCTTTTCATTTTTGCCTCAAAAACATAGCATATTACCCCTCATTGGAACGAGCTTGTTCAGCTCAATCCAATGGGTTAATAAGCGATGTTTTTGAGGTAAAAAATGAAAAACATTAGTTATTCAAGAATTTTGCATTCAAGTGTCATCTGCCTTTCATGTTGGTTAAAGGGTTAATGTTGTACATGATACATGTACTCTATATTAACTCTCAAAAGCCCTTTTGAATCGTGCTGAAAAAGTTATTCAAAGTGTATTTATGCTTGATTACTCTGTTATCAGGATTTATTTATCTTGAAAGTGATTTTACATCATTGTTGGCTGCCTGTATAGGCAGCCAACAATAAGGTAAAAACACTGCTAAGTCATCTGCAGCTATGTACATGTATATACTTAACATAAAATTAATCTAGGGACCTGAAGGTTAAAATAACGGTGAATAATATTGAATTGCATGCTAAATACCAGAAAAGAATGACACAGATTATAACAGTTGATGAGAAGGTGGGGCTTTAATGCATGTAATAGTGAAAAAGCAGTTTTTCAATTAACTAACAAAAAAGAATGAGCATGTTATAATCAGTCTATAGAAATGGGGCCAAAGTGCATAATTTTCATTTATCGACCACATTATGGAACACATTTATAGACATAATGTATTTACTTTGCAATGTACTGCAGTATAAATTACAATAGTTGTAACAAGGGTTAATTATGATGGAATGCCCCTTCCATGTTTCTCATATTAACAACATTTATTTTTTTTAATGTATTTTTCAACATGTTAAATTTTCATGATTCAGAAGTTTTGTTGAACCTTTGAAGGCCAAGATTGGTTTGAGGTTTATTTCTTTTGTTTTATTTTTTGTTTTTTTTATAAATTTCCTCTGAACATCTTCCCTTTTTTATACATGTCTTCTCAACACCAACAGGTAAGTATAATATATGGGCATGGTACTGGTAGTGATTTTTAGCTTAAGGGGTCGTCCAACCTAACTTTGGTCAATTTTTGGACATTTTTCCCGATGCCTCAGAAACAGATAAGAGAAGTAAGGAAAGGCAAATTATATATCAAAATAATGAGTAAAGTGCATAGAAAAGGTACATATAATTTTTTTCAGGAAAAAAAGTGAATTTCATGATTTTGAAGAAGATTAATTTGCAAATGGCATAAGTAACGAACCGGTAAAACCACAAAATAATCGGTAATTCGAAAGCCTTGTCCTCAATATAATGATAACATACTACAGACTCGCAGAAAACATTTTTTTGACACACACTCTGGTGGGTTTTGACGTTTGAATGTAATAACACCAACACAAATGTTTGATGTTCCGGATGTGGCCATGTTTCATTGATGTTTATTCTGGTCATGTGATTACGATGTGGTTCTTGCAGAAATACTCAATTTGGGCAATCGTAAAAATGCAAGGACGTGATCACATCCTTTATTTGTTCGAGACAATGTATGAGCAGATTTGCAAACAGGTGACAGCAAATACTTGAGCTGTTAATGTCATAACTGCAAACTATGCTTCGAAATTCCCTCTCGTGTTTACAGGCCGTCTGAACTTTTTTGTTGACAAAAAATCTGAATTATTGCGCACTAGAAAGACAACATGAACCACTTGTAAAAAAATAACCGAGTGTATAAAATCGGGACGATACACACAAAATAAGGCAATATTCATAACAAAGTAAGCAGAATGCTTCAGAAATCACTTTTTCACGAAGTATATTCCAAGTGACCTGGAACTATATTGAGCATGTTGATTTCCCCCCGATGTTGTGAAGTTATTTACTTCCTAGTAACCATGGAATTTGTCGCGGCTATCTTTGATGTCTGCTAAAGACCGATTGAAGATGGGTTGAAAATGATACATTCGCGTTTTTAAATAAGGTGCGCTTGGACGATGCTGAGAATTCAGTTTTTTCTTGCAACCAACCATACTGACACAAGCGTCGATCAGTGTCTTTTGTCATCGTTTTACACTGACAAATGTGACAAATCTCCTTCACCGGAAACCATCCCCCAATTTGCATATCACAATAAACATAACCGCTGTCACTGAGTGTCAGCGTGGCCGTGTGGTCAAAACCGAAATGAATTATCGAATGCACGGTCAATAGTAGCTGCAATTGGCTTTTAAACAAATGAAATACACGAAATATTCGCTATTTCTTCATTATTCATGCTGAGTTACTTTTTAACCAGACCACAAGCGTTCAGTTTCGTTTGTCGGTATCAAACTAATATTGTTCGTGGTAATTAAATAGTACGAGAAGGCGAAGGAAGCCAAATATTTCCCATCATGTATTAATTAATTAAAATTGATAATTTCTTTTATTTTACTGAAATTATGAATTGATAAGGTGGGTGTGTTGCGATTATTATTCCCCAGACCTGGAAGTTGGAAAATCAAAGGTGCTTCTAGGGCCGTACAGTGGTGACCCCTGTCCTCTTAATCTTACCCATTCATCATTACATGTACCAACATTCTCCCTTGTATCTCAACCATTGCTACTCCAATTTGAAGGATATTTGGTGTTGTGATCGAGCATCATGGGGAAACAATGCCTGTGTAGCTGCTGTAGCATGTGTTTCTTCCCACATTTTTTCAGAGTTGTGGTACTTTTTCACTCTTTTGAGTTAGAAAATTTTGTTTATAACTAGTTGATTTGTTGCAATTTGTTGCAGAGTGCCTGCTAATACCCTCAATTGTATTGCTACAGAATTATCTGGTGAAGATTTTGTTCCTATTACTTATCAAGCAACAACCTTTTATCAGAGCTGTTTTGAAGGCTTATGGAACTCAAAATGTTGATTATGGCAGGACTTTTCTATTCACCCATTAATCGATAAATTAAGTGTTATAGTTGGAAGTAAGAAGCATGAAAGGTCCAGAACTAAAAGTCTAAAAAGCATGTTTTGCAATGTAACATGATTTTTGCAGATACACTTATTTGGAGGGTTACCTGTCTGATAGTATTTGGAACATGTGTGGCCAGGATCTTCAAAAAGAAAAAAAGAGTTAAACTTTGAGAAAAAAGGCATATGCCTTGAGTGCCGGAGGTAGCGTCATACAAGGAAGAATGGAGCTCACTTGTCACCTTTTGGGGATTGCTTTGTGTACTGCATTCTTGAAAAAAATATGTGAGACCCTCTGGATGTGCCCTTCTGATCTCAATATGCCAATATGCCTCCTTGAGGAAAGCACATGCAATAATGGTTATGTAAGGTTGATTTGATGTGTTTTGAATAACAATGTACTTTTAAGTACATTAGATGGTTTATTGCAGTGACAGGTTACAGTTACCCTTATTTCTTCTCCAACAGATATCATGAGTGTATTGGTGTCCAAGAGTAAACAAAGCTATTATACTTATTGAAAAACCAGACAAATTTAACAATTTAATCACTATCAAATTGATGCATGGGATAAAAGGGGTTACAGTGCAAGGGGTTTGTAAATATATTTATTCAACTACAATGTATGACTTTGCAGTGCATTCTACATAGTTTCTTTCCAAACCACCACAGTAACACATACATCTTTATATTGGGAGACACTCTTTTGTCCTTCCATACTTCTTCTGCTGGACTCCTTCAAGTTGACCTTTGTTGAACTCCCCAAATCAAAACATAAACAAAAGAAAATGTCTGCCTTCAATCAGTGAGGACTCCACTTATAACATTTGGTCTCAATCTTTATTACTTTCATGAATTAGGAAAAGATTTCTTTGAGTATGTACTTCAATGTTTATAGAATACAGCTGTTATTTTATTTTGAGGTATTTTATTGTAAAAAGTTTGTTCTCTTACTTATGCCACAGCAGACTTTCAGGTGGTGCTATTTACACATGGCAGCAGTTCCATGGCATATTTCAGTTTCCACATGTTCTATGTTTCATTCCAAGCATTTTGGTATATAATTTATTGGGGTTATTCAGTTTGGGCCTTTTTTAGACTTGAAAGAAAATTACATGAAATTTGACCAAAGTTAGGTTGGACGTCCCCTTAACTTGACAAAGTCAAGATAAACTAGAGAATTGTAATTTGTTGGACAAATTACGGGCTTTCCCAACTTTTTAATGTGAAAAGGCAAACTGTATTGTACACAAAACTATCGATCAGTTTTGAAAACAGAAAATTTAGTGGAAATCAAAGTTTTTGTGCTGCTACTAGTTTTTATGCAGCCAAAATAGATATTTGAGATACAGCAGGACACCAAAACATTTAACACAAAATTTCCTCTTCAATAATTACAGAATATTTTCATAGAAAGCAAAACAAGCGATGTCCTTTTTGCTTTGAAAAAAATAAGTACATATGAATTATGGGCGTACGGGCCGGGGTTTCATGGAGAACTGTGCCCCACCCACTCCTGAGTCAGGAAGGAGCCGATTTTGCAGCCACTATGCCAGAAAATTTCGGACAATTTAGTTGCCAGAAATGACCACAAAACATTTGGGTTTTCCACACAAGATGTTTTCCTATCTCATCACTTAGAAGTTGCAAGTAAACTGACCATTATACTGTACAAGTTGATTCAGTGGAACCATATCCACGTTAATATTATTCCCCCCCTGAAAAATAGCCCTGTTCGCCTATGCAATGAATACCTGGACTTTAATAAATACCTATATTATGGTCATGATATAGCTGAAGATGCTGAAAGTGACCTTAAATATCAATAATTAATTTATTCTCTATCATTCTATCTGTTTGTGAATGTGTGGGATTTGTCAACAAATGAGGATAAGCTTCCTACTCCATGATTTCACAATTTTTCCAACATATCTGTTTCAGATACAATGAAATACATGTAATATGAGTTACTGTCACACACAAATTAGTTGTTTATTTGATATGGTTTAAACCATCCAGAGAGCTAGTATACACAGTGATGGGTACAGTTCAAGTCAAAATGAGTTGATTAAAGGGATGTTGAACTGCTTGATAATATGTCTTGCATTACATTACTACTTTGCTATTTATTGACAGAAGGATTTCACAGAGGGTTTCCCTGACGGTATTTATTTATTGGTGTTTACGGTCACATACTTATCCACAATGGCTAATCGTGACTGTGACAGTTTTACGGGTGGGGGAAGTCGGAGGACCCAGAGAGAACCACCGAGCATCGACGAGCAACTGTCAGCCCAACATTCTAATTATGTTGAAGCTGCGCTGAAGCAGGGTACCAGCGGTTGAAGACATGTGCACCATTGACATGCAGAACGCCTTTGTACATGGCATCATTGTGCCCCCATGTTGGTAACCGGGATAAAGTGCCTTGCCCAAGAACATTACGTGGGTCGTCCCAGACAGGGATCAAACTCGGGACCTCTATCATAGAAGTCAAACAGTCTATCACTGAGAAAATGTGTTTTCTTTCCTGGCGGTATTCATATTTGTACGGCCAAACTGGGGTTGGATTACACGGAACACCAAAACATATAACACAAAATTTGTTCCCCATTGATTTTTGAAAGCAGTTATGAAAATCTCAAAGAGCTCTTTCCTTTTTGTTTTTGGACAAGTGAGTATTCACTCAAAGTCATTTTTTGCAGACAGTGCTATTTTTAAGTGGCCAAAGCACATGTTTCATTAAGTCCCAGAACATAACTAAAGCCGGATTTATTGATTAAACATCTCTGCATATAGCAAAGCAAAGTGTCTCAAATTAACCCATTCCAAAATGATAGTACAGAGTAACCAAAGTTGGATAATTTGGGTATTTCCAAATGGTACACTTATTCTCACTCTCATTGTGCTTGAGGGTTAAATCTGAGATTGAAAAGGTATACCAATGTTACTCAGGGAAGGTGATTACAGAAAAGTACGAAATTAATCAGAAAATGAATTTTGTCTGACGGTACTAATATTTGTACAAGCAAAACTGGTACTGGATTTATTTATTTATTAGGTTTTAACGACACATTGACAGCCAAGGTCATATTATGTCGGTGACAGTTGTATGGGTGGAGGAAGCCGGAGTACCCAGACAGAACCACCGAGCAATGACGAGCAGCTGCCAGCTCCCAAACATAGTGCCTCCGCACTGTAGCACAGGCAAGGTTAGATTGGCTGAAGACATGTGCACCATCGACGTGCAGTATGCCTTAGTACACGGCGTCATGGTGCCCCCATGCGGACAGTCAGGGTGAAGTGATCGGGACATAATTGGAATATATCCGACAGATACAATGTCGGATATATTCCAATTATGTCCCGATCATGCAAGGCAGCAACTTGAAATTCTCAGAATGTTTCCTACTGTCCCTGCCCGACAGTTTAGTATCTTTGTCAAGTGCCGAGACCGCATGGAAATACCGTGGATCAGGTGGAAACCGAGGGCACGATTCGCCCCTACTTTATTGTCAACTCAACGACTTTTCCATTCATTATTTATCTGTCACCGGCTGAGTTAGGTATTATATTTGTCTATTTGATGAACTTTTCAACCTTAACTATTTGCGGCTTCATGTAGCACCATTGAAAGGCCACTGCGTGGTTACCAATATATTCAGGGATTGATTTTACGAAAATAACAATTATTCCGACTATACCCACATGGGAACTCCTAAATATGCCTAGGGTTAAACTTTTGATAATGACGTATAAAACAGAAGTTGTCATGCTATGCTTGCTGCATGCAGGCATAGAAAACATTCAGCGCTCAATGAATTTGGAATGGAGTAAATTGTCACTTAAACCTACGAAATTCTGAAAAAATAAGGTTTTTTTTGACGGCATCTACCATTATGCATCTGAGACAGGGATTGCGTTAAACTTTACAGCAACCTTATAACAGAAAATATTCTTGGAATTGAACCGTGAATCCGAATTTCGAAAGCCTTTTCGGATATTCTATTCCAAACTACCACTGCACGCTTATCAATATTCAGTGATTTTATGAAAATTAAAATTATTCCGACCATACCCATATGGGCAGTCTCGAATCTGCCAACGGTTAAACTTTTAATGATGACATATAAAACAAAAGTTGTCATACTATGACTGCTGCATACAGCCCTAGAAAACGTTCAGCGCTCAATCAATTAGGAATGGAGTAAATCGTCACTTAAACTTACCAAATTCTGAAAACGAGAGTTTTTTTTGGACTGCACCTATCTTTATGCAAACAGAACGAACAAAGGGTTAAACTTTACAACCAAACTTACGACAGCAAATATGCTCGGTAGGCAATTGTAAATACGAACATGTAAATCATTTTTCGATATTCCTTTCGAAAATGGAAGAAAAGTGAGCTCCAAATTAGCCAATTTTATGAAGAATTTTAGAGCACTCAAATTCAAGGCCCGAAAACTGGGTGAAGGTTAAAACTTTGAATAAAATATATAACAGCAAAATTGTTCTTGGATGAAGGTCCAATCCTCTCATGGAATAATAACATATAGAACAAAATTTGCCCTACTTTGACTGCTGCAAGCAGCTATAGAAAACATTCGGAGCTCAAGCAATTAAAAACGGAGTAAATCATCACCTAAACTTACTAAATTCTGAAAAAATTGGAGTTTTTTTGGACGGTACCTACTTTTATGCAACCAGAATGGGATAGGGTTAAACTTTACAACTAAACTTACAACAGCAAATATGCTCGGTAGTCAATTGTGAATACGTACACGAAAAGTGTTTGAAATTAACCCCTTTCCAAAATGATGGAAAAAGCAACCAAAGTTGGCTAATTTTAGCATTTTCAAACGGTACTCTTATTCTCACCCTCATTGTGCTTGGGGGTTAAATCTGAGATTAAAAAGTAAACAGTAACTTTCTTTCGCAATCATTGTTGCATCTCTCCAAACCAAAATAATTGTTACAACAACCTTGTTATTACAGAAATTTGCCCTTGAAGTTGGTAAATTTTGAAGAAAAATTCTATATTCATGTCATTTTTGTGGCCAGTGGGGGGTTAAAGTTGAAAGATCTGAGTGGTGATTGTGGTGTATTATATTATGCTCTAAATGTGTGGAAAATTTGAGCTAAATAACTGTAAACAATTTTGAGACATTCGAAAAATGGTGAAATTTTGAAGGTTTTGGCAGAATATTTTGAAAATACGCGTTTTCACAGATATGACGATACCGCATTTCACGAGATTTTATGACATTACATAAGTGTGCTAAATTTGGTCAAAATCGTACAACTTGTTTTCGAGCAGTTCAACAGACAAAATTCAGGGAGGAAAAAAAAAAAAAAAAATAGAGAAGAAAAATTTTGAAAAAGAAGAATTACAATAGTCTTTCCCAAACTGGGTTTGGGAAAGCCTAAAAAAAAAAAAAAAAAAAAAAATAAAAAAAAAAAAAAAAATAGAGAAGAAAAATTTTGAAAAAGAAGAATAACGATAGTCTTTCCCAAACTGGGTTTGGGAAAGCCTAACTACTGCCATCACATGTACAGAAGTCTGTTTACATTTTCTTTAGCACAGGCTACTCCCCATAGTTATTGTCCGATCGTCATAAAATTTCATATGCAGGTTCGATATCATGTCTAGATGAGAACATCCCCTTATGGTCATGATCAGTCAATCGTGATGGCTACGCAAGCCCAAAACCCAAAAACCTTTAGCACAGTCATATTTATGAAGGGATTTCATTGTAACTTGGTAGAATGACTCCGCATAATGACTAGATGAGGACATCCCCTTTTGGTCACCATCGGTCAACCATGATGGCTGTGCAGGCATGAAACCCGAAAACCTGTAGCACAGTCTACACATATTTATGAAAGGATTTCATTGTAACATGGTGGGATGACTGCATAATGCCTACATGAGAACATCCTATTTTGGTCGAGTTCAACCAACCATGACGGCCACGGGCACGTTATGTAGATTCCTTTAGCACAGTCTACAGCTTGCATTTATGAAGGGATTTCATTGTAAATTGGTAGAATGACTCAATATAATGTCTAGATGAGAATGCCCTATTCTAGCCTTAATCAGTCGACAGTGACAGCTGCAGAGGCGCATGACCTAGATTTGTTTAGCACAGTCTACAGTTCATATAGATGAAACGATTTTTTTGTAACTTGGAAGGATAACTCGATATGATGTTTAGATAAGACTCCTATTTTGGTCACAATTGATAAGCTGTTACAGCCGCCTGGTCATGTGACCTAGATTCCTTTAGCACTGCAAACAGGTTGTATTTATAGAGGGATTTCATTGTAACTTGGTAGGATAACTTGGTATGATATCTAGATGAGACTGTCCTATTTTGGTCATGATTGGTCAACTGTGATTGCCAGACCACCCATGACCAAGATACCCTTAGCAAAGTCTATGAGTTATATTTTTGATGGGATTTCATTGTATCTTGGTAGGATGACTCGTTTTGCAATTCTTATTGAAAACATAGCATGTAGGGAACAGAAATTAACATATTCTCAATTGTCACACTTCTTGTCTTATTTAAATCATAATCCTTTCATAAACATTGAACATTATCCTTTTCACCAAACACTACACACAGTCAAGTTAAACTTCAGTGCCATTGACACTTTCCTTATTCAATTGTTGGTACCTGCCTGAAGTTGAGACCTGATTTAGAAGCACTGCCAGGTTAATTTGACTTTTGCCAGGCCTCAAATTTCCCCAAATTTCCACCAAGAACTGTCATGTCAAATTACAGGAGTGTCTGTCCCCAAATTTGAAGTCATGAAAAATAATTAGTCTGTGTAAACCACACAAACAATTGTTTTTCTATGGTTTCTTCTTATTCTGGTCTACTGTCTTCAGCCTTCTTCCTTTTCAGCATGATAACTCAAATACAAATCATCCTATCTTGCTACTTTTTGGCATACAGATATGTTATGGTGTTTAATTATGATAATGGTGACAGAAAGAAATCTGAGATCCTGCAACAATAAATCCCAATTTCACTATTTTGAAATTTACAACAGAAAAACGTTGAAAGTAAAATTGTACAAAATCTTCTGCACTATTTGGTTTACAGAAAAATAAAACAGAGATACTTGTCAGTTAGTCCAAAATAGACTTCAATAGATTCCAGTAATAGATTGATGATGAAACTTTCCAGCTGGTATTATAATGTTCAAGAATGTGTCTGTAGAAACAGTATCCAATAAATTGCAATGAAATGTTCACTCTAAAATCCAGCTGTATCCAATAAATTGCAATAAAGCACTGCAAAATTCAAATGGTAATAATATCCAATAAGTATTGGCTCCATGGGTGGTTTTAAAATAATCTGTTAAAATCCTGTTTTTTTCAGAAGAGTAATTCCTGTTTTACAAGAAGAATAAATTCTCTTCAAATTTTGGAAACACTTTTCCAATACAAAAAGATGTGCAGATCACAAAAATAATGTTCCGTAGAATATATCATAAACTCAGTTGCTACCTATAATAATGCACTGTCATTTTATACAATCAGCATTCATTGAACATTGGGGATTATTATTGGAAAAAGTCTGCTTTCTTTAAATCAAAATAATTTTAGAAAATATTAATTGTTTATAATTATTAAACAAAGACATATCAATTTTGATATCTTAATAGTTGTCTATTAATAGACAGACACTCACTAGTATTCGACCATCTACATTTTAAAGACACCCGGGGAATTGGGTATGGCCAAATGGGCTGCAGCGATTTTACAGCCTCTAATTCTCTTGATAACAGTAAACCATCCTGAAGCAATAACTATTTATATTTATATATGCTAGACATAATGTAAGCAATACTCTGGAGAATAATGCAAACAATTAAATTACAGAGAACTGGACAGCTGTCACATATTAAATTTATTTATTGTTTTATTTTAATTTGTTTCAAATTCATTCTTGAACGAAGTTGAAAGAAACCCTTAACATTGCAAGGCAGTTTTATATATTATTCATGCCTGTGTTGTACCACAAGATAACTAATTCTAACGGTGGGACTTGGCTTTTTTTCATTGTACCTTCCATAGTAGTGAATTATTATCCCCTGCCGACAAAGTCGGGAAGGGGATATTAAAATGGTGTCTATCCATCTGTCAGTCTATCCATCCATCAGTCTATCCATCCATCAGTCGATCCATCCATCTGTCTATCCTTCTGTCACAAACATTGTCCGGTCAACTCCTCCTACAGTTTTCAGTGATTTTTACGAAACTTGGTCTGAAGTATCATCAAGTGTAGATGTGCATGTGGTCAGGAATTTTTGATGCGACAAATTTTTGCATGGTTACAGCCCTTGGAAATAGCAAAATTTCCCTCACAAAGGCTTGTCTGTTCAACTATTTTTTTAATGGATTTTTACAAAACTTGGTCTGAAGTATCAGAATCAAGTGTAGATGTGCATGTGGTCAGGAATTTTCAGTGCAACAAGTTTTGCATGGTTCTGGCCCTTGGAAATAGCACAATTTCCATCACAAAGGCTTGTCCGCTTAAATCCTACAATTTTTATTGGATTTTTACAAAATTTGGTCTAAAGTATCAGTATCTAGTGTAGTCAGGAATTTTTGATGTGACAAATTTTTGTGTGGTTATGGCCCTTGGCAAAATTTCTATCACAAAGGCTTATCCGCTTAAGTCCTCGTACATTTTTTATTGCATTTTAATGAAACTTGATCTGAAGTATCAGTATCAAGTGTAGATGTGCATGTGGTCAGGGATTTTCGATGCGACAAATTTTGCGTGGTTATGGCCCTGGGTAAGAGCAAAATTTCCATCACAAATGCTTATTCGCAAAACACCTCCTACATTTTTCTTTGGATTTTTAAAAACTTAGTGTGCAGTATGAGTTTGATGTGTACATGTGCACTTGGAAAGGAAGTTTTGATTCACAGAATTTTACCAGAATTATATTCCTTGTCGACTTTGAATTTACCAAAATTGCGAATTTTTGGAAGATATCTTCAGTTGTGATTAAAGAAATTAAATGAGTTTTGGTGAGTGACATTATTGGGTATGAATAAATGTCCAGGTTGACAATGAGATTATTTCTATCATAACATAAGTGTCGGTGGGGGATATGGATGTCGTTAGACGGTCTTGTTAAAATTGAGTATTCAATTGATTTGTTTTTAACCCTCCCCTCTCAAGACTTCAGTATGGCTAATCAAGATTTTATTTAATGCATGGCTATAGGAATTCAAGAGCTCTCTGAGAACTCATCTTCTAATTTTCTCATTTCCATTGGGCCATTATAAGAGCCTTGAGGCCTTTAAGACTTTTAAAAAATATATCCATATTATTAATTGTTTCACATTTTACCCCAATACATTCCCAATATTCATGTATTTTTACACTCAAAGGAAGTGGGTGGAGCTCACCCATTTTGAGGGGATCCCAGGAAGTGAAGCAGTGCTTTTTTTACTGTGACTTTATCTTCATGTTGCGGTCACAATTAGCCGTTGTGCCGAAATATGAGACCTTAAACACCAAGAGATAAATAGTCGGCAGAATCAAATATTTTTAATGTGGATTGCACTCTTATCCCAAACATGTTATGACCTATGGACCTGTTACCAATGTTAAATGAGTCAAAACACATTGGTGATTCAAAATATGGGTCAAGATCACTGGGGTCATTGAAAGTATTTTTCGAAATTACTGGAAATCACATTTTGTGACCCAATGATGCATTCTCGAAATTCATACATGTATTTTTACACTCAATAAAAAAGTGGGAACCAAAATTTTTGAAAGTGCATCATGTTCATATCTTAAGCTTTGTGTGACTTACAAACCTTGAACTTACACCAGATGAGTTGAAACTCAGTGGAGGTTCAAAACATGGCTCAGAGGCCACTGAAGTCACTGGTGGGGGGGAAGGGAGTATTTTTCAGAATTGCTGAAAATCACATTTTATGACCCACTAATGCATTCCCAAAATTCATTTATGTATTTTTCTGTATTCAAAAAAAGAAGTTGGAGGAGCCTATTCTTTTGAAAGTCGATCATGCTTCTACCGCAAACGTGGTATCACCTGTGCACCTGGGACCAACACCAAATGAGTCAAAGAGGTTGAAAATATGGGTCAAGGTCACTGAGGTCACTTAAGGGTCATTGAGTGCATTTTCCCAAATTTTTCATCATTGCTGGAAATTGTGTTTATAACCCCTAATGCATTCTCAAAGTTCATACATGCATTTTTAAACTCAAAAAAGGGTGCAGAGCCTAAAATTTTCAAAGAAACCCACTTTCAAAGTTTTGGGCCACTGTCAACATTTTAGAGCATGGTATAATTTTCAGACTAAAAAATAAGAGTCATAAATTTTGAAGGTTGGTCATGCTGATATCTCAAGCATATATTTATTTATACATACATTTCATCACTCAGAAAAGTGCTTTTTCAGAATTGCTGGAAATCACATTTTATTTATTTATTTATTCATTTATTTATGCACATTGTTACATCTCAAGCATAGTATGACATTATCAACTTGGAACATTTGAAAAGGTGTAACTCATTGGTGGTTCAAAATATGTGCTATGGTCTTTTGAGTCACCCTGTGGTTACTGATTGGATATTGTAGATATTGGTAATTGCAATTTAGACCCTCTAATGCATTCCTAAAGTTCAAATGTAATTTTAAATGCCCCAAAAAATGGATGGGACCAAAAAGTTTGAATGGTGGTGGGGGAAATCAAGTAAAAATTTTGAAAGTAGCAAATATCAGACATATTGACCTGGATCCAATTCAAGGTTAGAAATATAAGGAAAGGTAGTGACTTTGTTCAAAATTTTAGGTTTTTTTTGCATATCATTTGTGTTTTTTCAGTGAAACACTTCAAATAAAGGACACAACATAATTCTGACTTCATCAATATCTATTTCTGATTACTTTGTGCAACACATTAAAAATACAATGGAGTCCTGTTAAAATGAATAGACACTTTGCCAATGAAAATTATTCAATTAACAGGAGTATTCAATTAACAGGGATTGTATCACTTTCCTGTAATCTGAAGATAAACTTGGCATTTATTCTAATATATCTTGTTTGACAGAGCTTCAAGAGCTCTGTCAAACAAGATATAATAGATTAAATGCCTGTATTGGATGTACTGAGGCCAAATAGGTCTACAACCAAAGGAAAACTGGTGAGAGTCAGGGTAAATTCACCACAGCTTACAAGATTTTTTATTCAATTAACAGGAGTTTACTCTATAACCTATATTCAATTAACAGGTCAAATTTGTACTGGAGGTAAATGATTTTGTGTTGGGAAATTATATTCAATTAACAAGGTTATTCAGTTAAGAGATATCCAATTAAGTGGGCTCCACTGTACCAAGATTTTGCCTGGAGCCTTATGATATCTGCCTTTCTCATTACATAAGTCATCCTTGGCTGATACACCCCCAAACTCAACTTATACAGGTTTCAGATCAGCTGAAATAAGTCACATCGGCAATTATTATATGCAATTCTTCTTTTACCAGTCAGTGCCACCAATGCATATACATTCAACTTGCCAGCAAACTTGTTTGTGCTTCGCTCCTTCTATTTTTTTAAAAGTATTTTAAAACAGTAAATTTAAACTCATACATCATGTTAAATTAATAGTCATATAAATATTACATGCAATAGCAAATTTTTCCCTGAAACCAAATGCAGATGCTTTGATAAATGCAAGTGATTTGAATGCCAAATACTGCTTATCTGCAAACAAAATTGCTCGAGAGATTATTATTATTATAACTCTGTAACTGTATTGAGGGAGCACTATGTCTCAGTGGTAGACTGTTGGATTTCTATGCTAGAGATGCCAAAGTTCGATCCCAGTCTGGGACGACGTGCGTTGTGTCCTTGGGCAAGACGCTTTATCCAGGTTGCCTGCATGGGGGCACTATGACGCCATGTACTAAGGCATGCTGCACATCGATGGTGCACATGTCTTCAACCGCTGTAACCCTGCTTGAGCGGAGCTTGAACAGAGTTAGAATGTTGAGGAGCTGACAGTTGTTCGTCGACGCTCGGTGGTTCTCTCCGGGTATTCCAGCTTCCTCCACCCATAAAACTGTTATGGTCACAATTAGCCAGGGTAATTTCTCGACAGGTTACAAGATTTTTGGAAAAAATTGAAAAACTATTCGATGATTGGTCTTTCAGGAAATTATCCGTAGTTGGTAAAACCTGTGTAGCGAAGACCATGGCCCTTCCAATATTAATACACTGCCTAAGTGTTCTTCCTGACCCAGCAGAAGAAATTCTTCACTGAATGCAAACTATTTTTTTTAAATTCCTGTAGTCTGGAAAACCAGACAAAATAAAATGAAGCATTATGATAAATACGTTTGAAAATGGTGGAATGAAATTCCCTCACCTACAAACTTTCAGTCAGTCGCTAAAACTAACGTGGATCAAGAAATTATTAGACCCCCACCCCCCCCTCCCCCCGAGGTATTTGCCCCCTGGAAGACACTCCTCTTAGCCGATCCTGAGAAATATGGCAGATATAAAGTGTGGTACCTTCGTAAAGAAGGATTGGAAAAGATAAGTAAAAATCTTAACCCTTTTTGGAAAAATGTGTTCAGTGGGGGGTTGGCCATGGGTGGCACGGGACCCCCAAATGTTGCAGAGATACTGTCGGAACCACTTTTCTTCAACAACAGTATCAAGATTGGGGGAAAACTATTTTATAATCAACACTGGTGTGACCACGGCATCTTCTTTGTAAATTACCTCTTAAACAACGAAAATTCTTTCCTGTTATACACCGAGTTTTGCATAAAATTTGATTTAAATCCACCCCTCACTGTCTACCAGGGAATGATAAACGCAATTCCGAAAAGCTGGAAAAGCCTAATTAAATCCCTTCCAAGACGTGCTGACATTACAAACAGTCGTGTTGAGAAATTGAACATCACTCAAAAAGTAAATCGAATGTTCTACCCACTTTTCCTTGAGCCGGTCAGTGAAAATCCCCAAAAGGCTCAAACTAGATGGAACAACATGTTGAACACTTCTCTGCAAACTTCAGATTGGGAAGCGATCTACAAAACTCTGTTTGTGACCACAGATGATCCAAAGCTGCAAGCCACGCAGTTCAAAATTTTCCAAAGAATTATATGTACAAATTTGATGCTTTTTAAAATGAAACATGTAGATACAGAACTGTGTACCTTCTGCTGGTAACACAGAAGAAACTATAAAACATTTATTTTTTGACTGCCCATTCTCTAAAACAGTTCTACTGAACTGGCTCTCAAAATTAGAGGAATGTTGTAACTTGACTTTTCCCATGACCCCCGAATATATTATTTTACATTCAAACAATCAAACCATGCCTTCGATCATTGATCTCAGTATTCTTTTATTTAAACAGTTTATTCTCTCATGCAGAACAACGGGATGTACCCCTAATTACTCAAGTTATATTGAACGGCTGAAATATTATAAACATATCGAATTAATGTCATTATATGTATATTCCGCCAAAAAGAAAACTACCATTCAAGAGAGGTGGAACTCATTAGCTACTGTTGTTTGATCTTGCATTAGTTTTTGAGCAATTTTAGCCAAAACGCTGATGTAATGTTAATTATAGCAGAGTATTTTTCACGTAACTCTCCTTCCAGACTATCAACGAGACAGTTTCAAACCTCACTTCCATGAGATTGAGACAGAAATACCGCCTACGACTAACACTCCTGAAGTGACTACTGTTTCATTGAATATGAGTTCTTTTCTTCAGGCTTGGCAATTTCAGGAGAGCGATTTTTTAGCTCTCCTTACTGCCCTCCTGAAAGAATTAAGGAGAGCGAAAAATTGCCCTCCTAAATATTTTGGTCTGGGATGATTGAGATTACATGTATTATGGTCACATTAAATTCTTGTTGTAAAGCAAAAATGTAATTTAACTGTGAAGTCACATAACATCACGTAATTTCATTTTGAAAGTGGTTTAGTGGTAAAAGGTAATGGCTGCAACCATACCCAAACACAGTTGCAATCATTTGAAGCAAATTGGGTCACAGCAATATTTTTTTTTCTGTCAGTTTCAAGTTCAACAACTGACATCACAGCTTGAGGGGTAATTATTCAAGGAATATTGACACTATAATATACTACCATTACTACTCTCCTGTCACTTGAAGCACTTGCACCAGGATGTGGCTGTAGATTCAAGCAGACCTGTTGTCCCAGAAAGTCATACGCCTACCACTACCACCTTCAATCCCCTTTGGGGGGTTGAAGGTGGTAGTGGTAGGCGTATGACTTTCTAGGACAACAGTTCTGGGTACACACACAGGTCTTGTCAAGTGTGTGTTCGGTTGTTGAGTGAGACATCTAGATATCTAAGAGATTTTGCTTTACCTTAGTAAAATTAATAAAATCACTGATGTAGTCTGTTGGTTTCAGTTTTAATGAGTTTGTTCAACTGGATACTTAAAATATTACTTATCATGTTATTGATTTTTTGGATCGAACAGGAAATAGTCCTCACAAAGAATTGATCAAGTAAACACTCAAATACACCTACATAAACACATGCACACACACAAACACGCACCCCCCCCCCCCCCCCCCCCCCACATACACCCTATTGTACATACTTACACAGACATACACTTTTTTCCAATTGTTAGAGTATCTTTCGCTGTGACAGATTTGATAACATAATATGTAATATTTTGTATGCCCTCTTGCATCTCCTAGCCACGTGAGATTGTATGGAGGATTGTAAAATCGTGGCCTCTGCAAAATATCACCAAATAAACAATTGGAAAAAAAAAAAAAATTACTTATCAATTGTGTAGAATTATCAACTAAGGACATATCAATCTTGATATAATAAGGGGGCTATAACAACATGACAAAGGTACTCTTGCCTTTAATTGCTGCTAACCCTTTTAGTAGAGTTTGACAGTTATTTGCCATTGATCAGTTGTTCTCCCTGGGTAATCTGGCTTCTTCCACATATAAAACTGTCCAGCTTGACTCTGGTCATTAGTACTAATTACACCCAGTAAATGAACAAATAAACCTGACACGACACAAATAACCGTAGAACCCTAAAATTGAACAGCCACTTTGCCAGTGAATGATATTCAGTAACCAGGAGTATTCAATTAACAAGAAATTGGTCATTTTTGGCTCACCAACGATAGTTGTGTGAGCCTATGGCATGGCCCTCATGTCGGCAGCGTTGGCGTCGACGTCCGGATTCATTCATTTTGAACTTTTGTGTGCAGGTTTTGATTTGTTTTTTTGTTTTTTTGCTTTTTTTTATGTCAGCATGCTTTCAAGGATAGCAATATTTTATTCAACCTTTTCCATGCTTAGTTACTTGAATTTTTTACTTTTGTGAACAGGTTTTTGACTTTTCTGTGCAGGTTTTTGACTTTTCTGTACAGGTTTTGAAATTTTGTCTTCAAGTGGAGTTTTACCTTACTGGCATATTGCCATGGTGGTTACCTTAACATTTCAGGGTATTTTTCTCAATTTTAACCCTTTGAAAGAAATGTGATACATTTTTGACTTTTATGTGCAGGTTTTGAGGTTTGTCTTTCTTTTCTTCCAAGTGGATATTTTTCAAGTAGAGTTTCACCTTACTGGCATATTTCCATTGTGGTTACTGTGACATTTGCAGGGTATTTTTCTCAATTTTAACCCTTTGAAACAAATGTGATACTGTTTTTGCCTTTTATATGCAGGTTTTGAGGTTTGTCTTTCTTTTCTTCCAAGTGGCGACTTACCTTGTAGCATATTGCCATGGTTCCTATTTTATGTTAGGATGCTTCTTGGAGCTAGTATTATATTTAACCCTTTAGCTGCTTATTTACCTTAATTTTTTACTTTTGTGTGCAGGTTTTTGACTTTTGTGTACAGGTTTTGATATTTTTTTGTAAGTGAAGTTTTACCTCACTGGCATATTTCTTATCAACCTACTCACAATTGTTTACTACAGGCTTGCACTACAGTGGAAGTCCCTAACTCGGATAAAATACTCTCTATTTTTGTCTTTCCCAAGCAAGTTGGGAAAGAAAAGTGGTGCAAAAGCACCAATAAAAATAAGCCAAAACTGGGTCGAGTGCAACCGGCGCAGACCCAGTACGGGACGCTCTCTCCCAAGTACAACTCCACGACTTCCGTTGCCAGTGCGCATATACCGTCTCTAAAGACTCATTCTTTTTAAAATCCGCTTCGTGTCGAGATGTTTTTGCACGCTTATCAGTGTTCCACCAGCTCGATGTTTGATGATTCCTGATTCATTATACCACAGTGTATCCTTTGTATTCTCAGGAACAGTGTTTTATATTCTCTTTTTTCTATTGTATGTCCATAATGTATATTTATTTGCTCTCTCTCGGGTCGCGCGCGATTTTCGCGGGCCACGCGGTTCGGACTTAGTTTTTCACAATTATTGTTCATGCTTTTTTTGCAAATTTTTCTAATTGTGTTAGAGTTAGGTGTCAGCGGGGTACCACTCCTACAGTGTTTCTTCTTTCTGTTGAGAGTAGTCTTCCTGTTGGGTGGTTCCCGGTCGACCGTCTGGGGTCTTTGTTTCTGTCACCTTTCTCTCTTTGGGGGTGTTCTGTTTTCTGTTCTCACTTTCTCTGCTCCTCTCACCTCTTTCATGCCTAGGACAATTCCTTGTGGGCAGTGTCTGCTGCCTAAGCATGTGGACGATGTACATTCGTCGTGTTCCTCCTGTAATGGGTGTTCGGCCGAGCGGCCGTGTGGTGTCTGTGGAACATGGTCTTCCTCCTTCTGGGCGTCAGTAAATCGTGTCGTTCGTTCTCGTGTCCGTGCCTCCTGCTCCCGCGGGAAAGGAGAACGTGGTCGTTCGGGGCCTCCCGAGCCGACTTTGTCTGGTGAGAGTTTTTCCTCCTCCGTGGGGGATGTGCAGTCTTTTCCTGTGGTGGATACTGCGGGAGCCGTTGAGTGTTCTGGTGTAGAGATGCCTGGTTCCGGGACTACGGTCCCCCTCCAGTCGACATCTGAGGCTGTCACTAGGGTTGTGACTCCTCCTTCGGAGCCGAGTCGGTGTGCTCTCTCTACTTTTTCACCAGCCTCAACGACTCTCGACGTATCTACTACTGCTGCTGGTCCGTCTGCTTCGTTGTCTGTTTCAGCCGGCCTCGGCTTTTCGCTGCAGGGGACTGCAGGACTGTCCGATACTGTAGACGTGGGATATCGGCCCCAGCCTTCCCTGACTTCAACTCGGCGAAGTCGGAAGGGGCTGCCAGCCGAGCCCATCGCTGTGGTCTCTTCGCCGTCGAGTACCACAGTTGTGTCTTTGGATTCGGATGTTCGTAGTGGAAACACTATGGCTTCCGTGGCATTTCCGTCTACTCACTCTGGTCATACGACCAGTTTTGGGGGACCAACGCCTTTTGTGCAGCCTGGACCTTCTGCCCCGCAGAGGTCCGCGGTGACTCTCATGAGTTCTCGCAATATTGATCCTCGGGGTGCGTCGTACCCCTATACACGTCTGCCTTCAGATGTTTCGGCTGCCGCCCGTCGTCCCGCGTCGGGTGTTTTGGAGGATCGTGACCCTTCGCTGGTTAAGAGGGTCAGAGGTGAAGCCACTTTGCCGGTTCGCTCCCCTGTCGAACCGGTCGGTTCAGGCAGTGAGCTTAGGGAGGCCCTCTCCTTACTCACTCAGGTTCTTTCTAAGAGCCTTCCTGTTGCTTCCAGCGAGGCTATGGGTGGTTTCCAGGCGCCTTCTATGGCGCCGCCTCCCGGGATTGGAAACAGGCCGGTTTCCGATTCCTCTGGTGTCCCGACACCATGGGAGGCGTCGGCTGGTTTGCCCACGATGGGCTATGTGTCTTCCGACTCTGGGGAGGAGTCCGACATGCTTGAGGTCGAGGGCCAGCAGTCTTCGGACTTGGGGGCGGCTCTTGACTTTGTGTTTGGGTTTCTGCCTGAGCTCAAACCTGCTAACCAGCCGACAGTGTCAGCCTGGCCGCGATCATCGGTCGTGCGCCAACAGCCTTTGGAGCAACCTGTCTCTGGGCGCCTTCGACCGTGCCAGTCGGTACAGGTGGTTGAAGCTTTTTCAGCATTGGATGCCAAGCTGAATTCCAAGGCTTTGAAGACTTCGTTCTTCACCAGGGTTGACACCTTTTTGCCTCCTGTGCGTTATCGTTCCTACGATTCCGCCAATCCGTCAGTCTGCCAGACTTTGACGGTTCTGGATCAGGACTCCACTTCCCTCGGGCTTTCCAAGCCCAAGTCTGCCGTAGAGAGATGCTTGGCATGCTTTCTCTCTCAGATCACGTCGTCTCAGCTTTGGCTGCTTATCTGCCTCCAGATAAGTTTGACGAGGTACAGGCTCCTTTGCGTGTGCTGTCCAAGGCGCTTATGCACCTTACTCACACGCATGCCTGTAACACGGCTAATTTGGAATTAGTTCGAAGGGACGCTGTGCTGGACACAGGACGATCCCTTCCCGAGGAGCAGCGTGCTACTCTTCGATCTGCTTCTTTGGCAGGTCCGCAACTTTTCCATGGTTCCGTGTCGACGGTCCGGGATGACGTCCTACGTCATTCCAAAGATCAGCTGCTGATCAGCCTTCTCGGGGAGGCAAGGGCCGTTCCAAGCCTAACAAGTTTCCTTCTGCTTCCTCTGTGAAGCATAAGGCTGGTCCTTCTGCCGCCGCCTCTACTTCTTACTCACGGGGTAAAGGTAGGGGTCGGCAGAATCGAGGGAAGTCTCAGGATTCTTCATTTGGCAGAGGAGGTGGTTTCTCCTCTCGCGGGCCTCGTCGGGGCTCGAAATGAAGGTCCTCACCTCGACTCGTCCCAGGTTGGAGGAAGGATAGCAGAGTTCGCAGACCATTGGACCACCATCACATCCTATCCATGGGTGTTAGATGTTGTTCGGTCCGGGCTGTGCATATCCTTCCGACGGCACCCCACTCTGTCAAGGGTGCCTCTTCCAACCACAGTTCCTTCAGACGTTTTACGTCGGGAACTTTTGTCCACGGAGATTGCCAATCTCCTGGCAAAGGGGGCGATCGAGGTCGTCAAGAACGTTCAGTCAGTGGGTTTCTATTCCCGCCTGTTCTTGGTGCCGAAGAAGGACGGCCGACTCCGACCGGTTATCGATCTGAGTATCCTGAACCAGTCTATCATTGCTCCCAAGTTCAGCATGGAGACTTTCAGGTCGGTCCGCCAATCAATTCACCAGGGAGATTTCGCAGCCAGCATCGACCTGCAAGACGCTTACTTCCACATTCCGATGCATCGGGCGACATGGAAGTATCTCAGGTTCGCTTTTCTGGGGCGAGTTTACCAGTTCAAGGCCATGCCCTTCGGCCTCAACCTGGCTCCTTGGGCGTTCACCAGACTGATGTCGCATGTGATAGCGTTCCATCGCACACAGTCCCGGGTGACTACTTCGGCATATCTGGACGATATCCTTCAGAGGCATTCCAATGCTGCCTTACTGGAATCGGATGTCGCCACTCTGTTGAGCTTGCTCACGTCGCTAGGATTCAGAGTCAACGAGGAGAAGTCGGACCTAGTCCCTTCTCAGTCGTTTTGTCATCTGGGGATGTCTTTCCAAACCAAATTCAATTTGGTGGCTGTTCCCCAGGCCAAGGCTGTGATTCTCTCAGCTTTTGCGCTGACTCTGTCCCAGTCCAGGTCCGCGACCGCTCGGGAGTTTTCTCCGGCTGATCGGTCTCTGCGGTTCGGTGACGGATCTCATTCCTTTAGGTCGGCTGCGTGTCAGACCTCTCCAACACTTTCTGCTCAGTCGTTGGAGACCGAATGTAGATCCTCTGGATCAGGTCTTCCGTTTCCGGACTCTCTGTATCCTCACCTTCTTCCCTGGACAGATGTTCAGTGGATTACGCAGGGTGTTCCGCTGGACTTACCCACGTCCGATCGCATTCTGACGGCAGATGCCAGCGATCTCGGATGGGGTGCGACATTGGATCCTCTCGGTCTTTCCCTACACGGGATGTGGGACCAGGATCAAGCAGCTCTACACATCAACCAGAAGGAGCTTCTTGCTCTTCTTCTGAGTTTCAGGCAGTGGATCCCTCACCTGTCGAATCGCCAGGTCCTTCTACTATCCGACAATTCGACAGTGGTTGCTTACATTCGGAACCAGGGCGGCGCGCACTCGCTTCCGATGTACGAGTTAGCTCGGGATCTTTTACTGCTCGCTCAGGATGTTCACGCCGGAGTGGTTGTTCGTCACATTCCCGGTCGTCTGAACGTCCTAGCCGACTCCCTGTCCCGACAGGGCAGGGTTATTTCCACCGAGTGGATGCTTCACAGGGCAGTGTTCCAGTCGCTTTGCGATCTCTGGGGACGTCCCCACATCGACCTCTTTGCGACTCGTTGGAACCATCAGGTGGACACTTTCGTGTCCCCGTGTCCAGATCCTCTGGCTTTTGGCGTGGACGCTCTGTCACTCGATTGGAACGGTCTAGTCGGCTACGCCTTCCCGCCGGTTCCGATTCTTCCTCAGGTTCTCGCCAAAATTCGAACCTGCAGTTGTCGAATCATTCTGATCGCTCCCCTGTCGCCTCAGCGGGTGTGGATCAATCAGCTCCGCTCGCTGATGGCGGCGGTTCTGGCACGTCTCCCGCTACGTCGCGACCTTCTTTGTCAAGGTCGCCCGAGGAGGTTTCACGTCGACCCGACTTCATTGTGCCTTCACGCATATCTTTTGTCAGGTCCTGTCTCCTCCGTAGAGGTTTTTCGAGACGAGCAGTGGAGTGCATTTCTTCTTCAAGGAGGCACTCCACTGGTTTAGCTTATGCAGCTAAATGGAAGGTCTTCTGTCGATGGTGTGCTGATCACTCTGTTGATTATGCCAATCCTTCGATTTCACAGATTGCGGAGTTTCTGGTATATCTGTTTGATTCTCGGGGTCTCCAACCTGTTACCATCAAGGGTTACAGGTCTATGCTTTCAGAGACTTTTTCTTATGTGGGGAAGCGTCGTATCGGCACTAATCCTTACCTCTCCAAGCTTGTTCGGCACTTTTCTTTGAAAAGGCCGCGGACTTTGCAGCTTACTCCACGATGGAATCTTTCGTGGGTGCTGCTTTGCTTGGGGGGGGGGGGGGGGGGGGGCGCCGTTCGAACCTTTATCCCAGGTGGATATGCATTTTCTCACATATAAGATGGCTTTTCTGATGGCATTTGCTTCAGCCAGACGGGTTAGTGAGCTTCACGCCCTCTCGGTTGACCCAGCCTTTTTTAGGAGCTTTCCCAACAGTGTTACTTTTACCACTGATTGCTCTTTTTTGGCTAAGAATCAGTTACCAGATACTACTCCTCCTCCTATCTGTATCAGGGCTCTTCCCTCTGTTGAGGGTACTCGCCCTTTGCTCTGTCCGGTCCGTGCTATTCGCATTTATCTTGATCGGACACGCTTCATACGGAAAGGCAGAAAACGTTTTTTTCTGTCTCTCATTCCGGGTCGACAGAAGATCTCTCCTCAATCCATTTCTCGATGGATTTGTCTTGCTATTCGTACGGCTTATAGTCGTTTAGCAGCTGGCGATTGTATTACCAATCGTATTTCTGCCCACAAGGTGCGGGCACTGTCTACCTCTTGGGCTTATTCTAACTCCATCAAGTTGTCGGATGTTATGCAGGCAGCCTACTGGAGAAATGCTTCTACTTTCTCCACCTTTTATTTACGCCAGTTGCAGGAGCAGTCGGAGGACCTTTTTGCCCTGGGTCCTCTTTCTTCTGCTCAGGCTGTTGTCTGCCATAGCCATTAGGCTTCTTGAAGGTCAGTTTCAGCCTTGTGCTGTTACTGCCCTTTTTCTGTCTGTGTGTCACACAGGCTCATATGTCTCTTTTCATTGTCCTTTACCAATGATTGCGACATTATGGTTGTTAAGCCTCGGGACCTCTTCCATCTACTTCACAGTTCCAGTGCACTAGGGTTATGTGGAGGTTGGTTATGCGATTCCCTCCAGCCTTTTGTCTATTCAGCCTGTAGTAAACAATTGTGAGTAGGTTGATAAGAAATCTAAATTTTATAGTAAATTTCCTTTCTTATTATACCTACCACAATTGTTTACATGGAGGCCCTCCCGTCTTCTTTACGGGTAAAGAATCTTTCCTCCCCGCTGATCACATAACTCTAACGTTTACGGATTCAAAAAGAATGAGTCTTTAGAGACGGTATATGCGCACTGGCAACGGAAGTCGTGGAGTTGTACTTGGGAGAGAGCGTCCCGTACTGGGTCTGCGCCGGTTGCACTCGACCCAGTTTTGGCTTATTTTTATTGGTGCTTTTGGACCACTTTTCTTTCCCAACTTGCTTGGGAAAGACAAAAATAGAGAGTATTTTATCCGAGTTAGGGACTTCCACTGTAGTGCAAGCCTGTAGTAAACAATTGTGGTAGGTATAATAAGAAAGGAAATTTACTTTAAAATTTAGATTGCCATAGTGGTTACTGTAACATTTTCAGGGTATTTTTCTAAATTTTAACCCTTTGAAAGAAATGTGATACTTTTTTTACTTTTATGTGCAGGTTTTGAGGTTTGTCTTTCTTTTCTTCAAAGTGGCGACTTACCTTGTAGCATATTGTCATGGTTCCTATTTTATGTTAGCATGCTTCTTGGGGCTATTGTTATATTATTTAACCCTTTAGCTCATTATTTTATTAATTCATTTTTAACTTTTGTGTGCAGGTTTTGATTTTTTTTTTTATTTTGCTTTTTTTTTTTATGTCAGCATGCTTTTCAGGTATAGTAATATTTTATTCAACCCTTTCCATGCTTAGTTACTTGAATTTTGGACTTTTGTGTACAGGTTTTTGAGTTTTCTGTGCAGGTTTTTAACTTTTGTGTACAGGTTTTGAAATTTTTTCTTGGAAAGGAGTTTTACATTACTGGCATATTGCGATGGTGGTTACTGTGACATTGTCCGGGTATTTTTCTCAATTTTAACTCATTGAAACAAATGTGATACTTTTTTTTTTTACTTTTATGTGCAGGTTTTGAGGTTTGTCTTTCTTTTCTTCAAAGAGGAGACTTACCTTGTAGCATATTGCCATGGTTCCTATTTTATCTTAGCATGCTTCTTGGGGCTATTATTATTAGCTCACATGACTAAAAGTCAGGGTGAGCTTTTCTTATCACTCTTCATCCGTCGTCTGTCCGTCCATCCGTCGTCCATCGTCCTGCGAGAAGGTGGTGTTTGAGCCTCTTTCTCCTAAACCACTGGCCACATTTTAATTAAATTTAATTAAATTTCATGTAAGTAGTGGTTATATAGGGGCATTTTGATTTTTATCCAAATTAGGTTGCGGCTCATATTGAAGTGTGGGGAAAAAATGGCTAAATGTTTTGAAAATCTTCTTCTAATGAACCACCAGTAGCAGAGACTTGATATGTGGTATACAGAGTCCTTTTGAGGATTAGAATCAAGTTTGTTCAAGAGAAGTTTGTCGGGTATTATTTGCCTTCGTTATGGGAGGGGCAAGAATTTTTGCCAGTCCCAAAATTTCTGTTTTCCAAACCGAGAGGCAGATTTGAACCAAATTTGATATGAGGGCTTATTGGGTCATAAGTACTTAATTTATGCCCAAATTTTTGTTCCCGTCACCCCATGGGAACCGCAGGAGCTAAAAATAGAAAAAAATTAAAACGCCCATATCTCCAAAACTACACGGCACTGAGAATTCTTATTTTGAGAATTCTTATTTGATGTGAAGCTTCCTTAGGACCAACAGAATGGAATGGTAAAAAAAAAGTGCTATCGGCTTTATCATGGGGTACTTTTTGGGGACTTTGAAAAAGTGCTGAGTCAGCATTTTTTAACACTGTGGGTAATGGGAAAAACATTTAACACTACTTTTCTCCCAAATCACTGCTCCAAAAGCTTTCAAATTTCACATATAACATCTTTTTAAGATTGTTTAACATGTTTATTGAAATCAATTCCCTGGGTCCATATTTGGGCTCTCTATGGGAGCCCAAATGTTTAAATTAGTGCAGCATGAGGAATGTTCTTTAAAAATCTTCTTCTTCAGATCTACCAATAAGAATCTTTTGATATATGGTATGCAGCATCCTTAGGGAGGGGGGTGGGTGCGGGTGAGATTCAAGTTTGTTCAAGCCAAGTCCCTGGGTTCATATTTAGCCTGAAAATTTGGGGTCCCGTTCCGGACTTAGAAATTTTGGACCAAAAACCGGAAATTTTTTGGGGGGTTTATTTATGCGTTTCAGTCAATTTTAAGACAAAAAAATTTATTTTTTTTACACTGAAAATTTGGACCAAAATCAAGAATTTTTTTTTTGTTGTTTTATGCTTTCGGTCAATTTTAAGACAAAAAACATTTTTTTTTTTACACTGAAAATTTGGGGGCCGGGTCAGACTTCAAAAATTTCCAAACAAAAATAAAAAAAATCTGTTTTTTATGCGTTTATCTCAATTTTGGGACGTAAAAGTGCAGGAACTGAAAATAGAAGGAAAATCCTGTGTATTGTGTGGGCACAATCTCTTCATCTAGTTGGTATATGCTTTTCTTAGGAGGGGCGTATGCAGCTTATTCAAGTCAAGTCCCTGGTTTGATATTTAGACTACCATGTCAGGTGAGCGACCTCAGGCCCCATGGGGCCTCTTGTTGTGAATAGAGCTGGCCAGTTTTGGCCTTTATGTTGGGTAAAGGATTCAAGGGGACATGTAGAACATCCACTGAATTTGGATCCTTTAAACTGTGATACTGACACTTCGCAATAGTGCCCAAATATGGGCTTTCAGCACTCTACCAGTTAAAGGCAGTTGTAGTGCTGTACTTCTGTGGTCGATGTGCAGAATGTTTATGGTATGTATACCTTCAGCCAATGCTAATTTTGCTTGTCCCGGGATAGTAAATTAGAGAGTCTGACAGTTAATCACTATTGCTCAGTAGTTCTCTCCAGGTACAATGCCTTACCACACCCATAGATTTGTACATGATATGGCCCAGGCTGTTGAAAGAATCATCTAACTGCAGGAAACAACCAAACACAGAAATTTACACATTTACCCTTTATTGTAGAAATATGTTGATGAGTAGGGAGTGATCCTTAGGGAATCAAATTCCCAACTAGAGCCCCATGATGCCAATTTTTTTTAATGGCATGTGCCCCAAACCCTTTCCCAACGAGGGCAGAAGAATTCCTACCAATATACCTATTATCATGCATGGCATTTTGGTATTAACAAGCATATTGATCATCAACAAGAAAGGTCTGTTTCGATCAGAGCTAAAGTGGATGAAACACCAATAGTTATTGTGGTTGTGAAGGTCAACCTCTGTTGTCAAGCCCATGATGAGATGACTTGAGGACATTTTTTGTCTGTAACTAATACAGACAATGATGGAATAATGGTGTAATATACAAGTACATGGAACGATCTGGTGTATTGAAGTAGTACATATATCTCATCAGAAAATTGATTTTCTCTATTAATCTCTATTAACTGGTTGAGGGCGAGATTATTTTTGGTGATCGGAATTTCTTATTCAAAATTTGTTTTATTACAAATTATTGTAGAGTGCCCAAAGGCACTCTCCAATAAGTTGTAATAAAACATTTATATGAACAAAATGTTATTTCCATTTGACTGAATATGAAACATGAGCAAGGAAAATATTGGCTTTTGCTCTGGTACCCTCATTTTTGGAATGCCCTGACAGTGACTTCTAGCACTCAACCAGTTAACTCCTTGAGTGCTGGTAGTAGAACAGAATTTTCCCCTCATAATTCTGTTTTGAAGATTGAATTGGTTAACTTCTAGTTGCATCATTGGGAATTTTACTGCTTGAAATTTTTGTATTTTGACATCAGAGTACAGGTGAGAAAACGTGGTTAAAATAATCAGTTCAATTGTTGGTGGTCATGTTTGGAAGGTTTCATTAAAATTAGTACATAAGAGTAGAGGTGGTTTTGTACACAAGAATTTAGAGACGGTGAAAAAAGCTCCGAGGACAGTAGTGATCGAATAATGATGCCAACTTGTTTAGTGAGTACTTTGCAAATCAACCTGTTAATAGGGAACTTTTGAAGACAAAATATAGTTTAAAAGAATAAAAACACACTGATGTTGAAATATTAAAATTTTAATATGCAAATTTTCTCCGTAATGCATTTAGGAATTTAAACTAATTCAGTCTTGTTTGACAGAGCTCATTGAGTGCAACACACATGATTTGCAAGAACACTGATGTGCCCTCAGAGGATCTGGGGATTCTAGGGTAATTGTCACTATCCCAAGCATTTGCCACTGCTGCACACGTTATGTCAATTATGCTGTCGGATGCATACATCATTGCTTTCATTCATGCAAGACATCGAAGTACTGATCAAATCTCTGAAGGACAGAGCACTATTTGAAACTTGTGATATACGGGAACTTCGATGGGCCTTTGAGTTTATTGTGTTTTTTTTTCCTTCTGAGAACTGTGGGGGCATAAAACAGAAAGTAATCCGTTGACACTTTGTTGACTAATTCAACTATCCTATGTAACAGGAAATTTAGTTTCAGTGTGACAAATTTCAAAATTATTTGTGCCTTGCGCAAGCCTGTGTCACACCCACTGATCATATTCTTTCCCACACAGACTGGCCGAAAACATTTTTTACCTGGGGGAAAGCCTTCTTACTCACCACCCAGCCAATCTGTTATCTAAATTCTTGAATTGACTATAAAATTTCATTTTGTTTTCAATAATTACTATGGCTAACTTATCAGAATGAGCTTGTTTCAATGGTAGGGCATAAGATGTGTTTTAAAAAAAAAGAGATAGGCAAAATTGTTGGATAATGTACAAAGTGCCATGATCACTTGATTGCTTTGTTGGGAACAGGATAACTGATACTAAACATTCATTGGCTTTTCAATATTTCTATGTACTATTGCTGTAGGCATTTGGTGGAATGATGGTTGCCAGATTTTGAAAAGCAGCATTCTCTAGTTCACTTAGATTCATTCTTTGCACACTGTTGTCGAAAAAATATGAAAATTTTAAACTGATTTTTTTTCTCCATTTTCCATAATGCAACAAGAAATTAAACCAATTCAGTGGGAGCGGAGCCTGCTTGCTCAGTGGTAACGGTATTGGACTTCAAGCATTTAAATTCCTGCCGGGGGAACTGCATAGTGTCCTTGGACAAAGCACTTCATCCCAATTTCTTGCGTGGGGACACCATGACGCAGTTTACTGAGGCATACTGCCTGTCAATGGTGTACTTGTCTTCAACCTTGCTTGTGTGGAGTTAGTACGTTGGGAAGTTTGGCAGCTGCTTGTCATTGTTGGCAGTTCTCTACGGGTACTCCGACTTCCTCAGTCATAAAACTGTCCGACATGAGGAGATCATAGCTGTCAAAAGTGTCATTAAAACTAAAATAAATAAATTAATAAACTCATTGTTGCATTGTTGTAAAAATTTGTTGATTGATATTTCTGAATACATCAGGATGCCGAGAGTCAAGGATTTTTAAGATTATTTAGATCCAGTGAAATGAAGAAGATGTGTATTTTTCTGAACAACACTCATTAACCATGGAGACCCATTTCGGACTATACATCTCAGTCTAACATATTGCCAAAATTCAGCCAGTATGTAAACAAATGTGGTCATTTGAGCATTATTTTTCATTTTTCTCCATCCCAACTGTAACTTGCAATTTTTCTTTAGAATCAGCTTGAACTTGTTTTAATGACATGTTTTGAGTTTGGAAGAAGAAATATAATTTGTTTTTTAGTTATTCAGGAAAAACATGGTTAACCCTTTACCCAAAGTAATGGCCAAAACTGGCCAGCGATATTCACAAAAATCTCCAATTAATTTTCATCATTTTTTAGCTCAACTTTGGCAAAGCCAAATTTGAGCTTTTGTCATGGCCCGTCATCCGTCTGTCCATCTCTCCGTACGTCAACAATTGGATACGGCTCGGGCTAGAGGCCGTATTTATGAACCGATCTTTTGGAAACTTCTTGGGTACCTTTGCTATGACTGTGAGACGAGAACGAGTGTTTTTGGGTGCGGTCCAAAATTCAAGATTGCTGCCAGCCGCCATTTTGTATCGACGATGCAGAAATCTGTTTTTTGTACAGAACTTCCATATGAAAGCTCTGATTTGAATAATTTTGCAAATTAGACTAACTTTGATTTATTTAGTGTTACTTTCAGCACTGTAAGTGCAAATGCCAATACGGCTCGGGCTAGAGGCCGCATTTATGAACCGATCTTTACGAAACTTCTTGGGTACCTTTGTTATCACCGTGGGACGAGAACGAGTGTTTTGGGGTCTGGACCGGAATTCAAGATGGCCACTGGCAGCCATTTTGTTCAAAATTAGGGGCAATCAGATTTTTGCACAGATCTTCCACATGAAAGCTCTGATTTGAATAATTTTTTGTATGAATGTTTAGTACCATGGAATACATCACATATAATACAGGTTTTTTTCTCATGCAGTAATTATGCAAATTAGATGAACTTTGATTTTTTCAGTGCTACTTACACATGGTAAGTGTATTTATCAACCGATCTTCACGAAACTTCTTGGGTACCTCTGTTATCACCTTGGGATGAGAACGAGTGTTTCTGAGTGTGGTCCGAAATTCAAGATGGCTGCCAGTGGCCATTTTGTACCGAAATTAGGTCTAATCAGTTTTTTGTACACAACTTCTATACGGCTCAGGCACGAGGCCGTTTTTATGAACCGATCTTTACGAAACTTCTTGGGTACCTTTGTTATCACCGTT
This sequence comes from Pictodentalium vernedei, assembly GCA_031216915.1. Lineage (NCBI taxonomy): Eukaryota > Metazoa > Mollusca > Scaphopoda > Dentaliida > Dentaliidae > Pictodentalium > Pictodentalium vernedei. The sequence goes on along the minus strand of CM062295.1, from coordinate 214,437,929 downwards.
GGATGAGAACAAGTGTTTTGGGGTGTGGTCCGAAATTCAAGATGGCCACCAGCAGCCAGTTTGTACCAAAATTAGTGCAATCAGTCTTTTGTACAGAACTTGTGTATGAAAGTTCTGATTTGAATAAATTTTTGTATGAATGTTTAGTAACATAGAATACATCACATATAGCACAGGTTTTTTTCTCGTGCAGAAATTATGCGAATTAGATGAATTTTGATTTATTTAGTGCTACTTATACACTGTAAGTGCACATGTCAATACGGCTCAGGCTGGAGGCTGTATTTATGAACCGATCTTCACGAAACTTCTTGGGTACCTTTGTTATCATCTTGGGACGAGAATGAGTGTTTCTGAGTGCGGTCCAAAATTCAAGATGGCTGCCAGTGGCCATTTTGTACAGAAATTAGGTCCAATCAGTTTTTTGTCACCACTTCTATACAGCTCTTATTTATGAACTGATCTTCACAAAACTTCTTGGGTACCTTTGTTTTCACCTTGGGACAGGAATGAGTGTGTTTTGGGGTGCCTGTGTTATCACTGTGCTATGAGAACAAATATTTTGGGGTTCAGTTAGACCCACTCTGGGACTCAAAGATTTCTTTTCTAGTTTAGCATCTGACTGTCACCCACCTTTACAATACTTTACCTATACATTTGTTACAGGCTACGGCCAGTATTTATGTACAGACCGCTACAATACTTTATATGTACCTTTGTTATCAGGTCATTACCTAGATGTTTGTCATTGCTGTGTTACATACTATACATGTACATGTCTTGACAAGTTGAGCTACAGTGTCATTGACACTTTCATTTATTTTTGTTTCAAAAACATAGGTTATGACATCTCTTTGGAACGAGCTAGTTGAGCTCGTTCCAATGAGGGGTCATAACCTATGTTTTTGAGACAAAAAATGAAAATAACTAGAGAATTGTAATTTGTTGGACAAATTATGGGCTTTCCCAACTTTTCAATGTGAAATTGCAGACTACATATAGCAAAGCAAAATGCTTGAAATTATCCATTTCCAAAATGATAGACAAAAAGCATCCAAAGTTGGCTAATTTTGGCATTCTATAACGGTAATCTTATTCTCACCCTCATTGTGCCTGGGGGTTAAATCTTGAGATTAAAAAGTAAACAGTAACTTTCTTCTGCAATCATTGTTACATCTATCCATACCAAAATAATTGCTACAACAACCTTGCAATTAGAGATGAGTACAACAGATGTTTGTAAAATTCACTGAAAATCAATTTTTGTCAACCAATGCTATTCTTTATGTGGCCAAAGCATATGTTGGTTAAGCCCCAAAGCATAACTTACAGCAGCGGTTTTGTTCATTAAGCATCTCTGCCTATAGGAAAACAAAGTATCTAAAATTAACCATTTCCAAAATGACAGGAAAATGTAACCTTAGTTAGCTAATTTTACCATTTACGAATGGAACTCTTACCCTCATTGTGCTTGGGGGTTAAAGATGAGATTAAAAACCAAACAGTAACGTTTTTCTGTAAGCATTGTTGCATCTATGCATACAAAAATAATTGTTACAACAACATTGCAATTAGAGAAATTAGCTCTTGAAGTTTGTCAATCTCGAAGATAGAATGCTATATATTCATATCATTTGTAGCCAATAGGGGTTAATTTTGAAATATTTGTGTGGTGATTTTAGTGTATCATATTATGCTCTAAATGTGTGAACATCAATCACAGACTGAGTGTCTGATAACTGTGATAAGAGACATGGCGGAATCTTGAATTTTGGTATTTGAATGAGCTTGTACAAGTTGAGGGACTCCAAGTCAAGACACAACAACTGGGTGAGGGTTAAAACTTGGAATAAAACATATAACAGCAAACTTGTTCTTGGATGAATGCCCTATCTTCTCATGGGAAACGTTTTGAGAAAATATGGCTCCAGTGGTGAGAAATTACATGTAAATTTTGGCGAAAATGACAATTATTCCGACAGTACCCTTATAGGAAGTCTCAAATCTGCCAAGGGTTAAACTTTTAATAATAACATATAGAACAAAATTTGTCATACTTTGACTGCTGCATGCAGCTATAGAAAACATTCAGAGCTCAATCAATTTGAAATGGTGTAAATCGTCGCCTAAACTTAACAAATTTTGAAAAAATTGGAGTTTTTTTTGGACGGTACCTACTTTTATGCAACCAGAATGGGATAGGGTTAAACTTTACAACCAAACTTACAACAGCAAATATGCTTGGTAGTCAATTGTGAATACACACATTAAAAGTGTTTGAAATTAACCCTTTCCAAAATGATAGAAAAAGCAACCAAAGTTGGCTAATTTTAGCATTTTCAAACGGTACTCTTATTCTCGCCCTCATTGTGCTTAAGGGTTAAATCTGAGATTAAAAAGTAAACAGTAGCTTTCTTTCACAATCATTGTTGCATCTATCCATACCAAAATAATTGTTACAACAACCTTGTAATTAGAGAAATTTGCTCTTGAAGTTGGTCAATTTTGAAAAAAAATATGCGTTTTCACAAACATGACGACACCGCATTTCACTAGATTTTATGACATTACATAAGTGTGCCAAATTTGGTTAAAATCGTTCAGCTTGTTTTTGAGCAGTTCAACAGGCAAAATTCGAGGAGAAAAAAAAAAAATTAAAAAAAAAAAAATAGAGAAGAAAAATCTTGAAAAAGATGAATAACAAGAGTCTTTCCCAAACTGGGTTTGGGAAAGCCTAATTATTTATTCAAGAATTTTGTTTGCAAGTGTCGTCTGCTTTTCATGTTAAGTAAAGGATTCAAATGAAAAGATTTTTCTGAAATCCATTAAATCTTCATTTGATATATACGGATGCACTACCTTTGTGTCAAATTCAATTGAAGCACATCCTAAGCCAACAGTGTTTGAGTCTACACACAAATCTTATGTCATATATATACAGGTATTTTAACAGTACACATATAGGAAAATATTATACTAGGGCTAAATTTTATTTATACAGACACTCCATTGTCGCTCTGAATTCAGTTGGAGATTGTCTTTTATATGTTTATATAGTTTGACTTGCATATACAAGCATATTTGTTTGCAATTTATGGTGCTTTGATGGGATAACATGACACATAATGTTTTAAAAAAAATTGCTGAGTAGTGTCTGTATAGCTTAGTTGGCTGCCTCCCCACCCCAGCCCCAAACCAAAGAAGAAAAACAATTCCCAAAGGTTGAATTAGATCCATGTTGGTTAAAGATGGCACATCACTGTTGACTCAAATTCAATTCTACAGCATTATTGAAAATTGTAAAATTCATCACGACATTCGGTGTTTTCTTGATTAGCATATCATTATAGTTTCATTTGAATTTAATTCAAGTCAACAGTGATGAGACGTCTATAACTAACATGGATCTAATTCAAATTTGGGAATTAGACACTTCTAGCTGGCAGGAAGATTCGCCTGAAGTTTGTCTACTAGCACCTAATGGTTCTATACATCACACTACCTTTGCATCGAATTCAATTAATTGAATTTGATGCGACGGTATTGCAGTGTATGTAACAGGCCTTAGTGTCAGCTGGATTTGTCTTTGTTAAGCCTTCAAAACCTTTATCTGGTGAAACAGCCTAACTTGGCATGTGCTATTCACAAAAATTACCATTCAAATTCTATTATATTTTAAATTTTTGTCTGCAAAATGTAGCTTTTAGCCTCTTATTGGAGAGAACTCATTAACCTCATACCAATTGTGGGTGGAACGTAAACTTTGTTTTGCAGTTTTCACAATACGCAGTAATGAGAATTTCTTGCAGACGAGTCAAATTCCCTGGTTGCCATCTTGGCTTTTGTAGGATGTGTGGGCTTCACCGTATAAAGATTTTGATAGAAAAATTGGCTTTATATTTCTTATCAACCTACCTTACAATTGTTTACTACAGGCTTGCACTACAGTTGAAGACCCTAACTCGGATAAAATACTCTCTATTTTAATCTTTCCAAAGAGATGTGGGAAAGAAAAGTGGTGTAAAAACACCACGAAAAAATAAGCCAAAACTGAGCTGATCTCCATTGGCGCACACCCAGTATGAGACGCTCTTCCCTTAGTACAATTCCACGACTTCCGTTAACCAATGCGCAGTGCAGTCATCAATTAATCATTCTTTTTTTGTCCGAGACACGTGGAGGATGTGTCTCCATTTTGCATTACGAAACAGTGATAATTCAACCCGACAATAATGGTTTTCCTGTGACTGGAATTATGGATCTGAAAATCGTATAATAACATGACTGTGTTTTATATATTCTCGTTAATATTTTCAACCACATTCTCAATGAATTTTATTTATATATTCCGATTTTGCAAATGTTTTTCTACATCGTGTCATCGTAGTTCAGATATAAAATTTTTCGGTTGATAAATTTTTTTATTATCCCCGCATTTGAAATAATGCGGGGATATATTGGTCGTCTTCGTCCATCCGTCCGTCCGCACTCATAAATGACTACTTAGGGGGCTAATTATCGGTATAAACGGGGGTTAGGTGACTACCGCGATTTAGGTGGCTAGTCCCACAAGTAAATCCCAATTTTCTAGGGTGGGTTTTAGAGTTGCGGTTGGGTGGGGTTAGGGTCAGTCAAGGGTAGAGTTATGGTTTGCTACTACCCCCAAAAAGTTGTTTTAATAGAATGGACATGCATTTTATGATAACGTACCCTAAAAAAATAGCCATTTTCATTAGTCTAGGGTGGGGTTTAGAATAGAGGGTGGGGGTGTATGGTTAGGGTCAGTAAAGGGTAGGGTCAGGGTTTGCTACCACCCCAATAATTTTTCCCCAAATCACTTGTTTTAGTATAATGGACATGCATTTTGATGTAGTCCCGTAAAAATAGTCACCTAAGTACCCATTTATTAGAATGTCCGTCCATACGTCCGGGAATGGTTTCCGGCGAAAAACTGCTAGGGGTTTCAATTCAAAACATTGAAAGTGTGTTCATGTTCATTCATAGGGTCTGTAGATGTGCATAAAGGTTTTGGATTTTTGATTCGGCCCTCGCGGGCGTAAGGGGCACCACTTTTGTCGTTAGAGGAATGGTTTCCGGCAAAAAACTCCTAGGGGGTTCAATTCAAAACATTGAAAGTGTGTTCATGTTCATTCATAGGGTCTGTAGATGTGCATAAAGGTTTTGGATTTTTGATTCGGCCCTCGGGGGCATAAGGGGCACCACTTTTGTCATTAGAGGAATGGTTTCCGGCGAAAAACTCCTAGGGGTTTCAATTCGAAACATTGAAAGTGTGTTCATGTTCATTCATAGGGTCTGTAGATGTGCATAACGGTTTTGGATTTTTGATTCGGCCCCGAGGGGCACAAGGGGCACCATTTTTGTCGTTAGAGGAATGGTTTCCGGCGAAAAACTGCTAGGAGTTTCAATTCGAAACACTGAAAGTGCGTTCATGTTCATTAGTAGGGCCTGTAGATGTGCATAAAGGTTTTGGATTTTTGATTCGGCCCCGAGGGGTGCAAGGGGCACCATTTTTGTCGTTAGAGGAATGGTTTCCGGAGAAAAACTCCTAGGGGTTTCAATTCGAAACACTAAAAGTGTGTTCATGTTAATCAATAGGGTTTGTAGATGTGCATAAAGGTTTTGGATTTTTGATTCGGCCCTCGGGGGCATAAGGGGCACCACTTTTGTCGTTAGAGGAATGGTTTCTGGCGAAAAACTCCTAGGGGTTTCAATTCGAAAACATTGAAAGTGTGTTCATGTTCATTAGTAGGGTCTGTAGATGTGCATAAAGGTTTTGGATTTTTGATTCGGCCCCGAGGGGTGCAAGGGGCACCATTTTTGTTGTTAGAGGAATGGTTTCCAGAGAAAAACTCCTAGGGGTTTCAATTCGAAACACTAAAAGTGTGTTCATGTTAATCAATAGCGTCTGTAGATGTGCATAAAGGTTTTGGATTTTTGATTCGGCCCTGACAATAATCACAAATGCGAATGCGGGGATATACTTTAGTGTGCTTTGCACACAAATGACACCCCTCTAGTTATTATTGGAGTGAGGGACTGTATGGACAGGATTTATTCACTCCTTTGAGGGCTGAATTTCTGTTTTTTAGGTCCCTGTCGGCCTGTCGGAAGTGGCTCCCGATTGAACCCCCTTCTGTGTCCTCTTAGTCGTTGAGCACACCGGTTATTTTTCTGCCACCTTCTCTCATAGTTGGGGGTGTTCATCTACTTTATGTATCTGTTGAGTTCACCTTTTTCTTCTACTGCTCTCACCTCTGTTATTTCTAGTTCGGTTCCTTTAGGGCAGTTCCTTTTGCCCTCGCTTTTGGTGGGTTCTCGTGGCTGTTCCTCCCACACCCAGGGAGGGGGGGGAGGGGAGATGCTGTCGTTTTGGGGCCTCCTGACACGACCACATCTGGTGAGAGTTATAACCCCCGTCTGTGGGGGATGTTCAGCTCTTCCCGTGGGAGGGGTGGGGGGATTGCTGTCGTTTTGGGGCCTTCCAACACGACCACATCTGGTGAGAGTTACACCCCCTCCCCTCCGTGGGGGATGTGCAGCTCCTCCCACACCTGCGGGGGGTGGGGAATGCTGTCGTTTCAGCCTCCCGACACGGCCACGTCTGGTGAGAGTTATTCCCCATCCGTGGGGGATGTGCAGTATTTAGTTGAGTTTTGACGAAGTCAAACTCGACTTACAGTTTGATGAAATGACGGGCAGGCGGATGGCGGCTGGCGTAAACAATTGGTTTCTGGGCAATAACTTTAGTTCTATTTGATGCACCTTTACCAAATTTATTTATACCAGAGGTTACCCTATAGGAAAGGAAGATACCTATCGATTTCAGAGTCCCGCACCCCAAGGACAAGGTCACTGTTACTATAAATAGAATATTTTGTGAGAAATTGGTTTCCGGGCAATAACTTTAGTTCTATTTGACGCACCTTTACCAAACTTATACCAGAGGTTACCTATAGGAAGGGAAGACACCTATTATTTTGGAGTCTGGAACTCCATGGTCAATGTCACTGTTAGTAGTAATAAATAGAATATTTTGTGACAAATTGGTTTCCAGGCAATAACTTTAGTTCTATTCCGTGTATCTTCACCAACCTTATACCACAGGTTACCCTATAGGAAGGGAAGACACCTATCGATTTCGGAGTCTGGGGCCCCAAGGTCAAGGTCACTGTTACTATCAATAGAATATTTTGTGACAAATTGGTTTCCGGGCAATAACTTTAGTTCTATTTGACGCACCTTTACCAAACTTATACCAGAGGTTACCTTATAGGAAGGGAAGACACCTATTGATTTTCGGAGTCTGGGACTCCAAGGTCAAGGTCACTGTTACTATAAATAGAATATTTTGTGACAAATTGGTTTCTGGGCAATAACTTTAGTTCTATTTGAAGCACCTTTACCAAACTTATACCAGAGGTTACCCTAGAGGAAGGGAAGACACCTATTGATTTCGGAGTCTGCGACTCCAAGGTCAAGGTCACTGTTACTATAAATAAAATATTTTGTGACAAATTGGTTTCCGGGCAATAACTTTAGTTCTATTCCGTGTATCTTCACCAAATTTATACCACAGGTTACCCTATAGGAAGGGAAGACACCTATTGCTTTCAGAGTTTGGGGCCCCAAGGTCAAGGTCAAGGTCACTGTTACTATTAATAGAATATTTTGTGACAAATTGGTTTCCGGGCAATAACTTTAGTTCTATTTGACGCACCTTTACCAAACTTACATTAGAGGTTACCCTATAGGAAAGGAAGACACCTATCGATTTCAGAGTCTCGCGCACCAAGGTCAAGGTCACTGTTGCTACAAATAGCTTATTTCTTCAGAATTTAATGTCACAACTCGACTTCTGGATCTGTGATCCTCTTGCTGGATTTTTTTTTACCTTGGTGGATACTGCGGGAGCTGTTGGATATCTGATGAAGAGATGCCTGGTTCCGGGACTATGCGCCCTCTCTAGTCGACATCTGAGGCTGTCACTAGGGTTGTGACTCCTCCTTTGGGGGCCGAGCTAGGTTGCTCTCTCCCCTTTTCCACCAGTTTCAACAGCTCCCTTCGTATCTGCTGCTACTGCTGTTCCGTCTACAATGTCATCGGTCACCCGTTTTAGCCGGCCTCCCCTTAACCCTGCAGGGGCTGCAGTGATGTCTGTAGTGTGGTTGTGGGGTAGTGGCCTCAGGCTTCCCTGACTTCAACTCAGCGAAGTCGGAAGTGGCTGCCGACTGAACCCCCTACTGTGTCCTCTCAGTCGTTGAGCACAACATTTTTATCCCTGCAGGGGTCTGCAGAGGCGTCTGGTAATGTTGACGTGGGGTATCGGCCTCAGTCTTCCCTGACTTCAACTCGGCGAAGTTGGAAGTGGCTGCCAACCAAACACCCTGCTGTGTCCTCTCGGTCATTGAGCACAGCAGTTTTCTCCCTGGCAGGGGTCTGCAGAGGTGTCTGGTAGTGTAGACGTGGGAGATTGGCCACAGCCTTCCCTGACTTCAACTCAGCGAAGTCAGAAGTAGCTGCTGACCGCACCTCCATGCTGTGTCCTCTCCACCTTTGAGCACAGCAGTTTTATCCCTGCAGGGGTCTGCAGGTATGTCTGGTAGTGTAGACGTGGGGTATTGGCCTCAGCCTTCCCTGACTTCAACTTGGCAAAGTTGGATGGGGCTGCCGGCCGAACCCTCTACTGTGGTCTCTCAGCCATCGAGAACTTCAGTTTTTCTCATTGGATTACCCCTGAATGGATGTCTGGTAGTGTAGGCGTGGGGCATTGGCCTCAGCCTTCCCTGACTTCAGCTTGGCGAAGTTGGATGGGGCTGCCGGCCAAACCCTCTACTGTGGTCTCTCACCTGTTGAGTACCTCAGTTTTTCTCATTGGATTCGGATGTTCATGGTGAGGTCACCATGGGCTCCGTGGCATTTCCGTCCACACATTCTGGTCCCATGGCCAGTTTTGTGTGACCAACGCTTTTTGTGCAGCCTGGACCTTCTGTCTCGCAGAGGTCCGCGGTGACTCTCTTTAGTTTCCGCCATGTTGATCCTCGGGGTATGTGATACCCCAATACACATCTGCCTTCAGATGTTTTTGGCTGCAGCCCATTGCCCCGCATCAGGTGTATTTGAGGATCCTGACCCTTCGCTGGTAAATGGGTCAGGAGTGAAGCCACTTTGTTGGTTCGTTCCCACACCATTCCGTTCCGACAGTCAGTAAGGGAGGCCCTCTCCTTGCTCATTTAGGTTCTGTCCAAGAGCCTTTTCCGTTGCTTCCAGCGAGGCTATGAGTGGTTTCCGGGCGCTCCCTGTTGCACCGCCTCCCAGGATTGGAAACAGGCCGCTTTTTGATCCCCTGGTGTGCTTACACCATGGGAGGCGTCGGCTGGTTTGCCCATGATGGGCTATGTGTCTTCTGAGTCGTGGGATGAGTCTGACATTCCTGATGTCGAGAGCAACAGTCTCCTGACTTGGGGGCAGCTCTTGACTTTGTGTTTGGGTTCCTTCCAGGTCTCAAACCGTCAAACCAGCCGACAGTGTCAGCCCGGCTGCGATCATCGGTCGCACGCCTACAGCCTCTGGAGCAACATGCTTCTGGGCGCCTTCGACCATGCCTATCGGTACAGGTGGTTGAAGCATTTACCGCTTTGGATTCTAAGCTGAGTTCCAAGGCTATGAAGACGTTCTTCATCAAGGTTGACACTTTTTGCCTCTGGTGTGTTATCGTTCCTACGATTTTGCCAGTCCATCAGTCTGCCAGACTTTGACAGTCTTGGATCGGAACTCCAGCTCCTCAGCCATATGGAGACTCTGGAGTCCAGGTTGGGCTTATCAGGAGGGATGCTGGAATGCATTCTCTCTTCGATCACGTCGTCTCTGCTTTGCTGCTTATCTCCTCCCAGATGAGTTTGACGACAAACAGGTTTTGTTTTCAGTGTGCTGTTCAAGGCGCTCATGCATCTTCTCACACACATGCCTGTAACGCGGCTAGCTTGGAATTAGTTCGCAGGTACGCTGTGCTGGACACAAGACGTCCCCTTGAGGGACAGTGTGCTGCTCTTCGATCTGCCTCTTTCGCCGGGTCCGTGACTATTCCATAGTTCCGTAGCGACGGTCCGGGATGGCCCCATGTCATTCCATTGATCTGCTGCTGCTGCTTAGTCAGCTTGATCGGCCTTCTGTTGGAGGCAGGTGCCGTCCAAAGCCTAACAAGTACCCTTCTGCTTCCTCTGCGAAGCTAAGGGCTGAACCCGGCTGATCCTCCTACTGCCACTTCTACTCACTCACAGGGTGGGGTAGGCGTCGGCAGTAGTCACCTCGATTTCGTCCCAGGTTGAGGCATTCCACTAAGTAGAGAGTGCCTCTTCCAACATGAGCCCCTTTCAACGTTACACGTTGGGAACTTTTGATCACAGATATAGGCGATCTCCTGTCAAAGGGAGCAATCGAGGTCATCAAGAACATTCAGTGGGATTTTGTTCCCGCATGTTCTTGGTGCCGAAGAAGGACGGCCGACTCAGATAGGTTATCGATCTGAGTATTCTGACGCAGTCTATCATTGCTCTTCAGTTCAGCATGGAGGCTTTCAGATCGGTTCGCCTCTCCATTCCCCAGGATGTTTTACAGTTCAAGGCCATTCCCTTTGGCCTCAGCCTGGATCCTTGGGGCTTCACCTGTATGATGTCGCATGTGTTAGTCTTACATCGCACACAGTCCAGGGTGTCTTCTTTGGCTTGTCTAGTTGATATCCTCCAGAGGCAATCCAATGCTGCTTTTCTGGAGTTTGATGTCGTCACACTGTTGAGCCTATTCACGTCACTAGGGTTCCGAGTCAATGGAGAGAAGTCGGACCTGGTCCCTTCTCCGCCTTGTCATCTGGGATGGACTTCATCAGCTCGGAGTCTTCCCTGACTGCTTGGTCTCTGTGTTTCGGTGACGGATCTCATTCCTCTAGGTCGACTGCATGTCTGACCTCTCCAACACTTTTTGCTCAATCGTTGGAGGCCGAATGTCGATCCTCTGGTTCTGGTGCTTCTGTTACCGGAGTCTCTTCCTCGTCACACTCTCCCCTGACAGATGTTCAGTGGATTAAGCAGGGAGTTCCATTGGACTTCCCCACGTCCGATCATGTTCTGACGGTAATCGCCAGCAATGTTGGATGGGGTGTGATGTTGAATCCTCTAGGTCTTTTCCTTCACGGGTCATGGGATCAGGATCTAGCAGCTCTTCATGTCAACTAGAAGGAGCTTCTTGCTCTTCTTCTATGTTTCTGGCAGTGGATCCCCCGTTTTTTGAATTGTCAGGTGCTTCTGTGGTCTGACAATTCTACGGTGGTTGTTTACATTCGGAACCTGGGCGGCAAGCACTATGTTCCCAAGTATGCATTGGTTCAGGATCTTCTACTGCTCGCTCAGGATGTCAACGCCGGAGTGGTGGTTTGTCACTTTCCCGGTCGTCCGACCTTCCTAGCCGACTCCCTGTCCCGACGAGGCAGGTGGATGCTCCCCATGGCGCTGTTCCAGTCTCTTTGCGATCTCTGGTGTCGTCCCTAGATTGATATCTTTGCGACTCATTGGAACCATCAGGTTGACACTTTCATGTCCCCATGTCCAGATGCTCTGGCTTTCGCCACGGACGCTTTGTCCTTCCTTTGGAAAGGTCTTGTCGGCTACGCCTTCCTGCCGGTTCTGATTCTGCCTCAGGTTCTAGCCCAGATATGAACCTGCAGTTGTCGAATCCTTTCGATAACACCCCTGTTGCCTCGGTGGGTGTGGCTCCATCTGTTCCACTCTCTGCTAGTGGTGGTTCCGGCATGTCTCCCTCTACGTCGCAACTTTCTTTGCCAAAGTCACCCGAGGAAGTTTCAGGTCGACCCGACTTCATTGTGCCTTCGTGCATGTCTTTTATCAGGTCCTGTCTCCTCCGTAGTGTTTTTTTCGAGACGAGCAGTGGAGTTGCTTTTCTTCTTCAAGGAGGCACTCACTCCACTGGTTTAGCCTCTGTGGCTAAGTAGAAGGTTCTTCTGTCGATGGTGTGCGATCACTCTGTTGCTTCTGTCACTCCCTCGATCACACCGATTGCAGAGTTTCTGGTATATGTTTGTTTCTGGGGGTCTCCAGCACTGGGTACAAGTCCATGCTTCGGAGATCTTTTTCAAATGTGGTACAGCATCGTATCGGCACTCATCCTTGCCTCTCCAAGCTTGTTCAGCACTTTTCCTTGAAAAGGTCTAAGACTTTGCAGTTTACTCCATGATGGACACTGTCTTGGGCGCTGCTCTGCTTGGGGGGGGGGGGGGGCATTCGCACCTTTATCCTGGGTGGATATGCGTTTTCTCACATGCCAGATCTCTCCTGAATCCATTTCTCGATGGATTTGTCTTGCTATTCGTGCAGCTTCCGCTCGTCTAGCTACTGGCGATTGTATTACCAATCGTTTTTCTGCCACGAGGTGCATGCATTACTGGAGAAATGCAACCTTCTCTTATCTGTGACAGTTGCAGGAGCAGACAGAGGACCTTTGTTCTAAGGACCCTCTTTCTTCTGCTCAGGCTGTTGTCTATCCCAGCCATTCAGCTTCTTACAGGGTCAGTTCCAGCTCTGTGCTGTTACTACCCTTTCTGTCTGTGTGTTGCCCATTTCCATTTGCCTCATCTTTCATTGTCTTTCACTAATGTTTGTGATGCTATGGTTTGATAGGACTAGGGATCTCTGCCTCTGTCCACGGTTCCAGTGCAGTTGAGTTATGTGTGGGTTGGTTATGTGATTCCCTCCATCCTATTGTCTATTCAGCCTGTAGTAAACAATTGTAAGGTAGGTTGATAAGAAATATAAATTTTACAGTAAATTTCCTTTCTTATACCTACCGCAATTGTTTACATGGAGGCCCTCCCATCTTCTTCTTCGGGTAAGAATCCTTCCTCCCCACTGATCACATAACTCCTATGTTGGCGGACTCAAAAGAATGATTAATTGATGACTGCACTGCGCATTGGTTAACAGAATTCATGAAATTGTACTAAGGGAAGAGCGTCCCATACTGGGTGTGCGCCGATGGCACTCGGCCCAGTTTTGGCTTATTTTTTTGTGGTGTTTTTTACACCACTTTTCTTTCCCAGATCTCTTGGGAAGGATTAAAATAGAGAGTATTTTATCCGAGTTAGAGTCTTCCACTGTAGTGCAAGCCTATAGTAAACAACTGTGGTAGGTATAATTTATTTATTTATTGATGTTTAAGGTCACATATTTATGCACTGTTGAATGGCTAATCATGACCGTGACAGTTTTATGGGTGGAGGAAGCCGGAGTACCTGGAGAGAACCACCGAGCAACGACGAGCAGCTGCCAGCTCCCCAACATCGTAACTCCGCACTGCAGCACAGGCAGGGTTAGATTGGTTGAAGACATGCGTACCATCGACATGCAGTACGCCTTAGTACACGGCTTCATCGTGCCCCCACATGGGCAATGGGGGTGAAGTGTCTTGCCCAAGGACACAACGTGGTTGCCGCAGGAGGGATTCGAACCGAGGACCTCTCGGCTTGCAGCCTGCACCTCTACCTACTGAGCCACCGCGCCCCCGGTAGGTATAATAAGAAAGGAAATTTACTATAAAATTTATATTTTTAGCTCACCGAAGGGAGCTTAACTTATAACTTGTCGTCCGTCGTGAACTTTACATTATCGTTTTCTCCTCACAAATTACTTGACCAAATTTTGTGTGCATGTTCCCTATCGTATCTCAATTCAAGTTTGTACAAATAAATGTGCCACACCCACAGGGGGCACCAGAAGAGGCATAACTCTGATAGCAGCCATAAATTTTTTCAAAAATTCAAAAAAATCTTCTTCTTCAGGCCCACCTGTCAGAATCTTTTCATATTTGTTATACAACATCTCTAGGGGGGGGGCAGATTCAGGTTTGTTCAAATCGAGTCCCTGGGTTAAGATTTGGGCTCTCTATTGGAGCCCAAGGTTTAACCTGGTGCAATTTGAGGAAATTTCTTTAAAAATCTTCTTCTTCAGATCCACCAGTCAGAATCCTTTCATGTTTGGTATACAACATCTGTAGGGGGGTCAGATTCATGTTTGTTCAAATCCAGTCCCTGGGTTAATAATTGGGCTCCCTATAGGAGCCCAAATTTTAACTTACTGAAATATGAGGAAATTTCTTTAAAAATCTTCTTCTTCAGATCCACCAGTCAGAATGCTTTCATATTTGGTATACAACATCTCTAGGGGGGGGGGGGGGGGGGGGGGGGGGGTCAGATTCAAGTTTGTTCAAATTTGGTCCCTGAGTTAGTATTTGGGGTCTCTATTGAAGCCCAAAGTTAAACTTAACGCAATTTGAGGAAATTTCTTTAAAAATCTTCTTCTTCAGATCGACCACTCAGAATCCTTTCATGTTTGGTATACAACATCTATAGGGGGGTCAGATTCAACTTTGTTCAAATTGAATTTCTGGGGTTTTATTTGGGCTCCCTATAGGAGCCTAAATTTTAACTTTGTGCAATGCGTGGAATATTCTTTAAAAATCTTCTTCAGATTCACCATTCAGAATCCTCTCATTTTTGGTATACATCATCTCTAGAGGGGCCGTATTCAAGTTTGTTGAAATCGAGTTTCTCAGTTAATATTTAGGTTCCCTATGGGAGCCTGAATTTTAACTTAGTGCAAACTGAGAAAATTTCTTTAAAAATCTTCTTCAGATCCACCAGTCAGAATGCTTTCATATTTGGTATACAACATCTCTAGGAGGGGTCAGATTCAAGTGTGTTCAAATCGGGTCCCTGAGTTAGTATTTGGGCTCTCTATTGGAGCCCAAAGTTTAACTTCGTGCAATTTGAGGAAATTTCTTTTAAAATCTTCTTCAGATCCACCAGTCAGAATCCTTTAACATTTGGCGTGCATCGTCTCCAGGAGGGGTCAGATTCAAGTTTGTTCAAATTGGGTCCCTGGGTTGAATATTTTGAGCCTGGTTCGGACTTAGAAACTTTTGACCCAAATTTGAGAAAAAAAAATTGTTTTTTTTTTATGCGTTTTGTTCAATTTTGAGACAAAAACCCCTCAAAATTTTTAGACTGAAAATTTTGGGTCCAGTTCCAACTCTGAATTTTTTAAAAAAATTTTTATGCGTTTTTTGTTCAGTTTTGAGACGAAAAAAAAAGGTTTTTAGTCCTGTTTAGTCTGAAAATTTTGGGGCCGGTTCAGACTTGGAAATTTTGGACCAAAATTCGGAGAAAAAAAATTTGTTTTTTATGTGTTTTGTTCAATTTTAAGATGAAAAAAAAAATTGGGGGTCAGGTTTGGACTCCAAAATTTTGGACCAAAATTCGGACATTTTGGGGGGATTTTTATGCGTTTTGTTCAATTTTGAGATGTAAAAAAATTTATAGCCTGAAAATTTTGGGTCCTGTTCCGACTTGTTTTTAAAATCTTTTTCAGGCCATGTAGTCAGAATGCTTTCATATTTAGTATACAACATCTCTAGGAGGGGTCAGATTCAAGTTTGTTCAAATCGGGTCCCTGAGTTAGTATTTGGGCTCTCTATTGGAGCCCAAAGTTTAACTTCGTGCAATTTGAGGAAATTTCTTTTAAAATCTTCTTCTTCAGATCCACCAGTCAGAATCCTTTAACATTTGGTGTGCATCGTCTCTAGGAGGGGTCAGATTCAAGTTTCTTCAAATTGGGTTAAATTCAAGTTTGTTTAATCCTAGTCCATGGGTTGATATTTGGGCTCCCTATGGGAGCCATAATTTTTACTTAGTACAATATTAGAAAATTTCTTTAAAAATCTTCTTCATTCTTCAGATTCATCAGTCAGAATCCTTTCATATTTGGTATACAACATCTCTTGGAGGGTAAGACTCAAGTTTGTTCAAACCTGGTCCCAGGGTTATTAATTTGGGCTACCTATGGGAGCCTGAATTTTAACTAAGTGCAATATGAGGGAATTTCTTTTAAAATCTTCTTCTTCACATCCACCAATCAGAATCCTTTCATATTTGGTATACAACATCTCTAGGTGGGTCAGATTCAAGTTTGATCAAATCAGGACCCTGGGTTAATATTTTGGCTCCCTATTTGAGCCCAATGTTAACTTAGTGCAGTATGAGGTGATTTCTTCAAAAACCTTCTTCATATCCACCAGTCAGAATTCTTTCCTATTTGGTATATGACATCTCAAGGGGGATCAGATTCAAGTTCAATTTGAGTCCTTGGCTTAATATTTGGGCTCTATGGGCAGGGGTGGGGTGGTGGAGGGGGGCATGTTACGTTCAGGTTTGTTCAAATCCATTCCTTAGTGTTTTTCCATAAAATTTGCCTCTTATGACTTCATTCCTTTGTATTGTTGATGAACCATGTCTAACTGAATGTGACCTCAAATACTTCTTTGAACAACTTTGGCCGGTGAGCGATTAAGGCCCCTTGGGGCCTCTTGTTTAGCATTAACTTCCATTCTAACTCAACAACTAATGTCTTTTCCATTCTCTTATAATTTAATTTGTTACAGCATCAGTTTTACACTTTTGTACTGTTAATTGACTATGAGAAAAGAACTAACTTGTGGTTTGTTTGCTTAAAATTTATTGTAGCTAATCTTTATTTGTTGAAATATTACTGTACATGCATGATCAGACAGATTTAACTCCATGCTGCTGCTGCTGACGGATATTCCTGCCCAGGACAGAAAATCTCTTGTCACTAAGATAAGAGACATTTGAGCAAATTGTGTCAACCTTTTGACCAGTGATGTCGCCAGAAAATTGTCATGAATTTTTCATCAAATCCAGTCACTTCATAGCAGCCATGACTAGATTTAATGAAAAAACCTAAAAAATACTCAGTGGGTTAAGAGTTAAATATTGAAGATGATTCCTAATGTTGACATTGAACGAGTTTGTGATGAAGATGCATTGAAGACTCTCAGTTGGTCTATGTTTGGAAAAATGAACCTCTGGCTAAGTCTGAGAGATGGCTCAATAAATAAACTGTTAGCCTCAAGATCATAATAATTTTGGTGCATTATCTACATCATGTTTTCCTCAGGCTTCTGTTAATTAGTCTGTGTGTTTTGTGTGGTTTCTTTTTTTTTTCTCTTGGAGAGGGGGGGGGGATTCTTCTGGTTTTCTTACTACAGTGGAGCCCACTTAATTGGATATCTCTTAACTGAATAACCCTGTTAATTGAATATAATTTCCCAACACAAAACCATTTACAATACATCCAGTTCAAATTTGACCTGTTAATTGAATAAAGGTTACAGAGTAAACTTCTGTTTATTGAATAAAAAATCTTGTAACCTGTCAAGAAATTGCCCTGACTCGCCCCCGTTTTTTTTTGCTTATAGACCTATTTGGCGTCAGTACATCCAATACAGGCATTTAATCTATTACATCTTGTTTGACAGAGCTCATGAAGGTCTGTCAAACAAGATATAATAGAATAAATGCTAAGTTTATCTCTAGAATATAGGAAAGTGACCCTGTTAATTGACTACTCCTGTTAATTGGATAATTTTCATTGGCAAAGTGGCTATTCAATTAACCCTTTACCCAGGGCAGACGATATCAAAATTTATTACTTTTAATATTATTTTTTTAATTTTTTTCAAAAATTTCAACAAAGCTATATCATGTGACCCCTCGTTGGAATGAGCTCATTCCAACGAGGGGTCACATGATATGGTTTTGTTGAAATTTTTTGAAAAATAATATATCTTCAACTGCTGAATTTGCATATTACGCAGGCGAATGCGTCCGATTCGTTGGGTAAAGGGTTAACAGGACTCCACTGTACTTTCATGTCTACACGATAATTTGAACACAAATCTTCCTATCTCACTGCTTTTTGGCACACTGATAGACAGTTACAGGTACTCTGCCATCTATGTCTTTTCTGGCGCCTGTGGTATTGGGTGTGGTCAAATGTTCTATAGGATTTTTTTAATTGTCTGATAATAGTAAATCATCCTGAAGCAATATCAGCTATTTTATGTTTACATACTCGGGAGAATAATGTAAACAATTAAATTACAGAGGGCTGGAGACAGCTTATTGCATATTAAATTTTATTTATTGTTTTAATCTCTTTCAAATTTATCCTCAAGCCAAGTTGAAAGAAACCCTTTGCTTTGCAAGGCGGTATTATAGCTCTTGTCTGTCTAACAACACAAGATAACCTCTAATTCTAGGGCGTAAGGGAGGCAATTTTTGTGCCTTCCAATCAACAGTTTATTTCACAAATAAACCAATTAAGTGGTGCATATGGTCTGAAATCACAAAGCCAAATGTTTTTAAACTTCACATGCTTGATGACTGAAACACCCTCTACTCAATGATCCTCATTTAACGTTGACCGGGTTGCAAACATTGCCACAATTGCAACTTATAGTTAGTATAGAAACCTTATGGGAAATCACATTTTCATCTTATCTGGAACTACTGAGCCAATGTGATCCAAACTTGACAGGAAAGGTCTCTGGGAGGTCCTTTACAAACGATCCTCATTTTGTTCCCATCGGATAAAAAACATGGCCACCAGAGGCATTCTTTGATTCTGATTGGTGTATTTTGAAAAATCTTCTCCTCTCAAACCACAAGGCCAAATGTTTTGAAACTTCATATGATTGATGACTGAGACACCCTCTACCCAACAATTCTCATTTAACATTGATCTGGTTGCAAATGTCGCTGCAGTTGCAGCTTACAGTTATTAAAGAAACCCTATGGGAAATCACATTTTCATCCTCTCTGGAACTACTGAGTCTATGTGAACCAAACTTGACAGGAAAGGTCTATGGGAGATCCTCTACAAACCTCATTTTGTATCCATCAGATTGAAAACATGGCCACCATAGGCATTCTTTGATTCTGATTGATCGATGTTGACACCAAACACTAAACACTGTTTCGGTGTTTTTTCCTCAATCTGAGTGTAACCTGTGACAGATGGGTGAAAATAGTTGAAATGGGGTTTGAATTTGGGTGGGTGGGGGGGGGGGGGGGAATCAAGATTTTGGGGTCCTGGGGCCCCAGAGGCTCCCATAGATCTGCTACTGTTTTCTACATGTTTTTTGTGACAGTATGTACCATTTTACTTGATGTTCTCTTCAGCAAGTTCATGTTTCGATTTTTGTATGAGTGTGTTTGTCCACATGCAGGTTTGTTGATTGTCCAAATATGATATCACTCTTGACCTACAATATGACAACAAAGGGCAATGTCATTTCCCATAAACAAAACAAAACCAATTTGAAATAAGTTATTAATTGAAAAGAGAATATGTTTTCATTTTAGGAATTCACTAAAAAAACAAACTTTCCACAATCCATTCCAATGAGGGGTCATAAGTTGGGTAAAAAGTTGATATGGATGAGATTTACACTAAGGCTGTACAATGCACAGGGCTGGTTCCTCAGAATGAAATTTTTTTTATAACCAGAAGGTGTGACTAACCCTGTGCAATGCACAGGGTTAGCCACACTTTCTGGTTATAAAGAATTGGTAACTGCCACATCACACACTACTTGAATATGTACAATCTCACAGGGTTAGTCGCCTAATAGAGTTAGTGGGTAAGCTACCATAGACTGACTAACGATAGGCATTGCACAGGATTAGGCTGTCATATTACACAACTGCTTGAAAATATACTCTGAAGGTTTTAAAAATGCACAGGGTAAGTTGGTTATATGTTACATAGGGTGCAGGAATCTAGGAACTAATGGAAATACTTATACTGGATTGTGGAAATATTTTTAAAGTGAATCCCAAAAATTGAAAATTTTCTATTTTCAGTTGATAGCTTGTTTTAAATCTTTGTCCAAACATGAAAGCTGCTTCCAACTCTACATGTCTGATATCCTAGCTTTGTTCTCAGCAACTTCAGCCGTAGATAGTTTTAATATAACCTGCCTCCATTTACAGCTATCCCAAAATGCAGAAGCAGACTTTCAGGAATCACTGGAACCCGGTTTTACAAGTTTAGTTGTAAATATGTACTCTTTCGGGTTCCATGCAAAACAACCTTCATTGTGGTGTTTTATATGCATGGGTTATTAAGAGATTAGTCAGATTTTGTGATCAAGAAGTTTTGACTAAAATATGTTAATGTTACATAGATATAGCCTTAACTTGACTTGTGCCTGTGTTGCGGTGACAATATAGCCACAGATGACATGCTTTTAATGCAAACAGGTTTCATCAAACTGCCGTTGACGACTATCAATGACATATATCAAACAGGAGGGAACATTGCATGCACACGATGGAAATGGCTGTGTTCTGAGAAGAGTCCATATTCATTATTTGGATTAGACCAATCAATATTTTCAATGTGCATCCTCAGGGCTGCACGTTGAAAATATTGATTGGTCTACTCCACACATTTACTGAACAGCCTCCCTATATAATGACGTTATGACGTATCATGTTCCTGGCAGGAAAAGTGGCCGCTAGGGTTCAAAGGGTTAAAACAAAATATTAATTAGAATTTGAAATATTGTATGGGACACATTTCACAACCATGATAATAAAATGCATTTGTCACATATGGGAGTAGTCCAATCTGGAACCTAATGTTAGACCATAAAATAATTTTCTCATGTAGTAGTACATCACCAAAGATTATTTTACAGCCTTAAAGACTTACATTATTTTACAGCCTTAAAGACTTAAAGATGATTATTTTACGGCCTTTTTTTGGACAAATGTGATAGAATAGAATATTGCACAAATTTTGCTTTTCAGCTTTTGCAAGTATCAATAATGAAAGAATTGATGCTTTTGGAACTCAGATTATTTTTATAAATTAGATGATGAGCATGGATACTTGTGCTTGCTGATAATTAAGCATTAATAATTAGTGCATTTGCATCTGTATATCAGAACCAAGAATTGGCATAAAACCAAGAATTTATCAACAATGGCCTCATTGTCACTGTATCCATAGGTCCTAGAAATCCTTGAAAATATTTTGTCAATAACTAGAAAGTACAGAAAATGACTTCCATGTGAACCTCAATAATCCTTGAAAATACATAAGAACGTTTCAGTTTTTACGTCCTCCAAGATCTTTTTGTAGTACCTGTTGCCTCATTGAACATGTCCATGTTCAAACTTACAGTTTCATCTTCAGGCAGTACATGAGCAGTAAGACCCCAGTTAACCCTTTACCTAACCTGAAAAGCAGACGACACTTGCCAAAAAAATTCTTGAATAACTAATTTTTTTCATTTTTCGTCTCAAAAACATAGGTTATGACCCCTCGTTGGAACGAGCTTGACAAGCTCGTTCCAACGAGGGGTCATAACCTATGTTTTTGAGACAAAAAATGAAAAAATAATGAAAATTAATTGCCGATTTTTGAGAATAGTGCTGGCCGCTTTTGGCCGTTACCTTGGGTAAAGGGTTAAACCAACCAGTTATATTACATTGAAGGCATTGACTCCCGAACCAAGCAGACCTATCCACTCACAAAGGAATCAGAGATTTATGTATCAGAATTATAATACAGTCAAACAGGATATTTTTATTAACCCTTTTCACTCTGATGTGAAAATGGCTAAGTTTTAAGTACCAATATTTCCCATAATGCAATTTGATATTTAACCAAATACACCTTGTTTGTTAGAGCTCAGTGAGCTCTGTCAAACAAGATATAATTGGTTAAAATCATAGTTAAAGAAGAGAAAAACAGAGTGATTAGAGAAAATTCTGTTGAACCACCAGAGGGTAAGTGCTAATAATCCTCATTATGGGTAATTATACCCCCACCTCAAAGATGTTAGTGTTATTTTGTCATTACCCCACCGTCTGTCTGTCTGTCCTTGTGCACAAAACCACTTCTACTCTTATGTATCAAATTTAATGAAACCTTTTAAACATGACCACTAACAATTGAATAAGTTTTTCTCATCTGTACTATAACACTTTGGCCATCCGCTGATTTGTCGCGGCTGTACTCTGATGTCAAAATATGAAAATTTGAAGCAGCAAATTTCTCCATGATGCAACTGGAAGTTAACCAATTCAGTCTTGTTTGACAGAGCTAACTGAGCTCTGTTAAACAAGATTACATTCGTTAACTTTCTAGTTGCATTATGGGAAAAATTTTCAATTTGAAATTTTGATATTTTGGCATCGTGTCCATGCAGAGAGTTAACTGAGATTTAATATAGATTTCTATATGAAATTTTTGTGAGTGCAACTTCCTATATATTTATGAACCAATTTCAGTTAAACTTCTTGAACACAACCATGAAGTATAACATTGCGAATGTGTAAAAAAAAATTATTCTCAAATTTTCAATCTGCACTAGTTTTAACCAAGTTATTTCCATGGAACTTTGAAGATTTAACCATTTCAACCCTAAAAATTGCTTTTCCAGTCCAGGGACATGACATCCATTAAGTTGGATGGCTTCTAAGTGAAAGTGGAGTAGACCAATATATATTTTCAACGTGCAGCCACATGGCTGCATGTTGAAAATATTAATTGGTCTAACCCAAATAATAAATATGGACTGTTCCAATTGCTTCCATTAAACTGACATAAAAGAAGATAAAACCAGGGTTCAATAGGGTTTGGCCTTTAAAAAAGTTAAAAATCTGTTTTTCAAACCCTCCTGCAAGATCCTTTTGGCTGCCGCATGCTTTCTTTTTATAGCCATTACTAACTTAAAAAATAAAAATTAAATGTTCACCAAAGTTAATAAAATTAATAAATTTTTCTCTTGAGTGCAACAAGTCTTTGCTGTGCTTTAGCATTGCAAACCTGTCTTGCACTCAAGAGATGAAATGCATCACCGCTGTAGATTATGAGGCCTAAAACAAACCAAGAACATGAACTATTAATAACAAAGAAGTAATTACAAAAATAATAAAATAAAATACCACCTGCCCACATGCAATTTTACAAAAAATGGCCTGAGAAACAGAAGATCTACTTATTGAGGCCTTAATATAGATTTCAATATGAGTTCTTTTTGTGAACAAAACTAGATTTCTGAACTGATTTTGGTACATCCTCTCAAACATGAGTAATAACAAGTGAACATACGCTCAATAAGCTCTACCAAAGAAGAGCAAATTGACAAAGTTCCTAATTGCATTATGGGAAAAATTTGCAGCTTCAATTTTTGATATTGTTTGTCATCACTGTGCAGGGTAAGGTTAAAAACATATAAGAAGAGCTGTCTATTTCTCATCAGTGTGATGAGGAATTGTGTGGTTTGCTTTCAGTCATTATTGTAATTTTCCTTATGTTTAAATCATTTCTCTACATTGCTAATTATTGCCCTCTCGTCACTTTTAAAAAGACATTAAAGAGAAGTTCTGAATAGACACTAATTTTCTGTCACCTATATTGCCAGAGAAAATATGGAAAACATCCTGTTATCATGTAAAGACAGTTTCTTTCATGATATACTTAATCCTTATTCCAAGCTCAAGGGATCATAAGCTATGTTTTTGAGACAAAAATGACCAGCATTAACTGAATATTGTCCTTGGACAAGACCTTTCATTTTGATTGCCCTCATCTATTGAAGACCAGGTAGCATTTATGCAATTTTCTTAAAACGTTTTTAAAGAATTCTCTTAAGAATGCCATAATATGGTGAATAGATCAGAATGTCCTATGTTGGTTACAGTTGGTCACACAATGGCTGCTTAGGCAGCCATCTTGGATTTCTCTGATCACCTGTTCACTATTCGTTCAGCAGGGGCCACAGCCCTCACTTTTCTCTTATTATCACCAATTTCTTATGCTTTTTCAGGTTCATGACTAGATGAGAAGGTCCCATTATTGTCATGATCAGCTGCCCACAATGGCCACCAAAATAACCAACTTGAATTTCTGCAGTACAGGCTACAAGTCACATAAACTTTCTTAAAACTGGACAAGGTGACTTGGTATGATGAGTTGATGACAACATCCTATTTTAGTCATAGTCAGCTGCCCATTAATGCAGTGGCTCAGTGGGTAGAGCATTGAAATTCCAAGTGATAAGTCGATGGTTCAGTATTAACCCTTTACCTAACATGAAAAGCAGACGACACAACAGAATTATTGAAGAACTTTTTTTTTTTTTTCATTTTTGCATCGCAAACATAGCTTATAACCCCTTATTGGAATGAGCTCAGTGAGTTCATTCTAATGAGAGGTCATAATCTGTGTTTTTGAGGCAAAAAAATTAAAAAATAATAAAAATTGAATGGCAATTTTTGTGAATAGCACTGGTCGGTTTTGGCCATTATGTTGGGTAAAGGATTAACCAGCAGTAACTGCTTTGTGTCCATGGGCAAGATGCTAAATCTCATTAGCCCAGGTGGGATCACAGCGGCCCTGTGTGCTGAGGTGTACTGCATGTCGATGGTGCACTTGCCTTCAACCACCGCTAACCCTGCTTCTACCGAGTTAGTACATTGGAGAGTCTGATAGTTGCCCACTCCACCCATAAAATTGTCCGTCATGATGTGACCCTGGCTGTTGAAAGCATCATTAAACCCTAATAAAATAAAAACAAACAAAACATGAATTTTCTGGCTTTTCAATCATGTTTGGTAAATGGTTAACCAGATTTTTGCATTCGTCGGTGATTAGCAGGCTGGTCACAGGCAAATCAATCACTTGAAAAGCATTTTAAAAGGTTATATATAACCCAAACACACCCATGTCAAAATTCATGCAGCAGTTTTTTCTCATGATGCAATGAGGAATTTAACCAGTTCAATCTTATTAGACATAATTTGATGAGCTCTCTTTCAAACTAGACTGAATTGGTTAAATTTCTAGTTTCAGCATGGGAAAAATTTGCAACTTAAAATTTTTATACTTCAACATCGGTGTGCAGAGAGTTAAGTCAAATTCTCTTAGTCCTTGCGGTATGACAATAGACTTTCATACAACTAACTGGGATGTTAATGCTTTGCATAAATCTGTCTGTAAAGCATAAATGGTTCATCAATCAGCATCAATAAACATTTTTGCTCTCTGAACACTGAAATATATTTAGATCAGTATAGTTGAGTTCAAGAAAGTGATAAAATATATTCCTCACCAGTCATTATAGCAGAGAAAATCATGACAAACCAATCACAAATAACTGCTAAAACTGAGGACTTTCACACATTGCTGCATAGCCTTAGTCTCTCTCTATTCCATTTGGACATTTGACACTTTTGCAACATGTCTTTGTCTCAACTGCCAGATGCTCCTTTGTGGATTTCTTCCCCTCAAAATAAGACAACTGTTTTGAACAGCTGGAACGACATTTCAAGGGAGACTGAATGATTTCCTCATCAGTCATCAAAGTTGACAGGTTTACTGGTAAAGTGCTAAATTATTTTTCAAAGGTGATTTTTAACATGAGTATTTTTGGTTGAGTTGTGTTAACCAATACCTATGGTTTTGCGGAGATCAGTGGGCTTCTGGGTGTCCTTGCACTGTTAGCTCAATAACTTGAACAAACATTCTCTAATTTGACAAATATTTGCCATACAGGTCTTTTGCAGTAATATCTCAAGTGAGTTCGAAAACTGCCTGCTTTTTTGTTACAGATGTGGGCCTTAATTAGTAAATTTTTGCGAATTTTGAGCTCGTTGGCACAATAACTTGAACAAATGTTCTCCGATTGACTAATATTTGCCATACAGGTCTTTTGCAATAATATTTCAAGCAAGCACAAAACCTGGTCGGCCCCAATTTTTTGTTAGAGTTATGGGCCTTAATTAGTCAATTTTTATTAATTTTTAGCTCATTAGCACAATAACTTGAACAAATTTCTTCCGATTTGACTAATATTTGTCATTCAGGTATTTTGCAATAATATCTCATGTGAGTTTGAAAAGTGGCCCAGTCTGATTTCTCATTACAGAGTTATGGGCCTTAATTAGTCCATTTTTAAGCATTTTTCAGCTCGTTAATGCAATAACTTGAACAAACATTCTTCGATTTGATTAAAATTTGCCAAACGTATCTTTTGCAATAATTTCTCAAGCAAGATCGAAAACGTGCAAGGCCCAATTTTTTGTTACAGAGTTATGGGTCTTAACCCTTTGAACCCTCGTTACCTGGAATGGTATCGCCTTTGTGTACACTTACAGTGAGATGGGTCAGTCCAATATCATTATACAGGGATGATAAAATAATAACTGCAGTCTGCAGCTGTCTGGCAGACTGCACTTATTATTTTATCATCAATGCCCTGTGTATAGGCCTCTTACAATAAGACAACAATGGGATGGAATTACGTCTTTTACCGAAAAATCGATCTTTCATGTTCAAAGGGTTAATTAGTCAATTTTTTCCGAATTTTTAACTGATTAGCCCAATATATGTTTCCGTACAAGTTTCTGAGAAATTTGTAAGTAAAATAATTTGAAAAATATACTTGTAAAAAGGAATGCTTTTCTTGTTCTGAAAATCAAATCATTGACACAATCGATTAACCTTCTGCACATTTATTAGACAAAGCTCATTGAGCTCACCCAAACACGATTGAATTGGTTAAATTCCTATTCTTAAGTGCAATGTGGAAAAAAATTGGTCCTTGAAATTTCAATGTTTTGACATTACTGTACGGAGGTTTAAAAAAAGAACATTTTAGAACTTTTTTAGAGCAATTTGGAACCTGTGATTTAATAAAACTCTTCAAGTTTCCCACTTTAACCCTTTGAACCCCAGCGGCCGCTTTTCCGATCAAGAACATGATACGTCATAACATCATTATGTAGGATGGCTGTTCAGTAAATATTGTGGGGGAAGACCAATCAGTATTTTCAACGTTCAGCCCCTGTCTGCACGTTGAAAATACTGATTGGTCTACCCCAAATAATGAATATGGACTCTTCTAATTGCTTCCATTGAACTGGCATGGAAGATACCACTAGAGTTCAAAGGATTAAAAACTGAAATGCTATTTGATGTTTAATCAAGTAATTATTTTTACAGCAAAAAAAACTACAGGACAGCCAGTTGAGAGCTGCTGCCATGACTAGAGAAGCAGAGATGTTGAGAAACACCGTAGACAATCAGAAAGGACAAATACAGCAGTTGCAAAGTCTCCTTGCAGCCAGAGAACAAGAGCATAGGTAAGAAACCTTGGTCAGCTAGATAATTATCTTGACTTTATTTCAGATTTTTTTTAAAGGAATAAACTAAACATTCTGACTAAATAAGGCATGAATCCCTGTTGTATTAACTTCAGAGTTAACCTTTTGTGCATGTTGCATTCCAATGTATAATCAATGTGCAGTGTCGGTCTGTCGGTCGGTCTGCACACTGATATCAAATAGAGCTGAGAAGTATTGAAGTTTCAAGTTCGGTTTTGATATTTTTGAGAATAAAACTGTTCAGTATTGGTATGGTATTTGGTGTCTACAACATACATGTATGCACACCAATTCCATTATTGAATGATATATTTGATTTACTGCCCAGCTATAGGTCATCATTTACAGCAGACAAAAAGAATTGTCAAAATGTTGGAAGTAACACAGATACTCACCACCGGTCAGTTGATGTAACAAAAAACCAGAGAGAAAATACCTCCTGGGTATTTTCTCTCAGCCTTTTTGTTACATCAAATGACCATTCACGAGTGTCTTCAGAAATACATAGTCCATGAGGCCTTCTTGACAGGAATTTTGTGCAATGTTCTGTCACTTGCCTTTGTTTTTTAGCTGCGACTAGCAGCTGTATAAGTGGCAATGTCGGTCTGTCGGTCGGTCTGTTGGTCGGTCGGTCGGTCGGTCGGTCTGTCTGTGACCAACGAGTTTTAAAACTCAATAACTTTGGCAATACTTGATGGAATGTCTTTATATTTGGCATGTAAGTGTATCTTATTATTGTCTAGCCACTGTTCAATGCATGTGTTGTTCCAAGTATTTTTCTTGGAGTTATGGCCCTTGATGAACTTAGAATGTCGGTCGGTCTGTCTGTGACCAACGAGTTTCAAAACTCAATAACTTTTGAAATACTTGATGGAATGACTTTATATTTGGCGTGTAAGTGTATCTTATTGATGTCTAGCCACTGTTCAATGTATATGTTGTTCCAAATATTTTTCTTGGAGTTATGGCCCTTGATGGACTTAGAATTTTGTGAAATTGCACCACCCGTCGCAGCTACGGCGTCGATGTCGCGATTTTTTTTTGATTAAGGGATATTTTTTCAATACTGAAATTTCAGTATTCGTGTATTGAGATTTCATTGGTATGGTAAATCGGTTTTGGCTCAATTTGATATTGAACAGTATTTACTATTTTTTGCTCATCTCTAATGTCGAAATATCAAAATTTCCACTGCAAAGCAACTAAGAATTTAAAAGGTTAAACCTTGTTTGACCTAGCCCTAACAAACAAGATTGAATTAATTAAATTTCAAATGGGTGTGAAGTAGGTCAATAGTTATGGCATTGGACTTTAAACCGAACTGCCCTCAGTTAGATTCCCTCCAGGGTTAATTGCATAGTGTCTTTGTGCAAGGTACTTTATCCCGATTGTCCACTTGGGGCATGGTGGTACTGTGTGCTAAGGCTTACTGCAGGTCGATGGTGCACTTGTCTTCAACCAATGCTATCTCTGCTTGTGTGGATTTGATATGTTGGGGAGCCTGACAATTTCTCACCACTGCTCGGTTCTCTCTGGGTACTCCTGCATCTTCCATCCACAAACTATCTGACATGAGGTGACCCTGGCTGTCGAAAGTGTCATTAAGTGGCAATAAATAGTTGCATCATGCGGAAAATATGCTTTTTAGTATTTCAGTATTTTGACGTCAGTGTGCTGAGAGTTAAATTTATGGTCAGAGTAACTTTGCTTCAGTGCTGTCTGTTTTGAATCTTTGTTGTTCTGGCTCAGTTTTGTTTCCATGATTTGTGTTCTGGCTCATTTTTGCTTCCATGGTTTCTGATCAAGATGGTCATTAGTTTGAATGTAACTTATTTTCTATCCATCAGAAATATTCGATGGAAGCAGGAGGATCTCTCATATAGAGGTAAATGGACTGTTGGTGATACATTTTCCGCCTGAAAGTTCCAAGTTCTGCCATCCCAGTAAGTTATTCAGAATTCCTGTTTTGGGATTCTCTCCAGGTATTCCCTCTTGATTGGGTATCTCTCAACTCATTTGAATAATTGTAGTTAATCCAAAAATCAAAACATTTACCATACCTTGAGCACAAGTTTGACCTGTTATTTGCATGCAGGTTATATATAGAGTAAACTTGTGTTGATTCAATAAAAAATCTTGTAATCGGTGAAAGATTTACTATAAAATACTGAAGTCCTTTATGTTCAGGCCAAATGGATGTAACATTTTGAGGGTGAATATCCAATGAATTTCACAGGCGTGACACTTGTGCATCATAGGTTTTTCGGGATCTGAGTAGATGGCCTGTATCATACCACTAAAACTACTATGACAAATCAAGCAACCAATGACCTTCTATTTCATTTGGGGTTTGTTAACCATTGACCTGAAGTAACAGCCTTAAACCAGCCTGAAGACTGTTTACAAGAAACAACCTTTAAATTTTATTTTTAGCTAACCTGAGCGAAGCTCAAGGGGAGCTTTAATGACCACTTTTCATCTGTCATCTGGTGTCTGTTGACCATCCATCCAGTGTGAACTTTACATTATTGACTTCTCCTCATAAACTACTGGACCGAATTGAACCAAATTTCATATGCATATTTCTTAGGTCTCGTTACAGTTATTCAGGTGAAAATGTCAGCTTTTCAAGAAATGTTCAGCTTCTGATTAACACGGCCGAGGATATTTCGCATTTAAATTACCTTCCCTATTCACAATACTCACAATGTTGTTAGTTTCTGGAAGCTCCGGCATATGGCCCTTTCTGAAGACAACTGTACACAACAAAAATCTTACAATATCACTCAAATACATTCAGCCGAATGACACAGTTGATGGCTAAAAAAATGGCTCAAAATGGTCAAAATATTCTCACTTTGGGGATAAATCTCCAATTTTCGTGCATCGATAGTGATAAAACTGTGTTATAGGAATTCCTCATTCCTCCACTGAGGATTTTACAGCATAACATCATCATTTTGACAAATAAAAAAACATATGGGTTTCTTATTCATTTTTTCAGAAGGCTTTCTCAAAGCAAATTTACACAAAAATTGTCCCATTTGTAAACTGCAAATTGTCAGGTCCCAAACAGGTCTGGGTTTGTCATTTAACACTTCCATGTAACCTTGACCCCCAATTGAAATGCACTTGACAATACACAGTTTGAATCAAGACCATCAACAGATTATTTTGGCCATATCACCATTAATGAGAATTATTTACTAAATCCACACCACCATAAACTAAAACTATAGCTCAAAATAGTCATTTGGCTGAGGATATCCAATAACCTCGGAAATGACCTTTTAATAGGAAACGAGACCTTAAGTGAAATATAAAAAATTCTTCATACTCTCAGAAACAGTAAATGTGCATCTGTATTTAATTCTGAGAAAAATGATGTATGGCACATATGAAAAAATTGTTAACTTAGTGCCCTTAAGCCCCATGGATAGCAGCAGACCGAGCACTCTGACAGCCAGTTTCTTTATGTTTCTTTACGCAGTAATGTTCAGTGAGAGAAGGCCTGTTCTTTCACATTTCTGATTCTGATAAAAGCTCTGTAGAGTAAATTTTGCATTAGATGAAAGCATGTAACACCAGTGGTTCTCCTATTCTACCAAGGCAGTATGCGTTAACCTGAGAGAAGGAAGTTAGATTTCAATTTAGATGGATGCACAGCTGTAAAACCATGGACAGTAGCTATCATGGCAGCTGTGTTGGTATATTGGCCAAAGATCAGACTAAACCAATGGTGATGGATGATTTATTTTTGATGTGCACAGTCACTTTCAGCACCAAAAGCTACATCAGGATCACACATTAAATGATAAAATTAAAAAAAAAAAACAGAAATTACATTCATTTGTAAACTGCATCCTCCTTCAAAATGCATATTTCAGTCCCCACCCACCCACTCTTTTCCACAGCATTCTCAATTCACTTTCCTCATTTGGCTAAGCATCATTCACTGATTCTATCAATTATAATATAATGTAATCATAAAAGAAATAATTCTATAAATCTCTTGTAACCACATTTTCCTGCATAGCATACATTGTGTTTGCTAAAGGGTTAAAAATAGACCCATTTCAGTTCCTGACCTGATCCAAAAGACTGACATTTGAAGTATATGCTATTTGAAAAGAGCTGTGTAAATGTAACTATTAAGAATATTCAGTCCCAAATTATCTCTACTAATCAGACTACACTCTGATAATTCCCTGGAAAGTTCTTAGAAAGAGTTTTCCACATGACTGTACCAGTAAACAGCATTTTCAAATAAAATTGTGTTCAAAAACTTACATAATTCTCTTGACAGCACGATTACTGGACTTAAAATACCTCAAGAGGGAGAACTTTCCAGGAAATTATATCTGTAGAGGGTACCACTGAAAAAAGAAAAATATGTTTTAATATTTCTTTTAGTTATCCTACAACATATTCCCACTAATACAGTTGGTTGCTATGGAGATTGGAGGCCAGAAATTGCAATGAAAGCAAACACTGTTTTCTACTTAAGGTCTCGTTACATTTATTCAGGTGAAAATGTCGGCTTTTCAAGAAATGTTCAGCTTCTGATTAACACGGCCGAGGATATTTCGCATTTAAATTACCTCCCTTATTCACAATACTCACAATGTTTTTAGTTTCTGGAAGCTCTGAATATGGCCCTTTCTGAAGACAACTGTACACAACAAAAATCTTACAATATCACTCAAATACACTCAGCCGTATGACACAGTTGATGGCTAAAAAATGGCTCAAAATGGTCGAAATTTTCTCATACGCCCGTTTGAAAAAACGGGACGTATTATGTTATGGCGTTGTCCGTCCGTCTGTCCGTCCGTCCGTCCGTCCGTCTGTCCGTCCGTTTGGTTTCTGAACAATAACTTTAGTATTTGTTTTCCGAGCGGCTCCAAATGTGGTATGTGGTTTAATCACAACAAAATACAGGTCAAGTTCGAATATGGGGTCGGTCCGAACATTTTTCGCCTGAATTATGGCCCCTGTTGGACTTAGAATTCGTCAAATATTTGGTTTCCGGATGATAACTTTAGTATTTGTTTTCCGATCGCCTCCAAATGTGGTATGTGGTTTAATCACAACAAAATACAGGTCAAGTTCGAATATGGGGTCGGTCCAAACATTTTTCGCCTGAATTATGGCCCCAGTTGGACTTAGAATTCATCAAATATTTGGTTTCCGGATGATAACTTTAGTATTTGTTTTCCGATCGGCTCCAAATTTGGTATGTGGTTTAATCACAACAAAATACAGATCAAGTTCGAATATGGGGTCGGTCCGAACATTTTTCGCCTGAATTATGGCCCCTGTTGGACTTAGAATTCGTCAAATATTTGGTTTCCGGATGATAACTTTAGTATTTGTTTTCCAATCGGCTCCAAGTTTGGTATGTGGTTTAATCACAACAAAATACAGGTCAAGTTCGAATATGGGGTCAGTCTGAACAATTTTTGCCTGAATTATGGCCCCTGATGGACTTAGAATTCGTCAAATATTTGGTTTCCGGATGATAACTTTAGTATTTGTTTTCCGATTGGCTCCAAACTTGGTATGTGGTTTAATCACAACAAAATACAGGTCAAGTTCGAATATGGGGTCGGTCTGAACAATTTTTGCCTGAATTATGGCCCCTGTTGGACTTAGAATTCTTCGTCAAATATTTGGTTTCCGGATGATAACTTTAGTATTTGTTTTTCGATTGGCTTCAAACTTGTTAGTCTTTTTCTCAAATGACCGTAACATATATATATATGCCAGTATAAATTTCTCGCACTCTAAAAAAATTGCAAATGTGTTAAAATGGTACAATTTGAACAGTTCACGGGCGTATGATGCAATGCCCAGCGGTGCTCTTGTTTTGGGGATAAATCTCCAATTTTCGTGCATCGATAGTGATAAAACTGTGTTATAGGAATTCCTCATTCCTCCACTGAGGATTTTACAGCATAACATTATCATTTTGACAAATAAAAAACATATGGGTTTCTTATTCATTTTTTCAGAAAGCTTTCTCAAAGCAAATTTACGCAAAAATTGTCCCATTTGTAAACTGCAAATTGTCAGGTCCCAAACAGGTCTGGGTTTGTCATTTAACACTTCTGTGTGACCTTGACCCCCAATTGAAATGCACTTGACAATACACAGTTTGAATCAAGACCATCAACAGATTATTTTGGCCATATCACCATTAATGAGAATTATTTACTAAATCCACACCACCATAAACTAAAACTATAGCTCAAAATAGTCATTTGGCTGAGGATATCCAATAACCTCGGAAATGACCTTTTAATAGGAAACGAGACCTTATCATATGTCAATCCAAGTGTGTTCAAATAAAGTTTCTACACCAATAAGGGGCACCACAGGGGGAATAACTGTTAGAACTCACAAATTGTAGCAAAAATCGTTTTTTTTCAGAACTACCAATTAGAATCTTTTGATTTTCTTACAATGACAATCCTTACATGTGCAGAAAAAAATCACCTTCCCCACCCCCACATTGGCGATGTATAATCCTTGTTTTTTAGCTCAACTTTGGCGAAGCCAGATTTGAGCTTTTGTCATGGCTCGTCTGTCTGTCTGTCCGTACGTCATCAATTGGATACAGCTCGGGCTAGAGGCCGTATTTATGAACCGATCTTTATGAAACTTCTTGGGTACCTTTGTTATGACCGTGGGACGAGAACGGGTGTTTTGGGGTACGGTCCGAAATTCAAGATGGCCGCCAGCTGCCATTTTGTACCGACGATGCAGAAATCTGTTTTTTGTACAGAACTTCCATATGAAAGCTCTGATTTGAATAATTTTTTGTATGAATGTTTAGTACCATGGGATACATCACATATAATACGGGTTTTTTCTCGTGCGTAAATTGTGCAAATTAGACTAATTTTGATGTTTTTTGGTGTTACTTTCAGCACTGTAAGTGCAAATGCCAATACGGCTCGGGCTAGAGGCCGTATTTATGAACCGATCTTTACGAAACTTCTTGGGTACCTTTGGTATCACCGTGGGACGAGAACGAGTGTTTTTGGGTCTGGTCCGAAATTCAAGATGGCCGATGGCAGCCATTTTGTACAAAATTAGGTGCAATCAGATTTTTGCACAGAACTTCCATATGAAAGCACTGATTTGAATAATTTTTTGTGTGAATGTTTAGTACCATGGGATACATCACATATAATACGGGTTTTTTTCTCGTGCAGAAATTATGCAAATTAGATGAACTTTGATTTTTTCATTGCGACTTACACACAGTAAGTACACATGGCAATGCGGCTCGGGCTAGAGTCTGTATTTATGAACTGATCTTCACGAAATGTCTTGGGTACCTTTGTTATCACCTTGGGACGAGAACTAGTGTTTCTGGGTGCGGTCTAAAATTCAAGATGGCTGCCAGTGGCCATTTTGTACCGAAATTAGGTCTAATCAGTTTTTTGTACACATTTTCTATACGGCTCAGACTAGAGGCCATATTTATGAACCAATCTTTACGAAATTTCTTGGGTACCTTTGTTATCACCGTGGGATGAGAGCGAGTGTTTTGGGGTGTGGTCCAAAATTCAAGATTGCCACCAGCAGCCATTTTGTACCAAAATTAGTGCAATCAGTCTTTTGTACAGAACTTCTGTATGAAAGTTTTGATTTGAATAAATTTTTGTATGAATGTTTAGTAACATGGAATACATCATATATTGTAAGGTTTTTTTTTTTCGTGCAGAAATTATGCAAATTAGATGAACTTTGATTTATTCAGTGCTACTTACACAATGTAAGCACACATGTCAATACGGCTCAGGGTAGAGGCTGTATTTATGAACCGATCTTCACAAAACTTCTTGGGTACCTTTGTTATCACCTTGGGACGAGAATGAGTGTTTCTGGGTGCGGTCCAAAATTCAAGATGGCTGCCAGTGGCCATTTTGTACCAAAATTTGGTCCAATCAGTTTTTTGTCACAAGTTCTATACAGCTCGTATTTATGAACTGATCTTCACAAAACTTCTTGGGTACCTTTGTTTTCACCTTGGGACAGGAACGAGTGTGTTTTGGGGTGCCTTTGTTATCACTGTGCTATGAGAACAAATATTTTGGGGTTGAGTCAGACCCACTCTGGGACTCAAAGATTTTTTTCTAGTTTAGTATCTGACTGTAGCCCACCTTTACAATACTTTACCTATACATTTGTTAAGGCAACGGTCAGTATTTATGTACAGACCGTTACAATACTTTATATGTACCTTTGTTATCAGGTCATTACCTAGATGTTTGTCATTGCTGTGTCACATACTATACATGTACATGTCTTTGTCTTGACAAGTTGAGCTACAGTGTCATTGACACTTTCATTTTTGTTTGAGATCAAAATTTGGAGGATTTTAAGTAATTTTATGCCAAAGAAAATTTTCAACCTGTTGGAGGGTGGTGGGGGGGGGGGGGGGGGGTGAGTGGAAAGGGGTCTGATGGGTGATTTTTTCTGTTTGCTTCAATGTTTTGAGTGGAATTGAGTGATGTTATGCAAGAAAAAAAAATCACTCAATAGACCCTAACCACCCCCCCCCCCCCCCCCAATCTTGCTAAATTGGATTAACATGTAAATGCTGAATGTGACCTTAAATTCTCCTTTAAACAATTTTATCAGGTGAGTGATTAAGGTCTGTTGTTTTATATTTCTTATCTCAAAAACATAGTTTATGATATCTCCTAGGCACAACCTCGAAGCTAGTGAGGGGTCATAGTTTACGTTTTTTAGGCAAACATTGCAAAAATATTACAATATAAATGGCAGTTTTTTGTGAATAGCAATAACTGCATAGCAGCCTGAATAAAGGATTAAAAGAACTCCAGCATTCTCCTGTTAGTCAATTCAGTTGAGACAAGTGTTAAAATCGCACACCACTTCAGGATGCTAACTAACTATTTGTTTTGTCTCTTGGCAAATGGTAAATTGTCTGAATTAATAAGATACTGAATAATGTCCTGGAAACATTTGTGAAGTTTGTGGAATTTCACTGTCTGTTATACTCAGTTAATGGGTCTCCTTGATATTTTGTTTACACTGCAGGGCACATCAGATTACACTTTAATTTTTGCCAAAGGTTACTAGATTACTAACAAATAATACCCTCTTTAAAAGATTAATTTACCTTGTGGTATTACAGGAAATACAAAATTGCTTGTAATCATTGATTGAATGATCTCTGACAATTTTCTGCTAATTTCAAGTTGGAATTTTTCTACAAGAATGTAAATAATAAATTTCCTCCTGAATCCAACATTGCAAGCAGACAACAGTTGCACAATGTTGCTTTTCTTTTTGAGGAACTTGAAATTGTCATTTTTGCTCCAAAAACATAACTTTTGAGCCCTCGTTGGAACAAGCTTAACCATCTACACACTGATGTCAAAATATCACAGTTTCAAGCAGCATTTTTTTCCCATAATGCAATTTGAATTTAATAAATTAAGACATAAGTAGATAGAAAAATCATTGATGAGCATTACCATTAACTAAAACCACTGTGGACATTAGCTGGTAAAGTGCTGAGTTTTTTCTGACAACAAATCAAAGCCCATCATATACTGCTTTCTTACATTTAATTGGATAGTGCCTTATAGGCACTATCCAATTAAATGTCAGAGAGCAAGGTATTGTATAAAAAATATGATTCATATCAGGGACAATAAAGGCTTCCTCAGGCAGAATGTATCTACAGACAGTTATTGCCTGTAACTTTTATTAAAGCCCAAAATAGGGCTTCAGCACTCTACCAGTTAATGCCTCCCCTCACCCATGTGACAGATCTGGACATTAACCCCAGTTAATATATGTTGGAGATTTAATACGTGGGTGTCGATTTTCGACCCTGAGGCACAAGCTGATGGGTTGAAAAAGAGACTTCCAGATATTAAATCTCCATGTACCCTGGATGTTGCTCGAGGTTAGAATTTTGTCCTGCCTCTTTCTATGGTAATACTGCAAGTTTAAAAAAATACTATTAACTATCCCAAACGTAGCCTCAAATGATAGAGATGAAGTCTTGCACCCAGCCTCAAATTTAGAAGCAATCAGTATTGTTGCATTGATGCGAACAACATGTACATGCCACTAAGTAGCAAGTAGACAAAATAGGCCCGTGTTCTCTTGTCGATTTTCTTATCCTTCAGTGAAGAAAATTGGAGAATGAATTTTTTTTCTTCTTCACCCTTTACCATACCAACGAATCTGCTGCATTCGCCCACATAATTTTGAAATAAAGCAATAGAAAAAAGTATATTTTTCCAAAAGTGTCAACGAAACCATATCATGTGACCCCTCATTAGAACGAGCTTATTCCAATGAGGGGTCACATGATATAGTTTTGTTGAATTTTTATGAAAATGTTTAAAAATCAATAATTAAAATAATGAATTTTTATATCCTGTGTGTTGGGTAAAGGGTTAATTCATATTTACCCTCTATGAACTCAGTTTGATTCTACACATTGAGACAATGCCACAAAAAGATGAACAAAAACAAATGCTGCCACACCCTTCACAGGACTGAAAATAGATTGAGTCTATTTATGAAACTAGGTCACACGCCTCAAGGAGAGGAGAAGTTTGTTCATCACGCGAATTTGAATGAGTATATATTCAGCGTTCCAATCCTTATTCCCATGGAATAAACTTTGCAGCTTTTTAGATTTGTCGGACTGTTTGTTGTGTGTGATATTCATGTTGTTAGGTGGATTATTTATTTAAAATGATGCTGTCAAACTCCAAACCTGCCCTGGACGATGAAGGTGGAGGAGAAACCCCAGAAAGGTTATCAGTTTTTGAATTTGATGACACCTTTTTACGCTGTGTTATGTTGACAAAAATCAGACTCTGTTGAGTGTGGGCCAGTATGAGTTTAACTGGAAATTATGGAATAGCATTTTCCCTTTACTTCTGCTACTAATTTGAGAACAATTACAGGTGTTTGGAAGTTTTTAATGGTACTATTAACTGCAGTGCAAATATTATTTTGAGATAGCTCAACAATTCTGATAGGAGTTTCGCTACTCGAAGCGAGCTAGTCGAGGTCAAAGGTTAGTTTTATCACGTGGATGTTTCTCGTGCAACAAGTAGCTAACAACAGTGTGAGCTCTTAATACCTGCATGTTTCTTTTCAACCTACTCACAATTGTTTACAATTGGCTGTAACGTAAGTGGAAGCCTTACTTCGGAACTAACTCAAGCTTTTAGAGAACTTTTCCAAACAAGTTGGAAAAGTAATAGAGTGCAAAAGCATGAAAAAAATCGAAAAAAAGGGTCGAGCGAGACCAGCCCTCGAAATTACAGGTACTCTCTCTGCACACCTCTTGCATTTACCGAGCACATGCGCAACAACCGTGACGTCAATTCCTTTTATTTCCGCCATTTGTACATGGTCGGAAATTTTTGTGACTCGCTACTTTGCTGTTTTCTTCGATGAACAACTTCTTATATGTGCTATCTGCATTTATTGTGTGCAAGTGGATTGTATCCTTTTGTCAAGCTATCCAAATTGTTATTGATTAATGTTATTTTTGATCATTATTGCTTGTTTCTTCACACTTAATCTTGTTTTTTCCCCCACGTGTGAACACAACCTTTGTGCTGTTTTCCGTCGGCGGGAAGCTTGATTCCATTATTTTCATTCATATAATGCCAAAGACTATTCCTTGTACCTCTTGCTTGCAAGTGAAGCATGTGGACGATTCTCATTCCACATGTGTCACTTGCAACAATTGCACTCAGGCCAAATCATGTGGTTTTTGTGGGGTTTGGTTCTCAAAATTCTGGGCTTCTGTTAACAAGGTGGTTCTGTCCAGAGCTAGAACCCCTCATTCTCGGGGTAAGGGTAGCTGTGCCATAGCAGACATTTCTGCTGGTGCACGTGGTGACTCTGTCACACAGGATTCTGATCTGTCTTCTGTGGCATGTTCCTCTGCAACTGTTGACCGTGCTAGTTCAGTGATACCTGACGTGGAGACCGTGGTCTCTTTGTCTTCTGATGTCACTCTTGAGGCGTCTGTTTTCGTAGAGAGCTTCTCCGAGGTCAGCTCGGTGACCCTCTCCGATCTGCCTCCTACGCCATTGACAGTTGCTGAGGAAGTTGTTACTACAGATCCTATTCTGTATGATGTTGGCTCTTCCTTCTCCTCTGGGGGTGGTCTACAGTCTCGGGGACCGAGGCTGTATCTGCTGGTGTGTCTGTGAGCTCTCAGCCTCCCCTAGCTTCGTGGCGAAGCTGTGCGGGTTTGCTGTCTGCTCCACCTCATCTGGCTAGGTTTGCTCCTAGTCGGTTGAGCCGGTCGGTCGCTTAGGCAGCGATTCCTCGCCCCTCGAATGAATTGTTTATTGTTCCTCCTTCCCCTGCTAGTGTACCGACTAGCAGGATGGGGTTGGGACATTCTAGGGCCTGCTGTTCGGCAGAGGTCAGTGACAGCCCCGGTTAGCTGTCACTCTCGGAACCTTCCTCCGGTGATTTCTCACTGTGTTCCGAGTCTGGATGTCGATCGATGCTTGCCGTCGGTCTCAGAGGATGGGCAGTTGGGGCCGTCTGCCGCGCAGAGGCCAATGACAGGTTCCTGTCATACTTGGGACAATCCTCCGGTGTCTTCTCACCGTATCCCAGGTCCAGCTACCGATCGACATGCGCCGACGGTCTCTTTAGAGCATTTGCATACAGGACCTTCTCCGCAGAGGTCAGTGATGGCCCCTGGGCATCACAATCGGGACTATCCTCCGGTGTCTTCTCACCGTCTCCCTATTCTGTCTGCCGATCGACATTCGACGTCGGTCTCTTCTGAGGATTTGGGTTCTTCTACTAGAAGGGTCCATTGGGAGGACACTCCGTCGGGCGATGCTGCTGCGACGGATTCTCAGGGTGACCTTGTCAGGCCGTTTTGGCGCTCACCCGGTTGCTTTCTAGCAACCCTCAAGTTGGCCTCCCTGTTCCTCATGAGGCACAACCTCCTTTGGTCGGTCGCCGAAATGTCTCGCCTGGCCCCTTGGATATTGCACAGTATTCACAGGAGGTTTCTGCTGGTCAGCCCGAGTTGGGCTACGTCTCCTCTGCAATGGAGGATGACGAGTATCTTGAAGGTGATGGGCCCCCCTTGTCAGTCTTGGGGCAGGCTTTGGATTTCATCTTTGGCTTATCGCCGGATGTTCAACCTTCCGACCAGCCATCTGTGACCGTCCGGCCGCGGTCCACTGTGGAGTGCCGTAATCCTTTTGAGCCTTCTAGCTCCTTGGCTTTGCGTCCTCTGCAATCGGCTCAGGTTGTTGAGTCCTTCCAGGGCTTAGACTCCAAAATGCATTCTAAGGCCCTCAAGGGTTCTTTCTTTTCTAGAGCTGATGCCTTTCTGCCTCCATCGCGGTTTTCGTGTTTACGATTCCGTCTTCCAGTCTTCCAAGGGATGACTACTGTGGATGAGGATTCTTCTTCCCTCAGGTTAACTAAGCCTAAGTCGGCAGTTCTCCCGATGTCGGTAGTTGAATCTATGGTGGGCCTGTCCCGAGAGATACTCGGCATGTTATCTCTCGCGGACCATGTCATCGCTGCCCTGGCAGAGTATTTTCCACCAGGGGAGTTTGATGATGCTCAGGCACCTTTTCGCATTTTGTCACAGGCTCTCATGAACTTGACACACGCTCATGCCTGTAACATGGCTAATTTGGAGCTGGCACGCTGGGATGCGGTATTGGATTCATCTCCATCCCTTTCGTCTGAGCAGTGTGCTGTTCTGAGGTCTGCCTCTCTGGTTGGACCTCAGTTGTTCCATGCCTCCGTGGAAGCTGTCTGTAGCGAGGTTCTTCGTCATTCGAAGGACCAGCTTTTGCTGTGACAGCTGGACCAACCTGCTGCTGCTGTCGTTCCAGGCCCGCCAAGCATCCTGCTGCGTCTGCCTCGTCGGCGCCTTCGGCTCCATCTGCTCCTTCTGCTCAGAAAAAGCGCTGACGTGGCCAGGCTCGCTGACAGTCTCAGACAGGAAAGTCTCAGGACTCTGTCACTTCCCGAGGTGGTGGTTTCGTCTCTCGGGGACCTCGTCGAGGCCGCAAGTGAAGGTTCTCACCTCGATTCGCCTCCAGTCGGGGGAAGGCTGTCACAGTTTTACGACCGTTGGACAGAGATAATGTCGGACACATAGGTCCTCGACGTTATACATTCCGGTCTGCGACTGTCCTTCCATCGGCACCCCAGTTTATCTCGGGTGCCCCTCCCGACTCGGGTCCCTTCCAATTCTCTACGTCGAGACCTTCTGGTGGAGGAGATTGACAATCTCCGCTCCAAAGGGGCGATCGAGGTGGTCAGGAACACCCTTTCACCGGGGTTTTACTCAAGACTTTTCTTGGTGCCGAAGAAAAACGGCCAATTTCGTCCTGTCATCGATCTGAGTATCCTGAACGAGTACATTATAGCTCCTCATTTCAGTATGGAGACTTTCCGGTCGGTTCGACGTTCAGTTCATCAGGGCGACTTTGCTACCAGTATCGACCTGAAGGATGCCTACTTCAATGTACCCATTCATCTGGCGTCACGGAAATACCTTTTGTTCTCGTTTCGGGATCGAGTCTATCAATTCAGAGCTCTCCCGTTCAGTTTGAACCTGGCTCCTTGGGCCTTCACCTGACTGATGTCGCATGTGCTTCCTTTCCACCGTACTCAGTCGGCTGTGACTTTGTCAGCCTTCCTGGACGACATCCTCCAACGGCACCACGATGCTGCTGTTCTGGAGTTAGATGTCCGGCAGTTTCTTTGCCTGCTAGCGTCGCTGGGTTTCAGAGTCAATCGCGAGAAGTCGGATCTCCTTCCTTCTCAGCGATTCCGTCATTTGGGGATGGATTTCGACACTCGTCTCAATGTAGTGTCGGTCCACCATGCTCGGGTGACGATTCTTTCCACCTTGACTCGGAACCTGCTTCTATCTTCCTCGGTCTCGGCCAGGACTTTCCTTCGGATGCTGGGCCTTTGCGGTTCGGTGACAGATCTCATTCCGCTCGTTCTCTTGTTTGTCTGACCTCTCCAACACTTCCTGTTGGATCATTGGCGTCCGAATGTAGAACTACTGGACCTGGAATTCACTATTCCTGGATCTCTGCTTTGTCACCTCCACCCTTGGGCCAATATTCCCTGGCTGACACAGGGTGTTCCGTTGGATCTTCCTTTGGCCGATCGCATCCTTTTTGCGGATGCCAGCGATCAGGGCTGGGGTGTGACGTTGGATCCTCTCAGTCTGTCTACTCACGGCGAGTGGGACAGCGAGCAGGTGGGCCTTCATATCAACCAGAAGGAGCTCCTTGCTCTTCTGTTGAGTTTTCGGCTTTGGATCCCTCATCTGTCGGACCATATTGTCCTACTTCTTTCGGACAATTCGACAGTAGTGGCCTACATATGGAATCAAGGGGGCACACATTCGATTCCCATGTATCGGCTGTCTCGGGATCTTCTTCTGTTGGCGTGGGATGTAAACGCTCAGGTGTCCATTCGACACATCCCCGGGCGTCTCAACGTCCTAGCAGACTCCCTGTCCCGACGCGACAGTGTCCTTCCAACCGATTGGATGCTACATCGGTCGGTGTTTCAGGCAATTTGCGAGCAGTGGGGCTGTCCTCAGGTCGACCTTTTCACTACTCGCTGGAACCATCCGGGAAGCTGCCCTTTGTCTCCCTTTGTCCAGATCCTCTGGCATTTGCAGTAGACACTCTGTCTCTAGACTGGACTCTGTCTCTGGACTGGACAGGTTGGATCGGCTATGCCTTTCCTCCTGCACCGATTCTTCCTCAAGTATTAGCGAAGATTCGTGCTTGCAGTTGCAGGATCATTCTGATCGCACTCCTGTCTCCACAGAGGGTGTGGATCAATCTGCTGTGCCTCTGTTGGCCGATCGGCCAATTCGTCTTCCTCTACATTGCGATCTTCTTTTCCAGGGTCATCCCAGGAAGTATCACAACAACCTGGCGAGCCTGTCCCTTCACGCCTGTTATCAGGTCCAGCCTCCGACGTAGAGGTTTTTCGAGACGATCAGTGGAGTGCATTTCTGCATTGCGGCGACATTCCACTGGCATGACATATGCTGCGAAGTGGAAGGTTTTCTGCCGCTGGTGTGCAGATCACAATGTGGATTACCGTGATCCGTCAATCGCTCAAATTGCAGATTTTCTGGTGTATCTTTTTGACTCCAAGGGCCTCCAGCCTATTACGATTAAGGGCTATCGGTCTATGCTGTCTGATACTTTCTCTTATGTGGGAAAGCGGTGCATCGGTCGTAATCTTTTTCTCTCCAAACTCATTCGGCACTTTTCTTTGAAGAGGCCTCAAGTTTTGCATCATATACCCAAGTGGAACTTGGCATGGGTGTTGCACTGTTTGGAGGGGGCGCCATTCGAGCCTTTATCTGAGACCGATATGCATTTTCTCACCTATAAGACGGCTTTCCTTCTAGCGTTTGCTTCTGCTCGACAAGTCAGTGAGCTTCATGCGCTATCTGTTGATTCTGCTTTCTTCAGAAATGAGGCTAACAGTGTCATCTTCACTACTGATTGCTCTTTTCTGTCTGATTCGGTAGGTCCTCCC
Source organism: Pictodentalium vernedei (assembly GCA_031216915.1). Taxonomy (NCBI): domain Eukaryota; kingdom Metazoa; phylum Mollusca; class Scaphopoda; order Dentaliida; family Dentaliidae; genus Pictodentalium; species Pictodentalium vernedei. The sequence goes on along the minus strand of CM062295.1, from coordinate 214,394,203 downwards.
ATTTGCATTCGGGCTCTTCCCACTGTCGATGGTCGGAGACCTCTTCTTTGTCCTGTTTGTGCGATCAAGACTTACATTACTCGCACTCAGTTCATTAGGAGGGGTTCGAAGAGATTCTTTCTGTCTCTCATTTCTAAGAGGCAGTCTATCTCTTCCCATTCTATTTCCAGGTGGATCTGTCTTGCAATCAAGCTAGCTTATTCCCGCTTGTCTGCTTCGGATCTTGTTTCGAACCGGTTCAATGCTCATGAGGTTCGTGCCATTTCTTCATCCTGGGCGTTCTCCAATTCTGTTTTGCTCCGGGATTTTATGAATGCAGCTTACTGGAGGAATGCTTCTACCTTCTCCTCCTTTTATCTCCACCACCTACAGCAGCAATCTGAGGACCTTTATTCTTTAGGCCCTCTCGTTGCCGCTCAGGCTGTTGTGCACCCTCGTTAAAATAGTTATTGAGGTTGTGTTTTGCTCAGCCTTGTTTTTTTCAGGTGCCTTCTCTCTATCTTCATTATAGGCTTTTTGCTATTGTTCTCTGCCCTCATTGCTCTTGTTGGTACTGGTTATGTGATTCACCTCCTCCTATTGTTTATTCAGCCAATTGTAAACAATTGTGAGTAGGTTGAAAAGAAATTAAAATTTTTTAGTAAATTTTGTTTCTTAACATACCTACCACAATTGTTTACCGGAGGCCCACCCTCCTTGGGGATATCCTTGATATCGATGCCTCCCCGCTAAATCACAAACTTCTTGTTGGCGGAAATATGGAATTGACGTCACGGTTGTTGCGCATGCGCTCGGTAAATGCAAGAGGTGTACAGAGAGAGTACCTGTAATTTCGAGCGCTGGTCTCGCTCGACCCTTTTTTTCGATCTTTTTCGTGCTTTTGCACTCTTTTCCAGCTTGTTTGGAAAAGTTCTCTAAAAGCTTGAGTTAGTTCCGAAGTAGGGCTTGCACTTACGTTACAGCCAATTGTAAACAATTGTGGTAGGTATGGTAAGAAACAAAATTTACTAAAAAATTTTAATTTTAGAATTGACGTCATTGCTATTAATTTTGGCTATTTTAGCCAATCAGAAGATGCATTCAATGCTGATAAAGGGACAATCAAATAGGAAACCATTCAAAATTAGAATTGATAGTTAACTGTTCTCCATCATTGAAGTACAGTGAAACCCTGTTAGTTGAAAAACCTCTTTGTAGTGAATAAACAAGATTATTCAATTAACAGGAATTTGATCATTTTTAGCTTAACTTGACAAAGTCAAGATAAGCTATTGCCATCACGCGTGCGGAAGTCTGTTAGTCTGTGAGTCTGTTAGTCTGTAAGTCTGTTCACATTTTCCTTTAACACAGGTTACACCCCATAGTTCTTGACGATCGTCACAAAATTTCATATGCAGGTTTGGAGTCATGTCTAGATGAGAACATCCCCTTTTGGTCGCGATCAGTTAACCGTGATGGCTGCCCTAGCCCAAAACCCGAAAATCTTTAGCACATTCTACAGGTCGTATTTATGAAGGGATTTCATTGTAACTTCGTAGGATGCCTCTGTATAATATCTAGATGAGAACGTCCCCTTTCGGTCATGATCTGGGAACAGTGACGGGTGCCCGAGCCCGAAACCCAAAAACTTTTACCACACTCTGCAGGTCATATTTAGTATGGAGGGATTTCAATGTAACTTGGTAGGATGACTCCGTATGATGTCTGGATGAGAACTTCCCCATTTGGTCGTGATCTATCAACCGTGATGACTGCCCAAGCCCAAAACCTGAAAACCTTTAGCACACTCTACAGGTCGTATTTATGGAGGGATTTCATTGTAACTTGGTAGGTTGACTTCATATAATGTCTGGATGAGAACGTCCATCCCCTTTTGGGCACGATTGGTCAACTGTGATGGCTACAGGGTCCTGATGCCCAAAAACCTTTAGCACAGTCTACAGGTGATATTTATGAAGGGATTTCATTGTAACTTGGTAGGATGACTCCAGATAATGTCTAGATGAGAATGTCCCATTTTGGTCGTGATCATTCAGTCGTGACGGCTGCCCAAGCCCAAAACCTGAAAACCTGTAACACAGTTTATAGGTCATATTTATGGAGGGTTTTCATTGTAACTTGGTAGGATGTCTCAGTGTAATGTCTAGATGAGGGCATCCCCTTTTGGTCATGGTTGGTCAACTGTGGTGGCTACAGCGGCCCGAAAACCTTTAGCCGAGTCTACAGGTCATATTTATGGAGGGATTTCATTGTAACTTGGTAGAATGTCTCCAGATAATGCCCAGATGAGACTGTCCCCTTTTGGTCGTGATCATTCAACCATGATGCCTGCCCGAGCCCAAAACCCCCAAAACTTTAGCACAGACTACAGGTTGTATTTATGAAGGGATTTCATTGTACCTTGGTAGGATGACTCAGTGTAATGTCTAGATGAGGACATCCCCTTTTGGTTGCAATCGGTCAACCGTAATGGCTACACATGCCCGAAAACCTTTAGCATAGTCTACAGGCCGTATTTATGAAGGGATTTCATTGTAACTTGATAGATGACTCGTTTTTGGAATAATTTCACTGTAACTTGGTAACTTTCGTTGACATACATTAACTGTGAGGGCCACATTAACCCACCCCTCAATTCTTTAGTACAGTCTACACCTCATATTATTTTTATTGAAAACATAGCATACAGGGAACAGAAATTAACATATTCCCAATTATCACAATTCTTGTCTTATTTCATAATCCTTTCATAAACATTGAACATTATACTTTTCATCAAACACAACACACAGACAAGTTAAGCTACAGTGTCATTGACACTTTCATTCTGTATTCTAGAGATAAACTGAGCATTTAACCTTTTCTATCTTGTTTGACCAAGCTCTATGAGCTCTGTCAAACAAGATTGAATAGATTAAATGCCTATAATGTTTGTAAGCCAAATAGGTCTATAAACAAGGGGAATTCGGGTATTGTCAGCGTAATTTCTCCACATATTACAGGATTTTTTAGTCGATCAAGAGAAGCTTACTCTATAACCTGTATGCAGTTAACACAACAAATTTGTACTGAAGGCATGGTAAATGGTTTTGTGTTTGGAAATCTTATTCAATTAGAAAGGTTATTAGTCCCCCATGGGTAACTACATTGTGTCCTTCAGCAAAGCACTTAATCCTGATTGTTCACATGGGGACATGGTGGTGCCGTGTACTAAGGTGTACTTTATATCAATGGTGCACCTGTCTTCAACCAATGCTAACCATGCTTGTGTGGAGTTAGTATGTTGGGGAGTCTGACTGTTCATTGCCATTGCTCGGTGGTTCTCTCCAGGTACTCCGGCTTCCACCCATAAAACTGTCTGACTGGAGGTGACCCTGGCTGTCGAAAATGTTATTAAACTCCAATAAGTAAATAAATAAATGGTGGCGTTTAGCACACAACCAGTTAATTGATATGCTTTACAGTGAATGTGGTGGGATAATATTCAACCAAAGTTAAGATCTATATTGGTCTGCTCCCCAACTTGGACTGGGGGATTGTATCCACCAGGGGGTGATTTAATTTGAAAAGTTTCAATAAAATTGATTCGCAAATAGCTAGTGAATTACGCAGAATGTATTGCAAATTATGCAACACAAATAGTGATGTGAATCCTGTTAAATTGAGCCCTGCCACTGGATACTTTTGTATGGAGGATTTTGCTTTGGGAAATTTTGTTTGGAAGGGAGAGGGGCTCATGTGTCCTGAATTTTCTGTTTACATACAGAAATATTACATCAGTTCATTTTTTTTTTGTGTTATTTACAGTTTGTGTGCTAAATTCTAAATATACAAACAATTATCTGTTGTGTTTATCCCATTATTTAATAAAAGCCTGCTGCATCCTCTTATTGCAGTTTAGTTTATCCAACTTAATAACATGCTGGTTAATAAAATAACTAATTTAATGTTAATTGCTTGTCAGTGTCAAACACTAAACCATTTACCACATCTTTAGTACAGATATGATCAGTGCATATGGCTTATCAAGTAAATCTTTGTTGATTGAATAAAAAATTTTGTTAATCCTTTACCCAAAATAACGGCCAAAACCGGCCAGTGCTATTCACAAAAATCACCAATTAATTTTCATTTTATTTTCTTTTTTTGTCTCAAAAACATAGGTTATGACCCCTCATTGGAACGAGCTTGATGAGCTTGATCCAAAGAGGGGTCATAACCTATGACTTTGAGACAAAAAAAGAAAAAAATTAGTTATTCAAGAATTTTGTTTGCAAGTGTCGTCTGCTTTTCACATTAGGTAAAGAGTTAAAAAATGCTAAAGTGGATGGTACATTTGTCTTCAACCAATTCAAGCTCTACTTGTGACAAGTCAATAAGTTTAATCCCAGTAATGGAAATTCACAGATTTCTGGTTCTAAAAGCTGTTCACGACACCCAGGAATCATGGCACTGTTTGTGTTGAACTGAAGTTTTCAAAAACTGCCCTATTGTAACTTTGTAAGATTTTGTCCACCCGTCCATGTCTGAACTTTTTATAATCCTGCTTCCTGAAGAGCCTTTTTCACCAAATCACTGTTGCTCCGCAGGACTCCTCTCTTCAACAGCGAGATCTTCACCTGCTTCAAAGTTCAAATTCATCTTCATTTTCAGAATCACTAGTATCACTCACTATTCACTACCTCCTACAACATCAAGTCGTTCTTCACTGCCGCAACTAGTCTCCTTTTCTTCGAGCAGAGGAGATTAGTGACCGCTGTGAAGAGGGAGTTGAAGCCAGGAGGAAATGGTGATTAAACTGGCGATTCTGAAAATGAAGACAAGTTGGAAGCGGGTTTGATTTTTCATGCTCCTCTTAGGAAAATAACTTTTTCCATATGGAGATGGCAGATTGCCAATAAAATATGTTCATTTTCACAAAAATAAAAGTGTCTTGTTACTCTTGTAAATTTACTTGATATTATCCGGAACCTTTCCCAGTTCTGAGTGTAATTCATTCCCATTCCCATTACTATAGAGAACCGGTAATATGTTAAACCCAAGTTTTGAGGGCCATATAAATGTTGAGAATTTAGTGGATGTCGGAGTAATCCTTCGACGGATACAAGAATATTATTATTATTCATTCAATTAACATAAGTTTTACTTTACAATCTACATGCGATTAACAGGTCAAATTTATAATAAAGGTGTGGTAAATGGTTTGGTATTTATAAATAATATATACTATTAAAAAAAAGTAGGGGATATTTGATAAAAGTGAGATACATAAAGAAATATATTTTCATCAGAAAGACTGTTGAGGCATTGCACTGACATCTGGTGAATGATTTTAGTGATAGTTGGGTGTCTTACATGCACACATTCCATGCACTGAGCTCTAGAAGACATGGACAGTCAGTCAGAGAATTTACCACATTCAGTCCAAGACCTAAATACCTTGTAAGTCCTCCTCGGTTTGCAAGACAAGCACAGATTGGATGTGGCATACTCCTCATCAAACGTCCAATATCTGCTTGACTGATGTTATTCCATTCTTCCTGCAGTGCAGCGACGAGTTCCTGGACATTGGTAGGGGGCTGTTGGCATTGTCGTAGGCGCCTACCAAGCATATCCCAGATGTGCTCGATTGGTGAAATGTCTGGACTTAGTGCTGGCCAAGGCAGTGTAGTGATGTTCTGCTCTTGGAGGAACTCTGTAGTGACACGCGCCCTGTGTGCACTTGCATCATCATCTTGGAAAATGAATTGACAGCCGTGATGTCACGCAAATGGCACCACATGTGCTGCTAACATGTTGTCAAGGTAGTACTGCCCTGTGACATGCCCGTTGATGACATGTAATGCTGTTCTGCTTGTCATGGTTATGCCTCTCCACACCATAACCGATCCACAACCAAAACGATTGTGCTGCCTAACGGTTACGTCATGGTATCGTTCATTCCACCACCGCCACACTCTGCATTGCCTGTCTTGGAAGTGGAGAGTGAACCTCGATTCATCAGAAAACATGTCGTTACACCAACAACGATTGTCCCAGCACTGTCATGCTCCTCACCAATTACGCCTTGCAGCGATGTGACGTTCAGTCAAATGTTGAAATATTCTGGGTCGTAAAGTGTACAAATTCCAGCTGTGTAGGCGATTTCAGATAGTCTGACCACTGACTCGCACATCTGTCACTCGGTGCAGCTCGTGTCCAATTTGTGAGGCACTTTGATGGTGGTTACGTAATGGTGTGGTTCGGATGAAATGATTCTAGTTAGCAGTTGTCACCCTTGGATGACCTGACCAACATCTGTCATCAACATTGCCTGTCTGTCGGTAGTGTGACCACAACCTGCTAATCACCGATTGAGTATCGTTGAGAATTTGAGCCACTGCAGTCTGTCTGTTGCCAGCTTCCAACATGCCAACAGCGCGTAAACACATGTCAGTCTTTGCATACCTCAAAAGTTACGATTTGACCAGAAACTATTGATGAACGAGTTTCTACCAAAAAAAGAACGATGAGACCTCTGAAAAAGCCTGTCCACTACAAATGAAAATTTCAAAATGTATCTCACAGACATTAACGATGCGCTTGTGCGAAAAACCTGCATAAAGTTTTCATGAGCTGGTGACATCCACACTAAACTTGGTAACATATTGATGTGTCCAATCACGCGTATCCTGTACCATTTTCCGAAAATATCAACATCAGTTTGGATATCCCCTACGTTTTTTGAATAGAATACAATTAACAGGGTTATTCAGTCAACTGGTTGAGTGCTAGATTCCACTATCATTGCTCTATTGAAAAGTGTGGAATAAATTGTAATAAAACAATTATTTATGAACAAAATCTTGCTAAACTAAGGGCACTCTTGTTGGTAGCATGGTATCTTTGAAAAAAAGATATCTGTGTCAGTGTTTCTGCTGGGGATAAAATGTTGGCCCCTTTTTATGGAGCTTTGGGGGAAAAGTCTAGTGCTGAAACGACTGACCGGATATCAAGTTGCAAACCGGTTACCAATGTAGCTGGTTGAAAAATCTGTCAGCAGGATAACCGCAATGCAAATATTACAACAATAACATGATTTTTAAGGGCATTATGGTTCATTAGCAGCCCAACAGAAATGATTAACAGCCAGAGGTCCTATTAGCAGCCTGGGACAGAGGGCTGTTAATCATTTCTGGAGGGACGCTAATGAACCATAACGCCCTTAAAATCATGTTATTACTATTATTGCCACCATCTGTGATTTCCTACCAATACTAACTTTTACTGGTTTTCATTTAATTTGCTATATCGCTGGATTGAGACATTTTGAAACCATACTCGAAAGTAGATGTGTGGTCTGTTGACAAACAAACAGCACGTGAGAATTATCGTCATGTGACCCAAACCAATGTTTACGTCGAAAGCGCAAAACATAAACACTTGTAAGTTGTAAGCCCAGCATCGGAGACGAAACATGAAATAAGATTAAAATGTTAGAGGATAGTACTCACCTCCACACAGACCGATCAATGGGATATCGATAGATTTGTGCACCAAAACCTTTTTTTTGCCCTCAATTGATGAAGAATAATTTTGCCCTTTGTTGACCCAAATGTTTCAGTTGAAACGAGGCGCCAGCAAAACATTTGACATATTTCGTGTCATGTGACTATTTTCGACATGTCATTGTCAATAAAGTGAATATCACTGAAGTGAAGTGTTGATTGTTTTAGTGATTGTAAGGAGGAGTAATTAAATTATGTACTCGCCAATCTGGCAAACAGGGGTTGTTCTGATGTGAAATATGTTGGATTTAATTTCTCGTTCCATCCGTCGACATCCCACTGGGCCACCGGGCGCTAATGGATTTCGATTTCAGATTAGCCCAGTACGTCACGTGATCCACTGAGCATTATGGCTTTTGATCGCCCGTGAAAACGTTGTTAATCCACTAGGGAACGCCTGGTAAAGTGGTAATAATATATATATTATCTATAGTATAAAGAGTCCAGTTATTCTCCTGAATGCGAATGTTACTGCGGTAATTAATGAAGGTCACAATGGTCGAACACACACAAAGCATGAAAATATCTAGACTGTTATATGACTACCATTTCACAGTTTTGGTCTTATACGATATGCCACTTTCATTCTCTCATTTCACTACTGGGCATGTATCGAATGTATGTCACATAACATTCTAAGAGAACAACCACAAGTCACAATCATACTTTCAGTTTCCGTTTAATTGTACTGTCTACTGTTGCCACAAGATGTCTTTTAATAGCATGCATTCTAAGAATCGCACTTTCGATTCTCATTTAATTGTCCAGTTCAGTGCTGACACAACCATGAGGATACTGCATTTAGCTGTATCAGAAGTTTGTTACTTTACTGTAATGATGGCATTTACACTCTTTCCGACTTTAGTTAATTATTAACAAAAAATATTGAGGGTCTGAGGGAAAACTGAGCAAGGGGAAAGGGTCCCCAAACGGGATCATCTGCCCTTATTGCAGAACCCCTGCATATTTCAAAACACCTTTGAAAAAGAATTTAGTTCTCAACCGTTAAAAGATAGAGAATTAAGTAGGCACCACAGTATCAGCATTCCTCATCTGAGCAGCTAATGGTGGTTTCTTACAATCAGACAGGTTAAACGCAGCAAACAAACAGTGTATCCATGGCACATATGGTGTTAGAGGTTAACCCTTTACCTAACATGGAAAGCAGACGACACTTGTAAAAAAATTCTTGAACAAGTATTCTTTTTTATTTTGGTTATGACCCCTTGTTAGAAGGTGCTCGACAAGCTCATTCCAACGAGGGGTCATAATCTATGTTTTTGAGACAAAAAATTAAAAAATAATGAAATTTAATTGGCGATTTTTTAGAACAGTGCTGGCCGGCTTTGGGTGTTATGTTAGGTAAAGGGTTAATCTGACAAAGTGTAAGAGATAATGATCACAACAGAACAGGATAACATAATAATCCAAATGATGAAATTAACTTTTTGCCTGTTGCAGGAAGATTTTCTTATCCATTACATAAAATGCCCTGTCACCTCAAAGAGCTAGAATTCTGGAGGAATTCTCTCTTCAACAGTGAGATCATCGCTCGCTTCAAAATTCAAACTTCTCTTCATTTTGAGAATCACTAGTATCACTCACTGTGCACTACCTCCTTCAGCATCAACTCGTTCTTCACTGCTGTCACCAGTCTCCTCTGCTTCTGGTGCTGGCAGTGAAGAGGGAGTTGAAGCCAGGAGGAAGTGGTAATAAAACTGACGCTTTTGAAAATGAAGACAAGTTGGAAGCAGTTTGTGTTTTCACACTTCTCTTAGGAAAAGAACTTTTTCCATATGGAGATGGCAGATTGCCAATAAAATATGTCCATTTTCACAAAAATAAATGTATCTTGGTTACTCGCGTAAATTTACTTGATATTATATGGGACATTTCCCGGTTCCTGGTTCTGAGTGTAATTTCATTCCCATTCCCCTTACTCTAGAAAATCGGGAACAAGAACTGGTTCTTGTTAAAATAGACCTGAAACAAATAGCAGTGACCCTCTAAAAATGATTTCTTGATTGAAAACTGTATTGAAATTTTCATCAAGTCATTGCTGCTGCTTTGCAGTCACTTGATTTCTGGGAAAACTCAGAAAAGGCGTGGAAAGAGGGTGCAAAGTGTGCACCTTTGGAGTGACGACGACCATGGAACATTTCCATTTAGAATACCCCAAATACTTGCCTTGCAGAACAAGACACCTTGAGAAACTAATTGAATAATGAATGGGATGAAAACATGGGAGATAAGTGGTCGAGGTAGGACATGAGGAAAGGTTCAATATTGTAGTTGAAGAGATTGAGAAATTTAAGTGCCAATAGGGGAAATTATAAAACAGTTTGCGTTTGAAAGCTTGGAGATTCGGAGGCTTGGAGGAGTAATGGCTTAGTGGGAGATGGGGTTGAGGTAGGCCTTCTTGTTAGACCAAAACAAATCAAAAGATTTCCTAATCAATATCATTATTTACAGCAAGAGAATACTGAGCTGCTTAAGAGTTATCTGGTTGAGGGCTAGATTATTTTTGGTGGTCTAAATTTGTTATTCAAAATTTGTTTTATTACAAATTGTTGGAGAGTGCCCATGGGCACTCTCCAGTAATTTGTAATAGAACCAACTTATATAAAAAATTGTTATTTGCAGTTGACTGATATGAAGCATGTGGAAGGAAAATGTTGGCTTTCGCTCTGTCACCCTCATTTTTAACTCAACTTGATAAAGTCAAGATAAGCTATTGCCATCACATGTGCGGAAGTCTGGGAGTCTGTGAGTCTGTTCACATATTCCTTCAGCACCGGTTACACCCCATAGTTCTTGTCCAATCGTCACAAAATTTCATATGCAGATTTGAGGTCATGTCTAAATGAGAATGTCCCCTTTTGGTCGCGATCGGTCAACCGTGATGGCTGCCTGAGCCCAAAACCTGAAAACCTTTAGCACAGGCTGCAGGTCGTATTTATGAAGGGATTTCATGGTAACTTGGTAGGATGACTCTGTATAATATCTAGAGGAGAAGGTAAAATTTTGGTCATGATCTATCAACCGTGACGGCTGCCCAAGCCCGAAACCAAAAAACTTTTAGCACAGTCTACAAGTCGTATTTATGAAGGTATTTCATTGTAACTTGGTAGGATGACTCCGTATGATGTCTAGATGAGAACTTCCCCATTTGGTCGTGATATGTCAGTTGTGACAACTGCCCAAGCCCCAAACCCCAAAACCTTTACCACAGACTACAGGTTGTATTTATGGAGTGATTTCATTGTAACTTGGTAGGAGGACTCCATATAATGTCTAGATGAGAACACCCCCTTTTGGTCACGATTGGTCATCTGTGATGGCTAGAGGGGCCCGAAACCTGAAAACCTTTAGCTCAGTCTACAGGTCGTATTTATAAAGGGATTTCATTGTAACTTGATAAGATGACTCCAGATAATGTCTAGATGAGAACGTCCCCTTTTGGTCGCGATCATTCAACCGTGATGGCTGCCCGAGCCCAAAACCCCAAAACCTTTAGCACAGACTACAGGTCTTATTTATGAAGGTATTTCATTGTAACTTGGTAGGATGACTCAGTATAATGTCTAGATGAGGACATCCCCTTTTGGTTGTGATCGGTCAGCCGTAATGGCTACACAGGGCCGAAGCCCGAAAACCTTTAGCCAAGTCTACAGGCCGTATTTATGAAGGGATTTCATTGTAATTTGATAGGATGACTCGTTTTGGAATAATTTCACTGTAACATGGTAACTTTGGTTGACAGTCATTAAGTGTGAGGGCTACATACATTAACTGTGAGGGCCACATTAACCCATCTCTCAGTTCTTCAATACAGTCTACACCTCAAATTATTTTTATTGAAAACATAGCATACAGGGAACAGAAATTGACATATTCTCAATTATCACTATTCTTGTCTTATTTCATAATCCTTTAATAAAAACATTAAACATTATCCTTTTCATCAAACATAACACACAGTCAAGTTAAATTACAGTGTCATTGACACTTTCATTTTGAAAGCCCTGATAGTAGCTTCTAGCACTCAACCAGTTAATAGTATCTGAAGCCTTAAACTCATATCTGGAGAATTAGAATCATGCCACTCTCTTTCTGTTCACTTCATATTGTTAATCTTGGGTTTTACAAATATCCTTTTTTTCGTATATTTTCTGCTGGAAGGAAAATTAAAATGTAAATCACTTCCTAAGAAGATAAACAGCCTATTATGTTATGTTGACAATATTGATAGTGTTTATAATACTTGTTCTTAAGCTAGATTTATTTCTGATCTTTTTGATTGTATGGTAGAAAAATCCATTTCCTTATTAAAGAAGCTTTGCTATTATGAACAATGTGTTTACCATCTTTGGTAACCAGAAATTACATATACAACTGTGAAGTCCCAGTGGGATCTCTGGCCAGTGGAATAGTGCTTAAATACTGCGGTAAACAAATTTTGTTTCTGGTATTGTGGTATGTGTTAACCCTCTGTACACTCATCTCAAAATATAGGAATTTAACCAATTCAGTTTTGTTTGACAGAGCTCATTGAGCTCTGTCAAACAATTTGAATTGATTAAACTGCAAATTGCATAGTGGTAAACATTGCAGCTTGAAATTTTGGTATTTTGACACCATTGTTCAGAGGGATAGCCAGTCCTTGTGAGTTGGCTAAATGCAAATCAGTGGTTTATATTTAAACAATTGCCCCCGCAGGAACCCTGAGAAGTGAAGCAGTGCTTGTTTACTGTGGTATACAAGCTCTTTTTCACTGGTAAAATATGACCCAGTCACTAATGCTTGGGGTGCGAGTCCTCTAAAATAGGCAACATGGGGTATAAATGATTGACTGACCATGATTTTATCTCCATGTTGTGGTCATGATTAGCTGTTGTGCAAAAGTATGTGACCTTAAACACCAGTAAATAAATAAATTTAAACAGTTGGATAAACTTGGCTTTATAATTGTGTTGTGCATGGGGCAATAGCACAGTGTACCAATGCGTACTTCACATCACATGCACTTGCCATTAACTGCTGCTAACTGTGATTCGGCAGAATTGGTAAGTTGGAGAGTGTGACAGTTGCTTATCACCGCTCTTTAGTTCTCTCCAGGTACTCGAGTTTCTTCCATCTGTGTTATTGTCTAGCATAATGCGACTCCTGCTGTTGAAAGTCTTGGTGAACACCCTTATAAACAATAAACAATAATTGTGTTGCCACCAACTAACCATATAGTTTGAAAGTGACCTTAAACCTCAGTAAACAATAAATAATTTACTATGAACTGGTTCCCATTGGACCCCAGGAAGTAGAACAGTGCTTGTTTATGGTTGTAAACATGTTCTGTTTTACTGGTAAAGTAGAATTTGGAAACCAATTATTTTTGGTCGTTAAAATTTCTTTGTGCATCTTTGACTAGTGACAATTTATTGGAGAGTGCTAGTAGACACTCTCTCATAAATTGAAACAAGGCAAATCGTAACAGATAAATTTATATCACTTCAAAGATAATATGAAGCACATCCACAGACTATGAAGCCTTTAAATTGTTGTACCAGCACTTCAGAATAAAGTCCAAATATGGGCTTCCAGCACTCTACCAGTTAAAAGTGGGCAACATTGGTATAAATGATTGTCTTAACATGACTTTATACTTGTGTTTTGGTTATGATATTACTCTTAATACCCTGTTGGAAACCCCAGGAAGTGGAGCAGTACTTGTTTACTGTGGTAAATAAGTTGTTTTACTGGTAAAATTGGACCAAGAACCTATGTCTGGGATGGAAGTCATCTAATGTGGTTAGCATGGGGATAAATTAGTTAAACTTTACTTCATCCCTATGTTGCGGTCATGATGTAGCTAAAGATGCTGAATGTGATCATAACCCTTTTACTTAATGAATCGTCCACACCTGCCCGAGTAATATACAAATTGAGTATTTTTTTTTTTTTTTTTTTAAAACTGTATCATCTAACTCCTCATTGGAACGAGCTCTTCACTCTCATTCTAATGAGGTGTCATATGGTATGGTTTTGTTGAAATTAATTGAAAAATTTTAATAAATAATATTTAAAATAATAATTTTTGATAATGTGTTTGTTGGCCAAAGGGTTAAACACCAATAAAAATATAAGAGTTGATGCTGAATGTGACCTTCACTCCTAACCTGCTGAGTATTTTCTTGCATACTTTCATAAAATTCACTAGTGGCTGATGTGAATCTTCCGTGAGTGAAGTTGATAGAAAATTTGAACAAATGAAGCCTAGAAAACATTCACGAATATAAAATAGTTGGTCTAAATTGCAGGGATATTATGAGTTATCTCTGCCAACATGTATGGTATATGGAGATTTAATACCTAGATGTCAGTTTTTAAACATTGAGCCACAGGCAAGATGTTTAAATGAGACATACGGGTATTAAATCTCCATATACCATACATGCTGTCAGAGATAACGTTTTCTTTTCAACCAACTCATAATTGTTTACAATTGGCTGTAATGTAAGTGCAAGCCCTACTTCGGAACTTAACTCAAGCTAATAACTTTTCCAAACAAGTTGGAAGAGTGCAAAAGCACTATAAAGAGATCGAAAAAGGTTCGAGCGAAACCGGCACTCGACATTACAGGTACTCTCTCTGCACACATGTTGCATTTACTGAGCGCATGTGCAACAACCGTGACATCAATTCCTTTTTTTTCTGCCATCTTGCATGGTCAGATTTTTTGTGATTCATGCTGCTGATCTCGTTTCTTCATGAACAACTTGATTAACTCACTACAGTTATTGATACATGTGCATTCTAGGAATGTATCCTTTTCTCAAGCTAAAACTTATTCTGTTTTATTTATATTTATGCTAATTTTAGCTTGTATTATCTCTGTGTGTCTTGCCTTTTCCGCGCGAAAACACGACCCGTGTTGATCGGTGAGAAGCTTGGTTTTTTTTTATTATTTTGGGGGGATTTTTCCCTCAAAAAATTCTTCTCACACCTTTTTGGACAATGCCAAAAACACTCCCTTGTCCTTCTTGTATGCAGGTGAAACATGTCGATGACGTTCACAGTACTTGTGTCACCTGCAGCAATTGTTCTCAGGCCCATCCCTGTTGTGTTTGTGGGGTTTGGTCTTCCAAGTTCTGGGCTTCTTTTACCAAGGTGGTTCTAACCAGAGCTAGAATCCCTCGTTCTCTGGGCAAAGGTAGCCGTGCCTCTTCAGATATTTCTGAGAGTACACGGGGTGACTATGTCACGCAGGATGTTGGGCAGCCTTTTTCGGTAGCAGATTCCTCCTCAGCTGTTGGTGGTGCTGATGATGGGATGCCTGAAGTGGGGACTATGGTCTCCCTTCCTTTGGCTCCATTGGTCACCCTTGAGGCGACTGTTTTCGTTGAGAAGAGTTCTTCCAAGGTCAACTTGGTCGCTCTCTCCGATTTACCACTTGCAGCTGCTGAGGAATTTGTTATGCTGCTCCTATCTTGCATAATAGTGCTCCTCCCGTCTCTTCTGGGAATGGTATACATTCTCGGGGGGCCCTTGGCTGTATCTGGTGGTGTGTCACAGGGCTCCCAGTGTTCCATGGCTTCTCAGCGAAGCTGTACAGGTTTGCTGGCTGCCCCGTCTCATCTGGATAGGTTTACTCCTGGTTGGTTGAGACGCTCGGTCGCTTCGGTAGCGATTCCTTGTTCCTCGGGCGAATTGTTTGTTGTTCCGCCTTTCTCTGCTGGTGAGCCGACTAGCAGGATGGGGCTGGAACATTGGTAACCAGGGCCTTCTATTCGGCAGAGGCCAGTGGTGGCTCCTGTTAGTTGTCACTCTTAAGACCTTCCTCCGGTGATTTCTCACCATGTCCCTAGTCTGGCTGTTGATTGATGCTTGTCGTCGGTCTCAGAAGATGGGCAGTTGGAGCCTTCAGTGGCAGATTCCTGTCATTCTTGGGACAATCCTCCAGTGTCTTCTCATCGTGTCCCAGGTCCAGCTGCCTATCGACGCATGCCATCGGTCTCTCTAGAGGATTTGCAGACAGGGCCTTCAGTTTTGCAGAGGTCAGTGAATTCCCCTGGGCGGCACTCTTGGGACTGTCCTCCGGTGTCTTCTCACCATCTCCGTTCGTTGTCTGTCCCTTCTAAGGATTTGGGTTCTTCTTCTAGAAGGGTCCATTGGGAAGACACTCTGTCTGACACAGCTGCTCCGACGGATTCTCAGGGTGAACGGAGGCAGGGCGTTCTGGCGCTCGCCCGGTTGCTTTTTAGCAACCCTCAAGTTGGCTTACCTGTACCTCCTGAGGCGCAACCTCTTTTGGTAAGTCGTAGAGATTCCTCGTCTTGCCCTTTAGATGATGTTCAGCATTCACAGGAGGTTTCTGCTGGTCAGCACGAGTTGGGCTACATCTCTTCTGCCACAGAGGATGATGATTTGCTTGAAGGCAATGGGGCCCCCTTGTCAGTCTTGGGGCAGGCTTTAGATTTAGGTTTTAGCTTCTTGTCAGACATTCAGCCTTCAGACCAGGCCTCAGTGACCGCCCGGCCGTGGTCCTCTGTAGAGCGTCGCAACCCTGTTGAGCCTTGTGGCTCTAGGGTTTTGCGCCCTCTGCAATTGGCCTTCCAAGGCCTGGATGCCAAAATGTGTTCCAAGGCTCTAAAGGGTTGCTTCTTTTCACGATCTGACACATTTCTGCCTCCATCGCGGTTTCATGTATACAAATCAGCCTGTCCACCAGTCTTCCAAGGGTTGACTACTGTGGACAAGGATTCTTCTTCCCTCAGTTTAGCTAAGCCTAAGTCGGCAGTTCTCTCAATGTCGGTAGTTGAATCTATGGTGAGCCTGTCCCGAGAGATGCTGGGAATGTTGTCTCTCACGGACCATGTTGTAGCTGCCCTGGCTTCCTATCTCCCGCCAGGGGAGTTTGATGATGCTCAGGCACCTTTGTGTGTTTTCTCTCAGGCTCTTATGAACCTGACACATGCAACATGTCTAATTTGGAGCTTGCATGCCGGGATGCAGTGTTGGACACTTCTCCATCACTTCCTCCTGAACAGCGTGCAGTTCTGAGATCTGCGTCTTTGGTTACTTATGCTGCTAAGTGGAAAGTTTTCTTCGCTGGTGTGCAGCTCAACATGTGAATTACCCAAATCTGTCAATCGCTCAAATTGTGGATTTTCTGGTTGACCTTTTTGACTTCAAGGGCTCCAGCCTGTTACTATTAAGGGTTATAGGTCTATGCTGTCAGAAACTTATGTGGGAAAGCGGTGCATCGGTTGTAATTTCTTTCTCTCCAAACTGATTCTGCACTTTTCTCTGAAGAGGCTTCGAGTTTTGCGCCTTACACCCAAATGGAACTTGGCGTGGGTGTTGCATTGTTTGGGGGGGGAGGGGAGGGGGGGGGGGGGCCGATCGAGCTTTAATCTGAAACTGATATGCGTTTTCTCACCTCTTAGACTGCATTCCTTCTAGTGTTTGCTTTTGCCAGATGGGTCAATGAGCTTCGTGCACTTTCTGTTGATTCGGCTTTCTTCAGAAATGAGGCTAACAGTGTCGCCTTCACTACTGATTGCTCTTTTCTGGTCAAAAATCAACTTCCTGATTCAGTGCCTCCTCCCATCTGCATTCGACCACTTCCTTCTGTCGTTGGCCGGAGCCTCTTCTTTGTCCTGTTCATGCGATCAAGAAAAAATCGAAAATGCACTGTCAAATCTGGCACGTCATTGGATCAGATTTGCTCTTATTTTACTTTTCGCAGGTTGTTTGATTTAATTATTTGGCTATTTAATTTATAACATTAAAATATGGTTGAATTGTCAGAAATGTGATAATATTTGTGACTATTTTAAGGTTTTTTGGTTCGATTTTTATATTGAGGCGAGCGAAAGCGAAAAGCTTTCATTTAAACCATATATCCCTGTTGCTTCATGTGTCCTTATACCCTAGATGTTGCATGCTTTCACATACCATGGATTTTGGGCATGCCCTCTGCCATGGCTATTTGTGCTAGGCATTCTGACCACTCAGAAGACAAAATTTATCGGGACATAGGGACAAGTTTTGTTAATCAGAGGCAGCTTTATTCTTATTCTGGTTAAAAAAGTATTACTGTCCCAAGAATTAAACTCCAATAAAATTAAAGTGGGATATAAATCCTCACTATGTGACTCATTGTAGGGCAAATCTCAATTTGGGTTAAATCGAATACTAAATCAAATGAGGTTGAGGATTTTGAATATCATCAAATTGAATCTTGCTGCTTGTTCAAGTTGTAGCTATTGCACCTTTTGTTTTACGATCAGACATATTGTCAGTCTGCACTTATATTTATTTATTTATTAGTGTTAAAGATCACATACTTATGCACAATGGCTAATCGTGACCATGACAGTTTTACGGATGGAAGAAGCCGGCAAGAACCACCGAGCAGTGACGAGCAACAACTGTCAGCTCCTCAACATTCTAACTCTGTTCAAGCTTCGCTCAAGCAGGGTTACAGCAGTTGAAGACATGTGCGCCTTAGTACACAGCACCATCGTGCCCCCATATAGGCAGCCAGGATAAAGTGTCTTGCCTAAGGACACAACGCGGGTCATCCCAGATGGCGATCAAACTTGGGACCTCCAGCGTAGAAGTCCAACAGTCTACCACTGAGCCACCATGCTCCCATCAGTCTGCACTTAATTGTTATGGTCAACAGGATTTCGTCTGTTTGGGCAAGCCAGTGAAAAAGCTGAATATTCAAGAAGCAGAACCCCTTTAACCCTTTACCTAATGAAAGGCAGACAGTACTTGCAAACAAAATTCTTAAATAACTAAAATTTTTGTATTTTGTACATCAAAAACATAGCTTATGGCCCATCATTGGAATAATCTCAGCAAACTTGTTCCTGTGAGGGATCATAATCTATGTGTTTGAGACAAACAAGAAAAAAATAATGAAAATTGAATCGTGATTTTTTTTCAAACTTCTTGCATTTCTTTTTGAAAGTGGAGATTCTAAATGTTTAGAGCATGAAAGTGGACAGAGAATTTCGACCAGGTTGCAGCCCAGTTGTGACCTTTCAAAATTCTCTGTCCGCAATGAAAATCACAGTATTGTACATTGTACACACTATCTGTTCAGTATCTAATATTTTCTTTGGTGCCCTAGAATAGCTATTAGTACTTCTACAAATATAATCTACTTTACATCTCATTAATTGTGTAGGAAAGAGTTTTTTCACAACTTCAGGCCAAGCCAGAAAATAAGCAGACTGTCATCTGCAAAATGAGGTCCCCAGAGGATGAATTTAGCTATGCTACCCTGCATAGCAGGGTAGCATCACTAAATTTACCCCCTGTGAACCTCAGTCTGAATCAGGTTCTCAAAACTAAACAGAAAGAGGTACCCAGAAGATAAATTGACCCACTGTATGTGATAGCATCATCAAATTCACCCTCTAGGGACCTCATTCTGCAAATGTCAGACTGCTTATTTTCAGGCCTGCTTCAGGCACTGATAATTTGAAAAAGAAACACCCACATTATCTGCCTGTCAACATATTCAAAATATTATAAAACATGACGGGTCATAATACCAAATTAACAATGTCTATGACATGTCACTTTCAGTAAATTAACAGAAAAGTTCTGTATTATTGACTTGGACATGGTATTTCTTTGAGGAGTCTGGTGGATTATCCATTTACCTGATGCATCTCCTCACTCGGCAGTCTCTTAGCATCCAAGTTTAAAGTTTTCTTGTGATAAACACTTCTAAACCCCCTTATTGGAGTGAGCTGGGAGCGGACATTTTTCGCATCATTTGTGAAGCATTATTTTGTCTTCACTCATTTCAATTCTAACACTCAAGAATTTGACTGTTAAGCAGAAACAGAAAAAAATTGTGGATAAAAGGAAAATAAAAATAATAAAAGTCTCTTTTATTATGCTCCCGAAATCCCCCCCCCCCCCCCCCCCTCCAAAAAAAAAAAAGAAAATTCAGGGGCATATAGTGCTTTTCATTTCTGTCTGTCTATCAAGAAAATTCCAGGATGACCTGTGCTGTGTCCTTGGGCAAGGCACTTTATCCCGGTGTACTAAAGGCGTACTGCACGCCGATGGTGCACATGTCTTCAACCGCTGTAGCCCTGCTTGAGCGGAGCTTAAACAGAGTTAGAATATTGAGGAGCTGACAGTTGCTCGTCGAAGCTCGGTGGTTCTCTCCAGGTACTTCAACTTCCTCCACCCATAAAACTGTCACGATTAGCCATTGTGCATAAGTATGTGACCTTAAACACCAATAAATAACTCAGGAAAATGTTTGTGTCCACTCCATAACTCTGAGATGCTTTGTTGGATTTTGTTGAAACTTGGCATACACGTTGCTTATGGGGAGACGATGTGTTGCACATAAAAATTGTTATTGTTTGATGGAGGTCAGGGTCACAGATCAAGGTCATAGTTTGAGGGCATCCATGGCCAGGTGGTTACTGTTAGTGTTGTTAAAAATATTTCACTTGTACCCATATTGTTTTTTTGTTTTATTTATTATAATCACAGCTTTGAAGCCTGTAATTTTGAAAATGGACATCTCAAACCAAAAAAAAAAAATATGGCTGATAGGATTTTTTTCCAGAGAATTTTTTCCCCAAAATGATTCTTATCAACACCACCCCACCCCTTCCACCCCAAGCCTGGAAATGGCATTTCCATTTCTAAAATATCAATTTTTTCCTGACTTTTAAAATTAATTAGCAAGTGGGTGTAATTGTTTAGCAGTTTTCATTCGTGATGGTTCCACCCTCAAAAGTATTAAAATAAGTAAACGGTTTTATTTAAATCATGTTTCAATCATCCAAATAAAACAAAACATACTAAAGTCACACTGACTGGACCATAAACATTGAGGACTTGACTAGTGCCTGAAGTAAATAGTAGGCCAACTGGAAACACATTTTTTAAAGCTAAAAAATGTTTAATAATGTCAGCACTCACACTCATTACATTAGTCTTATAGAGAGTACCTTACATTACAACATACCAGACTCTGCCCCTCCTGGCAGGCATCATGCTGTTTTTTGCCCCCCTACATACTATCTGCCCATCTTCCACCCAAACTAAAACAATTTGGCACTCCAGCGGAGGTACCACCTGGCTGTAGCCAGGGGTCATTTGGATCAAACTGTTTAGCCCATGACTTACCAATTCTCTGCTACATCCTGGTTGGAGTCCCCCTCACCCCCCCCCCCCCCCCCACACACACACACATACACCCCACCACATGCAGTATGCATCACACAACGTCACCACTAATCTGTCCGGTGCCTCTTTGTTACAGGCTTAAACATCTTCATTCAGTGTGGTATTGGTTGCTTCTTTTTATAATTTTGCAAACAGTAATCATAGACAGTGTTGTCGTTTCTGAATTCACGTATTACTGCCAAGTTTCCATCCAAATATCGACTGAATCTGAAGCCGAAAGTATCTTACACTCAGTGACCGGACATATGAAATTATATTTTTTCATTGCTCCAAATGTAGTGATTTAAAGAATATATTTATGTTATTTGTTTTTGTTTTTTTTTAAATCATACTGGCTTTAATAGGTTCAGAAATAATGCCCAAATAGTCAGACTCGTTCAAATCCCTCACTGAAAAGTATTGACAACATTCAAATGACACTCGGAATTTTACATCCTCAGTGAAAATGTGCGAGAAGGGTAGGCAACTCCACTCAGTAATATTAAAAGACAAACATGCCTTATCAACCATTTTTAGCCCGACTGTTTACAGTGAGGGCTACAGTCATGACTTTTGTCCATCTGTCCGTCTGTTAACATTTAGAGTTTTGGTTAAAGTTTGTGGTTAAAGTTTTTTACTGAAGGTTCAAGTGTTTTTTGTTTTTTATTTTCCTGTTTTGTTAACATTTGGAGTTTTGGTTAAAGTTTGTGGTTAAAGTTTTTTATTCAACGTTCAATTTTGGGGGTTTTTTTCTTGTAAATTAATATTACTCTTGATTGTATCATTCTCATTATGGGTTTTTTTTATGTTTATGTTTCAAGTTATTTTGGGGAATATTTAACCCTTTTTTGTATGGCAATTTAACTTAAAATTACGCCTTTAATTCTTCAAACAGTTTAGTGGAAAGTCCCTGTTTCTTATTTGGGACAATCTCTACTATTTACTGAACATTTCTACAGTGATTTTCATTAATATCGGCATGATTTTAACCCCTTTTAAACATGTTTTCAGACTTACTTTCTTTGTATTTGAAATTAGACTTTCCCACATACTTCCTTACTCTAATTCTTGTTTGGTCAATACAACTTAATGATTCCATTTACATCAATGATTTCTTTTATCGGTTTTAGGAAATATTTAACCCTTTTTTGCCACTCAGTTTTACTTAGCATTCCCAGCTTAAAGTTTCGGATTAAAGTTCTGCTTTTCAAGGCTCGACCTTTCATTCTCCAAACACTCTGTTACAACATCATTTATTTTTTTCAATTCGGGCAAAGTCTACTGAAGCTGTACACAGTGGTTTCAAATAATATTGGCATTAATTTAACCCTTTTCAGAACGCTTTTCGAACTTAGTTTCTCCAAATTTCAAATTAGGCTTCTACCACTTACTTTGTTACTTTTTATCCCCTCCCACAAGGGAGGGATATAGCACAGAGCTTGCTCCGTCATTCAATCTGTCAGTCTATTCATCCATCTGTCCTTCAGTCCGTCTGTCTATCCGAACTTTCTTTATGCCGTAACTTAAACAAAATTTTACAGATTTCAATTCTTTTCAGTACATGTCTTTAGGTCAAGTTTGATGACCACAGTTATCCAATGAAAATTGTTGGAAGTTATTGCTCTGCCCTGCCCTGCCCTGCCCTGCCCTGCCCTGCCCTGCCCTGCCCCCTGCCCTGCCCTGCCCTGCCCAGCCCCCGCCAATTAGGCATTTTTTTTTTATTTCTTTTTCTTTCCTCGAATATGCATTTTGAACTATTTACAGTCACTACATGCATCACTTTTTTTTTAAACTCAAGTAACACATGCGCCCTCCCCCCCCCCCACCACCCCCACCCCCACCCTCCCACCCTCCCACCCCCAGGGAGCAGGCCAATTAGGCACTTTTTTTTTCTTTCATCAAAAATGCATTTTTACAGTTTTGCTTAAAGTTTCCATCCATCGGTCCGTCCATCTGTCCTTCCATCCATCTGTCCATCCATCTATCTGCAAACGATTGGTTTCCGACCGTTAACTCCAGTTTGGATTATTTGATTTCAACCAAAGTTTTTCCAAAAAAGCGTTTTGAAGGATTGGGAGTTATTAAATGCAAACAAACAAAAATTTACTACTATAACACACCACCACAACCCCCCCCCCCCCCCCCCCCCCCCCCACACACACACACACACACACATATACACACACATGTGTCACTTACGCAATTATTCCCAAAATGCATTTTGAAGGATTGGGAGTTATTACATGCAAAAAAAAAAATTGACTCCTATAGCCCAACATTGCTTTATGTACAGCATCTTTAATCCTTTTCCTAACACATGTTGAAGCCAACAGTACAAATTAATTTTCTGAAACATCAGATTTTTTCATTTTTTACTTCTAACCATGGCTTATTAGTGCTTATTGGAACAAGCTCATCAAGCTTGTTTCATTAATAGGTCATGAGGTATGTTTTGGAGTAGAGAAAAGAAAAATAAAATTTGAATAGCAAATTTTGTATATCACGAGTGCAGATATGGCAGATTTGTTAGGTAAACGGTTAACAAAAATTGGCTCCGACTATTTTGTGTCTAAGCATTGCCATTGCTGGAACAGTTGGGCTGCATGCGTGACATCACTCCAGTTTTTTAGATTTTTAGTTTTGTTTTGCACGAAGTGGGTATTTGTCCACGCTAATTTTATAACCACTGAGCACAATATAGATAATCAAAACTTGATCACTTGGGTGAGAAGGTTGCATACTCAGGTTACAAATTATTAAAGAGCTTTATTTTACGTGGTAAAATCTGAACACTTTAGATGGACATCTTGCCTAGAAAAGGTCGATGACCTCCAAGTTAGTGATCACATTTTACTTTATGCTGTTCACATTTGTGAGTGACTGTTTTAAAGAGTATCCCTCGTAGTTATGATGTGCTTATACATTGCTGGGGTTTGGATTTTGATTTCAACGATTTGTCGTATTTTTTCAAGCGCATATTGATCGATGGGGAGGAAAAAAGTAAGAATAATTTAATGGCAAATTCTTCTTGAACCTGATGAGGTTGCATATCCAGTTGGGATTGGGAATTTTGGGGCTGAAAGTTGAGAAATATAACTTATAAGTACCATTTTGCACTGGAATGTGACCGAATATCAGGCATGTGATTGATAAGTACCACTGTTTTTATTTTCTGTAAACCAATTAGTGTAAAAGATCTTTGTATCATTTTTTTTTTTTATATTAATTTTTTTTAATTAAATTTCAGAATAGATAAATTCATAGTTATTGTTGCTAATTCTCAGATTTCTTTCTGTTACCAATATCAATAATATTTCCATACCGTTACAATTATTGCATTGTGTTTTTACATATGATCTTCATTCTTATGAGAGGCTTATTTCAGTCTCATTTGTTCATTTGATTTTGATGGATTTGTTTATGGTTTATCAATTTAGATGTAGTTCCTTTGATGGAGTAGAGAGGCAAATTACACAGAATAGGAGAAAGTTTAAATGAGAGAGACACAGAAAAAGAAAAGACTAGCACAGTGGTTACGGCATTGGACTTCAAACAAAAAGGTCCACAGTTTGATCCTTTGATGACTTTGTGTCCTTGGGCGAGGCACTTAATCATGATTGCCTGTGTAGGTGCTGAGTACTAAAACGTACTGTACATCGATGATGCACTTGTCTTCAGCCAATGCTAACCTTGCATGTGCTGAGTGAGTACATTGGGGAGTCTGACAGTTGCTTACCACTGCTTGATGGTTCTTACCAGGTACTCCAGCTTTCCCCACCCCAATAACTGCCCCACACAAAGTAAGGAGAATATGGGGTGTGATTGCCAATGTGCTGTCTTCTCTGCGAGATGACATTTACTCTTCTAGTATTCAGTCTTCCTTCATGGACGTCAGTGAAAGTAGAGTGGAGCCCACTTAATTGGATATCTCTTAACTGAATAACCCTATTAATTGAATATAATTTCCCTACACAAAACCATTTACCATACCTCCAATACAAATATGATATATTAATTGAATATAAAAAAATTGTAACCTGTCGAGACATTACCATGACTCTCCCCAGTTTTCCTTTGTTTATAGACCTATTTGGACTCAGTACATCCAATACATGCATTTAACCTATTATATCTTATTTAATGAGCTCTATGAGCTCTGTCAAACAAGATATAATAGAATAAATGGTAAGTTTATCTCTAGAATACAGGAAAATGACACAATCTTTGTTAATTGAATACTCCTGTTAATTGAATAATTTTAATTGACGAAGTGGCTATTCATTTAACAGGGTTCCACTGTATTATTGAATGTAGATTTCCGATGTTGATCATGGTTTAACCCTGTGCACATTAATGTCAACATACCTAAATTTCAAGCAGCAAACTTTTCTCCAAATGCAACTACATACTTAACCCTTTACCCAACAAATCGGCCACATCCGCTCGCATAATATGCAAATTCAGCAGCTGAAAAAATACTATTTTTAAAAAAATTTAAACAAAACCATATCATGTGACCCCTCTTTGGAACAAGCTCATCGAGCTTGTTCCAGTGAGGGTCACATGATATGGTTTTGTTGAATTTTTTTTTAAATTTAAAAAAATGATATTTAAAATAA
This sequence comes from Pictodentalium vernedei, assembly GCA_031216915.1. Classification (NCBI taxonomy): domain Eukaryota; kingdom Metazoa; phylum Mollusca; class Scaphopoda; order Dentaliida; family Dentaliidae; genus Pictodentalium; species Pictodentalium vernedei. Next base: position 214,368,825 of record CM062295.1, on the reverse strand, counting down.
TAAATTTTGATATCATCTGGGTTGGGTAAAGGCTTAACAAATTCAGTCTTGTTTGATAGAGTCTGATAAGCTCTGTCCAACAAATTTAAATTGGTTAAATCCCAAGTTGCATTATGGGAAAAATTTGCAGGTTGAAATATTGATATTTTGACCTCAGTGTGCAGAGGTTTCATAATCAATAAATATTTGAGCTGGGAGATTTTGATTTTTCACATTTGGTTTTGCTTTCTTTTCAGGGAAACACCTTGGTTTCGGTTCAGTTTCTGTATGTTAAGACACATAGTTAAAAACACTTCAGGCTCCTTAACTTGTAAAAAAAACCTGAATAGTTTGTCAGCACTAACCACAAAAAGCCCTTTCTTTAAGTATCTCCATTGGGTTCAGCCTAACGTCCCTTTGATCATTCCTAGGGGTTCTAGTGGATCATTTACTAAACCTATTGAGTCACAAAAAAATGAATAAGCTTCGTCCAATCTATGTGTTCTCATTGTCACATTTTCTCGCATATTGACTCATCTACATATTGACTCATCCAGTGGACGAGTCAGTAAGGGGAGAAAATGTGACAATGAGAACATGGCATACTCTCCCATTTGCTGGATACACTAATTGACAGGTGTCAATACTGTCACTAGTCCATTTCCCTCCAAGTAAGATAGTTTGATCAGTTTATGCAGAAACTCGGTACATTTGGTCAGTTTTTGATGAGTCTTGCAGTTTGTTTTTTGGTTTGCCTCAAAATATGGAACCGAACTGGAAAACCTGCCCAAAAATGCCAACCTCTAATCAATATACTGAGTGAGAGAGATTTATGGGGTTATTTTTTTTTCTAGGGATGAGTTAAAGAAAAGATATAGTCTTGAGAGTCCCCAGCTCCAGACTCTTATTGAAAAAGAAGTGAAGAGATCAAAGACTGAAATGGATTCACAGCGGAAATTATTACTGGAGAAGTAAGTTGGTAGTAACTTTTCAGCTGTTTATGCATTTTGTTTATTATGCTTGTGCCATGGCTGTTTAAATCAAGCAAAGATTCCATTGGTTGAAATGGAGAATCCAAGTTCCAAACATTTTTGAGTACTCTCCCTTGATGTTCGTAAAATATTTGTGCTCTGTTAGTGAGATTGTTTCTGTTATCGTGTACTCTTACAAGAAAACAATTATTGAAAAAACTTGACAGAAAAAATGTAAATGAGTACTGGTATTCCACACAAATTACTTTTCAGTATAGTCATTTAATTGTAAGGAAATACCGTTTCCGAAAGTTTGCGCACCACAAGAAAGGGTCCCGCGCATTTCGGCTACAACCGTATCAATATTGCAAGACAACACGACACCCATTTTCAACAGAGCTATCAAAACCATATCAACAGGTGGTTTGCACTCCACACCACAAGTCCAATCACAACCTCTTTGTCTTTCCTCAAATATCAGAGGTATTAATTTGCACACGACTCTCAATTTCTCACACGGCTCGCCAGGTTTCACGCGGCACCATCAAAGCACCCATCTCCCGCACAAATCTTGCATAACTTTTGCGATCAGTCACCTTTTGCCATAAGTCGATCTCGAATAAACATGCACACGAGTCGCAACTTTTCCAATTCCCAGAGTGCACACGACACCAGCAAAGAACCCCTCTCCCTCACAAAGCTTGCGACCTGCGTCTTGTTCAGTTCTGTCATCGGCTGCGCTCGAGAATTTTATGTGTTTTTCCAAGTGCCGTTTTCTATTACACACTTTTCCGTGTCTTGTGTTACACTCTTCATCCATTCCGTGATGCTTTATTTATTCAACCATCGTATCGTCTAATTCATCATTCTGCACACCTCAGACTGGTTTTTCTCTGTGTTTTTTTTTTTTCTCCAAATGGATCGGAACTCAATTTCTCGTGTTTTAGTGGGACGACAAATCCTCATGGAGACGGTCAAAGTGTTTTTTGGTATTCCTTCTTCATACATTATGGACTCGCACCAATTCATACGACTGCTCACATTCATGCTTAACGAGGAGTACCCACAGGTAAGCCGTGCTTTGGACTGTGACACCCGGTGTGAGTGTACGTGTTTTTTCTGTCAATAGACTTCAACATCTCTTTTTTTGTGCTACGGACTTCTCGACCATGGCTACCCATACGGAGCCCCAGGACGCTTCGCGCATCACAAATGTTCGTATCAGTGACTCACAAACTGCGCCGGACGTTGTATCTCCAGTCGTCATCAATTCGTCCGATGCCAATTCAGTGGTGGGAGCGCCCCCCATTCCTCCGGACGTTTTCCGCCAACCTTCACCGTTCCTAACTGACAGCGTGCAATCTTCTATTAGTCATCGACATGACCCTCCATTCATGTCGACAGTCGACTCCCATGCAGAGCCTCCGGCTCTTTCAACAGTCTCTTCACCTGGAAGACAGTCAGCGATCACACGCTCTGCATCTTGTACCACCTCCAGCGCCATGTCTCCTGCAGGCCTGATAACGTCTTCTCGTCACGGAGGCCGTACTCTTCGCGCATCGAACACTCCCAGTCAAATAAACAATGCGCCTCGTTCCAGGCCACACACTTCATGGGATTCGGACAATCCAAAAAATTGGACAGTGCATCGCCTTCGCAGAGAACTATTCGACATGGGAATCAGGACTCAACCATCTACAAAAAAAAGCCTTCTTTTCCAATTGTATCAGGATAATCTGCTTACTCAACCACCTATTCGTGGACCAGACGCCGAATTTACCCAAAACAAGGACACATTGCCACCTGCACATGCCTTGGCGACACCCGGTTACGGGCCAACGTCCCTACCCCTAGGTAGGGGCGGTGGCGCCCTCACCCCTACTGTGACACACCAACCCTTAGTGACTCCTTCACAGGCGGATTTCCAACCAGTTTCGTCACACCAGACACATGCCACTGACAATACTTTTGTGCCACAGACATCAGTGCCACACTCACATAGACCTTCCACCCCAGTGTTGGACGAGAACCCTCCTTTGCCTGGCGACAATGATCTCCAGAGACAACCATTCCCAACAAACTCTCCACTCGATTGTGACAATACCAATGAACAAAATTCTTTGCACAATCACCTTAATATATCACATGTTTTCGAGCAACTGCAAAGCCAGCAAAACCAAATCTTTCAATTACAGCAACTGATATTAACACTTCAGCAGAATGCATCGACCAGACAGGCAACCATACCCCGTCATCATGCGCAGCCGGCTGCGCCGGACCTTGCACCCTTGCTTCAAAATACTGCATCAGGTATGCCATCAGTTCATAGCCTTTTACATACAACAGGCACCCCGCTTTCCGACCTTCCGGATATCGAAATAAATGTAGAGGCTAACCTGAAGGCTGACATTGTGGCTGGCAAAGATGTTAATCTTGCAAAACTTCTCATGCCCCCACTGCAAAATCTGTCCAAACACGTTGACGCAAAACACGATCCGCGCTTATCAAAGCCCCTCTCCCTACCAGAGTTCATTCGGGCTTTCAGCAAATATAGAAACCTTATGTGCGAAGCATATCCCAGTCGCAGACCCGAACTCGACGCATATCAAGCCGATATTATAAACATTGCTGCACAATATGGGGATCTCTTTTATAATTATCACCTCGCCTTTTCAGCAAAAGCAGCTGCTTGGCTGCAAGAGGGCTCAAATATCGACTGGGCCGTTCGGGACAATAAATTGTTTTGTACCATCTTTGCCGGCCACAAGGCTCAGTCATGCTTTTTATGTCACGGTCAGGATCACACTGCAAAATTCTGTCCCCTTAGTTTCGAAAGACCAGCTTCATCTCACAACCGCCCTGATTTTTCAACCAATTTCAGACAATCTCTCCCCTCCACATCTTCAGCCCAGGAACCTTGTTTAAAATTTAATTCAGTAAAAGGTTGTAATTTTGGCCTTTCCTGTAAATTCCAGCACATCTGTATCAACTGCAACAACCCTCATCCTCGGTCTCTCTGCCCAAAAACCACTTTCCGCGCTCACGGGAGTCACCTGAATCACAACCCACAGAAGTGACTACAGCCGTCACTCGGCACAAACTCTTGCACTTTCGCCGCCTCCACTCCCATCAACATCTCCATTCTTTCTAGGGCACTCTCTGCTCACCCTGACCAACAATTCGTTAGCAATTTGATCACAGGCCTGCAACAGGGTTTCCATACTGGGGTACATAATCCTCCACCCGTATCCTTGGAACTAAAAAATCTACGTTCTGCCCTCGATGACCCCAATACAGTTTCTAACTTGATAAGTTCGGAAGTTTCAGCTGGTTCTCTCATTGGCCCATTCTCGGCACCACCCTTTCCAACCTTTCGCATCAGTCCTATCGGTTTGGTAAAAAAGAAATTTTCAAACAAACAGCGACTCATCGTCGACCTTTCAGCCCCCCATTCATCAAAAACCAATGCCTCCATCAATTCACTCATTGACAAAAGTGAATTTTCTTTGTGCTACCTCACCATCGACCATGCAGCACAGGTCATTCAGCGCCTTGGCCCGAAGGCATGGCTATGCAAGACCGACATCAAAAACGCCTTTAAACTTATTCCTATTCACCCAAGCCTTTGGAATCTTTACGGCGTCAAATGGCGCAACCTCTATTACTTCCACTCCCGCTTACCCTTTGGTTGCCGCTCAAGTCCAAAAATTTTTGATCACCTGTCTGAGGCCATCTGTTGGATAGCACAAAACATATTCGGTCTTCACAACATATTGCACCTCCTTGATGACTTCCTCACAATCAGCCCCTCGGATTCGAACCCCCATCGGGTCTGTAACTCCTTTTTACACGTTTTCGACTTACTGTCCGTACCCCTCTCCACCGACAAAACGCAGGGACCCACCCACTGTCTTCAATACTTGGGCATCACTCTAGATACCGAAAGGATGGAAATGAGTCTGCCCGAAGAAAAAAGAGTTCTGATACTGCAAACCATCAACAAATTTCTCCACAAAAAATCTGCAACCAAACGCCAACTGCTTAGTCTTTTGGGCTACCTAAGCTTTGCTTGCCGAGTCGTTGTGCCAGGTCGCACTTTCATATCCTACCTCATCTCACTTTCTTGTTCAGTCACCGAACTTTGGCACCACGTCACCATTTCAGCAGCGTGTCGCAGGGATTTAGAAATGTGGCACCATTTCCTGACACACTGGAACGGCGTGTCATTTTTTCTCGATCCCTTCACAACCCTCTCGAGTGACCTCAACCTGTTTACTGACGCCAGTTCCACCCTGGGTTTTGGGGGTTTCTTCAACGGCAAGTGGTTTCAGGGCCCCTGGCCCCTTGAATTGCACCCTCACGGTGAGCAACGTTGGTCCATGGCCCTCCTGGAACTGTATCCCATTACAGTTGCCTCCGTGCTTTGGGGCCATCTTTGGTCTCAGAAGAGAATCATTTTTTCTTGCGACAACGAAGCAACGGTCAGTATTATCCGCAAAGGTAGATCCCCTATTAAAGCCATCATGAGCCTCATGCGCCGCTTAACCTTCGTTGCGATGCAGCATAACTTTACATAATCATCCCAACACATCCCAGGCAAAACAAATTTAATTGCTGATTCCATCTCTCGTTTTCAGGACTTCCACCACCTGACACCAGAAGCAGATCTCAAGCCTCACCCTTGCCCCCCAGCAGTGGACGTGTTCATGGACTAGACTCTGTTGTGCGTGCTCTTTGGCTAAACTCCATCTGTGCAACTACCCGAAAGACCTACCAGACAGGCTTTTCCTGCTTCACAAAATTTCTTTTTTTGTACCACCATATAGCATTACTCAATTCATGTTTACCTATGGTCACCGAAGACCTACTGCTTCAATTCATCGCATATTGTTTCAGCATGTTGCATTTGAACCACTCAACTATAAAACTTTATCTGTCGGGGATTCGCTTTCATTATTTGGCACAGGGCATGCCCGATCCTCTCGCCTCTCCATCTGGTATGGCATGGCCGAGAGTCCAACCGATCCTCAAAGCCATCAAAAAACAAAACCCACCTTCGCGCATGACCCGACTGCCCATAACCTTCGAAATTTTAACTCACCTTGTTCGTCGTTTATCTAACGGGCCATTTTCTGCTTACTCTAACTTGCTCATGCAAACTGTCCTGCTAACGGCCTTTTTCGGCTTCCTCCGCTGTGGCGAATTCACCTTTCCTTCCAGACACTTTGACCCTTCGGCTTCCCTATGTATTCAAGATCTCACATTTTCTCCTGATACTTCAAAAGCCATGCTCAGACTAAAATCTTCAAAAACTGACCCCTTCCGTTCTGGTATCACAATTCGGTTTTTTCGGACCAATCATCCTTCATGCCCCGTCTCATTCCTTTCATATTTTTCACACATCCGAAAAGTGAGCGGAGCGCTGCCCCTGGACCCTCTTTTTGTCACAGACACACAACACCCTCTCACTCGCGCCTACTTCGTCGACAAGTTGCGTACCTTACTGGCTCTGTTAGGTCTATCCCCGCAAAACTACTCCGGGCACAGTTTTCGCATCGGTGCAGCCACAGCAGCATGCGAAGCACGTCTCGAGGACCACCTTATTCGCACACTTGGTAGGTGGTCATCGGATTGCTACACCCGCTACATCAAAACTCCAGATCACGTACTTCATCAGGCCCAAACATCTCTCTGTCATCCCAAGGTTACGGGCCCTTCAAGCGGCCAACACGGTATGAGCGACAGGTCAAATTCAACCTGATACCTTCGTTGTCGGAGCACTAGCACGTCCATATACCACCACCTATCCATGCGTGCCACCTCTTTTCCATTTTCAAATACATGCGCCTGGTTCATTTGCAACATGCACCTTCCTTCATGATTGTCGTGACAAAAGATCTGACTGGCGTCAGCATATTATGCGCAAACTTGGCGTTTGGCATCAGCCCATGCTCCGGCGTTGAGCATCGCAATTTCCTACAGTTTTAGTCCCGCTCAAACGATCTGACATGCGTCAGCACTAGCTTTGCAACATAGATAGGTTCCAGCACCGCGCGTTTTTTCGCAGCAACTCTTTTATGTTTTATCTGCTTAAGCCCAAGCCATCCGTCATACTTGCACAGCGGTCCTTCCCTGGCAGCTCTTGACCAGCGTCAAGGCCAGGCATGTGCATCCTGACTAGCGTCAGGTCATTCTGTATAGATACATATTATTATTATTGCTTCCTCATCATTGGTTATGTATTTTTCTTTCTTTATCGTGGCTTCCGGTGGTGTCCTTGACTTCATGGGGGCTCTCAGCTGGTTCTAACCAGCTTCGTTTGGGCCTAATGTTTCACAGTCTCCCCCATTCAGTCTAGACACGACCAGGTCCAGGGCAGCACAGATGTTCGCATGGGCATGTGCAGTCATGCCGCACCCCATGGGCTCGGTATCTCAAGCACATCCCCAGGCTTGCCTCTCGGCAGCCAGGGACTTGGCTAAAGTAAGAAGTGGGGACTTCGGTCGGAACTCATTGCTAGGCTTGCTTGGATTACCTCCAACCATGCACGGCAATGGGGGACTGCCCAAGTCCCCACTGGGGGAGCCCCCATGGTTTTGCCCAAATTACCGACTCAATCGGTATTAAGTGTATATATGTCATAATCATACCTAGCTGCACGTAGCAGCAATATACATTGTAAGCTTGCATCATCTGCTGCGCCTTTTCTCAATAAATATTCATTCTGGCCAACTATAGTTTTGTTTCTTTTGTGGTGAGCAAATTGTAAGGAAATATCGTTTCCGAAAGTTTGCGCACCACAAGAAAGGGTCCCGCGCATTTCGGCTACAACCGTATCAATATTGCAAGACAACACGACACCCATTTTCAACAGAGCTATCAAAACCATATCAACAGGTGGTTTGCACTCCACACCACAAGTCCAATCACAACCTCTTTGTCTTTCCTCAAATATCAGAGGTATTAATTTGCACACGACTCTCAATTTCTCACACGGCTCGCCAAGTTTCACGCGGCACCATCAAAGCACCCATCTCCCGCACAAATCTTGCATAACTTTTGCGATCAGTCACCTTTTGCCATAAGTCGATCTCGAATAAACATGCACACGAGTCGCAACTTTTCCAATTCCCAGAGTGCACACGACACCAGCAAAGAACCCCTCTCCCTCACAAAGCTTGCGACCTGCGTCTTGTTCAGTTCTGTCATCGGCTGCGCTCGAGAATTTTCCCACCACCTCCCCAACACCACCGGGAAGCCACCTAAACCATGGGGCCTAGGGCCTAATGTTTCACAGTCTCCCCCATTCAGTCTAGACACGACCAGGTCCAGGGCAGCACAGATGTTCGCATGGGCATGTGCAGTCATGCCGCACCCCATGGGCTCGGTATCTCAAGCACATCCCCAGGCTTGCCTCTCGGCAGCCAGGGACTTGGCTAAAGTAAGAAGTGGGGACTTCGGTCGGAACTCATTGCTAGGCTTGCTTGGATTACCTCCAACCATGCACGGCAATGGGGGACTGCCCAAGTCCCCACTGGGGGAGCCCCCATGGTTTTGCCCAAATTATCGACTCAATCGGTATTAAGTGTATATATGTCATAATCATACCTAGCTGCACGTAGCAGCAATATACATTGTAAGCTTGCATCATCTGCTGCGCCTTTTCTCAATAAATATTCATTCTGGCCAACTATAGTTTTGTTTCTTTTGTGGTGAGCAAATATCCCTAACAACAGATTTCAACTAATAATGTCAACAAACTTTCAAACACCACAGGTGTACAACTCAAGGGGAGATCTGAAAAATGATATTTGATACTTTTTTTTTATCAGTTCTCTTCACCACTGTCTAATAACCCTTTACCCAATATAACGGCCAAAACCGGCCAGTTTTATTTACAAAAATCACCATTCAATTTTCCGGCCAGTTCTATTTACAAAAATCACCATTCAATTTTCATTATTTTTTTGATTTTTTGTCTCAAAAACATAGCTTATGACCCCTCATTGGAACGGGCTTGATGAGCTCATTCCAATGAGGGATCATAAGCTATGTTTCTGAGACAAAAAATGAAAATATTTAGTTATTCAGGAATTTTGTTTGCAGGTGTCGTCTGCGTTTCATGTTAGGTTATGGGTTAATAGATATATTGCCACCAGACATCTTATTTATACATGTTTAGTGACACTTTTGACAGCCAGGGTTACCTCGTGTCAGACAGTTCTACGGGTGGAGGAAGCCGTGGTACCTGGAACCAGACATCTTGTTTGAGGTTCAAGGCAGCATATAAAATATTTAAAGAAACATTTTAGTCTGTCACTTAAAAATAAGCAGAACTCCAAATTTTAAAGAGATGATATTACACCTCCTCTTCCTTTGTCAGTCCCAGCTTCTTCCAACAAGAAACATAAGTGCAGACATGTCAGGCATAGACATACTAAACTTGTTTCCCACAATGTAATTTGCCTATCTTCTGTCAATTTAGGTCGGGTGGATGTTGATGTCTTGTCTCGTGAAATAAGTTTTTGACTGTCGGGAACAAAATAGCTGTCCCACTGAATCCTTTTCATTTAAACAGCAAATGGAATCCGTCTCCATGTAAAGAGCTATCTCATGAAGTCTACATTGAGGCAACTGGTTATGAGATATCTTATCTGCCTGTCTCAACTCAGCACAGCAAACAATCTAAGAAAGAACCTTCAGTATTACAAAGTCTTCGTCAACTTTATAATATTGTTACCAAACCTGCTGATAAAGGTTGATCAATTGTAATTATGGATAGGTCAGTCTACATAGCTGAAGCAGACAGACAGCTTTCTTACACTTCTGTAAACAAATCGATAACATCCCCAACCAGAAGTACTCTGAGAAAGTAACTGAAGCCATTACATGATAGTATGATTGGTATCGAAGCCTGCAGGGAGGCACTGGATACACGATATTGTCTGGACCTGCCAAGGGAAAACATTGTAGATCTCATCACACTTGTTCTGAAAATGAATAATTTCCAATTCAATTGCATAGAATGGGCATGGGCACATGCATGGCTCCATCTTATGCTAACATTTTTCCGGGGGACGTGAGAAACGAATTCTATTTTCTTCATCATTTATAATGCCTCTTTCATGGCTACGGTTTATTGGATATATTGACTTGAAGTGGGTTGGAATAGAGTCTGATCTCATGGAATTTATCTCCTTTCACAATATTCTGTCTGTCTGTGAACTATCACACCAACGCTACCCATTTAATACACAAAAATATCACTGTGCTTCCATTGGCTACTTATCGTCTGAGAAAGCTGCTCTTTTTGATCATGATATTCATGGTTGTGTTAAGTTTTCAGGAATAAAATATTGCAAAATCAAGACCAAATCAAGAAAACTCAACAGTAATAGCATTCACATTACCTCTTTGACAGGTGATATTCTATATTATTCAGTACATATGATTTTCTTTACCAGAATTCCTGTTTATCAAGCTTGGCCGATATGACTTTCAAACTTGGCTGATATGATACTGATCTCAGCCGATATGAACCAAGCCAAACTTGTTCCCCTTGATGCATCATAACTAGTTACAACCAAATTGTTTACATCAAAATCGTTTACCATTACTCACTGAATGCAATCAGAAAAACTCGTGTCTCCATCCGTAATGGAGTGGTTTGAAGTGGATTATTTAAATGATGAAGAATTAATGGCAGCTTCGACTGAGGATTTGGTGGAGGATTGGGTGGAGGAAGAGAAGAAAGAAGAGAGTTGCTCAGAAAATTCAGTGCAAACTGAAATTCAGAATCATAAGCAGACATTTATCAAAGTGGGAGAAGAGATCGTTCAGCTAACCGAGCGCCGCGGCTTTTGGAGCAATGGTTTGGGAGAAAAGTAGTCTTAAATGTTTTTCCCATTATCCACAGTGTTAAAAAATGTTGACTTTCCAAACTTACAGGGCCAGTTAATTACCCTATGGCAGGAGAGGAACCATATCACTTTTAGGCTTATCAAATATTAAGATCACTGTTCCTAAAATTAGCACTATTTGATTTCTTTCCAGGCGATATCTGTTCTATTATAAATTCTATATATGTATAGCTATAGATATATCACATCTGAACCAAACCTGCAGTATTTACATATGGAATGAGTAGAATCATATATTATATTTGTGTTGCCCCGAGCCATATTTTTTAGCCAGGGCATTACAAAGATGTATGGTTCCTCCCATATTATTTATTAGCTCGCCTGACTTTCAGTCAGGGGAGCTGTAGTGATCACTCACCATCTGTCGTCCATGAACATGGTGTTTGCGTCTTCTCCTCCAAAACCGCTGAACCAATTTAATTGAAATTTGAGATAATAGTTGTTATGATATTGCATTTTGATTTTGTTCAAATCAAGTTGCCTCACTCCTCGGTAGGGCCACGTCCAAAAAGTGTGATTAAATCTTAAAAAATCTTCTTCTCATAAACCAGCAATAGCAGAGAATTGATATTTGGTGTGTAGCTTCCTTTTGAGGTGTAGACTCAGATTTGTTCAAGAGAAGTTCGAGGAGCTATATTTGCCTTCGTTATGGGAGGGGCAAGAATTTTTGCCCCGCCCAAAATTTCTATTTTCCAAAGCGAAAGGCTAATGTGAACCAAATTTGATATGAGGGCTTATTGGGTCATAAGTACTTAATTTATGCAAAAAAAAATAAATTCCTGTCACCCCATGGGAACTGCAGGAGCTAAAAATAGAAAAAATTTAAAACACCCATATCTCCAAAACGACACTGTACTGAGAATTCTTATTAGCTCATCTTGACAAAGTCGGGCTTAGCTAATCTCATTGCTTTCCGTCCGTCGTCCGTCAACACCATGCTGAGCCAATTCAAGTGATAGTTTGTGTGAGTGATGGTCCGGAAGGGGCATTGCATTTTTGTTCAACTCAACATGCCCAGCCAGATATGGAGGGAGTGGGGGAAAATGCTCCAAAATATTTTTAAAATCTTCTTCTCATGAACCAGTATGTACAATGACTTGATATTTGTTATGAAGCTTCCTGAGGTGTAGAATCAAGTTTGTTCAAACAAAGTAAGTGAAGCAATAGTTGGCTTTGTAATGGGAGGGGTAAGATTTTTGGCCCCGCCCAAAATTTCTATTTTCTGAACCGATAGTCCGGTTTGAACTAAATTTGGTATGTGGTATTATTGGGTCATAAGTACTTGACTCATGCAAAAAAAAATAATTCCCGCATCCCCATGGGAACCTTGGGAGCTAAAAATAGAAATATTTTCAAACGCCCATATTTCCCAAACCACACGGAACAGAGAGGTGTTATTGGATATGAAGCATCCTTAGGACCAGTAGAATTGAATGGTAAAAAAAATTGCCATCGGTTATGTTAGGGTGTTCTGTAATGGGCATCAAAAAAATACTGAGTCAGCATATTTGCAAAAATTTGGAAAAATCTTTTCTCCAGAACCAATCATCAGAATCTTTTGATATTTGGTATATAGCATTCATACGGGGGTCAGATACAGGTTTATTAAAATAAAGCCCATTGGTTCATATTTGGGCTCAATACTGGAGCCCAAATTTTTGAAAATCTACTTCAGAACCACCAATCAGAATCTTTTAATGTTTGGTATACATCATTGTTATATTTGAGCTCCATATGGGAACCTGAAATTTAACTTGGTACAATATGAGAGAATTTCTTAAAAAATCGTCTTCTTCAGGTCCACTAGTCAGAATGCTTTCATATTTGGTATATAACATCTCTAGGGGGATCAGATTCAAATTTTTTCAAATCGGATCCGTAAGTTAATATTTGGGCTCGCTATGGTAGCCCAAATTTTAACTTTGTGCAATATGAAGAAATTTCTTTAAAATTTCTCTTCTTTAGATCCAAAAGTCAGAATGCTTTCATATTTGATACACAACATCTCTAGGGAAGTCAGATTCAACTGTGTTCAAATATTTGGGCTCCCTATGGGAGCTGGAATTGACCATGTTGCTGAAGAATTAAAAATTTTGTATTCAGTACCCTGTAGTTTGGTGTGAAGCTTCCTTAGGACCAACAGAATGGAATGGTCCAAAAAACTGCTATTGGTTTTATCATGGGGTACTTTTTCGGGACTTCGAAAAAGTGCTGAGTCAACATTTTTTAACACTGTGGATAATGGGAAAAACATTTAAGACTACTTTTCTCCCAAACCATTGCTCCAAAAGCTTTCAAATTTCACATGTAACATCTTTGGAAGGATTGTTTCACATGTTTATTGAAATCAAATCCCTGGGTCCATATTTAGGCTCCCTATGGGAGCCCAAATGTTTAAATTAGTGCTGTATGAGGAATATTCTTTTAAAAATCTTCTTCAGATCAACCAATCAGAATCTTTTTGATATTTGGTTTGCAGCATCCTTGTGGGGGTGAGATTCAAGTTTGTTCAAGCCTAGTGCCTGGGTTCATATTTAGGCTCACTGTGGGATCCTGAATTATAACTTAGTTCAAAATAAGGAATTTTCTTTAAAAATCTTCTTGTTCAGATCCAGCAGTCAGATTCTTTGATATTTGGTATGCAGCATCGCTAGGGGGGTTAGATTCAAGTTTGTTCAAATGGGATCCCTCGATGAATATTTGGGCTGTTTATTGGAGCTCAAATTTTAACTTGGTGCAAAATAAGAAAATTTCTTAAAAAATCTTCCTTTTCAGCCCCACTAACTCCTTTCATATTTGGTATGTGACATCTCTAGAGGTGTAAGATTTGAATTTGTTCAAATCGACACCCTGAGTTAATATTTGGGCTTCCTGTGGGAGCCCGATTATTAACTTGGTGGAATAAGGGGGATATTCTGTAAAAATCTTCTTCTTCAGATTCACCAGTCAGATTCTTTTGATATTTGGTATGCAGCATCTTTGGGGGGTTAGATTCAAGATTGTTCAAATGACACCCCTGAATGAATATTTGGGCTCTTTATTGGAGCCCAAATTTTAACTTAGTTCAGTATGAGAAAATTTCTTAAAAAATCTTCTTTTTTCGACCTGCTATTGAGAATCCTTTCATATTTGGTATGTGCCATCTCTAGAGGTGTAAGATTCGAATTTGTTCAAATTGAGTCCCTGGGTTAATATTTCGGCTTTCGGTGGGAGCCTGAATATTAACTTTGTGCAACATGGGTAATAATCTTTAAAAATCTTCATCTTCAGATCCACGAGTCATATTCTTTTGATATTTGGTATGCAGCATCTCTGAAGGGGGGTGGGGGGGGGGGGGTGGGGGGGGGGGGGGGGGGGTTGGATTCAAGTTTGTTCAAATGGGATCCCTGAATGAATATTTGGGTACTTTATTGGAGCCCAAATTTTAACTTAGTGCAATATGAGAAAATTTCTTAAAAAATCTTCTTTTTCAGACCCACTAGTGAGAATCCTTTCATATTTAGTATATGACATCTCTAGAAGTGTAAGGTTCAGATGCTGGAGAGAACACAGTAGTTTTAAACAAAACAAAAATTTCTTTCATTTGTTTTTTAATACTTCACAGAACAGAGTTTGCTAGAAAGCTTTCCTAGGACCAGCAGAAATGAATGGCCAAAAAAGTTGCCTTTGGTTGTGTTATAGCAAATCAAAAATAATGCTCTTGCAACTAATCACATGCTGATACGCTCATCCGTTTTGACAATTTGAGCCAGGTGAGCATTTTAGGCTCACTTGAGCTTCTGGTTTTTAGCTTAACTTGACAATGTCAAGATAAGCTATTGCCATCACGTGTGCAGAAGTCTGTTAGTCTGTGAGTTCATGAGTCTGTTAGTCTGTGAGTCTGTTCACATTTTCCTTTAGCACAGGCTACACCCCGCAGTTCTTGTCTGATTGTAACGAAATTTCATATGCAGATTTGGGGTCATGTCTAGATGAGAACGTCCCCTTTTGGCCGCAATCAGTCAACAGTTTGGTTACCCGAGCCCAAAACCCAAAAACCATTTGCACAGTCTACAGGTCGTATTTATGAAGGGATTTCATTGTAACTTGGTAGGATGCCTCTGTATATTGTATAATGCCTAGATGAGAACGTCCCTTTTTGATCTGTCAACCGTGATGGCTGCCTGAAACCCAAAAACTTTTAGCACAGTCTGCAGGTCATGTTTAATATGGAGGGATTTCCTTGTAACTTGGTAGGATGACTCCTTATGATGTCAAGATGAGAATTTCCCCATTTGGGCGTGATCTATCAACCATGACAACTGCCCAAGCCCAAAACCTGAAAACCTTTAGCACAGTCTACAGGTCATATTTATTGAGGAATTTCATTGTAACTTGGTGGGTTGACTTCATATAATGTCTAGATGAGAAAGTCCCATTTTGATCGCGATCATTCAGCCTTGATGGCTGCCCGAGCCAAAAACCTTTAGCATAGGCAAAAGGTCATATTTATGGAAGGATTTCTTTGTAACCTGTTAGGTTGACTCCATATAATGCCTAGATGATGACATCCCCTTTTGGTCATGATTGGTCAACTGTGACGGCTACAGGTACCTGAAGCCCAAAAACCTTGAGCACAGTCTACAGGTCATATTTATGAAGGGATTTCATTGTAACTTCGTAGGATCACTCCAGATAATGCCCAGATGAGAATGTCCCCTTTTGGTTGCGATCATTCAACCACGTTATATTAACGCCTCTCCTTGGCCCAATGGCGTAGGTGTGTGGGATGACCTTGATAGTGGCAACTTCGTGGCCTAGCTCTTCTCGAATACTACGAAGGGATCTTTAGCCTGCATGGAGTGTGTCTCTCTCCGCACAGAGGACAGCCATTTTACGTCCCCACCCGATAGGACGATACGCTGTGACAGCATCAACCCCACAATTGATGCTGACAGAGAGTGTTTGGATACCTCGAGAACTTTCCCCGACCGGGGATCGATCCTGGGACCTCTGGCATGAGAGACCAGCGCACTTATCCACTCGGCCACCACTCTCTCTATAAAGTCTAGATGAGAACAGCCCCTTTTGGACACCATTTTGGACACCATTAGGCAACTGTCACGGCTACATGGGCCTGAAGCCCTAAAACCTTTAGCACAGCCTACAGGTGATATTTATGAAAGGATTTCATTGTACCTTGATAGGATGTCTCCAAATAATGTCTAGATGAGAACGTTCCCATTTGGTCACGATCATTCAGCCTTGATGGCTGCCCGAGCCCAAAACCTTTAGCATAGTCTATAGGTCATATTTATGGAAGGATTTCATTGTAACCTGTTAGTTTGACTCCATATAATGCCTAGATAATGACATCCCCTTTTGGTTGTGATTGGTCGTGATTGGTCAACTGTGACGGCTTCAGGGGCCCGAAAACCTTGAGCACAGTCTATAGGTCATATTTATGAAGGGATTTCATTGTAACTTCATAGGATCACTCCATATGATGCCCAGATGAGAATGTCCCCTTTTGATTGCGATCATTCAACCATGATGGCTGCCCGAGCCCAAAGCCCAAAAACCTTTAGCACAGTCTACAGGTCAAATTTATGAAGGGATTTCATTGTAACTTCATAGGATCACTCCATATGATGCCCAGATGAGAATGTCCCCTTTTGATTGCGATCATTCAACCATGATGGCTGCCCAAGCTCAAAATTCAAAAACCTTTAGCACAGTTTACAAGTCATATTTATGAAGGGATTGCAATGTAACTTGATAGGTTGACTCGTTTTGGAATAATTTCACTGTAACTTGGTAACTTTCGTTGATATACGTTAACTGTGAGGGCCACATACATAACTATGAGGTCATATTAACCCACCCCTCAGCTCTTAATACAGGGTCACCTCATATTATTTTTATCAAAAACATAGCATACAGGGAACAGGAATGAACATATTCCCAATTATCACAATTCTTCTCTTATTTCATAATCCTTTCATAAACATTGAACATTATCCTTTTCATTAAACACAACACATAAGAGTGTGGGTAGACTCCAAAATGGACTTTTCAGGCTGAATTATAAAACCAGCCTCAGAGCCTAGATTAACTGTATCTCTAATGTTATTGCAACATGCATCATAATTTACACCAACGAAAAATGAATTGTCTATGTGAGAATCATTCGAATGACCCATAGCCCTTGGATGGCTGTAAAAAGCATTTGAAATTTTTGTGAATATTCGGGGGCCTGAAGAAAGACCATTAGGGAGTACACAAAACTGATATTTCACCCCCTCCCAATAAATCTCATATATTTTTGGTGCAACTCTTTTATTGATATTGAATAATAGGCATCTTTCCAGCCTAATGATGCCATGAAACAAACCGAAAAGGTTTAGATTGAAAATTAGCCTACTTATCCCATCTTTTTGGTGGCGGACAAAAATATTGGAAATATATTCACCCTTGCAATCTAACATAGCTGGTTTGATTAATTTGGGAATTTCTTTGGAAGTAACCTGAGGTTCTTGTTTGTTAACTGTAATTGTATGTGACGGAAAAGATTGAGAAGGCTTAGATAAAAACTCAATGTGAATACTAGTGAGGGTATTTAATATCCCATGTCAACTGTGATCTTTCGCCAATTGTGGACATGAAATTGCAGCTGTCCTGCCTTGCAATTATTCACAAGGCAGAGTAATTTTGACGTAAGTTGATGAATGTAAGAAGTCCAGGAGTAAAAAGAATTGCTTACCTGATGTCGATTGTCCTGTTCGGCAATTGTGTGAGCTGTGTGCATGATGCTCGAAGTCGTCATTGGTGAAGAAGAACTGGTCGGGTCCTCTACTAGAAGCATTTGTCAGTCTTGTGGTATGGCTTTTTCCTGCTGGTATTGTTGCCAACCTTCCGAAATTCATAGTAGAACTGGTCGGGTCCTCCTAGAAGCATTTGTTAGTCTTGTGGTATGTCTTGTGGTATGGCTTATCGTGTTGCTATTGTAGCCGGCCTTCCGAAATTCAAAGTAGAACTGGTCGAGTCCTCCTAGAAGCATTTGTTAGTCTTGTGGTATGGCTGTTTCCTGTTGCTATTGTTGCCAGCCTTCCAAAATTCAAAGTGGCACTGGTCGGGTCCTCCTAGAAGCTTTTCTTATTGTGGTATGGCTTATTCCTGTTGCTATTGTTGCCAGCCTTCCAAAATTCAAAGTAGAACTGGTCGGATCCTCCTAGAAGCATTTGTTAGTCTTGTGGTATGTCTTGTGGTATGGCTTTTTAGTCCCCCATGGGAACCGTAAGGGGACTATAGGATTGCACACTGTCCGTCTGTCCCTCTGTCCGTCTGTCCATCTGTCTGTCCATCTGTCTGTCTGTCTGTTTTTTATGTTACCACCTCTCCCTCCAACATGCTTTAAGCTACACCTTTCATATTTGGTACATGGATAAATGGTTCTGAGCGGATGATGCACGCTCAAAATTTTGTTTTCAAAATCCAAGATGGCGGAATGGCGGCCATTTTTGTTGTGTTTTTTTAGCTTTTTTTCTCTATTTTCATGTTATCGCCCCTCCCACCAACATGGTTCAAGCTACACCTTTCATATTTGGTACATGGATAAATGGTTCTGAGGGGATGACGCACGCTCAAAATTTTTTTTTCAAAATCCAAGATGGCGGAATGGCGGCCATTTTTGTTGTGTTTTTTAAGCTTTTTTCTCTATTTTCATGTTACCACCCCTCCCACCAACATGGTTCAAGCTACACTTTGCATATTTGCCACATGGATAGAGGGTTGGGAGGGGATGATGCACATTCAATATTTTTTCTTCAAAATCCAAGATGGCGGCATGGCGGCCATTTTTGTTGTGTTTTTTAAGCTTTTTTCTCTATTTTATGTTACCACCCCTCACTCCAACATGGTTCAAGCTACGCCTTTCATATATGATACATGGATAAAGGGTTGTGAGGGGATTATGCACGCTCGATATTTTTTTTTCAAAATCCAAGATGCTTATATACTCTAGTGTCTTCTCTGACAAAAACACCTTATATCTTGTGGTATGGCTTTTTCCTTTTGCTATTGTTGCCAGCCTTCCGAAATTCAAAACAACTTCAGTGACACCCAGACTGTTAACCCTGTTAACTCTCTGCATACATAAGATGAAATATCAAAATTTGACATTGCAAATTTTTCCCATAATCCAGAGAGGAATTTAACTGCTGGCATGCTGCTGCCAGATATTCCTGTCCAGGACAGGATTTCTCTTGCCACTGAAATAAGTGCAATTTGGGCACAATAATCAAATTTCTCCCCTGTAAACTGAATGAACTTTTTGATCAGTGATTTCTTAAGCTAAATATGGATACGTTTTTCATCAAATCTAGTATGGATATGTTTTTTATCAAGTCTAATCATGGCTGCTTCAAAGCAGCCATGACTAGAGTTGGTGAACAATATTTTGAAAATACTTAACGAGTTAAGAGTTAACCAGTTCAATCTTTTTTACTAGAGCTCATTTTTGCATTTTTGGATGTAGCAATAACATGAATCTTGAAGACATTGCGGTTTTTTAACAGACCAACTGAAATTATTATTACCACTGCTACAGTAAAACACAGTAAATTTAACTGAAAGTAGGCTGAAATGGAATTGTTTAGTAGAAAATCAGCATTATTTTTAATAACCTTAAATGTGAATCCCAATTGTTAGTTCAGCTGACAGAACTACGTTCCAACAGCTGAACTACAACTATCGTCTGATTTGTTGTCAAATAGAACTGTCACATGACTATCACCTGGCTGGTCTGCAGAAAATTAAAGAAACTTTCAAGTTGTCAAACATCAGTTCAAACATGCCGTTTAGGAGGCCATATGTCTATCATAATCTCCATGTTTATAATCCCTCTGTGATATGATGAAAACACCCTGAAATGAAACTTGTTTACACAATGTCACAGAGAATTAATTGTATATTTAGCAAAGAGGAATGCTGGGAACTATAGTTCGAATAGATCTCAATCACATGACATGTTGGGCTGTTATTGAGATGCTAACTCATTAACTGGTAGAGTGCTGAAAGCCCATATTTGGGCTTTACTCAAAAGTGCAGTACTGCAACTCAAAGACTTCAAACTCTGTGGATGTGCATCATATTATCTTTGACTCTTAATTTTTTGATCCGTATGGATTTTCCTTGTCACAATTTATGGGAGAGTGCCTGTAGGCACTCTCCCATAAATTGTTACATGGCAAAAACTTGTGAATAAATTTTCATGACTAAAAATAATTCAGCACTCTTCCAGTTAATGGCCCAACATGTCACCTGATCTGTCATGCTCAACAAGCTTGCACCAATGAGAGGTTACATCATATGGTGTTGTTGAAATGTTTTGAAAAAACAAATTTCAACCTTTAGTTTGTAAATTATGCGGGTGGAGAAGGCCAATTCATTTGGTAAAAGGTTAAAAAGGCTCTTCAAGTATTTCTCATAATGCTATGATTTATCAACAGCAACATTACACCCCTGTACGGGACTGTAAATCTTGCATGGCTCTGATTTTTAGTCTGTGAAACACACAGACTATTGTTTTTGCACGGTTTCTTTTTCTTTTTTTTCTTTTTTTCTTCTTCTTCTCCTGACTTCTGTCTTCTCATCACTTTTTTGTCTGCAAGATAACTCGAAAATGCATTGCCCTATCTCGTTGATTTTTGGCATGCAGATAGACAGCCACAAGTTCTCGGCCATCTATGTTTTTCAGACTCCTGGGGTATAAGGGGTGTCTGTAGGGGTGTTTTGAAAGTGGGTCACGCCCATATCTCAGGCATGGTATGACCTACAGACCTGGGACCAACACCAAATGAGTCGACACTCGATGGAGGTTTAAAATATGGGTCATGGAGGTCATCTAGGGGTCATTGAGTGCATTTTTCAGAATTGCTGGAAATCACATTTTTTGACCCCCCAAAAGTATTCCTGACGTACACACATGCATTTTGACATTAAAAAGTGTGTGTGGCCAAAATTTGTGAAAGTGGGTCACGCCCATATCTCAGGCGTGGTATGACGTATGGACCTGGGACCAACACCAAATGAGTCGACACTTGATGGAGATTCAAAATATGGGTCAAGGTCACGGAGGTCACCTAGGGGTGTCTGTAGGGGTGTTTTGAAAGTGGGTCACGCCCATATCTCAGGCATGGTATGACCTACAGACCTGGGACCAACACCAAATGAGTCGACACTCGATGGAGGTTTAAAATATGGGTCAAGGTCATGGAGGTCATCTAGGGGTCATTGGGTGCATTTTTCAGAATTGCTGGAAATCACATTTTTTGAGCCCCTAAAGTATTCCTGTCGTACACACATGCATTTTTACGTAAAAAAAGTGGGCGTGGCCAAAATTTTTGAAAGTGGGTCACGCCCATATCTCAGGCATGGTACGACCTACAGACCTGGGACCAACACCAAATGAGTCGACACTCGATGGAGGTTCAAAATATGGGTCAAGGTCATGGAGGTCACCTAGGGGTCATTGAGTGCATTTTTCAGAATTGCTGGAAATCACATTTTTTGACCCCCTAAAGTATTCCTGACGTACACACATGCACTTTGACGTAAAAAAGTGGGCGTGGCCAAAAGTTTTGAAAGTGGGTCACGCCCATATCTCAAGCGTGGTATGACCTACGGACCTGGGACCAACACCACATGAGTCGACACTCGATGGAGGTTCAAAATATGGGTCAAGGTCACGGAGGTCACCTAGGGGTCACGGAGGTCACCTAGGGGTCATTGTGTGCATTTTTCATAATTGCTGGAAATCACATTTTTTGTCCCCCAAAGCATTCCTGAGATTCATACGTGCATTTTTACGTTAAAAAGTGGGCGTGGCCAAAAAATTTGAAAGTGGGTCACGCTCATATCTCAAGCATGGTTTGATGAATGGACCTGGGACTAACACCAAATGAGTCGACACTTGATGGAGATTCAAAATATGGGTCGGGGTCAAATAGGTCACCTAGGGGTCATTAAGTGCATTTTTCATAATTGCTGGAAATAACATTTTTTGACGTCCCCCCCCCCCCCC
Source organism: Pictodentalium vernedei (assembly GCA_031216915.1). Classification (NCBI taxonomy): domain Eukaryota; kingdom Metazoa; phylum Mollusca; class Scaphopoda; order Dentaliida; family Dentaliidae; genus Pictodentalium; species Pictodentalium vernedei. Next base: position 214,346,893 of record CM062295.1, on the reverse strand, counting down.
CCCCCCCCCAAAAGCATTCCTGAGGTCCATACATGCATTTTTATGTTAAAAAAGTGGGCGTAGCCAACATTTTTGAAAGTGGGTCATGCTCATATCTCAATCGTGGTATGATGAATGGACCTGGAACTAACACCAAATGAGTCAACACTTGATGGAAATTCAAAATATGGGTCAAGGTCATGGAGGTCACCTAGGAGTCCACCTGAAAGAGGTCACCGAAGTCATCAAGTGCGTATTATTCAGAAATACTGGGAAATCAATTTTATTACACCTTAATGCATTTCTAAAGTTTATGAACATATTTCATCACTCAAATTAGTGGGCAGAGCCAAAAATATCCATTTCTGATTTGAGTATCGAACCCTTTGAATGCTGGTCACATATATGCCTTTTCTGGTTTCTTATAAATAATTGTTCTGATTCCAGTATGAATATCTGTAAATACTGTTAATGAAAACCCATGTCTGATTTGTTTAAAAATATTTTACTCCTGAAAATAAGCCTCCATAAATTCTCTTTCTGTATAGTTTATTCCTGATACTTTAACCCTTTTCACACAGACTTGAATTTACTGGGTGCAGTAAATTCTGTTTCTCTAGTGTTAAATTAGAATTTGTTTTGTGTATTAAGATCTGTTTTTATCACTCAATTATCATCAAATAGCCTGTTAGGAAATATTGTGCTCATTGTGTGTAATAAACACATGGCATGTCACATTGATTTAACATGAGGAGTTATTCTGTTAAATGAATATATACAGAATGTCTAACCCTTTACCCATTGCGCACAATATCAGTTATTTTAATAATTTTTTTCTTAAATGTTTCAAATAAGTTTTAGCTTAACTTGACAAAGTCAAGATAAGCTATTGCCATCACGTGAACAAAAGTCTGTCAGTCTGTTCACATTTTCTTTAGCATAGGCTACACCCCATAATTCTTATCCGATCACCACAAAATTTTATATGCAGGTTCAAGGCCATGTCTAGATGAGAACGTTCCCTTTTGGTCATGATCGGTCAACAGTGACGGCTGCAAGAGCCCAAAACCTCAAAACATTTAGCACAGTCTACAGGTTGTATTTATGAAGGGATTTCATTATAACTAGGTTGGATGACTCCATATAATGTCTAGATGAGAACATCCCCTTTTGGTTGCAATCAGTCAGCGTGGCAGCTGCGAGAGCCTGAAACCCAAAAACCTTTAGCACAGTCCACAGATCATTTTTATGAAGGGATTTCATTGTAACTTGGTAGGATTACTCTGCATAATGTCTAGATGGGAACATCCCTGTTTGTTCATGATCGGTCAACCATGTTGGTTATGCAGGCCCGAATCCTGAAAACCTTTAGTACCATCTGCAAGTTGTATTTATGAAGGGATTTTGTTGTAACTCGGTAGGATGACTCTGTATAATGTCCAGATGAAAACATCCTTTTTTGGTCAGGTTCAGTCAACCATGATAGCCACAGGGACACGTTACCTAGATTCCTTTAGCACAGTCTAAAGCTTGCATTTATAAAGGGATTTCATTGCAAATTTGTAGGATGGCTCAGTATAATGTCTAGACGAGAACGCCCTATAATGGCTGTGATCTGTCAGCTATGACAGCCGCACAGGCACGTGACCTAGATTTGTTTAGCACAGTCTACAGTTCATATTTATGAAGTAATTTCATTGTAACTTGGAAGGATAACTTGGTATGATGTCTACATGAGACTGTCGTATATTGGTCATGATTGGTCAGCCATTCCCACCACTTGGTCACTTGATTTAGATTACTTTAGCGCTGCTTACAGGTTGTTTTTCTGAAGGGACTTCATTGTAACTTGGTAGGATAACTTGGTATGATATCTAGATGAGTCTTCCCCACGGGAACCTTGGGAAGTGAAGCAGTGCCTGTTCACTGTGGTAAACAGGCTCTGTTTTACTGGTAAAATGGGACTCAGTCACCAATGCTTGGGAGGTGCAAGCCCTCTCTAAAATGGGCAACATGGCTTATTAACGCTCCTAACGCTCACCCCTAATCATGAGTTTGCTCATGTTGTCATGATTAGCCATTGTGCAAAAATATATGACCTTAAACACCAATAATTAAATAAATATAAATAATCTAGATAAGACTCTTCTATTTTGGTTAGCAGTGACTGCCGAACCATCATGTAACCTAGATTCCTTTAACAAAGTCTACAAGTTATATTTATGAAGGGATTTCATTGTAACTTGATAGGATGACTCGTTTTGGAATAATTTCACTGTAACTTGGTAACATTGGTTGACATACATTAACTGTGAGGGCCCCATCAACCCAGGTCTTAATTCTTTATTACAGTCGACACTGAAATTATTCTTATTGAGAACATGCATACAGGAAACAGAAATTAACTTATTCTCAGTTATCACAATTCTTGTGGTATTTCATAAACATCAAAGACCCCTTTATTCTAGAAGAAAATATCTGATTCATCTCTTTTGAAAACATATTTTCTACAATTTCGCTCTTTTTTGTCAGAAAGTAGATGCACTATAGAATCAATAATTGATGGTTTTAGGCATCTTAACAGTGTTATGAGATTCCACAGTAGCAGTACTGGTCATTCTGTTGGAGAAATTCTGTGTTTTGTCAGTGCCATACCAATGACTCCTTAACTGAGAAAACTGAGGCTTTTTCTTAGAAAAATTGTAAAATATTCATCAAACACAATATGTAATGTCTTCAAAAGACATAATGTCATTTATAAATTATCACAAATGGGAAATTTAATATCGCAAGAGGTTTGTTTTGTGTCAACATCAATTAATTTATGAATCATATCATAGTTTTTGATGAAAAAGGTCGTACTGGGGGCCACATTCAGGGCTATATTTCACTACATCAGTAGGAAGGAGAAAATTTGACATCAATTGTTGCAATAAAAAGGCACTGTCCTTTGAAATTGGTGAAATTTATAGGTGGAACCCTAATTTTTTAAACAAAAATTGATATATTGTTTCGAGGAGGTTGGAACACTATTTCTCATTCAGTGTAGTTAAATGAGAGAGATTTTTTCCAAAAATATGATGTGCTGATGCAGATTTTAGTTTTATTTTGGGATCACGGCAGTTTTCAAAGAAAGCTGTGAATTCTTACCCTTCTCAGCATACTTATTAGGTTACAGGGTAGAAAAAACTTTTTGGGGCAATGCCAGTTTTTAAGCCCATTTGACAAAGTTTGGACACTTTTCTTTAAAAGAACAAATTTTTCAAGTTTCTGACTCAATAGAAGCCAAAATTTGAATTCTAATGCAGAAATGGCTCTTTTATCACATGAAAGTGGTAAAAGGTAACTTTGGTAGGGTTGGGGATGATTATAGGTATCGCTGCAGTAAATATTTGAATTAGAGTTACCTGCCTTGAAATGTTGAATGTCGGAAATGATGCAATCTCTTAAAATGAGCAGCCTTCGGAAAATATATTGTTTCCAGAAACATTTGAAACATTCTATTGACAGGTTGCCTTATTGTTGAATATTCCAGATGTATAAAGAGGGTGATTTGATGATTTTTGGACCCAAAAAATTCAACTGACTTTTGGTGTGGTTTTGTTGGGAATTCCATGAAAAATATGTGCACGTGATCAGTATTTCCCTTCCTGTCAGTTGTTCTCTCTTATTTGTTGCATGAACCCCTATTTTCAGGTCAGAAAATGTTGTCTAAAGGGCTTTACTTATTTGACAAAGATATTTGAATCTCAAAATTAATATGTTGCGAGCATAATTTTTTTTGTTTTTTGGTTCGCTTGAACCTAATGGGAATGGGAAAATATTTAGTGCTGTGATACCTTAAAGCTGAAGTACTATGGACTTTACACACAATTATGAGTCACGAAAAAATTCTGAAGCTATTTTCTTCTATGTTTCCTGAAAGTACAATAGCCAAGCTATTCACGTGTGGTGAAAGAAAAATGGCATACCTTAGTGTAGGTGCTCCCGGAGTGGGATGGGATGGGAGATTGTGGTGGGAGTCAGGCTGAGAACGAACCCCCTTTTACTTTTTTTTCAAAAACAAAACATGCTTATGAATCATCAAAAGTCCACCAGAGAGCTCCATTTGCTACTAAATTTAAAAATTTTCCCGGTGGGACATATCTCGCCACCTTCAGTATGCTCGTGCCTTTGGCCTTTTGCCAAGGGGGTGAAAAAGCCAAGGTCCGAATAAGCCAGATAGCCAAAAAGGCCAGGGTCCAAACATCCCAAGGCCCGAACGAACCGAAGTCCGAATAAGCCAGATACCCTTTGTCACCTTCCATACCCTCGGTGTACCCTTTTCATCAAAGTCGAACTCCTTTTGAAATATTCTGGCGATGCCCATGGGCCCAGATGCAACGAACCTTGATGAAAATATTGAGTCTACTCCAATGCCATGGGTGTCTTTCCCACCACAGCACAGAGGCTTATTTCAAACAATGATTCAGGAATAAAATAATATTATAAGATCCAGTTATACTATTTTTATAATATTATTTTTATTCCTGAATCATTGTTTGAATTGAATCTCTGTGCTTCCACAGTCCCGACCATGAACAAGTCAGAATAAAAGCACCATTTGAATTGGCCAAACAAAACACAAATTATTTGATTGGTCACAACGATCACGGGTATTTTATGGCATAAAGTGCCTTGCCCAAGCACACGGTGCAGGCCGTCCCAGGCAGGGATCAAACTCGGGACTTCCAGCACAGAAGTCCAACAGTCTACCATTGAGCCACTGCACACCCCTTATTACCTGGACAGTGTAAAAGAATGCATGGACATCACTGTCCAGGGTGACTGTACTGTTATAAACATTGGCTTCTGTAGATTACATGTTGTACACAACAATTTTAAAACTGGAGCACTAGCTATGAACTTTGAATCAGTTGTTGGGATTATATTATCTGTTCGAGGATTCTCTGGCCAGAAGAGAGGGGTTTGAAACTATCACCAATTCAGATATTTTCCCGATGAAATTTGTTAAACACAGGTGGCTAGAGAATGAGCCTGTTTCTGAAAGAGCAGTTGAGATTTGGAATAACATTCTGTTGTACATAAAAGCTCCAGAAACGAAGACTGTGAAATGTCCTGATAATAAATCATTCACTGTTATCACATCAGCAGCAAAAGTCCCACTCTTCTTGGCTAAACTTCAGTTTATCAAGTTAGTTGCTGGACATCTCCAACCATTCCTCACTTCACTTCCTACCAAACTGACTCACCTTTTATATGCTTTCTAGTGTATGACTTAGCCTACATGCTCAGAACACTTGTAAGAATGTTTGTGAAATCTGATTTTCTCATGGATTCCAGGGCTGCAGAAGAAAATTTAAGTGCTGAAAAAATAGATATATTTATTTATTTATTGGTGTTTAAGGTCACATACTTATGAACAATGGCTAATCGTGGCTGTGACAGTTTTACGGGTGGAGGAAGCCAGAGTACCCGGAGACAACCACTGAGCATCGATGAGCAACTGTCAGCTCCTCAACATTTCAACTCTGTTCAAGCTATGCTCAAGCAGGGTTACAGTGGTTGAAGACATGTGCACCATCGATATGCAGTATGCCTTAGTACACAGCATCATCGTACCCCCCATGTAGGCAACTAGGATATAAAGTGCCTTACCCAAGGACACAATGTGGGTCGTCCCAGATGGGGATCGAGCTTGAGACCTCTAGCATAGAAGTTCAACAGTCTACCACTGAGTCATCGCGCTGCCGAAAAAATAGATGGAAATCAGTAAGATCATCTGGTGGAGAATTTCAGTGAGTTACTGGATAATAATAAATCTGTTGGGTCTGAGAAAATTACCAAATTTTGCAGAATGGAACAAAGAGTTGATGTTTTCTATAAGACTCACATGTCTAAAAAGTTTCCTCAATTTGATATTGTAAAACTACTTCATGTCCTTTAGCTCAACTTGACAAAGTCCTGCTGAGCTATTGCCATCACTTCTTGTCCATCGGCGTACGTACGTACGTACACAATTTTCTTTGGCACACCTCACAGGTCGCATTTATAATCAGATCACTTTGAAACTTGCTATGCTTATTTGGGGTGACCTCTAGATGGGAGCTATCAATTTTCTTCAATTTCCGTCAAAAAATGTTGCCGCGGCCTACGTTCTTAGAACTTAGTTTAGTCAAACCTCAATATTTCCCTTTGGCACACCCTACAGGGCAGATTTATGATTGGATCGCTTTGAAACTTGGTATGCTTGTTTGGGGTGACCTCTAGATGGGAGCTATCGATTTTCTTCAATTTCCATTAAAAAATGTTGCTGCGGCCAACGTTCTTAGAACTTAGTTTAGTCAAACCTCAATATTTCCCTTTGGCACACCCTACAGGGCACATTTATGATTGGATTGCTTTGAAACCTGGCATGCTTGTTTGGGGTGACCTCTAGATGGGAGCTATCGATTTTCTTCCATTTCCATCAAAAAATGTTGTCGCGGCCAACGTTCTCAGAACATAGTTTAGTCAGACCTCAAAATTTCCCTTTGGCACACCCTACAGGGCACATTTATGATTGGATTGCTTTGAAACATGGCATGCTTGTTTGGGGTCTCCTCTAGATGGAAGCTATCGATTTTCTTCCATTTCCGCCTGTCAAAAAATGTTGCCACTGGCAACGATCTTTGAACTTAGTTTAGACAGGTATCAATATACTCCTTTGGCATGCCCTACAGGGCACATTTATGATCAGATCGGTTTGAAACTTTGCATGCTTGTTTGGGGTTTCCTCTAGATGGGAGCTATCAATTTTTTTCGATTTCCGTCAAAAAATGTTGCAATGACCTTCGATGAACTTAGTAAAAACAGTTAAGCATCAATATTTCCCTTTGACACACCCTGCAGGACACATTTACTTGTGTGGAGTGACATCTATATGGGAGCTGTCGATTTTCTTCCATTTCTGTCAAAAAATGTTGCTTCTGACCTTTGAACTTAGTTTAGTCAGGCCTCAATATTTCCCTTTAACCCTTTACCCAACGTAACGGCCAAAACCGGCCAGCGCTATTCTCAAAAATCGTCAGTTAATTTTCATTATTTTTTCATTTTTTGTCTCAAAAACATAGGTTATGACCCCTCGTTGGAACGAGCTCGTCAAGCTCGTTCCAACGAGGGGTCATAACCTATGTTTTTGAGACAAAAAATGAAAAATATTAGTTATTCAAGAATTTTTTTTGCAAGTGTCGTCTGCTTTTCATGTTAGGTAAAGGGTTAACAGATCCTTCAGGCACATTAAATTTTATGATCAGATCACTTTGAAACTTGGTATGTGTGTTCGGGGTGACCTCTAGATGTGAGCTATTGCTTTTTAGCTCAACTTTGGCGAAGCCAAATATGAGCTTATGCCATGGCCAGTTGTATGTCATCCGTCAACAATTCAATGCGGCTCGGGCTAGAGGCCGCATTTATGAACCGATCTTTACGAAACTTCTTGGGTACCTTTGTTATGACTGTGGGATGAGTACCTTTGTTATCAGCTTGGGTCGAGAACGAGTGTTTCTGGGTGCGATCCAAAATTCAAGATGGCTGCCAGTGGCCATTTTGTCCCGAAATTAGGTCCAATTAGTTTTTTGTCACAACTTCTATGCAGCTTGTATTTATGAACTGATCTTCAAGAAACTTCTTGGGTACCTTTGTTTTCACCTTGGGACAGGAACGAGTGTGTTTGGGGTGCCTTTGTTATCACTGTGCTATGAGAACAAATATATTTGAGTTCAGGCAGACCCACTCTGGGATTCAAAGATTTCTTTTCTAGTTTAGCATCTGACTGTCACCCATCTTTACAATACTTTACCTATACATTTGTTACAGGCTACTGTCAGTATTTATGTACAGAGCGTTACAATACTTTATATGTACCTTTGTTATCAGGTCATTACCTAGATGTTTGTCATTGCTGTGTCACATACTATACATGTACTTGTCTTAACAAGTTGAGCTACAGTGTCATTGACATTTTCATTTCCATAAAAAATTGTTATCGTTATCACCAGCCTTTGAACTTACTGCATTTGTGCATCAACTTATCCCTTTTGAACTCTCAGCTGGGTATATTTATGAATTTCGATAAAAAAAACCCCCAAAAACCATTGCCACAAGCAGTGACCTTCTACTTAGTGCATTTGTGCTTTAACATCTTCCTTTGGCATGCCTCAGAGGGCACATTCATTATCAGGTTGTTTTGAAACTTTGTATGCTTATGCAGGGTGACAAAGATAGGAGCTATTGATTTTCTTTTCATTTCCATCAAAAACTGTTGCTGTTAGCAACAATCTTGGAATTTATTGCATTTGTGCATCAACATTCTTTGACATGGCCTACAGTCCACATTTATCATAGGATTGTTTTTAAACTTGGTGTGCTCATTAGACAAGACATTTAGATAACAGCTATTGATTAGCATTCATTTCTGTGAAAAAAGTTGCCATTTACAATAACCTCTGAACATACTGCATTCGTGTATCAACATTCTTCCTTTAGCCAGTCTTACTGTTTACATTTAAAAATTGCATGGATTACTCTGACGTTGTGCACACACAATGCTGTTATGCTGACATTCCATCAAATAACCTTGGTACTAATGATCTTCAGCTTTGCCATTTCATTTATAACTTACCAAGTTCAAGTTTGTCAAGATGAGCTACAGTGTCATTGACACTTTCATTTCAATTTTTAATGCTTTAAAAAATTTCATCAAAACCATAGCATGTGACCCCTCATTGTAATGAGCTCAGTCCAATGAGGGGGCCACATGATATGGTTTTGTTGAATTTTGTTCTATTGCACAATTTGTATATTATGCGACAGATGCAGCCAACTCATTAGGTAAGGGTTAATCGCTTGCTAGGTGGAAGCAATGCACACTGTTGTGTACACATAAAAACTAAAAAGTGCAGATGTGATGGGGCTCAACAACGACAGCTCACCTCAAAATCGTACAAGCACAGTTGTCTTTAATTGAACATGATTGTATTGACTGGTGGTCAACAAAACAAGTAGCAGACAGCCTGAATGATTTAGTGGCTGATCAGATGTTCAATTAAATGACAAATAAGTGTTTCATATTCACTTGTTTCAATAGGCTCAGAGTCTTGAATATTTCTGCTTTTCACAACTCAGTACCGGTAATTTGCAGAGTCTCCCTTGTCTTCGGTTTTACCCCACCTTGTTCTTTCAGTGAAAAACAGTTTGTTGTCATCAGTTTCATGTTTTATTCGATCTTTATGCTTACTCGACTAGAAGGGGAATGGAAATTAGTCATTTGGCAATAAAAAATGGAGAGACCATCAACTCCAACCTCTGTGGTCACATAAGTTCATAATATTGTAAGTGAATTGGTTTTGGAAGTAGAATTGAATTAATCTTCTTCATTTTTGAAGTTATTTATTAAATAAATTACACATCATGCAATAAAAAGAAGCTCAAGTTCATGCTGTTTTAACTGGTCAAGTGCTACATTATTTTTCAAACGTGATTTGTGAAAAAAGTATTTCTTTTCAAAGATAACATATTACCAGCTAGGTGAGCCTTAGTTTAGCAAGATATTCTTCATAAATAATTGTTTTATTATGATTATTGGAGAGTGCCTGATGGCACTCTCCAATAAATAGTGACAAAACAGTTTTATATAAACATTTTTATACCCCAGTGGGGGTATATAGGAATCGCCTTGTCCATCCGTCCGTCAGTCCATCTGTCCATCCGTTCTGAAATTCAATCATGAATAACTTGTAAAGTACTTGGTTGAGTGACTTGATATTTGGTATGCAAGTGTATCCTATTGCTGTAGACCCATACTAAATGCAGGTGTCGTTCGAGATTTTATTGTCAGAGTCATTGCCTTTTATGGACTTAGTATTTGTATATACCTCAAAACTGTATCACCTATAGTCAGGCTTGCATTGTTAAATAAGCGGGGGGTATTTTTGTGTCAATGTATGGTGACACTTTATTTTCTTTTTCTTTTCTGAGTATCAAAATGAAGCACCTATACAATGTGCTAACATATTTTTAAAAATCGACTTGATAGAAATCTTTATTTTGGGTTGGCCTGCACATTGTGGGGGTATTTCGTTAGCTGTGCTTATGAACAGGTCTAGTTTCTACTACCGAGAAAACAACAATGTATGCAGTGAATGCCTCTATAGTGGCTTTCAGCACTTTTCAATTGAGCCATGGTAGTGGCTTCGAAATTTTTTCACCCTCATTCACTAAACTGAGCTGTGTTGATGTTAACCTCAGCTCATTTTGATTTCCAATCAGGTTCAGAAATTTCATAAATCGTAACTAATAAGATATCCTCTATATAGCACTTAGAAAGTTAGGAAAGCGTTTTCAGTTAGTATTTTATTACTTCAGCAGCTGAGGGAAATTGATTTACACAAAAACATATGAAATACATCTTATTGCAAAATGCAGCCTTTGTTGAGAAGATAATAGTTCGCAACGTGGTGTCACTTGAAATAAATTGATGCTGCTGAAATACCTGACTGTGCATTTTCTTCATTCCGTATTTGTTTGTTGTTATTGATGAAATTTCAACCAGTTTCTCTGATAATTGAATGTGAATGATGCCTTAGCAGATAGGATTGCATGTTCTTTGCAAATTCTCATTCACATGAACAAAAAATTGCTCTTACTAAATGTGTTAATCTCAACATTTCTTCCTAATTCTAAGAACCTGTCAATATTTCATTATTTCTGATACTTCGATCATGTCATAACTAAGCATTCTATTACCATGTACGTCTTTTTGCCTGTATTTAAATAATTTAGATCTATTGGGTATAATCTGGAAATTTATTTAGTACATCATGGTACTTTCATTTGTCCTCTTTACTCTCTTGTGAGTAGGAGCAATAAATATCTGTTCAAGGTAGTAAAACAATGGTTTGGGAAATATATGTAACTGACTGCTTGAACATTGTAACAAAGTAATTCATCGTGTGCATCTGTACTGTAACATAAGTTATTGTGATGAATTGATGGTGACATGGTCTAAGGTTTACGGCTCGGAGTTTATATTCTACTGAGACAAGGAGCAATAACATTTATATTCCAGTAAGACCCTACCCATAGTCCCAAACCCACATCATGAAATGAACAAGACAAATTTTAATGATAACAAGTTTAGAAAATAAAACCTCTTGTGTTCCTCATGACTTCAGAAGACAAATAATCAATTATTCAGATAAAGGTTGAGGTCATTCCATCTCAGTTCAAATTATATACTGACTGTAATTTAAACAACACTTCATTTGGAACGTCGTTTGCTCCACGTATGAAAAATCTAGAAAATTGAAGCAGTTTGCAAGTCACTCCATTGACGGAATAATTGCAAAATGGGCAACCTCATTTCAAATATTTCATGTCATGACATTAGATGGTAACATATGGTACTGGAGCTGTAAACATAGAAAAAACTTAGTGAGCTCTCATTCAATCAGAGGGTGAGGATTTTAGTCTTATTGGCACATTTGAAGTGATTGATCTGTGGGCCTTATTTTTAGCTCAACTTGACAATGTCAAGCTGAGCTATTGCCATCACTTCTCGCCTGTTGGCATAGTACGTATTTACATACATACGTCTGTAAGTACATATGTACATACGTCCACAATTTCCTTTGGCACGCCACACAGGTTGCATTTATGATCAGATCGCTTTCAAACTTCGTATAATTGTTTGGGGTGACCTCTAGATGGAAGCTATCGATTTTCTTCCGTTTCTGTCAAAAAATGTTGCCGCTATCAACGTTCTCTGAACTTAGTTTAGTCAGACCTCAATTTTTCCCTTTTGCACACCCTACAGGGAACATTTGTGATCCGGTTGCATTAAAACCTAGTATACTTGTTTTGGCAACCTCCAGATGGGAGCTATCGATTTTCTTTGACATCCGTCAAAAAAGTTAGTTTAGTCAGACATCAATATAGTCCTTTGGCAAGCCCTACAGGGCTCATTTATGATCAGATCACTTTGAAATTAGGTATGCTTATTTGGAGTTACCTCTACATATTGTGCTATTGGTTTTCTTCAATTTCCATCAAAAAGTGTTGATGCTGGCAATGGCCTTCTATGGGCCTAGTGCAGTTGTGCATCAGTATTTCCCTTTGGCACACTCTGCAGTGCTCATTTATGTTCAGATCGCTTTGAAACTTGGTGTGCCTGTTTGGGGTGACATTTAGATGGGAGTTATCAATATTCTTCAATTTCTGTCCAAAAATGTAGAAGCTGGCAACGATCTTTGAACTTAGTTTAGTCAGACCTCAATATTTCCCTTTGGCCTACCCAACAGGGAACATTTATAATTGGATTGCATTGAAACCTGGTATGCACGTTTGGGGTGACCTCCAGATGGGAGCTATCAATTTTCTTCTATTTCCCTCAAAAAATGTTGCCGCTGGCAATGACCTTTGAACTTAGTTTAGTCAGGCCTCAATATTTCCCTTTGGCACACCCTACAGGGCACATTTATGATCAGATCACTTTGAAACATGGTATGCTTGTTTGTGGTGCCCTCAAGATGGGAGCTATCGATTTTCTGCCATTTCCATCAAAATTTTTATTTTATTTATATTTACATTTATGATTGAATCGCTTGGAAACTTGGTGTGCTTGTTTGGGGTGACATCTATATAGGAGCTATCGATTTTCTTCCATTTCTGTTGAAAATTGTTGCCGCTGGCAATGAGCTTTGAACTTAGTTTAGTCCGGCCTCAATATTTCCCTTTGGCACACCATACTGGGTACATTTATGATTGGATAACTTTGAAATGTGGTATGCTTCTTTGGGGTGACCTCAAGATGGGAGCTATTAATTTTTTTCCTTGTGTGTCAAAAAATGTTGCTGTTGACAACAACTTTTGAACTTTGTTTTTTTAGGTATTGATATTTTCCTTTGGCACTCCCTACTGGGCACATTTATGATTGGATTGCTTTGAAACTTGGTATGCTTGTTTAGGGTGTCCTCTGGATGGGAGCTATCGATTTTTTAACATTTGCATCAAAAAAACATTGCTGTTGGCCACAACCTCCAAACTTAGAACTTAATTTAGCCAGGCATTAATATATTCCTCTGGCATGCCCTACAGGGCACATTTATGATCGGATCACTTTGAAACTTGGTATGTTTGTTCAGGGTGACCTCTAGATGTGAGCTATTGATTTTTTTTTCAGTTTCATAAAAAATTATTGTCATTAGCACCAGCCTTTGAACTTAGTGCATTTGTGCAGCAACTTATCCCACAAATGCAATAAATTCAAAGATTGTTGCTAACAGCAAAAGTTATTGATGGAAATGAAAAGAAAATCTCTAGCTCTTATCTTTGTCATCCTGAATAAGCATACAAAGTTTCAAAATAACCCGATAATGAATGTGCCTTCTGAGGCATACCAAAGGAAGATGTTAATGCACAAATGCACTAAGTTTGAAGGTTATTGCTTGTGGCAATGGTTTATTTTTTCTTTTTTATGGGAATTCATAAATATACCCTGCAGAGAGTGCAAAAGCATCAACATTCTTCTTTATCATGGCCTACAGGGCACATTTATCATAGGATTGTTTTTTAACTTAATTGGCTCATTAGGCGAGACCTCTAGATAAAAGCTATTGATTAGCATTCATTTTTATGAAAAAAGTTGTCATTTACAATAACCTCTGAACTTACTGCATTTGTGTATCAACATTCTTCGTTTTACCAGCCTTACAGTTTAAATTTATGGATTGCTCTGATGTTGTGCACAAACAACACTTTCGTGTTGAAGTTTCACCAAATAACATTGGAACCAGTGATCTTCAATTTTGTCATTTTACTTATAACTTACAAATTCATGTTTGTCAAGTTGAACTACAATGTCATTGATACTTTCATTGGTATTGCACTTGATCTTACAGAGGTCAGGTTTGAAAATGAATGTTCTAGTTCAAAGGTTCCAGGGACCGATCAGGACTATTTAAAATACGCTCTAGCCTCGGAGCCTATTTTTTCAATTCATGCACCAGATTTCAATTTACGGAGTCACACTGCTGTTTGTAACACACACTGCAAGTATGTAACAGCTCTCATCATTTTCATTTGGTACACTATAGCAAACATTAATCTTCACTGTGGTTTCTGATCATGTCTTGGCTGCCTAAATAGGCAGCCAAGACTTGATCAGAAACCACAGTGAAGATTAATACTTGGTAATTAAGACTTGAAGTATTAACTTAAGCACTCTACAACAATGATAAATGATAATCATATATATAATACATGTAAGAGTGTCTCTCTCGATTATCCATCTAAAGAATATCAAAATATGATCTGATAAGTTACGCGCCAACTGAGAAGCCTATTTTTGAGATTTAAGAGCCAGGTCCTGATGTTTCAGAACCGAATATGCACTGGCGCATGCCCAGGTCGGTCCCTGGGTTCATTGATGCTCTCGAGAAACAATAAATATTTGTGTTTATTATACCCCCAAGTATACTATTAAAAAAAAGTAGGGGATATCCAAACTTATGCTGATATTTTCGGAAAATGGTATTGAATATGTGTGATTGGACACATCAATATGTTACCAAGTTTAGTGTGGATCATGAATGTCACCAGCCTACTAAAGCTTCATGCAGGTATTGCACTTGATCTTACAGAGGTCAGGTTTGAAAATGAATGTTCTAGTTCAAAGGTTCATTGATGCTCTCGAGAAAACAAAAAATATTTGTGTTTATTATACCCCCAAGTATACTATTAAAAAAAAGTAGGGGATATCCAAACTGATGCTGATATTTTCGGAAAATGGTATTGAATACGTGTGATTGGACACATCAATATGTTACCAAGTTTAGTGTGGATCATGAATGTCACCAGCCTACTAAAGCTTCATGCAGGTTTTTCACACAAGCACCACGTTAAAGTCTGTGGCGTACGTTGAAATTTCATTTGTACTGGATACGCTTTTTTCGGAGGTCTCATCATTCCTTTCTTGGTACAAACTCATCCATCAATAGTTTCTGGTTGAAACGTAACTTTTTAGGTATGCAAAGACCGACATGTGACAAACGTTTACTTGTCTTTGTCATGTTTGAAGCTGGCAACAGACAGACTGCAGTGGCTCAAATTCTCAATGTTACTCAATTTGTGATTAGTAGGTTGTGGTCATGCTACCATCAGACAGGCAGTGTTGATAACAGACGTCAGTCAGGTCATCTAAGGGCGACAACTGCTAACCAGGATCATTTCATCCCAACCACAACATTATGTAACCGCCCTCAAAGTGCCACAGAAATTGGACGGCAGCTGCACCGAGCAACAGATGTGTGAGTCATTTGGTCAGACTATCCGAAATCGCCTACACAGCTGGAATTTGTATGCATGACGACCTCAAATAGTTCCATGTTTGACTGAATGTCACATCACAGCAAGGCATAATTGGTGTGGAGCACGACCGCACTGGGTCAATCATCGATGGAGAAATGTGTCGTGTTTTCCGATAAATCAAAGTTCATTCTTGACTTCCATGACAGGCGCAACAGAGTGTGGCTGTGGCAGAACGAAAGAGACCATGACATAACCATTAGGCAGTACGATCGTTTTGGTGGTGGATCGGTTAAGGTGTGGGGAGGCATAACTATGACAAGCAGAACAGCATTACATGTCATCCAAAGGCATGTCACAGGGCAGTACTACCATAACAACATGTTAGCAGCTCATGTGGCACCATTTGCGCAACGTCACGGCCATCGATTCATTTTCCAAGATGACAGTGCAAGAGCACACAGGACCCGAGTCACTACAGAGTCCCTCCAGGAGCAGAACATCACTACACTGCCTTGGCCAGCACTAAGTCCAGACCTTTCACCAATCAAGCACGTCTGGGATATGCTTGGCAGGTGCCTACGACAACAGCCCCCTACCAATGTCCAGGAACTCGCCGTTGCACTGCAGGAAGAATGGAATAACATCAGTCAAGCTGATATTAGACGTTTGGTGAGGAGTATGCCATGTTGGATATACATTTGTCTTGTGAACCGAAGAGGATTTACAAGGCATTGAGGTCTTGAACTGAATGTGGTAAATTCTCTGACTGACCGTCCATGTCTTCTACAGCTCAATGTGTGGAATGTGTGCTTGTCAGACACCTAACTATCGCTGAAAGCATTCACCACACGATGCAATGCTCAATTGTCTTTTTGATGAAAATGTAATTATATTTCTTCATATATCTCACTTTTATCAAATATCCCCTACTTTTTTTGATACTATAGATAATATAACAATTAATAACATGATTTTGGAGGGTACTCGGATTTATTGATGGTAAATTTCCTTGGGCAATACTCTACCTTCCAAATCGGCCGCTTCCACCCATGTAATTTACAGAATGAGTAGCTGAAAAAAAATATTTTCCAAATATTTAAACAAAACCATATCATGTTACCTCTCATAGGAATGTGCTCATCAAGCTTGTTCCAATGAAGGATAACTTGATATATCTTATTGAAAGATTTTGAAAATTTTGAAAAAAAAGTTCAGATAACAAATTTTAATTTCAAGTTCATTGGGTAAAGGGTTAAATGACTGAACTACCCAGCACTGCTAGTGATAAGAAAGTGCTGAACTTGGTAACTGTTACATTTTCTCCATGTTATTGTTGGAAAATAAACAGAATTGTTTGTTATCAGGAGGTGTGAAGGGAATAGCACAGGGACCAGCCTAGGGGGAATTTTAGGGAGGTCTCCCTCCAGAAAAAATAGGGAGACTGCAGAGTCAAGTAGTCCAGTTGCCTATGATGCATCTATGCCAGGTTAAAAATCACAAAGTAATTATTGACTGAAAATCCCCACTGCTACCCTCTCCTTCATGACTCCTCTCCTCTTCTTCGTGTCAATCCCCCCAGCACCCTCCTGTGGTTGACTTTCACCAAAGTCTGCTAAGCTAATAATTTCCTAAGTCTGAAAGTGTGAACAGGACCAGATGTAAGAAGGTTGCTTGGAAGGTACTTTGTTTGTTAATATACAAAATACATTCTGGGGTCGAGTATTTTGTAAAATAAATGTCTTTCCACATCATTTTTATGGCATTCTGGTGTCATTCTGCATCATTTTGTGTCATTCCGGTGTTTAGGAGGACCCCTTTTTCAAGATCCTTCACATGCACACTTGTGCCCTGTACAAAGCTTTTCTTGTCAACACTAAAGCTTTTTTGCATATGTTTCAATTCCATTCATGTTTTTCTGGGAATAGACGATCCAACAGTTAACAGTCGTCAGCAAAACGAAATAAAAATACAGTGTTAGAAAATACGTCCATTGTGTATACATTTTCGGCATCCTAAGCGATGTAACCTACTTTCAAACTGGGTTATTTTGTTGAGTCACGTAAGTCACCTATTTTCGTTTCGACATTTGATGCTCCAACTGAACGGAACAAAATAGAAATAAAAAATCTGTGATTTCAAATAAATGGTCACTTCTTTGACAAATGGAAATGCTCATTTATCACACTCAAGCACATTCGATTCTTGAAAATAATCGTTTTTGTGTAAACCTCGGATCACTGAGTTCAGACTTTTCTTATTTTGGCCAATTTTTAGAGGGTGACTTGTAATCGCCCCGACCATTTTTCTAGGCGACTTTGGGCTTACAAGGGTGACATAATCACCCTAGTTGCCCTCATGGTTGGTCCCTGGAATAGCACATAAATCATTAATGTCTCTATTGCCAGTATAAATGGAAATACATGACCACAAAACCTCCCACAAAAATTGCTCTAAAAGCCATAAAGGCATGATTAGTGGGGATCAGAAAGCATCCCATGTTGCTCCTTGGAAAAACCCTTTGGTGCCAAATTGTAGCTTCATGTCTCAAAAGCTGGAGAAATTCATAGGGAACAAATGCAGAGTGATAGAAAGACCCACTCAATCACATTTTCATGTACGAAAAAATTAGATGTTGTGTTCTTTTAACACCCCAGTGATGCCAAACATATTGTGAATACAATACAGTGGAGCCCACTTAAATGAATATCTCCTGATTGAATAGCCCTGTTAATTGTATATAATTTCCAAACAGCAAATCATTTATCATACCCTCATTGTAAGCAGTGCTATTTTATTGTGGCATACAAGATCTCTTTACTGGTAAAATAGGACCCAGAACCAGTGTCCTGGGTGGAAGCATTCTAAAGAGGGCAGTGTGTAGGTATAATCAATTGATGAAACTTTACTTTATACCTATGTTGCGGTCATGATATAGCCAAGGATGTTGAAAATGACAAACATCAATAAATAAATCATAAACAAGATATAATAGAATAAATGTGCCATCTTTCACTAGAATACATGAAAATGATCGAACTCCTGTTAATTTAATACTCCTGTTAATTGAATAGTTTTCACTGGAAAAGTAACTTACATGTATCAGTTAACAAGGTTCTAATGTACCTTACCTAATGAATGAGCCACATCTGTATTTGTAATTTACAAATTGAACAGTTGAAAAAAAAACCTATTTTCCAAAGATTTCAAGGTTCTAATGTACCTTACCTAATGAATGAGCCACATCTGTATTTGTAATTTACAAATTGAACAGTTGAAAAAAAACCCTATTTTCCAAAGATTTCAACAAAACCATATTGTGTAACCCCCCCCCCCCCCCCCCCCCTCTCCATTGGAACAAGCTTTGCAAACTCATTCCAATTAGGGATCACATGATATGGTTTTGTTGAAATGTTTGGGAAAATTTGAAGAAAAAACATAATTAAAATAACAAATTTTGATATCATGCGCATTAGGCATCTGAATTGCCTAGCAGTAAGAAAGCTTTGAACTCTGTAACCATGGCATTTTCTCCATGTTATTGGTGAGAAGTAAACAGAATTGTTTGTTTTCATTGGGGAGTAATCAGGATACATGTAGTGCATAAATTGCTAATGTCTCTATTGTCAGTATAAATGGAAATACCTGGCAAAAAAAAAATGCTCTAAACACCATGAAGGCATGATCACAGATGGACAAAAATCATCCCATATTACTACTTTGACAAATATACCCTGGAGTACCAAATTATAGATCCATATTGCCAAAATTGTAGGAATACATAATCAACAAAGGCAGACAGAGAGAGACACACAGTTAAATTTATAAGGTAACTCATAAAATAAGCTGCTGAATTCTTGTTATGCCCCTGCAAGGAAGGGATATAGCAAAGACTCCACCTGCCCATAAGTCAGTCCATCCATCCAAATTTTGTTTATGGCATACCTTCAATACATTAGGTGAACCTCTTCTTTAAAACTGACACTAGTATTGCTGATTGCTGTTATGTAATAGTTGTGCTAAAAATAGACCAATCAGCCTGATTGACTGTGCTGGAACTTTTTCTGGGTCACCACGGTGATTACTTAAACAAAAACAAATCAAATATAAACTCTCTCTCTCATAAAAAATAATCTAACTGAATTGTTAGGTTGTAGGGCAATGCAATAAAACTAATCATGATTGAAGAGATGAATTAAAGTACACATAGATTCAATTAACCACAAGGTGTGAAATAACATTTGGGTAGCACAACAAAGCAACAAAAGCTTTTATTCTCCAAACAAACATCTGTTTTAAGACCTCGGCACATGACATGGTTGAGGAAAAGCAAGAGACTGCAATCAACATTTTCAATTATTTTTTCATTTTTATTATTAATTTTATCCTAATCATAATTATAACCACATGTAGATCACAAATTCAAGAGAAAATAATTATGTTTTTCTTACTATATAATGACCAGATTTGGATCAATTTGGCGATCAACACACCTCTCCCCGGCTAAAAATGTCATTCTGACGGCCAAAAAATAACTTGAGAAACACACCTCCCCCCCCTGGAATTTCCTTGTCTCTGTCTGTTTGTGTCCATAATTTATAAGTTGTGAAAAGCATCAATAATTATGGCACATCACCACCAAACAGAATCCAAATAAATTATGAAATATTTCACATGTAAATTTACTCTTATGCACGCCCTCACACAGTTTATTCCCAACAAGACGAATGTCAAAATTGGTCATCCCAACAAACGAATCCCCCAAAAAACAAATTTAATTAAAATGACTGTATAGCACATTTATTTTGAGGTTCTGGGCAAAAATGTCTACGAGAAGGGTATTTTGAAGTGGAATTTTATTTTTCAAGAAAAAAAATCTGGGATATGTGAACCGCGAATTATCCTCTCAATTTTATAAAGCGTAAATTACTCACCAACCTATTTCCTTGAGTGTCCCCCACATAAATAAAAAAAATTAAATCTATTCACTGACCCCCCCCCCCCCCTGACCCCCCCCCCCCCCCACACACACACACACACACATACACACACACACATGCATACATGAATTTTTATTATTTAAAAATAGCAAATAGGGAGGAAGTATAATTCGGGCCTCAGTTTCAATTTCGGGTATTAAGTGGAAGAAATGTTTTAATTCGCCATCTTAAATGCCAGCTTTATGGGCCTAATTTCTTGTAAGAAAATTACAAATGAATGTAGTATTGCCATCATAATGCAATATAATGTTGTGTTTTCAAACATATTTTTTTTGTTTATTGGTCGAGTTTGCAATTAGGAGTTTATTTGCGTAACTATATTATATTGTTGCATCACTCGATGCTATCCATTGATACATGTCATTGATGTTCTGTTTGAAGTCTCATTTTCCCACTCATCTATAATTAGCCTCTTAATGCAGGTGGTGGACCCATATATTATTGAGTGATCACCGGGTGTGACGAATGCAGGTTTTAAATGGAACATACACATAATGAAAGGTTGACAGATTTCAATTCTTTTTGGTATATGTCTATGTAGCAACAATGTTGACATCAAGTTCAGTAACCACCGATATCTCTTAAAATTATGGGAGTTATGGCCCTTTGTTATAAAAATATTCTGTAAAACTTGTTTATGGCTTAACTTGAACAATAGTTAATGGATTTCAATTCTTTTTGGTATATCTCGCCACAGCAACAATGTCTGTCAAATTCGATGACCACCAATATCCAATGAAAATTATGGGAGTTATTGCGTAATGTTTGTTTATGGAATATATTTGTTTGTGGGGGTGGGTGGGGGGATTGGAATCACTTTGCAATGCTTTTCTTGTTATATTATTGTTTATTTATTTATTTATTGGTGTTTAAGGTCACATATTTCTGCCACAATGGCTAATCATGACCATGACAGTTTTACGGGTGGAGGAAGCCGATGTACAACTGTCAGCTCCCCAACATACTAACTCCACCATCGATGTGCAGTATGCCTTAGTACACAATGCCACCGTGCCCCCATGTGGGTGATGGGGGTGAAGTGTCTTACCCAAGGACACAGTGCGGTTGCCGCAGGCGGGACTCGAACCGAGGACCTTTTGGCTTGAAGCCTGCATCTCTACCCACTGAGCCACTGCACCCCCCTACTTTGACTTGTTAATTACATATAGGCTGAAGAGTAAACTGCTGATAACTGGATAAAAAATCTTGTGATTTTTCAAAGGATTATTACTTTCACAATCAATGAATTCCCCATATTTACTGACCCATTTGGCTTCAGTACATAAATTTAGGCATTTAATCTATTATATCTTGTTTGACAGAGCTCCATGAGCTCTGTCAGACAAGATGTAATAGATTAAATGCTCAGTTTATCAGTAGAATACACGAAATTCCAAATTCCTATCATTACTCCTGTTAATTGAATATTTTTTCATTGGCAAAGTGGCCTTTCAATTAACAGGGTTCCACTGTGTGTATTTCAATCTGGAAAAGTTGTGAGCAGAAAAAATGGATTGCTGGAAACAAGTTAAGGTTACCTTTTTTGAGTGCCTTTGATTTCTATTCATGGATTTGGATTTTTTACCCCTGCTCCCAGTGGGGGATATGGGATTTGCCTTGTCTGTTCATATACAAGAGATATTAGGCGATGCATATGTCAACCCTCCACAGGCTGCAAAACATCGAAATTTGATGAAATGGGCCTTTTTTGGGGCCCCTAAAGCATCCAAATGATACACGAGAGATAAACATAACTTCATTTATTGGAAGTGGGATTCACCAGGGATCATTTTTGTAAGTAATAAAGGTATTCAAGAAACCAAGTGTTAACCCGTTTTGGGCTGGTTAAACTGCAATACCCCTCAAAAGCTAAAAAATTCATGTTTTCTGTGTATTTCTCTAAACGAGTCTTGTAGATTTTCAAAAAAAAATCGGTCACGCACTGGTCTTGTTGTGATAATAGAAGTTGCATGAACAAAATACACCAGTGAGTATTTGTTAACCCTCCATAGGCTGCTAAAAGTCAAAATTGTGATAAAATGGGCTGTTTGTGGACACCAAAAGCACCCAGTGGGTAAGCCTCAAAGAAAAGTGCTTTCCTTTATCGAATGCACAATTTATACAGACACATTTTTGTAAGCAGTAAGGGTATTCAAAAGTCGAAGTTTTAACCCATTTTGGGCACGCTAAAGAGAGATATCCCTTAAAAGCTTAAAATTCCCATTTTCTGTGGATTTCTCTAAAAACATCTTGTAGGTTTTCACGAAAAATTTACTATTCGCAGGTCTTTGCATGACATTACAAGCTGATTGGACAAAAATATTCTGGTGAGAGTTTATTAACCCTCTACAGGCTTTCAAGCATCGTAATTTTGTTGAAATGGGCTGTTTTTGGACACGCACAGCATCCAATGTACACCCAAGAGATAAACATAATCTCCTTTGTGAAAGTAGAGTTCACTGAGGACCATTTTTGTAAGTTATAAGGGTATTCAAGAAACCAAGCATTAACCCCTTTCGGAGTGGTTAATAACGATACCCATCAAAAGTTTAAAAAATTCATGTTTTCCCCTGGATTTCTTTACAAACATCTTGTAGGTTTTCAAGAGAAAATAGCCATTGATAGGTCTTTGGTGTCACATTACCAGCTGCATGAAAAAAATATTCCGGTAAGCATTTGTTAACCCTCCATGGGCTGCCAAATGTCAAAATTTTGAAAAAATAGTTTTATTTTTGGACACCAACAACATCAAATGGGAATGCCACAGAGAAACGTAACTTCCTTTACCAGACACAAAACTGATAGGGAAATTTTGTTGTAAGTAGTAAGGGTATTCAAAAATCGAGATCTTAACCCATTTTTGACTGGCTAAGGAGATACACCCCTTAAAAGCTTATAATTACCACTTTCTGTGGATTTCTCCAAAAAAATCTAGAAAGTTTTCAAGAAAAACTGACCATTCGCTGGTCTTGGAGTGCCATTACAAGTTGCATGAATAAAATATTTTGTTTACCCTCCAGAGGCTGCCAAGCATAGACATTTTGAGAAAATGGGCTATTCTTGGGCACCCATAACACCCAATGTGTACCTGTGAGATAAACATAACCTCGTTCATTGGAAGTGGAATTCACTGAGGATCATTTTTAGCCCGACTGTTTACAGTGAGGGCTATAGTCATGACTTTTGTGCGTCCGTCTGTTAACATTTAGAGTTTTGGTTAAAGTTTGTGGTTAAAGTTTTTTACTGAAGGTTCAAGTGTTTCTTTTTTGGTTTTTTTTAACTGTTTAGTCATGAATTTCTTCTGTCTGTTAACATTTGGAGTTCTGGTTTATGGTTGAAGTTTTTTAGTCAACCTTAAAGTTTTTGGGGGTTTTTTCTTTTAAATTGATATTACTATGGATTGTATCATTTTTATTTTGTTTTTTATTTTTTTTTTATGTTTCATGTTATTTTGGAAATATTTAACCCTTTTTAATATGGCAATTTAACTTACAACTTCCAGGTTAAAGTTTTTGGTTAAAGTTTTTTTTGAGGGGTGTGTTTTAAAATCACACCTTTAATTCTTCAAAGAGTTTAGTGGAATGTCACTGTTTCTTATTTGGGAAATGTCAACTATCTACTGAACATTTCTACAGTGATTTTTATTAAAATCGGCATGATTTTAACCCCTTTTGATTTTTATTAAAATCGGGATGATTTTAACCCCTTTTAAACATGTTTTCAGACATACTTTCTTTGTATTTGAAATTAGACTTTGCCACAAACGTTCTTACTCTAATTCTTGCAGGGTCATTATAACTTAATGATTCCATTTACAACAATGATTTTCTTTTATTGGTTTTAGGAAATATTTAACCCTTTTTGCTAAAACAATTTTACTGAGTATTCTCAGCTTAAAGTTTCAGCTTAAACGTCTGCTTTTCAAGGTTCTACCTTTCATTCTCCAAACACTCTGTAATGTCATTTCATTTTGGGCAAGATCTTCTGAAGCTGTACACAGTGGTTTCAAATAATATTGGCATTAATTTAACCCTTTTCACAAAGCTTTTTGGGCAGGGGTGTGGGGTGGGGGGGGGGGGGGGGGGGAGGATTCAAGTTTGTTCAAGCATGTCCCTAGGTCCATATTTGGGCTCACTGTGGGAGCTTGAATTGTAACTTAGTCAATATGAGGAATTTTTAGCTCACCGAAGGGAGCTCAACTTATCACTTGCCGTCCGGTGTCTGGCGGCGTGAACATTTTTCAAACGACTTCTCCTCTGAAACCACTGGTCCGATTTTCACAAAACTTCATGTGCATGTTCATTACTATATGGCAATTCACGTTTGTTCAAATGAATTGGCCATGTCCCTTGGGGGCTCTGTATGGGGCATAACTCTGATAGCACTGTATGAACTATTGAAAAAATTATTAAAAAATCTTCTTCTCCAGAACCAATGGGCAGAATCTTTTGACATTTGGTATGCAGCATCTTGGTATGGGTCTGAATCAAGTTTGTTCAAATCGAGTCCCTTGATCAACATTGGGCTCCCTATAGGGGCATGAATTTTTCCTTAGTGCTATTTAAGGAAGAATCTTCTCTAGAACCAGTGGGCAAAATCTTTTGATATTTGGTGTACAGCATCTTGGTATGGGTCTGATTCAAGTTTGTTCAAATCGAGTCCCTTGATCAATTTTGGGGCTCACTATGGGGACCTGAATTTTTACTTAGTGCAATTTAAGAAAAAAAATTTAAAAATCTTCTTCTCCAGAACCAATGGGCAGGATCTTTTGATATTTGGTATACAGCATCTTGGTATGGGTCTGATTCAAGTTTGTTCAAATTGAGTCCCTCGATCAATATTGGGGCTCACTAAAGGGTTGTGAATTTTTACTTAGTACAATTTAAGAAAATTTCTTTAAAAATCATTTTTTCCGGAACCGATAGGCGGAATCTTTTGACATTTGGTATACAGCATCTTGGTATGGGTCTGATTCAAGTTTGTTCAAATTGAATCCCCTGTTCAATATTGGGGATCACTATGGGGGCGTGAATTTTTACTTAGTGCAATTTATAAGAAAAAATATTTAACAATCTTCTTCACCAGAACCAGTGGGCAGAATCTTTAGATATTTGGTATGCAGCATCTTGGTATGGGTTGGATTCACGTTTGTTCAAATTCAGTCTTTTGATCAATATGTGGGCTCACTATGGGGGCATGAATGTTTACTTTGTGCAATTCAAGGAAAATTCTTTAAAAATCTTCTTCAGAACCATCATGCAGAATCTTTTGATATTTGATCAGCAGCATTGTCCCATTCAGTCCTGTTGATGTTTTAGCTCCACAGAGAGTATAGATTTACTCTGTAGGACCTTAAGAACTGCTTTTGATAAAATTTGTGTCTTAACAGTATGGAACATTCGGTGAGCGCCTAACGCCCCCTGGGGCCTCTTGTTTTCTTTTCTTTTCTCCAATATGCATTTTGAACTATTTACAGTCACTACATGCGGAACCATTTTTTAAACTTATGTAACTCCTCCACCCCTGCAACTTGCCCCCCCCCCCCCCCCCTGCCCCCCGGGGCCCAATTAGGCACTTTTTTCCTTTCGTCAAAAATGCTTTTTTTTTTTTACAGTTTTGGTTAAAGTTTGTGGTTAAACAACGAAACAAACACCACCACCCCTTCCCCCTCCCCCTCCCCCCAATTAGGCCTTTTTTTAGCTCACCGAAGGGAGCTTAACTTAATTATCACTTGCTGTCTGTCGTCATCCATCTTGAACTTTACATCAACTTCTCCTCTCAAACTATTGAACCAAATTTGGTCTGCATGTTCCTTATCATATGTCAATTCAAACTTGTACAAATAAACTTTGCGTGTCCACAGGGGGCACCACAAGGGGCATTACTCTGATAGCACCCATAAATTTTTTTTTAAAATTAAAAAAATCTTCTCCAGAACCATCATTTAGAATCTTTTGATATTTGGTATATAACATCTCTATTGGGGTCAAATTCAAGTCTGTTCAAATTGGGTCGCTGGGTTAATATTTTGACTCCCTATTTGAGCCCAAAGTTTAATTTAATGCAATGTGAGGACATTTCTTTAAAAACCTCCTTGTTCAGATCTACCAGTCATAATTCTTTCATATTTGGTATATACATTTGTAACATCTCAAGAGGGATCAGATTCAAGTTTGTTCAATTTGAGTCCCTGGCTTATTATTATTATTTAGGCTCTCTGAAGGCAGGGTTGGGGGGGGGGGGGGGGGGGGGGGGGGGGGCAGGGGAGCATGTTAGGTTCAGGTTTGTTCAGATCCATTTCCATAAAATTTGCTTTCGCTTGGCTTCGTTCCTTTGTAGTGTTGATGAACCATGTGTAACTGAATGTGACCCCAAACACTCTTCTTTGAACCACTTTGGCCGGTGAGCAATTAAGGTCCCCTTGGAACCTCTTGTTTTTTATTTTCTCCAATATGCATTTTGAACTATTTACAGTCACTACATGTGGAACCTTTTTTTAAACTTACATATCCCCCCCCCCCCCCTCCCCCCCATCTGCGCTATTTTTTTTCTTTTGTCAAAAATTCTTTTTTACAGTTTGGGTTAAAGTTTGTGGTTAAAAAAACAGACAAACACCATCATTCCCCCCAATTTAGCATCTTTTTTTTTCTCTCCTCCAATATGCATTTTCAACTACTTGCAATCACTACGTGCAGAACCTTTTTTTAAATTCACGTAACACCCCTCCCCCCGGGGCCAATTAGGCACTTTTTTTTCTTTTTGCCAAAAATGCTTTTCTACAGTTTTGGTTAAAGTTTGTGGTTAAAAACCCAGACAAACACCACCATCCACCCACTCCCCCACCCCCACCCCCATGGTGCCAGTTAGGTATTTTTTTTTCTCTGCTCAAAATGCATTCTGAAGGATTTAGACTAACCATATGTGAAAAATAAATGCCCCCAACACACCCCCACTTTCCCAAACTCCCCCCACTCCCCCCCACACTCCCCCCACACCACCCCCACCCCCACGCTCCAACCCCACCCCCACCTCCTCCTCACCCAGGGCCATTCAATATTTTTTCTTTGGTACAAAATACATTTTTAGCACGACTGTTTATAGTCAGGGCTATAGTCGGTCCATCTATCTGTCTGCAAACAATTGGTTTCTGCCTGTTACCTCCAGTTTGCATTATTTGATTTCAACCATAGTTGATATGTGTATTTTCCAGCTACTAGTACAGGCCAGGAAGGTCACATTACCAAAAAACAATTGAAATATTTAACAGCTAAGCTCAGTGCTCAAACAAGACAATTTTATATCCTACCAAAGATCCACAAGGACCGTTCTTCATGGATGGATGACTTAACTCCACCCGGGAGGCCAATTGTATCAGATTGTAATTCGGAATCTTATGCGATCTCGGAATTAATTGATTATCATCTGAAACCTATAGCAAATAGACATCCGAGCTATCTAAAAAATACACAGGATTTCCTGTCAAATATTTCGAAATTGAAAATATCGAAAAATGCAATTCTGGCTACTTTGGATATCGACAGTATGTATATGAACATTGATATTGATAAGGGTGTTAAATCAGTTAAAAATGCATTTGAAAAATATCCGGATGCGAAACGCCCGGATGAACAAATTTTGGATCTTTTAGAGCTGAGCTTAAACGGTAATGACTTTCAATTCAATGGAGAATATTTTCTATAAATAATGGGTTGTCCTATGGGTAAAAGATTCAGTCCTAATTTTGCAAGCATTTATGTAGCGGAATGGGAGGAAAATGCCTTAAGCAAATGTGCAAAGCATCCTCTCGTATATCTCAGGTATTTAGATGACATTTTTATTATTTGGGAACATTCAAAAGAAGATTTTGATGAATTTTTAGAAATTTTGAACAATCACGATCCAAATATTAAATTGAAAGCTACTATCAGTGAAAATTCTGTTGATTTTCTCGATGTGACCGTGTATAAAGGCAAGCAATTTCAGGCGTCCGGTCATTTAGATTATAAAGTATATTTTAAACCAACTGATTCACATCAATTGTTGCACACAAAATCATTTCATCCTAAACATACATTTAAAGGTATCATCAAATCACAGCTCATTCGTTTCCACCGCAATTCAAGTGATAAGGTAAATTTCAATGAGGCTTGTTCTACTCTATTTGGCGCCCTCAGATCGAGACGGTACTCGCTGCGCCTTTTGCGTAGCCTGAAATCCCAAACCCTGAAAAAGCTCGAAAGTCCAGCTGAAACTACCGATTTCGAACCACTGAAGATTGAACACAACAGACCGTTGCAAAATGGTAGTGGCGCGGTATTTAATTGCAAAAAGCCTCGTTGTAGACTGCATACTTTTATGCCTGACCAGAAAGAGGAATTTTCCTCCGAACAAACGAAAAATCATTATCAGATCCGTAACCCCCTCCATTGTGATTCACCAAACATTATTTACCTTATCACTTGTAAGCGATGTCGGAAACAGTATGTTGGTCAAAGTCAAAATCCTTTCCGAGAATGTGCTACTAGACACAAACAGGATATAAAAAATAATGCTGATGCCCCAGTAGCACAACATTTTAACCTTCCTGGCCATTCTTTGGATGATTTCGAAATCCATCCTATTGAACAACCACCAATTAAAGACACATTAGAAAAAACGGATGAATTTAGAAAAAAACGTGAAGCTTTTTGGATCAATACGCTTCAAACCCTCTGGCCATTTGGTATGAACATATCAGAGGGCGAATGCGAAAGGAGGTCCATCATTCCTTTCACTTTAACATACAACAGAATGAATATCGAAATAGCAAAAATGTTAAAAGATGAATTCAATTTTACCAATGCTAAATTAAATGAACCTTTGAATCTTCGACCTGTCATCGCTTATAAGAAAAACAAAAGCTTGCGTAACATCCTTGTAAGGACTAAATTAGAGCCCATCAATGAATAACATCAATTTTTGCCAGTCAGTTTAACCAGTTCCTAAGCTCATTACTTAGTTTAAATCAATTTTATGTACTTTTTTGTCATGTTTGAAACCAATCAGGGTTCAGTAAATGAAAACAATTTTTCAGCGGCATATTAAAAGAAAAAAACGTTTCAGTAGGAAATATCTGTGCCAGTGAGGTTTTTTAACCTCAAACACACACAGGCGAGTGCCAGAGTTCATATATGCCCCAAAACAAAATAGGTTCCAATTTCAATCATGTGTATGTATTTCCTAAATAAAATTATTATTTATTTATTTATATATTTATTTATTGATTATTTTTAATTTTTATTTTATTATTTTATTATTTTATTATTTTTTTATTAATTTTTATTTTTTTATTAATTTTTATTTATTTATTTATTTATTTATTTATTTATTTATTTGGTTGATTCATTTATTTAAATTATTATTATTTTTATTTTTAATTTTTCATACCTTTCACACAATGTACAGGTTCAGAAGGTAAAACATACAATTTCTACGTGGTGTAAAATATTTTCCGTCATAAACCTCCGTCGGGGGATATTCATTCCAACTGATAACATTCGTGAGGCATCATGATCTTTGGCGTTATTTTTTCATTGATTTCTTTAGTCTCAATATATTTTATCAAACCATTTTTAGCTCAACTTTGACGAAGTCAAATTTGAGCTATTGTCATGGCCCTTCGTCCATCTGTCCGTCTGTCAACAGTTGGCTATGGCTCGGGCTAGAGGTCGTATTTATGAACCGATCTTTACGAAACTTCTTGGGTACCTTTGTTATGACCGTGGGACGAGAACGAGTGTTTTTGGGTACGGTCCGAAATTCAAGATGGCTGCCAGCCGCCATTTTGTACCAATGATGCAGAAACCTGTTTTTTGTACAGAACTTCCATATGAAAGCTCTGATTTGAATAATTTTTTGTATGAATGTTTAGTACCATGGGGTACATCACATATAATACGTTTTTTTTTCTCGTGCATAAATTGTGCAAATTAGACTAATTTTGATGTTTTTTGGTGTTAATTTCAGCACTGTAAGTGCAAATGCCAATACGGCTCGGGCTAGAGGCCGTATTTATGAACCGATCTTTACGAAACTTCTTGGGTACCTTTGGTATCACCGTGGGATGAGAACGAGTGTTTTTGGGTCCGGTCCGAAATTCAAGATGGCCGATGGCAGCCATTTTGTACAAAATTAGGTGCAATCAGATTTTTGCACAGAACTTCCATATGAAAGCGCTGATTTGAATAATTTTTTGTGTGAATGTTTAGTACCATGGGATACATCACATAAAATACGGGTTTTTTTCTCGTGCAGAAATTATGCAAATTAGATGAACTTTGATATTTCAGTGCGACTTACACACATTAAGTACACATGTCAATACGGCTCAGACTTGAGTCTGTATTTATGAACTGATCTTCACGAAATGTCTTGGGTACCTTTGTTATCACATTGGGACGAGAACGAGTGTTTCTGGGTGCGGTCTAAAATTCAAGATGGCTGCCAGTGGCCATTTTGTACCGAAATTAGGTCTAATCAGTTTTTTGTACACACCTTCTATACAGCTCAGACTAGAGGCCATATTTATGAACCAATCTTTACGAACCTTGTTGGGTACCTTTGTTATCACTGTGGGATGAGAGCGAGTGTTTTTGGGTGTGGTCCAAAATTCAAGATGGCCACCAGCAGCCATTTTGTACCAAAATTAGTGCAATCAGTCTTTTGTACAGAACTTCTGTATGAAAGTTCTGATTTGAATAAATTTTTGTATGAATGTTTAGTAACATGGAATACATCACATATTCTAAGGGGTTTTTTTTCGTGCAGAAATTATGCAAATTAGATGAACTTTGACTTATTCAGTGCTACTTGCACAATGTGAGCACACATGTCAATACGGCTCAGGATAGAGGCTGTATTTATGAACCGATCTTCACAAAACTTCTTGGGTACCTTTGTTATCACCTTGGGACGAGAATGAGTGTTTCTGGGTACGGTCCAAAATTCAAGATGGCTGCCAGTGGCCATTTTGTACCAAAATTAGGTCCAATCAGTTTTTTGTCACAAGTTCTATACAGCTCGTATTTATGAATTGATCTTCACAAAACTTCTTGGGTACCTTTGTTTTCACCTTGGGACAGGAACGAGTGTGTTTTGGGGTGCCTTTGTTATCACTGTGCTATGAGAACAAATATTTTGGGGTTCAGTCAGACCCACTCTGGGACTCAAAGATTTCTTTT
Source organism: Pictodentalium vernedei (assembly GCA_031216915.1). NCBI lineage: Eukaryota > Metazoa > Mollusca > Scaphopoda > Dentaliida > Dentaliidae > Pictodentalium > Pictodentalium vernedei. The sequence goes on along the minus strand of CM062295.1, from coordinate 214,315,353 downwards.
CTAGTTTAGCATCTGACTGTCACCCACCTTTACAATACTTTACCTAAACATTTGTTACAGGCAACGGTCAGTATTTATGTACAGACCATTACAATACTTTATATGTACCTTTGTTATTGGGTCATTACCTAGATGTTTGTCATTGCTGTGTCACATACTATACATGTGCATGTCTTTGTCTTGACAAGTTGAGCTACAGTGTCATTGACACTTTCATTTCATATTATTTTCACATACTTCTGAAGCCAGTAAAGCAAACTGCTCCCGATTGGTTTTACTTAAATCAAAGCCAACCAATAGGGCTTCATGGGGTCAGTAAAGCAAACCACTCACTGACTGATTAAAATTCAATGGAAGCCAATCAATAGGGCTTCATCTAATTTGTTTGGACGACACAAACTGAGTTGTGAAAAACAAACTTGGGACATCTGAGATTGAAAAGAATTAATTAGATGAGTGACATTTGTCAGCTTGTTACCGAGTTTAATTATGTACTGAGCTGTGAAAAACACCCCCAGCCCACATATGGATATATACCATGCATGCCCTCCCAAAGTTGGAATCATTTTCCTCAAAGTCACTTTGAAAAAGCCAAACCAAGTGAAACGCGTCGAGACAGACGGATTATTTTCTACCTTTGCTGAAGGCTGCAACCAATCCAGGTATCTTCTTTAATAGGTAATATCGAAGTTTCCAATTTTATTTATTTTCATTGCTTTATATTTTATTTATACTTAATTCAGCTACTTTCTTTAACAATGGCAAGAAAAGGACAGAAGCATCAGAAGCAGAGAGTTGCCCAGTCCGGAACTGGCCAGGAACAATCGTTCCAGGCTTATTCTAGGCTGGTCAAGGCTCTGTTTCAGGTGCTTCAATGTCTGCACCACATTGGGCTATTAGAGCATCATTTGGCAAATCGGGATTTCTCGAAACAGCTGGAGAAGAAAGTAGATGAGTTAGGTGGCTTTCTAAAGCCAGCTCTTCCCACCCCACACATTTTTTCTGTTTTTCGACAGATTAGTGTGGGATGGGCCAATCAAACGTTAAATGCTTTGGTTGAGCATTATAAGATAAATTTAAACCAGTTGAAGTCTAAGATAACTTTGGCTATGCGACCACCTCCTGGACTCGAAAAAATAGACTTCAACAGCGCTTCGGCGCATGCCTTGATCTGGGCTAAAAAGAACTTTAAAAATAAGTTGACAGATAAGACGATTTCGGCCTATGAGTCTTACATTTCGGAACTTCGCCCAGCGTCTGGAGTAAGGAACAATACTGGAGGGAGCAAGCAAACTCCGGCCTGTGTTGTCCCTCTACCCCAACGCGAAAAGCATAATAAGAAAAGATCAAGGCAAAGCACTTCTCCCTCTTCTTTTCCTTCTTCTTCTTCTTTCTCTCAGAGTAAGCGCCTCAATTTGCAAACATCTCCGGTCCATATTGTGACTGAAGATGCTCGCAAATTGAGTAACGCTGTCTCGCCTCGTCTTGTTCCTCTACCTCCTACTCCTCCTCAGCCTTTCTTCTCTAGTTCCCCTAGTGCTCTCACTAGAACTCCTCCTCCTCCTTCTGTTTCTTCTCCTGTTTCTGTTTCCTCTCCTGCTTCTGTTTCTTCTTCCCCTTCTCCTGCCTCTAGTATGGTTCAACCAGGTATATCGTACTCAGAGAAAGTCAAATCACCGAGCCGCAACTCGGGCCGCTCATTTGATTCTAAATTCTCCCAGTTTCGGCATAAGAGTGGAGTTAATTTTGACAAAAGGAATTGGCAACTTCCCGATGTTTGTAAAAACATCCTTATGATTGGAAGTTCAAATTTAGGACGCATTGATCGAAATCCCCATCCAGACATCCAGGTGGAGTGTTACCCCGGCGCCAAATTCAATCATCTGTGCTCTATGTTTAAAGGGCACAGGGGCCAGTCCAGTCCCCAAAAAATATTATTAAATATTGGCGTGAATTCTCAAAACGATAATTCTGATCTCGTAGTTAAGCGGTTGCGGAATATGCTTAGCGATATCAGGGTCAAGTTTAGATCAGCAAAAATTTATTTTGGTGAACTAAACTTTTCGCAAAAACTCCCTCAGGCTGAGAGGAGAACCCTGAGCATCATCAACGAAACCATTCGGAAAGTGAAGGACGTTAACGTGATACCAAAAATTGATGACGCGAAGTTTGATGTTGCTCAGGATTTAATCCATTGGACCACGAGAACCGCCAATATTATGTACGATCACTGGTTGAACCACCTAAATTTAAACTAAGTAAAGGCAAAGGTAACAGCCGCCTAACAGATGCGGGATTAGGAACTAATGTGGTTAACCTGTCTGGCACCAATGACCTAACAACCCAAGAGAAATCTCTTTTAGATCGCGGTTTAACTTTTGTACCAGCACCAAAGCCTAAAACTGGTAACCAAACAAATTTATCATCATACAACTGTAATTTTCTTAGGCAAATGAAATTAGCCGACCGCTTTAGAAACTCCAGCGGTCGGAAACTTCCTTTTACAGAATCATCTGGTTGGTCACCTCCAGATAGTGAAGTAGATCCCGAAATTATTGAGGCTAGCAACACGAATCATCCAAAAGGTGTTCAGCATGAACATACTCTCCGATAAAGACAATTTAACAGCTGGTGAACGGAGAGCCCTCACTCACGAAAATTCGAAAAAATAAGAAATTAGTAATTAAACCAGCCGACAAAGGTGGGTCGGTAGTTGTTCTATCTCGGGATAATTATATAAAGGAAGCCATGAGACAACTCAGCAATACTAAACATTATAAGAAAATAGATTCACTTATTTGGCCTAATAATATCAAAAAATTCAAAAAGATCTTAAAATTTCTCCTCGATGAAGGTCACATTACCAAAAAACAATTGAAATATTTAACAGCTAAGCTCGGTGCTCAAACAAGACAATTTTATATCCTACCAAAGATCCACAAGGACCGTTCTTCATGGACAGATGACTTAACTCCACCCGGGAGGCCAATTGTATCAGATTGTAATTCGGAATCTTATGCGATCTCGGAATTAATTGATTATCATCTGAAACCTATAGCAAATAGACATCCGAGCTATCTAAAAAATACACAGGGTTTCGTGTCAAAAATTTTGAAATTGAAAATATCGAAAAATGCAATTCTGGCTACTTTGGATATCGACAGTATGTATACGAACATTGATATTGATAAAGGTGTTAAATCAGTTAAAAATGCATTTGAAAAATATCCGGATGCGAAACGCCCGGATGAACAAATTTTGGATCTTTTAGAGCTAAGCTTAAAAGGTAATGACTTTCAATTCAATGGAGAATATTTTCTACAAATAATGGGTTGTCCTATGGGTAAAAGATTCAGTCCTAATTTTGCAAGCATTTATGTAGCGGAATGGGAGGAAAATGCCTTAAGCAAATGTGCAAAGCATCCTCTCGTATATCTCAGGTATTTAGATGACATTTTTATTATTTGGGAACATTCAAAAGAAGATTTTGATGAATTTTTAGAAATTTTAAACAATCACGATCCAAATATTAAATTGAAAGCTACTATCAGTGAAAATTCTGTTGATTTTCTCGATGTGACCGTGTATAAAGGCAAGCAATTTCAGGCGTCCGGTCATTTAGATTATAAAGTATATTTTAAACCAACTGATTCACATCAATTGTTGCACACAAAATCATTTCATCCTAAACATACATTTAAAGGTATCATCAAATCACAGCTCATTCGTTTCCACCGCAATTCAAGTGATAAGGTAAATTTCAATGAGGCTTGTTCTACTCTATTTGGCCCCCTCAGATCGAGACGGTACTCGCTGCGCCTTTTGCGTAGCCTGAAATCCCAAACCCTGAAAAAGCTCGAAAGTCCAGCTGAAACTACCGATTTCGAACCACTGAAGATTGAACACAACAGACCGTTGCAAAATGGTAGTGGCGCGGTATTTAATTGCAAAAAGCCTTGTTGTAGACTGCATACTTTTATGCCTGACCAGAAAGAGGAATTTTCCTCCGAACAAACGAAAAATCATTATCAGATCCGTAACCCCCTCCATTGTGATTCACCAAACATTATTTACCTTATCACTTGTAAGCGATGTCGGAAACAGTATGTTGGTCAAAGTCAAAATCCTTTCCGAGAATGTGCTACTAGACACAAACAGGATATAAAAAATAATGCTGATGCCCCAGTAGCACAACATTTTAACCTTCCTGGCCATTCTTTGGATGATTTCGAAATCCATCCTATTGAACAACCACCAATTAAAGACACATTAGAAGAAACGGATGAATTTAGAAAAAAACGTGAAGCTTTTTGGATCAATACGCTTCAAACCCTCTGGCCATTTGGTATGAACATATCAGAGGGCGAATGCGAAAGGAGGTCCATCATTCCTTTCACTTTAACATACAACAGAATGAATATCGAAATAGCAAAAATGTTAAAAGATGAATTCAATTTTACCAATGCTAAATTAAATGAACCTTTGAATCTTCGACCTGTCATCGCTTATAAGAAAAACAAAAGCTTGCGTAACATCCTTGTAAGGACTAAATTAGAGCCCATCAATGAATAACATCAATTTTTGCCAGTCAGTTTAACCAGTTCCTAAGCTCATTACTTAGTTTAAATCAATTTTATGTACTTTTTTGTCATGTTTGAAACCAATCAGGGTTCAGTAAATGAAAACAATTTTTCAGCGGCATATTAAAAGAAAAAAACGTTTCAGTAGGAAATATCTGTGCCAGTGAGGTTTTTTAACCTCAAACACACACAGGCGAGTGCCAGAGTTCATATATGCCCCAAAACAAAATAGGTTCCAATTTCAATCATGTGTATGTATTTCCTAAATAAAATTATTATTTATTTATTTATATATTTATTTATTGATTATTTTTAATTTTTATTTTATTATTTTATTATTTTTTTATTAATTTTTATTTTTTTATTAATTTTTATTTATTTATTTATTTATTTATTTATTTATTTATTTATTTATTTGGTTGATTCATTTATTTAAATTATTATTATTTTTATTTTTAATTTTTCATACCTTTCACACAATGTACAGGTTCAGAAGGTAAAACATACAATTTCTACGTGGTGTAAAATATTTTCCGTCATAAACCTCCGTCGGGGGATATTCATTCCAACTGATAACATTCGTGAGGCATCATGATCTTTGGCGTTATTTTTTCATTGATTTCTTTAGTCTCAATATATTTTATCAAACCATTTTTAGCTCAACTTTGACGAAGTCAAATTTGAGCTATTGTCATGGCCCTTCGTCCATCTGTCCGTCTGTCAACAGTTGGCTATGGCTCGGGCTAGAGGTCGTATTTATGAACCGATCTTTACGAAACTTCTTGGGTACCTTTGTTATGACCGTGGGACGAGAACGAGTGTTTTTGGGTACGGTCCGAAATTCAAGATGGCTGCCAGCCGCCATTTTGTACCAATGATGCAGAAACCTGTTTTTTGTACAGAACTTCCATATGAAAGCTCTGATTTGAATAATTTTTTGTATGAATGTTTAGTACCATGGGGTACATCACATATAATACGTTTTTTTTTCTCGTGCATAAATTGTGCAAATTAGACTAATTTTGATGTTTTTTGGTGTTAATTTCAGCACTGTAAGTGCAAATGCCAATACGGCTCGGGCTAGAGGCCGTATTTATGAACCGATCTTTACGAAACTTCTTGGGTACCTTTGGTATCACCGTGGGATGAGAACGAGTGTTTTGGGGTCCGGTCCGAAATTCAAGATGGCCGATGGCAGCCATTTTGTACAAAATTAGGTGCAATCAGATTTTTGCACAGAACTTCCATATGAAAGCGCTGATTTGAATAATTTTTTGTGTGAATGTTTAGTACCATGGGATACATCACATAAAATACGGGTTTTTTTCTCGTGCAGAAATTATGCAAATTAGATGAACTTTGATATTTCAGTGCGACTTACACACATTAAGTACACATGTCAATACGGCTCAGACTTGAGTCTGTATTTATGAACTGATCTTCACGAAATGTCTTGGGTACCTTTGTTATCACCTTGGGACGAGAACGAGTGTTTCTGGGTGCGGTCTAAAATTCAAGATGGCTGCCAGTGGCCATTTTGTACCGAAATTAGGTCTAATCAGTTTTTTGTACACACCTTCTATACAGCTCAGACTAGAGGCCATATTTATGAACCAATCTTTACGAACCTTGTTGGGTACCTTTGTTATCACTGTGGGATGAGAGCGAGTGTTTTTGGGTGTGGTCCAAAATTCAAGATGGCCACCAGCAGCCATTTTGTACCAAAATTAGTGCAATCAGTCTTTTGTACAGAACTTCTGTATGAAAGTTCTGATTTGAATAAATTTTTGTATGAATGTTTAGTAACATGGAATACATCACATATTCTAAGGGGTTTTTTTTCGTGCAGAAATTATGCAAATTAGATGAACTTTGACTTATTCAGTGCTACTTGCACAATGTGAGCACACATGTCAATACCGCTCAGGATAGAGGCTGTATTTATGAACCGATCTTCACAAAACTTCTTGGGTACCTTTGTTATCACCTTGGGACGAGAATGAGTGTTTCTGGGTACGGTCCAAAATTCAAGATGGCTGCCAGTGGCCATTTTGTACCAAAATTAGGTCCAATCAGTTTTTTGTCACAAGTTCTATACAGCTCGTATTTATGAATTGATCTTCACAAAACTTCTTGGGTACCTTTGTTTTCACCTTGGGACAGGAACGAGTGTGTTTTGGGGTGCCTTTGTTATCACTGTGCTATGAGAACAAATATTTTGGGGTTCAGTCAGACCCACTCTGGGACTCAAAGATTTCTTTTCTAGTTTAGCATCTGACTGTCACCCACCTTTACAATACTTTACCTAAACATTTGTTACAGGCAACGGTCAGTATTTATGTACAGACCATTACAATACTTTATATGTACCTTTGTTATTGGGTCATTACCTAGATGTTTGTCATTGCTGTGTCACATACTATACATGTGCATGTCTTTGTCTTGACAAGTTGAGCTACAGTGTCATTGACACTTTCATTTCATATTATTTTCACATACTTCTGAAGCCAGTAAAGCAAACTGCTCCCGATTGGTTTTACTTAAATCAAAGCCAACCAATAGGGCTTCATGGGGTCAGTAAAGCAAACCACTCACTGACTGATTAAAATTCAATGGAAGCCAATCAATAGGGCTTCATCTAATTTGTTTGGACGACACAAACTGAGTTGTGAAAAACAAACTTGGGACATCTGAGATTGAAAAGAATTAATTAGATGAGTGACATTTGTCAGCTTGTTACCGAGTTTAATTATGTACTGAGCTGTGAAAAACACCCCCAGCCCACATATGGATATATACCATGCATGCCCTCCCAAAGTTGGAATCATTTTCCTCAAAGTCTCTTTGAAAAAGCCAAACCAAGTGAAACGCGTCGAGACAGACGGATTATTTTCTACCTTTGCTGAAGACTGCAACCAATCCAGGTATCTTCTTTAATAGGTAATATCGAAGTTTCCAATTTTATTTATTTTCATTGCTTTATATTTTATTTATACTTAATTCAGCTACTTTCTTTAACAATGGCAAGAAAAGGACAGAAGCATCAGAAGCAGAGAGTTGCCCAGTCCGGAACTGGCCAGGAACAATCGTTCCAGGCTTATTCTAGGCTGGTCAAGGCTCTGTTTCAGGTGCTTCAATGTCTGCACCACATTGGGCTATTAGAGCATCATTTGGCAAATCGGGATTTCTCGAAACAGCTGGAGAAGAAAGTAGATGAGTTAGGTGGCTTTCTAAAGCCAGCTCTTCCCACCCCACACATTTTTTCTGTTTTTCGACAGATTAGTGTGGGATGGGCCAATCAAACGTTAAATGCTTTGGTTGAGCATTATAAGATAAATTTAAACCAGTTGAAGTCTAAGATAACTTTGGCTATGCGACCACCTCCTGGACTCGAAAAAATAGACTTCAACAGCGCTTCGGCGCATGCCTTGATCTGGGCTAAAAAGAACTTTAAAAATAAGTTGACAGATAAGACGATTTCCGCCTATGAGTCTTACATTTCGGAACTTCGCCCAGCGTCTGGAGTAAGGAACAATACTGGAAGGAGCAAGCAAACTCCGGCCCGTGTTGTCCCTCTACCCCAACGCGAAAAGCATAATAAGAAAAGATCAAGGCAAAGCACTTCTCCCTCTTCTTTTCCTTCTTCTTCTTCTTTCTCTCAGAGTAAGCGCCTCAATTTGCAAACATCTCTGGTCCATATTGTGACTGAAGATGCTCGCAAATTGAGTAACGCTGTCTCGCCTCGTCTTGTTCCTCTACCTCCTACTCCTCCTCAGCCTTTCTTCTCTAGTTCCCCTAGTGCTCTCTCTAGAACTCCTCCTCCTCCTTCTGTTTCTTCTCCTGTTTCTGTTTCCTCTCCTGCTTCTGTTTCTTCTTCCCCTTCTCCTGCCTCTAGTATGGTTCAACCAGGTATATCGTACTCAGAGAAAGTCAAATCACCGAGCCGCAACTCGGGCCGCTCATTTGATTCTAAATTCTCCCAGTTTCGGCATAAGAGTGGAGTTAATTTTGACAAAAGGAATTGGCGACTTCCCGATGTTTGTAAAAACATCCTTATGATTGGAAGTTCAAATTTAGGACGCATTGATCGAAATCCCCATCCAGACATCCAGGTGGAGTGTTACCCCGGCGCCAAATTCAATCATCTGTGCTCTATGTTTAAAGGGCACAGGGGCCAGTCCAGTCCCCAAAAAATATTATTAAATATTGGCGTGAATTCTCAAAACGATAATTCTGATCTCGTAGTTAAGCAGTTGCGGAATATGCTTAGCGATATCAGGGTCAAGTTTAGATCAGCAAAAATTTATTTTGGTGAACTAAACTTTTCGCAAAAACTCCCTCAGGCTGAGAGGAGAACTCTGAGCATCATCAACGAAACCATTCGGAAAGTGAAGGACGTTAACGTGATACCAAAAATTGATGACGCGAAGTTTGATGTTGCTCAGGATTTAATCCATTGGACCACGAGAACCGCCAATATTATGTACGATCACTGGTTGAACCACCTAAATTTAAACTAAGTAAAGGCAAAGGTAACAGCCGCCTAACAGATGCGGGATTAGGAACTAATGTGGTTAACCTGTCTGGCACCAATGACCTAACAACCCAAGAGAAATCTCTTTTAGATCGCGGTTTAACTTTTGTACCAGCACCAAAGCCTAAAACTGGTAACCAAACAAATTTATCATCATACAACTGTAATTTTCTTAGGCAAATGAAATTAGCCGACCGCTTTAGAAACTCCAGCGGTCGGAAACTTCCTTTTACAGAATCATCTGGTTGGTCACCTCCAGATAGTGAAGTAGATCCCGAAATTATTGAGGCTAGCAACACGAATCATCCAAAAGGTGTTCAGCATGAACATACTCTCCGATAAAGACAATTTAACAGCTGGTGAACGGAGAGCCCTCACTCACGAAAATTCGAAAAAATAAGAAATTAGTAATTAAACCAGCCGACAAAGGTGGGTCGGTAGTTGTTCTATCTCGGGATAATTATATAAAGGAAGCCATGAGACAACTCAGCAATACTAAACATTATAAGAAAATAGATTCACTTATTTGGCCTAATAATATCAAAAAATTCAAAAAGATCTTAAAATTTCTCCTCGATGAAGGTCACATTACCAAAAAACAATTGAAATATTTAACAGCTAAGCTCGGTGCTCAAACAAGACAATTTTATATCCTACCAAAGATCCACAAGGACCGTTCTTCATGGACAGATGACTTAACTCCACCCGGGAGGCCAATTGTATCAGATTGTAATTCGGAATCTTATGCGATCTCGGAATTAATTGATTATCATCTGAAACCTATAGCAAATAGACATCCGAGCTATCTAAAAAATACACAGGGTTTCGTGTCAAAAATTTTGAAATTGAAAATATCGAAAAATGCAATTCTGGCTACTTTGGATATCGACAGTATGTATACGAACATTGATATTGATAAAGGTGTTAAATCAGTTAAAAATGCATTTGAAAAATATCCGGATGCGAAACGCCCGGATGAACAAATTTTGGATCTTTTAGAGCTAAGCTTAAAAGGTAATGACTTTCAATTCAATGGAGAATATTTTCTACAAATAATGGGTTGTCCTATGGGTAAAAGATTCAGTCCTAATTTTGCAAGCATTTATGTAGCGGAATGGGAGGAAAATGCCTTAAGCAAATGTGCAAAGCATCCTCTCGTATATCTCAGGTATTTAGATGACATTTTTATTATTTGGGAACATTCAAAAGAAGATTTTGATGAATTTTTAGAAATTTTAAACAATCACGATCCAAATATTAAATTGAAAGCTACTATCAGTGAAAATTCTGTTGATTTTCTCGATGTGACCGTGTATAAAGGCAAGCAATTTCAGGCGTCCGGTCATTTAGATTATAAAGTATATTTTAAACCAACTGATTCACATCAATTGTTGCACACAAAATCATTTCATCCTAAACATACATTTAAAGGTATCATCAAATCACAGCTCATTCGTTTCCACCGCAATTCAAGTGATAAGGTAAATTTCAATGAGGCTTGTTCTACTCTATTTGGCGCCCTCAGATCGAGACGGTACTCGCTGCGCCTTTTGCGTAGCCTGAAATCCCAAACCCTGAAAAAGCTCGAAAGTCCAGCTGAAACTACCGATTTCGAACCACTGAAGATTGAACACAACAGACCGTTGCAAAATGGTAGTGGCGTGGTATTTAATTGCAAAAAGCCTCGTTGTAGACTGCATACTTTTATGCCTGACCAGAAAGAGGAATTTTCCTCCGAACAAACGAAAAATCATTATCAGATCCGTAACCCCCTCCATTGTGATTCACCAAACATTATTTACCTTATCACTTGTAAGCGATGTCGGAAACAGTATGTTGGTCAAAGTCAAAATCCTTTCCGAGAATGTGCTACTAGACACAAACAGGATATAAAAAATAATGCTGATGCCCCAGTAGCACAACATTTTAACCTTCCTGGCCATTCTTTGGATGATTTCGAAATCCATCCTATTGAACAACCACCAATTAAAGACACATTAGAAGAAACGGATGAATTTAGAAAAAAACGTGAAGCTTTTTGGATCAATACGCTTCAAACCCTCTGGCCATTTGGTATGAACATATCAGAGGGCGAATGCGAAAGGAGGTCCATCATTCCTTTCACTTTAACATACAACAGAATGAATATCGAAATAGCAAAAATGTTAAAAGATGAATTCAATTTTACCAATGCTAAATTAAATGAACCTTTGAATCTTCGACCTGTCATCGCTTATAAGAAAAACAAAAGCTTGCGTAACATCCTTGTAAGGACTAAATTAGAGCCCATCAATGAATAACATCAATTTTTGCCAGTCAGTTTAACCAGTTCCTAAGCTCATTACTTAGTTTAAATCAATTTTATGTACTTTTTTGTCATGTTTGAAACCAATCAGGGTTCAGTAAATGAAAACAATTTTTCAGCGGCATATTAAAAGAAAAAAACGTTTCAGTAGGAAATATCTGTGCCAGTGAGGTTTTTTAACCTCAAACACACACAGGCGAGTGCCAGAGTTCATATATGCCCCAAAACAAAATAGGTTCCAATTTCAATCATGTGTATGTATTTCCTAAATAAAATTATTATTTATTTATTTATATATTTATTTATTGATTATTTTTAATTTTTATTTTATTATTTTATTATTTTATTATTTTTTTATTAATTTTTATTTTTTTATTAATTTTTATTTTTTTATTAATTTTTATTTATTTATTTATTTATTTATTTATTTATTTATTTGGTTGATTCATTTATTTAAATTATTATTATTTTTATTTTTAATTTTTCATACCTTTCACACAATGTACAGGTTCAGAAGGTAAAACATACAATTTCTACGTGGTGTAAAATATTTTCCGTCATAAACCTCCGTCGGGGGATATTCATTCCAACTGATAACATTCGTGAGGCATCATGATCTTTGGCGTTATTTTTTCATTGATTTCTTTAGTCTCAATATATTTTATCAAACCATTTTTAGCTCAACTTTGACGAAGTCAAATTTGAGCTACTGTCATGGCCCTTCGTCCATCTGTCCGTCTGTCAACAGTTGGCTATGGCTCGGGCTAGAGGTCGTATTTATGAACCGATCTTTACGAAACTTCTTGGGTACCTTTGTTATGACCGTGGGACGAGAACGAGTGTTTTTGGGTACGGTCCGAAATTCAAGATGGCTGCCAGCCGCCATTTTGTACCAATGATGCAGAAACCTGTTTTTTGTACAGAACTTCCATATGAAAGCTCTGATTTGAATAATTTTTTGTATGAATGTTTAGTACCATGGGGTACATCACATATAATACGTTTTTTTTTCTCGTGCATAAATTGTGCAAATTAGACTAATTTTGATGTTTTTTGGTGTTAATTTCAGCACTGTAAGTGCAAATGCCAATACGGCTCGGGCTAGAGGCCGTATTTATGAACCGATCTTTACGAAACTTCTTGGGTACCTTTGGTATCACCGTGGGATGAGAACGAGTGTTTTTGGGTCCGGTCCGAAATTCAAGATGGCCGATGGCAGCCATTTTGTACAAAATTAGGTGCAATCAGATTTTTGCACAGAACTTCCATATGAAAGCGCTGATTTGAATAATTTTTTGTGTGAATGTTTAGTACCATGGGATACATCACATAAAATACGGGTTTTTTTCTCGTGCAGAAATTATGCAAATTAGATGAACTTTGATATTTCAGTGCGACTTACACACATTAAGTACACATGTCAATACGGCTCAGACTTGAGTCTGTATTTATGAACTGATCTTCACGAAATGTCTTGGGTACCTTTGTTATCACCTTGGGACGAGAACGAGTGTTTCTGGGTGCGGTCTAAAATTCAAGATGGCTGCCAGTGGCCATTTTGTACCGAAATTAGGTCTAATCAGTTTTTTGTACACACCTTCTATACAGCTCAGACTAGAGGCCATATTTATGAACCAATCTTTACGAACCTTGTTGGGTACCTTTGTTATCACTGTGGGATGAGAGCGAGTGTTTTTGGGTGTGGTCCAAAATTCAGGATGGCCACCAGCAGCCATTTTGTACCAAAATTAGTGCAATCAGTCTTTTGTACAGAACTTCTGTATGAAAGTTCTGATTTGAATAAATTTTTGTATGAATGTTTAGTAACATGGAATACATCACATATTCTAAGGGGTTTTTTTTCGTGCAGAAATTATGCAAATTAGATGAACTTTGACTTATTCAGTGCTACTTGCACAATGTGAGCACACATGTCAATACGGCTCAGGATAGAGGCTGTATTTATGAACCGATCTTCACAAAACTTCTTGGGTACCTTTGTTATCACCTTGGGACGAGAATGAGTGTTTCTGGGTACGGTCCAAAATTCAAGATGGCTGCCAGTGGCCATTTTGTACCAAAATTAGGTCCAATCAGTTTTTTGTCACAAGTTCTATACAGCTCGTATTTATGAATTGATCTTCACAAAACTTCTTGGGTACCTTTGTTTTCACCTTGGGACAGGAACGAGTGTGTTTTGGGGTGCCTTTGTTATCACTGTGCTATGAGAACAAATATTTTGGGGTTCAGTCAGACCCACTCTGGGACTCAAAGATTTCTTTTCTAGTTTAGCATCTGACTGTCACCCACCTTTACAATACTTTACCTAAACATTTGTTACAGGCAACGGTCAGTATTTATGTACAGACCATTACAATACTTTATATGTACCTTTGTTATTGGGTCATTACCTAGATGTTTGTCATTGCTGTGTCACATACTATACATGTGCATGTCTTTGTCTTGACAAGTTGAGCTACAGTGTCATTGACACTTTCATTTCATATTATTTTCACATACTTCTGAAGCCAGTAAAGCAAACTGCTCCCGATTGGTTTTACTTAAATCAAAGCCAACCAATAGGGCTTCATGGGGTCAGTAAAGCAAACCACTCACTGACTGATTAAAATTCAATGGAAGCCAATCAATAGGGCTTCATCTAATTTGTTTGGACGACACAAACTGAGTTGTGAAAAACAAACTTGGGACATCTGAGATTGAAAAGAATTAATTAGATGAGTGACATTTGTCAGCTTGTTACCGAGTTTAATTATGTACTGAGCTGTGAAAAACACCCCCAGCCCACATATGGATATATACCATGCATGCCCTCCCAAAGTTGGAATCATTTTCCTCAAAGTCTCTTTGAAAAAGCCAAACCAAGTGAAACGCGTCGAGACAGACGGATTATTTTCTACCTTTGCTGAAGACTGCAACCAATCCAGGTATCTTCTTTAATAGGTAATATCGAAGTTTCCAATTTTATTTATTTTCATTGCTTTATATTTTATTTATACTTAATTCAGCTACTTTCTTTAACAATGGCAAGAAAAGGACAGAAGCATCAGAAGCAGAGAGTTGCCCAGTCCGGAACTGGCCAGGAACAATCGTTCCAGGCTTATTCTAGGCTGGTCAAGGCTCTGTTTCAGGTGCTTCAATGTCTGCACCACATTGGGCTATTAGAGCATCATTTGGCAAATCGGGATTTCTCGAAACAGCTGGAGAAGAAAGTAGATGAGTTAGGTGGCTTTCTAAAGCCAGCTCTTCCCACCCCACACATTTTTTCTGTTTTTCGACAGATTAGTGTGGGATGGGCCAATCAAACGTTAAATGCTTTGGTTGAGCATTATAAGATAAATTTAAACCAGTTGAAGTCTAAGATAACTTTGGCTATGCGACCACCTCCTGGACTCGAAAAAATAGACTTCAACAGCGCTTCGGCGCATGCCTTGATCTGGGCTAAAAAGAACTTTAAAAATAAGTTGACAGATAAGACGATTTCGGCCTATGAGTCTTACATTTCGGAACTTCGCCCAGCGTCTGGAGTAAGGAACAATACTGGAGGGAGCAAGCAAACTCCGGCCCGTGTTGTCCCTCTACCCCAACGCGAAAAGCATAATAAGAAAAGATCAAGGCAAAGCACTTCTCCCTCTTCTTTTCCTTCTTCTTCTTCTTTCTCTCAGAGTAAGCGCCTCAATTTGCAAACATCTCCGGTCCATATTGTGACTGAAGATGCTCGCAAATTGAGTAACGCTGTCTCGCCTCGTCTTGTTCCTCTACCTCCTACTCCTCCTCAGCCTTTCTTCTCTAGTTCCCCTAGTGCTCTCACTAGAACTCCTCCTCCTCCTTCTGTTTCTTCTCCTGTTTCTGTTTCCTCTCCTGCTTCTGTTTCTTCTTCCCCTTCTCCTGCCTCTAGTATGGTTCAACCAGGTATATCGTACTCAGAGAAAGTCAAATCACCGAGCCGCAACTCGGGCCGCTCATTTGATTCTAAATTCTCCCAGTTTCGGCATAAGAGTGGAGTTAATTTTGACAAAAGGAATTGGCAACTTCCCGATGTTTGTAAAAACATCCTTATGATTGGAAGTTCAAATTTAGGACGCATTGATCGAAATCCCCATCCAGACATCCAGGTGGAGTGTTACCCCGGCGCCAAATTCAATCATCTGTGCTCTATGTTTAAAGGGCACAGGGGCCAGTCCAGTCCCCAAAAAATATTATTAAATATTGGCGTGAATTCTCAAAACGATAATTCTGATCTCGTAGTTAAGCGGTTGCGGAATATGCTTAGCGATATCAGGGTCAAGTTTAGATCAGCAAAAATTTATTTTGGTGAACTAAACTTTTCGCAAAAACTCCCTCAGGCTGAGAGGAGAACCCTGAGCATCATCAACGAAACCATTCGGAAAGTGAAGGACGTTAACGTGATACCAAAAATTGATGACGCGAAGTTTGATGTTGCTCAGGATTTAATCCATTGGACCACGAGAACCGCCAATATTATGTACGATCACTGGTTGAACCACCTAAATTTAAACTAAGTAAAGGCAAAGGTAACAGCCGCCTAACAGATGCGGGATTAGGAACTAATGTGGTTAACCTGTCTGGCACCAATGACCTAACAACCCAAGAGAAATCTCTTTTAGATCGCGGTTTAACTTTTGTACCAGCACCAAAGCCTAAAACTGGTAACCAAACAAATTTATCATCATACAACTGTAATTTTCTTAGGCAAATGAAATTAGCCGACCGCTTTAGAAACTCCAGCGGTCGGAAACTTCCTTTTACAGAATCATCTGGTTGGTCACCTCCAGATAGTGAAGTAGATCCCGAAATTATTGAGGCTAGCAACACGAATCATCCAAAAGGTGTTCAGCATGAACATACTCTCCGATAAAGACAATTTAACAGCTGGTGAACGGAGAGCCCTCACTCACGAAAATTCGAAAAAATAAGAAATTAGTAATTAAACCAGCCGACAAAGGTGGGTCGGTAGTTGTTCTATCTCGGGATAATTATATAAAGGAAGCCATGAGACAACTCAGCAATACTAAACATTATAAGAAAATAGATTCACTTATTTGGCCTAATAATATCAAAAAATTCAAAAAGATCTTAAAATTTCTCCTCGATGAAGGTCACATTACCAAAAAACAATTGAAATATTTAACAGCTAAGCTCGGTGCTCAAACAAGACAATTTTATATCCTACCAAAGATCCACAAGGACCGTTCTTCATGGACAGATGACTTAACTCCACCCGGGAGGCCAATTGTATCAGATTGTAATTCGGAATCTTATGCGATCTCGGAATTAATTGATTATCATCTGAAACCTATAGCAAATAGACATCCGAGCTATCTAAAAAATACACAGGGTTTCGTGTCAAAAATTTTGAAATTGAAAATATCGAAAAATGCAATTCTGGCTACTTTGGATATCGACAGTATGTATACGAACATTGATA